>CM066987.1:87877837-90349087 GCA_033977485.1 Hydrangea macrophylla | reverse complement strand
CAGAAAGCGTGAGCATTAAATGCGCGATGTGATGGTTTAGTTGCCAGCTGGACGATTCGGTTACTTCTCAAACTAGACGCTTTAAGCCCGAACTATACCTGTAACCAGTAGGCACGTGGCGTCGAAGGTCCCGGCCTGTGTATACACCGCCCGGTCCTTGTACTGCCGGGTCATTCCGTGCCAGCCTTGGTCCGGTGGGGAACCTGACCCAGCCCCGGACGGTGTGTGAAGGACGTTCTTAATTTTCCAATCTCATCTGACAGGGCGTCACCTCAGATTTGAAAATAGGGGGCAGCTGGTATGTCCAGAAATATTCCATAGCGGTCCAGCCGCCACGTGGTCATCCGATAGCCCGGGAGCTCGGGATAGGGGCCTAGGGCCCACAGTCCCGGGGCGTCCGGCTGTGCTTATCCGAGATACCCGCAGCTCGTGTGCCAGGCATGGTGGAGCTCCAGGAGATGCGGCATGAATCACGTTTCTTTCCATCCCTGTGCGATCGTATCTCTATCAAGGGAATCGACAGTTTCCTAAACCACTTAGGAAACTCTCCAAATATTGTACAAATCTATTGTGATTGGGTTATGATTCCTAATCTGATGAACTTGCCATGTAAGGGTGGACTCTTGCACCTATAAAAGAGCCCACCTCCCCTCATAGCAGGGATCCGAATACCAATTCTCTAAGTACTTCTGCATATATTAGAGAGCTTATCAATATATACACGCATACACCCGATCGGTGTTACTGGTAGTGCCGCCCACAACTGTCGGCTCACCAGGCCTGCCGGTGATCTGCTAGTGAACGCGCTCAGACGCAACCGTGGACGTAGGTCACCTCATTAACGGGGCCGAACCACATACAAATCCTCTGTGTTCTTGTTTGCTTCCCAAATTGCCCTAACCAATTCTTGGCATCATCAGTGTGTGTAAATTAAATTTATAGGACTAGCACTGTGTGTATAATATTAAAATATTTTGAGACAACTAGTTATGGGTTTTTTAGGCACCTATGTGTATTAAAATTAAACTTCTAAGCACGTGTGTAAATTACATTGATAGGGCTAAAATTAACTTTATAGTCATTGTTTGTATGTAAAAGCAACTAAATTGTACAATACCAAAATATGAAATGAAATCTGTAGGCACATTTTTGTGTAAATGAAATTTATATGTGTATGGGTAATAGAAAAATAGAAAATTCAATTTATAGGCATGTGTGTGTAGTATCAACATGTAAAAGTAAATTTCTTGGCATTGTGAGTGCAATATCAATAACATTGAGGAATAAAAGTAAATTTCTAATTTCTAGGCATGTGTGTAAAATTAACTTTATATGTGTGAAAATGAAATTTATAGGCTATAAATTTATTTTTATATTTGGCGTAACACACATACATAGAACTTGAATTTAAATTTTGATATGATCCACAATCTCCAATATTAATTTATCAATTTTATTTTATTACATTTGTCTATGTATGTGAAGGAAATTTATCGGTATTTCAACGCTTGGGTGTTCAAGACATGAGAGTGTATAAATTATGGTATTTATAAGCATGTGTGTTATATGAACATCGGTTATGGGATATTTTTATTTTCATTTTTTATGTGTGTGTAATAAAATTAAGGGAAATTCTATTTACATACCTACCTGATTGTTCACTACACTCACTTACTCTTTTCACTCACCTCTCTAATTTAAATGAAAACAATTTACTCTATACACCCACCCTTCACCCCCAAAATGACTCTAACCCTAAAAACACCCTCCATTAATTCTTATTACTCTCTACACCTATCCCCTCTCCCTCTTCCACTCCCACCACAGATAAGAAGAGTATACATTAGTCAGACACAAACTAGATTACAACCAAAGTGAGTGTTGATAATTAAACCATTATCTATAAAATCAAATTGCTAACTGATAAATGTTAATTGAGAAATCAATCAATTAGCTCAAAAGTCAACTATTAGTTACTAACGTTATAATGGAATTGGAAAATGAAGAACATACCCAGTCAGTTTCATTCTAGGATCAGTCATAAAATAATGATGATCCTGGACAATAGTATTTTCGGTGTGTATTATTTATATATTTACATATATTACATATGTTATATATCTGGGATCAAATATGTATATACGTACGGATTTGTATAGTCGGTATAAATAGACGTGCTTCACTTTTATAATACTTATATTCGACTAGTCTGTGTACCTATGAATCTGCATATGTATATATATTGATGTATATTGTGTATATTGTATATGCAAATATAAACGATACGATTTGTTAAGGAGAAAGTGCTTGTGAGTTAGGGTTTATTAAGGTAAGTAGGTGTGAAAAGTAACTTGATTAAAGATTTCTTTTATTCATTGGTCTTTATATGTCATTTTGTATTGAAGTAAAGTTGTAATGCAAAAAATCATTGAATGGTGAGTGTAAAGACTAAAATAGGTGGGTGTTAATAGAATTACCCTAAAATTAAATTTTTAAGCACGTGTATAAATTACATTGACAGGGCTAAAATTAACTAAATTTATAGGCATTGTGTGTGGTAAAAAAAGTAAATTTCTAAGTATGTGATTGTGTGAATTAAATTTATAAGTATGTAGTGTATGTGTGTAATAAAATCTGAAATTCAATTTATTATTTATAGTATTATAAAATAAAAAAATAAAAATAAAAAAAATAAAAAAACAAACCAACCAACACAAAAAACACCAAAACCAAAAAAAGAATAAAGAAAAAAAAGGGTCTTGTTTGGGAACAAAAAAAACTTAAAAACAAAAATATAGCCCCAAATAGGTTTGCCAAACATAGCATAGAACTTGGTCACATTAGTGCCTTGTTGGCTCAGGTCCTTGTTGACTTTGTTGTCCAGTGTATTAGTGTCTTGTTTGGAAAAAAAAAAAAAAAAAAGAAGAAAAAAGAAAAACACAACCAAGCATGGTTGTGCCAACAATAAGGCCCTTTTTAGTGTAAAAAAAAAGGTCCCTTTTGTTAACCAATTTGTAAATATTAAAGTAAAAGTTGATTGAATCCTTATTTTTTTGTAAATATTTGTTTTCAAAAGTTGATTGAATCCTCATTTTGATATTAAATAAAATTATGAAAATTAACCAAAGCTAATTAAAAGTGTGACCTGACAAAAATACTTTTTTCAAAAATTGATTAAATCATCATTTTGATATTAAATAGAATTAAGAAAATTAACCTAAAGCTAATTAAAAGTGTGAACTGACAAAAATACCCTTGCCCAAAAAGTGAAAACAAAATACGATGAATAGAGAGATGAGTAATTATGGAAAACCAAATGGGCAAAATGAACTTTCAATAAGTGGTAACTATGAATAGTGATCTGATTGCATTCCCACATTTAGAGAGTGGTTGATATATTAGTTAGTTAGTGAGATTATCATGTCACATCATGTGGCCCCATTTTTTTTAGGTGAACTTAACAATTAGTAAGCAACAGTCCGAGATATCTTTAAAAATAAGAGATGCAGTGTGACTTCAAATGTTTTTCTGTGTTTTTTTGTTTTGTGTTTGGTTCTTGTTGCCTTTTCTGTTTGTTGCTATTCGTTTGTCTCGTGTATTTTTCTTTCTCTGATTCCTATACTAATTCCAGTTGAGATGTGCCTTGTTCAATTGAAATAAAATATTGTTTGTGATATAAAAACAAAAAAAAAAAAGAAGAAGAAGAAGAAAGTAAGCAGCATGTCAATATGTCATATCTGCATTACATGTTATGCGCCCCTATTTTCTATAGTACTTTAACGAGATTATGAGACACAATATTTCCCCAATGGTTGGGGGGATCGTGGTGGGCATGAGTCATGAGTAGGACTGTCAATTGGGCCGGATAAGCCCGAAGCCGGCTTGTTCGACCCGTTACATTTTGGGTCGAGTTTTATATGAGAGCCGAGTTGGGTTGAGCTTGGATAAAATTTTAAGTTCAAAATTGATTTCCGAGCCCTTGGGCTTATATAAGATTGACCCGCTGTAAGACTTGGCCCGAATAACTTATATGTATATGTGAGCAAATTTCTGTTTTTTGTAATTAACTTGTGACTTAGAATTGTTAAATTTTGTTGAATCAAACTTTAATTATTGAATTTGTTCACTTTGTTTTAAGTTCATGAAGTAACAAATTAGTTGTCATGCTTGTTTTTGCTTTAAAAAAAATTATAAAACAAGTTGCCAAAAGCCTAAATTTAGGTTGGCCTAGAGCTCACTCTAACACATTTAGCTCCATCTTGAGATTGAGTTATCAAACGGACCGAGCTTGGACTTAAATTTGTAAATTAATTGGTTAGGAACAATGAACCTTGGCCCAGGTGGTTTTATCCCATCTCTCCCAAGTGGGGGAGGTGGGGGGTCCAATTCCCCTTGAATTAGGGGGAGTTTGTTTCCCTCGGCCGTCTATGGAAGGAAGTCCCTTTGAAGTGGGACCGTATCTCTCCTGACTGTTTGAAAAAAGTGTGTGTGTGTGGCGCCTGCGAGTGTTTTAACCTTCACCAAAAAAAAATAATAATAATAATAAAATTTAATTGGTTAGGACTCACCTAGACCCAACTGAATTCGACCGGATTAACAGACCCAGGTAAACAAGCAATCGCGTGCCAATCACAGGAAACAAACCGCGTGGCTAACTCCACCTGGCACAACTACGAAAGTATATACGGTTTTTACTTACCGACCAATTGAATTGACCATCTAATGTCTGTGACTGAAATTACTAAAATACCCCCATCCAACACTCACCAATCGTTTGTCTGTCGGATAGGCATGCAAGAAAACAAATTCAAATAGATAGTTAATATATTCACATGTTATTTTGTGCTAATTTATGTCCACACTCATTGGCCTGACCATTGCCCCTCCTTTGCAAGACACTGGGATAGAAAAAATAATATTCCTTTCGTCCTATATTAAAAGGCTATTTTAGAAATTTTAACTTAATAAGGGAATAATTTTAATTTTGGTGAGATTTTCAACTTTTCAATATTGCCATTTTTGAAATTAAAAAATATAGTGTCACATCAAAAAAAAAGGAAGAGTTGGATATAATAAAGGGCAAGTTTGGAAAGTATGTATTAAAGTACTTTGACTTTTAAAAGAGGACTCTTAAAATGGGACAACAAAAAATGGCATCAAGGACTCTTAATATAGGACAGAGGGAGTAAAAAAATACCACACTCACACCAAATTTTACACCTAACACATTCTGACTTTTGATTTCTGTGAGTCCTGTGTAAGATCCATGTGAGATCAACATGAGACACACTGGAATTAAGAGTCAGGATTATTGGGTGTGAAATTTGGTATAGGTGTAACATTACTCAAAAATAATTGTATTAAATGACCAAGTGAGTAATGATAGGGGTATAACTCATTTTTAAAATTCATTAACAATCATCTCGATCTCTCTCCTAAGACGCACTAGTATCTATTAAAATTTAACCAAACCCTACAGTGTCACTTAAAAGAGAGATAAAGATGGTTATAAATGAATTATACCTCTAGCATTACTCTAACCAAATAGTCCCAGAAGATGTATGAGAAACTTTTGAATAGTTTCGGACTATATATGGTCACGTGGTGGTCACAATCAATGAAAGACTAGTTGCTAGTTAAATGGGAGAAGTTGATCATATCACATTCCACCATATATTGGTTAATTAGGATCATCCTGCTACATATAGTCCAGTGATGAATTATTTTATGTGACCATCGATCACACCGTTTGACTGTCATTGTATCTTTTTACTTAGAGTAATATTTGGGAGACAAAATTTTTTTACAAACACACTCTATCTCTCTAACCCACAGTGAGAGAGATAGAGTTGCCCACAGTGCCACCCAAAAAAGAAATAAAGTGTGTTTGTAAAAAGTGTTTGTCACACTAACATTGTTATTTTACTTATTACTTAAAACTCACATGAAACATATAAAATATTTAAATCATATTAAAAGGCACACACACGAGTGATGCTCAGATTAGATAATTTCTATGTTCTGGAGGGTTATTTTTTGAAATTAGGTATAGGAAATCCACGTTATTTAGCATATTTTACAAGGTCCGAGTAATGAGTATAGTGATTGAAAAGTCAGAACTCAGAAGTTTTGAGATAAAGATGATTGGTTTACCCGTAAGCTACGTTTTGACAGATGATTGGTGAGTTGTTGACCTAAATAAAGTTGTGCCTCAACTTGACAAGGCAGAGGTGTATTCTATCCCCTTGATATTAGGTTCGAGATTTCAGAGGCCAAATTGGCGGGGGCATTTGGCCTCTCTATAGGAGATTAAAGGTTTGAAACACTTCGGTATGAGTTTAGATGATACATCTAAAATTGGCTCTATCCTATGATCGAGCGATTCAAATCAGCAGCCAGTACATGTCCCGGTCAAATCATGCGCAACTTCTTGGACAAGCATCAGCCCGAGCAGTCTAGTCTACCCGAAACTCATCATCCCGAGCGGTTCATCCACGACCTGACCAACAGGTCGAGAAAACTGCATGGGCACATTCCACCGCGGGAACAGCTCATCCGAGCCCACAGACATGATCCCGAGCTTTACGGGCAGTTTCCTACTCAAGCTAGAAGACTAATGGAAAGTGCAAACTATTTTCTAATCCAATTAAGAAACCCCCACAATTAATGTCAATCAATCCTAATACAATTAGGAAACTTACTTGATTGGTGTCAATCACATCCTAATTGGATTATATTTCCTTATCCATGTATGAGTAGGTTTCTTACATCTATAAAAGAGACCTCTTACCCCCATTGAAGGGGCTGACTTTTCAGTCTACACAGCACCTCTATAGCATTCATCTACATGCCCGGCTAGCCTACGGTAGTTCCAGACTTGTTGGCCCACCATAGGCCCCCGACTCTTTTACAGTATAGTGAACGTGCTCAGACACACACGTGGACGTAGGTACCTTAATTAACAAGGCCGAACCACATACAAAAAATAGTCTCTTGCTCTCTCTCTCTCTCTCTCTCTCTCTCTCTCTCTCTCTCTCTCTCTCTAAACTGTTTTACTTTACTCTTACCAATTTTCGGCATCATCAGTTTGGCGCCGTCTGTGGGAAATGACAAGTCTTCTCATCAACAGATCTCTTGACTGATCGTCATGCCACCGAAGAAGGGTAAGAAGGCTGATCAGCAGTCTGATCGGGATGTTCCTTCGGCCCCGGCATCGGCTGCGGCAGTCATGACATCCGAGCAGGTCACCGCGACCCTCACACAACTCCTGGAGGGCCAGCGTCAAATCCAGCAACAGGTCGAAGCCCTGCTGGCCCAGCAAAGCAGACCTCAAGGGGCCAAAAAAAGACCCGGGAACGTTGCGTACGGTCGGGAATCGATCTTGACCAGAAATCGTGCCTGAGCCAACCCATCCCTTGTTGAGGATACCAGAGACATCAACAGTGGGCGTGCTGCCCGAGAGGAAATGAAGGAGCATATGGCCCGGGAATCAGTCCATGGTCACTCGGTCAAGAGCCGAGTTGTCCCTAGGTGAACGGTTACCCGGAGCCATAGCCGAGCTCGATCCTAGAGGACAGCACACCGCTAAGAAGAAGAAGCCTCTTCCACCGACCCGACCAACTCCTTAGATACCGGTCGGGAAGGATTGGAAGCCCGAATCAAGGACTTGCAGAAGCAGATCGACGGAGTGGCCAAAATGCTTGGTCAAAACTGCGCTCAGAATCAAGCCAATACCGAGACAGAGTCACCATTTTCCATCCAGATCACGAGGTTTGCCATCCCGCGCAAATTTAAGCAGCCTCGCCTAGATTCCTATAGCGGCTCGGGAAGCCCGGTCGACCATGTCCGGACCTATAAGGCTTAGATGGCCCTAGCCACCAACTCCGATGAACTACACTGCCTAGCCTTCCCCAGCACTTTGAAAGGCCCCGCCGTGCAGTGGTTTTACTCCTTGGAGCCCCGATCGGTCTGGAGTTTCAAACAACTCAGCAAGCAGTTCATCAACCAGTTCACCGGCATGCATGAACGGCCAAAGCCAGACATGCATCTACTGACCGTCAGACAACGGAATAATGAGTCCCTCAAGGAGTTCATCGACTGGTTCAACCAACAGAAGCTTCAAATCCGCAATTTGAATGAGACAATCGCCATCATAGCCTTCTGCTCGGGTGTTCAACACACCAAGTGTGCCGCGTCGTTCCACAGAAATCGACCGAAAACTTTGGTTGAGCTCTCTGAGAGGGTTGAAAAATACATTGACACTGAAGAGTTTCTGAAGACCAAAGACACCGGGCAAGGAAGCAACGAGTCTTCCAGAAATAAGCGAAAGCGAGATCAGCCCGAGAGTTCTAACAGTTCTTCCAGTTCACAGCGGTTTGAGTCCGGCAGTCCCGACCCGACCTCCAGTTCGTAGTGGTCTGAGTCCACCAGCCCAGACCTGACCTCCAGTTCACATCGGTCGGGATCAAGCAGTTCCGACTTTGCCTCCAGCACAGAGAAGTCAAGAGCCCGACGATCCTGATCCGACCTCCTGTCTCCATCGGTCTAGATGAGCCCGACTACAGTGGTACTTGCATGATCACCACATGAGGCTCCACCAATTGCTAGAGAGCCCTTCCAAAGACCTCGGGCCTAACCCCGAGGCAAAAAAAGACCTCGGGCTCCGAACTCAGGCATTAAAAAGACCTCGGCCTCCAAACCCAGCCACTAAAAAGACCTCGGGCTCCGAACCCAGGCATTAAAAAGACCTCGGGCTCCGAACCCAGGCACTAAAGACCTCGGGCTCCGAACCCGGGCACCAAAGACCTCGGAGTCACGCCCGAGGCACCGAATTCGCTTAGGTCCAACCAACGATGGGGCCAAACCACCTAGGTGGCTGATGATGGCAAGCTTCAAAAGACCCTGCAACCACCATGTTCTAGGTCGGTTACCTACGGTTCATAGCCTCTGTAAGACCCTCGTCTTAGCGAAAGCTTGGGGCGCAAGATGGCGCAGTGAACTAAACAGGCAATCACACCGGGTATCTAGAGGCCTCGCGGATAACCAAGTCAAAATCTTGGACAACCCGAGCACCTACAGTACTCAGAGGCATTAACTCTACCTCGGTCCAAATGGACGATAGAGGTGACTAAAATCTCTTAGGTTGGCCAACGATAGAGGATCAAAAAGACCCTAAAGCAACGTGATTTAGGTCGGCTCCACCAACATGGTCAAGCTCTTCTCCCAAAAGTCTTGACAAAGGCTGGCTGGGCGAAAGACAACCAACCTGGGGAGTTAACATAAAAAGACCCTAAAGCAATACGCTTTAGGTCGGCTTTTCCAACATGGTAAAATCCTTCTACTCACAACCTTGACGAAGGTTCATGGGTAGAAGATAATCATCCTGGAGGCTAACTCAAGCAAAAAGACTCCGAAGTAGGCCGAGTCTCAACTCTCGGTCACTTCCCGAGCATTCAAAGTCTCCGAAATAGGCCGGGTCTCAACTCCCGGTCAGTTCTCGAGCACCTAAAGGTCCCGAGCTAGGTTGGGTCTCAACTCTCAGCCAGTTCCTGAGGACTCACCAGGCTCAGAAGCCCCGAGGCAGCTTCCCCAAGCACTCAGACAGTGGCAAGTAACATCAAACTGATTTCCAAACTTGCCCCGATGTAGCATTTGGCCAACCTTGGAAATGGGGGGCAGCTGATACACCCAAAATTGGCTCTATCCTATGACCGAGAGGTTCAAATCAGCAGCCAGTCCATGTCCCGGTCAAATCATGCGTAACTCCTCGGACAAGCATCAGCCCGAGCGGTCTAGTCTACCCGAAACTCATCATCCCGAGCGGTTCATCCACGACCCGACCAACAGGTCGGGAAAACCGCACGGGCACATTTCACAGCGGGAACACCTCATCCGAGCCCACAGGCATGATCCCGAGCTTTACGAGCAGTTTCCTACTCAAGCTAGAAGACTAATGGAAAGTAAAAACTATTTCCTAATCCAATTAGGAAACCCCCACAATTAATGTCAATCAATCCTAATACAATTAGGAAATTTACTTGATTGGTGTCAATCACATCCTAATTGGATTATATTTCCTTATTCATGTACAAGTAGGTCTCTTACATCTATAAAAGAGACCTCTCACCCCCCATTGAAGGGGCTGACTTTTCAGTCTACACAGCACCTCTATAGCATTCATCTACATGCCCGGCTAGCCTACGGTAGTTCCAGACTTGTTGGTTCACCACAGGCCCTCCGGCTCTTTTTACAGTATAGCGAACATACTCAGACACACACGTGGACGTAGGTACCTTAATTAACAGGGCCGAACCACATACAAAAAATAGTCTCTTGCTTTCTCTCTCTCTCTTTAAACTGCTTTACTTTACTCTTACCAATTTTCGGCATCATCATCACATTTTATCGTTAGTTTGTCTCTTTGATTTACCTAGTACATGTATTGTGGAGTTGGTGCATGTGCCTAAGATTTGTCCCATGTTCTATTCTGACAAAAATGAGAATAGGTACCGATGATTCCAAAGTCGCAGAAAACAGGCTCAGAGATTTATCCTCGGATCCCGAGAAAAAAAATAAAAGAAAAAAAGAAAAGAAAAAAAAAATTGACAAGAAATTATTCTATGTGCTCGTTGTATTTTTGTGTAAGGTTCACTGTAATTTCAATATTCTCTTTATAATAAAAAATTCGTTTTAAAAGTAACATAATATAATATCACCACAGAGAGAATTTCTAAACCTTTACTCTGTTGTTTGGCCTGATAGATAATTGGACTGGATATGATAAATCTAATCATATCTTGCATTTTGCGCAAGTTATCACATAGACAAATCTGAAACTCTCTTTTTATTCCGAATTTGATGAATAAAATTATATCATAGGAGGGTGGAATAGAAAAGGAAAGGAGGAGTGTATAAGAAAAATGATTAAAATAATATTTTAGAAGTAAATATTCTAAACATTTAATTATAATTAAAAATCATAAAATATTCATAAAATTATACAAGTAACATTTTAACAATAAAAATTAATGTTCAAAACACTTAAATTTTAATATTTATAATAAAAATCTTAAAGTTAATATTTCAAACATAGAAAAGGATATTCAAAAAATAAAAATTATTTTAATAAATATTGATGATGCCGAAAATTGGTAAGAGTAAAGTAGAGCAATTTTAGGAGAGAGAGACTATTTTTTTTTGTATGTGGTTCGGCCCTGTTAATGAAGGTACCTACGTCCACGTGTGTGTCTGAGCACGTTCACTAGCAGATCACCGGCGGGCCTAGTGAGCCAACAAAGAGGGGCGACACTACCAATAATACCGGCCGGGTGTATGCTTGTAATGGTGAATTTTATAGAGGTGCTGTGTAGACTAAAGAGTTGGCCCCCTCAATGGGGGGTGAGTGGTCTCTTTTATAGATGTAAGAGACCTACTCATACATGGATAAGGAAATATAATCCTATTAATATAGATTGACATTAATTATGGAGATTTCCTAATTGGATTATGAAGTAGCTTGCACTTTTCATTAGTCTTCTAGCTTGAGTAGGAAAGTGCCCGTAATGCTCGGGATCACGCCTGTGATGCTCGGGATCATGCATGTGGGCCCGGATGGGCTGTTCCCGTGGTGGGATGTGCCTGTGCGATTTTCTCGTCCTGTTGGCCGGGTCGTGGATGAACCGCTTGGGATGATGAGTAGACTAGACCGCTCGGGATGATGCTTGTCCAAGAAGTTGTGTACGATTTGACCGGGGCATGGACTGGCTGCTGATTTGAACCGCTCGGTCATAGGATAGAGCCAATTTTGGGTGTATCAAATATTTTAAACATTTAATAAATTCTATAATAAATAAACTTTATATATCCCACATAATTTTTTGTTTTATCTAATCTTGCAATTTTATTTGGCGTGCCAAACATCTATATATTAACGGCGGACTACCTTTTTGGCCAAAAAACAATCTCAACTGTCCCTTAAGTTGAAACACTTTTAGCCGTTCGTGTACTACATATTTATCCTCAATAGTCTTTTTTTTTTTTTGGAATACGAGGACAAATTCCTATGTCTGTCCTCCGCGACTTCGGGACCGATACCTGTTGTCGTTTTTATCGGAGTAGAACAAAGGGCAAACCCCGGGTACGTGCACCGACCCCACAACACACGCACCAGGTAAACCAGGGAGGCAAGCTAGCGGTAGGATCTGAACCCACACCAAACTGGACATTTTTAAAGTCCATCTTGAGATCCATCCCTCTAACTAGCTTACACGTCCCCTGGGAGATTTCGAACCCCTAACCTCCCTTTGGGAAGCCAAAGGCCCTGACCAAATCCTTAATATTTACCCATGAAAAATTTCTAACACAAAATCAAAAGGGTAAAATACCCCCTATCTTGGTCCGCCTCCCCACTTGGGCTACCAAGGATTTGGTTTATCCTCAAATAGTCATAGCGTAACTAGCTTTGAAGTAATCAGTCAAGAGTTCCATTGGTATACACAACGTGTCAAGCAGGTCAATAAGTTTGAAAAGTTTTTGGGTGATCTTGAGTGTTCCTAACAACTTTTTATTAAGAAGACCTTTTTGAATGAACATTCCCATTAAAAGTGAGTACTATACTACTGTGTCTTCTATTCATTCACTCTTCTTATGTTATGCGGGCGACTCAGTAAGCCCTCGTTTCGCGGTAGCTCATGAAGCTCTCATAAGTGATTATCGAACTCAAAGCATCTGTTAAAAATCAATAAATAAATATATAAACAAAAAAAAATAGAAGAAGAAGATATGTCAGTCGGAAAATACTAGACCTACACACTTTTTTTATATACTATGCTTTAAATGCATGTACCTTGCGATGTTTGAATTTTTCACACTTTTTTGTGCACCACTTACACAATACAGGGTACATGTATTTAAAACTAAGTATGAAAAAGTGTGTAAAAAAGTGTGTGAGTGCAGTAGTGCTCATGTTAGTCAATCAATCGCACAAATTATTTTTGATTTGTCGAAAATATCTTGCTAGAAATCATTTTTTTTTAAATTGAATCGCAGAAGTAGCAAACCATACACATCATGAAAGTGGCTCACTTTGTTTGGCTTTCTATTTAAGTGAATTTAAATTTGAACTTTTAATAATCATGAACACAATAGATTTCCTCAAGCAATATTAATTGATCATTGAGTGCAAATTTTTTTTGTTTATTTATCTTGAAAACAAGATTGTTACACATTAAGACTATCAAATATTTAAACTAATGATTTATTAGTTACTATTTGTTAGAGGGTGGATTATATTTCCTTTTCTAGTTTTCAAACTCCCATAAAGGTTTTGGGGTTCTCTTCGACCCAAAAACAAAAACAAAAAAACCTAAAATGATGGGAATGTTCATGTTTGAGATTACTAATTCTAGTCAATTAGGATACTCAGGCTCTCACCCGAGAGACCCGGGTTCGATTCTTGGCAACGTAGCAGTTTTGAAACAAAAAGAAAATGAGACAAAAGAGATTATTTCGAAGCATATTCTAAATTCTCATATTTTCATTTTCAACTTATGGTGCGTTTGATAAAACTGAAAATTAAGTACTGAAAATTAAGTGCTGAATTTAAGCACTGAAAATTTTAAGTGATTTGTATTTGTAATACTGAAAACAGTGTTTCAATAACTATAATAGACTGCATTCAGTGATTATTTTCAGTAGAAAATTTTCACTTAACATTTTCAGTGATTTTTTTGTTGGTTTTTCAATTAAGTAGTACATTATCAAATGCACTGAAAAAAATTAAGTGCTGAAAATTTTCATTTTCACCACTTAATTGGGTTATCAAACACACCACCATTCACATTCAGTTCCCCAATCTCCCATTTTCATTTTAAGCTTAGTCTCAACACTAGTATGGGTCACATTCTGTTCTTGGGGGACCAACAGATTTTCACGTAAAGTTATTTTTGGTGGTCCATGTATCACATATATTGGAAATTAAATTCAAAATAAAGACTAAAAGGGTGCCTTCGATAAAATTGAAAATTAATTACTAAAAATTAATTGCTGAATTTTAAGTATTGAAAATTTTATGCGATTGAATTTACAGTATTGAAAACAGCTTTTCAAGTACTGAAATAGACTACATTCAGTGATTATTTTCAATAAAAAAAAAGTTGGGATGGCAAAACATGGGTGTACTTAGTGCCACCCAAAAAAATTTGTGTTCATAGACCATAAAAAGCACAGGTCTAATTATAGGAAAAAGTTGGGATGTCACATGGGTTTTGTAGTCATTGTTTTTTTGTGGGACAATATAGTCATATGTCAAGCAATTAATCCCAAAAGTGAAAAAAAAAAAAAAAAAAAAAAGAAGAGAGAAAATAATATAATGAGTGATTCTATTCACATCCACCTAATTTATTTTCTACACCCACCTTTTAATAAATTTTTTTTTATTATAATTATAACCCTTTATGAAATGTCATGTGAGGACATATACGTAAAAAAGGAGAATGCTTCTGTGCAGTTAGCACAGTGCTGTTCGCACTGTGCTACTCACAGTTTGCACAGTAAAACTGCTTTTGCTGGCAGTTTTACTGTGCAAACTGTAAGTAGCACAGTACGAACAGCACTGTGCTAACTGCACAGAAGCATTCTCCCATAAAAAATGTTCCAAATGAATTACTTTTTACATCCACCCTTCAAAACATAGATATACACACATTACTCTTTATACGCGTATGTGTATATATAAGAGTGCAAGAGAAGAAGAAGCTACACTAATTAGAATCTGATAGATTTTGATTACTTTCGTCTCTCTCTCAATATCTCTGTCTACCCCTATCTCTCTCTAACAATTTCTCCAAAGATACCATTTTTTTTTCCGTCCTTTTCAGAATCTAATCAAAGTACAAATAGGCATATGCTATTCTAATTGGAAAATGATAGGATAAATTTAAAAAATAGTGATGGACTATGATTTGGGTCTCAGATTTATCCTGTGAAAAAAAGATCGTTTTTTTTTATTTAACTAGGGCGAATTTCAGAGTATATGTAAAACAATAATTTTTTGATTTTTTGGAATTGTAAAAGGCTGTGAATTTGTATGTAACCAGTGATTACGACAAGTTCTAACTTTTTGAATACGGATTCTATATCTACGAATTACGATCCTGCGATTGTGTAATATATACATAACAATATATAGATATACATATAACACATATATGCACAATGCACTATAGAGAGAGAGAGAGAGAGAGAGAGAGAGAGAGAGAGCAAAAGTGAAGGGAGATTTAGATGAAAGACGAAGGAGGGTGCAGAGAACAATTAGAAATGATGGAAATTGGACATTACTCAACAAAGATGATTGAAATTTTGCTTTTGAAATTCACTTAAAACACATTTCTCTAAGATTTTCGGACTTTTCCTTTGAGGATGTGAAAACATTTCTCAATAAAAGATGATTGGTTTTTTTAAATTTACTTGATTAAAATGTAAACCTTGGTTTTTTTCTTTGTTCAAAACATTTTTGAATAAAAGATGATAAATAATAAAAAATTTGTCATAAGTAGTGAATTTTGAGTTCTCGGGTAGGAGTATCACATGATTGGATTATCACCATACTGTTCATGGATTCGGATGCTGTCAGTCCCCAGAGTAAGCAAAAAATAGGGAAAATAAAAATTTTCCTTTATGGGTCCGTAGACACGTGACTAGTTTATTAACCGTCCTGTCCTTCTAACTCCGCACCATGCAATCATAAGGGAAATGCTAGAGCATAAGCATGACCTAAACTTATCATAGTATAAATACAGCAGCGGAAATTAAACAAGAGTTACAATAACTTCAATCCTAATACAAGAGGCCATACTAAGCAATTTACATAAGCTTAAAAAAACTCGAGAAGCTGTCTATCAGATCTTGGGCAAGGCTTTATTCTCCTTGGCTCCACGACACTGCATCCTGAACTCTTCTATCTATCTCCAAACCTGCAACACTGGGCATACAAATGCCCAGGGCGTAACATGCCGTCAGCCTTGGAACAAGGCTGAGTGAGAGTCTTAACTGCACAATAATCAATAAATACAAAACATCTCTCGACTCACGTCATAGTTTAGTATCTTAAGATATGGTTAATCTCTTATCAAAAGACGCATCCTCACCACAGACATAGCAGAGGTCTCAACAAGGCAGGTAAACAGATAAACATAACATCATAGAATATATCCTCGTGCATGCAAATGCATGACCAATGCGACTCACTCCCAACTCTTACTTTTAAAACAGACACTTTTAAAAACCATTTCATTTTAAAACCAAAACTTTCCAAAACCAAATCATTTCGAACCAAACCATTTTATTCATCAATTTAATCTCATCATTCACTTTTTCTTTCTCATCCACTTGACAACACGTGGTATATCAAGGATGATAACATGCCGTAACAGTCGATTCATACTCATCCTTTGATAGGCCACCAGACGTCTTCACGGCGCACACTATCTGTAAACAATGGAACTGGCACATGGGACATCTTCAACCATGTGTATACTCTCACCAGTCGTCTACACGACTGAGAAGTATATTAGAGCACTAGCCAGACGTCTTCAACGATGCATGGGACGTCTTCAACCACGTATGCGCATCACCGGATGTCTTCAACGGCGAGAGGCGCACTAGGAACCCTAACCGTCCACGTCCACTCGGCTCGTCAGCCATTGATCCATCAGATCTAGCAATTACATCTCTTTCACATTCACATACCTCATCTCATTCACATTCTCATCAACACTTATTTTTCTCACACAACGCATACTGACACATGTCATGAAATGCACGTGTATCCACTATCAATACTCACATGCAAATCTACTTTTATTCCTCTTTATTATTAACATGGCATGCGTTATCTATTCCAGTCAACAACATCGTAAAGCGTGCATTTAACAGTTAGCAGCAGAGATATAACATATAAAACATGGATCACATAACAGGGATTTGATACCAATAATCATATAGATAAAACCCTTAACATGCTCATGTATGCGATAGCACTACCATAACATGTTGTACATAGCCATACAATTATCGGAATACATGTAGTATCATAAATCAACATATTACCTATACAAAACATCATACATGTAGCTTTTAAACATCTTATATTAATCTTATTAGGATTAGAGTGAGGTTAGAAAACTCACCTCGAGTCACCGATCCTCGAAAAACAGATAATCGTTAAGTTCTATAACAATAAATGGAATAAACATCAATAATATATGAGTACAACTATAGGAGAAAAATTATTATTTTACCAAATGAGGTTATAAACCTCAAGGTAGTGATCTATGTGTCATTCTAAGTCCAACGCCATTGACTAGACTCAAATCGGAGTCCGTCGCGTTTTACGAGGTAATATGTAGGGCTTATTGCATTAATGCGGCCCTAAAAAACAGACAGTATTTTTAACCGAGTCAAAAGGTCACCAAACTTAAGAAAAACGATCTAGATATTATTCTAAGACTCTGAGAACTGACCGCGTAATTTTCGGAGACCTAGATTAATTATTATGAATTATTGAAGATAGCATATACCCGAAAATACTCAAAAAGGGATTTAAATACTTAAATATACCTATACTCTGAAATCAGTACTTAGAAGTATTTTTATTAAATACTAGATATTAAAATACACTAGCAGTATTTATCTCATAATTTTCGAAGCTCGTTTGGTATTTTTAATAATTAATATACTCATAAAATAACTCCTTAATAATTATTAAAAATAATAGACTATAATATTATAGCTTTATAATTTTTATTATATAATAAAATAGTTCCAAGGTCATTACCCTAATTTTCTACAATTTACAAATATATATAGGTATTTAAATACCATTTAAACTATTTATATTGTGCTTATAAATTACCATATAATTAATAATTATATTATTACCATATTATAATTATACTTAGTATATTAAGAATATTATACAATAATATTCCATAAAGTAAATGTACTAATGATACATTTTAATACATTTATAATGATTAAAATTATTTAAAATCTATTAATACTAATAATAATAATAATAATAATAATAATAATAATAATGATAATAATAATAAAAACCAATGGGTCAACCCGAACTGACCCTAACCCAAACCGGTGACCCGAATACACTCTTAAGGGAACCCAAAACCTTTTAACCCATTCGGGTCGAACCAACCCGACCCGTACCTAACCGAACTATTCATAACAACTCACATGAAGACCCAGCCCACAAACCCATTTGGGTGGACCCGAACTCAACCCGTACCCAAACCCAAACCTAAACCCGGATCGTACCCGAACCCGCTTACAGACACAACGTGGCCCGCCCCAACTACCCAAACCCTACCCGAATAGGATCCGACGTCAAAACGACGTTGTCCTACTTAAAGTACCCACGGGTTTTATAAAACCCAACTCGACCCGCTACCCTACCCACTTCTACACTCTGCACAACCCACCCAGACCTGTACCCGAACCCGGGTGTTATAACCCGAAACCCATAGGGGTTTCTTCTTCTTCTCCGGCAATCCCGACGCCGCCGGTGACCCACGACTCACCGAAAAACTTCCCAGGCCTATATCTCTCTCTCATCTCCATAGAAATACGTGATTTCAACGGTAAAATGATCGGAATCTCCTCCTCTTTCACATACTAGGAGCTAGGGTTCTAGTTCATTCGTTTTGGGTTCCCACGTTAAGATTATTCTTTCGGCCATTTATGACAATAATGGCCTGCATGGCCTACCAAATGAGTCCTAAACCAAAAGCTGTTCATAGGGGATCTTTCTGGGTTCAAGGGGGTCACAATGGTATAAATCTTAGGGGTTGAGGTAATGATTTCAAAATCAAGGTCAATGTAGTGCTCTAATGGCTGCGGGAGATTGCTGAGAGCCTTAGGCTCTGTTTGGGCGACATGCATGTGATCCTAGAGATTCCTAGATGACATGCAAATGCTCAAGAATGTGTGAGAGGGGTTGGGTTTACCTCAGGTTGTCTCAATCTCTCTTTATCTTCCCCGATCATCTTCTTCTCTCTCCTCTGCGTGTGTGCTATGCATAGAGAGGTCCTAGTGTGTGTTGTATATGAGAGAGTGGACAGAGATAGTGCAGAGGGGGTTGTGTGGGTGTTCACAAAGTATGGGTGTGTGGTTTGATCTCTATACCAACTCTCTCCCTCACATTCTCAGATCTCTCTCTCTTCTCTAATCTCTCTCGGTTTCTATCTCTATACAAGCTGTTTTGACAACTTGTTGGTGGCTGAAAAATGAGAGTGTAATGAGGGGATATGGTACCTATTTATAGAGGGAAGGATAAGAGATGTTATCCCATGTAATGAGTACACAAGGTGTACGGGTATGCGTGTGCTTGTGTATGTCCAAGGGTAGAATGAGTGGGGTCCACATAGGGTGGTGGTGTGGGTCCCATATCTCGGGTAGGTACACTGGGATGTGTGCCTGAGTCCTAAGCAACGTGAACTACTGACTATAAGTGATACTGAAAATGTAATCCTATACCAGGATGTGTACGGGTCTAAATGCAAGTCTTCCTAAGGTTTCTAATATAGAATTTTATTAACTTCGGGGTTACAATCATTCTAATAGACTCCAGGTTATTAACGTCATCGTTGCTAAGACGATCACTAAGGATCCTATAGAGGCTTTTAATTAAGGAATCCTAATGGACCTTCTGTAACCGTCATTATGGTGATGTCATCACTTCCAATAACACGTGGAATTTCCAAGGAAAATTCAGGGTGCTACATCTCTACCCACCTTATTAGAGGATTTCGTCCTCGAAATCTAGAGTATGCTAGGTCTCAAAATGCGCAAAGTTCTAATCTTATCTCAAAATTCTAAGGTTGTGAGGTTTTAATTCCTCACCATATAAGATTCAAAGTTCTGGCATTTCAGCATTTGGTATGGTACCTTCGGTCTTTTATTTTGTTCAGTGCTGGGATTGATCCACTGATCTGCAAGTTCTCTTTCTGGATCTTTGTGGTGGTGGAGCATTGTTCTGAACTTCTTGTTCGGGGCAATCTTTGCGTACATGTCCAGCCTTTCCACAATTGAAACACTGCACCAATTGTCCTGCGAGTTGTTTTGGTGTTATGCATTCTTTGGAGTGGTGTCCAGATGTTCCGCAGTTGTAGCAGATATCACGTTGCTTTACGTTTGTCTGAACGGCTGTCTGACTAACTTTTCTGTCATTGCTTCTCTGTCTCTTGTTATCATTCTGGATGTGTTCAAAGTTTCCTCTGGTGATTATAGACTGCATTCGAGTGGTTGCCCGTGACACTTGATTGCCTCTTTGACTTCCTCCTGGGTTGGTTACCTGTAACCAGTTATCTTTTCCTCTTTGTTGGTGGCTTTCTAGTTTCTTGTTGTTTAGGGCTATGTTCTCCAGTTGTGTGGCTAATTCGACTATTTCTTCGAATGGTTGGTCGAGGTATACTGCTGCTATCTTTTGAATGTCTGGGTTAAGTCCCTCGAAATATTGCAGTGTCTTATTTCGCTGAGTATCTACCATGTAAGGAGCAAATCACGACAGTCTCTCAAATTTTGCTGTGTATCCTTGTACTGTCATGTTGCCTTGAACTAGTTCTATGAATTCCTTTTTCTTCTTGTTTCTTTCCTTCCTTGGGAAGTACTTTGCTAGGAATTTCGTCTTGAATGCTTCCCATGTCATTCTTCTTACAACATCTTCGCCCACTGTAGCTTCGACAGATTCCCACCAGTCTGTTACCGAATACGTCAATTGAAAAATAGCCAATCGTGTTTTCTCCATCTCATTGCATTCAAGGGCTTGAAACATTCGTTCCATATCACGAAGCCATTGCTCAGCTTCCCATGCTTCCGTCATTCTAGTGAAAGTTCCTGGTTTAAGTGCACGGAATCTCTCAAGCAGTTTATCTCCTGTCTGACGAGCATTTCCATTATTGATGACACGGTCTAGGTGATCACTTGTTTGCTCTACACGTCGAACAAGAGCTCCTATCAATCCCGTTGGATCCACTGCTGGAGGTATCACATCCTCTGATCCGTTGGGTAGATTATGAGCATTCCAGTTTCTCCTAACCATGGTGTATGTTAACAAGGGTTATACCTACGAGTTGGTACCTAATAGGTCAATGCTTTATCTTATCTCATATGATCACATGACAAGTAACAGTAATAGTTCATCGAGTCAACAGAGATTTCTAACATATAACGGTTGTCACAACTACTACTAGGATCAAGAGTAAGGCATTCCTATCCTTGGTCTTTCTAGACTCTAGGCTGAGCTGACCGTTCCGAGATCCATCTCAGGAAGTTCATCAGTGCCTAAACATCTATCGACCAATGGTCAATCCTATATTCTTATTAGTAATAAACGTATGTGAGATGTAATATTAGCAATTAATTAAAAGCAAGAATTCGTCTCATCCATACAATTATGTTTAAGTTAAATCGCAAGCAGACTATTACTAGTCAAATGATAAAAAGGTACAACAGAAGTACGAATAGCAGTTCTACTAGTCTGGAATACATCAAGAGAAGTGGAATAAACATAAGATGAGCTAGCTAAGGGTCCAATCTTTATCTCTCTCAACATCAGAGTCCGAGGTCACTTCTCCTAAGTCACTGGATGGTGGAAAGTCAATCGGAGGGATACCTATAAATGCATCCCAGGCTGGCTCTAGGGGCCAATCAGGGTCCTCTATCATCTCAGGCTCTGCTAGTGGGTCTTCATCTTGATCGTCATCTGAGTCATCATCAGAACCTGTAGGGGTAACAAAGTGTGCTATGTCCTCTTGAGGTTCGTCCTGATCATGGATCTCAAGGTCTCCAAGGGCATGAGAAATCTCCTCCATCTCAGCAGACAGCAAGCGCGGTGCTACCACTCTATGATATGCTAACTCTGGAACAAGTCTCTTACGGAAGAAACAACGTGTCCACTTCCTTATACTCTGGCGAACTCTATGCCTGATGGTGGTGCTAACATGACCAAATCCTCGAGGAGCAAACTGTCTCTCCAAGGTGACCCTGTACTGTCCATCCGCAGCATCGTACTCTATCTGGTGCTCCATGCTAGCCTGCCCAAAACAGAAAACTAACTTAGTACTGATGCTAATTAAAGAAATATATTAAAATTTCATAGTGATAAGGGGTACCCTTCTTAATTCTTTCTAAACCCTGAGTTATTGCCAACTGTTCCGGGTCTGACTCCCTGAAGCTACATTAGTTCCTAATTCTATATTTTACACTTGTGATTTGTATGGCTCAACTCGTCGTGGGGATCTATTAGTCATTCTTATAGACTAAGAGTATATAAGCTTAAATAAATTACTGGGATGAATAAAAATAATTATAAGCAAGCAGTACATCTATGTGAAAATATATAAGTCAGGCTAAAGATAATCTCCATAGATAGCTTTAAATATAGTGCAGCATAGTTACAAAAACATTTACATCAGAGAGTGCGTATGCTAAATAGGTACATAGTAGGGAACAGTGCAAAAAACAGATACATGAAAAGGCGTACACGTTAGTACTACTACATGTTACATGCCTGAGTACAGCTATATACACAAAAGATGGACTACTAGTCCTATTACAATAGAGCTCCAGGGCCTGGGAATTCCTATCCCAAAAGTCCTTCAATCATCCTGATCCTTGACCTTTGACTTTCCCTTCTCAACTATGCCTCTCTTGGGAGGTTCCTCGCCCACATTCTCAGTTGGGTCAACATTAACTGCGGAATCAACATCCTCCACGGAATTGATGTCCTTTATCGGAACCTCTCCATCATCATCCTCCTCCCTATCAGTCCCCATGACTGACGGTGCATCAGCTATGGACTCCTCTGGTACTGGGGGTGGCATAGAAAGAGGTGGTCCTATGGGTCCTGGTAGGGGTGTCAGCTTAACGCGAAAAGTCATGACTCGAAGGGTATATCGGTCCTGAGTCATCTCAGCTACTTCTTGATGAACAAGTCTAAGGGTGCTTTCTCGGTAATGTGCCTCTCTCTGCAGGATCTTTGGGTCCTCAATTCCCAATACATGTACATCATGCCACATGTTTTCCTCCAAATGCTGCTGGGCACGCTGTCGAATCCTTTGCCAGTACAACACTGGGTTTGCAGGCTCTATACGATTTGGGTATACCCAATGTCCTCCAAATCCATCTTAGACATAAAAGGGTTCCATGCTAACCTGTCCAATATAAACTATCATAAGGTTAGTATCTTCATAAGTGGGGAAAAGATCTAATGGTTTATAACTTAAAGTGCATTGGACAAACGGTAAATGCCTAAACCTAGGCTCTGATACCACTAAAACCCTGTCACGCCCCGGAGTAAGCCAAAAATAGGGAAAATAAAAATTTTTCTTTATGGGTCCGTAGACACATGACTAGTTTGCTAACCGTCATATCCTTCTAACTCTGCACCATGCAATCATAAGGGAAATGCTAGAGCATAAGCATGACCTAAACTTATCATAGTATAAATACAGCAGTGGAAATTAAACACGAGTTACAATAACTTCAATCCTAATACAAGAGGCTATACTAAGCAATTTACATAAGCTTAAAAAAACTCGAGAAACTGTCTATCAGATCTTGGGCAAGGCTTTATTCTCCTTGGCTCCACGGCACTTCATCCTGAACTCTTCTATTTATCTCCAAACATGCAACACTCTGGGCATACAAATGCCCAGGGAGTAACATGCCGTCAGCCTTGGAACAAGGCTGAGTGAGAGTCTCAATCGCACAATAATCAATAAATACAAATCATCTCTCGACTCACATCATAGTTTAGTATCTTAAGATATGGTTAATCTCTTATCAAAAGACGCATTCTCACCACAGACATAGCAGAGGTCTCAACAAGGCAAGTAGACAGATAAACATAACATCATAGAATACATTCTCCTTATTATATCCTCGTGCATGCAAATGCATGACCAATGCGACTCACTCCCAACTCTTACTTTTAAAACAGACACTTTTCAAAACCATTTCATTTTAAAACCAAAACTTTCTAAAACCAAATCATTTCGAACCAAACCCTTTTATTCATAAATTTAATCTCATCATTCACTTTCTCTTTCTCATCCACTTGACAACACGCGGTATATCAAGGATGATAACATGCTGTAATAGTCGATTCATACTCATCCTTTGATAGGCCACCGGACGTCTTCACGGTGCACACTATCTGTAAACAATAGAACTAGCACATGGGACGTCTTCAACCGTGTGTATACTCTCACCGGTCGTCTACACGGTTGAGAAGTATATTAGAGCACTAGCCAGACGTCTTCAACGATACATGGGACGTCTTCAACCATGTATGCGCATCACCGGATGTCTTCAACGGCGAGAGGCGCACTAGGAACCCTAACCATCCACGTCCACTCGGCTCGTCAGCCGTTGATCCATCGGATCTAGCAATTACATCTCTTTCACATTCACATACCTCATCTCATTCACATTCTCATCAACACTTATTTTTCTCACACCACGCATACTGACACATGTTATGAAATGCACATGTATCCACCATCAATACTCGCATCCAAATCTACTTTTATTCCTCTTTATTATTAACATGGCATGCGCTATCTATTCCAGTCAACAACATCGTAAAGCATGCATTTAACAGTTAGCAGCAGAGATATATCATATAAAACATGGATCACGTAACAGGGATTTGATACCAATAATCATATAGATAAAACCCTTAACATGCTCACGTATGCGATAGCACTACCATAACATGTTGTGCATAGCCATACAATTATCGGAATACATGTAGTATCATAAATCAACATATTACTTATACAAAATATCATACAGGTAGCTTTTAAACATCTTATATTAATCTTATTAGGATTAGAGTGAGGTTAGGAAACTCACCTCGAGTCACCGATCCTCGAAAAGCAGATAATCATCAAGTTTTACAACAATAAACAGAATAAACAGCAATAATGTATGAGTGCAACTATAGGGGCAAAATGGTAATTTTACCAAATGAGGTTATAAACCTCAAGGTAGTGATCTATGTGTCATTCTAAGTCCAACGCCATTGACTAGACTCAAATCGGAGTCCGTTGCGTTTTACTAGGTAATATATAGGGCTTATTGCACTAAAACGGTCCTTAAAGACAGGTTGAATTTTTTACCGAGTCGAAAGGTCACCGAACTTAAGAAAAACGATCGAGACATTATTCTAAGACTCGGGGAACTGACCGCGTAATTTTCGGAGACCTAGATTAATTATTATGAACTATTGAAGATAACATATACCCGAAAAGGGATTTAAATACATAAATATACCTATACTATGAAATCAGTACTTAGAAGTATTTTTATTAAATACTAGATATTAAAATACACTACCAGTATTTATCTCATAATTTTCGGAGCTCGTTTGGTATTTTTAATAATTAATATACTCATAAAATAGCTCCTTAATAATTATTAAAAATACTAGACTATAATATCATAGCTTTATAATTTTCATTATATAATTAAATAGTACCAGGGTCATTACCCTAATTTTCTAGAATTTATAAATATATATAGGTATTTAAATACCATTTAAATACCCTTAAAACTATTTATATTATACTTATAAATTACCATATAATTAATAATTATATTATTACCATATTATAATTATACTTAGTATATTAAGAATATTATATAATAATATTCCATAAAGTAAATGTACTAATAATACATTTTAATACATTTATAATGATTAAAATTATTTAAAATCTATTAATACTAATAATATCAATAATAATAATAATAATAATAATAATAATAATAATAATAATAATAATAAAACCAACGGGTTCACCCGAACCGACCCTAACCCAAACCGGTGACCGGAATACACTCTTAAGGGAACCCAAACTCTTTTGACCCATTCGGGTTGAACCAACCCGACCCGTACCTAACCGAACTATCCATAACAACTCACATGAAGACCCAGCCCACAAACCCATTTGGGTGGACCCGAACTCAACCCGTACCCAAACCCAAACCTAAACCTAAACCCGAACCGTATCCGAACTCGCTTACAGACACAACGTGGCCCGCCCTAACTACCCAAACCCTACCCGAATAGTATCCGGCATCAAAACGACGCCGTCCTACTTAATGTACACACGGGTTTTATAAAACCCAACCCGACCCGCTACCCTACCCACTTCTCCACTCAGCACAACCCACCCAGACCCGTACCCGAACCCGGGTGTTATAACCCGATACCCATACGGGTTTCTTTTTCTTCTGCGGCGATCCCGACGCCGCCGGTGACTGTGGATATCACAATTTTTTCTTACCCACAGCTTTTCTTTTAAAGTTCTTTTAAATTTCAAATTCAAAACAAATGAGTCGCCAGTGAGACCCGAACCTGAAAAGAATATTAAAATAATAAATCATTTACTCTATTAAGCTGAACTGAGTTGTTTAAAATTTAAATTTATGGGATTTCATTATTTAACTGAATTGTTATTAAATTTTGTTTTTATGCTGAGCTGTTAATTATTAAATAATTATGCGTTGGGTTAGAACTGAGAAATTCCATTTTTGGGATTTTGAGTTAGGAAATAACTCTTTTTGGGGGTACTAAGATGATATGGGAAAATTTGGGAAAGTTTGAGAACTCAAGTGTTTGTTTTAAAGAAAGTTGGGGTGTTAAACATAATTTTTAAAAAGTTGGAAAAATCAATTGTAAAGGAGATACGTTAGTCCTTTACTGTACAGTTTGGGATTACAGAGAAGAGGAAGAGAAGAGAAAGAGAGTAAGAGGGGAAGAAGAAGAAGAAAAAGAAGAAGAGTAAGGGGAAGAAGTCATAGAAATTGAGAAAAAAGGGAGGAAACTTCACCTTCTACACCCTAGGTATGTGAAATTGGTTGAAAGTGTGAATTGGGGTTTTCGAATTCTTTTCTTAGAATATAAAATTAAGGGATTAAAGTTGTAAATTTATGTTTTAGAACTTGCTTAAATGCTCTTTGATATGTATATATGGTGTGGTATGAAGTTTTTCATGTTAAACTTGAATTTTGAGCAAGTTTGCAAGATGTGTTTTTAGGCTTTGGTAGAAATCCAAAAATTGGGGATTTGTGGGGTTGATTTTGATAGTGAATATGTGTTTTATATGCCTTGGGTGATATGTATACCATGTATGGCAAGTTTTGCTTGAGTATTGTTGATTTTGCAATTGTTGGGGTGTTGAAATTTAAGGGTTTTTAATAAATCCGAAAATTGTGTTTTTGTTTGGGTTTTGATTTTGATGTTTTTGGTAGTGAGAGTATGTTATTAATGTTTTGAAACACTCCTAGCTCAAGTCTTGAAAGGATTGAGTTGGGTTTGAGGTGATAACCACCATGGATGAAATTTGAAGCTTTTGGGTCTTATGGGTTCTTTAAAATTGTTGTTTCAAATCTATATGTAGGTTGATTTTTGTTGTAAGAATGATGTTTTTAATGCTTTGGATTACTCTTACAACAAGTTTTGAAAGAGTTGAGTTGGGAAGAGTTGGGAAGAGTACTAGAGATTAGTGTGTGTTCTTGGTGTAGTGTGTGTTCTTGGTGTAGTGTGTGTTTTTAAAACTCTAGCTTATGGGTCTTGCTTGATTTGTAAAAATTGTTGATTATGAGTTAATATTTAAGTTTGCTAGATGCTAATAACATTTTTGAGAAGCATATAGAGAATTTTAGTTGTGGGTTTAGAAGAATTGGGTATGATTTGGGTAAACCACTATTGAAGATGTTCTTGAGCTTTAGAAGCTAAAAATGGGTTCTTGATTTTTATTTGATGGTTGTGGTGAACAATATTATATGTGGATTTTTAATGCATTGTGAATATTATTTTGGGCTATATGGTATTGAAAACTTATGTCTCCAAGAGTTGGTAGAACTTGAAGGCCTCCATGGAAGAGTTGATTTTTGTTTACAAACTTGATTTGGGTAGAGAGAGAAAGTTAGAAATTAGGGGGCTATTTGGGGTGTGATTAGGGAGTTTGGGTTGTTTCAAATTAAAACTTGAACTTCTTAAATTTTATTTATTAAGTAAATTGTTTCTTTCTACATTCTTATTTATTATAGAAGTTGTTTATTTTTACTTACTAGCTATGAAATTGAAGTTTGGGAAATATGGATTTTTGTCAGTTGGAAAGCCTAGGTTGTTAATTTTTTTGTTGTTATTATAAGATTTGTGAGTTATTATCTAAATTGAAACTATATTTGCTATGAAATCTAATTTTTAAGATTTCAAGGACCGAAGTTAGTAGTAGCGGACACAAGGAGTTGACCGAGGAGCGAGTAGAAAGGTGACTTTCATTGACTTGCCGAATTTGAGGTGGGTCTTCTAGATATTGCTGTATTGCAATTTATGTTTATATACATAGCTGGCATAACATGTATGTTGTGCACTTGCATTGCTGAGCTGTTAAACCAAGTAGCTGAAAACTTGGTAATAAGTCGCAAAAGGCTAAAGCTGATGGGCCCAGGTGTGTGAGTCACAGCATGTATGAGTTGCATTTTAATGTTGCATAAATATTGTATTTGTGCTGTGCTGGGCTGTTTATATGTTTAAACTTGCATATTGTTTTATCTAGTTGTCGTGAGCCGTGGTTTTGCTCACGCCCACACAGATTTCCTGTGCAGGTACCCCTTATATGAAGCTGAATTAGGAATTGCACTGCCATAGGTTTGGGGTTGCTATGGGTTGACCACAAGAGTGGTATTTTGTCAGAAAATTGTAAAATACAGTTTAGTTGTAACTTTTGCAGGATGTTGTAAACACTTAACTTTTAAGTTTGGTTGTGATGGATTAGGTTAATGTATAATACCTTGAATGTGTGAATATTTTAAGTTCTATAATAAGGTGTTTTTGTATCAATCTGTTAATCACAGGTTAAATTTAATATTGTTGATTAGTTGAGTTGTACTAGCAGGTATTTCGACCACGGCAGGTCGGGGTCCCACATCGCCACTTAATTTTTAAAAGAAAAAATTAAGAAACCATTTTAGAGCAACTGATCTTTTGCGAAACCAAAGATTAGCTAGGTCCGGGGATTATGGAATGAGAAGGGAAGGAGCCCATCGGACTAAAACACCCCTTCTCATCCTATCTCGCGATAGGCCTCTACTCAACATCCTTTTAATTGAATTATTAATTTAAATGTGCCCTCAACTAATACATATGTATATGTATACATTATACAAACATGTCAAAATGGTGTAAAATTACCAATTTACAAAATATCATTCAAAAGCCACGTAATTCAAGTAGCAAACAATATGATATGCAATAAAGAACAAGAGAACTTACCCGGGATCCAGCCGCGAATATTAAACGTGCAATGCATGCGATTTAAATAAAAACTAGGAAAAGAGTCCCTAATCCATATATACAAGTAAAGCAAAACCTAATTCTAAGGTGTCACGCGTTAAGTTGAAAAATCGATAAAATAAAGATAAACTAAAGAGGACTTCGAGAAATCATACCTTAATAGCGCTACAAAACAAAGGGTTAGTCCACATGATATACAATATATAAAGTTAGATCTTAAATAACAATCCTAGACTTCTAGCTTAAATATATCAAATGTGATTAAATCTAAAGCAACCAAGTTCTAATTATAAGTGTCAAGCCATATGAATATGTACATGAAAAGAATAAGTTATTGGAGTACTCAATGATTTAGATCACTTAAACTTTGAATTCAAGCTTAACTTATCATTATTGAAACATGGTTTGAACCCTAGGTCATAGAAAAGTCATTTGGACCATTATTTACAAAGTTGGTCAAATTTGTCATAAAATTCTAAAAATTGCAGAGAGCAGACCAGATCTTTAAGAAAATAAAAAACATGCTTCCGGTGGTTTGATCTTGATGATTTTTGGACACAAGATGCCTCTGTGTGTCTAATTTCCATCCCAAAAAGAAAATCAAAGTTTCAACGGTTAGATCTCTGAGAAATGGACAAAAACCAGACATCACTCAGAGATTACAAATCTCTGTCCAGAGATTTTGTACGATTTTTTAAAAATAGCAAAAAGATCAGAAATTGTTCTTTTTAGGGTAGCTTCCTAACACATTAATCTACTTAGAAAAAATTATTTTGGGTCACAAATACTTGATTAAGGTTCTGATTTGCTTATTTTAAAAAGGTGTTGCTGTTCTGAAACTCTGGACAGATTGTAGTGACTCCACAAAACTCATGACCAAACCACTTTAAACATGAAATCTCCTTAAAACAAAAATTACAGTGGTAGAACTTTGAGTTATAGACACTTTCCCGTTGGTTTCACTTAATTCCAACGGTTAGATTATCAACTAAAAATCTATGATCAAAAATAGTTTGTGAACTCACTGTTCCACTATTGGGCTTATCACCATTTTGCTACATCTACCAACTAAGCCATGGACATTGGCTTATCCTGAACCTAATTCTCCTTCCATTGAGGGTCATTAGAGATCAAAACATGACCAATACTCATGAGTCTCAAAGGAATATAGAGAGGATTCCATGAAACATCAAGCTAGATGACCCAAGTCATAAGTATGGATTTGTATCCTTCTATTTGCTTATAAAATGAAGGGATGATTAAACTTTGACTCCCATGTGAAGCATAAGCTTACATGATATTCAAAATATCAAACTCAAGAGCTTTCAAGAGAGATATTAAAGATCTCCAAGAATCTCAAAAGAAAAGTATTAACAAAAAGAAGAAATGCAATAAAGAAGACTAAGAGAGCAAATGCTCTAAATCCATCAAAGAATCTTTTGGTAAAACTTGTTTACTTCAAATTCATAGATGCTTTGAAACCAAGCTAAGAAGAAACAAAAGAAAATGAAAACTTAAACAAGATTAGAGGATCCAAACCATGGTAGGGGTTTGGATTCATCTACTTGTTTCTAATAAAATGATGATCAACTTTAAATCTCATGTGAAGCATAAGCTTACATGAGACTAAAAGATCAAACTCATGAGATTCAAGTGAGATATGGAAGATCCCCAAGAATCTCAAGAGAAAAACATAAACAAGAAAAATAAGAGAAGAATCAAAGAACTAGGAAGCAAGGACTTCCAAGTTTACTAACAAAACTCTAAAACATAATAAAAAAAACTAAATGACTTGAAGATTAGAGGCTCAGAAGAAAGAAAACACAACTAAGATTAGAGGGTCACCTCTAAGACTATCCTCAAACTTCTATATTTCGAAGATCTTCCAAGCTCTTCTTCAAGCTCTCCAAAACTCTCCATCTCTTTCAAATATGTGTTGTTGTAGTGGCAGTGATTTCTTGTGTGTCGTTGTGTCTTCTCCCAAGGAAGATCCTCCTTCTTTTATAGACAAAATTACCAAGTATTTTCAGTGAATTCAGAGTAAAAGACAGGTGTAAATGTCTCATTTGGTGGTACAATACGTACTTCCTGAAATAGACAGACTGCTGCACAGGGCGGCAGTCAAAAATCTCTTGCGGCAGTCAGTGGATGCCGCTGCGGCACTCCGTGAAAGCCGCGGCGGCATTCCATGACTGCCGCGCGGCTCTCAGTAAGTGCCGCGCCCAATTATTGATTGCCGCGTTTTTGTTAACCTTACTTTATCAATTTTTTTTATCCACATACATATACGTATTGTACCACAAAATACGGACTTTAAAAGCAAACGGCAGTCAGAAAATGTCGGCGGCACTCAGTAAATGCCGGGCCGGCATTCCGTGACTGCCGTTCAGCACTCACCGAATGTCGTTCGGCACTCACTGAGTGCCGCAAAATACTGCCGTGTGCCATTTTTTTGTTGAACTTCCCCTTTTTAGGTTTTTTTTCTTTTATCCTTTTTCTTAAAAAAAACTTATTTTCGAAGATCTTTTTCAAAAGTGATGTTTTATACCAAAATTCTCCTAAACACCTGGTATTTAATTCTGTGAAAATTTTACCGCGTTTGGAGAGCTTTTTGAAGAGCTTGGAACATTTCAAATCTTTCGAGCCTTGTCATCATCAGATATGGAGGTGACACTCTCCTTAATTCAACGTTTGGTCAAAATCGGGGTGTTTACAGTTTGCCCCTCTTCGACGGAGCTTATGGAGCAACGTGAACCGCAAGCGAACGTCGAAGCCTGTGTGAAGACATGCCTTTAACCAAACTGTCGGATTTAAGGGAAAAACAAAATGCGTTGCAAAAAAGAGAACATGCGCGCAGCAATGGTTCACGCTGGTCGTGCTCGATAATGAGCTGCCTACGTATCCATTCAGGAATCAGACCAAGACGTAGTTCGGGCAGGGGTCAAACATACACAAGTGCAAATAGTCATACGGGTGAATGCACCTATCTTATCGTGATGCACGTGCTTAAGCAGTCTCGTGCTCCATATAATGTCTCAGCAATATATTGTTCTTTCTTAATATCAAAAATGCAACCTATGCCATTCTACTTATGATGTCATTTTATTCTGGAAAAGTCACAACCGTCATAGAAGCACTTCCTATGCTTAATCCCCCGACATTTTTTAAGAGTCATCTAATCGACTGAGATGCGCTTTGCGTCTTAGACTCCGGTGCCGAATCAGGAAATGTGCTGAAAGACTGAGATGAGCTTTGCGTCTTATACTCCGGTGTCTTTGAGAATCATCTGATCGACTGAGATGCGCTTTGCATCTTAAACTCCGGTGCCGAATCAGGAAATATGCTGAAAGACTGAGATGCGCTTTGCGTCTTATACTCCGGTGTCTTTTGAGGATCATCTAATTGACTGAGATGCGCTTTGCATCTTAGACTCCGGTGCCGAATCAGGAAAAGTGCTGAAAGACTGAGATGCGCTTTGCGTCTTATACTCCGGTGTCTTTTGAGGATCATTTGATCGATTGAGATGCACTTTGCATCTTAGACTCTGGTGCCAAATCAGGAAATGTGCTGAAAGACTGAGATGCGCTTTGTGTCTTATACTCCGGTGTCTTTTGAGGATCATCTGATCGACTGAGATGCGCTTTGCGTCTTAGACTCCGGTGCCGAATCAGGAAATGTGCTGAAAGACTGAGATGCGCTTTGCGTCTTATACTCCAGTGTCTTTTGAGGATCATCTGATCGACTGAGATGCGCTTTGCGTCTTAGACTCCGGTGCCGAATCAGGAAATGTGCTGAAAGACTGAGATGCGCTTTGTGTCTTATACTCTGGTGTCTTTTGAGGATCATCTGATCGACTGAGATGCGCATTGTATCTTAGACTCCGGTGCCGAATCAAGAAATGTGCTGAAAGATTGAGATGCGCTTTGCTTCTTATACTCCGATGTCTTTTGAGGATCATCTGATCGACTGAGATGCGCTTTGAGTCTTAGACTCCGGTGCCAAATCAGGAAATGTGCTGAAAGACTGAGATACGCTTTGTGTCTTATACTCCAGTGTCTTTTGAGGATCATCTGATCGACTGAGATGCGCTTTGCATTTTAGACTCCGGTGCTGAATCAGGAAATGTGCTGAAAGACTGAGATGCGCTTTGCGTCTTATACTTCGGTGTCTTTTGAGGATCATCTAATTGACTGAGATGCGATTTGCGTCTTAGACTCCGGTGCCGAATCAGGAAATGTGCTGAAAGACTGAGATGCGCTTTGCGTCTTATACTCCGGTGTCTTTTGAGGATCATCTGATCGACTGAGATGCGCTTTGCATCATAGACTCCGGTGCTGAATCAGGAAATGTACTGAAAGATGAGGGTTGACGCAAATGATGCAGCCATTAAGGACTAATGCATATGCCATTAAGGACTAACACAAATGATGCTGCCATTGAGGACTAATGCAATGTTGCCATTGAGGACTAACACAAATGATGCTGCCATTGAGGACTAAGGCAAGGAGAAGCTGCCATTGAGGACTAACGCTTAGAGAAGCTCTAAACAACATGGTAAGATATTGGTCAATAGACACTCAAAGGCTTACAAGTAGGCACGATGTTCAACAGCCTTTCAAGGACTTATGTTGCGAAAGCGACAATCAACAGCCCTTTTGGGGACTTATGTTGCAATAGCAGAGATCAACAGCTTCGCAAGGACTTATGTTGTAATTTAATTCAAAAAAATTGAGAGTCTATCGGACTCAAATCAATTCAGTTTAGTTCAATTTCTTAAATCGGGGGTCAATCAAGCTCAAATCAATTCAACTTTTTCAAAATCAGGAGTTAATCAGACTCCATTTGTTTTACTTTTAGGAGTCAGTCAGACTCAAACAAATTCAATTTCACCAAATCCGAAGTCATTTTGACTCAAGTCAAGTTCGAATTCCACTTATTAGGAGTCAATCAGACTCAATTCAATTTTATTTTCTAAAATCATGAGTCGATCAGACTCAATTCAATTTATTTCCTAAACAAGACTCAAAGTATTTGAACAGAGCTGATATAAAGAATGATTTTTTGCATTCGCGGACCTTTGCAAGAAACGCATCGATTCTGTCAAAAGAGGGAAGTCACCTTTGCCCCTAGTCTTGGACTCTTCTTATATCGCCACTTTATGCTGTGATAGTGTTTGAAACCTCTGCTTGTACTGATCTTGGGATGCTCATGAAGACTTTTCAAATCTTTATTCATCATCTTAAACCCACATATTTGAGAACATTTATTGACTCATCAAAGGAGGACAGACCTGACAAAGCTAGTTATTCAAAATGACTGACTCAAACTTTTCATTCATTATGAATCAATGTGCTTTCATTGTGAGTAATTGTATTATCTCACCTTTCATTTATTCATCATCTTACAAATGGTATTACTCTGCTGATAAATCAAAACTTTGAAAACTTCCCCTTTATTGAATTCTTTGCCTACCTAGAGTATGCTTCAAATTAGTGCTTTAGCTTATAGAATAAAAGACACTCCATTTCAAAGCGTTTCAAAACAGACTTGGTGACTTGAGAACTTGCATTTTGTCAAACAGAGTTTGCCCCTAGTTTAAAAGAGACTCGGGGCTTACTTCTAGGGTAAAATGGGGCTTTTAGCAAATGAAGTTTCCCCTAGTCTTAAGGGCCTTGAGAAAACATGTTGGTACAAGATGCTTGCAATGCATTTACTCCCAATCTAGAGGTAACCATCATGAACGTGATGGTGCTGAAGGGTGATGTCCCAATGCTGATCGGCAAACTTTGTTTGCCCCTAGCTTGGCAATATATATGTGGTCCTAGGCCAATGCAAGTTTACTCCTAGTTTCAAATTATCCCTGAATAGGAATCAGGTCCAAGGTAATATGGCCAAGGCCTGAAAGAGTACACCATATTATGACGATGTTGGTGACCGAACTAGATAGGTTGCCTACGTATCCCCGAGTGGGAATCAGGTCGAGTGTAGTTCAAGTACTCTGGAGGTCTTGAAAGAATTAGGCTTCAAGAATTGGTGGGCTTTACGAGCCATGTTGCCATTTGGGTCTAGGGGGTGCATGTCACTTGTGGTAGCCCTTGTGTAGCATGATGAACTACTTCTTCCCTTTATTCTCTTTTCTCTTTCTTTTCTCTTCTTCCCCTCTCCTTTTTTATTTGACGGTTGATTTTTTAACCTTTTCACTAGCCAGTTAATCACGTTTCATTCATATCATACTTACAAAGTAATATCAGCCCTCCAAATTACTCTTTATTTTTTCTCGAAGATATCTTTGCATTGTTTTATGCTCTCTTAGCCATTGAGCTTCTCACAAAATTGTGAGCTTAATTGATACTTTCAAATCTCCCTTTTCATTTCCAATTTCTTTAGAACAACACAAAGTCTCGAGATAGTTCATGTGCCAATGATCTACTTTGAAGTGCCCAAGAATTCTCAATCTTATCTATTCTCTGCCTTTTCTTTTCTCTTTCCTTTCCTTTCTCTTCCTTACTATCTCTTATTCTCTCTATGATTTTGACTGGCTAGGATTAGGATTTTTGAAATCAACACGCATCTTATTTTTGCTCTAACTTTTGCCTAGGCGCCCTTTCGGGTTTTCATCCTAGCGAGCTTCTTTCTTTTTCTTTTTCTTTTTTCTTTTTTTCTTTTTGGGAGAAGCAGTTCATTCAAAATGTTTGGCTACCATCAAGGACCAAGTTTATGGCTTTAGACTGGTTGGGCTCATCTTTGAGGCTTGGTGTTTGAGAAAAGGAAACGGTGAGCAAGCTTCAAGTTCCAATTTCGTCTTTTCAAGATTGAGCAAGAGCATCTTTAAATTCTTAAAGTAAAGCTAATCAATTCTCTACTCCTCCTTGGTTTTGGAACAAAATTTGTTTTGGGGATTATTAACAGAGTATTTTCCATGATCGTTTGAAAAAATGACTTTTTCTTTTTCTCTTTTTTTGTTTTTTTTTTTATTTTTTTTGTTTTGTTTTGGGCTTAATGATCCATACATTCACGACTTAGCACACTGAATCAAAAAATGAGATTTTATTCAACTACTAGGGAAGGAGGATTACATCACTCGACTCGATAAACTTGACAAAGACTTGCAAACAAACTTGATAATAGACTGACCAGAAGACTCGACTGGACTTGACATTTGACTCCAAACTAACATAACTCGACTACCAGACTTTGACTTGGTCTCAATTGGAGTGTCACAGATGATTTTCAATTTATTAAATTTTCAAGAGCATCCATATTTGATTCAGCAGTAGCATTTCCAAACACTATTATCTCACTAGCATCTTCCTCAGGTTCATCATTCCCCTTCTGTATCTTTGTAGGAACATCATCTGCCCTTATGTCCCATTTTTCAGTCGAATGGCCCTTCTCTGACTCATACCGAGTATTGTCAATGCCTTTTTCGATTATGTTGATTGAGTCAGGGCCAGTTGGTTGTTGCGCACTTATGGAGGCAATGAATCCCTTGAGAGTATTCGGCGATGGTTGTGGTTGAAAAGATTGTATGTCATGCCAGATGCCACTCGGTGGGTTCAGCAAAGGAGTGATGATTTTATGCTCAATGAGATTTTGGATATCATGGCGGAGTTTCATGCAATAGTTAGTTGTATGGCCAGGGGTCTGGTGGTAGGCACAGTACAAAGATAGGTCATATTTGCGGGGTAAGGGATTTGGTAGTGGCTTTGGGTCCAGGGGGTTGAGGTGACCATTTTTGACAAGGTGACCAAGGGCCATGGATAATGGCATGCCAAGGTTGGTGAAGATTCTTGGCTTGCGGGCTTGGTTTGATTTTGAATTCGACTTTGAGCTAGAGTTGGTTTTTGGGTTGAGATGTGGACTTGGAATGGCTCTTTGGTCACTTGGGATTGGGCCAGGATATGGGCTTTGGTGAATGGTTAAGCTTGGGTATGGACTTTGGTGATAGGTTGGGTTTGGGCATGGGCTTTGGTGATTGGTTGGGCTTGGATGTGGATTTTGGTGCTTGGCCAGGTGATCCATTATTCTCTTCTCCAATTTGTTCATCACTACCTCATTCAAACCACTTGCTTTTATAGTAACTGATAGAGCTCAAGCGTTACCCTCACCAATTGATTCACCCTTAAGTTCTATTGCCCAATAGTGGCTTGCAGCTCGTTCACTCTCTCTTCCAAAGCTCTTAAGGCCATTGGCGGATCAATCTCAAGATGATGGTCCATGTTCTCCTAAAATCAAGAAGACGAACCCAAGAAGATTAGAAGTGTCCTCACTAGGGGATCTGGTTATTCCACTATTTCTACAAGTCCACGACATGAAAAGGTCCGCATGCAGAATTGATTTTCAGGAGGTAAGGAATTTTGAGGAACTATTGGATTACTTTGGTCTTGACTGGAAAGAGGATGGTTTAAATTTCTATTCTACATGCATTCAATGCTTTGATGATTTGATGCGGCTAAATGCATGCACCACATACATGGCACACAGATGAAATGCAAGTGTGTGTGTGCCTACTCTATGTGCAAAAGAAAGGAAAATTCTAATCCTAACACATAAACATATAAGCACAAAAATCCTCACCCATGTCAAGTGTGCTAATTTCTCCTTTCATTGTGATCCTCTTTACCCCTTCAAAGTTTGAAAATTTTAGAATTTTTGAAATTCGTTCGACCTGCATTTCCCTAGATGATGGGATCTTTCGAATTCTTAAGAAGCTTTCCTTTGAAGGCGACAACATTTCTCAACAAAAGATGATTGGGTTGAAACTTTGCTTTGAAATTTCTTTGAAAAGCATTTCTTTAATTGGGGAGATCTCTCAAATACAATTCTCAAGAATTTTGGATTATATTTCTCAACCAAAAGGTGATTGGGTTGAAATTTTGCTTTGAAACGCATTTCTTTAGTTGGTGAAACTTTTCAAAATCTTTCAAGAATTTTAGGTTCCAAGAATTTTGGGTTCTTCCTTCAAAGATAGTCGACTTGAGATTTTTATCAAAAAGTGAACTCCAAAGATTTTTAAAAGAGCGATTGAATACCTTAGAATAAAGATAGCAAAATCTATTTGCTTCCAAAGATGTGTTTAAAATTCTTTGGGCAGGAGGATCACATGATCGGATTATTGTCGTACTCTTCATGAATTCGGATGCATACAAGGTCAATGATGCTTAGCTAACAAGATATAAGAGATGTAATCTCATAATCAAGATTCAGCATGTTCCCAAATGTCGTGGGACATGAGAAGGAATTGCTAAAAGGTGATTACAGGGTTACACATCTTTCATCAGGCAAGCATCGTCATCATCTCAAATAATCCCTTTCGGGCATACAAAACTCCCTAGCACATAATCCTAATCAAGAATTAATTTCCTAAGATCGAAGGGTTCTATAGAAACTACTATGCAAAAGTTGGGTTTTGGTCAAATAAGGGACCCTTGACACACATCCGATAGGATGCTTCATATACCAAATCATGGTACGAGATCAAGGGTGATCACACAGTCCCATGATAACTTAACCGACCGGGTTGCCCCGAGCCTCCAAGGTCATAGTTCCGTGCAATCAACTGGCTGGACATGCAAGTGAAATGCAACAGGCATACAAAGATTAATTAATTCGATTAAAAGGATGCTTTCAAGTCTAATCCTCAAGTGAACCCAAAATCAGAATTCTGGTCTGCGAAACCAGAGATTCTGGGTTCGATCCCCAGCAGAGTCGCCAGATTGTGGATATCGCAATTTTTTCTTACCCACAGCTTTTCTCTTAAAGTTCTTTTAAATTTCAAATTCAAAACAAAAGAGTCGTCACTTAATTTTTAAAAGGAAAATTAAGAAACCATTTTAGAGCAACTGATCTTTTGCGAAACCAAAGATTAACTAGGTCCGGGGATTATGGAATGAGAAGGGAAGGAGCCCATCGGACTAAAAGACCCCTTCTCATCCTATCTCGCGATAGGCCTCTACTCAACATCCTTTTAATTGAATTATTAATTTAAAGGTGCCTTCAACTAATACATATGTATATGTATACATTACACAAACATGTCAAAATGGTGTAAAATTACCAATTTACAAAATATCATTCAAAAGTCACGTAATTCAAGTAGCAAGCAATATGATATGCAATAAAGAACAAGAGAACTTACCCGGGATCCAGCCGCAAATATTAAACGTGCAATGCATGCGATTTAAATAAAAACTAGGAAAAGAGTCCCTAATCCATATATATAAGTAAAGCAAAACCTAATTCTAAGGTGCCGCGCGTTAAGTTGAAAAATCGATAAAATAAAGATAAACTAAAGAGGAGTTCAAGAAATCATACCTTAATAGCACTACATAACAAAGGGTTAGTCCACATGATATACAATATATAAAGTTGGATCTTAAATAACAATCCTAGATTTCTAGCTTAAATCTATCAAATGTGATTAAATCTAAAGCAACTAAGTTCTAATTATAAGTGTCAAGCCATATGAATATGTACATGAAAAGAATAAGTTATTGGAGTACTCAATGATTTAGATCACTTAAACTTTGAATTCAAGCTTAACTTATCATTATTGAAACATGGTTTGAACCCTAGGTCATAGAAAAGTCGTTTGGATCATTATTTACAAAGTTGGTCAAATCTGTCATAAAATTCTGAAAATTATAGAGAGCAGACCAGATCTTTAAGAAAATAAAAAACATGCTTCCCGTGGTTTGATCTTGATGATTTTTGGACACAAGATGCCTCTGTGTGTCTAGTTTCCATCCCAAAAGAAAAATCAAAGTTTCAACGGTTAAATCTCTGGGAAATGGACAAAAACCAGACATCACTCAGAGATTACAAATCTCTGTCCAGAGATTTTGTACGATTTTTTAAAAATAGCAAAAAGATCAGAAATGCTTTGTTCTTTTTAGGGTAGCTTCCTAACACATTAATATACTTAGAAAAAATTATTTTGGGTCACAAATACTTGATTAAGGTTCTGATTTGCTTATTTTAAAAGGGTGTTGCTGTTTTGAAACTCTGGACAGATTGTAGTGACTCCACAAAACTCATGACCAAACCACTTTAAACATGAAATCTCCTTAAAACAAAAATTACAGTGGTAGAACTTTGAATTATAGACACTTTGCCGTTGGTTTCACTTAATTCCAACGGTTAGATTATCAACTAAAAATCTATGATCAAAAACAATTTGTGAACTCACTGCTCCACTATTGGGCTTATCACCATTTTGCTACATCTACCAACTAAGCCATGTACATTGGCTTATCCTAAACCTAATTCTCCTTCCATTGAGGGTCATTGGAGATCAAAACATGACCAATACTCATGAGTCTCAAAGGAATATAGAGAGGATTCCATGAAACATCAAGCTAGAGGACCCAAGTCATAAGTATGGATTTGGATCCTTCTATTTGCTTATAAATGAAGGGATGATTAAACTTTGACTCTCATGTGAAGCATAAGCTTACATGAGATTCAAAATATCAAACTCAAGAGCTTTCAAGAGAGATATTAAAGATGTCCAAGAATCTCAAAAGAAAAGTATAAACAAAAAGAAGAAATGAAATAAAGAAGACTAAGAGAACAAATGCTCTAAATCCATCAAAGAATCTTTTGGTAAAACTTGTTTACTTCAAATTCATAGATGCTTTGAAACCAAGCTAAGAAGAAACAAAAGAAAATGAAAACTTAAACAAGATTAGAGGATCCAAACCATGGTAGGGGTTTGGATTCATCTACTTCTTTCTAATAAAATGATGATCAACTTTAAATCTCATGTGAATCATAAGCTTACATGAGACTAAAAGATCAAACTCATGAGATTCAAGTGAGATATGGAAGATCCCCAAGAATCTCAAGAGAAAAACATAAACAAGAAACATAAGAGAAGAATCAAAGAACTAGGAAGCAAGGACTTCCAAGTTTACTAACAAAACTCTAAAACTTAATAAAAAAAAACTAAATGACTTGAAGATTAGAGGCTCAGAAGAAAGAAAACACAACTAAGATTAGAGGGTCACCTCCAAGACTATCCTCAAACTTCTATATTTCGAAGATCTTCCAAGCTCTTCTTCAAGCTCTCCAAAACTCTCTATCTCTTTCAAATATGTGTTGTTGTAGTGGTAGTGATTTCTTGTGTGTTATTGTGTCTTCTCCCAAGGAAGATCCTCCTTCTTTTATAGACAAAATTACCAAGTATTTTTAGTGAATTCGGAGTAAAAGACAGGTGTAAATGTCTCATTTGGTGGTACAATACGTACTTCCTGAAAATAGACAGACTGCTGCACAGGGCGGCACTCAAAAATCTCTTGCGGCAGTCAGTGGATGCCGCTGCGGCACTCCGTGAAAGCTGCGGCGGCATTCCATGACTGCCGCGCGGCTCTTACTACGTGTCGCGCCCAATTATTGATTGCCGCGTTTTTGTCAACCTTACTTTATCAGTTTTTTGCTTTTATCCGCATACATATACGTATTGTACCACAAAATACGGACTTTAAAAGCAAACGGCAGTCAGAAAATGTCGACGACACTCAGTAAATGCCAGGCCGGCATTCCGTGACTGCCGTTCGGCACTCACCGAATGCCGTTCGGCACTCACTGAGTGCCGCAAAATATTGCCGTGTGCCATTTTTTTGTTGAACTTCCCCTTTTTAGGTCTTTTTCTTTTATCCTTTTTCTTAAAAAAACTTATTTTCGAAGATCTTTTCCCAAAGTGATGTTTTATACCTAAATTCTCCTAAACACCTGGTATTTCATTCTGTGAAAATTTTACCGCGTTTAGAGAACTTTTTGAAGAGCTTGGAACACTTCGAATCTTTCGGTCCTTGTCATCATCGGATATGGAGGTGACACTCTCCTTAATTCGACGTTTGGTTAAAATCGGGATGTCTACAGTGACCCGCGACTCGCCAGAAAACTTCCCAGGCCTATATCTCTCTCTCCTCTCAATAGAAATACGTGATTTCAATGGCAAAATGACAGGAATCTCCTCCTCTTTCACATACTAGGAGCTAGGGTTTGGTTTTGGGTTCCCATGTTAAGATTATTCTTTCGGCCATTCATGATAAAGTCACCGATCAAATCCTCAGTCTTGGTATAAGACGTCTATCACAGCCTATAAGTCACCGATTAAATCCTCGGTCTTGGTATAAGTCGTCTATCGCAGCCTATAAGTCACCGATCAAATCCTCGATTTTGGTATAAGTCGTCTATCGCAGCCTATAAGTCATCGATCAAATCCTCGGTCTTGGTATAAGTCGTCTATCGCAACCTATAAGTCACTGATCAAATCATCGGTCTTGGTATAAGTCATCTATCGCAGCTTCTAAGTCACCGATCAAATCCTCGGTCATAGTATAAGTCGTCTATCGCAGCCTAAAGTCATCGATCAAAAATCCTCGATTTTGGTATAAGCCGTCTATCGCAGCCTATAAGTCACCGATCAAAATTCCCAGCATCAGGCATAAAACATCGATCGCAGCCAGTATAAATTCGGAGTCATTAAATCTAGAACAATTCTGACTTTTCTGCAAATCTTGACAAGACACCGGAGTATAAGACGCAAAGCGCATCTTAATCTTTTAGCACATTTTCTGATTCGGCACCGGAGTATAAGACGCAAAGCGCATCTCAGTCGATCAGATGATCCTCAAAAGATACCAGAGTATAAGACGCAAAGCGCATCTCAGTCTTTCAGCACATTTCCTGATTCGGCACTGGAGTATAAGATGCAAAGCGCATCTCAGTCGATCAGATGATCCTCAAAAGACACCGGAGGATAAGACGCAAAGCGCATCTCAGTCTTTCAGCACATTTCCTGATTCGGCACCGGAGTATAAGATGCGAAGCGCATCTCAGTCGATCAGATGATCCTCAAAAGACAACGGAGTATAAGACGCAAATCGCATCTCAGTCTTTCAGCACATTTCCTAATTCGGCACCGGAGTGTAAGACGCAAAGCGCATCTCAGTTGATCAGATGATCCTCAAAAGACACCGGAGGATAAGACGCAAAGCGCATCTCAGTCTTTTAGCACATTTCCTTATTCAACACCGGAGTATAAGACGCAAAGCGCATCTCAGTCGATCACATGATCCTCAAAAGACAATGGAGTATAAGACGCAAAGCGCATCTCAGTCTTTCAGCACATTTCCTGACTCGGCACTGGAGTATAAGACGCAAAGCGCATCTCAGTCGATCAGATGATCATCAAAAGACACTGGAGTATAAGACGGAAAGTACATCTCAGTCTTTCAGCACATTTCCTGATTCGGCATCGGAGTTTAAGACGTAAAACGCATCTCAGTCGATCAGATGATCCTCAAAAGACACCGGAGTATAAGACACAAATCGTATCTCAGTCTTTCAGCACATTTTTCCTGATTCGGCACCGGAGTATAAGACGCAAAGCATATCTCAGTCGATCAGATGATCCTCAAAAGATGCCGGAGTATAAGACGCATAGCGCATCTCAATCTTTTAGCACATTTCCTGATTCGGCACCAGAGTATAAGACGCAAAGTGCATCTCAGTCGATCAGATGATCCTCAAAAGACACCGGAGTATAAGACGCAAAGCACATCTAAGTCTTTCAGCACATTTCCAGATTCGGCACCGGAGTATAAGACGCGAAGCGCATCTCAGTCGATCAGATGATCCTCAATAGACACCGGAGTATAAGGCGCAAATCGCATCTCAGTCTTTCAGCACATTTCCTGATTCAGCACCAGAGTATAAGACGCAAAGCGCATCTCAGTCGATTAGATGATCCTCAAAAGACACCGGAGGATAAGACGCAAAGCGTATCTCAGTCTTTCAGCACATTTCCTGATTTAACACCGGAGTATAAGACGTAAAGCGCATCTCAGTCGATCTGATGATTCTCAAATGACAACAGAGTATAAGACGCAAAGTGCATCTCAGTCTTTCAGCACATTTCCTGATTCGGCATCAGAGTATAAGACGCAAAGCGCATCTCAGTCGATCAGATGATCCTCAAAAGACACTGGAGTATAAGACACAAAGTGCATCTCAGTCTTTCAGCACATTTCCTAATTCGACACAGGAGTATAAGACGTAAAGCGCGTCTCAGTCGATCAGATGATCCTCAAAAGACACTAGAGTATAAGACGCAAAGCGCATCTCTGTCTTTCAGCATATTTCCTGATTCAGCACCAGAGTACAAGATGCAAAGCGCATCTTAGTCTTTCAGCATATTTCCTGATTCGACATCGGAGTATAAGACGCAAATCACATCTCAGTCGATCAGATGATCCTTAAAAGACATCGGAGTATAAGACGCAAAGCACATCTAAGTCTTTCAGCACATTTCCTGATTCAGTACTGGAGTATAAGACGCGAAGCGCATCTCAGTCGATCAGATGATCCTTAAAAGACACCGGTGTATAAGGCGCAAATCGCATTTCAGTCTTGCAGCACATTTCCTAATTCGGCACCAGAGTATAAGACGCAAAGCGCATCTCAGTCGATCAGATGATCCTCAAAAGACACCGGAGGATAAGATGCAAAGCGCATCTCAGTCTTTCAGCACATTTCCTGATTCAACACTGGAGTATAAGACGCAAAGCGCATCTCAGTCGATCAGATGATCCTCAAAAGACAACAGAGTAAAAGATGCAAAGCGCATCTCAGTCGATCAAATGATCCTCAAAAGACACTGGAGTATAAGACGCAAAGTGCATCTCAGTCTTTCAGCACCTGATTCGGCACCGGAGTATAAGACGCAAAGTGCATCTCAGTCGATCAGTTGATCCTCAAAAGACACCAGAGTATAAGACGCAAAGCGCATCTCAGTCTTTTAGTACATTTCTTGATTCAGCACCGGAGTATAAGACGCAAAGCGCATCTCAGTCGATCAGATGATCCTCAAAAGACGCTGGAGTATAAGATGCAAAGCGCATCTCAGTCTTTCAGCATATTTCCTGTTTTGGCACCGGAGTATAAGACGCAAAGCACATCTCAGTCGATCAGTATTCTCATAAAAAACGACAGTCGTAACTTTCCCAAGATAGAACGTCATCGGCATAGAAGAATTTCAAGGCAAAAAGGTTTTTGGCACTATAAGGAGTAGCATTGTCCTAAGTCATTTTAACTTGAGAGCATAGAGCACGAGACTGTTTGAGCATGTGCATCACGATAGGATAGATGCATTCATCTGCATGGCTATTTGTGACTGTGCATGGTCCCTCACCCGAAATCCGTCCTGGTCTGATTCCTGATGGGATACGTAGGCAGCTCACCATTGAGCATGACCAGCTTTTGGCTTCGCGCACCCGACTTTTGCAACGCACTTTTTGTTTTTACCTGGATTCGACCGCTTGGTCAAAGGCTTGTCTTTTACATAGGCTTCGACATTCACTTGTGACACGCGTTGCTTTACAAGCTCTGCCGAAGAGGGGCAAACTGTAGACACCCCAATTTTGACCAAACGTCAAATCCAGGTATTGGTTACCTCTTAAGACCGATGATGACGATGACCGGTGCAATTCGGAGATCTTCTAATAAATTCAAATTTTTCAATTAAAGTTTCAAAATAAAAAAAAAAATAATAATAAAAGAAGGAGAAATTGGGTATTTGAGAGAAAGCATGAATGATGAAGAACGTGTGAGGAAATCAGTCTGAGAATACATTATAAAATATATATATAGTAATGATAATAAAATATATATAATACATTATAAAAAAATATATATAGTAATGATAATAAAATATATATAAAAAGAAGAAAAAAAGAGAGAGAGAGAAGAAAAGAAAGAGTTTTTGGAAAAGAAGTCTTGAAAAGAAAAGAAAAGAAAAAAAAAAAGAAGAAAAGAGAAAAAAAGAAATAAAATGATATATGGGAATGTATACCATGCATATGTGTCACGCCCCGACGTAGCATAAATAAGGAAAGCGTTTAATTTCCTTTATGGACCCGTAGGTCGCGACAGTTTGAAGGATCGATTCCGTCCCAAACGTCGAACAACAAAACATAATAATCAGAGTAAAGCAATCAAGGCTTACAAAAATTATTCTAACTTAAAGAATATTACAGCACGGGTTATCTAAAGGCACAGACCGCCTCGAATTAAAACAATAGCTTAATGTTTGTTACAGTCATCCTTATAAAACAAAATAGTTCATAACTTAAAACAGATAAACTTAAAGCATATAATAAACAGTTTCTTTATTCCAGAAGCAGCCATTCTCAATTAGCATAGTCGTATGATTCCTCCTGATTATAACCTGAAAAGCCTGAACACGAATGTCCAGGACGCATCAACGTCGTCAGCTTCGAGAAGCTGGTGAGTATTAAAAACATGACTTTGAATGTAAAGCATACCCATTTACCTTTTTCCATTATTAAATTACAGAAAGAATTCACTTTATAAAACAACAAGGAATATAATAAAAGTCGTTCATTCATAAATACAGATACTCGTGAAATGAGACAATACACCACACTCATCTCGCCGACTCTTTTCTCTCGACAGCCACAACAACCCACTATCCTACTCCTGGTATCTTTGAAACACTCAGATAGCCACACTTTAGCAACGGGGCGCCAGGGAGTGTCCAGTTTGCCTCACACTTTGGTCCGGGGTACCAGGGAGTGTCCAATGCCTCACACTTTGAATACCCTAACCGCCATGCAAATACCGGGGCAACCCCTCACACAGTATCCAGACTCGAGTTATCAGGGAGTGTCCGTAGGCCACACTTTAGCACTACCATGGGTGCCAAGGAATGTCCGAGTTCGGCTTCACACACTTTAACGCTTCCATGGGCGTCAGGGAGTGTCCATATTTGCCACCGTCGCATTTCAAAGATACCCTCTCCACAATCTCAACCACAACCACAACCACAACCACGACCACAACCACAAACTCATACTCAACCACAACCACAACCACGACCACAAACACAAACTCATACTCTTTCCACACTACCATTACTCTTTTCCACACAGACTGACACCCCTATGCATGTACCACTGACCCACATGAATGGTATGCACTTAGACGAAAACAAAAATGCTGAATTAAAGGAACAACACGCGTACGGGGATTAATGAGTCATACTACAATGTTTTAATCATTCAAACATAACCAATTAGAGTTCTGATCAACTAAATTCCCAAACAGAGCCTTAACAGTACTAAAAAGTTGAACCAAACAGACCTTAAACACAAAACAGACAAAAACAGAAACTGTCAGAACTCGCGCGCGCGGGCCGCTTGCGCGAAGTGTCGCTCGCGCGGGCCGCTCGCGCGATATGCCCATTTTCCTTTTTATAATATAACTTTTCTGTCTGCCTGAGAAAGCCAAGATCGCTCGCGCGGATCGCTCGCGCGAAGGGGTTCTCGCGCGACCCTCGCTCGCGCGACCAGCCAAATTTTCATTTATATATATAAACTTTCCTTTTTGCCTGGGGAAGCATACCTCGCGCGCGCGGGTCGCTCGCACGAGGGGTCGCTCGCGCGGGCCGCTCGCGCGATTCCTCGCGCGCGCGATCGCGGCGCGAGATGAAGCTGAGGCTTCATCTTCTCCGCAGGAACTGTTCTGTTTCAGCAAAACAGGGGTCTTTTTGACCCATTTCCATTCTGTGAGTTACTAGGCCTTATAGTATATGATTCTCTTTGGTTTTTCACAAGGATTAAGAATCCATTATCAATTTAACATGAATCAATCTATAACTCTCCAATTTTATGAAAAACTAAAACATGTCCAAACTTCATTTTCAATATACTATCTTATATGAACGAATTGGGTTCTAAAATTTCAGACATATCATCAATGAGGTATAATCTTTCATAATCAACTCTAAAAACAAGTTTTGGTTTAGGTTTGAGAAATCATGATTTTGAAGCTCAAGCTTCCATGGACGAATTTAGCAATGGCATTCCAACTATACATACACAAAATCAGTAATTTAAGCATAGAATTACATTGGGAGTGAGTTAATAATACTCACTGTGATTAAGAGGTGAAATAATTGTTGAGAAAGAAAGACCAAATAAGAATATTGCAATCCAAATCAAACTTTCAAGCTATGGAGGTTAAGAGCTCTCTCTATGCAATTCCTGAAATTCTCTGTGTAATCTCTCTCTCTCAAACTCTCTGTACTCCTCCAGATATGAGAATGTGTGTGTGTGTGTGTGTGTGTGTGAGCTTCAATATATAGAGCTTAAGAACTTGGGCTCCAAGTATTTTTAGGATTACACTACTAATCAAGATTTGTTTTAACCAATTCTCTATCTACTCTCAATCAGCAACATATAACCATACGTATTTACATAATACACAGTTGATATGCCCCAAGTTTAAGCCAAAGGCCATGGATAGGTGTATAGGGGTCAAATGGGGTTGTTTGGGAAACTCTAGTACATGCACCAATAGATACACACAATATAAGCACACCCAAACAAGGCTTCACCAAATGATTACTTGCCATAAATGGCAATAAGGCATAAGTCATATCAATCTTTTACGTCCATGTCACAGACTGTGCAAGTTTAACGCGGCACGGACAGTTTTGCTCCTAAACTGGTATTTTCGGGGCGCGGTGTTCACCACAAAAATACAGGAAATTCATTTTAACGTAGGAAGTGATTTTCTGGTTTCATAAAAATACAGCTTGAATCAAAAGTAAACTTTTCCACCGTTTGAAATACAGATTTTGAAATCCAACACAGGTATTGCTAAGATTTATAAAATTGCAGTTTAACCCCAAACAGAATTCCAAATGTGAAATAAGGCAAGGAATAAATTCTACACGCAAGAATTTTAATTAAATTAAAAGCAGACAATGCCAATTGAATTTAAATATGCCAATGCAAATACAATTAAATTAAATAAAAATGCAGGTTATTACATCCTTCCTCCCTTAAACAGGATTTCGTCCCCGAAATCAAGACTAGCTAGTCCTGAAACAACTCCGGGTACTTCTTCCTCATATCAGCTTCAACTTCCCACGAGGCTTCATTCTCATCATGGTGATTCCACTGAACCTTCACCAACGGAATGTCTTTATTCCTCAGCTTCTTGATACTCTGATCTAGAATTTTCACAGGTCTCTCCTTGTACGAAATGTTATGACTCGTCTCAATATCGTCATAACTAACCACGTGCGAGGGGTCGCGTATGTACTTCCTCAACATACTTATGTGAAACACGTTGTGAACCCCAGACATCTTCGGTGGTAGTGCCATTCGATAAGCCACTTTCCCGACACGTTCCAAAATCTCGAACGGTCCGATGAAACGCGGAGCCAACTTCCCTCTCTTGAGACCAAAGCGTACCACTCCTCGCGTCGGTGATACCTTAAGAAGTACGTGATCCCCAACACTGAATTCTAAATCTTTCCGGCGTCGATCAGCATAACTCTTATACCGGCTTTGAGCGGTTCTCATCCTCTCCCTGACCAAAGAAATTTTCTCGTTGGTTTCTCTAACCAAGTCTGGTCCCAACAATTCTGAGTCCCCAACCTCTGCCCAACACAATGGGGAACGACATGGTCGTCCGTACAATGCTTCGAACGGAGCCATACCGATACTCGCGTGATAACTGTTGTTATAGGCAAATTCTACCAACGGCAAGTGCGTCTCCCAAGATTCTTCAAAATCGATCACACAAGCCCTGAGCATATCTTCCATTATCTGATTAACACGCTCAGTTTGTCCATCTGTCTGAGGGTGAAAAGCAGTGCTCATCTTGAGCGAGGTTCCCATAGCTTCTTGTAGACTTTCCCAAAATCCAGAGGTAAAACGGGCGTCACGGTCTGACACAATCGACACAGGTGCACCTTGAAGTCGTACAACTTGTTGTATGTACATCCGGCTCATCTTTTCCACCGGGTATGTCATACTATAAGCAATGAAATGAGCTGACTTCGTCAATCGATCCACGATTACCCAAATAGCGTCATGATTCTGCTGCGATCGAGGTAATCCTACTACAAAATCCATCGTAATGTGTTCCCACTTCCAACCAGGAATAGGTAGCTGTTGCAACAATCCAGACGGTCTCTGATGTTCAGCTTTGACTTGCTGACACGTCAAACACTTGGATACAAATTCTGCCACATCCTTCTTCATACCTTCCCACCAGAAATTTCTCTTCAAATCTTTGTACATCTTTGTTCCTCCTGGGTGAACTGTATATCTCGACTTATGTGCTTCTTCCAGGATATCCTTCCTTAGCTCTCCATCACCTGGCACACATAATCTATTCCTGCACCGATATCCTCCATCGACTCCCACCTTCCATTCCGTCGGGTCTTTTTCTGACATCTTCACGAACCATGTCTGAAACTTCTCATCTTCTTTCTGAGCTTTGATAATGCTGTCGATAAGAACAGGCTGTAGGATAAGACATCCGAACAATTGTCCTTTTCCTTCTTCAGCACTCTGTACATCGAACTGTGCCAAGGTCTCCAACGCTCGCCACTCTCTAACCATCAAGGAGGCAATCGTCTCACGAGTCTGTCGACTCAAGGCGTCGGCAACCACATTGGCTTTACCCGGGTGGTATTCTAACGTGAAGTCGTAATCTTTGATCAACTCCATCCACCTGCGCTGTCTCATGTTCAACTCTTTCTGTGTGAACAAATATTTCAAACTCTTGTGATCGGAGAATAAATCAAACTTCTCACCGTAGAGATAGTGTCTCCAAATCTTGAGTGCGAAGACTACTGCTGCCAACTCCAAATCATGAATGGGATAGTTCAACTCATTCGGCTTCAGCTGTCTGGATCCATAGGCGATAACTCTGCCTTCTTGCATAAGTACACACCCTAATCCTTGATATGATGCGTCACTAAAGATAGTGAACTTCTCATCCGGTTTGGGTATTGCTAGTACTGGCGCGGTAGTGAGTCTCTCTTTCAACTCTAGAAAGGCTCGCTCATGCTTCTCTGTCCATTCAAACTTCATATTCTTCTTCGTCAACCCAGTCAAAGGTGCTGCTATCTTTGAGAACCCCTCAACGAATCTCCTGTAATAGCCTGCGAGTCCAAGAAAGCTCCGAACTTCTGTAGGGTTGCTCGGTCTAACCCAATTTGATACAGCATCGGTCTTGGACGAATCCACTGAAATTCCTTGAGATGACACCTTGTGTCCCAAAAATTTCACTTCTTGCAACCAGAACTCACACTTACTGAACTTGGCATACAACTGATGGTCCTTAAGCGTCTGCATCGCAATCCGTAGATGTTGCTCGTGTTCTTCTCCTGACTTAGAATAGATCAAGATATCATCTATAAAGACGATGACAAACTGATCCAAATAAGGTTTGAACACTCTGTTCATCAGATCCATAAACACTGCTGGGGCGTTCGTCATTCCAAACGGCATCACCAGAAATTCGTAATGACCATATCGGGTTCTGAAAGCAGTCTTAGGTATGTCTTCCTTTCGTACCCTCAACTGATGATATCCCGACCTTAGGTCTATCTTGGAAAATGTCGTAGCTCCTTGTAGTTGATCAAACAAATCGTCAATCCGAGGCAAAGGATATTTGTTCTTGATAGTCACACGGTTCAGTTCTCTGTAGTCGATACACAACCTGAGCGTCCCGTCCTTCTTCTTCACAAATAACACCGGTGCTCCCCAAGGCGATGTACTTGGACGTACAAATCCTAGGTTCTCGAGCTCTTGAACTTGTTCCTTCAATTCCAATAGTTCTGTGGGGGCCATTCTGTAGGGAACTTTGGTGATCGGTACGGTACCCGGTATAAGCTCAATATAGAACTCTATACTTCTCTCGGGCGGTAGACCAGAAACATCTTCAAACACTTCTTCGAAGTCCTTGACTACAGGTATAGATGACGCTGTCACCTCTGTACTGACGACTTCGATGTTGGCTAAACATCTCGTGAGGAACATATCTCCCGAAGGGTTACATTGAAAATCAAAGGGTTGATTCTCATTGTCGGGGAATGTAATTCTCTTCCTCGCACAATCCAACTTCACTTGATTCTGAGAGAGCCAATCCATTCCTAGGATTATGTCGAACTCCTTCATTGATAGGACAATCAATCTAGCAGGGATTTCACGATTTCCTAACCGTAAGGGACAATCCTTGCACACGTGTCCTAATCTGACTGCAGCTCCTAGTGGTGAAGTAGCCTTCAAAGCTTTATCTAAGCGATGAGGTAAAATACCCAATCTCCGAATTGTATTAACAGATATGAACGAAAGAGCAGCACCCGTATCAAATAACACTTTAACATGGGAGTTAAACAGAGTTAATGTACCTTCTACTGCTTGCTGATCAGGTTGAGCTTCTCCATAATTTCCTTCTTCATACGCAGTTCCGTCATATCCAGCGGCATCAGGGATAACAGCATTTAAGCGAGTCTGACCCTGTTGACCATAAGTCACCTGCTTAGGAGCAGTACAAAACCTGCTGATGTGACCTGGTTCACCACAGTTGAAGCAGACTATCCCTTGCTGAGTAGCACGCCTTGGTGCCTTACAATCACGAGCCAAATGACCAGGGTTGCCACAGTTGAAACACTTTCCACTACTACTTCCTTCGCCTACTTGGGGTTGAGTCGGATAGGTAATAGCCTGGGTCTTCTTGCTTCCGTCAAAATTCCTCTTTTGTCCTTGGGTACGGTTCATTGGTGGTCTATTCCCAAAATTACCCCTTTGAGGCGGTCGTAATTCAAATTGTTTTCGGCTTACTCGAGCATCCTCTTCCAGATCAGTAGCCAAACCAACAAGTCCTTCAAACGATTTATCCAAGTGTCCGAGAGTCAGGCGACGAATCTGCGGTGTCAGCCCTTGGTTATACTTCCGGATCTTCTTCTCTTCAGTATCGACCAGGTGTGGAGCAAACCGAGACAGTCTTTCAAACTGTGTGGTGTACTCTTGCACCGACTTGGTTCCTTGCGTCAGATCCATGAATTCCTTCTCTCTTCTGTGCCTCTCCGTAGCCGGGAAATACTTCTCCAAAAATCTCCCCTTGAACGCAGTCCACGTCATTCCCATTGCAGCTCCATTCCCGATAGTGGCTATGACCGAATCCCACCAATCTGCGGCAGCATCGGTCAGCTGAAACGTAGCCAATCTTCTCTTGTCCATCTCGTTGCACTGGACAGCTTCGAACATGCGGTCCATCTGTCTTAACCACTGTTCCGCCTTCCAGGGTTCCGCGGTACCCGCAAACTATTCGGGCCTTAGAGCACGGAATCTCTCTAGCAACTTGTCTCCCGTTTGACGGTCTCTTCGGTTGTCATTCGTATTACCGATTCTTTCTAACCGTCTGATAAATGCTTCAAACATCCCTGTAGGATCAGCAGCCTCGGGTGCTCCCTCGATCAGGTTCTTGTTCCTCCTGACTCCTCCAGCCATTCTATGCATGATAGTGGTAGTAAAATGAGAAACATGCATGCAACAGTGCTATGAAGTAATTTAAATGACAACAACATTCAAAAGAGTATATCTTATATATATAACTTCTGTCAAGTAGATATAAAAAGCATGTATGGTAAGATCAATGCCTACCCTATCTGTATGGGTTAGGACGCATGCAAGAGTTAATGTTACAAAAATGGGGTCATTGCCCTATACTCTAATGCATGTAATTACAGTTGTAAAAAGAGACAGAGCTAATAGTCAAAAGTAGTTAATATGTACAAGTCATAACTAGAACGTCAATCATCTCCATAAGCGGCTATCAGGAGATCTAGCGAATCGACATGGCAAAATCGCTGAACAACGAACGGTCCAACCCCGTCATAGCTGTGAGAGGTGGACGATGAAGCAGGTACAGGAGCATCTGCCTCATCTACCATCTCCTCAGGCAGGGCTAGCTCAAGTGCTAGCTCAGCCTCGAGCTCAGCGGCAAGATCATCTAGACCTATGCCGTCCTCTAAAATCTTCCCACCTACTGGGACCACATGAACAACCTCTGCATCGTCCTCAGCAATGGGAACCACCGGCGGAGGCATCTCCAACTGAGCCAGATGGGCATGCACGATCTGGATCTCGAGGGGAAGGTAGAAAGCATCGCTATCGACCAACCTCAGAATCTCGACCAAAACCAAACGCTGAGCCTCTGCGAAATAACGAAGCTCTAAACGGATACGGGTCAGGTCAACTAGGCCTACCACGTGAACCTGGTGCCATACCTCAGATACTACAGTCGTTGTGGCCAACTGCTCTACGGCCGCCTGATATAAGTCGAGAAAGGCTGGGATCACTGCCCCAAGTATCACGAAGTGTCCTCCAAATCGGTCTGGTACATATAATGGGGGAACTGGATCCATACCTGATAAAAAAGGTACTACTTAAAGTCAGAACAGAATAATCTTGGGCGTTTGGGTTCTGAGTCTATCCTCTCTGTCGTATCATCGGGTGTGTAACACTTAATGGAATGTGGAATCGGGTCTATACTGGTAAACCCTAACCTGGCTAAACTATCTTGAGATAAATCATAACCTGGCTCTGATACCACTGAATCCTGTCACGCCCCGATGTAGCATAAATAAGGAAAGCGTTTAATTTCCTTTATGGACCCGTAGGTCGCGACAGTTTGAAGGATCGATTCCGTCCCAAACGTCGAACAACAAAACATAATAATCAGAGTAAAGCAATCAAGGCTTACAAAAATTATTCTAACTTAAAGAATATTACAGCACGGGTTATCTAAAGGCACAGACCGCCTCGAATTAAAACAATAGCTTAATGTTTGTTACAGTCATCCTTATAAAACAAAATAGTTCATAACTTAAAACAGATAAACTTAAAGCATATAATAAACAGTTTCTTTATTCCAGAAGCAGCCATTCTCAATTAGCATAGTCGTATGATTCCTCCTGATTATAACCTAAAAAGCCTGAACACGAATGTCCAGGATGCATCAACGTCGTCAGCTTCGAGAAGCTGGTGAGTATTAAAAACATGACTTTGAATGTAAAGCATACCCATTTACCTTTTTCCATTATTAAATTACAGAAAGAATTCACTTTATAAAACAACAAAGAATATAATAAAAGTCGTTCATTCATAAATACAGATACTCGTGAAATGAGACAATGCACCATACTCATCTCGCCGACTCTTTTCTCTCGACAGCCACAACAACCCACTATCCTACTCCTGGTATCTTTGAAACACTCAGATAGCCACACTTTAGCAATGGGGCGCCAGGGAGTGTCCAGTTTGCCTCACACTTTGGTCCGGGGTACCAGGGAATGTCCAATGCCTCACACTTTGAATACCCTAACCGCCATGCAAATACCGGGGCAACCCCTCACACAGTATCCAGACTCGAGTTATCAGGGAGTGTCCGTAGGCCACACTTTAGCACTACCATGGGTGCCAGGGAATGTCCGAGTTCGGCTTCACACACTTTAACGCTTCCATGGGCGTCAGGGAGTGTCCATATTTGCCACCGTCGCATTTCAAAGATACCCTCTCCACAATCTCAACCACAACCACAACCACAACCACAAACTCATACTCAACCACAACCACAACCACGACCACGACCACAAACACAAACTCATACTCTTTCCACACTACCATTACTCTTTTCCACACAGACTGACACCCCTATGCATGTACCACTGACCCACATGAATGGTATGCACTTAGACGAAAACAAAAATGCTGAATTAAAGGAACAACACGCGTACGGGGATTAATGAGTCATACTACAATGTTTTAATCATTCAAACATAACCAATTAGAGTTCTGATCAACTAAATTCCCAAACAGAGCCTTAACAGTACTAAAAAGTTGAACCAAACAGACCTTAAACACAAAACAGACAAAAACAGAAACTGTCAGAACTCGCGCGCGCGGGCCGCTCGCGCGAAGTCTCGCTCGCGCGGGCCGCTCGCGCGATATGCCCATTTTCCTTTTTATAATATAACTTTTCTGTCTGCCTAAGAAAGCCAAGATTGCGCGCGCGGATCGCTCGCGCGAAGGGGTTCTCGCGCGACCCTCGCTCGCGCGACCAGCCAAATTTTCATTTATATATATAAACTTTCCTTTCTGCCTGGGGAAGCATACCTCGCGCGCGCGATCGCGGCGCGAGATGAAGCTGAGGCTTCATCTTCTCCGCAGGAACTGTTCTGTTTCAGCAAAACAGGGGTCTTTTTGACCCATTTCCATTCTGTGAGTTACTAGGCCTTATAGTATATGATTCTCTTTGGTTTTTCACAAGGATTAAGAATCCATTATCAATTTAACATGAATCAATCTATAACTCTCCAATTTTATGAAAAACTAAAACATGTCCAAACTTCATTTTCAATAAATTATCTTATATGAACGAATTGGGTTCTAAAATTTCAGACATATCATCAATGAGGTATAATCTTTCATAATCAACTCTAAAAACAAGTTTTGGTTTAGGTTTGAGAAATCATGATTTTGAAGCTCAAGCTTCCATGGACGAATTTAGCAATGGCATTCCAACTATACATACACAAAATCAGTAATTTAAGCATAGAATTACATTGGGAGTGAGTTAATAATACTCACTGTGATTAAGAGGTGAAGTAATTGTTGAGAAAGAAAGACCAAATAAGGATATTGCAATCCAAATCAAACTTTCAAGCTATGGAGGTTAAGAGCTCTCTCTATGCAATTCCTGAAATTCTCTGTGTAATCTCTCTCTCTCAAACTCTCTGTACTCCTCCAGATATGAGAATGTGTGTGTGTGTGTGTGTGTGACCTTCAATATATAGAGCTTAAGAACTTGGGCTCCAAGTATTTTTAGGATTACACTACTAATCAAGATTTGTTTTAACCAATTCTCTATCTACTCTCAATCAGCAACATATAACCATACGTATTTACATAATACACAGTTGATATGCCCCAAGTTTAAGCCAAAGGCCATGGATAGGTGTATAGGGGTCAAATGGGGTTGTTTGGGAAACTCTAGTACATGCACCAATAGATACACACAATATAAGCACACCCAAACAAGGCTTCACCAAATGATTACTTGCCATAAATGGCAATAAGGCATAAGTCATATCAATCTTTTACGTCCATGTCACAGACTGTGCAAGTTTAACGCGGCACGGACAGTTTTGCTCCTAAACTGGTATTTTCGGGGCGCGGTGTTCACCACAAAAATACAGAAAATTCATTTTAACGTAGGAAGTGATTTTCTGGTTTCATAAAAATACAGCTTGAATCAAAAGTAAACTTTTCCACCGTTTGAAATCCAGATTTTGAAATCCAACACAGGTATTGCTAAGATTTATAAAATTGTAGTTTAACCCCAAACAGAATTCCAAATGTGAAATGAGGCAAGGAATAAATTCTACACGCAAGAATTTTAATTAAATTAAAAGCAGACAATGCCAATTGAATTTAAATATGCCAATGCAAATACAATTAAATTAAATAAAAATGCAGGTTATTACAATATGGGTATATTTTAATAAAGTACATTACAAATATAAGTACATTAGTATATATTTTACTAGATAAATTATGCTTATGTTAATATATATGTTGAAAATTAAAAAGAAGGCAAAATTCTATTAGCCGCGGCACGCGGCAATGCCGGCAGCAGTCACAGAGTGCCGTGCCGGAAGTCAGTGAGTGCCGCCCGGCACTCAGCGAGTGCCGCAGGCAATCATCGAGTGCCGCGCACTGTATCAGACTGCTTTTCTCACATGTTCTAGAAGAAAACTTTACACAAGGGTTTTCACTTGAATTTACCCATTTAACCTTGTCATGTTGGTCTATATAAACAGACCTTTATCTCCATTATTGGGACTTTTTTTACTCTTACTTTTGATCTTGGAGAGATACAAGCGAGATAGATAATAGAGAGAGAATTGAGAGAAGAAGAAGAAAGTTTTCTTGAAGAAATTGAAGAATTGAAGAAGAACTTGAAGATTTTTGGAAGAACTTTCCAAGAAATAGAAGAAATCCTTGAGGTCATAGAGGTAACCTCTCAATCCTTGGTAGAATTAGGTAAATTCAATCACAAGTTCATAGTTCTAGGAACTTTACACATTTTCAAAACCTCTCTTCCTACCCCATTTCATCACACACCACTTAGAGTTTGTGATTGAATCTCATAACATTTCATTAATTTGGGTCTAAATAGAGCTTTGGATTTAAGAATAAAAGAGTTTTGACTTGAAATTTTCAAAAATAACCATTGATTTCATTTCTTTTGTTTATATTTTTCTCATAGGATCTATGAGATCTTCAATATCTCATTAGATCTCTTTGAGTTTGATCCTCTAGTCCCTTATGATCCTATGATTTATATGGGGATTAAGATTGGTCAAGGTCATATCTACACATAGTTGTTTGGATTCAAGTCTTAGCTCATAACTTGGGTCTCCCTACTAGGAATCTTATGGAATCTATACTATATTCCATAGAGATTTGAGTAGATTTGAGTCTCATTTATTCTCCAAGGACCATTAATTTGAGAGGAGAATAGCATATCATAATCCTATATTCCTCAAGGATCATATGTTTGAGAGAGAAATTAGATGTAGATTTTCATAGTTTACATTCAAAATTCATAGGATTAAGTAAAACCTTAAGATTCTCTTTTTGTGAGATCTATCGCGGAAATCCATTAAGGCTAAATCTATGAATCTCTTCATGTTTCATTATCTATTCCAATAATCATGGTCATACTTGATCCTAATTCTCTCTAGAATCATGGATCAAGTTTGATTCAAAATATGAACATCAATTTAACAAAGGTGCAGTGAATCCATAAACCAATCGTGATCAAAGATTTTTTATAGAGTCATGATTCATTGGAAATGGATGAGGCCAATTGGAGGATGTTCATAACTCATTTAAGCATCTCTGTAATTTTTGTTTTGATGAAATTCCATGTCTAAGATGGTTTGGTCTTATGATTTCAAAACAAGCAACTCTCTGTCCAAAATTATAGAACAGTAAGTCCGTTTTAAAATTAATAAATCATAACCTTAATAGAGTTTCCCGGGTCTCTAATAATTGTTTCTAAGTACCTTAATGTGTTAGGAAGATACCCTAAAAAGATCTAAGCGTTTCTCATTTTTTTACTATTTTCAGAAAACCGTACAAGATCTCTGGACAGAGAGTTGCAGATTCTTGAGTGATGTCTAGTTTTTTCCATATTCCCAGAGATCTAACCGTTCAAATCTTAATTTTCTTTTTTGGGTTAGAAACTAGACTCACAGAGGCATATCATATCCAAATATCATTAAGATCCAACCGTTGGAATTATGGATTTTCTACATTTTAAAAACTGATCTGCTCTCTGTAATTTAGGAAAAACAGTCACTGCTTTTGTCTAGTCTCATTGATTTTAACTTAAATGGTTTCCTAATGTCTTGGGACCCAAATCATGTTTTGAATAATGATAATTTAGCTTAAATCCAGAGGTTAAGTGATCCAAATTAGTGAATAAATTCATATCTCATTCTTGTTCATAATCATTCATTCATCCATGTACATTGATGTTTATGATTAGAGCTAGTTCTTGGATAAAATTGGACTTAGTTGAACGTAATTGAACATAAACATGAATTAATTATGATCATGTTGGGATTATAGAACCCCTATATGGACATTACATTGGCTCCTAGTTGAGACTTTTATATCTATAGAGGTGCTATGACTCCAACTAATCAAAAGGAATTCATAGTTTTACCAATTTCTTTCCATGCTTGATAGATTTAAGCTAGAAGCTTAGGGTTGATTATTTGATATCTTTGATCAAGTCATGTGTACTAATCTTTGTTTTGTAGTGCATTTGAGGTACAATTTCTCAACTCCTTCTCTAGTTTATTTTATTCCTTGATTTTAATTGATTTTTGACTCCATGCGCGACACCTTAGCTTATGTGTATATGTGATTAGAGACATTTTTTAGAATTTCTATTCTTTGTATGCATTGCACGTTTAAATTCGCAGCTGGATCCCGGGTAAGTTTCCTAGTTCCCTATTTGCACATCATCTTGCTTGCTATTTGAACTATGTGGCTTATGAATGATATTTTGTCGTTAGCAATTTTTCACCCTTTTTTAACATGCTTGTGTAATGTATTATTTATATGTATTAGTTTAGGGCATACTTAGATTAATAATTCGATTAAAAAGGATGATGAGTAGAGACCTATCACGAGATAGGATGAAAGGGGGTGTTTTAGTCCGCCGGGCTCCTTTCCCTTTCATTCCATAATCCCCGGACCTAGAATTTCTAGTTTCACAAAAGATCGGTTTGCTTTTAAAATGGTTTCTTAATTTCCCTTTAAAAATGAAGTGGCAACTCTTTGATTTTGAATTCAAAATTTGAAAAAATGTTTTAAAAACAAAAGTAGGCCCAAATGCCGGTATCCACAATATGCTTACATGTTTAGTTAAGCGACAAGTATGCTAGAAATATGTCTTTCTACAAATTTGTTTATGCAATTTTGCATACGCATGAGACGTGTTTGACACGAGAATTTTTCTGTGCGCTCTTGTGCAATACCCAAGTGTAGGTAGACGTGCAAGTAATATCTGGTAAGACCAGGTCGATCCCACAGGGAAGGTGTTGACCTATTCAATTAGACTAACCTCAAAAGAAAATATAAAATAAAATGAATAAGATTAAGCAATGGTGCGGAACACGAAGTTCCACAGCTAAGATTACTAAGGAAAATGATTAACTATCTAACTAGCTACTTAAAACAATACTCTAAATTAGGATGTTTAACTTTAAGAAGAAAGGGTTGGGATTACACGAATCCGCAGTAATCTAGCTATCTACCATGCAGTTGCCTTGAAGCACAAAGGAGTACATTACCCACAGTTTTCCGTATTCCTCTAAAGATGGAGAATCCATGGCCCTTTCATGACCGGGACCATATCATCACAATTAAATTAAAATACGTAAAAGCGGTTTAATCCAATAGTTAAGACTCGCATCCTCAATGGTGTTAGCATTGAAGATGGTTTGCAAAATGTATTGAAAGAAAATGCCTTAGGGCCTTAGTTTTAAAAACTGTTTTGACAGACTGAGCATTTTTTTTTTGGGACAGAATGATAACAAATCTTAAAACAAAAAGGTCCTGGAATACTGCAGGGAACATCTTCAAGAATCAGGGAGTTCGATCGATCGACGCGCTTTCGATCGATCGAAGACCTTCATCCCTCAATCGATCGAACTGACTTCGATCGATTGACTGTCTCTGGTTCGATCGATCGAACTAGCTTCGATCGATCGAACATAGCGATTATCCTGCTGCATGGCAGAAGCTGGAGATCACTGTTTCATCGTGTTCTCCCAACCTGGGACTACTCAGACATCGTCTGGGACGTCACAGATTGATATTTAACGTAAACAAACATTAACACCTTGTTTGGTTGCGAGTTTTTCATGGAAAATCTAGAAATTATGGTTTTACGAATATTTAACATGCAATACTATAAGATGAGCGATTAAACTACGACTACCAAGTGCAGAATCTAAATAACAATATATAGATAACCTGGAACAGAAGATACTTGTATTTAACTTAAGAAATCCACTGCACAAATGAAACTTCAATGCAAAACCTACAAAACCAAACACAAACTCTCTATCTCTCTCTCTAAAACTGTAAAAAAAATGTAAAAGTGGGCGTCCTCTGGACGTGTACAATACACATATATATAAGAAAACCTAAGAAACTAGGGTTAAAACCCGCATCTGCTGCGCACACGAATGTTACTAGAAATACCCCGTTCGATCGATCGAACTGCTCTCGATCGATCGAACCCTTAAGCCTCAAGCGCTTCAACACTCTTCAAGCGATCGAACGCTCGATCGATCGAACCGTCTTAGATCGATCGAGCTCCACATTTCAGCTTTGACTTCTTTTATTTTCTTTCCAGCATTCCATTTATTCTGATGTTCATCTATTTAGTCCACACAGCAGTAATCTGCACCAACAACAGCTAAAACAATACAACTTGTCATAGATTAATCATATTGTATGAAAATTAGCCTTGCAATGCAAATCGCAGATAAAACGGGAAGTTGTGATAAAAACTAATACAATTCTTCCTTTTAGCGCGGTTGTATTTTACAAATACCCACGCTTTGCACAACCCCCAACTAGCTTATTGCTAGTCCCTAGCGATAAAGCGAAAATAAAATAAAATAAAATACAAACTCCTAAACTAACACTACCACAACTAAGAAAACAAAGGAAAACTAAAACAACCTAAACTAAGATAGAAAGAAAGATCCTAACTCACTTTCGCAGGAATCGCGGTTGCATTTAGCAAATGCAACAAGCCGTTAAACCCCTAGGTTCCCCCTAGTGGACGAGTGTTGTCTCGTAAGGGTTTGCAGTGAATATACCCACAAAATTCTCCAATTTTAAGCTCAAAAAGATTTAGAATAACTTGTAGAATCCCCCTTCCATTCAATTGTTAATTAAGCTCCACAATAATATACTATCCTCTATCAACCCATGAAAGAGACCCACATGCTCCCCTATATCACCAAATAAAGTATAACAAATGTATTACCATCATGCACCCGTGTGTGTGTGAAATTAACAACTATGCAGCCAACCCTATTAAGAGTTATCTAGACTATTGTACTTTGAAAAACTTGCAGTTTTAGCTCAATTCTCACATTGATCACACTCAAAAAGAACGTTTCTCAGAAACTTGCTTTACAATGATCACACATCGTATGAAAGCTTTGATAAGGATGATATTATAAGTGCTAATGCTTTCATACTTGACTCTATGAAAAACGGACATTTAAGAGTGTATAGTCTCAGGAATGGAACACTACTTACTAGAGGAGCGAAATACCGTGGATAACTCAACTCACACTTCCATGTTCAAATCAATTATTGAGAATCTTCAAGACTTTGACTTGCGGCTTTTATTTAGTAGGGGGGGGAGTGTTGTAGAGAAGAGTGTGCTTTTTAATATGTGATTGAATTTCAACTTCTCTTTTTATTCTTCATTCTTTTCTCCACCCAATCTCCCATTCATTTCGTATGTTCTTCTTTTTTTTTTTTTTTTTTAACCTTTTCCTTCATTCATCATTTTTTTTTTCATATATTATTTACTTTTACTCTTTTTTTTTTTTTTTTTAATAATAATATCCCACAACTACTTTCTTCCATTTCCCATACTTTGATGACTCATTCTCAACAAATATATCAAACGGCTCAATGAGGTCAAGGTATAGATCAAAGGTATGGGTTCTTGTGATTACCTTGGAAATATTTAATTGGTGTGGGATCAGGGATGAAATAATTCAATGAATGTATGTGAAAGTTATATCAGGCAAAAGAATGGGTAACCGATGGCTTAAATCATTTTCTCAATTTTCAATTTTTAGCACTTAAGTGTTCATTGAGTGTAATTGGTAAATCCTGAACGTTCTCCTCTAACAAACAGTCAAGACTTTTAAAGAAAACTGAGACTTAACAACGAATTCACCAAGTATATGCAAGAAAGACCATTCGACAATATATGAGAATCCCCTCAGAAATGACGATTGGCTCAATAGCTCACAAAGGGTTATTAGCCTCCACTACTTGTTCTTTTTCGCACAATATTCATATTAACTCAACTTTTAGGTTTTCTACATAGCTGCCAATTAGTGCACAAAAGTATTTGGTACATAATAGCTTCACAAATGCAATTCATTTCAGTGATACAGAAAAACGCGTGGATTTAATCCATGAAAGGATGAGAATACTACAAATGTGTCCTTGTCTAATTAACAAGCAAGAGAGATTATTCAGAGTTATTCTATCAATACAACTCAATAATACAAATTTTCAAAATTTTCAAAATTTTAACAGACTGTGTTCTTATTCAATTTAAAAACATATCCAAGTGCAAAACCTGATCATTACGGGTGTATACCTATCTATTATCTCCTACCCCCAACTGAAAACAACAAAGTCCCCAGAAGTTGATTTTCAATAAATAAAATAGATGGGTATCACCTGTAAAGCGCAAATTGATGATCTTCAAGCAAGCAACCTAGCATAGAAAAGTAGAACGCAATCTCCAAAACAAACAGGATCAATAGATAAGAGTAATACGATAAAAATCATGATCCAAGCAGTCTAAACTACTGTAATATGAACAGAATAAAATAAAATAAAATAAAAGCAGGGATAAAAACTGTCCATATAGATACAATCAACCAAATAGTCCAACCAAACAACCAACCAGTCCATCCAACCAAAACCATACCCAAAAATAGTACAACAACTAACCAAAAAAAACAAAAACACCACCTCCCCAACTAAAACTAATCGACCCCGGACGGTGCATCCTCAGCTACATCAGAAGGGATATCGATAGGAGCAGACGGCATTGAGGTAGTAGCAGGAGCTGCAGCAGATGGATCGGCAAGTGGTGGATCGACTGCAGCAGAAGAAGTGGATGGACCTGTAGTAACGGTGTCCGGGGCAGCAGCAGATGATGGATCAGTAGTAGGTGGTGCAGACGGGGCCATCGATGGATGCTGAGTAGAGTGAACGGCCTGATCAACCCCAATCTGAATCAATATGGACTCCAGCAAAGTCTGGAGATGGTCTATCCGGCCCTCGAGTCTAATCCTGGCCTCTCTTTCCTCCAATAGTAGCTCGTGAACCGTCGGAAGAGGCACAGAGGAAGAAGACTCTTCTTGGGCCTGAGTCTGCGACCGCTGTCGCAGCTCAAACTGCCGAACTGCAGCAACTGGATCATCCTCATCATCATCAGAATCAAGCTCCTCCACCTCGGTGGGTGTCCCTGAAGCTCCCGCCTCCGTGTCCGACCCACCACGCCTCTTCTTCCTCCCCCTCATCTTCGCTTTCCCTTTTCCCTTTCGCTTCCTCTTCTGAGCGTCGGAGCGGCGAGCAGCCGCCTCGCTAAATCTGCGGGGAGAAGGGCGAACATCATCGCCAGCAAGCACGGGGAAACCGGCCTCAGCCATCACCCTCTGAATAGCCCAAGCACCCTTCAGGTGCTTCTTAGACGAGATAAAACGGGTGGGGTGGACCATAAAGTCAATATAGAGGCGTGGTATGCAAACTGGCTGTCCCTTCCCCACTGCATATAAGACTCGCGCATACCAAGCTGCGATCTTCTCTCGATAGGAAGTCACTAGGAGGCAGTTACTGAGGACCAAGTGGATCATGTGGTAGCCATCAGTGAGAAAATGGTCCTCAATCAAAGCATCGCCATCCCAAGACGGAACAGCGCCTCCAGTGAGCTCACGGATAATAGTGGATGGTGGGGTCACTGGTGCATCAGACCGGTGGGGGCAAACATAATCCGGTACCTCTGGTACCCCCAGCGCGGCTGAAACAGTAGCTGGACTGATAATGAATGAGCGACTCCGGAGGAAGGCATGGTAGGTGAATGGTGCAACCGGGTCGCGAATCATAGTCGCACAAGCCCCGCGAATCCAGGACAGATTGACACTCTTGGCCAATGAAAGGAGATGGAACCAGTGAGGCATAGAACGGATCCGCGTCAGGAACCATGGGCTCTCTGTCCAGACATACTCAATAGGGCGCTCGACCATCACCATCCTCGTCTGAAAGTGACGCTCATACCACAGCCTATCCTCGTCATTCCGGAACCCATGTGCGGGTACCGGATCTGGTATAATAAGGCTGAGGGGCTTGGACTTATGGTAGCCCGTCACTGGATTCATAGCAGCAGCCCTGAAAATAAGACACAACATGATACAGATAAGAACAGGGAGACAAAGAAACAAAACTGCCACTTCTTGAGTTTGATCGATTGAACTGGGTTCGATCGATTGAACTGGAGTAGGCTTCGATCGCTTGAACATTGTTCGATCGATCGAACATCTCCCCTTCGATCGCTCGAACTGGGTTCGAGCGATCGAGCACAGCGGTGTGCAGCGATCGCAGAATAAAAACGGAAACAACGAAAAGAATGAGAACAAGGATATACAAGTGAAAACTAAGACCAAGGGGACACCCCCTTGGGATTTCTAACGAAAAGAGAGAGAAAACACAAGTAAAAACAAATGTGGGCCTACCTTGGTGTGGAAGCACACAGTGGAGGTGGAAGGGATGTTGAGAGGACGATGAGGATGAATAGAGGGATGGTCTGGGCGTCTTATTGAGTGCAAAGAATCGAAAATTTCCGAGTCGCCCCCTCGCCTGTGTTCGAGCGCTCGAGAGTGAAATGTGACGTGAGTACATGGGGATATGAGTTGAGTATATCGAGTATTGATGCTAGCGTCATTGGAGATATTATTCATTTGAGATTAGTATATTCCTGTGGATACTGGACGGTTGAGGAATCTCTCAACCTACCTTACAGTATTATCGTACGACGTGATATTGCAGTATTCCTTTGCAATTTTATTTACGGTTTATGGTGTATAGATGAGGAATCTCTCATCTTATATTACTAATACGGCATCTATGGGATGGTTGAAGAATCTCTCAACCTATTGAGGGTATTATCTCAAGACGCATTCTATTACAGTGTATATGGGATGGTTGAGGAATTTTTCAACCTTTTTTTACAGTGGTATCATATTACGGCATATATGAAGCGTATGAGGAATCTCTTAACTTGTATTATGGTAGATGTTGGACTCAGAGAATTGAATCTCGTATGGAATTTCGAGGAATGCTATTTGAGGATAGGATACTTGGCTTTTGAGAAAATTACTTCAGGGGTGATAAAGTGTTGTAAGACAGAGTATGAAACATTCCTTGGACTGCGTTGCGATTACTTTGTTTTCAGATGACCTTACTTGAATTTTGCGGACGAAATTATTTTAAGGGGGGTAGAGTGTAATGACTTGGAAATTAGAAGCATAATTTCATCAAGGAAAAATACTAGATTTGAGATTTTAGCAGTGTAATTTTTACCTCGGTGTGTGGAGGCGTGAGTCTACCACATGGGATTAACTCCCATGAGATAACTTGGAGACCAAATATTTTTTTTGTGCATAGTAGTGTGCGTGTGTGTTGTGCAGTGTGTGTGTGAGAGTGTGTTGTGGAGGCCAAGCAAAATAAATTATATATACTAATATATATAGATAGATACACATATATATATATATATATATTCAAGGAGTTTGAAATCAAGCTTTGGATCATTGGATTTGGGTAAGCTTCTAATACAATTCCTTATATTGAAATTTTAATTTATATAGACTGTTGAGACAGATATATATAGAATATATCGTTAAAGGTCCGAAAATAGCAATAAAAAAATTGTAATGAAAACGTAATTTCCTTATATCAAACGAAAGGTCTCGATCCCACGAGGCTCTGTTTCAAAGTTTGGAAGCTAATTCATTACGGTTGCAATGAATGATCGAATAAAAGTTGTCATCTTTCAATTTTTTCGATTAAACCGAGAGCTATGATTTGATTCATGAAATTCCGATTTCATATTTGTAATCTACGTGAAAAAATGAAGAGTTTCATATATTGGAAGGTCTGTTTGGATAAAGTTTTGGAAATTGTATTTTTACAGACCCAACAAAGAAGACATCAATGGCAGCCTGGTTCGCAGCTCGCGCGCGCGACTCATACGAGCGAAGGTCCAAGCGAGCGGTTTGTGCGTGCGACCAGGTATTTTTTTTAAAACTGTTTCAAATGTCCACGTGGCCTTTCCGTAGATAATTCGCCCGAGAGACCCACACGAGCAAGGGCCCGCGCAAGCAACCTGGGGAAGTTTGGTAAAAACTTCTATTTTCTTTTACTTAGGTCTGTAATGAGCAATACCCTAAGCTTCATGCGTTGTACTTTACTTTAATAGTGGTTGTATGTATGCTTAGAGGTGTTGTACCTCAATAATATTGGTATTACTGTTGACGATAGTTGTAACAGATTAAGTAGTTCCGGTTTCTGTTCTGAGTACTTATTCAGTCTTCGGTGAATGGTAGTTCCATATAACCCTCAATAAAATTGTATAACATGTTAACAGTGTACTTATATTTTTACATATGTTGTTTATGCTTTAAGTGTTTACTTGAGCTGTGATGCTTTAAGTGTTTACTTGAGCTGCTATGCCTTAAGTGGTTACTTGAGTTAGTATACCTTATGTGTTTACTTGGATGATTCCAATTCGTCACTTTTTTTAAAAAACTGGCATAAAAGCATGCCTTGATAATGTGACTTAAGAAATATTGAATATTTCTTGATGCTTAGAGTTCACATATGTCATAACATTTTCATAAGCATGAGCATGAACACAAAAAATCATGAAAATGGTTTTGGGATGAAAGACCTTAGAGACTTTCGATTTTTTTTAAAAAAGGGAAGACCTTAGAGGCTTCCGTGCATAAAACCCTCTTGTAGGGATTTTGATTTGAAAAAATAGAAATCCCGGAATTGTGGGTAAGCATGTGAGATTGGTACCACTGGGAACTCGAATTGCGGGACTTGTTAAAAAACCCCCGTAACGTTGAAGGCAGGCCTCCATGAATTTCGTAAGGCCCAAAGTCCCGCATGTCAAGGGCTAGGCCTCCGCGGACGGGAAGCGCATTGTCTGGGTAATGATATTGATGATCGAGAGTGAGTGTTTGAAAAGGGCATGAAACTGATTTTCATACATAACATCGGCATTCATTACACTGACGCATGATCTACCACAAATGTTACTGTGTGGTGATATGACTATATGAGCCTTTATGGCTTATGGACTATATAAACCCCTTTTTCAGGTGACTTGAGTTAGGACAAGGCCTGGAGTAGAGTTTACTTGTGAAGACCATACTTAGGAAAGAAATTGTGAGATCATGATACTTTGTATTGTTTTCAGAATATTCTTAAAAATCTTGAGTTTTTATTTTAAGAGTTTCTAAGGTTTGAGAAAAATAAAGTAGATCATTGTATTACTTTTCGATATGTGTAACCAAACTTGAGTCTCTATTTAAAAGTTGTATTATGACGCTTGAGAAGAAGTATGATAAATGTTTATCAAATCTGTGTGTTTTTCGCTGCACTGTTGTTCATTTGATGAACTGATAAAGATTTTCTATTAGTGTCTTTTAAATTGATAAGCAAAGCTTTTCAAAAGGCTAGTTTAATGCTTCTGCTATCGTTTTACTTAAATTCGTTAGTCTATAAGGATTTTGATTCCCATCAAAGATTTTTGAAAGGCTATTCTATGATTCCGCAGTAACCCTCGGATTCTAGGACTCGGGACGTTGTAAAATGGTATCAAAGTTTTGAGATTTTAAAGTTTAAATGTTTTAGAGATTTTAAAGTTTAAACGTTTATTTTTCTAAAGAAAAAGTTTTCAGGTAAGCTTCGGGTCTAGGACTCGTAGCATTATAATTATGTTTAGTCCTTCCGCCTTATTATTTTATATTAGCACCCCGTCGCCGAGACTCGTGGCGTGGCGTGGCGGGGCGGGGCGCTACAGTCTCAGCTATGGCAGCGTTGGAGTCTGCTTTTCGTCTCTGTTCTCTTTTCCCTCTCTCTTCTTTTCTTCATCAGCCTTTTGTTTTGACCCGTCTCTCTTCATCTGTTTTATCCTTTCTTCATTTTTTTTTTCTCTTCTTTAATAATTTTATATTTTGGTCAAACTTTGTAACGGATTATATCCGTTAGTATCATTTTCCTTTATCGTTAGAAATATACTAATTCTTCTGATTGAAACTTAGTAACGGATAACACAAAATTCTAACTTTATCGTTAGAAATATACTAATTCTTCTGATTGAAACTTAGTAACGGATAACACAAAATTCTAACGGAAATTGTTTATTACAAATTTGTAGCGGTAAATTTCCGTTAGAAATGTTAAAAAGAGTCTGTTAGAAAATTGCCTCTTTGGTGTAGTGTTTCTTTATATTTTAAAGGGTTATTTTGTCAAAGACCCCTTAAAATTAAGGGTTAATTACAACCAAAAACCCACATGATTTATCCATTTTTATAAAGCCCCTTCGCTACTTTTTGAATTTGGTGAAATGCCCATCGCTGGAACGGAAAAATTGCTAAGGCAATGTTATCTGTTAACTTTAAACCACCATAAATCACTCGTTTTTTTTTTTTTTTTAGCCTTTTTGAGTGATATATTTTTTTTTTCATGTATTTCTTCGAGATCTACGTAATGGAGTTGAAAATTTTACATATAAAAGTAATTTGTTACCTCATTTTTTGATTTTATTTGTCAAAACAGATGATATTATCTGTTAACAGACATATAATATTAATAATCACTATCAACTTAAAACCTCAGAACTCACTCGTTTTTTTTTAGCCTTTTTGAGTGATTAATTTTTTTTTTTGTTGATTTCATGTAATTCTTAGAGATCTACGCATGCAATGGAGTTGAAAATTGTACAAAAAGAAAGTAATTTGGAACCTTATTTTTTAATTTTATCTGTCAAAACAGATGATATTATCTGTTGATAGACAGAGAGTATTAAAAATATTTATATTATCTGTCAACTTTAAATCATCATAACTCACTCGTTTTTAAGCTTTTTTGAGTGATTCATTTTTTGATTTCATGTATATTTCTTCGAAATCTATGTGATGAAGTTAAAAATTGTACAAAAGAAAGTAATTTAGAATCTCATTTTTTGATGTTATCTATCAATACAGATGATATCATGTTGACAGACAGATAATATTAAGTTAAACAACCATAATTTTCTTATATTTTGGTCTTTTGGGATTTTTTGTTTGAATTTCATGTATTTCTTCGAGATCTACGCAATGGACATGGAAATTTTACAAAAAAGATACGTTGTAGCCTAATTTTGAGATTTTATCTGTCTAACAGATAATATTATCTATCTTATCTATCTACTGATAGATAATATTTGTTGTATATATTAACGGTGGTAACTGTCTCAATTCTTGGGCTTTTTGGGTGATTTTTTTATTCCTTGTATTTTTTTTTCGAGATCTATTCACCTATGGTGCCAATTTTATGAAAGAAATATGTTTTTGTTATATTTATGCAAAAAAACACAATTTGTTTTACATGTTTGTTAGTTTTTAGTTTTTTTTCCCAGTATTTCATGGTCAATGTTGATCGTGGTTGATAGATCTCATTTTGCTTATTCCAAAATATTAAATTTTCGGAAAACTGACTTGTAGAGCAAAAGTTATAACAATTTAAAGTTATTTAGGCGTAAAAAAGACCTAATGAATTAAAGAAAAGTAATATGAGTTTTAGATTGTAAGGATTTTATTTGAGGGGGATATGGTCGAATCTCCCTCTTTTAAAATTTCATAACTTCCTATTTTCAAACTAGTTTTTATAAATATTTATTTTTGGAATCATGAAATCGAGATCTTTAAAACAAAATCCATATGTGATAATTAAATAATGTAGTAAAAAAATCAAATTTTTTAGTTGGTTGTTCAGTGAATTTTTCTGTTGACAAATAGATAACATATAATTTGTTAAAATGCATAAAAGGGTGTTTTTGAACAAAAAAAAAAAAAACAAGCGCAAAAGGGGTTAATGGTTTAAGAATAAGAATGGTGAGTTTTTGCTAGGCCATATTTGGGTATAGGGCAATGCTAGGGGCACTAACAACTTCCACTAACACTTACTAACACACTTTATCTCTCTCCTAGTGGTACTGCGGGGTCCACTGCGGACCCCACAGTACCACTAGGAGAGAGATAAAGTGTGTTAGTAAGTGTTAATGGAAGTTGTTAGTGCCCCAAATATTACTCTTGGGTATAAGGGCCTTTAGATTAAGGGCCTTCAGCTTAAGCCTCCAAATGAAAACGGGTTGTACTTTAGTTACTTTTAACCAAAAATAATAATGAGTAGTACTTTTACCTCAATTAATCCAAAATGAAGGATTTTGTTATTTTTCCAAAATTCTCTACAACTATGGATTTATGTATATCTGTTTATATTCTATTTATATATAATTATTTATTTCCAAATCTTGATCTCTTTCTATCCTCTTACTGAATGCATTATACAACATATAGAATGCACATTTTTGTGCAACTATCCACTTTCAAAAAAAAAAAAAAAAAAAAATTTCCAAGCAAAAAAAAAAAAAAAAAATCCACTTTCAAAATTAGAATCCTAAATTAAACTAGTCACAAAAGTCAGTACATGTGGTTGCGTATACATACATATATTTTTCTATGATACAATGCAGCTTGTGTTGAACAATTCAGAGTCTGAATTCAACCATAGACAAGTTATGGAGTCAATATTTACCAGAAAAATACCAACTATCTTTCCATATGATATATAGATTAAAATAGCAGCCAGTTGCAATAAAATATGGATCAATACAACTGTATTTTCTGACCCCTCATGCTGTGCCATGTGTATTTCCAGCTTTAGCTACGTTTCATTGCTATAATTATTAATTGGGTAAATATCATTTAGATCCCCTGAGGTTTACTCTAATCACACTTAGATCCTCTTAAGTTTCAATAATATCACCTAAACCCCTTGGGTTATGAAGAGCGTATCATCTAGACTTTGTCCGTCAATTCACTGTTAAACAAGTGATGGACTAACATAAATAAATACAAAAATACCCTTGAATGTTTGGTCCTTGCGTCATTTTAGTCCTTGAAGTTTCAATTGGGTCAATTTGGGCTTGAAGTTTTAAATTGAAGCAATTTGATCTAAATGTTTAATTCTGTGAGAAAAATTGATAGAATTTACTAAATACTATGCATTGTCACACTTTTTGAGGATAAAAATGGAATATCACCAATCTCTCAACCCACTTAGTTGCGTAATTGTGCATAATAATGGGTAAATTCTATCAAATTTTCTCACGAAATTGGGCATTTGGATCAAATTGCTTCAATTTAAAACTGTAGGGATAAAATTGACCCAATTGAAACTACATGGACTAAAATGACATAAGGGCAAAACTTTCAGAGCATATTTTGTATTTATTTATGTTCGACCGTCATTTTTTAACAGTGAATTGACAGAGGGGATCTATGTGATACGTGCTTTAAATTAATCTTAGAGGATGTAGGTGATATTACTGAAATGTGAATGCGTCTAAGTGTGATTAGAGCGAACCTCATAAAATCTAAATAACATTTACACTTATTAATTTGTGTAGTTTATCAAATATCTATGATTATTTAGTACTACTAATTTCAATTGGCAATAGCTTGGTCTATAACAAGAAGATACAAAAGTATGCATCTGGACAAATTGTTCACAATCACAAACGTCTATTCGCATGTCTTTTCAATTGTTTATAACCACTTCTATTGACTATGACGATCGTGTGAGTTATCGAATTCGTGTTAGTATCGCATGGTCAATATAAGTGGTTATAAACTATCAAAAAGACATTAGATCAAGTCAAGGCTCGAGCCCATAAATAAGATTGTCTTCCTAATGATTGTGATTTTAATAGGGCTGTGACTTAGACGGGCAAACCCAAGTCCAGTTTGAGTCCAACTCGTAGTTTGCTTGGATTTGGACTACCTTTGTAGGTATATTTGACAGGCCCAGACAATAAAGAATCAACACTTTGTTTAACATGACCCTGCCAAATCACTCCAATCTAGCTTTGCATTTTGTGCATATTTGTGTGTGTTCATTTAGGGCAAATTCCATTTTATTCTATTAAATTATAATTTATTTTTAATTGGGTTCATAAGTTTATTATTATTTTTTTTTTTTGTAATTGGGTCCTTGAACTTAAAAAATGCATTCAATCAGACCTAAATTTTGACACTATTAGCTTAAACTATTAGAAATTGTCACGTACGTTGTGTGTAATGCTTACCTGTCACATGTTAGATTAAGATAAACAGAAGAGATTGTGAATAGTGCAAAAAATCGCATTCAATCAGATCTGAAAATCGCGTTCAATCAAATTCAAAAACACATTCGACTAGATCTAAAATTGCATTCAATCATACCCATAGTCACATCATTTTTTTAGTCATTCACAGACTCCCGTGTTTGTCTTAACCTAATATGTGACAGGTAAGCATTACGTGCAACATACGTGACAATTTCTAATAATTTAAGCTAACAGTGCCAGAATTTGGGTCTGATTGAATAAATTTTTAAAGTTCAAGGACCCAATTGCAAAACAAAAAAAAAACAAGTTTATAGACCCAATTAAAAATAGGTGTATAGTTTAATGGACTAAAGTGTAATTTGTCCTTTATATTAAAACTCATAGTTATGTAATTAGGGGTGGCGATCGTGTCGTGTCATAATCGTGCCATGTCAATAATCGTGTCATTTCTAAATGTGTCAAAAATCTAAACCCATACCCGACTATGCAATTCACGAGTCATCCATTTAACCCACCAACCCATGTAATGAGCAAGCCGATACATGGTCTATGTAGCTCGTTTAACCATTTTTTTTTTTTTTGGCTTGTTTAACATGACCTATTTAATAGATTGACTTCATGTAATAAAAAACCAAACATAGAGGAACAAAAATGAAGAGATGGTTTTTCCCTAATTCACAATCTATATATAGTCGTGTTGTGGTACCATCAGATTTTTTTTAATGGCTGAGATGATCGCAATTTTTGACTCAAAAAAATGATTGTTTCTTAAAAAATAAAATAAAATAAAAAGAATGTGTCGACCCGTTTATAACCCATACCCGTATAAACTAAACCCAAACTCATTTAATTCGTGTCGGGTTCATGTGTGTTACCGTGTCGTGTCAAAAATTACCATCCCTATATCCACTGACTTAATAACATAACAAGCTGTGTATGATATGTGCTATTTAGCTAATTCGGCACCCAAAGTCCAATAGAAATTCCCACATTTTGCCACGAATTTCTCAAATTAATTATTTAGCAAACCGTTTAAATAAAAAGGGAAAAAAAAAGTTAAAATGAAAACCGTTTCAATAAAAGAAAACCATTTAATCAATTCTTTTCTTTTCTAGGTTCTAGTTGGTTTACGGATTTAGAAAAGAAAAAGAAAATGAAGGGAAAATAAGAAAGAAAACCGTTTTCCTAGGGTTTCCGCTTGTGTTTTCCTCCAAGCTTAAATAGCATTATGAATTAAATACTTTTAAAATATAGAATTCACGAAAAAATAAAAAAGAGGAAAAGGAAGGGACTCACACCATATTTTCTTTTTCTTCCTGTATATTTTCCTCATTGATTTCCTTACTAACTAAACAAAGAAAAGTCTTTTCCTTAATGCTTTCTTTCATTTTCTTTAACTAAATATTCCATGAACCAAACAAATCCTTAGTTGCATGGATTTAACCAAACAAAGGCTTTTAGTTCATGGACTTAGATTCGAAAACAAAATTCACATTTTCCTTAGTTTGTGCAGTTGGCTTTTGCCGCGTGCTTTCCTGTATAGGTTTTTTTTTTCTTTTCGTTTATCTATTTATATACACATATATATATAGATTACATAGATGTATAGATTATGTACATATATATTTTTGTTTTCTTTTCTTTTTTGAGAAATAAATTAAAAATAATGAACTCAGTGAGTTATTTTTTAGTTCTTGTTACCTTATAATCATCATTTAGAAATTTTTTTTTAATGGGAATGAAGCATGAAGCAAAACACAAGTAAAAACACGAAGGAATTAATTAGTTTTCCTTTTTCGTTTTTCTTTCCCTTTCATTTCTTTTCATTTTCTATATCTCCATGCCAAACAGAGCCTTTATGAAAATATTTTAGTATTGTAAGACCTAAGTAGTAGTGTAATCCAAAACCGCTAAACCAAGACGTTCGGTCAGTTTTCCAAAAAAATGCTACAAACCCAAAAATCACAACGAACCGAAAAAATCGACAGAAACTGATATAACTGAGCCAATTTGGTCGGTTTTTAAAGTCTAAAAAAAATTGACAAAATCAAACCGAATCGACCCTTTACACCCCTAGACCTAAGAACAAACTGGCACATGCATATGAGTTTAATAATTTTAAAGGTCAGATTAAGAGAAGTGGAAAGAATGAAAGAGCTGCAGAGAAACTCGTTAGAAAAAAAGAACAGAAGGGAAGAAAAGATAAAGGAAACATATATTAGTTCTCTTGTTTGGTTATCTTTCATAATAGAAAACGCAAAGAAAGTATTTAGAACAAATTTGCTATTTTATCTTTATTGACTTCCTAAACGTGACATACTTAGGGTTATATTTATGTTGTAAAGAAATGCTTTATTTCCAGTCTCTTCTCTTCTCTTTGAATCTCTCCAATTTTGAGAGAAATAAAAAAACACTCTTTTTTCCTTTTACTTTCTCTCAACTTCTATCTATTAACTTTCTCTTCCTCCCAACTTAATTAACCTACCAAACAAGAGAACATGAGATAAAGAGATTTAGATCCCGTTTGATGAGATTGAGAACTAAGTAATGAAAAGTAACCACTGAATTTTTTTGTAGTGAAAATATTAAGCTATTGAATTTTCATGTTTGAGAATAAAGTTTCAAATACTGATATAGACTGTATTTAGTGGATTTTTTTCAATTGAATTTTTAACTTAACGTTTCAGTAGGTTATGAAACGTATTGGAAATAAAAATTGCTGAAAATTTTCATTTCAGCACTTAATTGAGTTACAAATACACCCTTGATTTTTTTTTTCCTTACTTAATTTATTTGGTTATAAAACACACCATTAGTTTCTCATGTCTCAACTTCTCTTAATGTAGCAACCTGCATTTTCAGTTCCCTAATAATAAATAAAATGCAAGTTTTTATTTTCTCACTGTGTATTATTTTTAATAATGGTATTATTTTAATAAATAAATATATTTGTATGAACATTTATAAATACAGTGCCTTTTATTTTTTTAACTCCTTAGTAATTTAATTATATTATTACTTAAGACTGCGCCTTTAAGATACGCTATGATTTGAGATAAAAACCATTAATAAAATGTAATATCACGTCACTTATATTTTTGTCCCTAATAATTTTATTTGGAATAATTTATAAAACTAACTTATTAAACTGAACTAACTGGACTGAGCCAATCTACGTAACTAACCAAACGAACTGATTGACGAACGTTAATCAGCCGTGTGAACTTACATCTGCTGATTGAAGTCCATCATTGATTCACATGGCTGTAAATAATAGTGGTGTGTGTGCTTAGTTTTAAACCAAGAGAAGTCATCAACTCATGTGGATGAAATTGTGAGGCTTGTATAACAATTTGAAACCATGAACCAAACTTACCACAACAATTGACGTTCTATATATACTGATGCACAGAGCAAAGCAAAACAAAAGGCAACACACATACTAATACACTTATATTTCAAAAGCTCTTTCAAACCCTCAAGCTCGCCCTCTCCATTGATCACTCTTACTCCCTCTCTCAATGACAATCACCCATAAGCACATTTTCATTTTTGGAAATTAAAAGAAAAAAAAAAAGAAATACAGCAAAGAGGAGTAGCACAGTGAGCTACAAAGCCATTGATATAGCTTGAAACTTGTATTACGGAATTTATGGTTTTCTTCGGCAGGACGAGTCTCTCAATCTAGCAATCGGTGAGTCTGTTGAACTTACTCATAATGAACTATTAGTCATTACGCACAAGGCGGGGTATCAAATGTAGGTGTATACGTATAGATATATATAGCTATGGAGCTTCAAAAATGGTGGTCTCATAAAACTCAACGAAAATCGATTCCTGTTGACACCCCGATTTTGACCAAACGTCAAATTTAGGGATTGGTTACCTCTCAAAGACCGATGATGACGATGACCGTGACGTTCGAAGATTTTCCAAGAAATTCAAAATTTTCAAGATGTTTTTCAAGTTAAAATTGCAAAATTAAAAAAATATATAAAAAAATAAAAAAAGAGAGAGGGTTTGGGTATTCGGGAGAAACCCGAACATTGAAGGACACATGAGGAAATCAGTCTGAAAATTTGCTCAATATACATATAAAAAGGTTTTGAAAGAAAGTATAAAATGAAAATGATAAAAAGGAGTTTTTAAATAAAGGAAAATTGTCTCTTGAAAAAAATAATAATAATAAAGGCATAGTATATTGAAGAATATACCATGCACATGGGTGCATACCACCTATATGGGTGCATTTTAGCATAAATATACATGAATATATAAAGATAACTCACAAAAATTAAGTTTAGATTAATTTTCCTTTCGAAAATTTAAAAAATGGAGCAAATTCAGTTAGCCCCTTCCCATTTCATTCCATAATCCCCGGACCCGGTTTATCTTTGGTTTCGCAAAAGATCAGTTTGCTTTAAAATGGTTTCTTAATTTTCCTTTTAAAAATTAAGTGACGACTCATTTGTTTTTAAATTTGGAATTTGAAAAATGTTTTAAAAACAAAAGTGGGCCCAAATGCCGGTATCCACAATCTGGCGACTCTGCTGGGGAGCGGACCCAGAATCTCTGGTTTCGCAGACCAGAATTTTGATTTTGGGTTCACTCGAGGATTAGACTTGAAAGCATCCTTTTAATCAAATTAATTAATTTTTGTGTTCCCGTTGCATCGCACTTGCATGTCTCGCCAGTCGATTGCACGGAACTATGACCTTTGGAGGCTCGGGGCAACCCGGTCGGTCAAGCCATCATGGGGCAGTATGATCACCCTTGATCTCGTACCATGTATTGGTATATGAAGCATCTTATCGGGTGTGTGTCAAGGGTCCCTTATGTGACCAAAACCCGGCCTTTGCATGGTAGCTTCCATAGAACCTTTCGATCTTAGGAAATCAATTCTTGATTAGGATTTATGTGCTAGGGAGTTTTGTATGCCCGAAAGGGATTACTTGAGATGATGACGATACTTTCTTGATGAAAGATGTATAATCTTTTAATCACCATTTAGCAATTTCTCCTCATGTTCCACGACATTTGGAGAACATGCCGAACCTTGATTATAAGATTATACTTCTTATATCATGTTAGCTAAGCATCATTGACCTTGTATGCATCCGAATTCATGAAAAGTGCGATAATTATCCAATCATGTGATACTCCTACCCAAGAATTCAAAGTTCACTGTGAATGACAGATTTTGATTATCCATCATCTTTTATCCAAAAATATTTCAAAAAAAAAAATCACTCTTTCAAAAAATGAGGGGATCCAAGGTTTATTTTTTTTTGTAAAAAAAAAAAAATCAAATAAACCTAATCATCATTTATATCTTCATTTTCAAAGAAAAGTTTCAAAATTCGCAAAAATTACTTTGAAAGACTTCATCATCCAAAGAAATGGTTTTCAAATGAGTTTCAAAGTAATATTTCAACTCAATCATCTTTTGCGGAAAAAATGATTTCACTTTCAAAGGAAAATTCGAGATTCTTGAGAATTTGAAACCATCATGCTTTTCAAAAAAAAAAAAAAAAAAGAAGAGAAAAATTTTTAATCCGACCTTTGAGAGGGTAGTGAAGATCACGATGAAAGGAGAAGTTAAGCGCACTTGATATGGATGAGGATTTTATGTGCTTATGTGTTTATGTGTTAGGATTAGAATTTTCCTTTTCTTTTGCATATAGAATAGGCACACACACACACATGCATCGCATCCGTGTGACATATGAGCCATTCATAATTTTTTTTTTTTACCAAGCATTTTCAAAAAATAAGGTTGTTTGAAAATTTATTAAAAATAAAAATGGTTGTAGGCAAGATAGCTTTGGACACCAGGACAGTTTGGGTCAGGGATTCGAGTGCAAGGTTAGTACGAAGAGAGCCAGAGATAGAAATAGAAATGGATCACGAACAACATGCTGCAGAAATAGCACAATTGAAAGAGAGAATGGACCAAATGATGACCATGTTGGAAACACTGACTCGTCAGAGGCCTGTAGTTGATCCACCAATAATCAATCCTCCCCCACCCGTTTGGGATATGGAAGATGATTGGTTTGAGGATCCGGAACCACCGAGAGCTGATGTACCGAGGGCAGAGAGAGAGAAAATTGAGAAAGCTGAGAAAGAGAGTATCGAGATGAAGGAGAAGGTGGAAAAACTAGAGAAAGTTGTCCGTAAGTCTAATGGGGTTGATAGCTACCTGCTAGAGTTAGAGGGTTTATTTGAGGGAACTCAAGAAAAATTGCCAGCCGATTTCAAGATGCCCGAGATCGATAAGTTTGATGGTTCTGGAAACCCTAGAAACCACGTGAGGATGTGCATTGGGGCCTTTCAGCCAAGTGGTCTGAATCCTGCCATGATGGCCATGCTGTTTCAACAAACTTTAACTGAGGCAGCTTTATCCTGGTATTTCACATTAGAGCCAAGCAAGAGTCGCATATGGGAGGAAGTGGTGAAAGCCTTTGTCACCCAATATGAATACAACCAAGAGCTCGATGTAACTGTGAGGGATCTGGAAACAACCATGCAAGAGAATAGAGAGTCATTGCTGAATTCCTGACACGATGGAGGGGGAAAGCTGCAAAAATGACCCAATGGCCATCAGAGAAGGAACAAATACGGATTGTAATCAAGAACCTGCAGAGTGTGTACCAGGAGAAACTAATGTATCAATGTATTCATACCTTTGCTGAGTTGTTTGAAATTGGGACAAGGATAGAAGACGCCATCAAAGACGGAAAGATCAAAAGAGAAGATTCCCAGGGGAACCGTCCTAGAAGACCATTCTATGGGGGGAATGCTGGAAATCAGGTAGCAACTGATGTTAATGTTCTAATAAGCCAGCCGGAAGAAAGGCAGAATTTTGCGAGAAAAAGGGGGTGCGTCGAGACCAAAGTTGGAAGGGCAGCCTCGTCGCTTCGCGGATTTAGGGGTTTCTCTAACTACCATTCTCAAGCGATTAAAGGAAAAAGGATATCTCAAGCCTCTAGATCCAAAACCAATGCCTGATCCACTTCCACCGGGCTTCAATACAAGCCTCTATTGTGAGTTTCACCAAGCTCATGGCCATACGACTGACCGATGTATGAGGTTAGGGCATGAAGTACAAGATTTGATGGATAATAAGACCATTTCCCCTCCGCCTGCAGCTCGACCGCATGTGACTCGGAACCCGCTCCCCAATCATCATGCTGTACCACCACCACGGAACATCAATCTCTTAGATGTTGGGAAGGAAATCTTCGACCCATCTGAGTTGATCGTATCAGTAGGACAAGCTGCCAAAGCTTATGAATTCCCAGAAGATCAAAGGATATGCCTTATAGTAGTCGAGGAAGAGGATTGGCTGATAGGAGGAGAAGAAGAACAAGCATTTGAGGAAGATATGGACAATGAAATCATCCAAATCAATTGGTGGGAACCAAACAATCCTACTAATAACTCCATTTGGGAGGAGGAGGTGTACAGTGACACAGATGGTCTGTGGTCTGAAGGGGAAGAAGAGAGAAATGCTGAGGAAGTGGTCAATCATGCCAAGCTGTGTGGGTTAGATGGGAATGATTTGGAAAAAGGGAAAGGGAAGGATCTTGAAAAAAATAGAGAAGAAGGTCAAGCGTCACATTTCATCCAGAAAGGAGGAGATTTCCCCTATTATGGCTTTTTAGAGCCATGGGCGGACTGCAAAGGTAAATACTTGGAGCAAGGTTTTGAGATCTCTTTCTTACATGAATACACTGACTACGAAGATCTATACTTGCAAGTGCCTATAGAACTAATTACTGTCCAAGATTGGATTTGTGCACTGGATGGTCTGGCTATGAGGAACCTTTTTGATGAAGAAGGCAGTAAGACCGAGGAGAGCGGTCCAAAGAAAATCATGGAAGTGAAGATTGGAAAAGAACAGATGGAAGAAATACTGAAAGAAGAGGTCAAGGGAAATAAAGCAAGGAGGGAGAAGCCGGAAAATGGAGGAGAGATAGAATCAGGGAATTTGCCAAAATGTCCTTGAGTCTAGTGATAGGATTCCCCTACCCCGGAAGTCTGTAATGGCCAGTATGAGCCAAACCTTTTAAATTTTCTGTTATCAATGAAAGTGACTGATTCTGCTTACTTGATTCCGCTTAATGATTTTTTTAATAACTGTGAAAAAAAGAGCAAATGAACCTGCATGCAAAATCATTGAGGAAACCTTGGCATTTGACTTAGAAAATGAAGAAGATTCTCAAAGTGATTCTTTCCATATTTCACTCAATAAAGGTAAAAGCATAAAATTGATCTCATTGCTAAAAGAATACAAGGATGCCTTGCATGGTCCTATGATGATGTGCCAGAATGAATTCAGAAATTATCCCACATCACCCCTTTATACCAAACCTAAAAGGTGAGCTCACAGTCCAAAGCCATGAACTTGTTCCTTAATGGTAGCTAGATATCTTAAATGAACTTCTTCTACTTAAAAGAAAAAAAAAAGAAAGAAAGAAAAAAAAAAAGAAAAAAAAAGAGAGCTCGCTAGGATGAAAACCCGAAAGGGTGCCTAGGCAAAAGTTAGAGCAAAATACGATGCGTGTTGATTTCAAAATCCGAATCCTAGCCAGTCAAAATCATGAAGATAATAAGAGATAGTGAGAAAAGAAAGGAAAGAAAAAAAAGAAAAAAGAAAAAAAATAGAGAATAAATAAGATTGAGAATTCTTGAGTACTTCAAAGTACATGAATTATCCTAAGAAAAGAAATTGGAAATGAAAAGAAAGATTTGAAAGTATCAATTAAATTTTTGTGAGAGACACAATGGATAAGTGATAAGTAGACCTAAAACAATGCAGAAATATCTTTGAGAAAGATAAAGAGTAAATTGGAGGGTTGATATTACTATGTGAGTATAATAGAGTATGAGTAAAACATGATGTATCATGAGAGTTGTAAAGATTGACTGGCTAGTGATAAGGTGAAAAGAATCAACCGCCACAAAACAAAAAAAGGGAAAGAAGAAAAGAAAAGAAAAAAAAAGAGGAAGAAAAGAGGAAAAGAAGAAAAAAAAATGCATAAGAAGGAGAAGTAGTTCATCATCTTGTTCGAAAGCTGCCACAAGGAATATGTTTCAGAAAATCTGCCCAAAAAGGGGACCCATTGAACCTAAATGAAAACATGGCTCGAAAAGCCCACCAATTCTTGAAGCCTTATTCTTTCAAGACCTCCAGAGTAGATGAACTACGTTTTGACCTGATTCCCATTCGGGGATACGTAGGCAGCCTGCAAGGTTCGGTCACAACTACACGCACAGTCAATCATTGCACTTCTTTCAGGCCTCGATCGAACTACTATAGTACCTGATGCCCATTCGGGGATAAGTAGGCGGGTCTCCCAAGACCCTCGGTCCAAAGAAGAAACCCAACCAATTCATGAAATTACCTTGAAAACTAGGGGCAAACTATCGTTTGCCCAGAGGCCGCGTCAACTCCCTCAAACCAGGGGCAAACTTCGTTTGCCTAGCATTCCCAAGCCCCCTGTCAAACTAGGGGCAAACTGTCGTTTTCCAAATAAAATATCTCTGTGTTTACTGGCTTTCAAGGACCAAGCTTAGGCATCCTAAGAATTCTTGAAGTAAAAATTTGAAGTTTTCATGCATAAATCTAAAATTGATTTAAGATGGAAAGAAACATGAAAAGAAGAATTCTTCATTATCAAAAAGTCAATCGTAAAGGAAGATACAATGAAAGAATATTATGGGATAACAACTTTTTCTAAAGTTGATCAAAGAAGCGCAAAGAAAAGAAAGTAGAATTGGTCACAAATTTGAAAATGTATGTATCTCAACTCAGTTTGAGTCTACCTTCTTGAAATCCAAAAGATATATTCCTCAGAGGGATCAACAAGAATTGAAGATTCTAAAAGAAGGGTAATAGTAGGGAGGTCAGGGAGTCAGATTCTACTCCGCTAAGGAAATCAAATAGAGGTCGAGTAATATCTTCAGAGAGAGCAAAATCAAGTGAATACCCTCAGCAGATCAGGATCCAAGCCGTACAAGCTAATCATCAGATGAACCAGAAAGCCTTTGGATTTGTCTATAATCAAAAAGGAAATCAGTAAATAGAAAAGTGGGGTTGTTGTGGAGAACTGGCTCATACTTCTTCCTCTTCTTGCCCGAATCGCCCAAACTGCTGTCCATAGCAAGCAATCCATCAAAAAGAATATTTTGAAAAAAAAACCGATAAAGATAAATCCGAAATAAGAAGCATATAAACATCTCTTCAGCTAGAATAGCCCCAAAGCAAATCTTTTGAGGCTGTACCATCATCGATCAAATTCTCGGTCTTGGTATAAGTCGTCTATCGCATCCTATGAGTCACCGATCAAATCCTCGGTCTTGGTATAAGTCGTCTATCGCATCCTATGAGTCACCGATCAAATCCTCGGTCTTGGTATAAGTCGTCTATCGCATCCTATGAGTTACCGATCAAATCCTCGGTCTTGGTATAAGTCGTCTATCGCATCCTATGAGTCACCGATCAAATCTTCGGTCTTGGTATAAGTCGTCTATCGCATCCTATGAGTTACCGATCAAATCCTCGGTCTTGGTATAAGTCGTCTATCGCATCCTATGAGTCACCGATCAAATCCTCGGTCTTGGTATAAGTCATCTATCGCATCCTATGAGTCACCGATCAAATCCTCGGTCTTGGTATAAGTCGTCTATCGCATCCTATGAGTTACTATTCAAATCCTCGATCTTGGTATAAGTCGTCTATCGCATCCTATGAGTCACCGATCAAATTCTCGGTCTTGGTATAAGTCGTCTATCGCAGCCTATGAGTCACCGATCAAATTCTCAGTCTTGGTATAAGTCGTCTATCGCATCCTATGAGTCACCGATCAAATCCTTGATCTTGGTATAAGTCGTCTATCGCGTCCTATGAGTTACCGATCAAATCCTCGGTCTTGGTATAAGTCGTCTATCGCATCCTATGAGTCACCGATCAAATCCTCGGTCTTGGTATAAGTCGTCTATCGCATCCTATGAGTCACCGATCAAATCTTTGGTCTTGGTATAAGTCTTCTATCGCATCCTATGAGTCACCGATCAAATCTTCGGTCTTGGTATAAGTCGTCTATCGTATCCTATGAGTCACCGATCAAATCCTCGGTCTTGGTATAAGTTGTCTATCGCATCCTATGAGTTACCGATCAAATCCTCGGTCTTGGTATAAGTCGTCTATCGCATCCTATGAGTTACCGATCAAATTCTCGGTCTTGGTATAAGTTGTCTATCGCATCCTATGAGTTACCAATCAAATCATCGGTCCTGGTATAAGTCGTCTATCGCAGCCTTTGAAGTCACCGATCAAATCTTCGATCTTGGCATAAGTCATCTATTACAGCCTGGGGTTACCAATCAAACCAAAAAGGGAAGGGATAAAACCAAATTTAGAAATGCCGAAGACAAGTTGTCGAGTCTGCGCGACTCCAGGTCTTCGAAAAATAAAATGAATTTTTAGAAAATGAATTTTTGATCTTTGAAAAGTAGAAATGAATTTTCGAGTCCGCGCGACTCCCAATCTTTGAAAAGTACAAATGAATTTTCGAGTCCGCGCGACTCCCAATCTTTGAAAAGTAGAAATGAACTTTCGAGTCCGCGCGACTCCCAATCTTTGAAAAGTAGAAATAAATTTTCGAGTCCGCGCGACTCCCAATCTTTGAAAAGTAGAAATGAACTTTCGAGTCCGCGCGACTCCCAATCTTTGAAAAGTAGAAATGAATTTTCGAGTCCACGCGACTCCCAATCTTTGAAAAGTAGAAATGAATTTTCGAGTCTGCATGACTCCCGATAGAAAATGAATTGTTTAAGTTCGCGTGACTGTTCTGAAAAGGAAAAGAAAAATAAAAATTACCCTTGCAATACCAAGCGAATTTGGGGTCATTGAATCTGGAGCGATTCTGACTTTTCTGCTCTCTGGGGTCATTGAATCTGGAGCGATTCTGACTTTTCTGCAATCTTTGGGGTCATTGAATCTGGAGCGATTCTGACTTTTCTGCTATTTGGGGTCATTGAATCTGGAGCGATTATGACTTTTCTGCAATCTTTGGGGTCATTGAATCTGGAGCGATTTTGACTTTTCTGCTATTTGGGGTCATTGAATCTGGAGCGATTCTGACTTTTCTGCTCTCTGGGGTCATTGAATCTGGAATGATTCTGACTTTTCTGCTCTCTAGGGTCATTGAATCTGGAGCGATTATGACTTTTCTGCTCTCTGGGGTCATTGAATCTGGAGCGATTCTGACTTTTCTGCTCTCTAGGGTCATTGAATCTGGAGCGATTCTGACTTTTCTGCTATCTGGGGTCATCGAATCTGGAGCGATTCTGACTTTTCTGCTCTCTGGGGTCATTGAATCTGGAGCGATTCTGACTTTTCTGCTCTCTGGGGTCATTGAATCTGGAGCGATTCTGACTTTTCTGCTATCTGGGGTCATTGAATCTGGAGCGATTCTGACTTTTCTGCTATCTGGGGTCCTCAAATCTGGAGCGATTCTGACTTTTCTGCTATCTGGGGTCATCGAATCTGGAGCGATTCTGACTTTTCTACAAAAATATCTCATTTCTTGAGAGACATCAGAGTATAAGGGCGCGAAGCGCATCTCAGTCTTTTCAAAAGAATGGTTCCTGATTCGACACTAGAGTATAAGGCGCGAAGCGCATCTCAGTCGATCAGATGATACTCATTAGACACCGGAGTATAAGACGTAAAGCGCATCTCAGCCAATCATTATTCTCATAAAAACATGGCAATCGCGACTTTCCTAGGACAGGACGTCATCAGCATAGCAGGATTTCAAGACAAAGGTACGTTTTGCTAACTTTAAGGAGTAGCCTTGTCCTAAGTCATTGAACCTGAAAACATAGAGCATAAATTTGCTTGAGCACGTGCATCATGATAGGATAGGTGCATTCATCTGTGTGACTACCTGCGTTTGTGTATTGTTGTCCCTTGCTCGAACTACGTCTTGGTCTGATTCCCGATGGGATACGTAGGCAGCTCACCCTTGAGCACGACCAGTATCTTGGCTCTCCGCACACCCGATTTTGCAACGCACTTTTGTTTTTACCTAGATTCGTCTGTTTGATCAAAGGCTTGTCTTTCACACAGGCTTTGACATTCATTTGTGATACGCGTTGCTTCACAAACTCTGTCAAAGAGGGGCAAACTGTAGACACCCCGATTTTGACCAAACGTCAAATCTAGGGATTGGTTACCTCTCAAAGACCGATGATGACGATGACCGTGACGTTCGAAGTTTTTCCAAGAAATTCAAAATCTTCAAGATGTTCTTCAAGTTAAAATTGCAAAATTAAAAAAATATATAAAAAAATAAAAAAAGAGAGAGGGTTTGGGTATTCGGGAGAAACCCGAATATTGAAGGACACATAAGGAAATCAGTCTGAAAATTTGCTCAATATACATATAAAAAGGTTTTGAAAGAAAGTATAAAATGAAAATGATAAAAAAGAGTTTTTAAATAAAGGAAAATTGTCTCTTGAAAAAAATAATAATAATAAAGGCATAGTATATTGAATAATATACCATGCACATGGGTGCATACCACCCACATGGGTGCATTTTAGCACAAATATACATGAATATATAAAGATAACTCACAAAAATTAAGTTTAGATTAATTTTCCTTTCAAAAATTTAAAAAAGGGAGCAAATTCAATTAGCCCCGGCACCCGGAAAACCCGGCGGCACTCACTGAGTGCCGCGCCGGCACTCACTGAGTGCTGCGCCGGCACTCACGGGTTGCCGCCCGGCATTCAGTGAGTGCCGTCCGGCACTCAGTGAATGCCGCCGGCACCCGTCGAGTGCCGCTGGCTGTAACAGACTGCTTTTCTCACATGTTCTAGAAGAAAACTTTGCACATGGGTCTCCACCCGAATTTACCCATTTATCCTTGAGATAATGAGGTCTATATAAAGAGATCTTCATCTTCATTTGGAGGAGGAGCTTTTGAATCATTTTATATATATACAAGATATATACTTGAGCTTTGGGGAGAGAGAGAAGAGTCATATAGAGAATTGAGAAGAAGAAAAGAATTTCTTGAAGAATTTGAAGAACTTTGAGAAGAATTTGAAGATCTTGGAAGAGCTTCACAAGAAATTGAAGAATTCTTTGAGGTCATAGAGGTAACCTCTTAATCCTTGGTAGAGTTAGGATAATTCAATCACAAGTTCTTAGATCTAGGAACTTTTCACATTTTCAAAACCTCTCTTCTTACCCCATTTCATCACACACCACCAAGAACTTATGATTGAATTTCATGACATCTCATTAATTTGGATCTAATTAATGCCTTAGGTTTGAGATGAATAAGTTTTGAAGAATTTGTGTTCCTAAATGAAACTTTGATTTTCTTTATTTCTATTTCATTCATAAGGTTCATGAGATCTTCCATATCTCATTGAAACTCTTTGAGTTTGATTCCTTAGTTTCCTATGATCTTATGATCCATATGGAGATTAAAATGAATCATGGTCATAATCTACACATAGTTGGTGAGATACTAGTATCAACTCATGACTAGGATCTCTTTACTATGAATCTTATGGAATTCATACTATATTCCATGGAGATTAGAGTAGATTTGTTTTTTTTTTTAGTCTCCAATGACCATCAAATGGTAGGAGAAGTAGTTTAGTTTAAGTCCAACTCTATGGCTTAGACTAATCTCTTCCTTGGGTTTTGAGAAGTTCTCTATACTTCATCCAAAACCTACATGTATAGATGTCCTTAGTCTCCAATGACCATCAAATGGTAGGAGAATATGGTTTAGTTTAAGTCCAACTTCATGATTTAATAGTTGGGGTTAACAAATAAAGTTGAACTTGACAAATGAAAACAGTGAGTTCACAAACTGTTTTTTGATCAAAGATTTTTAGTTCAAAATATAACCGTTGAAACCAAGTGAAACCAACGGGAAAGTGTTAATAACACAATGTTCTACCGCTGTAATTTTTGTTTTAAGGTAGTTTCATGTTTAAAATGGTTTGGTCATGAGTTTTGTGAAGTAACAACAATCTGCCCAGAATTTCAGCACAGAAACACTCTTTTGGAATAAATAAATCGGGATTTTAATAAAGTGTTTGTGACCCAAAACAATTTTTTCTAAGAACCTTAATGTGTTAGGAAGGTTCCCTAAAAAGAATGAAGCAATTCAGATTTTTTTGCTATTTTCAAAAAATCATACAAGATCTCTGGACAGAGAGTTGTAAAATCCTGAGTGAGGTCTAGTATTTTCCGTATTCCCGGAGATCTAACCGTTGAAACCTCGATTTTTGTTTTGGATTAGAAACTAGTCTCACAGAGACATAACATATCTAAAAATCATTAAGATCCAACCGTTGAAAGTATTTTATTTCTTTTTTTTAAGATCTGGTCTGCTCTTTGTAATTCATAAAAAACTGCTACTGTTTTGTCTAATCTTATTTATTTCAACTCAAATGGTTCCCTAATGTCTTGGGACCCAAATCATGTTTTGAATAATGATAATTTAGCTTAAATCCAGAGGCTAAGTGATCCAAATTAGTGAATAAATCCATATTTTATTCTCATTCACATTCATTCATTCATGTACATCAATGCTTATGATTAGGATTAGCCATTGAATAAAGTTGGATTTCATGCTTATAGATCTAAGTTAGAGAATTGGGATTGATTTTTTGATATCATATTATTATGTGAAGCATGTGGACTAATCTTTGTTTTGTAGCGCATTTGAGGTACAATTTCTCATCTCTTCTCTGGTTTACTTATTTCATTGATTTTAATTGGTTTTCGACTCCATGTGCGACACCTTAGCTTAGGTTTTGCCTTATGTGAATATGTGAATTAGAGACCTTTTCTTAGGCTTTGTATTTTGTGTATGCATTGCACGTTTCCATTTCGCGGCTGGATCCCGGGTGAGTTCTCTAGTTCCTTACTTGCACATCATGATGTTTGCTAGTTGAATTATGTGACTTATGAATGATATTTTACCGTTAGCAATTTTACACCATTTCCAACATGCTTGTGTAATGTATATGTACATATGTATTAATTGAGGGCATGCTTAGATTATTAATTTGATTAAAAAGGATGTTGAGTAGATGCTTATCGCAAGATAGGATGAAAGGGGGTGTTTTAGTCCGTCAGGCTCCTTCCCCTTTCATTCCATAATCCCCGGACCCGGTTTATCTTTGGTTTCGCAAAAGATCAGTTTGCTTTAAAATTGTTTCTTAATTTTCCTTTTAAAATTAAGTGGCGACTCATTTGTTTTTGAATTTGGAATTTGAAAAATGTTTTAAAAACAAAAGTGGGCCCAAATGCCGGTATCCACAATTCCGTAAATTGAAAATGAAAGATTACAGTCCCAATAGCTTCTTTTTCAAACGTTAGACCTTAATTCATAACGGTTACGACGTACGGTATTAACAAAATTTTAGCGTCTCTCGGATTTTCATCTACAAGTTGAGCTATATTAATAATTGGTAAACAAGACTTATATATTCGTAATCTACGCAGAAAAATGAAGAGAACAATATATTATAAGCACTGTATAATATCAGTTTGCAAAACCCAAAAACTCCCCTGTTTTCTACAGAAATCTGCAAAGAAGATGAAACAAGATTGATCCTGCAAAGATCGATCTTCATAGATCGATCTTACAAAGATCGATCCTTGCTATGATCAATCCCAATAAGATCGATCCTATGAAGATCGATTCTTCAAGGATCAATCCTTTAAGCTATTTTTCAGAATTTTGTTTTCCTTGCTGTTATGAGTTGTACCATGAGCTTAACTACTTATACGTTGGAATAAGATGTTAAGGATCTGTATGTAAGAGTGTCTTGTCACTAAGAAAGGATTTATAAAAATTGTACTTTCTGCTTTAACCTACTGTACCTTTGGGTGTTTTGTTAAAGAGTTGTACCTCACTGTTATATAAAGGAAAGGAAAACATAATATGAAATAGAGATTTGGATAAGTTGATCAAATTAGTTATAAACAAGTGTATTAATTGATCTGTTATTAATGAGAAAATATGAAAAGGAAATGTATGAATCGCTCTGATACCTTTATAAGAAAATGTGAACAGAAAGAATAAGTCATACACATTCATAGTCGAGATGGCATGTGTTAGAAAGGGGTCAAGTGGTCAAGCATATATGTTGTGAGAAATGAGTAAAGAGATATGGTTGTGACATTATGAATATGAATATCTGTATTCATCGGCTTTTATGGGCAGTGATACTATCTTGGTCAAACAGAGTTTGGCTAAGCGATTTTTGTGGGTGATGATGGTATATCATATAGGATAACTAGGTTATTGTAACCTTGAATATCTTGTTGGGTTTTACCTATTCCGCATCAGTTCGGTACTCCTATCGAGCAACTTTTATGGGCTGTAATGTTCTAATTTCCAGCATTGTGCCATATGGTTTTGGTGAACTGAATGAGTTGAGAGATTGTGGTTAAGATAAAAGAGTCAGTAAGATGAGATGATTACATTGTTCGTGCACGATCTTAAATATTCATTTCTCAAACAGTTTATCAATTGTTATTATGCAATGACTGGAATAATAGATTAACCGTACTCTAAATTACTAAATGATGTTAAAATGGTTAAGGTATTTTTATATACATTGCGTGTTTTGTTCATTATGCTCATTCGACTTTCATTAGCTGATGACTTTTTTTTTGTCCTGGACACCCAAAATGTCCAGGAAATGGCTGTGCAGTGCAAAATGATTATGCCAGCTAGAGAAGCATTTGGAGATGCTTTTATATTTAAGTTGTAATAAGAGAATAATATTTTATTTAAATACGGCGGCTTGTGCCTTAAAGAAAATTGATTTACGAACAATGTAATATTTGGAAGTTGGTTTTTATTAAATGCTATTATTATCTTTCCTATTACTTTATATACTCTATTTACTGGTACATGTTAAGCTAAGTACAAGACAAGCGATCCATCACCTATCTTGACCTACGGGTCCAAAACGGAAATGAAATTTTTTCCTTATTTTGCTATGTAGACACATGTTGTGATAGAAAAAAGGATAGGCATAGTTGAGTGTCCTCCATACTTAAAATCTGACCTCCATATATATTAAGATTATCCATTATATAACATAGTTTGCTTTTGTCAGGACATCATGGACCCATACCACGTTCCCAATGGTTATGGTGGACACGTGATCTTCCTCGACGCTATCCAGCTAGCTAATTTAGAGATATATTATGCTATGATAAGGTATCAGGCCATGGTCAATGTAGAGAATGACCTATGGCAGGCCATACATGTTGTGGATGTTGGGATTGTGCCCTCAAAACCAGTCTTTGTGTATGTGACATTTGGCATTTTATATATAGATATTATTTATACATTTAATTATGTATGATTCATGAGATGATTGTTTGTAATCCTTAAGTATCATGGTAGGTAATTCGCATATATATGAGACACATATAAGCAAGATACGAATTACTATTCTTTGATACTTAGAACTTGTCACAGTGGATGATGAGACTAGATATCTCTTAAGGAATACACTAAAGCATAATTAACTACCATTGGATGGAGTGATCAATCTCAATCACTAGAGTATGACTCTTAGTTAGTATGCTAGTGCTTATAGTGCATTGACAGACCATGAACTTTCCTATTGACATCTAAAATAGTCAACAGTCAATAGGAACTCATAACTTGTATAAAGTACATGTTATCAATCTTGAAACGATTATGGATACAAACTATGAGTATAAAAGATTTGACTTACTAATCAGCGAGGTCATCAAGATCAACACCTGGGTATCTTGGGTAAGTCATGTTCACAGGATTGTGAACATATATTGTCAAGATAGAATCTACCCTCTAGTAAAGAGTAAGCATTCCCTTGAGAATGTCACCAAGTTGATTATTGAGAACTGCAGTCTTGTTGATAAGTAGTTATCTTGTTAATAAGTAGTTATCAACATATTTGGTAATCATGAGAGGTGAATGAAATTTAAGGAATAGAAGAAGTAATCATCATTTCGGTTGACAGCAACAGTTATCCAACTATCTAAATATGATTATGAATGCTAACGGTAGGGGGACATTAGTGCAACATACAAGTCTAGTTATCGCTTCAAATATGTTCTTTTGAGTTGGAGTGTAGTTATCGTTATATAGTGGTGTTAACTTTAACTGATCAGTTGATTAATTAGCTAATCAAAGAGTTTGATCAAAGTGATTAACAACTGATCTGAGCCAACAATAAAGAACTTAGGAGGTCCCACTCTTAGCTTCGCAAGAATACTTGGAAAGACTGGAAGAGGGAGTTCGATCAATGGAAGGTGGTTCGATCGATTAAAGACTGGTCACTTTCAATCGATTGAAAATGCTTCAATCGATTGGAAGTTCAATTGATTGAAAGTGCTTCGATTGATTGAAACCCAATGGTCGGCTTGAAAACCTATAAATAGGAGAGTTGCGTGCAAAATAAAGATAAACGTCGGTTTTACTGCTCCAACTCTCCAGACTATTTTAGGGTTTGTCCAAACATTCCTACCCTCTCTATTATGGTTTCCACAAGCCTTGGCTTTTTCGGTAAGTGTTCATAAGAGACATAACGGTGAAGATTTCCTGAGGAAGCTGCTTCACATCAAAGGGAAAGGATATATTCAGAATTTGGTTCATGACCACAAGGTAATGTTCTTGTCCCTCTCTTCCCTACGCATCTATAGACTTAGTAAGTAGTAGATCCAGGCATACCCATAAAGTTTTGAACTTGATTTACCGCTGTGCATGATTTAAAGTTTTTCGAAACCTAAATCCTGCAATTGGTATCAGAGCCACGCTTATTTGGATCTATAGATGCATTTTTGGAACTGTAGTTTGATTTGCATGATGGTTTTAAGACTATTTTTTGAAACTGCATCGTCATAGATCTGTTTCTGCAGTAGTTTTGCAGTAGAAAACAAATCTATTAGTGCATTGGATGCATGACAGTTTCAATTGATTGAAAGTGTTTCGATCGATCGAAAGCTTCTGAGTTCAATCGATTGAAAGTGTTTCGATCGATCGAAACCTTCTGAGTTCAATTAATTGAACTAGTTTTGATTGATTGAAAGTATTCAATCGATTGATCTATGTTCGATCGATTGAAAGGTTTTCTCTGACCAGAAGTCTTCCACAGTTTTATAAATTTTAAAAATGATCTAATTTAATGTTTTATACTATTCTAAAATTTTTTGTAATTCAATCTGTGAACTTTCTATTTCAATCGATTGAACTGTTTTGATCTATTAAAACAAGTTCAATCGATTGAACAGGGATAGAGAGAATATGATGTTTTAAAGTTCTAACCTTTTCATAAAGTGTCTGATGAAATATGTGAATAAACTAGGGGTTTTAATGAACAATTTTTTTGTTATATGTGTGTGGTTATTTGTACAACTAACCGTTTACAGCAAGGATTAATCTGCTATTTCCCATGGCACCAAGATTTTTATTTTGTTGTAAAATTGTGATTGATGTGTATTTTGTTTTGGTTTGATTTTAAGGCACACCAAAAGAGATAGGTCTATGAAGATAGAGCCATGGGAGACAGGCATTATTGAATGCTCATTTTTTAATTTTAGTTTTTTGTTTTATGTGCTTGGTTGTGATTGCCATTACATATATTGTTACTACTTGCATGCACGTAAAACAAGTTTTCTAAAATAAAATTCAAAAACTATTTCAACACATTAGTAAACATTGGATGTTATATGTAATGTGAAGAAACAACTTTTTCAAAAGCAAAATCCTTAATTATCAAATCTAGTGGGAGATGGATTTGTTAATAACTCCTAAGATCTTCCATTAACGGTTCACTATAAAATGAGTGGAGTATTCTATGTCACCCAACTATAGGTGATCATTCCATACAGAGGGTACAATACTCATTGGTTACTAGATGTAAAATTCCTAAGGATAGGATCAATGAGACGTGTTAGAGGGTGACCACCACACGGGGGTGTAGACACCCCATTTTGTCGGCTACCAGATTTAGGAGACTCGTGGCTTGGTGGTTCACAATGATCGAAACGACTCAAAAAGGGACTCTTGGAAGTTAATTCTATCTCTCGAAATGCTCAAAAAGTGGTACAAATGACCAAAATGCCCTTGAAAGCCCAAACACTCCAAGATTTGGACTGAAAGTTTTGGAAACATGCTATGTCATAAGGAAAGTCATAAAATGAGTTTTCAAGCAAAATCGGATAAAATCATCAGCTCCTAGAGACCCCCGGAAGTCCCGGAAGTTCCCAGAAAGTCCCCGCTGACCAGTTTGACCAAGGTTTGACCGAAATCGTCCAAATTTGTCGAAAAGTTCAAAGATCATTCTAGATCATGTGGAAAGTACTAAAATGTTTTTTAAAAGAAAATCGGACGAAAACGTCAGCTCCGGGGAGCTCCCGGAGGTTCTCGAAACTTCTCGGGAATCCCAGATTTGACTGATTTGACCAAAAGTTGACTTTGAAACCGGAGTATCGTATCATTTTTCAAACATTTTTCATGAATACTAGACGTCAATAGCTTTCCAACGGTATATTGCATATAATTCCTGGATTTAAAACGAATTTATTATGAATTTTCGAAGGTGAAAAACGCGATCAAATTGGCTTTTATCGCGAATACCGCAAAACCTTTTAAAGTGACCTATCTCTGAACTATTTTTTTTATGTAAAATTGACTCCATTACCTTTCCAACGATATCTCACAACCCCAATTTGTAGTTCATACGCATTTTCTGTAAATTTTGTATGAAATAGGACCTTTTCGCGAATACCGGAACCTCTGGGGGCCTAAAAAACATTATCTGGACGAAGGAGGAGCAGTGCCACCGTGGCATTGGCCCACTGCCACTGCAGCATAAGCCTAGGGCCGCCGCGACACTCTTCCCCAGAACAGTTCATTTTTGTAAATTATTTTGGTAGTCCATTTTGATTAATTAGAAACCAAAACGACTTACTTCCTTGTTCACAGACATTTGGAGCCAATGGGAGCACTCTTTAAATCCCAAAATCACCCCAAATTGGCCTATATAAACCCCTTGACTTCTCACTTAGGGGGTGCAAATACAAATCTTAGAGAAGTGATAAAGAGAAAAGTTGTAGAAGATAAGGTTAGGATGGAATGATAAGTGTGATCAGGCTTTTAAATAATTGAAAGAAAGACTCAGCACGGCACCAGTGTTAGTAATACCAAGAGATGGCGAGAAGTTCTTTATTTTCAGTGATGCATCATATCAAGAATTGGGATGTGTACTCATGAAAGACGATAAGGTTATTGATATGGTTTAAAGCAGCAGAAGCCAAATTAATTGAACTACCCAACTCATGATTGGAGTTTCCAGTAGTGTTTGCTCTCAAGATCTAGAGACACTATCTATATGGAGAGAAGTTTAATTTGTTCTTCAATCATAGGATTCTGAAGTATTTGTTTACTTAGAAAGAGCTGAATATGAGGCAACACTGATGGATACAATTGATTAAGGACTATGACTTCATATTAGAATACCACCCTAGTAAAGCTTATGTAGTCGCAGATGCCTTAAGTCAGAAGCCTAGGAGTGTAGTCACATCTCTAATGGTTAGAGATTGGAAAGCTTTGGAAACGAATGCTGAATTTGATCTTCAAGTTTCTACAAAATGAGGACAGCATTTTGGATGTCTTGTAGTATAACAGACACTTATTAGTCATATTTTGGAAGCACAAAAGAAAGATTTCGATATTCAACGATGGTTTAAGAAAATGCCAGCAGATGACCTAAAGGAATGGAAAATTGGAACTGATGGAGCACTCCGGTGTAGAGATAGATTATGTGTGACCAATACAGATGGTCTAAGGAAAGATAGTCTCGAAGAAGCACATAGGTCAAGGTTGACAGTTCACCGAGGAGGAACTAAAATGTATAAAGAACTAAAAAGAAATTTCTAGTAGGAAGGAATGAAACAGATGTAATACCCGTACCCGGTAAATGGAAGTAATATTTATTTTACATGTATTAATTAGTATAATTAATTGCATGTGCTGATTTGGGTAAGTTCCAGTTACCCTGATGTGATAAGTGCTTGACAAAGGGCACAGTTGGACAAATGTGAAATGGGACCCACATGAGGTCCAGATTGAATAATTTACATTTAGTTGCATTTATGTGATTAAATGGTAGACATGTAAATATAAATGTGTACATTTTAATACATGTTCATGCCATATGATTATTTAATTGATAAAATATTCAGTGCTTTAATATTTTATTATTGTTCATATTTATTATGTTACAAGTTTGGGTACCCTTGTGAGGGCGTAATGGGACACGTGGCATAATTGGTAGGCTGATTAGTGCCTTCATAAGATATTTGGGACTACTTTTGGGGCCCATACGTGACATAGATATAGACTCATTTAGATGTTAGGTAGTTAATGTAAAGTTGTTTGGATTTTCATGATAGAACTTAAAAACATTAGGGGATGTAAACATAATTATGATTAAATGGATTAAAATATCCTATGGATATCTCTTAAGATGACTCATTGTCATCAAAACAATAAAAAAAAAAAAAAGAGGAAAACGTGGGAGTGTGTGTATGCTTATGGCGGCGGTGGCGTGGTATACATTATATATATATATTGTATGTATATTATATATATATGTTTAGTTAATCAATAGGTAAAGGAAAAAAAAAAAAAAGAAACAGAAGAGAGTAGAGAGACAATCCACGAGAAAGAAAGAGAGTGAAAGTGAGGGCTTCAGCTTTTGGACATCACATCTTCGTCGTACGTTGTCTAAGCCGTGATATGAAGTCATATTTGGATTTATGGGGGTAAGCCTAACCTTTTGGTATAATTTATTTTTAGTTTAATCGATAGATTTTTCGTGACCCAAATGGGTTGGTAACATTTAGTTTACCAAAATTGTGTAGGATTAATACCTGCAGCATAATAAAACTCCAATCTCAAGTTTAGGGGCGATTTCAAGAGGTGAGTGACATTAATTATGATTTGTGGATGGTTCCATGTTTGGGTTCATTTGGGATGTAAAAGCATGTTAAATTAGCTTAATAAAGCTTATTTAGTTTATTAATGGGCAAAATTCATGTGGTTAAATTAGGCCCAATTTGATTGTGAAAGCATGGTGTAATGAATTATGTGAGCATGTTGAGTTGCTTATTTGGGTCAATGGAATTGCTAGTTCTATACCACCATGAGGTAATCGATGTGGTGACGACCACGGCCGCCAGAGGCCTATGGGATCGCACGTGAGGCGTGGGTCATAACTAGGTCACGTGGGCTTAGGAAGTGGAGCCGCGGACTAGTTGGTAGTGGTGGAATTGAACTAGTAGTTGCCGGAGACTATAGTTGGTTGTAATGGAATGAAATTGAGCATGTTTATTATCCATGTGCATAATTAGTGTTATTCACAAGCATATAGCTTATATATTGTAGTGGTTATTGAATAACCATCGTAGGTGTTCAAGGTGGAGCTCAGAAGAAAAGGAAAGGACTTGGAGAGTAATCGTGGGCGTGGATTTGTAAATAAACTCTGGTTTAATGGATTTATGTTTAATAAGTAAATTAATGGAATATTGTAAACAATTATTTATTTTGGGTTGTGTAGTAAATGATAGTAGTTTAAATTCTTGTAATATGGGGGACGTGATATGTTGGTTGATTTAGGGTTATGGTGGTATTTTTCTACCTTGCATAGTTTGATCGGGGCGACGAACTCGGAGTTTCTACTCGTTGAGTTCGACATTAATTGATTATAAATAATATTTTCCTAAAGCATTTTAAAACTGTGTTAAGAACTCATGAAGGTTGAGGTTATGACCTGAAAGTGCTTTTACATGTTTTCGAAATGTATAAAATGTTTTGAAATGTTACTTTAGAAAATGGATTTTGTTAGGATAAATTTAGATGTGTGTGTGTGTGTTCAAACTTTTGGAAAAAAAAAAAACAATGTATCGAGTTCTTTGGTCAAAACTTTTATTATGGTGATTTTTGGGAACTTTAATGACTTGGGACGAGCCTTGGTGGCGTGCCACGTATCCTAGATTTATATGTGTGGATCCGGGGCGTGACATTTAGTGGTATCAGAGCAATAGGTTAGAGCCTTTGGGGACGAGTGACGAATACGAAGTGAAAAAAAAAAAAAAAAAACATATAAACTGATAATCATGACACGTAGATACATGTAGAGCTATACATGTTTACAGCACTTGATATAAATGTTATTGATAATGCATATTATGTTGCATGCAATCTACATATCATAATATGTAAAAAGATGATTAAAACCCTTATTGTGATAACGTGGGGGTGTAATGAGAAATGTTTTCCCATGTGGTGGAATTTATTGAGTTGGAAATGGAAGTGATAATTTGATAAGAAAATTCTAAGTTTGAGAACATCAGTGATGGGTTTCTGTAAAACATTCGGATTATGACAGTAAGAGTCGAGTCAGCTATGGGAAATGATTTGAATGGTATTAAATTACTCAGGATATTGATTTGATAAATATTTTGAGTATGGGAATGTCTATGGGTATGGATTTCTTTCCGAATAATCTCGGGTATTGATATTGGTAGAGATTTTTTTTATTATCTTCCATCGGGAATTTGGGAATCTGGATTCTCTTGGTTATAGTGGGTTTTCTATTATTCATCGATTCTTCGATATGAATATTATTATTCTGGGAATTCTGGATTTCTTATGACTTATTCTGAGTATTCTGAACAGCTCGTTTATTATTACTATCTAATATGTCTCTAAAGTTTCTTATGATATTTGAGAGTGATTATCGAGCTCTTTATCTTTTCTCCGAAAATTGGGAAGATATGTTTATATTGGGTTTGTATGTTTGTTGAGGTGAGGAAATGTTTGGGGTTATTCAGTCACTTGGGTTATCTTGGAATTGTTGAGGAATCTCTTAACTCTATTCGAAGTATATTGGTTTATTGAGGAATCTCTCAATTTAAATCTAGTTTATCTTATTCTTTGGGGTACTCTTCTTCTCATTATTTTAGAATTGATTGCGAAGTCAGTACGTCCGATATTATCAGATGAAGTCTGGGTAGTTGCTACGTATAATTACTTATTTGGGTTGTTAAGCTATACGGGGTATCAGTCTTTTCCGAAGAAATTTTGAATTGAAATTCAGTAAGTGGGAATCTGAAGTAACTAATCTATTTATATTACTTGAAACATCCTAATCATACTAGGATTCATTCAGTCATCACAGTTGTCAGGTATCTTAGAATATCACTGGAGACTCTCAGACTTTGGATTTTGTTATTCATGATTTATTAGAAATCCTCGAGATGGATTTGAATAATGTTATGAGCTTATGTATGTTGAAATGAATAGAAAATATTTGAAAATCATCTTTTGTTGGAAGAAACAAAATTGACTTGATTTGATTTAAAAAAAAAAAAAAAAGTTTAAACATGTTGAGGAAAAGTTGCGATAATGTTATGTTTTTCAAAAAGAGAGTTAGTAAAACGGAAAGGAAGGGTGTTGTCATCAAAGGCATTTTAATTGATGCTTGACACGAATTATTGATTTATATGAGAATGTAAAATGTTTTGACTTTATAACAGTCGTATAAACAGTTTTACGTGCGAAGTGAAACGAAAAAGGAAGAGGAAACAAACTTTTATATTGGTATTTAATTGGCCTAAGAAGTTTGAGTGGACATACTATCTCCAACTGTAGTTTTATATTGGAATATTATATTTTGAAATGAATTCAAAATGATTTTGATAAAGGAGAGTCTGAAAGTAACTTGTGATATTCTACGTACTGTTCTAGGTACCGCTAGAGATAGAAAGGTATATTATTCTAAGTACCGTTCGCTGCGAATACAAGATTGGGTTGACGGGTTATAAGGAAAAACAACAATTTGCTTCGTGGGATTTGAATTGGGATATTCTTTGGTACCAGATATATGTGAATCAGGGTATTTGATATTATTGATAGTTTGAAGTAAGGTAAAGCAAGCTCTGATGTATTGCAATAATTGAAGTTATATGAGTTGATAACAAACTTGAAACTGGGAACTATTAAACTTGAGCTAAAGATGTGATTATTAGTATAAGGACACTTGTGAGATTTGTAGTGTTCTCAAGACTTAAAGAATTAAATTGCAAACCATGCAAACCTTCGAGAAATATTAATACTGGGAATTCGTTGATTCTAGGAAGGTTGTACTGAGATTGAGTTCTATATTGTGTGATAATTGTTTGAATTTCACAGAAAGGAATGAACTTTTCTGATATGCATTACTTGGTACAAGATCCAAGAAGTGGTCACGACATGATTAAATTCAACAGCACTACACGAAAGGTATGTGAATTACAGGGCTTGAAAATATTTGGTTATGCAAAGAGAACCGAATGAGTAGAACAGAAAGCGGTTAGAGTTCGTGATAAGTTATAACTCAAGATTTGATATTAAGTCGATATGCCTGAACAATTGATATTACTGTGAATCAGAATTGACGAGAGGTATTGGTATATATATGTTGCTTATCTGTGGATAACTGAACCAGTACAGGGACTTGGGGATTCTTCTGTAACTTGAAACAGGGGTGGTAATATATTGGGGTCAACCGATATGATTATATCAAGTGAAATGAGTATTGACATGTGGATAATAAGTATGTATTGAAGGTATATAGTTGATTATAAACAGATGAATCGACCCAACTGTTTAGCATTGCTTATACTGTGAATTCCTGGGTTATGTGAAGAGGACTTATGTGTATATATGGTGAATTCATATTATTCACTTCAATGTCATTTTTTTTTTCGTATTGAAATCTGGGAAAGTGCTGAAAGAAACACTGACAACAGATGTCAAATTCAATAACATGAAGTTTATGAAATTATACTACCAGAACAGAGTGAAGTTAAAATTCTACTTTGATTAAGTTTATCAGGATTCGTTGAAGGGATGTGATGTATTCGTATGTGTTATTGTATTGCTTGCCGGATTGAATACAGAATCTGGGAAGAAAGAAAATTCGGGGAATGTTAGAGTGTTTTTTTTTTTATCTTAACCACAGAAAGTTCAGATAGTTATTTTATTGAAATTGCTACAAAGGTTGGCGAATGTGTATAAGGGTCTTCATAATGGTTTCTGGCAATATATAATACGTTAGTAATTGGGTATGAGATATTACTAATTCATCTCATTGCAAAGATGATTTAGTAATTAGTTAAGGGGCACAAGTTTTCGTGAAGATTGATTTGACATTCACGTACTATCAGGTGAAATTTTCAACTAAGATATTGAGAAAGCTACTTCCAGATGGGAAATGTAAAGCATTATTTGTGATGTATGGTATATAAGGGCAGAAACAACGAAGGTTCACTGGGTTATTGTGATTGATATTATTGATAATCTGAAATTGGGTGTTTATCGTAGTAAATTTCATTACAGAGTTGCCAAAATTAACGAGAATTAGGTGTTGTCATATAGATGATTATGGACAAGGTGACCCAATCAGATTGTGGTTATTGATTGAAACTGCGGGTTTGCTGGGATTAAAAAACCTATATGTGAAAAGAGTTACGCAATTATGTGGTACTAGCACTTGTCAACCTAGAAGGAAATAGTCGATTATGAAGAAGTTCTGGCATCTTGCAAAAACAATAGCAGTGGAACTGAACTTGTTGGGAAAAGTTTTATTCCCCGCTGTTAATTCGTGGGAAAATATAATAAAGACAAGTGAGATTCGTTCCAAAAGGATTGGGGGATATGACTACTGTGGGGAAGAAATATTTCTAGAAGTCGTATCTTCGGAAAAGGGGTATAGTTCGATGAATCAAGTGAGATTGGAATTCCAATATGTCAATTGAAAATAGTATAAAGAATGGGGACTAGTCAATTGCGATTGTGGTCACACCAGCGGGCGTAAGGTATTTTATGATTGTGTTGTTGCATATGAACCAGTAGGGTTTCGAGCAGAGATAGTACTTACATCTATTTGATTCGTAAACTGAGAAAAGTTTGGGGACAAACTTTCTAAAAGGGAGGGAGAGATGTAATACCCGTACCCGGTAAATGGAAGTAATATTTATTTTACATGTATTAATTAGTATAATTAATTGCATGTGCTGATTTGGGTAAGTTCCAGTTACCCTGATGTGATAAGTGCTTGACAAAGGGCACAGTTGGACAAATGTGAAATGGGACCCACAGGAGGTCCAGATTGAATAATTTACATTTAGTTGCATTTATGTGATTAAATGGTAGACATTTAAATATAAATGTGTACATTGTAATACATGTTCATGCCATATGATTATTTAATTGATAAAATATTCAGTGCTTTAATATTTTATTATTGTTCATATTTATTATGTTACAAGTTTGGGTACCCTTGTGAGGGCGTAATGGGACACGTGGCATAATTGGTAGGCTGATTAGTGCCTTCATAAGATATTTGGGACTACTTTTGGGGCCCATACGTGACATAGATATTGACTCATTTAGATATTAGGTAGTTAATATAAAGTTGTTTGGATTTTCATGATAGAACTTAAAAAACATTAGGGGATGTAAACATAATTATGATTAAATGGATTAAAATATCCTATGGATATCTCTTAAGATGACTCATTGTCATCAAAACAATAAAAAAAAAAAAAAGAGGAAAACGTGGAAGTGTGTGTATGCTTATGGCGGCGGTGGCGTGGTATACATTATATATATATATTATATGTATATTATATATATATGTTTAGTTAATCAATAGGTAAAGGAAAAAAAAAAAAAGAAACAGAAGAGAGTAGAGAGACAGTCCACGAGAAAGAAAGAGAGGGAAAGTGAGGGCTTCAGCTTTTGGACGTCACATCTTCGTCGTACGTTGTCTAAGCCGTGATATGAAGTCATATTTGGATTTATGGGGGTAAGCCTAACCTTTTGGTATAATTTATTTTTAGTTTAATCGATAGATTTTTCGTGACCCAAATGGGTTGGTAACATTTAGTTTACCAAAATTGTGTAGGATTAATACCTGCAGCATAATAAAACTCCAATCTCAAGTTTAGGGGCGATTTCAAGAGGTGAGTGACATTAATTATGATTTGTGGATGGTTCCATGTTTGGGTTCATTTGGGATGTAAAAGCATGTTAAATTAGCTTAATAAAACTTATTTAGTTTATTAATGGGCAAAATTCATGTGGTTAAATTAGGCCCAATTTGATTGTGAAAGCATGGTGTAATGAATTATGTGAGCATGTTGAGTTGCTTATTTGGGTCAATGGAATTGCTAGTTCTATACCACCATGAGGTAATCGATGTGGTGACGACCACGGCCGCCAGAGGCCTATGGGACCGCACGTGAGGCGTGGGTCATAACTAGGTCACGTGGGCTTAGGGAGTAGAGCCGCGGACTAGTTGGTAGTGGTGGAATTGAACTAGTAGTTGCCGGAGACTATAGTTGGTTGTAATGGAATGAAATTGAGCATGTTTATTATCCATGTGCATAATTAGTGTTATTCACAAGCATATAACTTATATATTGTAGTGGTTATTGAATAACCATCGTAGGTGTTCAAGGTGGAGCTCAGAAGAAAAGGAAAGGACTTGGAGAGTAATCGTGGGCGTGGATTTGTAAATAAACTCTGGTTTAATGGATTTATGTTTAATAAGTAAATTAATGGAATATTGTAAACAATTATTTATTTTGGGTTGTGTAGTAAATGATAGTGGTTTAAATTCTTGTAATATGGGGGACGTGATATGTTGGTTGATTTGGGGTTATGGTGGTATTTTTCTACCTTGCATAGTTTGATCGGGGCGACGAACTCGGAGTTTCTACTCGTTGAGTTCGACATTAATTGATTATAAATAATATTTTCCTAAAGCATTTTAAAACTGTGTTAAGAACTCATGAAGGTTGAGGTTATGACCTGAAAGTGCTTTTACATGTTTTCGAAATGTATAAAATGTTTTGAAATGTTACTTTAGAAAATGAATTTTGTTAGGATAAATTTAGATGTGTGTGTGTGTGTTCAAACTTTTGGAAAAAAAAAAAACAATGTATCGAGTTCTTTGGTCAAAACTTTTATTATGGTGATTTTTGGGAACTTTAATGACTTGTGACGAGCCTTGGTGGCGTGCCACGTATCCTAGATTTACATGTGTGGATCCGGGGCGTGACAACAGATGTAGCCAAAGTCTAAATATTTGACTTGTCAACAAGTGAAAGTCGAACACTAGAGACCCTTAGGACTTTTGCAACCCCTTCCTATTCTAGGTTGGAAATAGGAACACATTACCATGTATTTTGTAGTTAGATTGCCCAGGATACAACAACACCACCAAGCAATTTGGGTGATTATAGATCGTTTGACAAGGTTGGCTCACTAAATTGCTTACAATATGACCTATCTAGTGGAGATGATGTGTAGGATGTATCTTCAACAAGTTGTACGACTACACAGAGTACTAGTGTCTATCGTATCAGATCACAATTCACAGTTTACTTCAGGATTCTAGGAAAGTTTACAAGAAGCCCTAAGAACTTCATTAAGTTTGAGTACTACTTTTCATCCACAAACCGATGGACAGACTGAACCCACCAATTAGGTTATGGAGAATATGAGTTCATGGGAAATACATCTTTCATTGATCAAATTTGCATGCAACAACAGTAACCATTCAAATATAGGGATGGCTCCATTTCAAGCATTGTATGGATGGTCGTGCTGAACCTCGCTTTGTTGGCAATAGATTGGAGATAAGGAACTATTGGGACCAGAATTGGTTAGGAGACCAATGAAAAGATAACAGTTGTGAAAGTGATGATGCGTGCCATACAAAGTAAACAGAAAAGCTACACAGATAAGCATTGAAAGGACCGAAACTTTGCTGTCGGAGATCACGTACTCTTGAAAGTTTTTCCAATTCGAGGAGTAGTACGCTTTGGACAGAAGTAAGGTAAGTTGTCGCCTCATTTCATTGGACCATTTGAGATAGTGGAACACGTTGGGAAAATAGCCTATCGACTTGCGTTGCAACAAAAGATGTCTGGAGTACATAATGTCTTTCACATTAGTATGTTGAGGGAATACAAGGGAGTGTAGACACCCTATTTTGGTTTATCAGTTCGACAAAATGGACCTCGCATCAAGAACAATCCGATTATCGGAATCCGGATTTTTTGGTTATATAAATTAGATTTCCGTAAAGCATCGTGGTTTCTGAGATACGTTAGAATAACCTTTAGGAAGACTTAGGAATGTTAGAATTTAGAGACAAAAACCCAAAATAATTGTTTTTTATAAAATGACCAAAATATTTTTATTAAGCCAAATACCATTACCCAAGCCAAAATTCAGATCCTGGGGTGGGATCCCAAGAAGTCCTTTTAGTCTTAAAATATTTTTAAACCATATCCCAAACCTTGTTTTTGGCCAAATAATTTCCAAATAATTTTTATGCCAAAATAGCCTTCAAAGCCCATTACGAGCAGCTATTTCGATCATTACTTTTAAGTCAGGAGGAGTTTGGGCCTGAAATCACTTGGAATGGATAGTACGTTTCCTGGGCATATAAATTCGTAGGTCATAAGTCCAATTTGAACTTAAAATGATTGAGATATGACCTTTTAAAGCTGGCCCATAGTGTAGTGATGGGATTAAAACGCCCAAGCCAGGATTTCTATCCTATTTTATTTTTGGAGACATTTTAAATACGAAAATTAGCATTTTTAGTTTTCAAAACTCTCTAAAAGGATTAGGATAGAATTTAAAAGCTTCCATATCTTAATATACTTACTCTACTTAGTGAAAGACTCCTAGGTACACCTCAAAATAGCCTAAGTACAAGCCTTTAAAGGTTGTATCTCTGTCCCACATCGCTTAGACACAAAAAACAAAACCCAAATCTCAAACTATAAATAGAGGCCTTCACCCCACATATTTTCTACACTTGAAAATCCTAAGGATTAGAGAGCCAAGGAAACCCCTCTCGAGGATTCTGAAGCACTCCTAGAAAGTCCTTAAGAAAAGTATAAGTTTTTTTTAGAGTTAAGATTGAGTCTTAGAGTCCGCGGTGCCAGCGAAGCTCTGCCAGAGGAGCATTCTGAGGGGAGTTCTTGGGGTAAGTTCTTCTTCCTTTTTATTTTTCTGCTTTTATTTTCTGGTCGATCTTTAAAGTTCTAGAATAGCTTTAATTCCTTGTTTGTAGTATCCTATTAAAGTGGAGTTATCCTAAGCGAAGCTATCCCTCTATGTTGGGGTAGTTGGAGCCTAGGGGGGTTGGTATCCAATCTATAGATATCCGATCCCTGGGGATAATGAAAGCTTAATTTGGATCTACGAGTCTAGATTTAGGGAATTCATGTAGGAATAATGTTGTAATTGGGATATTAGGCTATCCATGTTTTATTCTTATTCATATTTTATCCATGCACATGCATACACTTGCACACTATCCTCACATAGAATAATAGGTTATCCATACTAGGGATAACACCTTAGTTAGGCTTACACATGCACACTACTCTACATAGTAGTCATGTTTGAACATGCATACACGCTATCCATGCCTAGAATAGTAGGATATTCTTAGATTGTCCTCTCTATATTATGCTTTATTGTCCTAACATGGTCAATTAGGGATAATTGGGAATGCTATGCTATCTCGAGTAAGTTCTCCTACATCCCTCTTATTTACTGCTTTCTTAAGATCACATAGGAGCATGCTTAGGTGGATGTAGATTTTAAATTCCTTACATGATTACTTGTGCTTAGAATTCGTGTTTTTTTAGGATTTTTTAGTGTGATTTTCACATTTAATTTTATTTACTCTCGCATGCATAGGGGAGCGTAGTAATACGTTTAGTCCCCGAATTACTATTTTAGCACGTGCATTGCATGTTAATGTATAGTTTCTTGCACGATTTTGTTTAATTAGTTGTTTATAACTTGAATTAGGATTACATTAGAAATAAATGACACGATCCACATAATGTCTAGTCAAAAACCTTGAAAGCTGAGTAGAGGCCCATCTCACGATGGTGCGAGAGGGGGTGTTTTAGCACGATCTAGCTCCTTCCTCTCTCATACCTTAACCCCCAAATTAAGTTCTTTGGTGATGACGGGGTGGTGCTCTCTATTCATTGGACTTGATAGATTTAGTTTTCTTGGTCTCCTTTATCAAACCAAGTGGCTACTCTACTGGTGAGGATCTGTCCGAATTTAGTCTTATGGGATAAAACATGGATTACTTACTCGTGTAGCCTCGGATATGGATCTTGGGCATCGATTGTTGCCTCAGGTTAGATAAAAAGCCCCATAGGATCCAAAATATGAGTAATCCAAATCGGTCAAATCGGATAAAGGCTAATGAAGGGTGGTGAATCTCATTCATGGTTGTTGACATAAGATTTGAAATAGGATCAATCAAGTGGGCTTAATCCTTCTATGCCCTAAGCTAGGTTCGGGTACCCACAGGGAGATCCTTCACACACAATTGATTTTAATGACATGGAGGTCCATAAGAATGTCACTTACAGGGAGAGACCTGTTAGGATTTTGGATCACAGTATGAAGAAGTTGCGGAACAAGGATATTCCACTAGTGAAAGTTCAGTGGAAGTATCACGATGAGAATGAAGCATCTTGGGAGTTAGAATAAAAAATGAGAAGTAAGTACCTAGAGTTGTTTAAACTAGTCAGCTTAGATTTAGGGACGAAATCTATAATAAGGAGGGAGTGGTGTAGCAACCTGTATTTTCAGTTCCCTAACAATAATTAAAATTCCGGTTTTTATTTTATCACTGTGCATTATTTTTAATAATGGTATTATTTCAATAAATAAATATTATTTGTATGAACATTATAAATACAATGCCTTTTATCTTATAACCTCTTAGTAATTTAATCATATTATTACTTAAGACTGCGACCCTAAGATACCCTATGATTTGGGATAAAAACCATTAATAAATACAATACCACGTCACTTACATTTTTGTCCCTAATGATTTTACTTGGGACAATTTATAAAACTAACTGACCAAAATGGACTAACCGGATTGAACCACTCTACGTAACTAACCAAATGAATTGATTGACAGACATCAATCAGCTGCATGAGCTTACATCTGCTGATTGAAGTCCATCATTGTATTCACATGGCTGTAAATATGAGTAGTGTGTGCTTAGTTTTAAACCAAGAGCAATCATCAACTCCTGCGAATGAAATTGTGAAACTGTGGACACACGGAATCGCTCATCCACTCTTTTTAGTTTTGTTTTGAGATTGTTTTTGAAAAAGGAAAGAAAAGGTCTGTTGAAAACAGATACAGAGTTGCCACTTGGTCTTTAGGGAACCAAGAAACCCAATTTGACTCACCCAAACGGATAAATGGCATCGGTCCTTCATAACCAAAGAACTTGGCTCGGGGTTTTGGTACGAGAGAGGAAGGAGCCTTTGTCATGACTAAAACACCCTCAACTAGCCCAGTCTCTCGACGAGCCTCAATTAGCATTCGAATAATCATCTTATACTATGTATGGTTCGACAGTTAATATTTATGATAGGTATATTACATCACATAAGAAACTTGAAATGAAAGATCTAAAGATAAGATATCATTCATAAGATCTAAGCCAAGTATCACACAATGCAAAGTGAAAGATCACACGAACAAACCTAGAAAAAAAATCGTCTAATGACATATCAAGTAATAAAGTTTTCCTAATCTAAGGGGGCATGAATTGTTATTGAAACAAATAATCAAATAAATCAAAATATGCTTAGCAAGCTAGAATGATGCATGTTAATCTTTGAGGAAAGAAGACCTCTCGATCCCCGGGACGGATGAGAAAGGAAGATTAGATCGAGGGAAAGCATGGAAGTATGATCCAACTCATTCCTTATAATCTTCTTAGATTAGGAGCCACAAAAGCCACAAATCTTGCATGGATGCAATGTATGATCCTAGAATGTGCAAAGGTTGTAGTGTGTTTGTGTACATGGACTTTCTAAAGTGACTTAGAAATCTAAAATATGCATGAATGAATGAAGGAAATCATCATGGGGTATGCAAAAAAGTAGTATGAACTACTTCCTAAGACATGAACTAATTTGGAGTACATGTAAGCATCAAATCAAAGGATGGAAGTAAAAGTATGCTAGCTGTGAATAGTGGACAGAACAGTAACATGATATTTTGGAAATTAAAAAGAGGGGTTAGGAATATTTTAAATGCATGTTTTTTTTATGGAGATATTCCTTATAGTGTCTAGAACACAATCCAAAAAGCCAATATTTAATAACTATTACAGATTGAGAGAAATCATATGAACAATAGAGGTTACTCAGAAACAGAGTTTGTAATGTCGACTAAAATGTCAAAAACTATTAGAAAATGAAAACAAATGATATAGGGGCCCATTTTATACAGAAAGTTCCCGAAGACACTAAAGTTTAAGGTAAAAATAGTGTGTGACCACTCCTTTTGGAAAAGTTGTCTGTAAAACAAGTTGAAAGTTGACCAAGCTGCTGTGACAGTAAAGGCAGAATATCTGGAGAGAATGTTTGGACCAAAATGGAATCCTTCCAAGTATTTCCAAGTCAAACCAAAATCATGGGTGTTCTCTAATGAGTTAGGAATACTTTCCAAGTGGTGTTGCATCCATACATTGAGTATTGAGTTCTAGAGAAATCTTTGAGCTCAGATCATACATTGTTTTGACTCACTATTTTAAAGATTTTGGGAAAAACTCAAAAGGGGTTGAGAGGGGTTTTGAAAGTATATTTTCAACCTCAAATAGAGATTATGACCTCTTGAAACATCAACATCAAACTCATCATCAAGAACCCCCAATATTATTGGAGAGCTTCATTTTTATTTTGAACATTACTTCAAGGATACCTTGGAGGTATTGAAGTTATAATCATCATCTATTAAACATGTTTTTTGAGGTCCAGAGCTACTATCCATAAGGATTCACTCACCTTGACAAGTGGGGGTATTTGTAAAATACAACCGCGCTAAAAGAGGAAAATACATTAGGAAAGTCTACAATTCCCCTGTTTATCTGCAGTTTGAATTACAATACCAGCTTTTACACAAATTGATTAAACTATGATAAGTGGTATTGTTTTAGTGATTATTTGTGCAGGTTGCTGCTGTTGTGTGCAAGATTGAAGAATGTTGATAAAAGGAAGTGTTTAGTACAGATGAAGACAACTCAAAGCTAAAATACAAGGTTCGAGCGATTGAGAAGGGTTCGAGCGATCGAGAAGGGTTCGAGCGATCGACTCTTCGATCGATCGAGTGCGTTCAAGCGATCGACAGGTCTAGAATTTCAATCGATCGAGAGTTATTCGATCGATCGAAGATGCCTTTTATCAGATTATTCGCGCATGCAGAAAAAAACGGGTTTTGAACCCTAGCATTAGGTTTTAGCTATATAAACTCATTTTATAGACGTCCAGAAGGACGCCCAACTTGGTTTTCATCAGTTTTCATAAGAGAGAGGAGAGGTTTTATGGTTTTTGTAGGTTCTATCAAGATTTACCATTGTAGCTTGGATTCTTGAGGTTCAATAGTAGTTTCATCGTTCCAGGTTATTTTATTTTAGTTTATTTACATTCTGCACTTATTCATTCGTAGTTTAACCTTTGATATTGTAGTATTACATGTTAGATAATTAAAATCCTTGGTTTTCATAGTTTTCATGAAAAGTTTGCAAACAAACATGCCTTTAATGAACTCTCACGTTAAAAATAAATCTGAGACTCCCCAGATCATGTCTGAGTAGTCCGGGGTTGGGAAATCGCGATGAAACCGTGATTTCAGACCTCTGCCATGCAATATTTTTATTCCTGTGTTCGATCGATCGAATGTAGTTCGATCGATCGGACCAGACACATAGTCGAGCGATCGAAGATATTTCGATCGATCGAGAGATGACGAAGTTCGATCGATCGAAAGCGCGTCGATCAATCGAGACTTCAGATTCTTGAGGACATCTAATACAGTATTCCAAGACTTTCTGTTTTACTGATTCGTTATCAAACTGTCCCCATATGCTCAGTTTGTCAAAACAGTCTTTAAACTTTAAGCCTTAAGGCATTTTCTTTCAATATATTTTGCAAACCACCCTCAATGCTAATACCATTGTAGGTGAGAGTCTTAACTATTGAATTAAACCACCTTTGTGTATTTCAAACTTAGTTGTGATGATGTAGTCCCGGTCATGGAAGGACTATTGATTCTATATCCTTAGAGAAGTACGGGATACTGTAGAAGTTGCCCTCCGTTGAGCTTAATTGCATTTGCATGGTAGATGGCTGAGTCATGGCGGATTTGCGTGATCCCAACACTTTCTTTTATTAAGAAAAACCATTTCCAAATCTTGTTTTAGTTAAATAGCTAATTATTAGTTTATTTAATTTAGTTGTTTTTAAGTTTAGTAGTTGTCAATTGTAGAACTTTGTGTTCTACACTTCTCTTAAAATATTGAATTTTTATTTTTCTTTTAGAGTTTAATCTAAGTCAGTTGATTTCTATCCTTCCCTGTGGGATCGACCTGGTCTTACCAGTACTACTTGCACGTCCACCTACACTTGGGTGTTGCACAAGAGCGCACAACTATTTAGTCGTGTCACACCTCAAACTTCATGTCATCATTTAGATGATGAAGAATAAGTAAGTAAATAAAGAAAAATAAAAAGAAATGAGATAAGAAGAGAAGAACATATATATATATATATAAACAAGCAAATAAATAGCAATCAATGGATGATAATCAATGTGATATTGGACTTGCAGCTTGGTGCTTCACTCATAGATATTGACATTTGGACATAGAAGTAGCTTCCTAACTCAAGAATGCTCAAGAATGGTGATTAAGGGTATTTGGAATGTGAAGTATAAGAGAGGTAATGGAAGAAAACAAGATTAAAACTCACTTTCTTATAGAAAATCAATGGGAGAAGCTCCCTTTCCTTCTTCTATACCTATCTCTATCTCTCTTTCTCTCTACAACTTCTATGGACTTTGCACTTGGGCCCCCTAAAATTAAGAGCAATGGGGGGTTTATATAGGTCAATTTGGGGTGATTTTGGAATTTAGAAAGTGCTCTCATTGGTCCCAAACATCTGTGAACATAAAACTACATCGTTATGACTTTCAATTAATCAATTTGGACCCCCAAATAAATTACAAAAAATGGTTTTGCAGGGGTTGAGTGCCACCGCGGCACTGGCCATGTGCCGCCGCAGCAGTGGCCCAATGCCGCCATGGCACTGCTCCTCAGATGCCCAGAAAATTGTATTTAGGCCCCCAGAGGTTCTGGTATTCACGAAAAGGCCCTATTTCGTCTGAAATTCACAGAAAATGCTTACGAACTTCAAATTGAGCTTGAGATATACCGTTGGAAAGGTATCGGAGTCTAATTTCTATATTAAATGTTTCAGAGTTAGGTCACTTTGAAACGTTTTACGGTATTCGTGATAAAAGCCAATTTGCTCGCCCTTTTCACCTTAAAAAATTCATAATAAATCCGTTTTAAATCCATAAATTATGTGCAATATACCGTTGGAAAGCTATTGACCTCTAGTATCCATGAAAAATGTTTGAAAATTGTTATGGAGCTCCAATTTTGAAGTCAACTTTTAGGCCAAATCGGTCAAACCTGGGATCTTCAGAAAGTTCTAGGAACCTCTGGGAGCTCCCAGGAGCTAACGTTTTCGTCCGATTTTCTTTTAAAAATCGTTTTAGTAATTTTCACATGATCCAAAATGATCTTAGATTTTTTCGGCGAATTTGGATGATTTTGGTCAAACCCTGGTCAAACTCGGTCAAACCTAGGTCAAACCAGTCAACGGGGACTTTTCGGGAACTTCCGGGACTTCCACGGGTCTCTGGGAGCTGACAATTTCATCTGGTTTTACTTAAAAACTCATTTTCTTACTTTTCTCATGACATAGCATGTTTCCAGATTTTTGGTCCAAATCTGGGAGTTTTCGGGCTTTCAGGGACATTTTGGTCATTATGAGCATTTTGAGAAATAGAACTAACTTCCAGGAGTCCTTTTGAGTCTTTTTCGATCATTGTGAATCACCAAGCTATGGGTCTCCTAAATCTAATAACCGACAAAACGGGGTGTCTATAGAGGCTTGTGTATCAATTTGAAACCATTAACCAAACTTACCACAACAATTGACATTCTATATATACTGATGCACAGAGTAAAGCAAAACAAAAAAAGCAACACACATACTGATACACTTGTATTTCAAAAGCTCTTTCAGATTCTCAAGCTTTCCCTCTCCATTCATCACTTTCACTCATCTCTCAATCACAACCACCCATAAGCACATTTTTATTTCGGAAAAAAAAAAGAGAAGAAATACAACAAAGAGGAGTATCACAATGAGCTAAGAAGCCATTGATATAACTTGAAACTTATATTACATAATTTACGATTTTCTTCAAGAACCACCCAATCTAGTAGCCGGTGAGTCTCTTGAACTCACTCATAATGTACTCTTAGTCATTATGCACAAGCCAAGGGTATCGAAAGTAGGTTTTTTTTTTTTTTTTTTTTTGCTGAAGGGTATCGAAAGTAGGTGTATACGTATATATAGCTATAAAGTTTCAAAAATGGTGGTCTCGTAATACTAAAATAAATCGATTCCATAAATTGAAAATAAAAGATGACAGTCCCAATAGCTTCTGTTTCAAATCTTAGACCTTAATTCATAACGGTTGCGATATATATAGTTAAAACAAATTTGTCAACTCTCGAATTTTCATCTATAAGTTGAGAGACGTTAATAATTGGAAAACAAGACTTATATAATTGTAATCTACATGAAAAAATGAAGAGAACGATATATTATAAGCACTGTATAAGATCAGTCTGCAAAACCCAGCAACTCCCCTGTTTTCTATAGAAATCTGCGAAGAAGATGAAGCAAGATCGATCCTACAAAGATCGATCTTACAAATATCAATCCTTGCTAAGATAGGTCCCAGCAAGATCGATCCTATGAAGCTTTTTCCTTCACGGATCAATCGGCCTTTGAGTTATTTTTCAGAATTTTGTTTTTTTTGTTGTTATGAGCTGTACTATGAGCTTAATTGATTATATGATGGAATAAGATGTTAAGGATCTGTAAGTCAGAGTCTTGTCACTAAAAGGGGATTTATGAAAATTGTACTTTTCGCATTAAATTGTTGTACCTTTGGATTTTTTAAAGAGTTGTACCTTACTATTTTATAAAGGAAAGGAAAACATAACACGAAATAGAGGTTTAGATAAGTTGATTCCAATTTGTAATAAACACGTGTATAAATCGATCGTTATTATTATGAGAAAATATAAAAAGGAAAAGTATGAATCGCTCTGATACCTTTATAAGAAAATGTGAAAAGAAGAATAAGTTTTACACGTTCATAGTTGAGATGGCATGTGTTGGAAAACGATCAAGTAGTCAAGCCTATATGTTGTGAGAAATAAGTATAGAGACATGTGGCTATGACATTATGAATACGAATGTCTGTATTGATCGGCTTCTATGGGCAGTGATATTATCTTGGTCAAACAGAGTTTGGCCAAGCAGCTTTTATGGGCGATAATGGTATATCAAACAGGATAACTAGGTTGCTTTAACCTTGAATATTTTGTGGGTTTTACCTATGCCACATCGGTCCGGTAATCCTATTAAGCGGCTTTTATGGGCGGTGATGTTCTAAATTAATAGCATTGTGTCGGATGGTTCTGGTGAACCGAATGAGTTGAGAGAATGTGGTGGAGATAAAGAGTAAGTAAGATGAGATTATTAAATTGTTCATGCATGGTCTTGAATATTCGTTTCTCAAACTGTTTATTAATTGTTATTATACGATATACTAGGATAATGGTTTAACCGTACTCTAAAGTACTAAATGATATTAAAATGGTTAACGTACTTTTATATACATTGCGTATGTTGTTTATTATATGCTCATTCGGCTTTTATTAGTTGATGACTTCATCTGGTCCTAAATATCCAAAATATCCAGGAGATGGCTATACTGGGCACTACGATTATACCAGCTAGAGAAGTCTTTGGAGATACTTTTATATTGAAGTTGTAATCAGAGAGAATAATATTTTATTTAAATAAGGCGGCTTGTGCCTTAAAGAAAATTGATTTAAGAACAATGAAATAATTGGAAGTTGGTTTTTATTAATAACTATTATTATCTTTCATGTTACTTTATATTGTAATGCCCCGTATTTTTGTTTTATTTTAAAATAATACCAGCTTTGGAATTTGCGCAGTATAATTTTTACGTGCGTGTGTGTATTATCGCGTGAGCTCAACACACAGAAGGATTGTTGAACTTGGAGCCACAGTAATTTTTGTGCACAGTGTGTGCATATGTACAATTTATGTTAATGTGCACTGTGTTTATGCTTGGTGCCCAAGCATTTTTATTCTATATATTCACTATCTACCCCTCCAACCATTGTCTCATAACTCTCAACTCTCTTTCTCTCCACTGTCTCTCTTTCTCTCTCTCGGGTTCATAGACACACACACACACACACACACATAATTGCTTATATACACACACAAACATATAGTTATTCAAGGAGATTTAATCAAAGTTTGGGTTTAGAATTCTTCTATTATCTTTCTGAAAAATTGAATTGGGTAAGTGACAAATTGTGAATTCAATTTGTATTTTTTTTCTATCAATATATGTATAGATTAAAATATATAAATCTTTAAGGGACCGAAAATAGTGAGCAAAAAAATAGTAACGAAAACTTGATTTCTTTATATCAAATGAAACGTCTCGATCCCACGAGGCTTTATTTCGAATTTCTAAAGCTAACTCATTACGGTCGCGACGAACAGTCAATTTTAAGTTTTGCTGCCATTCGATTTTTCAATAAAATTGAAAGCCACATATGATTTGAATAAAAACTGATTTCGTATTTGAAATCTACCCAGAAAAAGGAAGAGATTCATAAATTGAAAGTCCTATTTTGGTTAAGTTTTCAAAATGGGTAAAAACCAGTCTTTGATTTCAAAATAGGGGAAGAAAAACGAAGAAGACGACTCTGTGATATCTCTCGCGCGCGCGACCCGCGCGAGCGAGGGATCGTGCGAGCGGCCCGTGCACGCGACCATACTATTTTCTTAAAACTGTTTTAAATAACTACTTCGCCATACTGAGCCTAACTCGTGCGAGCGACTTAAGGCAGTTTGGTGAAAACTTCTCTTTTATTGAACTTTAGTCAGAAATGAGCTAAGGGACCTTGTACCCTAAGCTTTAAAAGTTGTACTTTACTTTAGCAGTAGTTGTACTTGTGCTTAGAGGTATTGTACCTCACTAATGTGCTTATATCACTATACATGATAGATTGTAACAGACTGGGCTTTTTGAGATTCTATTCTGTGTGATTAAGTCCATCCTCGGTGAACGGTAGTTCCGTATAACCCTCAATAAAGTTGTATGACATGTTAATGGTGTATTACATGTTTATATGAATTGATATGCTTTATGTGTTTACTTGGGTGATTTCAGCATGTCTATTGTGTTGCTTTAAATCGATAGCATGCTTTGATAATTTATCTTATGAAATACTGAATATGTCTAGATGTGTGGAGCTTACATATGCCATAATATTTCATAAGAATGAGCATGAACACGAAAATCACAAAAATGATTTTGGGATGAAAGACCTTAGAGGCTTTCAATATTTGAAAAGGGAAGACTTTAGAGGCTTCCAGGTTTTGAAAAGGGAAGACCTTAGAGGCTTCTGTGCATAAAACCCTCTAGGAGGGATTTTGTTTTGAAAAGGTAGAAATCCCGAATTTGTGGGTAGGCATGTGAGATGGGTACCACTAGGAACTTGATTTGCAGGATGTGCTATAAGAAACCCCTGTAACGTTGAAGGCTAGGCCTTTTTGTAAATCGTAAGGCCCAAAGTCTCGCATGTTTGAGGCTATGCCTACATGGATGAGAAGCCTATAGTCTGGGTAATGTTATTAATGATCGAGGGTGAGTGTTTGAGAAGACATAAAAATGTTTTTCATGCATGACATTGGCATTCATTGCATTCACACATGTTATATAGTAGATGTTGTTGTGTGGTTATATGACTATACGAGCCTTTTGGATTATGGACTATTAAACCTTTCTTTCAGGTGATATAGATAAGGGTAAGGCCATGAGACTTGACAATGCTTCCGCTATAGTTTGAAGACCCCGTGTAGGGATTGTCTTTTAATTAATGTAATAAATTCTATTTCAAAGAACATGTTATATTTAATTGGACAAGTGTAAGTCCACCCGCTTTTAAAAGAATGATAGCTTAACTCTGATTTTCAGCTGCTTACCTTAAAAACGTTTTGTTTCAAGAAAGAATATTTCAAGTGAAAACCAAATTTCTATTTTATAAATGTTTTCCAAATGATAAACATATGTTCAGGTAGCTCTCGGAGTCTAGGACTCGGGGAGTTACAGAATGGTGTTAAAGCCTACTGTTATTGGTTATTGTTGTTCTTCCGCCGGTTGACACCCCATCGCCGGAACTCATGGCGGGACGGGGAGTCACAGAATGGTATCAGAGCATAATCAAGTCGAATACTTTGGAACGCCGGGTTATGTGCTCGGTTGTATAGTTTTGTTGACATATTAGACATGTTAGTTGGTAAACGACATATGATTTGATATGTGTTAACACATTATTTGATAACTTGAGGTATTAATCGTTTAATTGTTATATTTTTCATTTGCATGTGCTGTTGAATACACTCCATGATTAGATCATATTGTGTGATTCATTTACTCGATTTGATCTTGTTATAGCTATACCGTCCCGTTGTGAAAATCACAGTATTGAGCTTGAGGCTGATCAGCAGATATCAGATGCTTCGGTCCCAATTAGAGGGTGAGGTTGAGGTCGTGCTCAAGGCCGTGGTCCTGGTAGAGTCCGTAGCCAATATTAACGCCATAGCCGAGGTCATCAAGGTCGTGGTCGTGGTCGTGGTCGTGGTCGTGGTCGAGGTCACACGCTTGATGTTGTATTTAAGTCTGAAGGCTCGACAGGACCGGTTGATATTCCTGATAGACCACAATGGTTATAGAATGTTGCCGATATAATTGTAAGGGCAGTCAGAGATGCTATGCCGCCTCCTCCCCTTCGTGCTCTGGGAGTACCAAAGATTTTGATGATAGGAAGCCATCATAGTTCTCTGGTAGCTCAGACCTAACGACTGCAAAGGATTAGCTTCAGCATATCACGAAAATATTCTAATTCATTGATCTTCATGAGGATGCTCTCTGCATCAAGTTGTCTACATAATTATTTTCTGAATAAGCTACCCATTGGTGGGATTGCATTGTGAGTGTTCATCCACTTTGCTGGTATGACCTGGGAATCATTTAAGAGTCTTTTTCTCGATAACTACTTCCCAGAAGCACAAAGTGACACAAAAGGGCTGAATTATTTACCCTTCAGTAGGGCGATATGTCAGTCACAGAATATGCTACTATGTTTTACACCTTGGCTCGTTTTGCACAAGAACAGTTGGTCAGTGATCATTTCAAGGCTACACGCTTTGCCTCTAGTCTTCGACCCTATATTCAAAAAAGTCTGGCTAGCACGCCTATTACCACTTCTGCTGATATTTTGACAAGAGTGTTGGGTGTTGAAAGTGTGCATTTAGATCTGTAAAGGGCCATGAAGATAATTACTCCAGCAAAGAGCACCGGTTAGTCTAAGAAAGCCAAGACAGAGACTAGGTCTCAATTCCAGACCCAACCTCCTCAACAGCAGCAACAATGATCCTATTCACAATAGAGATCTTCTTATCAAAGTTCTCAATAATCGGGGTTACAGAGGTATGAATGTCGCTGGGGAGAAAGTTTGACTCCGATGTGGTGATCCAAACCATTTCATCAAGTTTTGTCCTCAACACCACCCAAGAAAACTCAATCGATTGGTTCAACACCGTATTATCCACCGTCTCAGGCAATATCCACTCAAAGCGTGAAACCCTACCAGAACAGTGGGAATTAGGGTAATTATTAAAGAACAAATAACTGTAGTGGTATTCAGCTACAACAACACCAAGACCCCAATAAAGGAATCTTGCTCTCCCTATATCATCTGCTTATCATCTTTCTGGAAATGTCGAACCTTCTGTGATCCGAGGTATCCTCCCATTGTTAAACTCTTGGGCATCTATATTGTTTGACACTGGTGCATCACACTCATTCATCTCATCAGTATTGGGGTTAGAGATAGAATGCTTATAGCATATCTTATCTGTTGATACTCCAGTTGGAGATATTATTCATTTGAATTATGTTTGTTGTGGTTGTATGCTTTTGATAGCAGACCGACAGTTGAGTATTGATTTGATTATTATACCGAATCTAGGATTTAACGTCATCCTTGTTATGGACTGGTTGGTCGAGCACCGAGATTTCATAGATTGTTTTAAGCGTTGGGTTACTCTTTTTACTCCTGAGGGAGATAGTTGTAGATTTGAGGGAGATCAGTTGGATTTACCAATACCTTCATTGTTTTCACGGAGTAGTTTATACTCTTTTCTTGGAACTCTGGCTAGTTTGTTGGCCATGCAGAGAGGCACTTCTCTTATGGAATTGCCACCCATTGTTTATGAATTTTCTAACGTCATTCTAGAAGACTTATCGGGATTACCACCTATCCGTGTTATTGATTTTGCAATCGATCTTGTGCCTGGCACTTCACCTATTTCTATTCTGCCATATCATATGGCACCAGCAGAATTGAAAGAGTTAAAACATCAGTTGGAAGATCTCCAGAGTAAGGATTTTATTCGCTCGAGTGTTTCCCCGTGGGGAGCTCTTATCCTCTTTGTTAAGAAGAAGTATGGAACATTGAGATTGTGTATCGATTATCGAAAACTCAATCATGTGACGATCCAGAATAAGTATCCACTTCCAAGAATTGATGATTTGTTTGATCAACTCAAAGGTTCCACTTGTTTCTCCAAAATTGATCTGAGATTAGGTTATAATCATCTCCGTATTCGAGAGTCAGACATCTCGAAGACAGCTTTTAGTTCCTAATATGGGCATTTTGAGTTTGTAGTTATGCCATTTGGTTGACCAATTCTCCAGCAGCATTTATGGATCTTATGCAGTGAGTATTTCACGATTATTTGGACAAGTTTGTGATTGTATTTATTGATGATATTCTTATCTACTCTTCTTCTAAGGAACTTTATGAGGAACACTTGAGGATTGTCTGACAATTATTGCATACTCACCGACTGCTCGGTAAATTATCTAAATGTGATTTTTGGTTGACAGAAGTGAAATTTTTTGGGACACGTCATCTCAAGAGATGGAGTGTCAGTTGATTCATCAAAGATTGAAGTTGGTATGGATTGAGATACGTAGTTTCTTGGGTTTAGCAGGCTATTACCATCGCTTTGTGAAGGGCTTTTCTCGTATTGCTTCACCTTTGACTAAGCTCACGCGTAAAGGAGTGAAATTCATTTGGACTGAGGAGTGTGAGAAAGCTTTTCAGTTTTTAAAGACTCAATTGACTTCAGCACCGGTCTTGATTATTCCATAGTATAGTGTTGGCTACACAGTTTATTGTGATGCTTCACTTCTGGGTTTGGGATGTGTGCTTATGCAAGAAGGCAAATTTATTGCCTAGGGATCTCACCAATTGAAGCCTCACAAATAGAATTATCTGACTCATGATTTAGAGCTTGTTATCGTTGTGTTTGCTTTAAAGTTATGGCGTTATTACTTTTATGGGGAACGATTTGATGTCTTTTAAGACCATAAGAGTTTGAAGTATATCTTTACTCAATATATTCTGAATCTTCGACAATGTCGATGGATGGAGTACTTGGAAGATTATGACTTTAAACTACAATATCATCCAGGGAAGGCAAATGTAGTGGCCGATGTGCCAAGTCACAAGTCACGGGTTACTTGGCTTGTCTGCCCATTCAGGAATGAAATATGCTCAATCAGATTGGGGAGTTTGAGGTAGAGCTTGACGATTATGAGGATTGTGCTTCATTACATTATGTCATGGCTCAGCTGTCGATCATTCAATAGTAAAAGACGAGCAACAATCTGATCCTGTAGCATCTACTTTTCGTATGCAAATTCTTTGAGGTGATGTTATAGAAGGTTGAACTTTGGACTTCGAGCATGGGTTAAAGTTCAAAGACCGTTTGTTGGTGCCTTTGGCAGTTCGTGAACAAGTGATGAAGGAATTCCATCATTCACGATTAGCGGTGAATCTGGGAGGCAACAAGATGTACCATAATCTGCGACGTCAGTTTTGGTGGAAGGGTATGAAGCGCGATGTCACTAAGTTTGTATCTCGGTGTTTGACTTGTCAACAATTGAAAATCGAACATGAAAAACCTGCAGGGTTAGTACAACCATTACCAGTTTTAGAGTGGAAATAGGAGTATGTGACAATGGATTTTGTGATAGAACTTCCTAGGTCACCACATGGTCATGATGCCATTTGGGTCATTGTGGATTGTTTGACAAAGTATGCACATTTTCTGGAAATGCGTTTGACTGATTCAGTTAATGTTCTTAGTCGTTTTGATTGTGTCAGATCGAGATCCGCGGTTTACTTCCTTATTTTGGGAAGGTCTCCAAAAATCTTTGGGGACAGAATTGAGATTGAGTACAGCTTTTCATCCTCAGACGAATGGCCAGTCAGAACGTACTATACAGACCTTGGAAGATATGTTACAACCTTGTGTTATGGATTTCAAAGGTAGTTGGGAAGACCACCTACCATTGATTGAGTATGTGTAAAACAATAGTTATCAAGCAAGTAATCAGATGGCACCATTTGAGGCCCTATATGGACGACCGTGTCATTCTCCCATGTGTTGGACAGAAGTGGGAGAAGCATCTCTATTGGGACTAGATCTAGTTAAGGAAAACTACTGAAAAGATAAAATAGATTTGTGCAAGAATACTTATGGCTCAGAGCCGACAGAAAAGTTATGTTGATAAGAAGAGGAGACCGTTGTCCTTTGAAGTTGGGGATCATCTATTTCTCAAGTTTCACCTCATCGTGGTGTGCTTTGTTTTGGACAGTACAAGAAGCTTTCACCTCGTTTCATTGGACCTTTCTAGATTTTGGAACATGTGGGTGAAGTTGCCTATTGGTTAGCTCTACCTCCGCAGTTGGCAAAAGTTCATAATGTATTTCATATTTCGAAGCTTCGAAAGTATGAACCTGATCCATCTCATGTTTTACATTGGAATGATTTACCATTGGAGCAAGATGCATCCTATATAGAGCAACCAATACAGATTCTGGAAGCTAAGGAACATATGCTTCGTGGTAGAACTATTCATTTGGTTTGAGTATTGTGGCGACACCATGGTACTGAGGAGACTACTTAAGAGAATGAGAAAGAGATGCACGATCGATATCTGCATTTGTTCTCTTCTTGAGTTATTTGTTTTCTATTATCTATGTGCAAATTTCGCGGACGAAATTTCTTTTAAGGTGGGTAGGATGTAATACCCCATATTTTTGCTTTATTAGAAAATAATACCAGTTTTGGAATTTGCGTAGTATAATTTTACCTGCGTGTGTGTATCATCGCGTGAGCTCAACACACACAAGGATTGTTGAACTTGGAGCCAAAGTAATTTCTGTGCACAGTGTGTGCGTGTGTACAGTTTATATATGTTAATGTGCACTGTGTTTATGCTTGGTGCCCAAGCATTTTTATTCTATATATTCACTACCTACCTCCCCCCCCCCCCCAACCATTCTCTCATAACTCTCAACTCTCTTTCTCTCCACTGTCTCTCTCTCTCGGGTTCATAGACACACACACATAATTACTTATTTACACACACAAACATATAGTTATTGAAGGAGATTCAATCAAAGCTTGGGTTTAGAATTCTTCTATTACCTTTCTGAAAAATTGAATTTGGTAAGTACCAAATTGTGAATTTTGTATGTATTTATTCTGTCAATATATATAGATTAATATATATATATATATCGTTGAGGGGCCGAAAATAGCGAGCAGAAAAATAGTAATGAAAACTCGATTTCTTTATATCAAATGAAAGGTCTCAATCCCACGAGGATCTATTTCAAATTTCAAAAGCTAATTCATTACGGTCACGACGCAAGGTCGATTTTAAGTTTTGCCGCCATTCGGTTTTTCGATAAAATTGAGTGATACATTTGATTTCAATAAAAACTAATATCATATTTGAAATCTACACAAAAAAAGGAAGAGATTCATATATTGAAAGTCCTATTTCGGTTAAGTTTTCAAAATAGGTAAAAGCAGTCTTTGATTTCAAAACAGGGGAAGACAAAGGAAGAAGAGGACTCTGTGACATCTCGCAAGTGCAACCCGTGCGAGAGGCCCGCATGGGCGACTAGGCTAGTTTTTGAAAACTGTTTTAAATAACCACGTGGCCTTACTGAGCCTAACTCGCCCAAGCGACCCTCGCAAGCAAGGTCCCTGACAAACATTGAATATTGCACGTTTATGTGCCAATATAATAGACATAATGCTCATTTAATCCTCCAAATCCCTAGTTTTACATGCATATTTGAATTAATATAATTTAACAGTGATGTCACTCAAATGCATGTAATTATTTGTTTTTACACATTTTACATGTTTAGGTAAAAATGAAGTGAAATAAAGGGAATGAAAGAAGTAGCAACTACACCCAAACATTCCTCATAAAATGTTTCAAAACTTGCATAGTGCAAGTTCTGTAAAAGCAAATGAAAATAATAAACAAATGAATTGAATCAACAAAAAAAAAAACTGTAGAAAGAAAATCAAAGCATTCACTGTTGAAGACAGTGATGCTTTTACAAAGATTGGTTTTTTTTTTTCTCGTTTTTTTCTCTCAATCTCTTTCTCTCTGTGCAGTGTGTCAGAAGAAGGAAGAAAAATTGCGCGAGGAAGAAAATTGAGACCATTTGCCAAACGCGTGCTCAAAGCTGACGAAGGGAGTGATGTATTTTCACTTCCTTTCGTCTATAAAAGGGAGCAGAAGGGGAGCCAACACAGAACACAAGCAACAATCACAACACAATCACTGTTAGGGAGAGAATAGTTTAGGGGAGGTTATTATATGAGCACTTCATATTGTCCCTAGAAATAATAAACTTTAATTTTTCTTAGCTTTTTCTAGTTCTAATAGTTGTAAAATTTACTTTTATGTAATTGATGATTTCATGTTCCAAAAAGATGTAGCAAAACTTTGTGTATTGTATTTCTTAAATTAAAAAATTTGCTTTCTTGTACAACCTTTGTCACTTTGTGGTAGTAAAAATAGTCCTATTTAAATTTAGATTTAATATCTTTAGTCTAGTAGTACTTATAGTTGTCCCCCAAAATAGTTTGAAACTCCAATTTTCAGTTTTTATAGCAATATTTTTATTCACTAGAAGACAGATTTTGCGAGTAAATACCATATTTCTTAGTCACGTAGTTGTTATAATCACCTACTAAAGTCCAAAAGTACATAATACCCATATCTCACTCCAAATTAGATTTGGATTTGGTTTGGCCTTACTTATGTTCTTGGAGTTCAACCACTGTGACCCCACAAGAATCCAAAGTCAAAGGTTTAGTATTTTATTATTAATTCAGTATTTCCATTTATGTATATTTTATTTGCCTAGTTGTACTAAACTTTGCTATTTTGCAGATTCGACAAATTCAACCCCAGCTCATGTTAAGTGAGGCCAAAAATATATTAATATTATATTTCACCCTTACCTTAGTTTTATAGCTTTAGTCTTAATTGAGCAGTCACTGTTTACACCTATTTAATTTATCTTTAAATTTTATTTGGAAGACAGTTTCAATTCCAAAATGGTAGGCTAAAACTTTAATTGGGTATATGCAATAAAAACTTAGAAACCACAGCTTCTGTGCACTAATCTTAAATGGGCAAATTTATCTGGATGGGTTGTTTTTCCATTTATGGCCAAAAATATCTATGTATCTATAGTTTATGACCATTTAACATGTTTATATACTATGGCTATATTGGACTCAAAAGAGTACATATTTGAAATAAAAAGCCTAATTATGTGGATTGTCAAACTATGCCTTTTGTCATAAAAAACACCTAGCATACTCAAACAACTCATATGACAAAGTTAATATTTCAAATATGTGTTTATATATATTTCTGTCCAATAATGGATAGGCAATTGTGTAGTGACAGAGTGGTGGGGACTGGACGCCGAATAACCCACGTCCGCGGCGGGCACGGTTCGAACCTAGCTACTGCCCAATTGCCTTTTTATTTTTCTTTAAACCAAACGACGTCGTTTCATATCAAACCTGACACACTTGATATGACCCTGACTAGTGGAAGTTTATTTTTAAATAAAGAATGACTCTGCGGTCTTAAATACACAAAAGTTGTTGGATCTAGTGTTGGTTTGCATATTCCCAATTCCTTTAAATCATTTCCCTCTAGTTAATTAATATTTTCTGTTTTTAATAGTTTTTCTTAAATATCTGTATTATTTCCATCTTTTGTTGTTATTAAATCTAAAAAGTTTATCTCGCAAAAATTTAGCTTTTATATATTTTTCTTCATTTTCTTACTAGTATGTTAGTTAATGATACGTCCAGAACATCCTGTTAAAGACCAACCGCCACGGCAGCAGAAAGACCCAGACTATCCGGGACGAGAGCTTGGGGACCACAGGTCAGAGGTCGTCGGACGTTACCGCTCGGGATGTTCGAACGGCCTGGGCACGAGGCGCGGCAACTTTCCAGGCAGTTTTCTTATGTGGCCAGAACTCTTTTAAGGAAGAATGAGTGGATTCCTAAACCATTTGGACGACTTTCCTTAATTCGTGTAAATCAATTGTAATTGATTTACATACCATATCAATACACTTACCATGTAAGGGTGGACTCTTGCATCTATAAAAGAGCCCACCTACCCTCTCTAGGGGGATCGCGAAATCAATTCTCTAAGCATACAAGCAATCAACAGAGAACTCACCATCTACATGCATACACCCGGCCGGTATTACTGGTAGTGCCGCCCATCTTTGTTGGCTCACCAGGCCCGCCGGTGATCTGCTAGTGAGAAACGCATAGACGCAACTGTGGACGTAGGTCACCTTGTTAACGGGACCGAACCACATACAAACCCCTTTTCTACATTATTTTCCGTTCAAATCTTTCTTACCAGTTTTCGGCATCATCAGTTTGGCGCCGTCTGTGGGAACCGACATAGTCTTCTCATCAACAAAAATCTTTGACTGATCAACATGCCGCCAAAGGAGGGTAAGAAAGCCGCTAATCAGACTGGTCAGGAGGACCTGCAGCCTGAACAGTAGGCTACCTCCATGACGACCGAGCATATAACGGCAGCACTGGCACAACTCTTGGAGGGCCAGCGCCGAACACAGGAGCAGATAGAGACACTTATGGCCCAACATGAGAAGCGCCTCGCGTCGGAGAATCAGCCTGAGAAGAGCGCTCCACTTAAAAGGCCCCCTCGGGCACGAAAGCAAGCCCGTTCCGCCCTGGTGTCGCCCCCGGACAGGGAGCGCCTCGGCAAGGGAGAACGCAGCCAGGCCACCAAGCGCTCACAAAGATGACCTTAGCCCGATCCTCCCCGAGTGGAAGATAGCAGGATTATCATCGATCGGCTGCGCAGCGCCAGAGGGGAGGAGTCCGGACGGAGAGCCCGAGAATCGGCCGATGACCCTCCGGCCTTGAGTCGGGGGGATATTAGGCACATAATTTCCCGGACCCAAAGCTGAGTTCTATCCCCCAAGTCGACACGCTTTGAGGAGGAGGCCTCGTCATCCGACCCGACCTACCGCTCAGGCACAGATAGAAGAACAGGGCGGAGTGACGTCAAAGCCCAGGTCGAGGAACTGCAGCAACAGATCGAGAGGCTGAACCGCAAGTCAGGTCATGACCTCACTAACACGGAGACTGAGTCACCCTATACCGCTCGGGTGACATAGTTTCCCATTCCACGGAAGTTCAAACCCCCTCACCTCAGCTTCTATGACGGTACAGGGAGCCCAGTGGACCACATCCGCACCTACAAGGCGCAGATGGCATTGGTCACCATGGTGGACGAGCTGCTGTGCCTAGCCTTTCCCAGTACCCTTAAGGGGCCAGCCGCATAGTGGTTTCACCCTTTGAAGCCCCGGACGTTCGACAACTTCCAAGCCCTCGGCAAGCTATTCATCAGTCAGTTTGTCGGGATGCTCGACCAGTCGCAACCAGATACACAGCTGCTGACCGTCAAGCAACGCAAAAGGGAGTCCCTGAGGGAGTATTTAGATCGTTTCAACCAACAGCGGCTCCTGATCCGCAATCTTTATGAAACGGCCGCAATCATGGTCTTCTCTTCGGGAGTTCAACACACCAAGGTTACCACGTCATTCCATCGTGACCGATCGGCCACCCTGGTGGAGCTCTCGGAGAGAGTCGGAAAATACATAGACACTGAGGAGTTTTTGAAGGCAAAATACGCTGGCCAGGCGGGAGACGAATCCCCGAAGGCCAAACGCAAGCGTGAAGGATTTGAAAAGGGCTCGGGAAAGAAACCAAAGCAAGACCAAAGAGATACCCGGGGTCAGCCCCTAACCACTTTCACACCTCTTTCCTGGCCTATACACGAAGTGATGGCCGCCATAGAGGTGCAGAGGCTGCTTCCGCAGCCGGCCAAACTCGAAGCCCTGCCTGGTAAGAGGAATCGGGACAAGTTTTGCCGCTACCACAGGGATCACGGCCATGAAACAGATGATTGTTTCAAATTGAAGATAGCGATTGAGAAGCTGATCGAGCAGGAACACCTCGCTGAGTTCGTCACAACTGACAGACGACCTCGGTAGGACACCCAGGCTCCCGATCAGCCACCACCACCACTTGGCCTCTTCCACGTGATCTCCGGAGGAACGTCAGGCGGAGGCGACTCGTAGTCGGCACAGAAGAGACACAGCCGGGCGTCCAGAGCGGATGTCTGGCAGGTCCAATCCACCGCCTCCTCCCCGAACGATGTTCTAACATTCACATCCGATGACTCGCGGGACATCCACTGCCCCCATGATGACCCGTTGGTAGTGATGCTTTCTGTAGCCAACTATATGGTCCAGAGGGTGCTAGTGGACACAGGCAGTTCGTCCGACATTATGTTCACGACGGCGTTCGACCAACTCGGGATCTCTAGGGATCGGCTCCGACCGGTCGTTCCTTGGTTGGGTTTAACGACTCCAGCACGCAACCGCTTGGTATAATCGAGCTCCCAGTTCTCATGGGGACCTACCCACAGCAGATTTCCATGCTGACCAATTTTGTGATAGTAGAAGCCCCATCGGCGTACAACGTCATCCTCGGCAGGCCGACCCTCAACAGGGCTAGAGCAGCCGTCTCCACCTATAGCTTAACAATGAAGTTCCCAACTCCCCCAGGAACCTGGATGCTTACGAGGAGACCAGACTACCTCTCGGAGTTGTTATGTTAGCTCATTGCGCCGGAGTCACAGAAACGTTAAACATCCAATAAATGGACCCCCGGGACCAGAGCGACATGGTAGGACCAATGGAAGAGCTGGAACAAGTGATGCTGGACCCCGAGTACCCGGACCATACGGTCAGCATAGGTACCCTACTGGAGCCTGGCTTGAAGGAAAAGCTGACTCAATTCCTGAGGCAGAATCAAGACGTTTTTGCTTGGAGTCACGAGGATATGCCCGGGATTGACCCCCGGGTAATGTCCCATTGCCTCAATGTCAGCCTAGATTGCTGCCCAGTCAAGCAGAAGAGAAGGGGCATGGCCCCCGAGAGACAAAAGGCAATGAGCGAGGAGGTTGAAAAGCTCCTAAAGGCGAAGTCCATCCGAGAGGTCCACTATCCCGACTGGCTAGCTAACGTTGTTCTCGTCAAGAAAAGCAACGGGAAGTGGAGAATGTGCATGGACTTTACCGACCTCAACAAGGCCTGCCCCAAGGACTGCTATCCGCTGCCAAGGATAGACCTCCTTGTGGAATCAACCGCAGGCCATTCGCTCCTATCATTCATGGATGCTTACTCAGGGTACAACCAGATCAGCATGTACCCCGGGGACGAAGAGAAGACTGCGTTCATCACTGACCAGGGCACGTATTGTTACAAGGTCATGCCATTCGGCCTCAAGAATGCTGGGGCTACCTACCAGCGCCTGGTCAACTACATGTTCAAAGACCTCATTGGAAAGTCTATGGAAGTATATGTGGACGATCTTCTGGTCAAGAGCCGGGATGAGCCCGACCACCTTGAGCATCTGGCCGGGGCTTTTAGCATTTTGAGAAAGTTCAAGATGAGGTTGAACCCGGCCAAATGCACCTTTGGTGTCTCATCCGGGAAATTCCTTGGCCATCTAGTTAGTAGACGGGGAATTGAAGCAAACCCCGAGAAGATCAAAGCTATCATCAACATGCGGTCGCCTAAATCAACGAAGGAAGTTCAAAGCCTAGCCGAACGGGTGGCCGCGCTGAACAAATTTGTATCCCGAGCTACCGACCGGTGCTTGCCATTCTTCAAAATCCTCCGCAAAGCATTTCAGTGGTCAGAAGAGTGTGAGGAGGAATTCTAGGAACTCAAGAAGTATCTAGCATCCCCCCCTCTGCTCTCGACACCCGTACCCGGGGAAGAATTATTTCTGTACTTGGCAGTGTCACCATCGGCGGTTAGCTCGGCACTTATTCGGGAAGAGCACGAGATACAGTTCCCAGTGTACTACACTAGCCGGGCGTTACAGGGCGCAGAGAGTAGATACTCCCGTATCGAGAAACTGGCATTCACCCTTATTACCTCGACTCGAAGGCTCCGCCCATACTTTCAGGCCCATGCCATTGTAGTCCTGACCGATCAACCTCTCCGCAGAATCCTCAGTCGCCCGGACACTTTCGGGAGGCTCGTCAAATGGGCATTGGAATTGGAAGAGTTTGACGTGATCTATCAACCCCGGACAGCAATCAAGGGACAAGCAGTAGCAGATTTTTTAGTCGAGTTTACATATCCCAAGGACCCGGTCGAAGAGTCTGAGCCTCCGTCCTTACCGCCCGGATTACACTCCGACATCCCAACCTGGGTATTGCATGTGGATGGCTCTTCCAATCAGTAAGGTAGTGGGGCAGGAATCATCCTGACTACCCCTGACGGTATCCAGCTCGAATATGCACTAAGGTTTGGGTTCCGGGCCTCCAACAATGAAGCCGAATACGAAGCCCTCTTGGTCGGGTTACAGTTAGCCATCTCGATGAGTGCGCAACAGGTTCAGGGTTACAGTGACTCCCAGTTCGTGGTCAATCAGGTTAACCAAGAGTACGAGGCGCAGGAAGACAGCATGGTAGCCTACTTGGCCCTCGTCCGAACGATTTCCAAACAGCTCCGAGGATTCTCCATCACTCAGATACCCAGAGAAGAAAATACCAGAGCCGACCGGCTGGCTCGCCTCGCTTCGTCTTCTGAGTCAGACTTGCCCGGGATAAGGATACAATTCCTACCCGAGCCTAGTGTGATCAACTTAGAGGGCATGGAGGTCGACCCGGTCTCTCTGGGACCCAGCTGGATGGACCCGCTCGTCACATTCTTAACAACAGGGAGGCTGCTAGAGGACAAAGATGAGGTATGCCGGGTCAAGTATCGGACAGTGCGATATCACCTTCTTGACGGCATCCTCTACAAGAGAGGATTCACTATCCCGTACCTCCGCTGCGTTCATCCTGTGCAAATGCCAGCAATACTGTTTGAAATCCACGAAGGTGTGTGCGGGAACCACGTCGGAGGTTGGGCCCTCTCCAGAAAGGCCCTACTACAGGGTTACTATTGGCCAACAATGGCCCGAGATTCGCAGGAGTATGTTCGAAGGTGTGACAAGTGCCAAAAGTACTCTCCCATGATCAACCGACCGGGAGAACTCCAGACACCGATCCACAGCCCTTGGCCATTTGCCCAGTGGGGAATTGACATTGTTGGTCCTTTGCCGACAGGAAAAGGATAAGTCAAATTTGTCTTGATAGCTATTGACTACTTCACCAAATGGACGGAGGCCGAGCCCTTGGCAACGATTACCGAGCGGAAAATGGAGAGCTTTGTGGAAACAAACATCCTCAGCAGGTTCGGTATTCCCCGAGTCCTGATCAGTGATAATGGCAGACAATTCGATACAGTCATCTTCAGACAGTTCTGCTCAGGTTACGGGATACTAAACCATTACTCTTCCCCCGAGCATCCACAAGCCAATGGTTAAGCCGAGGTAACCAACCAAATAATTTTGCAGTCAATCAAGACAAGGCTTGAAGGTGCCAAAGGTCTGTGGGCTGAAGAGCTACCAACCCTCCTGTGGACCTACCGCACTACACCCCGAGTGACTACAGGTGAGACCCCGTTCTCCTTAACCTACGGTTTTGAGGTAGTGGTCCCCACAAAGCTCGGGTTGCCAACATACCGGGTGGCCAACTTCAGCGATCTGGACAACGAAGAAGCCCTCAAAACAGAACTGGACCTGGTGGAAGAAAAAAGAGACCAGATCTATCTGAAGGTGGCAGCCTACAAGCAAAGGGTCTCGCGGTATTACAATAGCAAGGTGAAGCACCGTACCTTTCAAGTTAGAGACCTCGTCCTTAAGGCAATAAACTAGTCTACCCGAATCCCGAGCCACGGAAAATTGGGGGCAAACTGGGAAGGCTTGTACAAGGTGACTCGGGTCAACCGACCGAGAACCTACTGGCTACAGAGCATGGACGGGCACGATCTCACTTATCCTTGGAACGTGTAACACCTCCGCAAGTATTATCAGTAGCATCTGACCACGGGAATTTAGTATTATAGGAAAATTTCTTTCTTGTAGCTCTGATTGGGCAACCGTTATAGATGATTATTTTTCAAATAAAATTGAATAGTTTGCTTTGAAAATTTATGCCTGTCAATACCCCGTGCAATGCAAAAAAGACCTCGGGCCTAACCCCGAGGCAACAAAGACCTCGGGCCAAACTCCAAGGCAGGAAAAGACCTCGGGCTCCGAACCCAGGCACAAAAGGACCCTGCAACCACCCATGTTCCAGGTCGGTTTCTTATGGCCGCTCCCCAACACGCCCTCGCCTTTACAGGATGCTCGGGGGCAAGGGGATTCTAGACCTAAACAGGAAATTATTTAAAGCTTCGCTTAGGCCCAGCCGATGACGGGGCCAAACCCCCAGGTGGCCGACGATGGCGAGTTTCAAATGCCACTGCAACCACCCATGTTCCAGGTCGGTTCCATACGGACACCTACTCCCGTACTCCCGCCTTAGCGGAGGGGGGCAAGGGGAATATTAGGCCAAAATAGGGAATCACACCGGTCACTACATGAGCTTGGGAAATCTTCCTAAGCACTTACAGTGATCAGAGATATATCCCGGATCGTAACACAGGATACACCTATGATACGCCAGGATAACCCGGACGGTAATACAGGGTATTCTTATAATACACCGGGTGATCCTGGATGCTAAGTAGGGCAAGTCCCCACAGCACTCCGGGCAACTCCTTTTTAGAGAAGTCAATAAGACTAGGTGTTCTGTTGGTTACGGTCCTAAAACATTTGCTAAGACAGGTGTTAGGTCGGCCAAAATCGAGCGGATACTAGCAATTACAGAGGCATAGTGCAGAAAAAGAAGACAGTTAATGGAAGGGAAATCTAACCTCAGGGGCCTTTTCATTAATTCAGACAGGATGTACAAAGCCTGAGGGGCAGCTGTAGTAGCCTTTCCCCCCCCCCCCCCCCTCCCAAAAAAAAAAAAAACAAAAAAGGGAAGGGAGCCTAGGGGTCGTCTACATCAACGACATCCACATTCTCCTCGGCCTCCCCCCCAGCCTGCCCCTCCGGGGCAACATTTGTCTCCTGGCCTGTCGGGGCAATGGCACCCTCACCTGCATCAGCGGCCCCCTGGGCTTCGGCATCAGCATCCTCGGTGGCCTCGGGCACCATGTCCTAGTAGTCAGAGTCCACTCCCTGGTAGGGAGTGGTGTCCAACTTCGGGTGGTCCCGGGCCACCCTCCTCTTCAAGTCCTCGTACCCGAGGAAGAAGTCGTCGTCGAAAGTTTCCCCCGGGGGACCAGTGGCCGTTGCCGCCTCCAGGAGTTTCTTCTCCCGAGCTTCGGCTGCAGCGCGGCCAGCCCGCTCAGCCTCAAGCTCCGCCAGAGCCACCGCCAGTTCTTCCTGGGCTGCCCCGAGGCTAGAAGCCAGGCCCTTGATCCTGTTTTTCTCCACGGTCAAGGCCCTCTCTTTGGTCTCCAGGGCAATCTCTTTTTTGGCCAGGGCAGTCTCGGTGGTAGTAGCCCTCCCAGCAAGGGCCGACAGGAAGGATTCAGCTCCGACAGCCATGCAGCCGACCTGCAACTAAAGTAAAAAGGAAATGGTCGGTCACTATTGCCAGCAGAGCAGAAAGTGCAAGGAAATCAGAAGATGCAGAAAAGTTACTTACCAGATGGGAGATGCTGTATAGCCACCCCTGAAAAACTTGCAGAGATATGCCGGCACACCTCTCCACCTGACCGGGGAGTAGGCACGGTCTGACCCTGTCCCGGGTCTCCCTAGACTCACCCAGGGGCGTCCCGGTGGGAACCTCGGATCGGGAATCTTGCTCCGGGGGCATTTCTCCCACTACTACCACTCTGGGGGTTGATGCTTCTCCGGGAGCCTGGGCCACTGATGGGCCATGCCTGAGTCGCCTGAATGGGCGCACACTGCCAGAGGCTTCAACGGCCGACCTCTTTCGGGTCGCCGCCATCCGCTCGGCAGTAGCAGCCTGCAGAGCCCTCAGCCGCTCGGGATCTCTCCTGGGGGCCATCTCTGCAAAAGGAAAATAGCTGCAGTTTCAGCAGCCGGAATAACAAGGTGCCGAAGGGTAGCCGAAGTTAAGGCGAGTGATAAAATTCATACCCGGGATGATGCTAGGGAAGATTGGTGCTACAGCAGGACGGCGGGGTCGGCGGTCGCCTTTCTGGTCTCCTGACTGGGTCAACACATCCCAGACGTTGACAGGCCACTTAATCAAGCCCCTGATTTTTTCCTCACACTGCTCCGGGATGCTTAGGAGATCGACGAACCCTGAGGCAAGACAAACCAAGAAGATCATTTCGAAACCATAAAACAAGGCCTGAAAAGAGGCTAGAGAAGACACGGGATAGGCTTACCCCTCAACTCCTCTGCCCAGGAGGTCCTCAGTTGACTCCCAGGGGCTGGCTCGCAAAACCCAAGAGTGGACACTTGGAAGAACTTGTTCTTCCACCCCTTGTTGTTGCTCAGGCAGTTGACGATAATCTTCTTCCTTTGCCGAGCCCCTAGGGAAAAGAACCCAGCCTCCCCGTGAACTGGGAACGGCAGGTGGATCCAGAAGAACTCTTGGAGGGTGAGTTTATACCCGAAGATCTGGGGCTACAAGGAGATCGACCCCATAAGATACCTCCACCCGTTCGGGGGTAACTGCCCGGGAGCTATCCCCAGGAAGATCAAAACATCCCGAGTGACCGGATGGAGGGGGACACGAAGGCCAACCATGAAGATGTCCTCGTATAAGGTAACAAAACCCCGGCGGTAAATATGAGCCCCGCCGGGGTGGACAGACAAAGAACTGTTGTCAGGGATGGCGTACCTACCCCTGATCTGATCAAGGTCCCCGGCACACAGGGCCGAGGGGATAAACTAGCAGGCGAATGCTACCAAGGAAGTAGCTTCCTCAGGCGCCTCGTCACCTAAACCCTGCGACACTGAGGCAAAGGGGGCCTCCTGGTCAGACTCGTCGCTGGATATCTGGGCCGGGATCCAGCCCTCACTGTGATGATCTGAGGCAGGACTCAAAGATGGGTCTAGGCTGGTGTCAAGCGAGCCCGACCGGTACATCTAACTCTCTGACAGGGAGGTAGAGTTGAAGTCGGAATGTTTCATTACTCGTATTCCCGCGGAAGGTGGAAGAAGAAGGACACGACCTGGGTATGGGTCAGGGACACCGAGCCTAACGTACAGAGGGGATGGGACCACTGACCTAAAGGGCAGAAAATAAGGCGTCCTCGACACCAAGTGGCACTCTCCTACCCCGGGGACACTCGCTCGCTCTAATAACCCGAATGTGCCTCCCGCCCGGAGGGAGGAACGGAACCTAAGGAAGAAAAAGTTTCACTCTCACTCTAACTTAAGTGGGTGCGCTTTCTCCAGTCTCGCTCAGACAAGATGAAAGCTGGGACAGAGAGAGGGGAAAATGATGAACTGAAGCTAAAAAGAAAAAGAAAAGAGACTTACAAAGTTTGGCGCAGAAAAAGGGCTCGGGAATCTTGCTCAGGGTTGTTCTTGCTCTTAAGGCACTCGATGGTCGAGTCTCTGTGGTAAGGAGTTGGAGAAATGTGCAAGAGTCCTTTATATAGAAACCGGGGATGGCCTGGATCAAAACAGATCCAACGGCTAGCACATTCTCCCGCCCAAAGTGGCAGACAGTTGTCACCTCGGGCGCGTAGATCGTCGCCTCAAAAGGCGCGTTCATTAAATGCACAACGAAGACGTTTCGGTTACAGCGGAGACGGTTCGGTTATTCCCAAGTCGGCACCGTTGGATCCTAACCAGACCAATGACCAGCCGACACATGGCATACCAGGAACCCAGGCCCGCATCCCGACTGATCTCCGCGACCGATATTGTCCAGTCAGGGTTCTGTCCTATTACCGAACGGTTCCTCGGGGGCGGTCTCAATTTTTAAATCTGCATCAGACCAAGTGTTGGACCAGCCTGAAGGGAGCAAGCCATCACGGGTCGAACGTTGGCAATCATAAACGACACAGTTGATGAACAAAAGGTGGCCTCAGAGGACCTTTTCATTAATTACATTATTTTGTGCAACGGGGGGCAGTTTTAGTAGCCTCCCCGACAAAGCATAAAAAAAGGAAATAAGAAAGGAATAGAGTTTTCAGGTCCCCTTGCCCTTCAGAGCCTTGACCTCCTCTTCCAGGGCCGCCACCCTGGCCACCAATTCTTGGACGGTGACAAGCGGGTGTATTTGTAGAATATAACCGCGCTAAAAGAGAAAAATACATTAGAAAAGTCTACAATTCCCCTGTTTATCTGCAGTTTGAATTACAATACTAGTTTCTACACAAATTGATTAAACTATGATAAGTGGTATTGTTTTAGTGATTATTTGTGCAGATTACTGCTGCTGTATATAAGATTGAAGAATGTTGATAAAAGGGAGTGCTTAGTACTGATGAAGACAACTCAAAGCTGAAATTCAAGATTCGAGCGATCGAACATGGTTCGAGCGATCGACGTTTCGATCGATCGAGTGGAGTTAAGGCGATCGACGTGTCTGCAGTTCAATCGATCGAGAGTTGTTCGATCGATCGAGGATGCCTTTTATCAGATTATACATGCATGCAGCAGAAACGGGTTTTAAACCCTAGCATTAGGTTTAGGCTATATATATTCATTTTGTACACGTCCAGAGGGGCGCCCCACTTGTTTTTCTTCAGTTTTCATAGAGAGAGGAGAGTTGTTCTTGTTTTGTAGGTTATTAACCAAGCTTTGACATTACTAGTTGGGATTTTTCTTGTGATTTAATACGAGTTCTTCGTTTCAGGTTAAGTAGTTATCATTTTACTTACATATTGCACTTAGTTAATGGTAGTTAGTGTTTAATCTTACTGTTTATTTATGCTATATATGTTAAAATTTCAAGTTTTTATCATTTTAATGAAAATCTCAAAACCAAACGTTACCTTAATGACTTTTCACGTCAAAAATAATTCTGAGACTCCTCAGATCATGTCTGAGTAGTCCGGGGTTGGGAAATCGCGTTGAAACCGTGATTTTGGACCTCTGCCATGCACTATTTTTATTCCTGTGTTCGATCGATCGAATGTAGTTCGATTGATCGGACCAGAGACATAGTCGAGCGATCGAAGATATTTCAATCGATCGAGAGATGATGAAGTTCGATCGATCGAAAGCGCGTCGATCGATCGAGGTCTCAAATTCTTGAGGACATCTAATACAGTATTTCAAGACTTTCTGTTTTACTGATTCGTTATCAAACTGTCCCTAAATGCTCAGTTTGTCAAAACACTCTTTAAACTTTAAGCCTTAAGGCATTTTCTTTCAATATATTTTGCAAACCACCCTCAATGTTAACACCGTTGTAGGTGAGAGTCTTAATTATTGAATTAAACCACCTTTGTGTATTTCAAAATTTAATTGTGATGATATAGTCCCGGTCATGAAAGGACTATTGATTCTACATCCTTAGAGAAGTACGGGATATTGTAGAAGTTGCCCTCCGTCGAGCTTAATTGCATGTGCATGGTAGATGGCTGAGTCATGGGGGATTCGCGTGATCCCAACACTTTCTTTTATTAAGAAGAACCGTTTTCAAATTTTGTTTTAGTTAAATAGCTAATAATTAGTTTAGTTAATTTAGTTGATTTTAAGTTTAGTAGTTATTACTTGTAGAACTTCGTGTTCTACACTTCTCCTAAAAGATTGAATTTTCTTTTCTTTTAGAGTCTAATCTAAGTCAGTTGATTTCTATCCTTCCCTGTGGGATCGACCTGGTCTTACCAGTTACTACTTGCACGTCCACCTACACTTGGGTGTTGCACAAGAGCGCACAAGATTTTTCGCCGTGTCAGACGGTAAGCTCCAGGGCATGAAAATCTACATCCCGCATGGCGGAGTCCGTTTGCAGAATAGCACTCTGCTTCTCCACCTCCTGCAGACGACCTTCCAAATTAGCAAGGGAGAGGCCAGTCCAAGAGCTGGGCACATGAAGACCGGCGGGTGCTTCCGACCGACTTCTCTTCGGTTGGGGTTGGGATCCTTCCCCAACCGCCTTTTCCTTCCCCTTCCTAGAAGGGCCTGGTGTCGGGCTCGCGTCCCCAGACGAGGACGAATCACTGCTGGTGGACAGAGTAACTAGCCCCTCATGCGGGCTGGCCCTGCCCGTGGCACGTGGACCAGAAGCCATGGACCTGGTATAGTGGCGTGACCCGGATGTAGCAGTGGCGGAGGCCGCAGAGGAAGTTCCACCGCCTACCTCATCAACAGGTCCCTCGACTAAGTCAGAAAACATAAGGCCGGCCTCGACTGCTCGGTTAATCGCCTCCGCATCGGCAATAGTGGGGGCAATGCTGCGGAAGTCGGCGAAGGACGTCTTGCAAAGTTCGGGATTGAAGGCCGCAGGAGGGCAGAGAGAGGGGTCCACCAGTCAGTTGCCAGAGACAATGACCAAAGAATATTGACGCCAATTCTTGTTTGGGAAGTCCAGACCCCGGATGGGATTTTTTCCCTCGGCCCCAGGGCGTAAGTAAGGATCCTCGTGGTCGATGCCCAAGACGTAGCACCTGGCGACGTCCACTGAGCGGAGGAGAAACCTAAGTCGCTGGTTCAGCACCGATATGCCCCAAAGAAGGCGGGCGACATTCGGACGACACTTAGACAGCGAAATCCGCAACCCCTGTAACAGGTCGCAGAAGGAGGCGGGGAAAGGGAAGCGTAGCCCCATTATTAGCAGCAGATAACTGCTAATGATGACTGAGGGGAAGGCCACATCCTCGCCTTCGACGTAAGGGAGGACCCCGACGTCATCAGGGATTTCGCAGTCCCTCCAGAAAGCTCTGAGTCCTTCGTCGGAGTTCAAATCAACATGAGAAGCCATTGGAGAGAAGCCTGGGTCGTAAAAATAGAAGAAAAAGAGCTCGGGAATACTTTGCTTTCAAAAATCGCTCGGTAGGTTCAATTGTCAATCTACAGTGAGGTATGGAATGAACAGGTGCCCCTTATATAGGCACCATGGAGGGCTCAGATCAAAACTGATCGAACGGCTCATGCGATCTCCCGCCAGAACTGTCACTTCGAGCACGTGGGGCGTCGCCTCAAAAGACGTGGGCATTGAATGCGCGACATGACGATTCAGTTGCCACACGAACGATTCAGTTACTTCTACGATGGCATCGTTGGATCCTAACCAGGCCAGTAACCAGTGGACACGTGGCATCTGGGGCCCTAGGTCCAGCACGGTCATCGCCCGACTGGTACTCCGATAGATCACTCCAGCTGGGTCCACTCAGAATAGAGTCCCGGTCTATTACCGAGCGGTATTTCGGAAACATTCTTAATTTTCAAACTTCATCTGACGAGGCATCGCATCAACTTCGAAAATGGGGGGCAGCTGATACGTCCAAAAATATCCTGTTAAAGACCAACCGCCAGGTCAGCAGAAAGACCCTGACTATCCGGGACGAGAGCTTGGGGCCCACAGGTCAGAGGTCGTCAGACGTTACCGCTCGGGATGATCGAACGGCTCGGGCACGAGGCGCAGTGACTTTCCAGACAGTTTCCTTCTGTGGCCAGAACTCTATTAAGGAAGAATGAGTGGATTCCTAAACCATTTGGACGACTTTCCTTAATTCGTGTAAATCAATTGTAATTTATTTACATACCATAGCAATACACTTACCATGTAAGGGTGGACTCTTGCATCTATAAAAGAGCCCACCTACTCTCTAGGGGGATCCCGAAATCAATTTTCTAAGCATACAAGCAATCAACAGAGAACTCACCATCTACACGCATACACCCCGCCGGTATTACTGGTAGTGTCGCCCATCTTTGTTGGCTCACCAGGCCCGCTGGTGATCTGCTAGTGAGAAGCGCATAGACGCAACCGTGAACGTAGGTCACCTTGTTAACGGGATCGAACCACATACAAATCCCTTTTCTACCTTATTTTCCGTTCAAATCTTTCTTACCAGTTTTCGGCATCATCAGTTAATTTATTTTGCACTGTTAAAATCTTTACCATAAACTGTTAAGAAAAAAATAGCTTTAATTACTTTTATTGCAAAATATAAAAATTAGTAGTTTAGTAAAACCCCAACAAAATCCATCATGTTTTATTTTCTTTTTAGTGACAAAGTAGTTATCTATCCTAACTTTATAAAATTTATTCTGTTCCCTGTGGGTTCGACCTGGACTTCCGGAACTTTATTACTTGTACGATCACCTACACTTGAGTGTGATAAGAAAACACGTCAATAGGATGACGTCAAGTTTTTGGCGTCGTTGCCGGGGAACTGTTAATAATAAATAAATAAATAAATAAGTTAGGTTTAAAACTATTTTCTCCTACTATATCTATATCTATATATACCTATTCTACTTTATAAATATTCTAGTTTTTTTTTTTTTTTTTTTAAATGATAACATAAGAAAACAAAAACTATATATAATCTTTCCTTGTGAAAAATATATAAATATATTTATAGATATGTACTTGTGCATCTTCTAAAAAAAAAGAGAAAGCATTTATATACATATAAAAGCCTATCTTCTAAAAAAAAAAAACCTATTATTAAAAAATTATAAAATAAAAAAAAAGAGTTTTATTTTTACTTAGCTAATAATAATAATAATAATAAAATTATTATTATTATTATTATTATCAGTTAGTTTTCACTTACTTCTTATGTCCTTAGATACTACTGAGGCTTTATATCAAGTACCACATAATTCTAATATTTCTACTGATTCATCTAGTATACAATTTCCTAGAATAATGGTAGAAATTGTAGGACCAGAAGGAATCATTGATGATGCTCATAGTGAGCAGGGGGAAAATATACCACAATTTATTTTACCAGAACGTGAACAACGTCCTTTACGCGATTTATTTACCCCAGAAAGAAATATCACTCCTTCTTGCATCACTCTACCTAGACATACATGAAATTTTCACTTTAGACAAGGCATGGTTCCACTCTTACCAACTTTCCATGGAATGGGGTCAGAACGTGCTTATCTTCATATTCGTGAATTTGAAGAAGTTTGTAGTACGTTCTTTGATCAAAGTTGTCCTATTGAAATAATTCGTCTTAAGCTTTTTCCTTTTTTTTTAAAAGATAAAGCTAAAGCTTGGCTTTAATCTCTCCGTCCTGGATCTATAACTTCATGGCATGATATGAATGAAGCCTTTCTAAAAAAATTCTATCCAAAAAATTTAACTAATAGCATGATGCGTCAAATTAAACTTTTTACTCAAAAAGAAAAGGAACCATTCCCTGAAGTTTGGGAACGTTCTAAAGATCTCCTACTAACTTGTCCACATCATGGATTTGAAAAATGGCGTCTAATTAATTTTTTTTATGAAGGATTAGAACCAAAATCAAAGAAATTAGTTGAAACTATGTGTCAAGAAGAATTTTTGAGTAAAACTGCCACGAAGCTGAATCATATTTTGATTGGCTTAGCGAAAATGCTTCCCAGTGGGAAAAAGAAGAAATTGGTAGGACGAAAAAAGCTAAAAGTTTATACCAATTACAGTCAGAAGATGAGTTAACACTGAAATATGAAGAATTAGCACGTAAAGTAGAAGTTATAACAGTAGAAAAAAATAATCCGCCTAAGAAGAAAAGAGAACTTTGTGACGGCTGTCATACTTTAGGACACTCTGCGAATGAATGTCCTAATAGTTCAAACTATCAGGAAACAGCTCCAGCAGAGATAAATGCTGTGAATAATTATAGGGGTCCCCAAAACGCCTATGGTAATTCATACCAATCTAACTGGAGAAATCCTCCAAATCATATGTATACAAAAGAGGGTATTCTACAATTTCAAACTCAACAACAATTTCCTCAAAATAATCAATATTTACCTCCTCCGCCTCAATTTTAACAAACACAAAATACATATCCTAATAGACAGCAAAATTCTAATGTTTATGTGCCTCCGCACAAGAAAGTGCAAGAAGAGCCTTACAGTCTATGATGCAACAATTAATACAAATTATGGGAAAACTACAAACATCTGTGGATAAGACTAATAATCAACACGATTCTAAAGGAAAATGCATTTTTCCTGCCCAACCACAACTGAATCCAAGGGGACAACCACAAGGTGATCCCTCAACTTTTGGTAATAATCAACATGAACAAGTAAAAGCTATAACTGTACTAAGAAGTGGTAAGGCTGTTGGACAAGAAATTTCACCTTCTTTAGAAGAAATTGAGCATACAAATAAGGAAGATAATATGATAGAAATCGAGGAAGAAATAAATGAAGATAAAATTACTGATGAAGTTGAAGTTGAAACCCTTGAAAAACAACAAATTTCTCAAGAAAATGAAACATCTGATTTACTAGTGGAAAAATAAACAGAGGAAACTCTTGAATACTCTCCTCAAATTCCTTGTCCACAACATTTAAGAAAACACCAAAATGATAAGAATCAGGAATATTTAGAATTATTTTAACAAGTGCATATTAATATTCCTCTCTTAGATGCAATTAATCAAGTACCTGCTTATGCAAAATTCTTAAAAGATTTATGTACTGTCAAACGTAAGCAAATTGTACAAAAGGATGCGTATTCTGCTGACTTCGTTGAAGAAATTAGTTCCATCGTACAACATAATTTACCAACAAAATTTAAAGACCCAGGTACACCAACAATATTGTGTATTATTGGAAATCACAAAATTAATCACGCACTCCTTGACTTAGGAGCTAGTGTGAACTTGCTTCCTTATTCTGTTTATCAAGAACTTGGATTAGGTGAGCTAAAGCCTACTCGCATGGTATTACAACTTGCTGATAGATCTACAAAATACCCGTGAGGAATTCTGGAAGATGTTCTTGTCAAAGTTGAAAATTTTATTATCCCAGTAGATTTTGTCATCCTTGATAGAGAACCAGTATTAGATACTAATGTGCAAATACCAGTCATTTTTGGAAGGCCCTTCTTGGCTACCATTGATGCCACTATTCGAATCCGCAGTGGTATGATGACTGTAGTATTTGAAAATATGACTTTAAATATTAAAGTTTTTTCTAATCCACAACATCAAGAAGAAGATGAGAATATTGAAGAAGTTCATGCTATTGAATCTCTATCACGAGAATATTTTAACTTGACTTGTTACAATGATCCAGTAGAATCTGTTATTAATAACTCTATTCAGAAGCTAGACAGTAATAATCTACAAGAACATCTTATGAGTCAAGTATGTTTTAATGAAGATTCAACAGAAGAAATAATTCAAGAAGCAATGTGGACCACATATTTTGAACCTTTACCACCAAAGACTACATTAACACTTCCATCTAATTTACAAACTACACAGTTGAAATTAAAAGAACTCCCTAAAGAGCTTAAATATACTTTCCTTAATAATAATAATACTTATTCCGTAATAATATCATCTCTTCTAGACTCTAGTCAAGAAAATAAACTCATTAGTATGCTTCAGAAGCATAAAAGTGCCATTGGTTGGAGTATAGCAGATTTAAAAGGAATAAGCCCTTCAATATGCACTCACAATATATATCTTCAAGATAATGCTAAAACCTCAAGAGAAATGCAAAGAAGACTTAATCCGATTATGCATGAAGTAGTTAAGAAGGAATTTCTCAAGCTACTCGACATGGGTATTGACACGACTAAATAGTTGTGCGCTCTTGCGCAACACCCAAGTATAGGTGATCATGCAAGTAATACTGGATAAGTCCAGGTCGATCCCACAGGGAAGGAATAGGGAGAATGTCTACTAAGTTAAAACCTAAAGAAAAGAAAAGAAAATAAGAATATAGAAGTGAAGGTGTACTAACAAATCCTAATTAATTAAATTAAACTAAATAATAAACTAAAACTTATAGAAACATAACTAATGAAACAGATAAACTAAAGGTGACTAAAGGTGTTGGAAACACGTGAATCCATATTGATCCTAACCACCTACCATGCATATTCATGAACACTCTATGGAGTACATCCCTTTTCAGTATTCCGTATTTTTCTAAAGATAAAGAATCAATAGCCCTTTCATGACCGAGACTACATCATCACAAGTGATTTAAAATACATGGAAGACGGTTTAAAACAATGGTTATTACTTGCACTCTGAATGGTGTTAGCATTCAAAGTGGTTTTCAAAAGTCGTTGAAGAAAAGGCCTTAAGGCTTTAAGTTCTAAAAACTGTTTTGACAAACTGAGCTTATAGGGACAATTTGATGACAGATTTCTAAAACAGAAAGTCATGGAATACTTAAAAGAATCATCTCAGGAATCAACAAGTTCGATCGATCGAAGCGCTCTCGATCGATCGGACTGCATCATCCTTCAATCGATCGAAATGCCTTCGATCGCTTGACTATGGCTCTGGTTCGATCGATCGAAATACCTTCGATCGATCGAGCCCAAGGTTTCTAAAGATTGCATGGTAGAGGCTGGGAATCAATGTTTCATCACATATTTCCAACGTCTAAACTACGGAAACATAATAAAACTATTGCAGAAATAGTAAAACAAAGCAATCATCAACATCTAAACTAATAAACAATCAAAGAACATAGATTGGAAAGAAAAAACCTGTAAATAATCTGAATATAATCTGAATAAACTTGAAACAAACTTGGATCTTCAATCTACAATGGAAAAGGAGGAAGAAGAAGATTAATCTAACCTAAACTACTCCTAATCTAACCCTAAAACTACCCTAAACTGCTGTTTTTCGCGTTCTGGAGCGTCCTCCCTTCGTCTGGCGTCAAAACGACTTATATATAGGGTTCCCACAGAGTTTACGCAACTTTTGGGTGAATATAAAGTTCGATCGATCGAGCTTAGTTCGATCGATCGAAGGTTCGATCGATTGAACTCTTCTCAATCGCTTGAACTTCTCTGATTTTGACAGCTCTGCGCACCGATGGGAGAATGACCATAACGTTTTGCTCGGACCTTTGATTGACCTCGCGTTTGTGGCCACGCGACCGTAACTCAAAGATCTACTTTTCATGTCTCTGGAAAAATCTTCCAAATCTGAAGTCTTCATTGTCAAAAATGGCATTTTCTCAGCTGCTTCTATTGTTCTCTTCACCAGAATCACTTTCTATGCAATGGTTGCTTCCTATAACCTGCAAAATGGTGTAAAAACACATATTTGAGTCTCAACATCATAGAAAACACTTAATCATTGATGTGCATCTAAATCTAGGGACTTGGGGATAAAAGTATGCATAAAATACCACGTAATACACTAGAAATATGCACTTTTCACCACGAATCAGGTATTATATATTCAATATACGATAGTAAATGGGTAAGTCCAACAAAAGTTGTGCCGAAGAAAGCAGGAATTATAGTTGTTCCGAATTCAAAGGGGGAATTAATTTCCACTCGTGTCACTACTGGATGGCGTGTATGCATAAACTACAGAAAACTCAATGCTATAACTCGTAAGGATCACTTTCCTTTACCTTTTATGGATCAAATGTTAGAAAGAATAACGGGTCATAAGTATTATTGTTTTCTAGATGGTTATAGTGGTTACAATCAAATAGAGATTGCACCAGAAGATTAGGAAAAAACTACTTTCACATGTCCATTTGGAACTTTCGCCTATCGCCGAATGCCATTTGGTCTTTGCAACGCACCTGCGACCTTTGAAAGGTGTATGGTAAGTATTTTCAGTGATATGGTAGAAAAGAATTTAGAAGTTTTTATGGATGATTTTTCAATTTTTGGAAAATCCTATGATGATTGCCTTAGCAATCTTCATAAAGTTCTCCAAAGATGTGAAGAAAAAAGCTTAGTTTTAAATTGGGAAAAATGTCATTTTATGGTCACTAAAGGAATTGTCTTAGGACACATTATTTCAGAAAATGGGACACAGGTAGACAAAGCCAAAATAGATCTTATAGCTAATTTACCTATTCCCAAAACTGTAAAAGACATCCGTTCATTCTTAGGACATGCAGGTTTTACTCGCCGATTCATAAAAAATTTCAATACTATTTCCAGACCTTTATGTCAATTAGTGGCCAAAGACACACATTTTGAAGGGACTAAAGAACGTCAAAACTCTTTTGAGGAATTAAAAGAGCATCTCACTACTGCACCTATTATGCAATCTCCTGATTGGAGTTTACCATTTGAATTAATGTGTGATGCTAGCGACTTTGCAATTGGAGCTGTCCTAGGGCAGAGAAAAGGATAAAAAGGCATCAGTTATATACTACGCCAGTAGAACTCTGGATAGTGCTCAAATGAACTACTCAACTACTGAAAAAGAATTGCTAGCCATAGTGTTCGCCCTTAATAAATTTAGGCAATACTTGATTGGTTCCCCTATTGTGTGTTTTACTGACCACTCAGCTCTTAAATATCTTCTTTCAAAGAAAGACAGTAAGCCTAGGCTTATTAGGTGGATACTCCTACTACTGGAATTTAATTTAATAATCAAAGACAAAAAAGGAGTAGAAAATATGGTAGCTGATCACTTATTCCGCCTCACTTTTGAAGACAATACTAGTGAACCCTTACCTATTCAAGACTCTTTTCCTTATGAACAGTTATTTTCTGTGACTTCACTGCCATGGTACGCTGATCTTGTTAATTATTTAGTAACTGGAAAAATACCAAGCAATTGGTTGTCATCAGATAAAAAGAGATTCCTAGCTATTGCTAGGCATTTCTACTTCGATGACCCATATCTGTTTAAATAGTGTGCCGATCAGGCAATTAGGAAATGTGTTCCTAATGAAGAAATCGAAAATGTACTTTTCATGTGTCATTCGTCCTTTTATGGAGGACATTTTTCATCTCGAGTAACTGCCATGAATATTTTACAAAGTGGTTTATATTGGCCAACTCTATTTAAAGATTCATATTTATATTGTAAGACTTGTAACCGCTGCCAAATGTTAGGCAGTATTACGAAAAGAAATCAAATGCCAATGACCCCTATAATTACAATTGAAATCTTTGATTGTTGGGGCATTGACTTTATGGGACCTTTTCCTCCATCTTGCCAATATGAATATATTTTATTAGTAGTCGAATATGTTTCAAAATGGGTAGAAGCTATTCCTACAAGAAAGAATGATCAGCGTACAGTTATTGCGTTTTTAAAAGATAATATACTTTCTCGATTTGGAACTCCAAAAGCTATAATAAGTGATCAAGGAACTCATTTCTGTAACAAACCATTTGAAAAATTAATGAAAAGATATGGAGTGACCCATAAGGTGTCAACTGCATACCATCCACAAACAAATGGACAAGCTGAATTAGCTAATAGGCAAATTAAGCATATTCTCGAAAAAACTGTTGATTCTAATCGTAAAGACTAGTCTTCAAAATTAACAGATGCTTTGTGGGCATATAGAACTGCTTGTAAGACCCATTTAGGGATGTCTCCATACAGACTTGTCTATGGAAAAGCTTGTCACCTACCAGTAGAATTAGAACATAAAGCATATTGGGCTACTAGAACTTTAAATTGTAATATTGAAGAGGGAGGAATTTTAAGAAAATTACAATTAAATGAGCTTGAAGAAATTCGTAAAGACGCATATGATAATGCTTGAATTCATCAAGCAAGAACTAAAATGTATCATAATAAGAATCTTTTGCGCAAAAGATTTACTCCCGCGCAAAAAGTTCTATTATATGACTCAAGACTACATCTTTTTAGAGGAAAGATGAAATCTCGATGGACTGGTCCATATATTGTAAAAAATGTTTATCCTTATGGAACTGTCGCGATTGAGGACCCTAAAGATGGAAATATATTTAAAGTTAATGGGCATAGATTAAAGCCATTTTTAGAAGGATTTGAACCTGAGTTGGAGTCCATTCCTTTGGAGGACCCTAACTATAATGCTGTTTAATATCTTAAAACATAATTGGTATAGGACATAGTGTATCAGAGTATTTATATTTTCATAAGTCCTATACTCTTAATTAGATAACTTTTTATATATAAGTTAATTTGGTCATTATTATTCTATCATTTCTTTTTGTATTTCTTTTTATTACATGTGTTATCCTTAGCTTCTTTTTTTCTCATCTCACTCATTGAGGACAATGTCAGACTCAATCGGGGGGGACGGTTTCACGATTAACACTTGTTTGTTTATTTTATCTTTATTTCATAAAAAAAAAATTAGTTTCTCTAGAGAGAGATACACTGAAAAAGAGAAAATGACTTTATATAGGGCTTTGAACCCTAAAAACTTTTCTCTATCTCTCTTTTTCCTTTCTTTTTCTTCTTCCTCTCCTCTCGCCGCGATCTCTCTCTCTCTCACTCTCTGCAACTCTCTCACTCTCTTCCCCCAATCTCTCAATCTCTCATTTTTTTTTTAATTTTCTTCGATCCAAAATCAAGATCCACTCTACTGATCACTAAAGGTAAGATCTATAATCAAGAGAAAAGCTTGATTTTGATTTTATTCTCTATTTTTCCAATTCAACTTATATTTTTATTTTTATTTTCTCTCTTTTCCATTATTTAACAAAAATGATATCCATAAGTTGTAGGTACCCACGCACCAAAGAAACTTGGAAATATCACTCGATCTACGGCCCTACCAGGTTTTCAGATTTCCAAGAGACATGTGATATTTTTCCAGTTCTTTGTAAAACAAAAATGGACGATGCAATAGCTATTGGCCTTATGAATTTTGAACTTTTTATTATTTTTATCCTAGTTCTTGCTATGTTAGTACTGCGTTGCCCTTGTTAAAAAAAAAATCTAATTTTTCTTTTCTCCAAGTTTTGTGTTTAAAAAAAAAAATGAATGACTCAGAAGTTAAAACTTTTATAATTTTTGAAGTTTATATCATAATTCTTCTTATTACTATTATTGTAATGATGCATTGTCTTAAACTGTGTTAAAAAAAATGTAATTTTCTAGTCTTTTGTTCAAATTTTATTTTTTTTTTTCGTTTCTGAATGTATATATATATATATTTTTTATATATAAATATTTTTAGTTTTTAAATAAAATGTCCACCCACCCCCTCTAAGCTCTCTTTAATTAGATCTTAGTTGATAGTTGGAAGGAGTGGAAGGGTATAGTCTAGCCTCTCTTGTTGGCTGAGAGTATAAAAAATGGATCCAATAGTCGATGACCAGACGTTAATGGGTCGCTCACTTGTTTCTGAGCAGAAAAAACCCTTTGCTGGCACTAGCCTTTATGCCATCAAAAGGAAAGCTAAAAGGTTAGGATGGTGTTTGAATTGTTATAGAGAAGAATGTCCTGGTTTAATTGCTCATAATGGCACATCTTTTAAAGTTTACTACTGCTATAAAAGACAAATCAAATCAAAACAAAAGAAAATTTTGGTTGAGAAAGATGACTGAATCCTTTGATACCCAAATAAATTTTGTTTTCCCATCCCTCATTTCTTTTTTATTTTTATTTTTAGTTTTTGTACATACAATAATTTTCAGTCAGGTCAGACTTTAAAATGATCCTACGTGTACATATGGCTTTCATTAGCTGGTTCGATAGGAGTAATTTGCATGATCCAAGCATCACCAGATATGTCTAGTGCGGTGAATGTCCCTAGAGGTAGCGAAAAACTAAGTAAAGCCAGAGTTATCTCCTAGCTTCTTCCTGATGTTTTAGCTTGCTAGTGATTTTAGACCCATCTCTTTTACTAGAGGTGGATGGGTAATCATGACAACTTGGACACTCCGGATTGCGTAGCCTCTTTTGTATAGGTGCAGAGGATACTAGTCGCACCATATATGTATCCAACTTAGTGGATGCGCTTAGGAATTTTTCAGAAGTTTTTCTTTTACTTTATATAAGATAAATTTGACACATTAATGTTATTTTGGGTATGTTAATAGCATATAGCACATTGTCACATGTTTTACTATTTTCAAATGCTAGAAACTCTTTAGACTTTAAATCTTTTTGAAACAGTGTGAAAATATTTACTGAATCTAAATGGATGAGTAAGCATAAACTATGCAGTTTAAAAGCAAGTAGTGGAAACTAATTAACCAATGTGAGCTTTTGTGCCATTCTTCCTTTATAAGGGTTACTATTCTTTTAAGTCTCACTTTATTCTCTTTATCATATCACTGGTTGAAAGTCTCATTAATTTTCTTTTTCTTTGACTGATCATTAGAAGAGAACGTTCATTAGAAGAGAACGTTCAGGATTTACCATTAGAACGTCTAAATTGCTTAAATGAACAAATTAAGTCAATCTATTTTTAAAATGATTTAGGCCATCTTTTCTTTCAAATACACCCTCCTTCACCTTATATTGCCTTATTCTCAATTCTCTCCAAATCATGCCTTACTCCACCTGGGAGTACAAACCTCACTTCTATATCCAGGTATGTGATTGGACTGTATTGATATTGCACGAAGTGGTAAAGAAAGAAAGGAGTTGATTTAAAAAAAAATGAGAAATTAAAAAAAAAAAAAAGGATGGAACAAATGATAAAAAGGAGAAGAAAAAGAAGAGGTTGGAATGAATTGCGCAAACACTCCAATCAGATGCTTAGAACAAATACACCCCAAATCTCCTACTCATCTTAATTGCCAACCTACCAGTCAAAGTCCTAATGATTTAAAAGAAATTAATTTTTAAATTTAAGTGATAAGGATGTTCTCCACGGTAGATCGCTTTTCTAATGCTAAGTATTCTTTCATGAGACTTATTGTACTCCAAATGCCTATATATTGAGTCATCAAAAAATGGAACCAATTCCTCTATCTTTGCATCCCTACCAAGTGAGATGTTCTCTACACCGGTTTATGAGAGTTTCTCATTAAAAGAGTTAAATCCTAGTGTGATTTGAGTTAAAACTATAAGTTTTATGACTGCTATTGACTATGTAAACTTTGAAGTTAAGATCAGTTGCTTGACTTTTCAAGTACACACTGTGAGTTTAAAGAGTATAAAAAAAATGCTACCATTGACAAACTGTGAGTATATGTGTTGCATTACTATTACATACTTGAAAATTTCATTTTATTGCCAAATTTCATCTGATCTGTTGTCAAAAGGAAAAAAATCTATCTTTATTTTTATTTTACTTTATTTTTACATTAAAAAAAATAAAATTTTTTTTTTTAAATTTTGTGGGTATATTCACTGCAAACCCTCGCGAGACAACACTCGTCCACTAGGGGTAACCAAGGGGTTTAACGGCTTGTTGCATACGCTAAATGCAATCGCGATTTCTGTGACAGTGAGTTTGATTTAATTTTCTTTAGTTTATTCCTACTTTTAATAAAACTTTTAGAACAATTTCTCTTTTCACTTCATTGCTAGGGACTAGCAATAAGTTAGTTGAGCGGTGTGACAAACATTGAATATTGCACATTCATGTGCCAATATAATAGACATAATGCTCACTTAATCCTCCAAATCCCTAGTTTTACATGCATATTTGAATTAATATAATTTAACAGTGATGTCACTCAAATGCATGTAATTATTTGTTTTTACACATTTTATATGTTTAGGTAAAAATGAAGTGAAATAAAAGGAAGGAAAGAAGTAGCAACAACACCGAAGCATTCCTCATAAAATGTTTCAATACTTGCATTGTGCAAGTTCTGTAAAAGCAAATGAAAATAATAAACAAATGAATTGAATCAACAAAAAAAAAAAAACAAACTGTAGAAAGAAAATCAAAGCATTCACTGTTGAAGACAGTGATGCTTTTACAAAGATTGGTTTTTTTTTTTTCTCTCAATCTCTTTCTCTCTGTGCAGTGTGTCAGAAGGAGGAAGAAAAATTGCGCGAGGAAGAAAATTGAGACCATTTGCCAAACGCGTGCTCAAAGCTGACGAAGGGAGTGATGTATTTTCACTTCCTTTCGTCTATAAAAGGGAGCAGAAGGGGAGCCAACACAAAACACAAGCAACAATCACAACACAATCACTGTTAGGGAGAGAATAGTTTAGGGGAGGTTATTATGTGAGCACTTCATATTGTCCCTAGAAATAGGAAACTTTAATTTTTCTTAGCTTTTTCTAGTTCTAGTAGTTGTAAAATTTACTTTTATGTAATTGATGATATCATGTTCCAAAAAGATGTAGCAAAACTTTGTGTATTGCATGTATTTCTTAACTTAAATTATTTGCTTTCTTGTACAACCTTTGTCACTTTGTGGTAGTAAAAATAGTCCTAATTAAATTTGGATTTAATATCTTTAGTCTAGTAGTACTTATAGTTATCCCCCAAAATAGTTTGAAACTCCAATTTTCAATTTTTATAGCAATATTTTTATTCACTAGAAGACAGATTTTGCGAGTAAATACCAGATTTCTTAGCCACGTAGTTGTTATAATCACCTACTAAAGTCCAAAAGTACATCATACCCATATCTCACTCCAACTTAGATTTGGATTTGGTTTGGCCTTACTTATGTTCTTGGAGTTCAACCACTGTGACCCCACAAGAATCCAAAGTCAAAGGTTTAGTATTTTATTATTCATTCAGTATTTCCATTTATGTATATTTTATTAGCATAGTTGTACTAAACTTTGCTATTTTGCAGATTCGACAAATTCAACCCCAGCTCATGTTAAGTGAGGAAAAAAAATATCAATATTATATTTCACCCTTACCTTAGTTTTATAGCTTTAGTTTTAATTGTGCAGTCACTGTTTACACCTATTTAATTTATCTTTAAATTTTATTTGGAAGACAATTTCAATTCCAAAATGGTAGGTTAAAACTTTAATTGGGGATATGCAATAAAAACTTAGAAACCACAGCTTCTGTGCACTAATCTTAAATGGACAAATTTATCTGGATGAGTTGTTTTTCCATTTATGGCAAAAAATATCTATGTATCTATAGTTTATGACCATTTAACATGTTTATATACTATGAATATATTGGACTCAAAAGAGTACATATTTGAAATAAAAACGTAATTATGTGGATTGTCAAACTATGCCTTTTGTCATAAAAAACACCTAACATACTCAAACAACTCATATGACAAAGTTAATATTTCAAATATGTGTTTATATATATTTCTATCCAATAATGGATAGGCAATTGTGTAGTGGCAGAGTGGTGGGGACTGGACGCCGAATAACCCACGTCCGCGGTGGGCACGGTTCGAACCTGGCTACTGCCCAATTGCCTTTTTATTTTTCTTTAAACCAAATAACGTCGTTTCATATCAAACCTGACACACTTGATATGACCCTGACTAGTGAAAGTTTATTTTTAAATAAAGAATGTCTCTGCGGTCTTAAATGCCAAATGCTTTTCAAATGCACAAAAGTTGTGGGATTTAGTGTTGGTTTGCATATTCCCAATTCTTTTAAATCATTTCCCCTAGTTAATTAATATTCCTGTTTTTAATAGTTTTGCTTAAATATCTGTATTATTTCCATCTTTCGCTATTATTAAATTTAAAAAGTTTGTCTCACAAAAATTTAGCTTTTATATATTTTTCTTCCTTTTCTTACTAGTACGTTAGTTAATTTATTTTGCACTGTTAAAATCTTTACCATAAACTGTTAAGAAAAAAATAGCTTTAATTACTTTTATTGCAAAAATATAAAAATTAGTAGTTTAGTAAAACCCCACAAAAATTCATCATCTTTTATTTTCTTTTTAGTGACAAAATAGTTATCTGCCTAACTTTATAAAATTTTATTCCGTTCCCTGTGGGTTCGACCTGGACTTCCAGAACTTTATTACTTGTACGATCACCTACACTTGGGTGTGATAAGAAAATGCATCAATATTAGGATGTCGCCAGTCCCGCGCAAGCGACCTGAGGCAGTTTGGTAAAAACGTCTGTTTTATTGTACTTTTGTCAGAAATGAGCTAATGAACATTGTACCCTAAGCTTTAAGAGTTGTACTTTATTTTTATAGTAGTTGTACTTGTCCTTAGAGGTATTGTACCTCACTAATGTGCTTATATCACTATACATGATAGATTGTAACAGACTGGGCTTTTCGAGATTCTATTCTGTGTGATTAAGTCTATCATCGGTGAACGGTAGTTCCGTATAACCCTCAATAAAGTTGTATGACATGTTAATGGTGTACTTACAAGTTTAATTGAATTGATATGTTTTATGTATTTACTTAGGTGATTTCAGCATGCCTATTATGTTGCTTTAAATCGATAGCATGCTTTGATAATTTGTCTTATGATATATTGAATATGTCTGGATGCTTAGAGTTTACATGTCATAACATTTCATAAGTATGAGCATGAACACGAAAATCACAAAAATGATTTTGGGATGAAAGACCTTAGAGGCCTCCAATTTTTGAAAAGGGAATACCTTAGAGGCTTCCAGGTTTTGAAAAGGGAATACCTTAGAGGCTACCGTGCATAAAACTCTCGAGTAGGGATTTTGTTTTAAAAAGATAGAAATCCAGGATTTGTGGGTAGGCATTTGAGATGGGTACCACTAGGAGCTCGAATTGCAGGATGTGCTGCAAGAAACCCCCGTAATGTTGAAGGCTAGGGCTCCGTGTAATTCGTAAGGCCCAAATTCTCGCACGTTTGAGGCTAGGCCTACGTGGATGGGAAGCCCATGGTCCGGGTAATGATATTGATGATCGAGACTGAGTGTTTGAAAAGACATGAAAGTGGTTTTCATGCATGATATTGGCATTCATTACATTCACACTTGTTACATAACAAATGTTATTGTGTGGTCATATGACTATACGAGCCTTTTGACTTATGGACTATTAAATCTTTTTTTTTTCAGGTGATACAGATAAGGGTAAGGCCCCGAGACTTGACAATACTTTTGCTATAGTTTGAAGAACATCCCCCCCCACCCCCTCCACGTGTGTGGGGATTATCTTTTAACTAATGTAATAAATTCTGTTTTAAAGAACATGTTATATTTAATTGGACAGGTGTTAGTCCACCCGCTTTTAAAAGATTGATAGCTTAACTCTGATTTTCAGTTGTTTACCTTGAATACGTTTTGTTTTAAGAAAGAATATTTCAAATGAAAAACCAGATTTCTGTTTTATAAATGTTTTCCAAATGATGAACATATATTTCAGGTAACCCTTGGAGTCTAGGACTCGGGGAGTTACAGAATGGTGTCAAAACCTGCTGTTATTGGTTATTGTTTGCACCCAAAAACCGTCAATGATTTTTGAGCCCGAATGGAGTTGAAGTCGGGTGAAGGAGACGTTTGGGCAAGTAGTAATGACTCATCGGACTCAAGAGGTAAGCTCGATGGGGGGAACAACTGTTGGGAGATGAGGAGAGTCCGATGGGAGCATGTGGCAAGTGTAAGCATCATCGGGCTATGAGAATATAACTTATCATGTTGAGAGCCCGATGGAAAAGTAAAGCAACGTTATAACTAATCGGACATCATGGAAAGAGTCATGAGCCCAATTCATCCAACAGGGAGAGGCCGATTGACGAAGGACAGGGCGTTGCTATTCACAGCTGGCATGATGACATCATCTCTGCAAGTTTTTGGAAACAAGAGTCCGTCTGGGAAAGGAGTTGTTAGTTGCCAGCTGGATTGGAGCATCTAATCCCTAAGTTAAAGGGATTAATTCAAGCAAGTTCTGGATAAGGAAGGAGATGGTGATATAGAAGGATTCCTTCAAATCTGCCAATCAATCAGTAGCTTGGGGCGTAAGAAAAGGAATTATAGTCCAAATAGGAATCAGTTCAGGCCGCTATAAATATAGAGGCAGGCCTTCAAGGAAAGGACTCCGCGTCTCTTCGACAAAAGCATACACAGCATTCAGCATTTAGGACATTCAAGGCATTCAGAGCACTTTCTCTAAGTCTTTGTTTCCTAGCTTTAATAGCAATTAGGTCTGTGTCTTTTTGTTATTTTTTCTCTGTTTCTTTTGAATGATCAGTCCATTCTGTTGTTCTTGAGATCTGTTTTAGTTTTCCAAGCATTTAATAAAAATCTATTTTTATTAAACCGTTTGTGATTTGTTTAACTTGTTCAAACCTGATACTTTTTAGCTTGTGCGCTTCAGTACTGCTAAAGAACTTTTAGTGAGGGTACTTTCCTACTCACTACACACAATCACCAGTTTAGAAGTCAGATTCACCAAAAGCCTTGTGTATCACTGACACAAGCAGATAGGAAATTAGTTTGCACGCTTAAACACACACACACCGAACCACAGATTGGTTCAGGCACGCCCGCGCAAATTAGAGCAAACATTTTTGGCACGCCCGGTGGGACCCACAGTGTCAAATCATGCCTCCGAAGAAAGATAAGACGACAAAGGACGATCAGCATATGGATCCGCCCACGGAGGAGAGCACCGGCCAATCTCCACAGGACGGTAGTATCACGTTAGAAGCCATCTCGGAAGCCATGAGGGCTAACGTAGAGCCCATGTGGCATGAGTACAACGCGCTCATAGGTTCTATGGGCAACCTCAAATCGGTCATGCAACAAACGACCGATATCCATAAAAGTCAGGCTGATCTGATCCATGAAACCAGGACCACTCACTTGAAGTTGGACCGACTGACGGAAACAATCGAAAAGTTGATTGAAACCTATAAGGCCGGATCTAGAGGAGAACAGGTCAACGGTTCGGGCTCGGGTACCTCGCTGGAGTCCGATAAGCCGAAGAGCCCACCATATGTCTGTCCGAACCTAAGAGACGAAAATGGCTCAGGAAAGCAATCTGAGTCGCAGACCGGCATCGCTGGCAGTTTGGTGGTCACCGATCCCAACGGATCGGCGACACCAGGGTTTGGAGGATCGGCCGGCCAGACTGAAAGCTCAGTCGGCCACACACAAGGGAATGGCCATGGGGGGCAGAGGAACAACGGTGGGTTTTGGACCCATCAGGTCCAGAATAACCAACAGAACGGACCACCGCCGTTGATACCCCCGATAAGGAATGTTCAGCCCGTAGTTCAACCCATCAATAGGGAAGAGCTGGTAGCGGCCATACACGAGGAGTATGGCCCGTTTATGCGGAGACTGGAAAGGCCGACTTACAGACGGCCGTACCCGCCGGAGATTGACCGAGTCATATTTCCTCAGGGGTATAAGGTACCGAATTTCACTCTATTCTCAGGAGAGAGTGAACAGTCCTCAGTTGAGCCCATTGGCCGTTTTATTGTTCAATGCGGCCATGTGGGTCACAGTGACCCATTGAAGTTAAGACTGTTCCCAAATTCGCTAACGGGCATGGCGTTTTTGTGGTACGTCAACCTCCCAGCCAATTCGGTGTTAACTTGGCAAGGGATGGAGGAGTTGTTTCACGGACAGTTCTATAGGACTGAGCCTGAGACATCATTGGCAGATTTGTCGCGAATGATGCAACTGGTGGGGGAGACCGTGGAAACATACATAGCCCGTTTCCGAAAGGCAAAATACCGCTGCAAGACAGTGTTGCCCGAGGAGGAGTATGCAAAGATGGCCATGGGGGGCATGTCCTTTGAGCTTCGCAAGAGGTTTGAAGGAACTGACTTCCGTGATCTGTTCGAGCTTGCCACACGGGCGGGTCGCTACGAACGTATTCTCTTGGATGAGCAGGAGAAGAAGAACTCTTCCAAGGGAACATATTACAAAGACCCCAATTACGAGGTCCACTTGGCAGAGTGTGACCTTGAAACAGAATGCGATATGGCCGAATTAATTTGCAAACGGCTAATCGTATGCAACGCCTTGAACAAGCCTGTTAATAATAACACTGCTGCAAAGAAGATGGCGTTCGAGGCGGGGAAAAACTATACTTTCGATATAACAATGGCTGATCAAATATTCGATGCCTTGTTGGCCGATAAAGTGATCAAGCTAAGTGAAGGTCATCGGATCCCAAAGGCCGATGACATAAAAAACAAAGAATATTGTAAATGGCACAATTCTTGGAAGCATGCTACTAACAATTGTGTTGTTTTTCGCAATTTTATACAGGAAAACGTCGAGAAGGGGGTCTTCAAATTCTCGGACAAAGCAATGGGGATCGATGCAAATCCGTTTCCTCAGATCACGGGCACAAACATGGTGATGCCCAACCTAACTAGGTTGTCAAGGCCGAGACTGAAGATTGACTTATCTGACGAGGAATTTGTGCCAACACAAAGGGAGGGTAAACAAATTGCTACTTCGGCCACCAATGGGCCAAAGGTTACAATACATGACCTCCGAAAGAGTCACCAAGAGCGCAAAACAGAAGTACAGAAAGCTGAAGAAGAGTCGGCCAAATCCAGCACGGATAACCTGATAGCCGATCTACGGCGACAGCTGGAATTCATCGAACAAGGCCTTTGCCCGAGGTGCAAGGCCGGCATCAAGAAGGAAGTCTCGAGCCCGAGTAAGAGGCCGAGAAGCTATGAAAATCGGGACTCAAGCCCGAGAAGGCCCGTACATGAAAGATTGTCATTACCGTGGCAAGGACAGGCCAAGCCCGAGTGGCGTGCAAAACATCCGTTGGGACACCAAGTCGGCCATCGAGAATACGGCCGACTGGGGGAAAGTAGTTCCCAAGTGATCCCAATGCCTCAGAGGCAAGCAACAATTTCTGGAAGGAGCCCGAGGATGGTGCTACCGCCTAGGGTAGAAGATCAAAAATGGCATAGAGCTGAACACTCCAAGTTCCCAGCACGGCCGCAATATAGCAAGTCCCAGAAAAGAAGATATCAAAGAATGCGACAGGCCGAGCAGGAACGCCAGTTGTTGAAGAATCAGGTAGGGGGTCCGATTGCTCCCACCGAGCCTCGGAAGGAGAGAGTCCGACAAGAAAGTTCACAGGAAAAGGGGACAGGTACGGTGGACAAGATGATTGAGTCCGATGGAGATGGGTCAGATTCTAGTTTTTCGCCAATCCAATTCGGGACAATTCCAGTAGGCCTGTCTTCTAACATGGTGTTCACGCTACCCCTGTCTTTCATGGCCAAGCTGGATCAACCATCGGCCATGGAAGGGGATGTGGTTGAAGGCTCAGCTAAGGACTCGGCCGTGATGGAAGAAAACTTTTGGAACGGGGGAGAGGTCGTTAAGCCTAAAGTGGTGGAAGCCACTAGCAAAAGTGTGGACGCCACCGATGGGCAGACCAATCGGCCAAAGATTACTATTTTAAGGCCGAAGGAACAACAGACTGAGGAAGGAGTGAAGACCGGACCAGTTAAAGTAGTGTTTGAAAAGCCAACACACCAGATGTCCCAACATCTAAAGCCATTGTATGTAAAAGGGCACATAGAGGGCGTCCCGATAAACAGGATTCTTGTTGATGGGGGGTCTACTATCAACATCATGCCCCAAATCATGTTAAGGATCTTGCAGAAATCGGAGTCGGAGCTGATTCCGACAGAAATGAATGTCCAAAGCTTCACGGGGGCACCTTCAAGGACGAAAGGGATCCTACCCTTGGAACTGACCGTTGGCAGCAAAACGGTCATGACAGCGTTTTTCATCGTGGAAACTTCAGCGGCCTATAATGCTTTATTAGGCCGGGATTGGATACACCCAAACTATTGTATTCCCTCCACCCTTCATCAGTTGTTAATTTTCTGGAGAGGAGATGAGGTGGAAGTGGTGGGGGCAGACACCAAGCCCTTTGTAGCCCGGGTGCAGACGGCCGATGCAGTCTTGTATGAAGATGACATCGGGCCAGTGAAGTTGTTGGGGTGTAACAAATTGGGAAGGCCAAATACGGCGACCTTCCTTAAAGGAAGTTTGTCGGACGTCAAGGCATATTTCCATAATCTCAGTCGGACAGAAGAATCAAGGCCGATCGAGATCGTAGAACAAGAAGACGTCCATGGGGATTACGACAATTGAAGAACGGAAGCTGCTGGCCTTAAGAGCCAGCATGGCCAGATGGTGTGCATTCTTGGCCGACCGAAGATTGGAAATCGGCCCTACTGACGGAACAATCAATCTGGCTGATTGCATTTACGAAGAAGAAGCCCCGAAGGAAGAAGAGATTCAGATACATGAGTTGGAAACGGCCACGGCTAAGCTGGATGATCTTAAGGCCGATGTCCAGGACCCTCTCTTGGAAGTCAACTTAGGCGAAGAAGGGGAGCACAAGCCTACCTATGTGAGTCAGATGTTGGATCCTCAGGGTCAGGCCGATATGATTGCACTCCTGCATAAATATAAGGATTGTTTTGCTTGGGAGTATGATGAGATGCCGGGTCTGTCAAGAGAACTGGTGGAACACCGATTGCCAATTAAATCGGGGTTCAGGCCGTTCAAACAGCTGCCTAGGCGCATGTCACCAGAAGTGACACTGAAGGTGAAAGAAGAGATCGAACGATTACTGAACGCTGGCTTCATTCGGACAGCCCGATATGTCGAATGGGTCTCGAATGTAGTGCCAGTAGTGAAGAAGAATGGGAAGCTAAGGGTTTGCATAGACTTCAGGAATTTAAACTTAGCTACCCCGAAAGATGAGTATCCTATGCCTGTGGCCGATCAGTTAATCGATTCGGCTGCTAAACACAAAATTCTGTCATTTATGGATGGGCATTCGGGGTATAACCAGATTTACATCGCCGAAGAGGATGTCCCGAAGACTGCTTTTCGGTGCCCGGGGGCAATTGGAACCTTTGAGTGGGTTGTCATGCCTTTCGGACTCAAGAACGCTGGAGCCACTTATCAGTGGGCAATGAATTCAATCTTCCATGACATGATCGGGCAGTTCATGGAAGTTTACATAGATGATGTAGTGGTAAAGTCAGGGAATTACACCGATCATTTGAGAGATTTGGAAAAGGCGTTTGAAAGAATGCGGGCTCACGGATTAAAAATGAACCCTCTCAAATGTGCATTCGGTGTTACAGCAGGAAATTTCTTAGGTTTTCTGGTACATCAAAGGGGTATAGAGATTGATAAAAATAAGGCTCGGGCTATTCAAGCAGCAAAACCGCCTGCTAATAAGAAGGAACTCTAGAGATTGCTCGGGCAAATCAATTTCTTAAGAAGATTCATATCAAACTGTGCCGGGAAGACCCAAATATGGACCCCACTATTGAAGATCAAGACCGATGAAGACTTCAAGTGGGAAGACAGCCATCAACAAGCCTTTGAAGGAATCAAACAGTATCTGTCAATGCCTCCAGTGTTAATGCCACCAAAAAAGGGTAGGTATTTAAAATTGTATATATCGGCTTCTGATTGCTCTGTAGGTAGTATGCTAGCTCAAGATAATGAGCAAGGTAACGAGCAGGCCGTTTACTATTTAAGTAGAATTTTGACTCCAATCGAGCAGCGTTATGCGCCGATTGAGAAGTTATGCTTGGCTTTGTATTTTTCTTCACAGAAGTTAAGAACATATATGCTTCCTGTTTCCACTTATATAATATGTCAAACGGATGTGATAAAATACATGCTATCAAGACCAATCATGAGAGGCCGAATTGGGAAATGGACCTTGGCCTTGATGGAGTTTGCCATCCAATACCGTTCACAGCAATTGGTAAAAGGCCAGGCCATAGCCAATTTCTTGGCCGATCACCTAGATCCTGCTGATTTGGGAACACTGCCTCCAGCACCTAAAGTTCTGAGCACATCCTTAGTCCCATGGACTTTAATCTTTGACGGGTCCAAAAACGCAGAAGGTGCTGGGGCAGGAGTGGTGATTGTATCACCCAAGTACAAAAAGACAAAAATGTCTTTTCGGCTCAACTTCAAATGCACTAACAATCAGGCCGAGTACGAAGCACTTATAATCGGATTAGAAATACTCCTTGAAATGGGGGCATCATCTGTGCATATAAAAGGGGACTCAGGTTTGGTGATCGGACAGATTGCTGGAGAGTTTCAGATAAGAAGTTGGGAGTTATGCCCGTTCCATGCAGTTGCTACTCAGCTCATGGAAGCATTTGATGACATTAGTGTGAGCTATATCCCAAGAACAACCAATACTGAGGCCGATAAGTTGGCAAAGAGAGGATCAGCCTCACCCTCCCAGAAGAGTGCAGAAGACCAACTCATCACGGTCAATGTCCGGTCATTACCGTCCGTTGCAAAGAGGGGTTGGTACGCTACCACCAATTCGGTCCTGATGGAGGATAGCGATTGGAGAGTTCCTATTATTGAATACCTGAGTCACCCAAATGTCAGAGTGGACCGAAGAGTTAGGTTATTTGCAGTCCGATTCGTGGTACTAGATGGGGAATTATTCAAGAAACCGATCGGTGACGACGTGGTCCTGAGGTGCTTGGGGAAGAAGCAGGCCATGCAGGTTATGGCCGAAGTACACGAAGGGAAATGTGGAGCACATCAAGCCGGCACCAAGATGAAGTGGCTATTGAGGAGGTATAATTATTATTGGCCTGGCATGTTGAAAGACTGCATCAGCTATGCCAAGGGTTGTCAACCTTGTCAAAAGCATGGTCCGATTCAACATGTGCCGGCCAAAGTATTGCAACCTATAATCAAACCATGGCCGTTTAGGGGATGGGCGATGGATTTGATTGGCAAAGTCTTACCGCCATCATCCGGCCATCATTGTTTCATAATAGTGGCTACGGACTACTTTACCAAGTGGGCCGAGGCCATACCTTGTAGAACGGTAACACAAGCCACCGTCATAAAATTCATTGAAGAACACATTATCCATAGGTTCGGCCTTCCAGAAACAATCACGGCCGATCAAGGATCTGTGTTTACAGGGACGGAGACCTCCGCCTTTGCAGAAAGTAGGGGAATCAAGATTCTTAATTCTACACCTTACTATGCACAGGCTAATGGTCAGGCCGAGTCTACTAACAAGATCCTTAAGGGGATCATTGAAAAGATGATCGTAGAAAATCCTAGAGAATGGGACAAGCTCTTGTCCGAAGCATTATGGGCCTATCGGACGTCGAAGAGATCAAGTACTGGGGTTACACCGTTCATGCTGACCTACGGGCATGACGCGATGTTACCTATGGAAGTTACAGTCCGATCGGCCAGAAGGGCTTTACAGAATCAACTAGAGCCCGCTGAATATACGGAGGCTATGGTAGCTGAGTTGGAAGGGCTTGATGAAATGAGGCTAATGGCCTTGGATGCATTAAAAGTACAAAAACAACGGGCCGCCCGAGCTTACAATAAAAGGGTGAGAGAGAAATCTTTTTGCACCGATGATTTGGTGTGGATGGCCGTGTTACCTATTGGAGATAAGGATAATCGATACGGTAAATGGTCGGTCAATTGGGAAGGCCCGTTCATCGTTCACCATGTTAAAAGAGGAGGTGCTTACAGGCTTCATGATTTAGATGGGACTATACATGTCCGATTAATCAATGGTCAGTATTTAAAGTCTTACTATCCAACGTTATGGGAGACCATTGATCTAGATTATAAACCTAATCCTGGGTTGGAGTATGATCAGCTGATAAATTATGAGCCGGAGCCCGAATAATTTAGGTGAACAGGGATTTTGTATTGATAGGCTGAGCACAGCTTACTTACAAAGTAATAATAAAAAAAAAAAATTTTACAAGTATATATAAACAGGAGTCGGTCTCTAGGCCGACCCAAAATTCCTAAGTTTAGCCTTCAAGTCTTCCCATGTCTTGAGGGCTCCAGACCGATCTCGCTTGGCTTTTTCCAGCTTTTGGGCCCAAGCCCGGGATATGGGGACGCTGGCTTGTAACTGATCACTGCACTTCTGAGCGTCACCGCCTAGCGAAGAAAGGGCTTCGTCAATTTTTTCAAGAGCGGCGCTGTTGGTGATGACATCGGCCTCACACTGGGCAAGTTGAGCTTTTAATGCAGCAATACGGTCCCGCAGCCAAGTATCCCTTGCTAAAACCTGAGCCCGAGAGGCCTTCCCCGCTTCAAATTTGGCTTTGGCCCCTTCCAAGAAATTCAGTGCCTTCTGCCGGGAGCCTAGGTGCAGTTCTGCATCAGCTTGAATTTTCGAGGTCGATCTGTCCATGAGACGGGCACTGGGAAGTCTCTCTTTTATCTCCAACAGTAAGGATAGTTGCCCGTCAGAAAGGGAAGGATCGGCCATGAGAGTGTTCAAGGCAGAGTCAACGTCAGCAGTAGCAGGAAGGTTGGAAAATTCTTGGTCCGCCAGTCCGAGGAGTAAGTCCTTGGATTGTTGCAGCAGGGAAGGAGAAACCGCTTCGGGCTCTAGGGGACCGAGGTCAAAAGCTCCCAGGTCCAGGCCCAAGAAGAAGTCATTAAAGGGAATAACGGGCACTGGGTCTGAAGGATCGGCCTGTTCAAGAGAATACAGTCAGGCATTGTTGTTAGAATCATACGAATTAACGCAAAGTAACACAGCAATACCTGGGTGTGAGGACGAAGCGAGGCTGAGATTGTTTCGCGAATATCGGCCTCGCTTGGTTGAGAAGATGTTTGAAAAGAAGAGGGGAGGCCGGTTCCCGCGTCCGGACTCATCGAGGCCATGGTCGTCTGTGGGGCTTCTGTTTCAGGGACAGAGCCCGAATTATCATCACCGGCCTCGACGGCAGACGCCTCAGGGGGGTTGATCTCGGCCACCACCGGTCCTGGTACTATGTGAGCAGGAGAGCTGACGGCGGTGGTAGGTTCCCCTTGTCCGGTTGGAGTTTCGTGTGCAGAAGGGACGGCTTGATTTACTTCCTCCCCAGCAGCCTCTGTGGTAGGTTCAGCACCGGCCTCACCCTCAGTGCTGGAAGAAAGAACAACTTGCTCAGGGACTTGGCCGATATGAGTAAGGTCTTCATCTCCGTCTCCGCTTGAAGGATCAAGAGGAGGCACGATGTGAAGTGGCATCACCCTAACGGCCACTCGCTCTAGATAAGCCGTTGCAGAGGCCGGTGATGTAGGGAGAGTTGGGGGAAGAGTCTGAGCAAGGTTTGGAAGTGGATCCTCTCCCGAATCTTCGTCAGCAAGCTGCAAAGATAGAACAAAAGGATTAATATTGAATAAAAGGAATTCGGGCTCAAATCAAAAGGGGAAGAGCAAACCTGGACGGAGGCCGTTGTTTTTTGTTTCTTTTGAGACGGACCTTTGCCCGGGGTTGGTTTACGAGCCGTTCTCTTGGCGATTTGTTTGTGCCGGGTTGGAGCTGCTGCCGGTACAGGAACATCGGCCACGATGGCCGATGTTGCAGTGAAAGGAGCCAGGGCCTCAGCAGCGGTGCGTGAAAATATGCTTCGAGCCCGTTCACCCTACCACTGGGTGAACTCTTCTGATACTACTGGCCGGGCAGAGAAGGGTGTAAAGTTGAACGCGGCTTTGAGCCGGGCTGACCTCTCTGTTATCTTTTTTACCTGCCCGTCATTAACGATAAGGCCACGTTCAACCCAGTCAACGTTGACGGTGATACCGGGAGGAACGGGCACTAGTTGAGTAAGCCCGAATTGGCGGGCATATAGAGGAGCAAAATAGTACTCGGCCCCGCATTTATTGTTGGCCGACGGGATGCTTGGGCTAAAAATAATGTCTCTAGATACTAAGTAGCTAGAAAATATTTCATTATAGGTAGACTGGGTGCCCGAACCCCAGTTTGAAGGGTTATTGGAGAGCTGGAGAAAAGAAGAGAATTGAAGGGAAAAGAATGGGGTGAAGAGATTGACGTCCCGAGGGGAGCAACCCTGGTAAAAGAAGGAAAAACACTCTTCAAAAGAATGTATAGAAGGAGATACGTTCACGAATTGGATAGCGGAGATTGGAATGTCGGCCAGGGGAGTGATGGTGGGTTGGAATTCAGGGAAGTATGAGTGAAGCCATAATTGCAGTATCCACATCGGGCTCCCACCAGCACTGAAGCCCGAATGAACAAAATCTGTTGTGCCTCGGACCAAATATGCCCAAACCAGCGTAGCCATGGCCAGTGGCTGCCCCGATGCAAGGGCCAGGGCTACGGTTGTATATTCTTTGGTAATGGCTTGGGAGGTCGAACAGAAGAGATATTTGTTGAGCCAGTAGATGATGAAGGCAGTGTGTTCTGCATCGGACACCGCCGTATCATCTGCCCCGATGCAGGCAGCAAGGAAACCTCCAAAGGCCGTGATCGGCCTGTGAGAAACGGCCCCGTCCCTGACAATTTCTTGTTGAGGATAGGCAAAGCTGGCCGTCCCGACATTAAGCCCGGGAATGATCTCTTGTCCGTGGGGACGGAGGCCGAGCAGATAGCTAATGTCTTTGACAGTTGGGGCCATTGGTCCGCAACGGAAAAGAAAGCCATTGCAAGACGAGGACCAGAAGAGTAGAGCAGACAGAAGGAGAGGCCGGTCTATTTCAATGCGAGACCGACTGAGCATGATTGCATCGTAGATGCCCGTTTGCTTCCAGATGGCGGCCTTAGAGGCCGAAACCCTAGTTACCCACTTGTCCCAATCAGCAGCGTGTGTCGGCCATCCTCGGATTGGTTGGTTCGCAGTCTGGACCTTGGACCAATGAGCAGGGACTTGTAGGAACTATTCGTTTTCTATCGGAGGAAAGAAAGGAAGAAAAGCTGCAGGAGGGTGGCCCAGAAATGCCGCGCCTAAGCCTGGTGCGACGGGAGAACCGTCGGAGGAGCTGTAGGGGGTGAGGTATTCAGTGGATATGTCTGCGGCGTGAGCTTTGGCCAAAGCCCTAACCTCCCTGCAGCGATTTTGTGGCGGTGGAGCGTCTGCGAAAGACTTTTTTCCTTTGGAGGTGACCGGAGCGGTTTTGGGAGCCATGTTTATGGAAGGAAGAAAGTCGCCGGAAAAGATGAAGATAGAGTGAGAAGCTCTGTGTTTTGCTTGAATTCTGGAGAGAGTAAAATGTGAATGTGATGAGTTTTCGGACGTTGGGTGATATTTAAATGTCACGACGCCGTAATCATGGCGCATTAAAAGTAGGGTGACTGGTGGGATTCTCCATAACCTGACGTTAGCTGCGTGCTTGACGCGTGGCATATTTGAAATTCAAAACGTCACATCAATCAGGGCGGGACGTTTGATATGACCTTTTGGGGGGCAATTGTTTGCACCCAAAAACCGTCAATGATTTTTGAGCCCGAATGGAGTTGAAGTCGGGTGAAGGAGACGTTGGGGCAAGTAGTAATGACTCATCGGACTCAAGAGGTAAGCCCGATGGGGGGAACAACTGTTGGGAGATGAGGAGAGTCCGATGGGAGCATGTGGCAAGTGTAAGCATTATCGGGCTATGAGAATATAACTTATCATGTTGAGAGCCCGATGGAAAAGTAAAGCAACGTTATAACTAATCGGACATCATGGAAAGAGTCATGAGCCCGATTCATCCAACAGGGAGAGGCCGATTGACGAAGGACAGGGCGTTGCTATTCACAGCTGGCATGATGACGTCATCTCTGCGAGTTTTTGGAAACAAGAGTCCGTCTGGGAAAGGAGTTGTTAGTTGCCAGCTGGATTGGAGCATCTAATCCCTAAGTTAAAGGGATTAATTCAAGCAAGTTCTGGATAAGGAAGGAGATGGTGATATAGAAGGATTCCTTCAAATCAGCCAATCAATCAGTAGCTTGGGGCGTAAGAAAAGGAATTATAGTCCAAATAGGAATCAGTTCAGGCCGCTATAAATATAGAGGCAGGCCTTCAAGGAAAGGACTCCGCGTCTCTTCGACAAAAGCATACACAGCATTCAGCATTTAGCACATTCAAGGCATTCAAAGCACTTTCTCTAAGTCTTTGTTTCCTAGCTTTAATAGCAATTAGGTCTGTGTCTTTTTGTTATTTTTTCTCTGTTTCTTTTGAATGATCAGTCCATTCTGTTGTTCTTGAGATCTGTTTTAGTTTTCCAAGCATTTAATAAAAATCTATTTTTATTAAACCGTTTGTGATTTGTTTAACTTGTTCAAACCTGATACTTTTTAGCTTGTGCGCTTCAGTACTGCTAAAGAACTTTTAGTGAGGGTACTTTCCTACTCACTACACACAATCACCAGTTTAGAAGTCAGATTCACCAAAAGCCTTGTGTATCACTGACACAAGCAGATAGGAAATTAGTTTGCACGCTTAAACACACACACACCGAACCACAGATTGGTTCTGGCACGCCCGCGCAAATTAGAGCAAACAGTTATTAATGTTGTTCTTCCGCCGGATGACACTCCGTCGCTGGGACCTGTGGCGGGATAGGGCATCATATATATACTATGGATAGTGGTACATGTTAAGTTAAGTACAGGATAACTGATCTATCACCTGTCATGATCTACAGGTCTTAAACGGAAATGAAATTTTTTTCTTATTTTGCTATGCTGTGGCGTGACACTGAATTTGACTAGTCTATAAGGTCTTGTCCAAATTATAAGCACTTATATATACAACAATAATCAAAGGTTCATACCACTATTATCAAAGTAATAGTAGTTGTTGTCATATAACAACTTTGACAACAACTACTATTGCTTTGGCAATAATAATACCCAAATAAAATTAACAAACTAATCCGTACCTTGCATTTGTGGTATTGCCAAGGCTAATGGTGAGAGTGCACCAAACTCAATGAACCCTCGAGGTACAAGTACAACCAATGATTGATCGTCTTTTCTATTTTACTCTCAACGAAACAAAAGCATTATGATCTTCACGGATTTTCACAGACACAAATATAATAAGCCACATCATCAGATAAATATCTTACAATAACAAAAACATGAAACTTATATACCTACTTTCACAAACTAACAAGCAAATAAAAGAAATGAATTGTAGATGAAGCACACGTATATGCAAAACTACTAATGCTTTCTATATATATATTAGGAGTAATGCTATGGTTGTCAAAGGATTTGACGATTATATCACATGCATGTTGTGGCCACAGACCAGTACAGGTGATATTATGAATTGGGGAACCATATGATTACTCATATATAAACAGATACCGGCCAGTTAGCCTTGAACTTGGAGGCCTGTTTGGCTCCATGGTTAATAGTTAGGAGTATAAGTCAACAGAGCTTTACATGAGAAGAAGAGAGCCGAATGTAGCCAGAAGATGACTTGCCAAGAACAGTACCACCTAATGCAGAGGAGGCACATATTGCGGCAAGTCATTCCTGGCAGCAATCCACTCTCTACCTCTTCATGCAATCTACTTAGGCAAAAAAAACTATATATATACATATATATAGTCTATGTATTAGTCATGAGGTGTTGCATGTGTAAGGGAATGCTGTGACTCTACATATATATGTATATTAAGGGTTAGTGATAGGTGGCATTGCATATATTCGCACATTTCCCATTTAGATTAACTTTCTACAAGATGCCACTTTCACGCCAACCAAAGAGAATGACAAAATGCAAATGAGAATTTTTGTATGGGTTGAACATAGCTACATCGTGGTGTTGACTAATCTGAGGTTATCATATGATTTATTGATCGGTTAATCGAGGATAAAAATCTAAATTTGACTATATAACAGTCATCTATTGATTGGAACCGTGCCTATAATCATGAGACCATGCAATAACTACGACATAAACAGCATCCAATTTCTACTTTCACTCTGATACTTTTTCTTTTGTTTTCTTTCTTTTTTTTGGGAAGAGAACACTTTTTCTTATCTGGTTTGAAATACTTTAGAACCAATAAAAGGTGTCTGAAATCAACTTGCCATGAATGGTGTCAAGAGTTGAATGGTGGGTGGAAATGGATTTGATATGCTTATTTGTGGGCATAGAATCTGTGAAGTGATGTTATGGGGTTGAACTTTGGAGTAGTCATGCTTGGAAAGAAAATATGATATATGTTGATGATGATAACGCTTGGAATTTGATGCGCCAATAGGATTTTTTTCATTACTATAATGGGATACAAAGATTCGAACTTGCGTGCGCGTCTAGGGTATGGAATTTGATGCGGATCAATTCGGATAGAATCTCAATTCCAAATTAGGATCACTTTAACATGCCTTGTGTCTTACAATCTCAATCTTGCAATGTATAGATATTCATCAGAAAAAATGAGTAATGTTAGGTACACGTACCTAAAACATAAGATTAAAAAACACACCTATTGATGTGAATCACTAAAAATAATCTTTAGTTACCAAATATAAGAATGTATAGATAGATTTAATTTCAAAATTGACATTTCCACATCAACAAGTGTACTTTTTTTGAGTGTATGTATTAGGTGTACCTAGCATTACTCAAAAAAAAAAAAAAAAAAAAGAGACTAATGGAATTCAAGGCACATTTTGTCTTTTTTTTTTCCTTTGATTATCTTTCTTATGTACTGTTCCTCGCACAAGAGGAATAGTAAACACAGGGACAAAATTATATTTTTTTCACTATTTATCTTGTGAGAGGAACAGTACGCTCCTCCGTCTACTCTACGTGGAATCTATATCTATCTATACGTGTCGCATATAAAAGACAAGCCCTCAAATCTACTGCGTGGCATTTTTTTTAATTATTTAATAAGCATTATGCTTTTTTTTTTATTATTATTTACCTGGATAATTCACGCTACACACACGCACACGCACACATAATCCAAGTAGTAGAACCCAAGAGATAGATCTGATATAAGCACACATGGCGTTCTAGAATGAAGGAGGGAAAAAACCACTCCTACTCTCCCATGGGGAGATTTGAACCCATCTCCTTCTACTTGTGGAGAGGAGGTGATGCCACTTGACCACAAGGGTCTTGGCATAATAAGCATCATGCTAATGAGTGTACTTTCTTGAAGACAACACTTTAATTAAGAATTAAGCAACACTACATAGAGATCTAAGTTGATTAATTCAAATTGAATGCACCTACACTTCATTAAAAAATTAAATGATGTCATCCGCTTACTGTTATATTTAATTTAGAGTTATTATTAATTTCTTTATATTAACAACTTGGATTAATCTTTGGCGTCATCTACATAAAATATTAAATTACACTTTACACCCTAGTTTGGGCACTTTAATTAAGAATTAAGCAACACTACATAGAGATCTAAGTTGATTCATTCAAATTGAATGCACCTACACTTCAATAAAAAAAAAATAAAATGATGTCATCGATCTGGTTACTATTATATTTAATTCAGAGTTATTATTAATTTTCTTTATATTAACAACTTGGATTAATCTTTGGCATCATCTGCATAAAGTATTAAATTACACTTTGCACCCTTATAGTTTGGGCAATTTAATTAAGAATTAAGCAACACTAGAGATCTAAGTTGATTCATTCAAATTGAATGGACCTACACTTCATTAAAAAAAAAATGATGTCATCCGGTTACTATTATATTTAAATTAGAGTTATTATTAATTTTCTTTATATTAACAACTTGGATTAATCTTTGGCATCATCTACATAAAGTATTGGGTAAATTACACTTTGCACCCTTGTAGTTTGGGTGTAATTTCACTTTGATCCTTACAATTTAGCTTCAATATAGTTCATTCATCAAATTTTCTTACAATTTGACAGACTTAGGTTCAATACTGGTGTGTAAAGTGTAATTTCTCTACATAAATTTATCATTTTGCCCCTAATGATACCTCACGTGTGCATCACATGACCTATTTCTGTAAAAAATTATAGGAAATTTTCATGAATGAACTATATTAATGAACTTAAATTGAAACTGTAAGGACCAAAATGATAAAATTGAAACTATAGGGATTAAGTGACATCACACCAAATCCAATTGTATATGCTTGTACCTAATATTTGATTGAATGTGGCCAATATTTTTCTATTCTGGTTTTAACTTGGCTATGACTATGTATATGTTTCACCTAAAATATGACTATTTCTGTGTGCGACTTCCAAACACAGAAGAAGGAAATTCTTGATTTATATTTGTATATACATATATATATATATGTATGTAACTATGTATGATTCTACAGGGAGTTGTTACAAAGGAATATGTGTGCTACTAAGACATTTAATTGTAAATCAATCATACACATGCACATAAGGTCGGGTTCAAGGCGTAACCTGAAACAGAATACCTAGATCGGAATCGGTTTTCGTTATGAGCCCTCTACGTGGTGTAAATCTTGTTGCATGGACTTGTTACCTCCGTGCACACTCCATTTGCTTCGTCTTGGTCGAGGTTAAGGCTACTAGAGTCTCCCCCATGTATCCACGTGCGAAATCACAAATGGTGATTAGCCTAGAGAGAGAGAGAGAGAGAGAGAGAGAGAGAGAACTAAATTCTCTCTGTTTCATGTGTAGAGTATAGTGAGACGTGTATGGGAGCTTTTATCATGCCCCGTAGTAGCAAAAATAGAGAAAATAAATTCTCTTTTGGACCCATAGGCCATGACAGTTGAAAGTCACCACATTATCCATAACCAAAGTCTAATCATCAGAGTAATGAATCAAACCACCCATTGGAAAGTTCTAAGTTCGATATATAATCAGAGTTTAATACTAAACTATATATTACAAACCTAAAGTATCTGCAGAAACGTAGTTAAAGTATTATGGCAACCTACGCCAATATGAACATAACTATTGCAGAGTCTCTAAAAGTATAAACATAAACTAGCTTCAAATCTTTAGCTTGCGTAGTAGTCAGCACCAGCATAGTCTCCGTCCTCGTAGGCTCCATCCTCGTAGTCCCTGTCCATGTATGCATCTCCTGTATACTCATAACCCTGGCCAGCTGGACATCGAATATCCAGCGGCATTAACGCCATCAGCTATGAGAGTCGAGTGAATGCACACACGAACAGAGTATCTATAGATATGTAGCATATAAATAAACAGCATCGTTAAAAGGATCATCTCATTGTTTGCATGTATGTATGCACAAGCTCAATATACAAGAACAGATGTCATTCTAATCTCCCAATACATAACATAGACTCTTGGGTCCACATTAATCAAACACGTAGTCCCATACCTACGGTCCGTCAAATACCGACATGCAGTCCTAACATTCTGGTCAACCCGCTCTAATATAATACGGCACGTAGCCCTGACATGCTATAGCTCTCAGCTCCGCTAAACCATTGCACTTAGCTCCACCGTACCACTGCACTCAATGATATCACAACACTTAGCAATGCTACAGCACTTAGCAATATCACAACACTTAGTAATACTACAATGCTACAGCACTTAGCAATATCACAACACTCTCAGCAATACAACAACACATAGCTCCATAATACCTCAGCACTCAACTTCGCTATACTATGATGGCGCGCAGCCCTGATATGCTACTACGACACGCATCCCCAATACGTTACGGCCACTAGCCCCGATATGTTAGAGTTGACACAAAGTCCCACATCATATAACCTCCCAAATCTGACACGGAGTCCAACTCTATCATACGCTAACCTGACAAGTAGTCCCGATCCTATCCCAGCACATTGGGATCCCACACCCGACATTATACGATCTTAGCGACCGCATTCATATGCACCAACATAAACAGTATCGACCTCTATAGTTGAGAGACCCACGACTATGCACCTCGGCTTCTTTTTCTAATTTACAACATTATACCATCATTATACAATTGGTTCCACCACTCAATGCAGTAAGACCATTATTCAACATGTACATCATTCCGATACCGATTCTACCAATCATCGCTTGAAAATATACTGCTTAACAGTTCATCGGATATAATAAACTAAACATTTAACATTCTGTCAAGCTCGATCGATTGAAGTCTTTTCAATCGATTGACAAAAGCAAAGTTCGATCGATTGAACTAAGTTCAATCGATTGAGAATGTTAAAGTTCGATTGAACTACATTCGATCAATCGAGATCGGTCTGTGTTCAATCGCTCGAAATCAGTTAGATCGATTGAACGTTGGTTTTCTTTCCAAACTAAACTGGACTTCCCGTGTATGTTTGGGGTTTCTTGCTGAAACACATATATACATACATAGTTATGCTACAGAGTGAGTATAGACACTCACCAATAAAGACGGTGACGCCAGCGAGCTTGGGGTGGCCGGTGGGTGGACTCGGGGTGATCTTCTCTCTCTTCTCTTTCTCTTTCTCCTTCTCTTTCCCTGTCTCTTTTCTCTCTCTCCTCCTTCGACTTCTCCTACTTCTTCTCTTTATTTGAGAGTATGTGTGTTTGTATGTATGTATGTAGATATATATACGGGTGTGTATATATGTATGAATGTGTATATATATTATGTTGTATATCTCTCTCTCAAAGTTTAGAACATTGGGAGTGTGTGTATATGCTACACATATATAAAGGAGAAGGAGAGTGCAGGTGGCAGTCTGCGTATACTGATTATAACTAGTTCGATCGATCGAAGTGAGTTTGATCGATTGAGAGTAGGTCAATCGCTTGAGAATGGGGACACATCATAAATTCAGGTTTGCAGAGTTTCGATCGCTTGAAGAGGGCTCGATCGATTGAAGAATGAAACTCTCGATCTATAGAAGTTTGTTCGATCGATCGAAACTGAAATTACAGGAAAGGTAAAGATAAGCACATTGAATCTTATTTATATCAAAAGTAATATAAAAGTACAACGAAAATATTGGGTATTACAGCTTCGGCTATAGTCCTCTCAAATAAAACTCTTTCAAGCTAAAACCCTTGTACTTTTCTTTAACTCATTAGTTCTTTTTTATGCCTACAAAAACTTCAAATTGGTATAACTTCTGTTTTATAAGACCCTTTTTCATAAAATTTGATGTTTTGAAATTAGGAAAATGAGATCTATCAAACAAGATTCATATTGACTATGAAACACTAGGAAAAAAAACCTAAAAATTAAACAAATATAGAAAATTGTGTTTTTTCGTATAAATATAACAAAAAATGTATTCCTTTCGTAAAATTGGCACCATAACTACATAGATCTTGAAAAAAAATACAAGAAATAAATTTTAAAAAAAAAATTCATACAAAAAGCCCAATTCATTCATACAAAAAGCCCAAGAATTGAGAAAGTTATCACTTATCACCGTTAATACAAACATATAATATTATTTGTCTGCAGATAGACAAGACATATAATATTATCTGTTAGAGGGATAAAATCTCAAAATTAGGCTATAACGTATCTTTTTTTTATGTAAAATTTCAAAGCCCACTGTGTAGATCTCGAAGGAATACATGAAAAAAATAGATCATCTAAAAAGGCTAAAAATAAATAAATAAAATTATGGTTGTTTAACTCAATATTAGCTGCTTTGACAGATAAAATCAAATAACAATGTTCCAATTTTTTTTTTCTTTTTGGGTGCAATTTTCAATTCCAATGCGTAAATCTCAAACAAATACATGAAATCTACAAAAAAATAGATAAAATAAAAAATAAAATTAAAAAATAAAAAAAAAAAACTCAAAAAGGCTATAAAAAATGAGTGAGTTATGGTGGTTTAAAGTTGACAAATAAAATTATCTATGGGTAGTGATGGACTTTTAACCAAATTGAAGAAGTAAAGAGGGGCTATTTAAAAAGTGGCCAAATCGTGTGGATTTACACTAATACACCTAATATTAAGGGTACAGAAGTAATTTCAGAAACTAAAAACTGAATCTAGCGGTTGTAAACAGAAGTCCTCACTTTGTTAAACTAAAGACTTCTATTTTAAAAAAAACTTCTGCTTACAGCCGTTGGATCCAGTTTTCATTAAGGGTATTGAAGTAATTTCACAGACTTAGCCACACATGACTTTGATACCAAATATGTATAGGATCTAATAATAAATAGGATAAAAGAGAAATTTATTACTTACTTGTGGGAAACCACTATTACAGAGAGAGAGGGAGAGTAACAGAGGGTTAGGGAAGGAAAAAGAGAGAGAGGGGAGAAAACAAGATGCATGTCCACAAACCGGAAGGTCATCTTAAATAAGAAAATAAAGGTCTACAGTTTTCAGGCAAGTTACTGTAGATGTCTAGTAAAAGTAGAAACACAAATCACGTGTCCTCTATTGATGGAGTTGAATCTTTTGTCTTTAACTTTACACTATTCCAAAACCATTGATATACAAAACCATGGGCAAAATCTGTGGATAGGAATGCGTCATTGCATGCGCCATTGGGTGAGTGACCTCATTGCTTACTCCAACTTGTCGTTTAGCTTGCTGGATTGGGATGTCGTGGCAATGATGGCATCGAAGAGATCCTCCATTTGTGGGACCTGACTGGAAATGGACACTGTATCCATTTCTTCTTCATCTTCATAAGGATCTTGGGCTTCTTCTGGAAGACAACCAAAGGTATTTGGCTGTGAAGACTGTGTGGACTATCCTTGTACTTGGTCTACCTAGAAGAAGCTTGGTCTTTACTTTGAGAAACTTGAAAGGCTAGGAATTGCTCTTTGAGGGCTTCCATAACTTTGACCCGTGTCTCTTCCCATGTAAGATGAGGATATTTCCCCCTAATTGAATTAAATAGGAGGTTGAATATATTCAATTTAGAAGAGAGTTGAGATGCTTCAAGCTAAAATTTATCATCTCTTTTATTTTCTTCTTCCTAAAAAATTCTAACATATTCTTTAGTGGCGGCTTGAATTTTAGAAAGAGCAGTAGAGATGTCAAAACCATTCCACCATTTGCACCAGAATGTCCTATGGAGTACTTATATTTGAAGATTATCAGTACCATGCTGAATATCCTATTTCTAAGTCCAGACTAATCTAAATTCAGCAAAAAAGAACAATTTGTTTCTTCCAAATGGAATATTTTCTAAGGATTTTCCTCTGAGAACTGGATGGAAATCATACCATAGGGTGAAATAATCTAGAATTTCTCTAGGAACAATACCAATCTCTAGACCCATCTTTTCCCATCAGTGGTAGAACTAATTAGGAAAGCAATCGAGACCAGTTTTAATAATTTGATCATAAATTACGAAAAGCCAAGTGTGCTTTCGTAAGGAATTCATATAGAGGAATGCAAAATTCCATGCTTGGATATAATCCCAGTAATTATAAGTAGTCCTATAAATCTTTAAAGTTCTGGCCTGAGCAGGGTTAAGACCCCATTGGTTAGCATGAAGAACTTTAACAATATAATACTTTGAATATGTCATAGGACTCTTTTTATCATTTCGAACAACATGGCAATGTTCAATTTGAACATATCCTGTTTCAATTAGAATTGCTTCATATGCAAATCTAGGTTTAGATTCTTAGGTCATAAAATTATGGTTGTTTAAATATCTTTCTTTGAGACCCCAAGCATCTAGCTCCAATTTATTGTCAATTGTAGTATTTAAAATAAGAAAATTTTCCAAAAACTGTTTTTGAAGGAAATTAGAATCTTGAATTAGAATGTCCTTGGCTGATGGCCTAGAAGGACCAGCCTTTGATGGCTGTTTAGACCCTTTGTTGGTCTGTGAACCCTTTGGTGGGTTGTTTTGCTGATGGCCTTTCCCTTTGTTGGGACGCCGCTGAGGGAATTGAAACTCTCCTTTATTAGGAGGTTGCATCCGGCTTTTCCTGCAAAAATTCCCTTGTTAGAAAATCTGGTAAAGAATTTGATCTCCTTTAATATATTCAAGTTGGAAATCAAAAGTAGATACATCAGACTGCCATCTAGCAAATATTTGCTTAAAAATAAGATTCTTTACATCTTGTTTTAAGATATGTTTGGCAGCACTGCAATCTGTACGAATAAGAAATGCCTGGTTAAGTATGTCATCCTAAAATTTAGTGACACACTTAACTATAGAAAACATTTCCTTTTTAAAAGTAGAATAATTTTTTGAAGATCCTTTCCAAACACCAGAGGTGAATCTTAAAAGTTCTTCCTTATTGGTATTCGATTCTTTTGTTTGAGAATTTCCACATGATATGCCCAGAAATATTCTGCTACAGTCAAACCTCCACGTCAACAACAAGGGACCCGGATTATCCGAAAAGTGAGCTAGTGGCCCACCTATCCCGAGGTCTTTTGAGTGTAACCGCTCGGTATGCTCGCACAACCCGGGCATGCGGCGCAGCAGCTCTCCATGAGGTGCAGTTTGACAGCCAAGCTGCTCATCAGTTTCCTAAATCAGTCAGAAAACTAATGGAAGGTGTAATTAGTTTCCTAAGCCATTTAGGGAACCTCCCATAATTTGTGCTCATCAATTTGTAATTAGATTAGCCCGGTTAGCTCGCCTCGCTTCGTCTTCTGAGTCAGACTTGCCCGGGATAAGGGTAGAATACATGCTCGAGCCAAGTGTGATCAACTCGGAATGCATGGAGGTGGAACCAGACGCCTTGGGACCCAGTTGGATGGACCCGATCGTGGCATTCCTGACAATGGGCGTGTTACCCAACAAGAAAGATGAGGCCCGCCGGGTCAGGTACCAGGTGGCCCGATATCATCTTATAGACAACGTCCTCTACAAAAGGAGATTCTGTGTACTGTATCTCCGATGTGTCCATCCCGTACAGGTCCAATCAGTGTTGTACAAAATCCATGAAGGAGTGTGCGGGAATCACATCGGAGGTCGGGTACTCTCTAGAAAGGCCTTACTGCAAGGATATTACTGGCCAACAATGGCCTGGGATTCTCAGGAGTATGTCAGAAGGTGCGACAAATGTCAGAGATACTCTCCCATGATCAACCGACCGGGAGAGCATCAGGCACCAATCCAAAGCCCCTGGCCCTTTGCCCAGTGGGGTATCGACATTATCGGACCCCTACCGACGGGAAAAGGACAGGTCAAGTTCGCAGTCATCGCCGTGGACTACTTTACCAAGTGGGCGGAGGCCGAGCCCTTAGCAACAATAACCGAGCGAAAAATGGAAAACTTCATGGAAAAGAATATCCCCAGTAGGTTCGGCATTCCCCGGGTTCTGGTTAGTGACAACGGCAGGCAATTCGACACCCCATTGTTCAGGCAGTTCTGCTCGGGCTACGAGATACTTAATCACTACTCCTCCCCCGAGCACCCTCAAGCCAATGGTCAAGCCGAGGTGACAAACCGGACGATCTTGCAGTCGATCAAAACAAGACTCGAGAGCGCCAAAGGACTGTGGGCTGAAGAACTGCCAACCCTCTTGTGGGCCTACCAAACTACGCCCCGAGCGGCAACAGGTGAGACGTCATTCTCCTTAACCTACGGGTTTGAGACGGTGGTCCCTACAGAGCTCGGTTGCCAACTTACCGGGTGGTGAATTACAATATGTTAGACAACGAAGACGCACTCAGAACCGAGCTGGACTTGGTAGAGGAAAAAAGAGACCGAGCCTATTTAAAGGTGGCGGCCTATAAGCAGCGGGTCTTACGATATTACAACAGCAAGGTGAAGCATCGCAGTTTTCAAGTTGGAGACCTCGTCCTTAAGGCAGTGAACCAGTCTGCCCAAATCCCGAGCCATGGGAAGTTGGGGCCAAACTGGGAAGGTCCATATATAGTTACCCAAGTCAACCGACCGGGAACTTACTGGCTTCGGAGCCTGGATGGACGTGATCTGTCTCACCCTTGGAATGTGCAACACCTCCGCAAGTATTATCATTAACCCAGAGACGAGGGCAGATTAGCACTGATTAGGAAATTTTTATAGCTCCATTTGAGCATTCATTATAAATTTTTTAATAAAATAAAAGACTTTACTTTTCAAAATTACTCCTATCAGAGTCCGGTCCAAAATTAAAAGACCTTGGGCCTAACCCCGAGGCAAAAGATCTTAGCTCAAAACCAAGGCACAAACACCTCGGGCCTAACCCCGAGGTAAAAGACCTTGGCTCAAAACCAAGGCACAAACACCTCGGGCCTAACCCAAGGCACAAACACCTCGGGCCTAACCCAAGGCACAAACACCTTGGGCCTAACTCCGAGGCAAAAAACCTTGGCTCAAAACCAAGGCACAAACACCTCGGGCCTAACCCAAGGCACAAACACCTTGGGCCTAACTCCGAGGCAAAAAACCTTGGCTCAAAACCAAGGCACAAACACCTCGGGCCTAACCCCAAGGCAACGACTTCACTTAGGCCCAACCATCGACGGGGGCAAATCCCCTAGGTGGCTGATGATGGCAAGCCTAAAATGACCCTACAACCACCCATGTTCTAGGTCGGTTTCCTACGGCCACTCACTCCCACACACCTGCCTTAGAAAAATGCTTGGGGGACAGGGACTGGGCTAAAAACAGGAAATCACACCGGTCAGTAAAAGGACTTGGAATCCTAACATTCCTAAGTATTTACAGTGATCAGAGATAAAACATCCCGGACCGTAAAATAGGATTTTCCTATAATACATCGGGCCATCCCGGACGGTAGACAGGACAAGTCCCTATGATACACCAGGCAGTCACCTTTGAAATAGGTCAGTAAGACCAGCTGTTTTACTGGTTACAGTCCTAAACCATTTTCTAAGGCAGGGATTTAGGTGGGTTAAAACTAGGCGGACACTGGCAATCACAAACCAGCATGCAAGTACAAAAGCGGTAAACAGTTAATGGAAAAGACGGTCTCAAGGACCTTTTCATTAATTAAAAACTATTTGTACAAGGCCTGGGGGGCAGTTGCAATAGCCTCCCCAAAATAAATATATATACAGAAGAAAACAGGTCGGGGACCTCAGTCGTCCACCTCGACCACGTCTTCGGTCTCCCCAACATCTCCCGCCGGGTCAGCTACGACTCCCGGGACAGAGCTCCTGCTCGGAGCAGCCTCTTCAGCAAGCCCGGCATCACCAGCGGGGCCCTCGCTTGCAGCAGGACCTACATCCCAGAAGTCAGAATCAATCCCCTCATAGGACGAGATGTCCCACTCGGGGTGATCCTGGGATAGCCTGCGCTTCAAGTCTTCGTATCCTTGGAAGAAGCCATCATCAAAAGCGTCCTCCCGGGCCCCCACCGCTGCAACCTCCTCCAACTCCTTCTCCCGTGCCTCCATCGCCGCTGCGCTGGCCTGAGCAGTCTCTAGGTCAGCCTGGGTAGTAGCCAGCTCGGCCTGGGCAGCGCCAAGGCTCAAGGCCAAACCCTTCACCTTCTCTTTCTCCTTCTCCATAGCCAGAGTAGTGCCCCTGGCCTCTGAGATCTCCCGCTTCTCAGACAAAGCGGCTTCAGCAGCAGCGGCCCTCCTGGCCAAGGAAGGTTGGAAGGACTCAACCCCGATGGCCATGCATCCGACCTGCGAGAAGTTAAAACCGACTGGTCAGAGAACAAGTACAGTTGACAAAATAATTGAAGAAAAAGAAACCGAAGCATGAGAACTCACCATGTGGGAGAGGCTATACAGCCAGCTCTGGAAGACCTCGAGAGACAAGTTTTCATATGCCTCCACTTGGCTGGGGAGCAGACCGGGCTTCACCCGCTCCCTGATCTTGGCCGAGGTAGACATCAGTGCCACGGTCGGCACCCCCGCTTAGGGTGCAGTTTCTTCAACTATCACCATGTGGGCGATGAGGTCCCCACTGGCTCTGGACGATTTGCTACACCGTACCGGATCCGCCTCAGCGGACGGTCTCCACCCGGAGCCTCGGTGGCGGGCCTTTTTTCTTGGGCCACCACCATCTGAGCAGCAGCAGTAGCAGTGGTAGCGGCAACGGCAGCGGCCTGCCTCTCCCTCAATTGCTCCATATTTCTCTTCGGAGCCATCTTTACAATAAAGAAAAAATTGAACAGTAAATAACTAATGTAGAAGACGGGGAAGGAGCATCACTGCAGACAGCAGAGTCTGAGCACTTACCAGGAAGGATTGGGGGGAATACTGGAGCTTCTGTGGGCTGAGTCGAGTCATCAGTAGCTCAGAAGTTGCCTGTCCGAGTCATCACATTCTAGATGTTTACCGGCCGGTCTGCCAAACTCCTGATCCTGGCTTGGCACTCGTCGGGAATGCTCGGTGGGCTGGTTGATCCCGTTGTGAAGCCAAGTACAAAATGGTTAGTCTCAGAAACTAGAGCAAAATAGAGAAGAAGGCAAAAAAATAAAAAATGAATGAAATCGAACGGGCTTACCCCTCAACTCTCCCGCCCAGGAAGCCTTCATCTGGATCCCTGGGGCCTGTTCGCAGAGCCCGAGGGTGGACACTTGGAAGAACCTATTCTTCCACCCTTTATTGTTGCTCGGGCAGTTGACTAAGATCTTCCTCCCCTGGCGAGCCCCGAGAGAAAAGAACCTGGTCTCTCCATGTACGGGGAACGGTCAGTGCGTCCAGAGAATTTCTTGGACGGGGAGAGTTCATATCCGAAGACCTGGGGCCACAGAGAGATGGACCCCATCAAGAACCTCCAACCATTCAGGGCTAACTGGCCCTGGGTAATCCCCAAGTAGATCAGGACGTCCCGAGCGACTGGATGGAGGGGGAAGCAAAACCCAGCCATGAGGATGTCCTCATATAGGGTAGTGAAATCCCGCTGGTTGATTTGGGCCCCACCGACACTCACCGCCAAGGAGCAGTAGTCAGGAAGGCTGTATCTATCCCTAACGTGTCCGAGATCTTCAGTACGCAATATAGACGGGATGAATTCACTAGAGAAGGCCACCTCGGGGTCGGGTTCCCCTGGTGTTTTTTCGCCTGAATCCCTGGAAACAGAAGCAACAGGGGCTTCCTGGTCTGACTCATCATCGGAGAGACGGATCAGGATTCTGCCTTCACTTTGGTGGTCAGAGGGGGACTCGGACAGCAGACTCAGACTTGTGTCCGGCTCCTCTAACCCGGACCGCTCATCCTCCGACCTGGAGGATGAGTTAAAACCAGAGTGACACATTTTTGAGGTTTCGGTAACAGGGCCGGAAAGAAGGTGACGACCAAGGTATGGGTCAGGAACCCCGAGCCTAGTATACAGAGGGGGTAATGTCACTAACCTAAAAGGCAAAGAGTGGATGGTACTTAGCACTAGATCGCACTCTCTCAAGACTACTCCGGGGGCACCCGCTCGGTTTAACTGTCCTAAGGTTCCACTTGACTTTAAAAATAAATAAAACCTAAGGAGGAAGAAATCCCACTCCCGTTCAAAGCCTACCGGGTTCACTCCCTCCAGCCTCACCACGAAAAGAAAAGAGAAGGGGAAAGAGAAGGAAAAGAGTGACAAATTGAAACTCGGAAAGGAAAGGGACTTACAAAAATCAACGCAAGAAAGGGCTCGGGAATCTTGACCGGTAAATGTTTGTTCTCAGAACTGCTCGGGAATGTATGTGTTTGCAGTAAAGAGTTGAAGAAATGAACAAGTGTTCCTTTATATAGGAACCACAGACGGTTTAGATCAAAACAGATTCAACAGCTCATACGCTTTCCCACCCAAAGTGGCTGACAGTTGTCACCTCAGGCATGCAAAGCGTCGCCTCAAAAGGCGTGCACATTAAATGCATGACGAGATAGTTTAGTTATCGTGTAAACGGTTCGGTTACATCCACGCTGGTATCGTTCGATCCTGACTAGGCCAGTCACAAGCTGACACATGGCGCAGGTAGGATTCGGGCCCATAGGGCCACCACTCGGTCCATACCCCGGCTAATCACCATGACCGGTCTCACCCTGGGTAGAGTCTCGACCTCTTACCGGACGGTTCCTCGGAAGTAGTCTTAATATTCAAACTTCATATGATGGGGCATCACATCAACTTCGAAAATGGGAGGCAGCTGATATGCCTAGAAATATTCTACTACAGTCAAGTCTCCACGTCAACAGCAAGGGACCCGGATTGTCCGGAAAGTGAGCTGGTGGCCCGCTGATCCTAAGGTCTTTTGAGTGTAACCGCTCGGTATGCTCGCACAGCCCAGGCATGCGGCGCAGCAGCTCTCCATGAGGTGCCGTTTGATAGCCAAGCTGCTCAGCAGTTTCCTAAATCAGTCAGAAGACTAATGGAAGGTGTAATTAGTTTCCTAAGCCATTTAGGGAACCTCCCATGATTTATGCTCATCAACTTGTAATTAGATTAGGCTTCCTTATCTAACCAGTTACCTATTGCGGGTGGTCTCTTACGCCTATAAAAGGAGCCACTCACCCCCATTAAAGGGGATTGCATTCTTAACTTAAAGAATAGCATATACATTCATCTCATACGCATACACCTGGCCGATATTACTGGTAGTGCCGCCCCAATTGTTGGCTCACCAGGCCCGCCGGTGATTTGCTAGTAAAGCGCACTGACGCACCCGTGGACGTAGGTCACCTTGTTAACGAGGCCGAACCACATACAATTGATTGTGTCACCGTATCTCTCTTCTTAATCTCTCTTACCAGGTTTTGGCATCATTACCACATAACCAATATCTGAAGCATCAGTTTCAACAATTTTGTCCCATTAAGGATAAGCTAATCCAAGAAATGACAATTGTCTAACTCTAAGTTTAATCCTCTTAACTACTCTAGTATATTCAGATGTCCATGGTAGAGGATTCTTTTGAAGCCTCTGATGCAGTAGTGCACAATCATGGGCAAGTTTATCATAATGATTTCCTATATAATTAAGGCTTCTCAAAAATCTTTGTAATTGGGTTTTATCCTTTAATTCATCAAGAAATTTAGAAGCAAATTCAATACTCCTATCAATGGGAATAATTTTCCCTCTATGAATATTAAAACCCAAAAATCTAATTTGTGTTTTGAAAAGATCCATTTTCTGGGCTGACAATACAAGACCATTGTGCATAAATGATGTCTTGTAAAATTTTAAGATGTTAAAAATGTTGATCTATAGATGATGAAAAAACTAAAATATCATCTGTATAAACCAAGCAAAATTTTAAAAGAGGAGTGAAAATTTCATTCATAATGTTTTGGAATTCTGATGGAGCATTTTTTTAATCCAAATGGCATGACATTCCATTCATAGTGTCCAAAAGGAATAGTGAATGCTGTCTTGTATCTATCTTTTTCTTTAATCTGAATTTGCCAATATCCATATTTTGAAAACATAGAAGCTTTATAAAGCCTATCCAATTATCATTTTTATGAGGAATTGGATATCTAATTCATTGTAGGGCATAATTTAGTGGTTTATAATTAACCAATAATCTGGGTTTGCCTCTTTCCTTTTTAGTATTTTTATTAACATAAAAAGTTGTACAGCTCCAAGGTGAATAACTTTTTCTTATGAGCTTTTTATCAATCAGACTTTGTATTTTTTTTTACAAAGTTCTAAATATTTAGAATTCATTTGGCTTGGTCTAGCCTTTGTATGAATCTGAGATCTTTCGTCAAAATCAGGCTTATAGGGGAGAGAAACAATATGTTTCTTTCTTGTCCAAAAAGCACTAGGAATCTCACTGCAAACTTTATTTTGAAATTCCTGCTTTAAAATATCAATTTTTCTAGAAACATTTGGCATCTTTAATTGATGCTCAATTTGCATGATTCTAGCTTCTTCTTGAAAAAATTCATGGTGTCTTTCTTTTAAATCTAAAAGATTTAATTCATTGACAATCCTTGCCTCCTAGTTCTCTTCAGAAAGTAAAAATCAGATCATCATTCTTGTAAGTAGAAAAAATACCAGTCTGGTCAACTTTGATTGGCATTAGAAGTTTTAAGAAAGGAGTTCCTAAAATTACTTGTTGCTGTAAATCTTTAACAAGTATAAAAGTAGAGGGAATACAAACTCCTTTATTACAGATAAAAACATCAGACGATTTGAACTGTATATTCATTCTACTACCAATGGCAGATGTTAAAAACTGCATAGTTTTTTCAGAATATTTAGTATTGATAAGGAAAGAAATTCAAATGAAGATTCAAATGGAGCATGTCCTGGAGGAAAATCTGGAACTAATCAAGAAAATCAAGAGGCCATTATTGTCTTCAAAATAACTCATCACACAATCAAGGGAAATCAGGAAATTAAGAGCCCAATCAACTACACAAAGCTGATTTCTAGCTTGCCTTATTTCTCTACTTTCCCTCTGTTATTGTAGCAATATATTGCACAGATTTATCAATGGAAAATAAGGCTTCTCTTTATCAAATATTTTAGAATTTCTCATGGTATCAGAGCCACAACCTGCAGGCTCTAACACCTCAAGTTTTTCATACCAAATGGACGAAACTAAACTCACCATTCAATCCTTCCACCAGTGCTCGAGTTTAATTTCGATCAAACATACTAGCACCAACTACCTGATGTGACGAACCCAGATTCTCCATCTTGCTCACAACCTAAGTGTGGTTCATCATCTCCAAGATGGTAAAATACCTACTGCAGAAATAGAGGATGACAAAGGAAACAAAAGCCCAAACCTAGTTCATGTAACCTGGATCAACAATGACGGACTTATCATCTCTTGGCTTTTTGGCAGCATGAAAGAAGAGATGTAAAGCTCCGTCCTTGAAGCTGAATCCACCACGGCGTACCATATCTGGACGTCACTTGAAGAACAACTCCTTCCCATCATAGTTGAGAAGGAAGGGTTGTTGAAAAATATGCTCGTGACCATCAAAAAGGGTTCACGATCTCTTGATGGATACTTAAAGGAGTTCAAGTCTATCTGTGACAATCTTGCAGCCATCAAGAAACCTGTCTCTGATTTAGACAAGGTTTTTTAGTTTGCTCGCAGCTTGGGACAGAAGTATGAGAGTTTTCGCCTTGGCATGATTATGAAACCTCCATACCCAAGCTTCAATCAGCTTGTTCTTGCGCTTCAAGGACATGAGCAAACCATTGTTGCACAGCGAGAAGAAGAGAAAGTGTACCTTGAACACGCTCAAGCATTTTTTGGGCAGCGTGGTCATGGCCAAAACAATCGAGGGGGAAGAGGTGGCTTCAATTCAAGAGGTCGAGGCTTTACTCCAGCTAGACGATATAGCACTCAAAATGAGGGACAAAACTCTCAAGGCAATAACAACAATCAGAGACATATGACTCAAACAACGAACCAGCAGAGGCAAGAGCAAACTCAACAACGGTAAAACTCCAATAACAGCAATTGTAAAGTCATATGTCAGATTTGTGGGAGATCAAACCATCTTGCTATCAATTGCTGGTATTGATTTGATTATTCATACCAATCCGAAGAGCTTCCTCAAGCACTTACTACCATGGCTCTCAAGCACTTGCTACCATACCTCTTCTGGCTTTGTTATCAAGGATCAAAAACAGAAAATGTTAGCAAGGGGAACTAAGAGAGGGCAGCTCTATGCTTTGGATGAACGATTTCAGGAGGCTTTCAGTGCAATAAGGAAAAATGGCTCTTCTTCTATCTGGCACTAGCGGGTTGGCCATCCTAATCAAAAGATTTTGTCTTTGTTGAAGGAAAAGAAAGTCATTGATGTCTCTAAATGAATTACTACACCATCTGTATGTGTTAGTTGTCAATTGGGGAAGAGTTATAAGCTACCTTTTAATTCTTCAAATAAAATTTCTAAGTTGCCTCTTGAAGATTCATTGTGACCTTTGGGGACCTGCCCCTATTATTTCGAATCAAAGATTTCACTATTATGTAATATTTGTAGATGATTATTCTAGATTTACATGGCTTTATCCTTTAAGCAGAAAGTTAAATTTCCTTGGATGCTTTCAAAAGTTTCAAAAACTTATTGAAATCAATTTGATCATCGAATCAAAATTTTCCAATATGATGGTGGCGGTGAGTTTAGTTCAAACCCCTTTCTTGACCTTATTAACAAGAATGGAATTCAGTTACAAATCTCATGTCCAAGTACACCTGAGCAAAATGGCATTGCGAAAAGAAAGCATAGGCATGTTGTTGAAATAGGTTTGACCATGCTCTTTCATACAAATTTACCCTTGTCCCTTTGGGTTGAAGTGTTTCTTACGGCTATCTACTTGATTAATAGATTGCCATCATCATCTTTAAAAAATGAGAGTCCTTATCACAAGCTTTACAAACGGCATCCAAACTATAATAGCTTGCGAGTGCTAGGGTGCTGATGCTTCCCTTCTCTAAGACATCATGGTGGTACCAAGTTCACAAAGAAGACATACCCATGTGTCTTCTTAGGTTATAGTCAGCTTCATAAGGGCTATCGATGTTTAGAACCAAAGATGAAAAGAGTATACATCTCTCGCCACGTAGTGTTTGATGAAGAATTCTTTCCATACAAGGCAGTGGAAAAAGAGTCCCTCAATTCTCCACTCGTGGCGTCCGAATTTCCTTTACTAGATGAATGGTTTGAGAAGACCACAATGCAGTCAGATTCATTGAATAATCGTACTCCAAAAATGGGATCATTGACCAAACAAAATGAGGAAAAATCCCCTATTTTTAATGCTAACAATTCAGATTGTTGTGATTTTCCTTTTGGTTCAGGTCAAGAACAGGCACTTACTGAAGATGACAATAAAGTTATTTGTGAAAATTCCACCGAAATGTTGATGGAGAGTCAAGCCAAGAAATTGAAGAGGAAAACTTACCTCTATCACCTCACAGTCAACACACTGATTCTGATCATGAAGAATTGTTAATGGAGGACTTAGGCGACCATAACTTGCCTCCCTCAGATCCCACCTCCACTCATAATACCGATTCGATTGCCCATCAAGATAAGCGTCCCATTTGAGATCGCCATCCTCCAGCATACCTGCGTGACTACGTGTGTCCTCTTAATAAAACCAACGCAGCTCTTTTTGTACATGAAGATATTCCTACAGAACCATAAACCTTGAAGACTGCTCTTAAAGACTCAAGATGGATTGGTGCCATGCATGAAGAACTAGATGTACTCCATGCAAATAATACGTGGATACTTGTTCCTCGCCCTGCCAACACTAATATTTTGGGTCAAAATGGGTCTTTCGGCTCAAGTACAAGGAAGATGGAACCATTGAGCGATTTAAAGCCCGACTCGTTGCAAAGCGTTTTACTCAAATTTCTGGACTCGACTACGATGAGACTTTCAGCCCAGTTGTTAAACCCACAACAATTCAACTTGTCATCTCTATTTCTCTTTCTTTCAGTTGGTGCACACGACAGTTGGACATCAAAAATGCCTTCTTACATGGCCATCTCAAAGAAACAGTGTATATGGAGCAACCACCTGGATTCGTGGACTCACACCTTTCTGATCATGTGTGTCTCTTGAAGAAGTCACTTTACGGGCTTAAGCAGGCTCCCCGTGCATGGTTCGATCGACTGTCACAATTTCTTCTTCATCTCGGGTTCTATTGTAGTAAGGCAGATTCCTCTCTTTTTGTTCTACACACAAACAATATCATTACATTGCTCCTTCTTTACGTTGATGATATCTTGGTGGCTGGAAACAACTATAGCTTCAGCAATGATCTCATTCAACAATTTGGGTACGAGTTTGCTGTCAAAGATTTGGGACCTCTTCACTACTTTCTCGGTATAGCCATTAAGCCTTTTCAGGGTGGAGTCTTTCTCTCTCAAGCTAAATACACTCAAGACCTTCTCACTTGTACTCGGATGCTTGAAAGCACCTCTAATGCTACACCTATGAGTCTCAAAGAAAAAGTCTTATCATCAGATCATGATCCTGTTGATTCCTCTTCCTATCGTATCATTGTTGGGGCACTCTAATATCTCACGTTCACTCGACCTGATATCATTTATGATGTTAATCGGGTTTGCTAGCACTTTAATAATCCTACCATAATCCACTTAAAAGCAGTAAAGCATATCCTTCGATACCTCAAAGGGCCACAAGACTTTGGTATTCATTTTCTCTCCAACGGCTCTTTGTCTCTTTATGGCTTTTGTGATGCAGATTGGGCTGGTTGCCCTACTACAGACGTAGTACTTCCAGTTTTTGTATCTTTGTTGGTGCAGACTGTGTTTCTTGGAGTTTCAAGAAGCAGTCTACAGTAGCTTGCTCCAGTTTCGAAGCTGAGTACCGCTTTATGGCATCCGCCACCGCTGAAATTAATTGGCTCACTTTCTTGCTCCGAGATATTGGTATCCCACTCTCCAAATCTCCTCAACTATTTTGTGATAACCTTAGTGCTCTCCATATGTCAGTAAATCCGATGTTTCATGTTCGTTCGAAACACATCGAACTTGATTACCAATTTGTTTGTGAGAAAGTGGCAATGGGAACTCTCATCACTTGATATATCTCCTCTTCCTCCCAACCAGCTGATATCCTTACAAAACCTCTACCTAAAGGTGCCTTCACACTCCTTCAAAGTAAGTTGGGTGTCCATTGTCATTCCCCCTCCAACTTGAGGGGGCATGATAAGGAAAGAAATTCAAATGAAGGTTCAAATGGAGCATGCCTTGGATGAAAATTTGGAACTAATCAAGAAAATCAAGAGGCCATTATTGTCTTCAATAACTCATCACACAATCAAGGGAAATCGGGAAATCAAGAGCCCAGTCAACTATACAAAGCTGATTTCTAGCTTGCCTTATTTCTCTACTTTCCCTATATTATTGTAGCTATATATTGCACATATTTATCAATGGAAAATAAGGCTTTTCTTTATCAAATATTTTAGAATTTCTCAAGTAGGAACTATGCCTTCTTGAATGCAATTTAAATCTGCTCCACTATCAACTAAAGCAATAGCATTACTTATGGTATATTCTTCATGGATAACCAAGTTAATTTTTATATGCTATTTTTGAAAAGTAATTTTGTTCAGAAGATGCAAATATTGGTCTCCTAATAGATCTATAGGTGTTTCCTCAATATTAGGGAATATCGTCACCTATAGTTATGGAAGAACTTGGAATATTAATAGAACTTGAAATATTAATATTATCAATTTTTTCTTCCATTTTAGAAAAAAGCAATTTGGAGATCTTTTATGTCAGATTTAACCAAATTGATTTCATGTTTTAAATCATGAATAGTAATGGGTTTTTCAACTTTTTCCATTCTATTAAAGACTTCCTGAATACTGTATTGAGGAATTTTATACGTATTTTTCTTAGGAATGTCTTTCTTATTATGATTAATGCATTATTGAATTACTTTTACCTTAAGTTTAGGATCAGTAATTTTGTCAATTATGTTTAACATATCACAATGTTCTGCAGTAAGAACATTAATAGTAAGACCATTCATAGTAGCAATAGCCTTCCAATAATCAGCATCAGGACATCCATTAGAACAAGATGGTTGCTCTTCATTTTGGGAATAAAGCCATCATCTTCTTCTTCACTGGGAAGGCCCTCTTCTTCAAATATTTCTGGAGAAGTATTTAATAGAATTTTACAGAGTTGTGCCCTTAGGCCTTCATCAATTTGTAACTCTGCTAATTTCTTTTTAGTAGTACATTTGTTAGCCAAATGCCCTACCTTACCACATTTCCAACAAACCCTTGTTTCTTTAATACTATTGTTAGGGATATATACTAAAAGCCATGCTTTATGTAGTTGATTTATTATTCATTTAATAAAATTAGTTAATCCATTTTTATGAGAATCTGTGTGGGAAATATTTGTATTATATTGTTTATTTAATATTATGCATGTGTGTCTTTCATTCTACATAGTAGGTGGTTTGGTGTGTAGGGTTTGGCTTACACAAGGAAGATCAGACCAACGGATCTTATAGAATGTAAGATTTTGGTTTACAGTTTTAGATGGATTGGACACACCATCGGTAGGACTGTAGCATGGTGTTGTAGTAGGTTTGTCTTGACTACGGAAAATGGTATAGTTTCAACTCAATATGCTGGTACACTTTGTGTATTAAACGGGACCGACTTGGGGTAATTATCTTTATACTGGCTTGTAAGATAATTAATACCTCATGACTATTATGAGTGCTTATGCTATAAATCCTAAGTTAATTTATAGACATGTACATTTGATATTTACACTTTGATCCCTAAAAGGTAAAAGGGTGAGATCCTTAAATGGATCAATATCTCATTGGATTGGGTGACAATATTAATTGTGTGGTGGATATTAATTAATGATGGAATCCATGTCTCAATTTTGGGATTGATGATATCCCCTTGAGAAAGCTTATAAGTTTTGATTATGTCAAACCCTGCAGGTGGCTTTTGTATCCGACATATAAGATAAGTTAAGCAGAGGATCTCAAGGAATTTTAAGAGATTAATTAAATGTGATTGTTAGTAATTATATTTAATTAAAGGATATCTATAATCTTAACATAGGGAGAATAACATGGAGCTCGAAATATATTTTTGAGATAAGGGTAGTGTAGACACGATTTTAACCAAACGTCAAATTAAGGAGAGTGCTACCTCCATATCTGATGATGACAATGTCCGAACTTATCTAGGACTTCCAAAGATGATTCAAGCTCTTCGAAAGATTCCCCATCCCAAAACAAAAAGAAAAAAAAAAGGAAAAGGAAAAGAATAAGCAGAACGGCACTCAAGCCTTTCCGCGGCAGTCACGGGATGCCGTTGCGGCAGTTCATCCGGTGATTGTCGTGAATTTCATCAAGTGCCGCAAAAATAATGAATTTTTTTAAAAAAAATGGCAGTCCCTGGAGTTGTCTGCGGCATTCAGTGAATCTCGTTCCGGCATTCACTGAATGCCGATGCGGCATTTACTGAGTGCCGCTTCCATCTCCGGCGAGTGCCGCGTCTTTACAACAAACAGCTGGTATACAGCACATTTTGTACTATAAAAAGGACGCCTGAATTAGGGTTTTTAGTCCTGAAATGACTGAAATACCCCTTTAAAATTGTCTATAAATAGAGGATGAATATTCACTTGCAAAAAAAAAAAAGGAGAGATTTTTCTTTGAATCTAGAGGTTATATAAGTGTTCTTCTTGCCTTAATCTTCATAATTAGGAGTGAGTTTAGAATAGTTTAAAGAAAGAGTTGTGTGAATTAGTGTAGTAGAGCTTGATTAGTCTATGGAAGTCCTCCAAAATCACCAAGTTGAGGATACTTTGGAGGTAAACTCTAGCATAATTAGTCTTTGTCTAAATTTAATTATGGTATGCATTGAGTTTCTTTAGTTTCCTTTTTCTCATTTTTGTGTTCATCCCATGGATTCATAAGACTTTCAATGTCTTACTTGAATCTCTTGGTTTAAAATCCCTAAATCTCCTTGTAATCTTGTGATTCAAAAAAGGACTAAGGTTGATATTAGAATATTTAGCATAATGGACTTAAACCTATCTTCATGGTTTGAGGTTTGTTATGATTAAGTTTCATAAAGTTCTTCTATATTTCTTTGAAATTTACAAACATAAGTATATTTAGTCTCCAATGACCACCAAAAGGTAGGAGAATTAGCTTTAGACAAGCCTAATTCCATGGCTTACTTGTCTAAAGTTAATAGGAATGTAGTAAGTTAACCCAATGAGCAGTGAGTTCACAATCTGTTTTAAATTTTAGATTTTTATCCAAACATCAATCCATTAGAATGGAATGAAACCAACGGGAAAGTATTTATAACTCAAAGTTCTACCACTGTAATTTTTGTTTTAAGGTAGTTTTATGCTTTGGGTGGTTTAATCAAGAGTTTTGTGGAACAACCATAATCTGTCCAGAATTTCAGAACAGTAATACTCTTTCGAAATAAGAAAATCAGAACCTTAATCAAGCATTTGAGACCCAAAATAAATTTTTCTAAGTAGATTAATGTGTTAGGAAGCTACCCTAAAAAGGACAAAGATTTTTGATTTTTTTGCTATTTTTAGAAAATCATGCAAGAACTCTGGACGGAAGGTTGTAAAATCCTGAGTGATGTCTGGTTTTTGTCCAATCCCCGGAGATCTAACCGTTGAAACTTTGATTTCTTTTTTGGATTAAAAACTAGACACACAGAGGCATCTTGTGTCCAAACTTCACCAAGATCAAACCATGGGAACCATGCTTTCTATTTCTTTAAAGTTCTGATCTACTCTCAGCAATTTCCAGAATTCTACAATAATTTTGATCAATCTCATAAATAATGGCTTAGATGACATTTTCATGAGTTAAGGTTCAAACCATGTTTCAATAACGATTGGTTAAGCTTGAATTTAAAGTTTAAGTGACCTAGAACAATAAGTATTCCATGACCTCTTCTTGTTTATGTTTACATTCATTCGTGTGGCTCGACATTCATGATTAGGATTCTTTTGCTTTAGGTTAATTACATTCTATAGATTTAGGTTAGAGGCCTGAGATCATTATTCAATTTTCTTATGCTGTATATCATGGGGACTAACCCTTGTTTTGTAGCGCTGACGAGGTATGACTTTTCGACTCTCCCTTAGCTTAACTGTTCTTCGATTTTATCGATTTTATGACTTCATGCGCGACACATTAAAATTAAGTTCTTGCCTTATGTGAATACATGTGATTAGAGACTCTTTTTTAGGATTTTCTTTTATTTGTTTGCATTGCATGTTTAATATCGCGGCTGGATCTCGGGTAAGTTCTCTTGTTCCCTATTGCATATCATATCACTTGCTACTTGGATTATGTGATTTTTGAATGATATTTTATCACTTGCAATCTTGCACCCTTTAGACATGCTTTTGTAAAATATATTTTTACATATGTATTAATTGAGGACATGTTTAGATTATAAATTCGATTAAAAGGATGTTAAGCAGAGGCCTATCGCGAGATAGGATGAGAAGGGGTGTTTTAGTCCGATGGGCTCCTTTCCTTCTTATTCCATAATCCCCGGACCTAGTTAATCTTTGGTTTCGCAAAAAGGTCAGTTCCCTTTTGAAATTGTTTCTTAGTTTTCCTTTAAAAAATTAAGTGGCGACTCATTTGTTTTGAATTTGAAAATTTAAGAGAATTTTAAAAAGAAAAGCTGTGGGTAAAAAGAAAGAAAATTGCAATATCCACAATCTGGCGACTCTGCTGGGGATCGAACCCAGAATCTCTGGTTTCGCAGACCAGGAATTCCTGATTTAGGGTTCACTCGAGGATTAGACTTGAAAAACATCCTTTTAAATCAAATTTATTAATCTTTGTGTGCCTGTTGCATTTCACTTCCATGTCCAACCAGTCGATTGCACAGAACTATGACCTTGGAGACTCGGGGCAACTCGGTCGGTCAAGTCATCATGGGACTGTGTGATTACCCCTGATCTCGTACCATGTGTTGGTATATGAAGCGTCCTATCGGATGTGTGTGAAGGGTCCCTTATTTGACCAAAACCCAGCCTTTGCATGGTAGCTTCTATAGAACCTTTCAAGTCTTAGGAAATCAATTCTTTATTAGGGTTATGTGCTAAGAAGTCTTGTGTGCCCGGAAGGGATTATTTGAGATGATGATGATACTTACTTGATACGAGACATGTAAACTCTTAATCGCTTTTGAGCAATTCCTCTTCATGTCCCATGACAATTGGGAATATGTTAGATTTTGATTATAAGATTACATCTCTTATATCGTGTTTAGATAAGCATCATTGACCTTGTATGTATCCGAATTCATGGAAATAATCCGATCATGCGATCCTCCTACCCAAAGAGTTTCAAGTCCATATTTGAAAGCAAACAGATTTTACTATCTTTTCCCCGAGGTTTTCGATCATCCTTTCGAAAAATCTCTTGAGTTCACATTTCAATTAAAATTCCCAAACTAACCTTTGTTAAGGCATATTTTCACTTGAAAGAAAAAGTTTGAAAATCTTTGGAATTATGCTTTTTGGATAAATTTCAAAATAAAAATCCAATCATTTTTGTAGAAGAATGTTTAACATCCTCATTCTCAAAAGCATTCTCAGGCATTGTTTTCAAAAAAAAAATTTCCAAGGAATACTTTCTAAATGATTTTCAAAAATTTTGAATATCCAACCTTTGAGAGGGTAGTGAAGATCACAATGAAAGGAGAAGTCGGAGCACTTGACATGAGCGAGGATCTTATGTGCTTGTGTGCTTATGTGTTAGGATTTAGGATTTTCTTTTCTTTGGCATATAGAGTAGGCACACACACACACATGCATTGCATCCGTGTGACATATAAAAGAAAAGTTTTTTTTCAAAGTGTCTTTGTGTGACAAAAGGAAGCAGATAAAAAGTTTTTAAAAGGAAAATTTCAAAATTTGTTGTAGGGGCGAAAATAGCATCAAGATCAAATCAAGCCTGGTTTAGGGATCCCACGGCACGGCTGGTAAGAAGAGAAGACGCTGACATGGCTGAAGAAAGAAACAACGAGGAAATAGTCGGGTTAAGAACACTGGTAGAACAACAAGCGGAGCAAATGAGGTGGCAAGCCAAAAATATGAACTGTATGATGGGAATGATAGAAGAACTGAATCGCCGACCACCTCCTATAGTTCTGCCAACTGTGGACCCGTCTCATGGGGGAGAAGGAGATTGGTTTTATGATCAGGGGTGCAATGTGCTGATGCGCTACAAGCCAATAGGGAAAGGGAGAAAGCTGAGAAAGAGAATCTACTAACCGAGAAAAATTGGAAAGGGTAATGCGCAAGGCTCAGGGAGTTGATACCTATCTGATGGAACTGGAAGGGTTGTATGACTGAGTACGTGAGACACACTGCCTGCCGGGTTTAAGATGCCAATTTTTGACAAATTTGATGGGACTGGGAATCCTCCCAGTTATGTAAGAATGTGTATTGGAGCTTTTCAACCGAGTGGGCTGAGCACAACCATGATGGCTGTCCTTTTCCAACAGACTCTAACCGGAGCTGCTTTATCCTGGTATCTTACCCTCGAACCAAGCAAAACCAGGGTTTGGTAAGAAGTGATCAAAATATTTGTGGCGCAGTATGAGTATAATCACGATTTGGATGTCACTGTCCGAGATTTGGAGACCACTAGGCAAGGGAACAAAGAATCGTTCGCCGAATATCTGAGCAGATGGAGGGGAAAAGCAGATAAAATGGTACAAAGGCCATCTGAGAAGGACCAGATCCGAATGCTAATGAAGAATCTACAGCCAGTGTATCAAGAAAAGATGAGGTTTCAGTCAATCAACACCTTCGCCGAGGTTTTCGATGTCAGAACAAGTTAGAGGATGCAATCCAAGAGGAGGTAATTAAGAAAGAGGAGCAACCAAATCGGCACAGGAGACCAAACTAAGGGAGGATTTATGGAAGATGTATTTCGATGGGGCCACCAATCAACTAGGCTACGGGGTCGGAGTTATCCTTGTAGCACCTGATGGAACCCCTACCCCATTGGCCGTTAAGCTTAAATACAGCTCAACCAATAACACAGCGGAGTATGAAGCATGCATAGTGGGAATGGAGGCGGCGCCGGCCTTAAAAGTTGAAAAAGTTGATGTGTTTGGGGATTCCATTTTGATCATATCCCAAGTGCAGGGAGATCGGAGGGTGAAACACGAGAAGTTGAGGCCATACCATGACTATTTGGAGAGTTTAAAAGAACAATTCAAGAAGATATCATTCTACTACCTTCCCCGAGAGGAAAACCAATTGGTAGATTCCCTTGCAACCCTGGCATCAATGATATAGATCCCCTCAGGGGTCACGATGGTCCCATTATCCATAGAAATCAGAAATCAACCCTCATTTGAGACAGTCGCGGCCATAGAAGACGAGGGGGAAATGACGTGGTATGTGGATGTGTAGAATTTCATTAAAGAAGGAGAATACCCTGAAGGAGCCTCAGAAAAGGACAGAAAGGCAATCTGAAGGTTCTCAGCCCAATTCGCGATCTATGCAGATAAGCTATGGAAAAGGTCATACACAGGGTACAATTTAGAATGTCTATATGGAAAAGAGGCTAAAAGAATGATGGAGGAAATACATGAAGGAGTCTGTGGGCCCCACATGAATGGACATATGCTGGCAAAGAAGATCATTCGGCAAGGATATTATTGGACGACTCTGGACAAAGATTGTTGTGAGTATGTCAGAAGATGCCACAAATGCCAAATCCACGCCAATCTAATGCATACCCCGCCTTCCCAGCTCTATAGCATGACCACGCCTTGGCCTTTCTCTATTTGGGTCATTGATATCATCAGCGAAATAGTTCCGGAGGCTTCTAATGGGCATCGATATATAATTGTGGCGATAGAATACTTTACTAAATGGGTAGAGGTCGCGACATACGCCACATTAAAAGCTAAGGATGTTGTGAGCTTCATCATAAAGAACATAATTTGCAGGTATGGGGTCCCCAACGATTTCATCTCAGATCATGGTAGCCATTTCCAGGGAGAAGTTATCCTGCTTTTGGAAAAGTACAGGATCACCCGGCATCAGAGGAAAACAACAGATACATACAAAGATTCGCATAAGAACCTACTGTTTGCACTATAGGGGTACCGGACCTCTGTAAGAACTTCTACAGGAGCTACACCTTATTCGTTGGTTTACGGTATGGAGCCCATTCTCCCATTCGAGGTAGAGATACCCTCTCTTAGGGTTTTGGCAGAATGTGAGATCACCGAATTAGAATGGATACGAGGAAGGTATGAGGAGTTGATGTTGCTCGATGAGAAGAGGTTGGCCGCAATAAACCATACTCGTGGATATCAGAAAAGGATAGCTCGTGCTTTCAACAAAAAGGTCCGCCCAAGGAAGCTTGCTAAGGGTGTCCTGGTCCTCAAAGAACTTAAAGTGCCCGTTTATGACCCCAGAGGAAAATTCAAACCCAACTGGGTCGGGCCGTACATCATAAAGACCCTCCACTCTAGAGGGGCGGCCTATCTCATGGACCTGGACGGGGTTGAATTTAAACAACCGATTAACCTCGATCGCCTCAAGAAATACTTTGGTTGAAACCATTCCTTTCAAAAATTTCTACCTCGATGAACTACACTTGACCTGATTCCCGTTAAGGGATACATAGCCAACCTACTTGGTTCAGTCATTAAAATAAAACCGCCCGAGCGGCGTCTTCCTTCAAGCCTTAAACTGAACTACTGCAGGCCTGATACCTATTCGGGGATAAGTAGGCGGACTCTCGAAAGCCTTCGGCCCATGAAAACCTAGAAAGAACCCTGTGCTAAACTAGGGGCAAACTTGCGTTTGCCTAGAAGCCCCAAAACCAGGGGCAAACTCCGTTTGCTACCCGAAGAACCCACATATTTACCTTAAAACCATCTCTAGATCTAGTGACTATCAAATGAGTACTATAAGGAAACAAATGTGAATTCATGGTATAGAAAGAGTAAAACTTTAAGCAGGACACAAAGCAAAGTAAACAGCTAAGAAAAGACATTAAAAGGAGAATTTTTCATAAAAGATTAATTAGAGGAGCGAACACTGTGATTAAACATGCTAAAACTTTTCCTAAAGATGAAAGCACTTTTTGAAGAAAGAAATAAAGAACTTCTATAGGAGCTACACCTTATTCGTTGGTTTACGGTATGGAGGCCGTTCTCCCAATCGAGGTAGAGATACCCTCTCTTAGGGTTTTGGCAGAATGTGAGATCACCGAATTGGAATGGATACGAGGAAGGTATGAGGAGTTGATGTTGCTCGATGAGAAGAGGTTGGCCGCAATAAGCCATACTTGTGGATATCAGAAAAGGATAGCTCGTGCTTTCAACAAAAAGGTCTGCCCAAGGAAGTTTGCTGAGGGTGACCTGGTCCTCAAAGAACTGAAAGTGCCCGTTTATGACCCAGAGGAAAATTCAAACCCAACTGGGTAGGGCCGTACATCATAAAGACCCTCCTCTCTGGAGGGATGGCCTATCTCATGGACCTGGACGGGGTTGAATTTAAACAACCGATTAACCTCGATCACCTCAAGAAATACTTTGGTTGAAACCATTCCTTTCAAAAATTCCTACCTCGATGAACAACACTTGACCTGATTCCTGTTAGGGGATAGGTAGGCAACCTACTTGGTTCGGTCATTAAAACAAAACCGTCCGAGCGGCGTCTTCCTTCATGCCTTAAACCGAACTAGTGCAGGCCTGATACCCATTCGGGGATAAGTAGGCAGACTCTCGAAAGCCTTCGGCCCATGAAAACCTAGAAAGAACCCTGTGCTAAACTAGGGGCAAACTTGCGTTTTCCTAGAAGCCCCAAAACCAAGGGCAAACTTTGTTTGCTACCCGAAGAACCCACATATTTACCTTAAAACCATCTCTGGATCTACTGACTATGAAATGAGTACTATAAGGAAACAAATGTGAATTCATGGTATAGAAAGAGTAAAACTTTAAGCAGGACACAAAGCAAAGTAAAGAGGCAAGAAAAGACATTGAAAGGAGAATTTTTCATTAAAGATTAATTGGAGGAGTGAACATTGTGATTAAACATGCTAGAACTTTTCCAAAAGATGAAAGCACTTTTTGAAGAAAGAAATAAAAAAAATCACATTCAAAAGCATAAAAAAGATGGGCAGGACTTGTCTGAAATTTTTCATAAAGAAGAACTTTGTCCTGTTTGTTTTACTTTTGTCAACAAATATCTATGAAGACTGTCTCTAGATCAGAGTTTGAATCTGCAAAAGGTACTCAGCGGTAGGCACGATCGAAACCGAGATTCTCCGGAAGGAGGCTAAAACTCTGTGATGCCAAGCCTCAATGAAAGCCTTCATAATAGAAAGGCGCAAAGTGGACTCTCTCGTGAAATCAGCGGTAACAGTCTCAATAATGTCCTACAAGAGTCCGAACTGATGAACCACCCAACCAGGAATGTAGAAAGTGGTAGCATGCAAACCAGGCAACCAGATGCCAGGCCGTCCAGGAAGTCGTACGGCGACAGAGCAGTAAACCCACTGCGGGCAGACCCAGGAAATATCACCAGAAGAAAGGTCTCGGAACCAGCCAAGCCAAGCATCGACTGAGTGGAATAGGCAGTGAACCTCCATACGGTCATAGGGAAGTGGCCCATGTAGATGTGAGGGGTGTATGAAGAGATCAAGGCGTTCCATGAGCCAAACCTATAAGACAAAAGGTGCAACTGCGGATAACATAGCCTCAGCAGTATGGGCGTGGCCCAAACCAATCAAAGTTTTGCCAAGAATTAGCATAACAACACTCTTTATCTCCCGCAAACCACAGGTAATGGGTATGAGAATGTCGGAAGATGACCGAAAGAGGAAGTAAGAAAGCATAGTAATCGACAGGGCACTACACCGAATGATCTGATACTCACCATCGTAAGGGTTTCCTATGGGAGCATAAACGGAGGAAAGGCGCTCGAAGTCAATCTGCCTATCGCAAACAAAATAGCCCGCTGCATTCCAAGATACATGAAGGAGAATGGCTAAGTACCTAAAGTACCCGGCCTGAGCCAAAGGAACTATCAACTCAGCAAAAGGATCAGTGTACAGAATAGCGCTGAATTCCTCAAACAAGGGACAAATCTCCTGAGAGCCGAAATGAAAGACGTTGAGAGAGGGATCCCAACACTGAATGGTGGCTTGCAGTAGGCCCTCATTCAAATTCATTCGTCACAAAGAGAAGAGATCATTTAGTCTGAAACATTCGAAGTTGAGCCTGTCAATGCCAGAGAGGGTATCCATCCATGGGAAGAGGATTTGGGATCTGATAGGGGCCATTTGAGAAGGAATAAAGGAGAGAGAAGAGTGTTTTGCGGGGTGTTGGGGGGGAGAAAGGGGTATAAATAGGGGAATAAAGCAGTCTACCCATTCACGGCAGTCAATAAAGCAGATCGGCACTCCGTGAAGTGCCGCGCGGTAATTCGTGAATGCCGTTGCGGTAGTCACTGAGTGCCGCTGAGACCTAACCGAGTGCCGTTTTGAGCATCATTTTGGCCAGGGTTTGTTTGTAATGATTCAGCCCACCTGCAAACAAAAGATAGAATAAACATGTGCATCATGCAGCATGTACAAGCAAGACCAGGCCCTAATCACATACATTCATTCATTCATACACTCATAGAAGCATTCAAGGTTAAAAGGGGGGCCAAGCTATAGCCCCACATATGGCAAAGAAATATATCAGCATAATAAAAGAGTTCAGCATAATAAAACGACCAAGCCATGGTCACACATACGGCAAAGTAATGATAAAAAGCAGTAATGATAAAGGTAATGTAAGTGCCTATCCTACCGGCTATCCTGAAGCCATCATCAAGAGTAAAGTGTGTGCATGTGTATGTACAATCATCCAAAATAGAGTATAAGTCCTCTCCAAGAACACTCAAAAATAAAAAGAGAGAAAGAAAAGTCAACCCCGACCCCGGCCCTGAGTCTAGCGAGTGACGTGTCTGAGAGGCTCATCCTCTGACTCTGTGCCGCTCCCACCGCGTCCACCTCCTCCTCTGCTCCTGGCTTTGCCGCTACTAGTGCCCTCACCACCGCCTCCACCACGTCCAGCACCGCTGCCTCCAGGGGCATCGCTAAGAGGGATGCCGAACTGCTGAAGCCGCTGCTGGAGCTCTCCCACCTGTTCTTCCTAGATGGAGGGAGCAAGTCAAATTACTAGATCGTAATAAAAATTGTTTGGAAAGCAAGATAAACAAATAAAAAGGAGCACTTTCGTTCTTACCAGAGCTCTCGTATGAGCCTCAGCAGCCGCTCGCGCCCCCTCAGCCTGAGCCAAAGGAAGAAGGGTTAGAATGTCTGAATTAAACAATAGTTTTAAATAAAGCAAGATTTAGAAATTACCCTCCACTCTCGGCCGTAAATCCACTCTCTCACGCTGTGAGCATAGAGCAAGCCCTCCTCCGTATAGTCCCGCGGGACATGATCGTACTGGAGCGGAATGGTGGGAGCACCCGCCTGATATCTGAGGACCGTGGTAGTAGTCTGCTCACCGTAGGAGACTGTCCTAAGACTCCAATCCCAGGGCGATAGAGCAGGAGCCCGAGCAGCAGCAGGGGCGGGCTGCAAGGAAGAATGAATACAATAAGAAGATAAAACACGCATGTTCAAAGGAATTAAAGGAAATGGCTGAAAGAATCTCACCCGGGTCACCTCCATCAGGGGGAAGTTCCCCATCAGCTTTGCAGTATGGAAGCTGCTTATCCCGTTGGGGGCTCCACGAAACCCTGAAGAGATAGACCAGCTAGGGCAACCGTAAGCGCGGAACCCTAGAGGGTATCCGTAGCTCTCATAGACTCCAGCGGGGGGTATAGCACGAAGAAAGACTCTGCCGCCAAGGGCTGTCTGGTCACCCTCTCTCCCAGGTACCACGCCCTAGCCGCGGGTCCATCCAGCAACATCCTCTGTGGGTCATACCCAGCCGACTCCCGTATCCCCTGGGAGGTCTCTGGAAGTACGTCAAGCCAGGGCTGCCATCGAATATGCTACTCTCGTAGGTTCGTCAGGAAGTTCCTGAACGAGATAAAATCATGAGCTCCAGTCTTTTGCCCGACCCGATCCTTCGCCCACTTCAGCCCCTAGGACATGATGAGGGCGTCTGCTGGTCGCGTCTCAGGTGACATCATGTGCAAGTACTCGTGGGACCAAATCACCAAGAAAGAGGGAGGAGCATAAGTTTTGGAAGAGCATGAATAAAGAAATTTGAAATAAAAATGCAAAGTTTAATTCAGGATTAGGAAATTAATAATAGAAGAGAAGTATACCTCCCAGGCCCTCCAGAAGCCGCTAGTAGAGGCTGGGCGATCCCGGGATATCTCTCCCATATGCTGGAAGAGGATGGCTAGCCCTGCCCCAGCCTAGTCATACTGATATATCTGATCCATACGCTCCAGGGAACCCAGCAGCGTCACGGAGATCCAATCTCCCTTGGTGCTCAGTAGAGAGCACCCCAGCACATACATCACAAAACCCCGGGCCGTCTGCTCGTCAGTAAAGCCCTGCCGGCCTCGAAAAGTATCCATGAACCACTTGGCCGTGACCAAGGGCTCCTCCGGGATGGCTCCCAGCAGCGGCTCGATCCGATCCCACTCCTTCGTCGCATCCAGGTAGCAAAGGCTCTCTCCCCCTAAAGGGATCCCGGTGATCATGGAGAAATCTAGCAGTGTCATCGTCATCTCGCCGAATGGAAAGTGGAATGTGTTGGTGGTATCCCACCACCTCTCCGCCAATGCGTGAATCTACCTCAGGTCATTGGAGCTCTTCGTCAAAAGTTTGGCGAAGACTCCAAAGCCGGCCGCGGTAACAAAGCCCTTCACCAGCTCGCTCAACTTCGTGTACCACTCATAATCGTGGGCGAGACTACCGTTCCCCTTCAGCACCTTGGGCTGCAACTGCAAGAAAGAATCACAAAATTTGATGTCAGTAAATGGATAAAAAAAAAAAAAGAAAAAGCAAGAAAAATAAATAGGTGATAATAAGGAAATGGGAGAAAAGCAACATAAGAATAATAAGGGAGAAAAAGGGAGAATCTGGAAATATTCGTAGGAAAATCCACAAGCATGGTACTCGTTTGCATTCATACTAAGTTCAGCAGCCGTTGGCATAACAATAAAAAAAACAAAAAAAAAAACAAATAGTCGTTATTCATTAGGAGCATGTGCAAGATCTTGATTAACATACGTCACGCCCAGAAATCCTTTGGGGAAGAAAAAGATAGTGAAATTAAATATGCACAGATACAGGTGAAACACCCGGGAATTCGTAAGCATAGTGGTTGTATTTATGAGGAAATGAGAAAACTTCAAATAAAGCGGCTTGTGCTCATGAACTTTAATAATGATAATAACAAAATAAGGTCAAAATACGATCAAATTAAATAGGTGAGCAAGCACAGATACGATTGGAATACCCAGAAGATCAACAAGCATGAGGAGGCAAAAGAAATTATATTGATTGTGCATAGCATTCATGAAGTTCAAAAAGAAAAGAATTGAAACAAAAAGGAAAAGAAGAGAGAAAAGGCGTTTACCTCGCGCTTGAACGCGCGGGCGGATAAGTGCTCATCTGGATCCAGGAGCAAGAGTGTAGGGTCGGGATGAGGAGTGGCCCGATATTTGGCCTTCTTTCGACTGCCGGAACCGCTTGCCATAATCTGTCAAGAAAGAGGAAGATTCGCGTGTTAGATTAATGAAAAATTCAAAAAGAAAAAAAAACAACGAAATGAAAGAGATTAACTGAGTTCTGATCGTTGAGAAACTAACCTAATAGCCCTGGTAGATCGATCCAAGCAAGAAGAGGAAAGGGGGAAATTTTCTCCAGAGGAATCCACGAGAAAAAAGATGAGAGAATGAAATGAAAATGAAAATGAACTCTCGGTATAAGCCACAGCCGCTCAAACGTGGCACTCGGTTTCCGTGCTCAGCAGTAAATGAACTGCCGTGCGGCACTCTTTGAGTGCCGTTGCAGCACTCCGTGAGTGCCGCACAGCAGTCACGGACTACCGCAAAAACTCGCGTATTCCGCGATTGAGGCGGTTCAGAAACCCTTCACTTTCCCCCCCCCCTCCCAAAATTCAAGTTAGGTCCTGAAAATTGAACTTAAGCCCCCCAAAATTTGCCCTCAGTGCATTTCTGGCACCAAACTTTGAAAATCGGAATAAATTTAAGCCCGTGGGCTCCCAACTTTGAAAGATTGAAATTGAATTTGAGCTTGCAGGCTCTAAATCTTGAAATTTGAAATAGATTAGAGCCCGTGGGCTCCCAATTTTGAAAATTGAAATAAATTTGAGCCCGTGGGCTCCCAATTTTGAAATTTTGAAATAGATTTGAGCCCGTGGGCTCCCAATTTTGAAAATTTGAAATAGATTTGAGGCCGTGGGCTCCTCCCAAGTGTGAAAATTTGAAGTAGATTAGAGCCCGTGGGAATTTTGAGCCTGTGGACTCCAAGTTCATCTGAATATGATTATCCTATTTCTGAGAATATAACAGATTCATGTTCTCGATGCACGTAACAAATTTACATTGATCCTTTGTTTTGAGAGTATAACGGATTTACATTCTCGGTTCTTGCAACAGATTTGCGTTAACCCTCATTTTGAGAATATAACAGATTTATATTCTCGGTCTTCATAATAGATTTACGTTGATCCTTTGTTTTGAGAGTGTAATAGATTTACATTCTCGGTTCTCGCAACAGATTTGCGTTAATCCTGATTTTGAGAATATAGCAGATTTATATTCTCAGTCTTCGTAATAGATTTACGTTGATCCTTGATTTTGAGAATATAACAGATTTATATTATTGGTTCTCGCAACAGATTTGCGTTAACCCTCATTTTGAGAATATAACAGATTTATATTCTCGGTCTTCGTAACAGATTTACGTTGATCCTTTGTTTTGAGAGTGTAACAGATTTACATTCTCAGTTCTCGCAATAAATTTGCGTTAACCCTCATTTTGAGAATATAACAGATTTATATTCTCGGTCTTCGTAACAGATTTACGTCGATCCGTTGGCTGAGAGTGTAAGGATTTACATTCACGATTTTTTGCAACAGATTTGCGTTGACCCTCAATTTTTTAAATCAAAGGCATCTTCTTGACCCCTGTAACAGATTCTGCATCAGTCAAAAATTTGGTAATCTTCTCTGACTAACACATCATATAATGTGCGTTATACATAGAGAAGACATGATATAGAGTAAGCATGACGCTTGCATAATCAGGTCTATTCAGAAAATACCATTACATAGCATATGCATCATGACAGGATAGGTGCATCCATCCGTATGACTACTTGCGCTTGTGTATGTTAGACCCCATGCCCGAACTACGTTGTGGTCTGATTCCTGATGGGATACGTAGACAGCTCATCTTGGAGCACAACCAATTAAAATTTCGTCGCGCACTTGTTTCCTTTTGCAACGTATTTTGTTTTTTCTGAATCCAACAGTTTGGTCAAAGGCTTGTCTTCACACAGGCTTCGACATTCGCTTGTGGTTCGCGTTGCCTCACAAGCTCCGTCAAAGAGGGGCAAATTGTAGACACCTCGATTTTGACTAAACGTCAAATTAAGGAGAGTGTTACCTCCATATCTGATGATGACAATGTCCGAACTTATCTAGGACTTCCAAAGATGATTCAAGCTCTTTAAAAGATTCCCCAACCCAAAACAAAAAGAAAAAAAAAGGAAAAGGAAAAGAATAAGCAGAACGGCACTCAAGCCTTTACGCGGCAGTGACGTGCTACCGTTGCGGAATTCTCTGGACTGCCGGACGGCATTCGGTGATTGTCGCGAATTTCATCAAGTGCCACAAAAATAATGAATTTTATTAAAAAATGGTAGTCCCTGGAGTTGTCTGCGGCATTCAGTGAATGCCGATCCGGTAGTCAGTGAATGCCGCGCCAGCATTCACTGAATGTCGATGCTTCATTTACTGAGTGCCGCTTCCATCTCCGGTGAGTGCCGCTTCTTTAAAATAGACAGCTGGCATACAACACATTTTGTACTATAAAAAGGATGCCTGAATTAGGGTTTTTAGTCCTAAAATGACTGAAATACCCCTTTAAAATTGTCTATAAATAGAGAATGAATATTCACTTGCAAAAAAAAAAAAAAAAAGAAGGAGAGATTTTTCTTTGAATCTGGAGGTTATATAAGTGTTCTTCTTGCCTTAATCTTCATAATTAGGAGTGAGTTTAGAATAGTTTAAAGAAAGAGATGTGTGAATTATTGTAGAAGAGCTAGATTAGTCTTTGGAAGTTCTCCAAAATCACCAAGTTGAGGATACTTTGGAGGTAAACTCTAGCATAATTAGTCTTTGTCTAAATTTAATTATGGTATGCACTGAGTTTCTTTAGTTTTCTTTTTCTCATTTTTGTGTTCATCCCTTGGATTCATAAGACTTTCAATGTCTTACTTGAATCTCTTAGTTTAAAATCCCTAAATCTCCTTGCAATCTTGTGATTCAAAAGGGGACTAAGGTTGATATTAGAATATTTAGCATAATGGACTTAAACCTATCTTCATGGTTTAAGGTTTGTTATGATTAAGTTTCATGAAGTTCTTCTACACTTCTTTGAAATTTACAACATAAGTATATTTAGTCTCCAATCACCACCAAAAGGTAGGAGAATTAGCTTTAGACAAGCCTAATTCCATGGAGATCTAACCGTTGTTTGCTATTTTTAGAAAATCATGCTAGAACTCTGGATGGAAGGTTGTAAAATCCTCAGTGATGTCTGGTTTTTGTCCAATCCCCGGAGATCTAACCGTTGAAACTTTGATTTATTTTTTGGGTTAAAAACTAGACACACAGAGGGATCTTGTGTCAAAAATTCACCAAGATCAAACCATGGGAACCATGCTTTCTATTTCTTTAAAGTTCTGATCTACTCTCAGCAATTTCCAGAATTCTGCAATAATTTTGATCAATCTCATAAATAATGGCTTAGATGACATTTTCATGAGTTAAGGTTCAAACCATGTTTCAATAACGATTAGCTAAACTTGAATTTAAAGTTTAAGTGACCTAGAACAATAAGTATTCCGTGACCTCTTCTTGTTTATGTTTGCATTCATTCGTGTGACTTGACATTCATGATTAGGATTCTTTTGCTTTAGGTTAATTACATTCTGTAGATTTAGGTTAGAAGCCTGAGATCATTATTCAATTTTTTTTATGATGTATATCATGGAGACTAACCCTTGTTTTGTAGCGCTGATGAGGTATGACTTTTCGACTCTCCCTTAGCTTAACTATTCTTTGATTTTATCGATTTTATGACTTCATGCGCGAGACATTAGAATTAGGTTCTTGCCTTATATGAATACATGTGATTAGAGACTCTTTTTTAGGATTTTCTTTCATTTGTTTGCATTGCACGTTTAATATCGCGGCTGGATCCCAGGTAAGTTCTCTTGTTCCCTATTGCATATCATATCGCTTGCTACTTGGATTATGTGATTTTTGAATGATATTTTATCACTTGCAATCTTGCACCCTTTAGACATGCTTTTGTAATGTATATTTATACATATGTATTAATTGAGGACATGCTTAGATTATAAATTCGATTAAAAGGATGTTAAGTAGAGGCCTATCATGAGATATGATGAGAAGGGGTGTTTTAGTCTGATGGGCTCCTTCCCTTCTCATTCCATAATCCCCAGACCTAGTTAATCTTTGGTTTCGCAAAAAGGTCAGTTCTCTTTTGAAATGGTTTCTTAGTTTTTCTTTAAAAAATTAAGTGGCGACTCATTTGTTATGAATTTGAAATTTTAAGAAAATTTAAAAAGAAAAGTTGTGGGTAAAAAGAAAAAAAATTGCGATATCCACAGGTACGAGTGCAATTATAATTCTTTAGTGGTATGAATTAAAATTTATGGAACTAGGAATCTGATTCAGTTCAAATTAGGGTTTCCTAATTCCGTAAGGAAGCCTATTCCTTATTGACTTCTTATGGTCCCTATCGTACCCTATATATATGCTGCTTTGGCTCTCTCCTCAGTTTGCGTTTTTCTATCAAGAACATTATAACACAGAATAGAAAAGAGAGCGTAAAAAGAGAGAGCATAAATATAAAGAATTTCGAAGGAGCCCACACTCAGTTCGATATTCTGGCAATAAAGGAATATGGTAGAAGATCGTGAGCTGTTATCGAGCCCGTGTTCTCAATTCGTCTACTACAACAATCTATTTTAGCAGTTTAAGGTAACCCTAGTTCCACCCTTATAGGGTTATTGTAGTTTTCATGTAATTTTTGCAGTACCAACTTATACGCGCTGTCAACGGATTCTGGGAACGCAGTTTCCTAACAGTGGTATCTGAGCAACGTTGATTCTGCGTATGGGTTGACGCAACCATGTTGTCCAATAAAACAGATCTTGTGCGTGTTTTGATGGATGGATAGAACGTAGAACTGTGCTAACCCATGTTTTGCAGCGTTCTTATTTCACTATTATGGTCACTGATTTTGTGTGATTGGATCCCACGATGGTTTTATCCATGGCTAATCTTTCTGTTTTAATATAGCATGTGAACTCCTTTATAGAGGCATAGGATTTGTGTATATTGGATCCCACACTTGATTGATGTGAGGTTAATTTACTATAAAGAAATAGCATGTGAATTACTTCATGGAGGCTTAGGGTTTATGTAATATATCTCAAGTAAATCCGTGAAGACAGTTTACAAGCAATTTCAGAAAGCAATCTGGAAGCAGTTTCTGAAGACTATTTCAGAAAACAGTTCTGGAAGGCAGTTACTGATGGTAAATTGGATTTAGTGGCGACATAGAGCTAATCGGGTTCAATGAAGATTTTTCACAAGAGTTGTAGCTTGACCATAATAGTGGGATTCCTATTTTATTGTGGTTTCCTTATTTATGTGTGATTGAATGATTATTATTATTTCATGTTTAATGAATTGGACAACATGGATAATTGTTCCTAGACCTATTTCAGATGTCTAGCTGCATGTTTAATTTATATTAATTTAAAATGATGGACAACTACATGTGTATTTAGAAATAAAACTAATTCCATAATTTGAAAACATAAGTACTTATTTTCTAAAATCATGAGAATAGAATAATTTTATTATCTACACATGTGGGTTTGACAAGTAAGGATGAATTAATCCTTGTCAAGTATTCCATTATTTTTTATTAATTAAATTAAAAGTTTTTCTAGAAATTATAACCCTCAAATTTTTTTAAAATTCTAAGTGGGAGAGGGAATTTATCAAGTATAAATCCCATGGTCTCCATCACTGGTTTGTAGATGATATGATTAATTTTGTGTTATGGCTCTAGTATAATCCTCCCCATCGAATGTAGTTGATCATGGAATCATCAGTTCAAACTTCTTTAAAAGAATGTTTTGGGTGATTGTTAGTGTGGGCCACCTCTTCATCAGAGGTGTTCCTCACAGAACTCTTGACCTAGAACTAAGTGATGGTATACACTTAGCTATAAATAATGATATCCTCTCCATCTGAGTCACTATTGTTATTTATAGGATCAAAGCAAGTTAGCAGTTTAATTTTACTAGGCAAGGTACATTGCCTGGATAGTAAAATTAAAAAGCAATTGCCTATCTAAACAAATGATGGATAGTATATGGCTTCCCATCGAGTCATACTATCATGGTGTATCAGGTTGCTGGCGGATTCTTTTCAAATATGATAGAGGGAACCAATATTTTCAACTCGAATCCATAGTAATTTTTTGCCCAAATGTAGTTATTTATATTATGTCATTCTTAGGCTTTTAAATGGGTTCTTTCAATCCACTCGCTGTTATACTAATAGAAAACAAACTTACTAGACCAAACTATATAGACTGGAAAAGGAATTTGGATATTGTGTTAACTGCTGAAGAGTACAAGTTTGTGCTTAGTCAAGAATGTCCTGAGCAACCTGGTGAGGGGGCAACCGCTGAGGAAATCCAGGCTCACAAGAAATGGGTCAAGGCTGATGAGATGGAGTAGTGTTACATTTTGGCATCCATGTCAAATGTGTTGCAACATCAGCATCAGTCAATGGCCAGCGCCTATGACATGATGGAGAGCCTCCGAGAGATGTTCGGGGATCAAAGTCGTGTTGCTAGGCAGGTTGCCATGAAAGACTTGATGAACACAACTATGGCTGAGGGGACGCCTATAAGGGATCATGTTCTTAAGATGATATCTCTTCTTAATGAACTAGAGATCCTTGGAGCTGAAATCGACAGGGAAACCCAGGTCAATATTGTACTCTAGTCACTGCCAGAGTCTTTTAAGCAATTCTACCTCAATTACAACATGAATAAATTTAAATAAACCTTGGCAGAGCTGCTTAAAGAACTCCAGGCAACTGAGGGTCTCAACAGAAAGTCAGGGAGTGCTCTTGTGTTTGAGAAAGGTTCTACTTCAAAGCCGAAAGGCAAGAAGAAAATGAAAAAGGCTCAAAAGAAGGCCGCGGGTCCTCCGCCAATCCAAAGGCCAAGAGGACAACTGGGAAAGCCTAAAGGCAAGTGTTTTGTTTGCAAGCAACCAGGACACTGGAAGAAGCAATGTCCACTTTATCTCGCCAGACAGAACAATCAAGGTAAATCTCATTTACAAGTTGTTGAATCGTGTTTAGCGGTCCGATCTACCGGTACCTGGTGTGTAGATACGGAAGCCACTGATCATGTATGCAATTCTTTGTAGGGGTTCCAGGGAACCAGGCAGCTCAGTGATGGAGAGATTTATCTATATATGGGAAATGCTACGAGAGTAGCTGCAGTTGCAGTAGGAGATCTACGTCTTAGTTTTTGTAGAGAGAGGATTTTAATATTAAGAAATTTCCTTTATGTACCTTCTATTAGAAGGAATTTAGTTTCAGTTTCTAGTTTAGTAAAGAATGGATATTCAGTTCATTTTAATAAAGTAGTAGTTATTAAAGAAAATAAACATTTTATTTATTCTGGTCAATTGGTGGATAATCTTTATATTATAAATCCTGTCTCTCCTATACTGCAACTTAATGAATTGAATAACACAAATAGTTTGCCATTTAAGAGAAAAGAACCTTCAAGGATGAACCAAATGCATCTTTGGCACTTACACTTTGGTCATATTAATTTGAAAGGGATTCAAAGACTGGTTCAAAATGGGCCATTAAGCTCATTAGAAGTGGAGGCACTTCTAGTCTGTGAATCCTGCTTGGAAGGTAAAATGACCAAGAGGTCGTTCTCGGCCAAGGGCTATAGAGCAAAAGAGCCATTGGAACTGGTTCTCTCTGATTTGTGTGGTCTTATGACTGTCCAAGCAAGAGGGGGATTTGAGTACTTTGTCACTTTCATCGATGATTACTCAAGGTATGGGTACATTTATTTGATGCGGCGTAAGTCTGAATGCTTTGAAAAATTCAAAGACTTCAAGGCTGAAATGGAGAAACGTCTAGGTAAATATATCAAGACACTACCATCTGATCGTGGTGGAGAGTACCTCTTGGAAGAGTTTAGGGAATACTTATTGGAGTAAGGGATTACATCCCAGTTGTCTGCACCCCATATGTCTCAGCAGAACGGTGTAGCAGAAAGAAGGAACATGACTCTCATGGATATGGTAAGATCTATGATGAGTTATTCGGATTTACCAATTTCCTTTGGGGGCATGCATTAGAGACAACTGCATACATTCTAAACTTTGCACTATCTAAGTCAGTATCTACTACTCCCACGGAATTGTGGACTGGGCGAAAGCCTAGTCTGCGGCATGTTCGGATCTTGGGTAGTCCAGCACATGTGTTGAAAGGGAATGCAGAAAAGTTGGAATCAAGAACAAAAGTATGTTTCTTTGTTGGGTATCCAAGAGGAACTAAAGGTGGTCTGTTTTATAGTCCTAAGGATCAGAAGGTTATTGTTAACACCAATGGCACATTCTCAGAAAAAGACTATGTTATGGACCACAAGCCCAGAAGCCGTATTGTTCTAGAGGAAATGAGAGGAGAGACACTGACACATACTTCTTTGATACCATCAGTACAAGAAGAAACATCACATACAGAGTTATCGATATTCCATTACTGCGTCGTAGTGGGAGGATTATCAAAACTCGTATAGATCCCGAACTAACCATTAACACGCAGGTTCCTGAACCAGTACAACGTGCAGATAATGGTGTATTAGATTCAGAATCTTCACAACGAAATATCAGTGATACATAGACACGGGTTGTGCCTCGTCGTAGTGGGAGGGTTATTATTCAACCTGACCGGTACATGTTCTTGGGAGAGTCTTATGACCGGATCTTTGATGAACAAGGTACCGATCCCTGTAACTACAATGAAGCACTCCAAGATAAAGATGCAGATCTTTGGCAAAAAGCTATGAAGTCAAAAATAGAGTCCATGTACTCCAATCAAGTCTGGGATCTTGTAGAACCACCCAAAGAAATAAAACCCATTGGATGTAAGTTGATCTATAAGAAGAAGAGAGGAGCAGACGGTAAGGTGGAAACCTTTAAAGCAAGGCTTGTTGCGAAAGGTTTCACTCAAAAAGAGGAAATCGGTTATGAGGAAACCTTTTCACCGGTGGCCATGCGAAAGTCTATCCAGATTCTTTTATACATTGCTGCACATTTCGATTATGAAATTTGGCAAATGGATGTCAAGATAGCATTTCTTAATGGGAATCTTGACGAGTGCATCTATATGATGCAACCAGACGGGCTCATTGCGAAGGGCCAAGAACACATGTTGTGCAAGCTTAAGAAGTCCATTTATGGACTTATGCAGGCATCTAGGTCTTGGAATATCCGCTTTGATCAAGAAATCAAGTCTTTTGGTTTTGATCAATGTACGGATAAATCTTGTGTGTACAAGAAACATGATGGAAGCGTGGTGGTGTTCTTAGTACTATGTGGATGATATCTTGCTAATCGGAAACGATGTGGGGGTATTATCTTCTGTAAGGGTATGATTGTCCAGTCAATTTGATATGAAGGACTTGAGAGAAGCCGGTCACATCCTAGGGATCAAGCTTATGCGAGATAGCAAGAATAGGATGTTGGGCCTATCACAAGGCACTTATATCGACAATATTCTTGCAAGGTTTAGCATGCAAGATTCCAAGAAGGGATTCCTTCCCTTCAGACATGGAATTACTCTATCTATGGATCAGTGTCCTAAGACACTTGATGCGATAGAGAAGATGAAGGCAGTTCCTTATGCCTCGGCATTAGGAAGCCTAATGTATGCTATGCTATGTACTAGACCTGACATCTGCTTTGCTGTTGGCATGGTTAGTAGATATCAGTCTAATCCAGGGCAAGAACATTGCACTGCGGCGAAAAATATTCTCAAGCACCTGAAACGGACTCGAGACTATATGTTAGTTTACCAAGCAAACAGTCTTATGCCCATTGGGTACACGGATTCTGATTTTATGTCAAATAGGGATTCCAGAAAGTCTACCTCAGGATATGTGTTTACCCTAGGAGGTGGAACCATTAGTAAGAGGAGTATCAAGCAGTCGTGTATTACTGATTCCACCATAGGAAGCCGAGTATGTGGCTGCTTGAGAAGCGTCTAAGGAGACCATTTGGCTCAGAAACTTCCTTATGGATCTAAGAGTAGTACCTGCGGTACAATCGGCTATTGCCCTTTATTCCAATAATAGCGGAGCGGTTGCTAACTCAAAGGAACCTAGGGCACATAAGAAGGGAAAACACATTGAGTGTAAGTATCACCTGATACGAGATATCATGCAAAGAGGTGATGTTGAAGTGACCAAGATAGCATTAGCAAATAACCTGGCAGATCCTTTCACTAAGAGCTTACCGGCCAAGACTTTTGATAGTCATGTAGAAGGGAAAGGAGTGAGGTGTGTCGCATCATGGCTTTGAGTCTAAGTGGGAGATTGTTAGGGATATATACTAAAAGCCTTACTTTATGTAGTTGATTTATTATTCATTTAATAGAATCAGTTAATCCATTTTTATGAGAATCTGTGTGGGCAATATTTGTATTATATTGTTTATTTAATATTATGCATGTGTGTCTTTCATTCTACATAGTAGGTGGTTTGGTGTGTAGCGTTCACCTTACACACGGAAGATCAGACTAACGGATCTTGTAGAATGTAAGATTTTGGTTTACAGTCTCAGATGGATTGGACACACCATCGGTAGGACTACAGCAAGGTGTTGTAGTAGATTTGTCTTGACTACGGGAAATGGTATAGTTTCAACTCACCATGCTGGTACACTTTGTGTATTAAACGGGACCGACTTGGGGTAATTATCTTTCTACTAACTTGTAAGATAATTAATACCTCATGACTATTATGAGTGCTTATGCTCTAAATCCTAAGTTAATTTATAGACACGTACATTTGATATTTATACTTTGATCCCTAAAAGGGTGAGATCCTTAAATGGGTCAATATCTCCTTGGATTGGGTGATAATATTATTTGTGTGGTGGGTATTAATTAATGATGGAATCCATGTCTCAATTTTGGGATTGATGATATCCCCTTGAGAAAGCTTATAAGTTTTGATTATGTCAAACCCTGCAGGTGGATTTTGTATCCGACATATCAGATAAGTTAAGCAGAGGATCTCAAGGAATTTTAAGAGATTAATTAAATGTGATTGTCAGTAATTATATTTAATTAGTGGATATCTGTAATCTTAACATGGGGAGATAATAAGCATTTAATAACATGGAGCTCGAAATATATTTTTGAGATAAGGGTAGGAGTGCAATTATAATTCTTTAGTGGTATGAATTATAATTTATGAAAATAGGAATCTGATTCAGTTCAAATTAGGGTTTCCTAATTCCATGAGGAAGCCTATTCCTTATTGACTTCTTATGGTCCCTATCGTAGCCTATATATATGCTACTTTGGCTCTCTCCTCTGTTTGCGTTTTCCATCAAGAGCATTATAACTCGGAATAGAAAAGAGAGCGTAAAAAGAGAGAGCAGAAACATAAGAAATTTCGAAGGAGCCCACACTCAGTCCGATATTCTCGCAGCAAAGGAATACGGTAGAAGATCGTAAGCTGTTATCGAGCCTGTGTTCTCGATTCGTCTACTACAGCAATCTATTTTAGCAGTTTAAGGTAACCCTAGTTCCGCCCTTATAAGGTTATTGTAGTTTTCACGTAATTTTTGCAGTACCAACTTATACGCACTTTCAACGGATTCTGGGAACCCAGTTTCCTAACAACTAGGACCTTTAGCAGGTTTTTTCCTAGATGGGTTGCTTTTTCTTGGAGGTGGTTTTTACGGTGGTTTATACTTTATTTCTAGGATTAGGATTAGTATTCCTTCTCCTAGTGGTATTTTGATTGCTGTCTCTTCCTTTTTTTTTGTTGGATTGATAGGCATGTCATAACCCCATTGTCTGCAAAAATCTCCTAGTTCTTGTTTACCAGTAAGATTTTGCTTTTTCATTTGGTATTGCAATTTCATGTCATTGCAAATACTTAATCCAACTTGGGTACAAACACTCAGGATTTGCCCATAATTTAGGCTATCATAAGGAATGTTGTATCCATCATGCTGATCTCTCAGCTTCTGTCTTACATTTCCAGCAAATAGGTCCATCAATAAAATGGGCTTTTCAGTATTCATTATTTGCATTTGTTCTTTGCATAACTTTACATGTGAAAACATCTTTATACCATCTAAACTGAGTTAAAGATGGACATCTAAGATTCATTAGAAGTTCTCTACTTCTTTCAGACCATTGTGGAAATTATCCAATAAAATGAGAAATAATGGTCTGAAACTAAAGTAATAACAACATCTGGAACCATTTTTGGTTGTCCTTCGACTGTTTCTACAATAACTTTGTCAAAGATCTCATTCTTTTGACTATTTGTAAGAAAATTATCCCACCAGCCTTTCAAACATCCTGAAAAACCGTTGGTTAAAAGAATTGCAGCATCTTTTTCAGTGTTACCACAATGTTTACTCATAGAGGCCCACATGAGAATTTGATGAACAATTTCAAAAATTTGATACTCACTGGCACCATCAATATTCCACTCACACAATTCCTTTCCACTATAAGTTTGTTGGAGTTTCTAACCACTTTCTTCAAAAAGGAGATTAGGTGGAGTAGGTCTAGAATAATAATAAGGTAGAGTCTCATGCTCTATTTTATTAATCTGAAATGATGAGGAATTGCTTTCACGGAAATTACTTTCAGTAATAGAAAAAAATTTCTCAAGATCCTCATCCATAATTTTAATGATTCTCTCATCCTCATCCTGTGAATCTTGTGATTCATTTGGATAATTATTTTTGGATAAAACGTTCAGGGAAACATTTTTAATCCTTTTTGTCAGGAGTTCAATAAACTCTTCTTCCTCCTTTTCGCTTTGAGTTCTAAATTTTTCAGCTTGATAAGGAGGTTTAAAAGAAGCAGCTTCAAAAGAAGAAGAACTAGCTTCAGGCTGTTTAATAACCTGTTGCATTTTTCGTTCCTTTTCTTGTTCCAGAATTTTATTCTCTATTCTGGTTAATTGGCCTTTCTATTGAGACAATAGAAAGATTCATCCAATTAATTTGTTTACAAATATGATCACTTGTAATGACAATATCTGAAGATTTGTCTATAAAAGTAGCAGCTTCAATATCTTTGTCATTAAATTTGTAATCTAAATGCATTGGAGGAGGATGAGAGCTTTCAATAAACCCTTTATCCCCATGTAGTCTCCATTTGGTTGCACTAATAGTATTCAATACCTTTTGGGTAGGAAACCATTGGTCAACCAGTCAACAAACCAAATAAGAGTTTGTTTTTGCTCTAGATCTTGATAATATAATTTTTTTTATAAGATCTAAGTCATAGTTATCAAAAATTTTAAAATATTCATGTCGGAACTCTTGGTTTTTCTCCAACATGAAATCTCTATTTATAACTTTTCTTAAGAAAGAACTTGGACTAAAATCCATTAAGCATAAACAGAAGTATTATCATGAGAATAAGAATGGTCAAATGGATCCCTTTCTTTCCTTATTCTCTTGTTCTTCAGGACCATATATTCCCTGGGAGATTTGTTGATATGAATTAATAAATCCTTTCAAAATATTTTCTCTTTCCATATTCTGGAGATATTTCGGATCCATGTTGGGTCTGGCTTGGTCAGACATAGAATGTCTTGAAGAAGAAGGATATGACACCGTATAAGGTTTTTTAGAAGGAGCAGTATAAAAACTCCTTGTAGAATTACTCATATTTAAAGATAATTTACTAAATTGGGTAGGTGTAAAAGAAACTTCAATATCACCTTCCTTAGTTTGGGTGATTTGATCTAATTGTGATGAAAGGGCAGGGTAGGTGAAACTGCATTAGGTAAAGTCCAATTAGTTGAAAAATTTATTTCATGTGGGTGTAACAATATTAGTAGTAAGACAATTACTGTCAATTGCTACAATTTTCCCTGGTTCACTTCTTAATACTGCATTAGGACACAAAGTGTTCATTACTTTGTAATAAATCTTGTATGTAATATTAACAGTACTAGTACTAGGTAGATAATTATATCCTTTTGTTTGAATTTTTGAACTATTAGCTTCAAACAAATTTTTATCATGTGAAGAAAGTGTCAGGTTAGGATAGACAACGAAATACACTGAACCATGACACAAACTTGTCTGTATAATACCCATAAGAGATGGTTCAAAGTCAGTACATCTAGAATCTCTTAGGTAAGCACATTTAATCCTATCAAAGTAAGAGGTTTGAATGCTACTTGAATACATCCTATGTGAATGTATTTATATTTATCTAAACTTTTTTCAATATCTCTAAGACAGAGTAGTCTTTAAGTTTGTTCATCGTTGTCAAGAATAATGTCTTGCTCAACCGTTTTAACATGATCTTTAGATATAAAAGCAAAAGTAGCACTTTTAAAAATTTGTTTAGAAGAGTTGGACGGGATTGTCCATTGATTGAGTTCATGTTCCGTTTAATCAAACGCAACAAGTTCTGTATTCATAATATTAGATCTAGATCCTGATGTGGATCCAGATCCTGTCTAGGTTGTCCTTTTGAACATTACTAAGATGAGGCTACCTTGATATATACTATTTCACATATCATGAGTATAATCATATATTTTTCTGGGAATTTTTATAGAGTCTGTTCCAGTCAATAGTTGTTGTAGCCAAACAGCCAATCCTTGGCAAACAGGCCCAAGCTTTTGCGACTAACGGAAACAAATATGACCCCCAAAGAATTACCATAATAATTTATTTCAAATTCTCATAATAATTCATCAGTATATATCATGGTGGCCTCAGAATTTTAGCCACACGTGGCTTTGATACAAAATACAGACTAAAAACTGGATCCAACGGTTGTAAACATGAGTCCTCACTTTCTAAAGTGAGGACTCTCTTATGAGAAGGGGATCATATATATACATGCATACGCTCACACATGGATTACTTAGGATTACTTGGACCCTAAGTTTGGCCCACTTATAAGGCCATTGGAACAAGTCCAATATGAGGGTGACCCAAGACCCCCATTTTATTTACACTAATTAGATTATTAGTTTGAATACATTTTTGCCCAACCAAAACTTGCTCATATTTTCTCACGCTCTTCTTTTATTGACTAATGTAATAGAACCTAAAATTAAATGAAAATTAATTTATAGTGTAAAGTATTAAGCCCCACAGCATTAGTTTTTGATCCCATATTATAAATCAGCCATAGTTTCTAAATCTAGGTCTCATGAAACCAACGGTTGGTAGTGGTTTTTCTCGTCACGGGATTAACTAATAAAGTGAGACTATATTGTAGCACAATTGACAAAAATCATACAGCCCAGTTATGAAAACTACGCAATTGGAATCCACCAAGCACTCAAAACTGAAAGAGATTGAACATTTTTATGGGATATTTGGTCGAAGACCCTTTAAAATTAAGTATTTATAGTAAAAAATCCACACAAATTGACCATTTTTTATAAATTCCCTCGGCCCTCGCTACGTTTTTAATTGGTGAAAAGCCCATTCTGGAACAGAAACATGACTAAGACAATATTATCTGTATACTTTAAACCACCATGTATAGCTTACTCGTCTTGTTAGCCTTTTTGAGTGATTTTTTATTTTATTTTATTTTCTTTCATGTATTTCTTCGAGATCTACGCAATGGATTTAAAAATTGTACAAAAGAATGTAATTTGTAACCTCATTTTTTGATTTTGTTTGTCAAAATAGATGATAGTATCTAAATCTATTTTGACAGATAATATTCATATTATCTATCAACTTTAAACCACCATAACTCATTCGTTCCTTTTTTTTAAGCCTTTTTGAGCTTTTTTTATTTTATTTCATTTCATGTATTTCTTCGAGATCTACGCAATAGAGTTGAAAATTGTACAAAAGAAAGTAATTTGGAACCTCATTTTTTATATATGACAAAATAGATGTTATTATATGTTTTGACAGATAATATTAATAGCATATGTCAACTTTAAATTACCACAATTCACTCATTTTTTAGCCTTTTTGAGGGAATTATTATTATTATTTTTTTATTTTCATGTATTTCTTCTAGATCAACGCAATGGAGTTAAAAAATGTACGAATGAAAGTAATATTTGTCAAAATAGATGATATTATCTGTTTTGACAAATAATATTAAGTTAAACAATCATAATTTCTTATTTTTGGCCTTTAGGGATGATTTTTTTGTTTCCATGTATTTCTTCGAGATCTGTACAATGGGTGGAGAAATTTTACAAAAGAAGATACGTTGCAGCCTGATTTTGAGATTTTTTCTGTGTAATAGATAATATTAATTATTTGTCTATATGCAGATAATATTATCTGTTTATATTAACGACGATAATTCTCTCAATTCTTGGGCCTTTTTGGTGATTTGTTTTATTCCCATTTTTTTTTTTTTTTTTGATTTTTCTAGAATTTCATCGTCAATGTTGATTTCGCTTGATTGATCTCATTTTGCTAATTTCAAAACATCAAATTTTACGCAAAACAAACTTGTAGAACCAAAGTTATTGCAATTTGAAGTTGTTTAGGCATAAAAATGAGTTAATGAGTTTAAAAAAAGTGACATGAATTTTAGTTTAGAAGAGTTTTATTTAAAAGGGCTATGGCTGAATCACCCCTTCCCCCCCCCCCCCCTTTTTTTATTAAAATTAGGAGGGAGTATTCAAACCTACACCTTGGACTTCGGAAAATTGGTGTCACTCACCTGAGATAGAACCTCAATCCTAGACTGATTATAATTGAGCAAAACGCATGTGATTCCACAATGTACATTACAAGATGTAGAAATACTAATCCTACTAGAAATTTTTTTTGGTTTTCCTGTAAACTGTCACCAAAGTTCGAAGATGAGTAATAGCCGGATAAAAATAATTCTATATGGTAATTTGGCATAAATTTGACAAGTAGAACCTAAAAATAACTTAACATAGAAAAAACCGAAACTTGTAACAAAATAAAATCAGAATATTAAAATAGGCATGAGTTGCTTGCGTGCCTTGCATTGTTGAGAGTTCATCAAGATTAGCAATATCTGACCCCTAACATTTTTAAAGGGGTGGACTGCAATGAACAAATAGTTTTAGAATAATGCTAGATGCATAAAAAAAAAATTTACAACTAAATGCACAACCTGCTTAAAATTATTGGCGTTCGTGCTGAAAAGTTTGTACACACAAAAAGAAAAAAAAAAAAAAAAAAAAAAAAAAAGGTGTACAGCTTTTTCAGTACGAGGTCCAACAATTTAAAGCAAAATGTGCATTTAATTGTGTATTTTTTTTTGTGCATAGTAAGGAAGTCGACTACGGGTTAGGTCAAATTAGGTTTGGCTTTGCCAATGACTCGACTACAATGCACTTTTTATCTTTTAATCTTTTTTCTTTTTTCTTTCTCATAAGATATACACTGGGCAGCAACCCGGCTAGGGTGGGTATGCCGTTGAGGATTAGCTTTTTGGTTCTACGGGCCGGGCAAGATGTTCTTGAGCATTGCATGAGAAGAAAAGAGCGGAATATAGCCAAGAACAACTTGCCGGCCGGCTAGAGAATTAATTCTGGCCAATGCCGGCAAGTCATCCTTGGCTGCAATCCACTCTATGCCTCTTCATGATATACTCTCAAACAAATCAATTCTTGAGTAATGTTGTCCACATTTGAGCACTTCTGTATAATTTGATCTCCAATAAACCCAACTTGTCTAGCTCACATTTTGTTGTGCTCTGATATTGAATATTTATAGGCTGGACATGGATATATAGTGTATGAATTTAATGAGTCCTCATAAAATATTATATTCCCTTTCTGACCCAAAGAGGAATGTGCCTTTAATAATTCCAAAGGGAATGACTACAGAAAGCCCCATGAAATCATCCATTTTGACGTGTCATCCCAAACTTTCCTCTTATGGTTGGTGCAACTTTTTATACTTGCTTGGTTGAAATGCTTCATTTTTTGGAGTGGGAATAGAATCATGTGGAGAGAGAGAGAGAGAGAGAGAGAGAGAGAGAGAGAGAGAGAGAGAGAGAGAGAGATCATGATTTTCGTATGAGATGTTAATGGGGTTTGGTTGTAATCCTTAACGAACTTATTTAGTTGTGAGTGGAGTTGAAAGCAAAGAATTTCACAAAAATACTTTATTTTGGTATTGATTTGCAGGGGAAGGATTTGAAGAGAGAAATAAAAATTGGTTGTATATTTAGACCCCGCATTAGATTTGTGTATAAATAAAAAGACTTGTTACTTCAAAATTTGGTTCATTTGGGGGGAAAGAATTGTCTGTGGACATTTCGATTGGGATTTCTGTGTGAATATGAGTTTTTTTCTTAAATAAAAGTTTTTTTCTGAATAGGTTTTTCAATAAGTTTTTCAGTGTTTCGTATTGCTTTGAGATTTTCAGCTTATTAAAGTAAAAAGAAAAAAAATAATAAAAAAAAGCCCCTTCAATTTTCCGCTTTTAAATTAATCTTTTTAAAAAAAAAATTCAAAATTAATATTTTTGACAAAAAAAGATTGTAAAAAAAAAAATTTAAAATAAATATTGGTTATTCAATAGTTGCAAATAATTGGTCAACAAATGGGAACCTAGAATTCAATATGTTCTGACCAAGAAAACCATTGATTTCCCTGTTTCAAAGGGATTTGATTCCATATCCATTTAAAGTGGAATTTTTCTCTCCTTGCACCACTCTTTCATGAGCATCTACATTTTCTTTCTTCTTTTTTTTTTCCCTTTTTTCTTTGTGCCCAATGAGTGTTGATGATTTTGGGGACCTACCTTGATAGCACTGCCTTAAAACATATATAAGTGCCAAATATTATGAAATAGTTACGATTTCATAGGCTCTTATATCGAAAAAAAATTGTCATTTTCAAGATAATTTGTATAGATGACCAAAATTTATTGGCTTGTCACATTGTCACTACTAAATTAATGTTACATGGTCTTATACATGTCAAAATCATTTCGTATCACATGAAAAAGTTAAGAAGCCACTTGTTTTGCCTTGTTTAAAAGCTAATGAACTTCATTAATAACAAGACAATAAGGCATTACACCAGAAGTGATTAATGACAATATCAAGCATGCATTTTGGACCAAACGTGCGTCTGCGATCCAAAAACATATATATTAATCGGATTTGAAAAAAGAGAATCATTCAATAGTAAAATTACATGTGTCCATACGAGCGAACGAAAGGCCAACATTTCTTTTTTCATTGGCTTTTCAATTTTCATGCACTTTACCTTAAAGTCTGAAATTGGACCTGGAGAAAAAAAGTAAGCTTTTTGAGTAACAGTTGGTCCATGATCGCTTAGCGAAAAAAAAAAATTGTGGACGTCAATTTAGGCCATAAAAAGGAGAGAATATTCGATTGCAGAGCCAAGCAAACCAGCCTAGGAAGTGCAAGCCAAACTTAATCTAAATATCGCGAAGGTATAGAAAGCAACCGATGGATTAATCACCATTGGTCATGCAGCTAAGGTCCATCGATGAAGTGGATATATACCAAAGATAGATCACCCATGGAAGGATTAAGATCGATGGCCTTAAAGAGCAATCATTTTGATCTCTCAGGAGTATGAGGGATGAGATGTTTTACATTGGTCTCATTGATCAAGCCTGCAGGCTAGCATGAAGAGGCCACCCAAACCAGCCACATATCCTCAGAAGCATTCTGACTATTTGTTTGAACTTATACGCTTCAATAATGTTTAATAAGAACTTTTAGTAAGGTTCATTCTTACTTGCTATACATAATTGTTAGGTTAGAAGTCAGAACGGTATTTCCAAGTAGTACACACAAATTATAGGAATGATTAATACTTATTCACCCACCACACTCTTGAGTCCAAGTGGACTTAATTTGGCACCCCCACAAACTGAAAAAGCAGTGAACAAAAGAATGTTTAAAGAAATGTTATGCAGGCACACTCGTCTGGGAAGGAATAAGAATCATCATTTGCAATTTGAAAACCGGCCAGCCTAGTTGATATTCAAGGAGTGGTTGACCTAAATTCTACGCATTCAACGTTGTAAAAAAAATGGTATTCTATTCTTTTCCCTTTCTTTTTTTGCTATTTTTTGTTTGAGAAATGCTACACACACATTCCAAACCACACCCCAAACCACATCCCTTGCTTTAAATGCATGTACTTTGTGCTGTTTGAATTTTCACACTTTTCTGTGCACTACTTACACAACACAGGGTACATGCATTTAAAGCAAGGGTGTGGTTTGGGGTGTGGTTTAGGATGTGTGTGTAGCATTTCTCTTTTTGTTTATGTGTGTGGGGTATATATAGGGGAGAGAATTATGCTTTGTATTGGGGAAAAAGGTACGCCCGTAAAGGAGGCAATCCAATGTTTTGCGATTGGGACCCATGAAAGAGGTTTAATGGGTGAAAACAATCGATATTACATGACTTGTATTCCAGCTAGGCCGGCCTGTTAACGGTCCGGATCTAGCCCAGATCCAGTACAGATCCGGCTCTGTTAGACGGATCTAAGCCTTTTAAAGATCCAGATCCAGATCAGGATCCATATCCGAATAGAGCTTAAGAGAAATGGACCGGATATGGATTTCCTAGATCCTGTCCATATAAGACCCGATCCGAATAGGACATAACATATGTACATTACATGTACCGTTGATTTTTTTCAATCCAACGGTTGAACTTATATGATTTATAAGTAAAGTTTGAGCAACCCTAACCCTAACATTTAGAATCAGCAGCCTCACACTCTCTCAGCCTCTCATCCTCACAAGTACGTTTCTCTGTCTTCTTCTTTCTTCATCTTCTTCATTCTTCTTCTTTCTTCGTCTTTGTTTTCCTTTTTCTTCTTCTTCTTCTTCCTCTTCTTCTTCTTCTTTCTTTGTCTTCTTCTTCTTCCTTCTTCTCTTCTTCTTCTTCTTCTTCTTCTTCTTCCTTCTTCTCTTCTTGTTCTTCTTCTATTTTGGGTTGTAAAATGTTGAGTTAATTTTACATTTATTCTGTTATTCATTTTCTATTTATTTTCTGTTCTTTTTATTTTGTTTATTTTTTATACTTTATTTGTTCTTGATATTTTGTTTTTTGTTTTTTTTTCTCTTCTTCGTTTGTTTATTTTCTGCTTATCTTCTGTTTATTTCTGTTCATATTCTAGTTGTTTATTTTCTGTTTATATTATGGTTGATTTAATTCTTTTTATTTCAGATTTTCAGTGACTGCTTTTGATGATTTTATGTAAATGTCAACACCTACTCAAGCAACTCAAGTTACTCAAACGATTCAGGCCAATGATGGTGGTGAAAAAGTGGAAGTGGAAGAGAATAAGTGAATGAGCCAATTGAAGGTTCTAAAAAGTGAAAAAAAAAATTGACATCAAAGGTATGGCAAGATTTTGAAAAAATAAAGGCAAAAATGGAGAAGATGTTGCTAAGTGTATGAGATGTTCTAGAACTTTTTGTTGGAGATAGTAGCAAAGGAACTAGTCATTTGTTAAAACATCAAATAAAATGCCCAGGTAAGCATAAAGACATAAGACAACAAATGTTAAATGGCTTCTAATAATGCTCCTGATTCTAAAATCAAACTTCAAAATTTCAAGTTTGATCAAGAGAAAAGTAGGACCAATTTTTAAAAAATGATCGTCAAACATAACTATCCATTTTACATGGCTGAACATGAGTTCTTTGAAACCTTGTGTAACAATCTTCAGCTAATGTTCAAGCTTGTATCTCGAAACACACTTAGGAATGATGTCACAAGTGTATACCAGGAAGAGAAGGCTAAATTATATAAGTTTTTAGACAATCTTTCTTGTAAGATCACACTTACGACTGACATTTGGACTTCAAACCATCAAAACTTTGCATGCACTTGTTTGACAGCTCATTATGTGAATGATGATTGGGAATTGAAGAAAAAAAATTCTTGCATATAAGTGTATTGAATATCCACATTATGGTGACTCCTTGTTTAGATTCATTAGTGATATAATCTTGGAGTGGAATCTTGACAAGAAACTTTCTTTGATGGTTGTAGATAATGCATCAAGTAACGATGTCATGGTTAGGCTTTTGAAAACTTGGCTTTGTGATAAATCATTGTTATCTTTGGGTGGGGATCTATTTCATGTGCGTTGTACTGTACACATATTTAATTTGATTGTCCATGATGGGTTAAAAATGATTGACGGTCTTCTCGACAAAATTCGAGATAGTATGAGATACTTGAATAAATCTCCCTAAGGAAAGCAAAAATTTGATAGCGCGGTCAATCAAGTTAAGTTGAGAGGTAGAAAGAAAGTTCCAATGGATGTATCAACTAGGTGAAATTCTACCTTTTTAATGCTTGAAGTCGCGTTGTCTTTGAAGGATGCCTTTTGTCAGTTAGAGCAAATTGTTAGAAATTATCGACACAACCCGTCTGAAGAAGAGTGGCAAGTGGCAAAGGTAGTAAAAGGTTGTTTGAAACTTTTTTATGATGCAACATGTCATTTTAGTGGTACCAATTTTCCAACTTCTAATGTATTTTCTCCCGATATTTGTGAAAGATTTATGGTGATGATTCGAGTAGATATGTTGTTCGAGTAGCACCATTAATGCTTATCAAAAATCAGAGTTTGATCAATAGTTAGAGGAGTCGATCTTTCTAAGGAAGGACAATTTTAATATTTTACATTGGTGGAAAATAAATAGTGCAAAACTTCCCATTTTGTCGAAAATAGCTTGTGATATATATTTTAGCCATTCTAGCAACTACTGTCGCATCAAAGGCAGCTTTCCGTGTCAATGGCAGGGTGGTTGATGAGTCACATGCCTCTTTGCTCCCGGATATTGTTGAGGCATTAGTGACCACTGATGATTGGACTGAATATAATCAAAAAGAAAAAGTAGTAAGTAAATTCATAATACATTTTATTCAAAAAATTGTTAGTTTTTTTTTTTTTTTTTTTAATGTTTGGATTGGATACTTGATATTTTATTTATTGTGCTAGGTTTGGAAGAATCCATATCAGTTGATTTGACTAAAAATTGATATGCCTTGGAACTTTTTTACTCTTGTAGCATGTAAGCCTAATGCAAGGTGGTGGTATTTGTCCCCTCAAATACCATAGTTTTACACACCATTTTTCTGACATTGTATATTTTGTAGGTTTTGTTATGATGTTAGTTGGAGAATCAAATTGTTGAATGTGAATGTTGAGCTGGGGGAAGAATGGAAGATAAATACCATAGTTTTACACTTCATTTTTCTAACATTACATATTTTGTAGGTTTATTGGTATGATCCTAGTTGGAGAATCAAGTTATTGAATGTGAAGGTTGTGCTGGGGGAAGAGTGGAAGATATATAAACTTATAGTTGATTTGATCTTGTTTTGTTAAATATCATGTAGACTTGAACATCTTATTTTGTGACGTATTGGCCTTTATTTTAAAGACAATGGTTTTTGTCATTTATTTTAAATTTTTATGGTCTTGTTTGTTTATGTATCTAAGACTTGAAAATCTTATTAAAGTGATGTATGCGGAAGAAACAAGAACAGATCTTGTACCATTTCATGCTCAACTTACCCCCCACCCCCTCTGTTTTGGGCAGCATAACAGGCACTTAAGAAATTCGAATCAGACCGGATATACGGTTCTAACCAAATCTGGATATGGACCACGTATATCAGATCCATCGGATATGTGGACCGAATCTAGTACACAGTATATCTTGGCGGATATGGATTTGAATTATGCAGATCCGGTCCAGATCCAGACCATTTAGAGGCCTAATTCCACCACTCTAACTAAGGAGATAATGCACAAAGTTTTCCTGCTCATCCCTAAGGCAGTGTGCTATATTTTGTGGTGACGTTTAGGAAGGGATTCTCCCTGAATGAACCAAACGTAGAAACTCTCCTGCTTCGGAATACTCCCGCATGCAACTATTCCTTAAGGCCTCGTTTGGAAAATTGGATAAAACTGTTGGATTGGACAGGATAAGGCATGATCGGACTAGATTAGTAATCATGTTGGATAAGCTATTATGTTGTCCTGTGTTAGGAACGTGGAAGATTAAAATGTCGGATAAGCGGTTTATATCCCTATCATGTGTTTGGTACTATCTAGATTAAAGTTCTGGATAGTTTTTTTGAGAACAAAAATCCCTAATATGGATTAATTTTTTTTTAAAACTATGAAAAATAAAAACAAAAAAAGAAGATGAAAAATTTTTTATTATTATTTTTTCACACAAAAAATTGTTAAAAAAAAAACACAATTTCTAACATAACATAACCATGACCATATAAAGAAGAAGATGAAAGATTCAATCATGGAGTATATACAATTGCCATGATATAAGTTGAGATTACCAAACCAAATACCTCACCCTTTACACGAAACAAAACAAATGAGATCCCCAAATCAAAGACCCTAGAAACCAAAATTCTGAATCTAGATCGAAATCCCAACCAATTCTTGATTTTGATACAACTTCCAACCAAAATAAAACAAAACCAAAGAAAAAAGATCTGAGTCTAGATCAACGAGTCTCGATCAATGATGGCAGGTGGCGACGGCGGATGTGTGTGATGGTGGTGGCGGAGACGAGGCTCGGCGGCTGCGACGACACTGGTGAGGACAGGTTGAGGTAGGGATAGCAAGGGGGTGGGTATGGCACGGGGCGCCCAGACACCGAACCCGCCCCGAGGGGTTGTGTATCTGTAGACACCGCATTTTTTCGGCTATCAGATTTAGGAAACCCATAGTTTGGTGGTTCACAATGATCGTAAAAGACCCAAAAGGACTCCTGGAAGTCAGCTCTATCTCTCAGAATGCTCAGATTGACCAAAATGCCCCTGAAAGCCCGAAGACTCCCAGATTTAGTCCTGAAGTTTTGAAAACATGCTATGTCGTAAGAAAAATGATAAAATGAGTTTTTAAATAAAACCGGAAGAAATCGTCAGCTCCCAGAGACCCCCGGAAGTCCCGGAAGTTCCCCGAAAGTCCCCGTTGACCGGTTTGACCAAGGTTTGACCAGGTTTGACCAAGGTTTGACCAAGTTTGACCAAGTTTGACCGAAATTGTCCGAATTCACAGGAATCATTAGAAAAGTATTAAAATGAGTTTTAAAAGAGAATCGAGCGAAAACGTCGGCTCCTGGGAGCTCCCGGAGGTTCCCAAAACTTCCCGGGAATCCCAGGTTTGACCAGTTTGACCAAGATTTGACTTTGGAATCGGGGCACCGAAACAATTTTCAAATATTTTTCATGGATACTAGAGGTCAATAGCTTTCCAACGATATATCGCACATAATTCCTGGATTTAAAACGAATTTATTTTGAATTTCCGAAGGCGAAAAAGCGATCAAATTGGCTTTTATCGCGAATACCGCGAAACTTTTCAAAGTGACCTATCCCCGAACTATTTTTTATGTAAAGTAGACTCCATTACCTTTCCAAAGGTATATCACAACCTCAATTTGGAGTTCATACGCATTTTCTGTGAATTTCGGACGAAATAGGGCCTTTTCGCGAATACCGGAACCTCAGGGGGCCTAAACAGCATTATCTGGACGAGGGAGGAGCAGTGCCGCCGCGGCACTGGCCCAGTGCCGCCGCGGCACTCCCTTCCAGAATAGTGTATTTTTGTAATTTGTTTTGTGGTCCCATTTTGATTAATTAAAAACCAAAACGACATAGTTTCATGATTTCAGATGTTTGGAGCCAATGGGAATACTTTCTAAATCCCAAAACCACCCCAAGTTGGCCTATTTAAACCCCCATTGTTCTTCATTTTGGGAGAGTCAAATGCAAGTTTAGAGAAAGTTTGGGAGAGAAAGTTGTAGAGATAAGGTTAGAGTAGAGAGAAAAGAAGCTTTCTTCTTTGATTTTCAAAACAAAAGTGAGTTCTAAACTTTGTTTTTACTACATTACTCCCATTTACTTCAACATTCAATACACCCAACCATCATTTTAGTGAGCATTTAAGAGAGTGGAAGCTTCTTCCATGTCCAATGTCATTACATATGAGTGAAACATCAACCTACAAGTTCAATACTTCATGAATATCATCTATTGATTATTATCTACTTGCTTGTTTATTCATTGTTTATCTCTTCTCACCTCATTTCTTTTTGATTTTCTTTATTTTACTTATTAGTTCATCATCATCTAAATGATGACATGAAGTTTGGGGTGAGTGAATCCTTATGGATAGTGGCTCTTGACCTCAAAAATATGTTTGATAGATGATGATCATAACTTCAATACCTCCAAGGTCTCCTTGAAGTGTATTGAAGTTATGCCCAAATAAAAATAAGTCTCTCCAACAATCTTGGAGGTTCTTGATGATGAGTTGAATGTTGGCATTTTAAGTGGTTGTAATCTTTATTGAGTATTGAAAATACACTTTCAAAACCTCTACTTCCAAACCCCCCCTAATCCCTCTCATTTTGATTTCAAGAAAGAAAACCTTATTTTTCCCAAAATCTTCAAAACAGTGAGTCAAAACAGTGAGTCAAAACAGTGAGTGAGCTGAGTTCAAAGATTTCTCTAGAACTCAATACTCAACATATAGATGCAAGGCCACTTGGAAAGTCTTCCTAACGCATTGGAGAACACCCATGATTTTTGGTTTGACTTGGAAGTACTTGAAAATGGTCCATTTGGACCCAAACATTCCTTCCAAACATTCTGCCTCTGCTGTCACAGCAACTTGACTAACTTCCAACTTCTTTTTCAGTAATAATTTCCAAAAGTGGTGGTCTCAACTTATTTTTCCCTTAAAATTCAATGTCTTAGGGAACTTTCTGTATAAACTGGGCTTCTAGATCATTCGTTTTCATTTTCTAAGATGTTTCAACATTTCAGTCGACAGTACGGACTCTATTTCTGAGTGACCTCTGTTGTTCATATGATTTCTCTCATTCTGTGATAGTTATTAAAGATTGGCTTTTTGGGTAGTGTTCTAGACACAATAATGAATATCTCCATAAAATATCATGCATTGAAAGCATTCCTAACAGCTCTTTTCCATTTTTACAAGATCATGTTACTGTTCTGTCCACTATTCACAACAAGCACATTCTAACTTTTATTCTTTGATTTGATGCTTACATGCCTTCCAAATTAGCTCATGTCTTAGGAAGTAGTTCATACTATATTTGTATATATCCCATGATGATTCCTTCATACATTCATACATATTCTAGACTTCAAAGTCATTCTAGGAATTCATGTACACAAACACACTACAACCTTTGCACATTTTAAGATCATACATTGCATCCATGCAAGATTTGGGGCTTTCATGGCTCCTAATCTAAGAAGATCATAAGGAATGAACTTGATCATACGTTCGTGTTTCCCCTCGATCTAATCTTCCTTCCTCATCCGTCCCGGGGATCGAGAGGTCTTCTTTTCCTCAAAGATTAACATGCATCATACTAGATTGCTAAGCATATTTTGATTTCTTTGATTATTTTGTTTCAAGAACAATTCATGTCCCCCTTTAGATTAGGAAGTCTTGATTATTTGATATGTGATTAGACGATTTTTCCTAGGTTTATTTGTGTGATCTTTCACTTTGCATTGTGTGATACTTGGCTTAGATCTTATGAATGATATCTTATCTTTAGATCTTCCAATTTCAAGTTTTCTTATGTAATGTAATATATTATCATAGTATTAATTGCCGAACCATACATAGTATAAGATGATTATTTGGATGCTAATTGAGGCCCGTCAAAAGACGGGGCGAGTTGAGGGTGTTTTAGTCGGGACAAAGGCTCCTTCCTCTCTCGTACCAAAACCCCGAGCCAAGTTCTTTGGTTATGAAGGACCGGTGCCCTTTATCCATTTGGGTGAGTCAAATTAGGTTTCTTAGTTCCTTAAAGACCAAGTGGCGACTCTGTATCCGTTTTCAACAGACCTTTTCTCTTTCCTTGATTCAAAAATCAAACAAGTTTCAAAAAACAAAACAAAGTGGTGGAATCCCGGTATCCACAATCTGGCGACTCTGCTGGGGATTTTTATTTTAAAACAAAATAATACAGAGGTTTGACTCATAAGAAGCATCCTTAAAATCATCTTTTTACTGTGTATGGTTCACCGCATTGCACTCTGCATTTTACCCTCTCGACTGTGTCTGAAACGCGGCGCTGACATTGTTCAGGTCTTGCTGTACCAGGGCACAAGTCACCGTTGATACTGTACCTTCCAAGGTATATCAAAAAGAGTAAACACTTTCGTACTGTCTCTCTGACGGTATATTGGAACTCTCGTCAACGGACCCTCTTTGACTAAACCCAGCCTTTGCATATAGATTCCTGTAGAACCTTTCATAGGGTTGTTGATTTATCTTTTCAGATAGGACAATCTGATATAACTGTTGTATGCCCTGACGGGATTACCTGCGCGGTGTAGACGCTTATGTGACATGAGGCAGAACCTCTTTCTTATGATCCCCAAGGCAATCACTTACATGTGATCACATTGAGTTGACCTGCCTAGGCACCATGACAAAGATGTCTGCCCCACGTTCACAAAGATATACACCGCAAACCTTGTTTGTTGGTCCTAAGACATAGGAGTATGAAAACTTGCTAGACAGTATGATCACCGTCATCCAAATCTCCCTGATTTCCCAGATATAACAATTTCTTTCAAAAACTCTGTCCAATTTAACCAGATATTCCTATTTCCCATAACCTCTACCAGAATCCATCTAAACTTCCTAGAAATTCCCGTTTCCCAAAAACTCTACTAGAACTCTCTGCTCCCCGAAAACTCTGCCAAAATCCACCAGATTTCCCAGAAACCACCCCTTTTTCCAAACCCTACCAAGATCTCCCAGACTTCCCTAAAAATGCTTGTCCGAATCACCCAGATATTCCCGCTTCTCCCAGAAATCCTATGAACTCCCTAGGTATCTTTATTTCACCGAAAATTCCAGAAAATCCATATTTCTCTGGAACCTCTACCCAAGCTTCCCAGAAATTCCAATTTCTTAGAAACTCACCATATTAACCAGTTTCTTCCAGAAACTCTCTAAATCTCCCTGATTTCCCAGATATACCAGTTTCTCCCAGAAACTCTGTCCTATCTCCTAGAAACTCTATCCAAATTTCCTAGAAATATCCAAAGTACCTGTTTTCCCAGAAGCTCTGCCCAAATCTCCTAGATTCTCAAAAAATCCCAGCATCTCTGCCCAAATCACCCAGAAATGCCCAGATATACTTGTTTCCCCTGGAAACTCTATTCATATTTCTCAGAAATACCCAAAATACCAGTTTCTCCTAGAAGCTCAGTCCAAATCAACCAGAAATCCTTATTTCTCCTAGAAACTCAAATGACTTCTAGAAATTTTTCTGAATCTTCCATACCCATGTTTCTCCTAGAAACTCTATCCGAAATTCCCAAAGTATCCCGGAAATCCCTGTTATCCCTTGGTAATCATACTGGAAAGTAAGGTTAGCACACTCTGTATGGCTAGGACCTTATTTGTTTAACTGCTATCTGTTAGAAGTAGGGGCATCATATAGATTAGGGCTTGCATCCGCATGCTTGTCTCGTGTGCATGCACCATTCTCATCAGTCTGTGCACACTATCTCAGTCAGTCTGTACATAAGTCAGTCCATCTTCCTTAACCTCACTGTCATTGTCTCTCTAGTCATCACTATCAGAATCTGATACACTCCTCTCGAATCTATAGGTCATTATAGATTCCCAAAATCAGCCACTGAGATCCCCATCCTGGTGTTCGAATAGTCATTTGGTTAGAATCTGTCCGCCGAGAAAATTCAACATGAATCAGGAAACTTTGGAAGCCAAGGTCACTGAATTAATCAATCAACAGTCAGATCGGCTGACTCAAGTTCTGAAATTTATGGAAGAGTTCCGACAACAGCAACCATAATACCCACCTAGGTTCCCACCACCACAAGGGTTCATGCCACCACCACCGCCTGGATTTGGACTGCCTCCCGAGAATAATGGGGAAGAAGAATGGTTTCAAGGAGTCCCGCCGCCTGTATATGAGAAAAAGCTCCAAGAAAAAATGGACAAGGTCGACAAGCTTGAGAACATACTAAGGAAGAGTAAGGGAGTCGACGATTACATGTTAGATCTGGAAGGATTGTTTGAGCCCAACAAAGTGAGGCTACCCGAGAACTTCAAGATGCCTGAAATCGACCGTTTTGACGGAACTGGAAATCCGAAGAGCCACGTGAAGTTTTGTATGAGCATTTTCCAGTCAATGGGCTGCACCCATGAGCACATAGCTATGTTGTTCCCTCAAACCCTCCAGAAATCCACACTTTCCTGGTTCCTAACCCTTGAAAATTCCAAGACCCGAGTTTGGGAAGATATTGCTAGAACTTTCATTGATCACTACTCCTACAACCAAGAGCTTGATGTCACCATCCGAGATCTGGAAACTACCAGGCAGAATTTTAATGAGTCCTTCACTGCATTCTTGAGCAGATGGAGGAATAAAGTAGCCCAAATGATCCACAGGCCTGTTGAGAAAGAGCAAGTACGTATGCTGGTCAAGAACCTGCAACCAGTATACCATGAAAAACTATTCTACCAGTCCATCTCAACATTTGAAAAGTTGTTTGAGGTTGGAACTAGAATCGAGGATGCTATCTGTGAAGGCAAGATCAATGGAGCTGGATCACTGAAAAAGGAGAAGAGACCCCACACCTTTGGTGAAGATCAAGAGAGCCTAGATGTCAATGCCTTAAGCCCATCATCAAGATAAAATGACTGCAGTAAGCGTCACAAGAAAGGAAACCAAAGAGTCTTCGCACCACTTGACATGAGCTTATCCTCCGCTCTCAATCACCTTGTTCAAAAGGGCCACCTTGTACCTTTGGAGCCCAGTAAGCCTCCTAATCACCCACCTCCTGGGTATAATGAATCCAAGTATTGTGATTACCACCAAGACCAAGGCCATGAGACCGACAACTGTAAGAGGCTCCGTCACTCAATTCAGGATCTCTTAGATGATGCGCCGCACCCCAATCCAATCCACCACCTCGGTCTCGACCAACCCTTGACCTATCCGTTTAAATGATCCCCTTCGCTGAGGACCATGAATGTTGAACCTGTGCCGGTGAAGTGATGGTGTTTGGGACTCTTGCTAGAAAACCAAATGAAGATGCTCTTTAAAAAAATAAAAAATAAATAAATAAATAAAAAGAATAAGTGAGTCACTGTGACATTCCATTTGAGATCAAGTCGAGTCTAGTCGAGTCTGTTGTATGTTTTGTCTATTTCAAGTTTAGTCTTGTGGTCAAGTCTGTCTGTCATCGAGTTGTTAATGAGTCTGTAATCCTTCTCTACTGATGGAATGAAGTCTCATTTTGCCTAATCTGATGTGCCTAGTCATAGATGCATGAATCGCTGAAGTGAAGTGTCACTTTTCAAATTACCATGGATATTACTGTGCTAAAAAAATAGTTTTTTTTACTCAAACAAAAAAATCCTGAAAGGTCAAAGTCAATTTTGCGCTGACACCGATGAAGAGCCGAGAATTGAATAGTCTTACTTTAAGAATTCAAAGATGCTTTTGCTCAAATCTCGAAAAGACATACTTGGAACTAATTTGGGGCTTGCCTAACATCCTTTTCAACCATTTTAAAGCCTTGGGCCCAACCCAATTGATAGCCATGCGAACCTGTGCGGACTTGGTCCTTGATGGTAGCCAAACGTTTCAGTGAGTTTCATCTCCACTTTCAAAAAAAAAAAAAAAAAGCTCGCTTGGTTGAAAACCCGAAAAGGCACCTAGGCAAAAGTTAGAGCTGAAAAAGGTGTTGATTTCCAAGATCTGACCTTAGCCAATCAAAATGATAGGGAAAATGAAAGAAAAAATTTGGTGATACAGAGAATTGTACACTTCAAGGTACGTCATAAGAACATGCCTAGATCACATTTCAAAAGGCTCGGAACGACCACAAAAAATTCTGAGAACTGATATGCACATTCTGGAATTCTGAAATTATAATCAAAAGATCTCATAAGAATCAACTATGTGTAAAGGAAAATTGACTGGCTAGGCGAAAGTGAAAAGGATCAATCCTCAAAACAAAAGAAAAAGAAAAAGAAAAGAAAAGAAAAGAAAGGGAGATGGAAACTGAATCCTCCTCTTCAAGGCTACCATAAGTAACCCAAGTTTGAACTTCTTTGATGATTGGTTTAAAAAACCGTCATACCTCAAACCCCTTCTTTCAAGACCTTGCCTTGAACTACGCTCGACCTGATTCCCACTCGGGGATGCGTAGGCAACCACATCGGTTCGGTCGCTCCACCCACAAAAATAGCCCAATTTCTTTCAAGCTTCGGCCTGAACTACGTTGGACCTGATTCCCACTTGGGGGTACGTAGGCAGAATTTAAAAAAAAAGAAAAAAAGAAAAAAGAAGGATGGCTCTCTAGGTCGAAAATCCGAAAGGACGCCTAGGAAAAAATTAGAGCTAAATCCAAAGTGAGCAATAACAAAAAAGAGAAAAGAGCTTGTTAGGTCACCTCACTGGTGCCTAGGCAAAAGTTATGAGCATTTGAGAGATTAAAGTCACGGTCCTTGCCTCAAGCCAAAAATCACCTTTGTCACGCCCCGGAGTAAGCCAAAAATAGGAAAAATAAAAATTTTCCTTTATGGGTCCATAGACACGTGACTAGTTTGATAACCGTTCTGTCCTTCTAACTCCGCACCATGCAATCATAAGGGAAATGCTAGGGCATAAGCATGATCTAAACTTATCAGAGTATAAATACAGCAGCGAAAATTAAATAAGGGTTACAATAACTTCAATCTTAATACAAGAGGCCATGCTGAATAGTTTATACAATCTTAAAACTTGAGAAACTGCCTATCAGGTCTTGAGCAAGGCTTTATTCCCCTTGGCTCCACGGTACTGCATCCTGAACTCTTCTATCTATCTCCAAACCTGCAACACTCTGGGCATACGAATGCCCAGGGCGTAACATGCCGTCAGCCTTGGAACAAGGCTGAGTGAGAATCTCAACCGCACAATAATCAGTAAATACATAACATCTCTCAACTCACGTCATAGTTTAGTTCTTTTTAAAGTATGGTGATTCTCTTATCAAAAGACGCATTCTCACCACGGGCATAGCAGAGGTCTCAACAAGAAAGGTAAACAGATAATCATAACATCATAGAATACATTCTTCTTATTATAAACTCGTGCGTGCAAATGCATGATCAATAAAATTCATTCCCAACTCTTTTCAAAGACACTTGCTTTTAAAACAGATATTTTCAAAACCATTTTATTTTAAAACCAAAACTTTCCAAAGCCAAATTATTTGAACCAAAACATTTTTCTCATCAACTCAATCTCCTCATTCGCTTTCTCTCTCTCATCCACATGACAACACGCGGTATATCAAGGATGTCAACATACTATCACAGCCAATTCCTACTCATTCCCTTGATAGGCCACCGGGCGTCTTCACGGCGCACACTATCTGTAAACAATGTAACTGGCACATGGGACGTCTTCAACCATGTGTATACTCTCACCGGTCATCTACACGGCTGAGAAGTATATTAGAGCACTAGCCGGATCTATTCAACGATACATGGGACATCTTCAACCACGTATGCGCATCACCGGACGTCTTCAACGGCGAGAGGCGCGCTAGGAACCCTAACCGTTCATGTCCACCCGGCTCGTCAGCCGTTGATCCATAGGATCCAGAAATCACATCTCATCTCATTTACATTCTCATCAAACACCCCTCTTCCTCACACAACGCATGCTAACACATGTCATGAAATGCACGTGTATCCATTATCAATATGCACATGCAAAACCACTTTCCTTTCTCTTTATTATTAACATGGCATGCGTATTTATTCAGTCAACAACATAGTAAAACGTCCTTTTAACAATTAGCAGCAGAAACGTAACATATAGAGCATGGATCATATGACATGGAATTGATACCGATAAACATATAGATAAAACCCTTGACATGCTCACGTATGCGATAGCACTACCATAACATGTTTTTAAACATCTTATAATTATGGGAAAATACACTTGACATCAGAAATCAGCTAGTCACTTATACAAAATATCATACAGGTAGCTTTTAAACAACTTATTTTAGTCTTAATAGGATTAGAGTGAGGTTAGGAAACTCACCTCGAGTCGCCGCTCCTCGAACCGCAGATAAACGTCAAGTTCTACAACAATAAACGGAATAAACAGAAGTAATGTATGAGCACAACTATAGGGGTTAAATGGTAATTTTACCAAATGAGGTCATAAACCTCAAGGTAGTGATCTACGTGTCATTCTAAGTCCAACGCCATTAACTAGACTCAAATCGGAGTCCGTCGCGTTTTTCGAGGTAATATGCAGGGCTTAACATACTAATGCAGGCCCTAAAAGACAGGCTGTATTTTCGACCGAGTCGAAAAGTCACCAAACTTTATGGAAATGTTCTAGACATTATTTTAAGGCTCTGGGAACTGACCACGTAATTTTCGGAGTCCTAGATTATTTATTATGAATTATTGAAGATAATATATGCCAGAAAATAACCGAAACGGGATTTAAATACATAAATATAATTATACAAAAGAATCAGTACTTAGAAGTATTATTATTAAATACTAGATATTAAAATACGCCACCAGTATTTATTTCACAATTTTCGGAGCTCGTTTGGTATTTTTAATAATTAATATACTTATAAAATAACTCCTTATTAATTATAAAAAATACTGGACTATAATATTATAACTTTATCACTTACATTATATAATAAAATAGTCCCAGGGTCATTACCCTAATTTTCTAGAATTTATAAATACACGTAGGTATTTATTAACTATTTAAAACTATTTAAAACTACTTAAAACTAATATTTATTATTTATATTAATCATATAAATAATAAATATATAATATATAATGATATATAGAATATTAAAATAATATTCTATAATATTAAAACCTTAATGGTATAATTATAAATTAATTTATAATTATTAAAACTAATTAAAGCCTTTTAAAACTAATTTAATACTAATAATATTAATAATCATAATAATAATAATAATAATAATAATAATAATAATAATAAATATATTCTGAGACCCGACGGGTCAACCCGAACCGACCCATGGGTAAACGGGTTACCCAGATATACTCACAAAGGAACCCAAACAGAACTCGCGGGTTTGACCCGGATCCGAACTCAAATTCCTAAACGGGCTACCCATATACACTCACAGCTAAACCCAACTCAAAGACCCGTTCGGGTTGGACCTAACCCGAAACCCGAACCCATACCTACTCACAAACCTACCCGGCCCATCAACCCGAACCCTAACCCAACTACAGACACAAGACGACCCAAACCAAAACCCGAAACCCTACCCGAACAAGACCCGACGTCAAAATGACGTCGTGTCGTTTAAAGGACCCACGGGTCCTACTTGGTTCGAACCAACCCAAACCCTTACACGTTCTTACTCACATAATAACCCACCCATTTGCCCAGCCCGACCCGAACTTCAACCCGACGCTCAAAACGGCGTCGTCCCACTTAAAATACCCACGGGTTTTAAAAACCCACACCCGACCCGCTATCCTACCCACTTAGACACACAACTAAACCCTAACCAAACCCGACCCTAACCCGTTTGTTATAACCCGAACCCAAACGGGTCATCACCTTCTTCTCCGGCGAGCTTGAGCCGCCGGAAAGTCGGGCCTCGCCGGCGATCCTCTCTCTCTTCATATCTCTCTCATTTCTCAACCAAAATGCACGAGGTCAACGGGGAAATGACCGGAATCCCTCCCTCTAACACATACTATGAACTTAGGGTCTGAATCATTCATTTAGGGTTCCCACTATGCGATTATTCTTTCGGTCATTTGAAAGAATAATGGCCTGCATGGCCATTCAAACTCCACCCAAATTCAAACCTGCTACATAGGGGATCTACTGGGACCAAGTAGGTCTGAATGGTATAGATTTTAGGGGCCTTGGTTAATATTTTAAAATCAAGCTCCAAAGGTGGAGCTTTAATGGTGGCCGGAGGTGACAGAGAGCCTTAGGCTCTGTTTGGGGTTCATGTATGTAGTCCTGGGGGTGTCTAAGGGACATGCAAGAGTACAGAATGAAGTGGGGGTGGTTTTACCTTAAGGGATCACTGATCTTTCCTTCTCTCCCTCCGGCTTCTTCTTTGTTCTGCTCCTCCTTCTCCAAACTTCCCTAGGTCAGTGTGTGTGTGTATAATGGACAGAGAGGGTGTGTATAGTGTAGGGATGAGAGTGTGGTCAATCAAAACCGAGAGTGTGTGGTTTGTTATTCTCTCAAGCTTTCTCTCACTTTCTCTCGGTTCTCTCTCTCTCTATAGAATCTGTAGAGACAGATTGTGAGGGTGAAATGAAATGGTGTGAGGGGGAAGTGTGTTGCATGTATATAAATGGAGATGGGGTTGACAAGTGTCATGCCATTGGTGCATGGCTTGACAAGTGGCGCACATGTATTGCCATGTGCTGAGGTGGTGTGCACAATGTGTAATCACATGTGTAAGTGGGTGTGTGTGCGTCCAAGGGTAGATTAGGGTGGGGTCCACATGATCGCCAAGTGGCAGTGTGGGTCCCATACTAGGTAATATGCACTGAGATGTGTTCCTAAGTCCCAATGTAAGTGTATGTGTATGCTGTGTGTATCCAAGGGTAGATTATCAGGCGTGGGGTCCACTTGGTTCCTAAGTATAGTGTGGGTCCCACTTCTATTCGAATTAGTCCTAGATTTAATATTAACATAGTCATCGTCAAGACGATTACCAAGGATTCTAGTAAGGACTCCTAATGGATCTTCTGTAATCGCCATCAAGGTGACGTCACTATACTTCCTAAATCCTGTGTGGAATTTCTAGGGAAAATTCTGGGTGCTACATCTCTACCCACCTTATTTGAGGATTTCGTCCTCGAAATTTAGAGTTTGCTAGATCTAAAAAAATGTACAAGGTCTTATTCACAAGGTTTGCCGTTCTATACCAACTCAGGCGCTCTTATCAATCTAAATGGTCTACCTGACCATAAGTTGTTGTCCACTGTTCCGGGGTCTGAGTTTCTTGGAAATACATCAGTTCTTCTTCATAATTTCTCTTGAATGTCCCAACCATCTTGTAACATCATTTCTATATAGGGTTCAGAGTATTAGCAGTGGGCATGGTACCTTCAGTCTTTCATTTTGTTCAGTGCTGATATTGATTTGTTGATCTACGAGTTCTCTTTCTGGATTTCTGTGGTGGTGGAGCATGGTTCTGGACTTCTTGTTCGGGGCATTCTTTACGTACATGTCCAGTCTTTCCACAATTGAAACACCGTACTTGTTTCCCTGTGAGTTGTTTCGGTGCTGTGCACTCTTTGGAGTGGTGTCCAGGTGTTCCGCAGTTGTAGCAGATGTCTCGTTGCTTTGCGTGTGTTTGAACAACTGTTTGACTAACTCTTCTGTCATTGCTTCTCTGTCCTTTGTGATGATTCTGGAGGTGTCCAGAGTTTCTTCTAGTGATTACAGACTGCATTTGAGCGGTTGCCCGGGACACTTGATTGCCTCTTCGACTTTCTCCTGGGTTGTTTGTCTGGAACCAGTTATCTTTTCTTCCTTGTGGGTGGCTTTCTAGTTTCTTGCTGTTCAGAGCTATATTCTCTAGTTGTGTGGCTAATTCGACCATTTCTTCGAATGGTTGGTCGAGGTTTACTGCTGCTGTCTTCTGGATATCTGGATTAAGTCCTTCGTAATATTGCAGTGTCTTATTTCGTTGAGTATCTATCATGTACGGAGCAAATCGTGATAGTCTCTCAAATTTCGCCGTGTATTCTTGTACTGTCATGTTGCCTTGAACTAGCTCTATGAATTCCTTTTTCTTCTTGTTTCTTTCTGTTCTTGGAAAGTACTTTGCTAAGAATTTCGTTTTGAATGCTTCCCACGTCATCTTCCTTGCAATATCCTCGCCCACTGTAGCTTCGACAGATTCCCACCAATCAGCTGCCGAATATGACAATTGGAAAACAGCCAAGTGTCTTTTCTCCGTCTCGTTGCATTCGAGGGCTTGAAACATTCGTTCCATATCACGAAGCCATCGTTCAGCTTCCCATGCTTCCGTCATTCCAGTGAACGTTCCTGGTTTAAGTGCACGAAATCTCTCAAGCAGTTTATCTCCTGTCTGACAAGTATCCTTGCTGTTGATGACGCGGTCCAAGTGATCACTTGCTTGTTCCACGCGTCGGACAAGAGCTTCTATCAATCCTGTTGGATCCACTGCTGGAGGTATCACATTTGTTGTCTTGTGGGATGAATTCTGAGTATTCTGTTTTCTCTTAACCATGGTGTACGCTAGCAAGGGTTATACCTACGAGTAATCACCTATTTGGTCAATACCTTATCTTATCTCGTCTGATCATATGACAAGTAACAGTATTGAGTTAACAGGGATTTCTAGCATATAATGATCATCATAATTACGACTAGGATTAAGGGTAAGGCATCCTTATCCTTGGTTTTTCTAGACTCTAGGTGGAGCTGACTATTTCCGAGGTCCATTTCAGGAGATTCGTCAGTGCTAAAACTTCTATCAACTAATGGTCAAGCCTATATTCTTATAAACATATAAGAGGTAAGAGTAGCAATTAGTTAAAAGTAAGAATCATCTCATCCATACAATTATAGCTAAGTTAATTCAGAAACAACTACTACTAATCAGAAATAAAAAGGGTACAACAACGGTACGAATACTAGTTCTACAAATCTGTGATACATCAAAAGAAGTGGAACATAAGATGAATCTAGCTAAGAACCCATCCTCCATCTCTATCCACATCAGAGTCTGAGGTCACCTCTCCTAAATCACTAGATGGTGGAAAATCGATCGGAGGAATACCAATAAATGCATCCCAGGCTGGCTCTAGGGGCCAATCAGGATCCTCTATCATCTCAGGCTCCGCTAGTGGGTCTTCATCTGGATCATCATCTGAGTCGTCGTCAGAACCTGCAGGGGTAACATAGTGTACTATGTCCTCTTGTGGCTCGTCCTGGTCATGGATTGCAAGGTTTCCAAGGGCGTGCGAAACCTCCTCCATCTCAGCGGACAGTAGCCGCGGTGCTATCACTCTGTGATATGCTATCTCTGGAACAGGTCTCTCACGGAAGAAACAACGTGTCCATCTCCTTAAGCTCTGGCGAACTGTATGCCTGATGGTGTTGCTAACATAGCCAAATCCTCGAGGGGCAAACTGTCTCTCTAAGGTAACTCTGTACTGTCCATCCTCAACATCGTGCTCTATCTCGTACTCCATGCTAACCTGCCCAACACAGAAAAACTAACTTAGTACTGGTGCTAATTAAAGGAATATCTTAAAATTTTATAGTAATAAGGGGGTACCTTTCTTAATTCTTTCTAAACCTCAAGTTAATGCCAAGTGTTCCATATCTGACCCCCTGAACCTACATTAGTTCCTAATTCTATATTTGTTACACTTATGACTTCTATGGCTCAACTCATCGTAGGGATTTATCAGTCATTCTTATAGACTAAGAGTATACAAGTTTAAATAATTTACTAATTAAAAGCAAGCAGTACATCCATGTAAGAATATATATATATATACTAGGTTAAAGAAAATCTCCATAAATAGATTTAAACATAGTGCAACATAGTTATATAAAACATTCGCATCAGAGGTGCGTACGCTAAGTAAATACATAGTAGAAGATAGTGCCAACAACAGATATATGAACGGCGTACACGTTACTACTACTACTACGTGTTACATGCCTAAGTACACAAAAGATAAAATACTAGTGTTATTACAAAAATCCTTCAATCATCCTGATCCTCGACCTTCGACTTTCCCTTCCCAGCTTTGTCTCTCTTGGGTGGTTTCTTGCCCACTTTCTTAGTTGGGTAAACATTGGCTGCGGAATCAGCATCCTCCACAGAAATGGTCCCCTCTGCCGGAACTCCTCCATCATCATCTTCCTCCCTATCAGTCCCCATGACTGACTCAACAGTCAAGGGTGTATCAGCTATGGATTCCTCTGGTACTGGGGGTGGCATAGCAGAAGATGGTCCTACGGGTCCTGGTGGAGGTGTAAGTTTGACTCGAAAGGTTATGACTCGGAGGGTATAGCTGTCATGAGTTATCTCAGCTGCTTCCTGATGAACAAGTCTAAGGGTATTCTCTCGATAATGTGCCTCTCTCTGCAGAATCTATGGATCTTCAATCTCCAACACATGTACATCATGCCACATATTTTCCTCCAAATGTATCTGAGCACTCCGTCGAATCCTTTGTCGGTACAACACTGGATCCGCAGGCTCTATACGATCTGGGTAAACCCAATGTCCTCCAAACCCGTCTTGGACATAGAATGGTTCCATACTAACCTGTCCAAGTTAAACTATCATAGGGTTAGTATCTTCATAATTGGGGAAAAGATCTAATGGTTTATAACTTAAAGTGCATAGGACAAACGGTAAATGCCTAACCTAGGCTCTGATACCACTAAAACCCTGTCACGCCCCGGAGTAAGCCAAAAATAGGGAAAATAAAAATTTTCCTTTATGGGTCCGTAGACACGTGACTAGTTTGATAACCGTTCTGTCCTTCTAACTCCGCACCATGCAATCATAAGGGAAATGCTAGGGCATAAGCATGATCTAAACTTATCAGAGTATAAATACAGCAGCGGAAATTAAATAAGGGTTACAATAACTTCAATCTTAATACAAGAGGCCATGCTAAATAGTTTATACAATCTTAAAAGTTGAGAAACTGCCTATCAGGTCTTGAGCAAGGCTTTATTCCCCTTGGCTCCACGGTACTGCATCCTGAACTCTTCTATCTATCTCCAAACCTGCAACACTCTGGGCATACGAATGCCCAGGGCGTAACATGCCGTCAGCCTTGGAACAAGGCTGAGTGAGAATCTCAACCGCACAATAATCAGTAAATACATAACATCTCTCAACTCACGTCATAGTTTAGTTCTTTTTAAAGTATGGTGATTCTCTTATCAAAAGACGCATTCTCACCACGGGCATAGCAGAGGTCTCAACAAGAAAGGTAAACAGATAATCATAACATCATAGAATACATTCTTCTTATTATAAACTCGTGCGTGCAAATGCATGATCAATAAAATTCATTCCCAACTCTTTTCAAAGACACTTGCTTTTAAAACAGATATTTTCAAAACCATTTTATTTTAAAACCAAAACTTTCCAAAGCCAAATTATTTGAACCAAAACATTTTTCTCATCAACTCAATCTCCTCATTCGCTTTCTCTCTCTCATCCACTTGACAACACGCGGTATATCAAGGATGTCAACATACTATCACAGCCAATTCTTACTCATTCCCTTGATAGGCCACCGGGCGTCTTCACGGCGCACACTATCTGTAAACAATGAAACTGGCACATGGGACGTCTTCAACCATGTGTATACTCTCACCGGTCGTCTACACGGCTGAGAAGTATATTAGAGCACCAGCCGGATGTATTCAACGATACATGGGACGTCTTCAACCACGTATGCGGATCACCGGACGTCTTCAACGGCGAGAGGCGCGCTAGGAACCCTAACCGTTCATGTCCACCCGGCTCGTCAGCCGTTGATCCATAGGATCCAGAAATCACATCTCATCTCATTTACATTCTCATCAAACACCCCTCTTCCTCACACAACGCATGCTAACACATGTCATGAAATGCACGTGTATCCATTATCAATATGCACATGAAAAACCACTTTCCTTTCTCTTTATTATTAACATGGCTTGCGTATTTATTCAGTCAACAACATCGTAAAACGTCCTTTTAACAATTAGCAGCAGAAACGTAACATATAGAGCATGGATCATATGACATGGAATTGATACCGATAAACATATAGATAAAACCCTTGACATGCTCACGTATGCGATAGCACTACCATAACATGCTTTTAAACATCTTATAATTATGGGAAAATACACTTGACATCAGAAATCAGCTAGTCACTTATACAAAATATCATACAGGTAGCTTTTAAACAACTTATTTTAGTCTTAATAGGATTAGAGTGAGGTTAGGAAACTCACCTCGAGTCGCCGCTCCTCAAAACGCAGATAAACGTCAAGTTCTACAACAATAAACGGAATAAACAGAAGTAATGTATGAGCACAACTATAGGGGCAAAATGGTAATTTTACCAAATGAGGTCATAAACCTCAAGGTAGTGATGTACGTGTCATTCTAAGTCCAACGCCATTAACTAGACTCAAATCGGAGTCTGTCGCGTTTTTCGAGGTAATATGCATGGCTTAATATACTAATGCAAGCCCTAAAAGACAGGCTGTATTTTCGACCGAGTCGAAAAGTCACCTAACTTTACGGAAATGTTCTAGACATTATTTTAAGGCTCTGGGAACTGACTGCGTAATTTTCGGAGTCCTAGATTATTTATTATGAATTATTGAAGATATAATATGCCAGAAAATACCCGAAACGGGATTTAAATACATAAATATAATTATACAAAAGAATCAGTACTTAGAAGTATTATTATTAAATACTAGATATTAAAATACGCCACCAGTATTTATTTCACAATTTTCGGAGCTCGTTTGGTATTTTTAATAATTAATATACTTATAAAATAACTCCTTATTAATTATTAAAAATACTGAACTATAATATTATAACTTTATCACTTACATTATATAATAAAATAGTCTCAGGGTCATTACCCTAATTTTCTAGAATTTATAAATACACGTAGGTATTTATTAACTATTTAAAACTATTTAAAACTAATATTAATTATTTATATTAATCATATAAATAATAAATATATAATATACATTGATATATAGAATATTAAAATAATATTCTGTAATATTAAAACCTTAATGGTATAATTATAAATTATTTTATAATTATTAAAACTAATTAAAGCCTTTTAAAACTAATTTAATACTAATAATATTAATAATCATAATAATAATAATGATAATAATAATAATAATAATAAATATATTCTGAGACCCGACGGGTCAACCCGAACCGACCCATGGGTAAACGGGTTACCCAGATATACTCACAAAGGAACCCAAACAGAACTCGCGGGTTTGACCCGGATCCGAACCCAAATTCCTAAATGGGCTACCCATATACACTCACAGCTAAACCCAACTCAAAGACCCGTTCGGGTTGGACCTAACCCGAAACCCGAACCCATACCTACTCACAAACCTACCCAGCCCATCAACCCGAACCCTAACCCAACTACAGACACAAGACGACCCAAACCAAAACCCGAAACCCTACCCGAACAAGACCCGACGTCAAAACGATGTCGTGTCATTTAAAGGACCCACGGGTCCTACTTGGTTCGAACCAACCCAAACCCTTACACGTTCTTACTCACATACTAACCCACCCATTTGCCCAGCCCGACCCGAACTTCAACCCGACGCTCAAAACGGCGTCGTCCCACTTAAAATACCCACGGGTTTTAAAAACCCACACCCGACCCGCTATCCTACCCACTTAGATACACAACTAAACCCTAACCAAACCCGACCCTAACCCGTTTGTTATAACCCGAACCCAAACGGGTCATCACCTTCTTCTCCGGCGAGCTTGAGCCGCCGGAAAGTCGGGCCTCGCCGGCGATCCTCTCTCTCTTCATATCTCTCTCATTTCTCAACCAAAATGCACGAGGTCAACGGGGAAATGACCGGAATCCCTCCCTCTAACACATACTATGAACTTAGGGTCTGAATCATTCATTTAGGGTTCCCACTATACGATTATTCTTTTGGTCATTTGAAAGAATAATGGCCTGCATGGCCATTCAAACTCCACCTAAATTCAAACCTGCTACATAGGGGTTCTACTGGGACCAAGTAGGTCTGAATGGTATAGATTTTAGGGGCCTTGGTTAATATTGTAAAATCAAGCTCCAAAGGTGGAGCTTTAATGGTGGCCGGAGGTGACAGAGAGCCTTAGGCTCTGTTTGGGGTTCATGCATGTAGTCATGGGGGTGTCTAAGGGACATGCAAGAGTACAGAATGAAGTGGGGGTGGTTTTACCTCAAGGGATCACTGATCTTTCCTTCTCTCCCTCCGGCTTCTTCTTTGTTCTGCTCCTCCTTCTCCAAACTTCCCTAGGTCAGTGTGTGTGTGTATAATGGACAGAGAGGGTGTGTATAGTGTAGGGATGAGAGTGTGGTGAATCGAAACCGAGAGTGTGTGGTTTGTTATTCTCTCAAGCTTTCTCTCACTTTCTCTCGGTTCTCTCTCTCTCTATAGAATCTGTAGAGACAGATTGTGAGGGTGAAATGAAATGGTGTGAGGGGGAAGTGTGTTGCATGTATATAAATGGAAATGGGGTTGACAAGTGTCATGCCATTGGTGCATGGCTTGACAAGTGGCGCACATATATTGCCATGTGCTGAGGTGGTGTGCACAATGTGTAATCACATGTGTAAGTGGGTGTGTGTGCGTCCAAGGCTAGATTGGGGTGGGGTCCACATGATCGCCAAGTGGCAGTGTGGGTCCCATACTAGGTAATATGCACTGAGATGTGTTCCTAAGTCCCAATGTAAGTGTATGTGTATGCTGTGTGTATCCAGGGGTAGATTATCAGGGGTGGGGTCCACTTGGTTCCTAAGTATAGTGTGGGTCCCACTTCTATTCTAATAAGTCCTAGATTTAATATTAACATAGTCATCGTCAAGACGATTACCAAGGATTCTAGTAAGGACTCCTAATGGATCTTCTGTAATCGCCATCAAGGTGACGTCACTATACTTCCTAAATCCTATGTGGAATTTCTAGGGAAAATTCTGGGTGCTACAACCTTCCACCCGAGGGGCAAACTTCGGCTACCCGCCTCGTTCGCCTGACTTTTACTATCTACCCTTCATACAAGGGGCAAACTTCGGTCACCTACCTCGTTTGCCCAAAACCTCCAATGAACCTTCCTCCAAACTAGGGGCAAACTTCGGTCATTTACCTCATTTGCCTATCAATCCCACTTCATGCCCTTCAAACTAGGGGCAAACTTTGTTTGCCACTCAATCCCCATAAGCCTTCAAGTCACAAGCATTGTCTTGAACAGATAGAAATGGAGGATCTTTTATTCCATAAGCTAAGGCACTAATTCAAAGCACATCTTGGGAGAAGCAAAGAAATTGATTAGATCAGTAGGGAGGAATTTTCAAAATAAGATTCACCATCAAGGTGATGCCACGTTAAGGTGAGAAGTAAACACAAAAGAGGAATGGTACATCATTTATGACAAGAGCACATCATGTTTTGGCAAGTCGAGCTTGTTTCGTTTCAGTGTCGAATGTGTCACCCTCGCGTGTCGGTATTTGTCAGTTTTGAGTCTGTCATAGTCTTTTTCAGGAAAAGAGTCAGTCGTAGTCTCAAATGTGTAAGTCAACAGTGACGAATAATGAATTTTTCAAATCAAGTTATAAAGAGCATTCCAATGACAATAGAAGCAGGAGTACCAAACATCATTACTGCCTAGACAAGGCGTCAGCATGAGAAGTGTCCAAACTTGGGGAAAATTTAATCCCTTTCTAAACCGCCAAAAGTTAACCATCATCTTCTAGCAACATAAGTCCATGAGTGGCTATTGATCTTTCTTCCTTTCTCCTAGCAACATAAGTCCATGAGTGGCTGTTGATCTTTCGTCTTTCTTCATGCGACATAAGTCCATGAGTGGCTGTTGATAATCTTCCTTTCTCCTAGCAACATAAGTCCATGAGTGGTTGTTGATCTTTCATCTTTCTTCATGCAACATAAGTCCATGAGTGGCTGTTGATGATCTTTCTTCCTTCCTGCAACATAAGTCCATGAGTGGCTGTTGATCTTTCATCTTTCTTCATGCAACATAAGTCCATGAGTGGCTGTTGATGATCTTTCTTCCTTCCTGCAACATAAGTCCATGAGTGGCTATTGATCTTTCATCTTTCTTCATGCAACATAAGTCCATGAGTGGCTGTTGATGATCTTTCTTCCTTCCTGCAACATAAGTCCATGAGTGGCTGTTGATCTTTCATCTTTCTTCATGCAACATAAGTCCATGAGTGGCTGTTGATGATCTTCCTTTCTCCTAGCAACTTAAGTCCATGAGTGGCTGTTGATCTTTCGTCTTTCTTCATACAACATAAGTCCATGAGTGACTGTTGATGATCTTCCTTTCTCCTAGCAACATAAGTCCATGAGTGGCTGTTGATGACCTTATTTCATCCTAAAGCAACATAAGTCCATCACCCTCCTCTTTCAATATCAAAATCTTAAACCCTCACCATCCCCCGAGGACAAAAGAAGAAAGATACCAGCTCCTAGAGGCCCCGACCGGCCCTCTTGGATTGAGCACTGCAGGATTTAATCAACCGTGAGAGATTCCGAGATGGGTCCTGGTTCCCGATCAAGAAAAAAGATTCCTCGAGAACCCCGCATCATCCCCCGAGGACAGAAGCAGAAAGATACCAGCTCCCGGAGGCCCCGACCGGCCCTCTTGGATTGAGCACCGCAAGATTTGATCAATCGTGAGAGATTCAGAGATGGGTCCTGGTTCCCGATCAAGAAAAGAGATTCCCTGAGAACCCCGCATCATCCCCCGAGGACAGAAGCAGAAAGATACTAGCTCCCGGAGGCCCCGACCGGCCCGCAAGATCCCGATCAAGAGAAGCAGTTGAAGAGAGATCCCAGAAAGAGTCGCTTCATCCCCAAGAAATTCAGTCTAATCCCCAGCGGACGTATCGATTCATACACCATCAGTTCAATCACGACAGTCACAGTAGTTCACTGTTGACCCATCACAGACACTTTTTTCGGTCACGGTTAGCCCAACTATTTGATCGGATCCATAATAGGCACAATAGTCCATTATCGACTCATCATCTTTTTACCAATCGCGCTCATTCAAAATATGCCATCTTAGGCTTCTATCAATGGGGCTTCCATGATCATTGCTTGACATCTCAGGATTTCATGATCATCCCTTGACTTCTGTGTCCGTCTCTTGATTTTCAGGGCTCTCGTGTCCGTCAGTTATTTGCCAAAAGGCGTCTTCGATTATAGTCCTCTGAGACCCCACACCTAATTACGTTCTCTTACGAAGCAAACTTCCCAAAATTCAGAAGTTTGCCCCTAGACTCAAAGCCTTCTAAAATCTTGGTATCCCTATTCGGGTCAATAACTGCATCATAGTCAGAAGCACCAGCACGACACCAGCCCACTCGGAGTGGCACACCCTAAAGCATACTGGGATCATATAATAGGCATAATAGGATTCATAACACAACTCGTATCACATCCACGCATTGCATACCATCCTCATAGCATAGCATCCGCTTGGTTGTTGCGTGTGTACATGTGTGATTCATTCCTTTGCGCCCCGAACTACGTCCTGGTCAGATTTCCCTTGGGATACGTAGGCAGCTCACGCAGAGCACGACCAGCACTAGCCTCAGCATCATTGCACCTTTAGCAACGCTTTTTTTTTATATATCCTAAATCTATAGCCTCCAAAACACCTGTCTCTTCAAAACTTTGGCACTCGCTTGCGACATGCATTGCCTCGCAAGTTCCTGCCAAAGAGGGACAAACTGTAGACACCCCATTTTGTCGGCTATCAGATTTAGGAAACCCATAGTTTGGTGGTTCACAATGATCGTAAAAGACCCAAAAGGACTCCTGAAAGTCAGCTCTATCTCTCAGAATACTCAGATTTACCAAAATGCCCCTGAAAGCCCGAAGACTCCCAGATTTAGTCCCGAAGTTCTGAAAACATGCTATGTCGTAAGAAAAATGATAAAATGAGTTTTTAAGTAAAACTGAAAGAAATTGTCAGCTCCCAGAGACCCTCGGAAGTCCCAGAAGTTCCCCGAAAGTCCCCGTTGACCGGTTTGAACAAGGTTTGACCAGGTTTGACCAAGTTTGACCGAAATTGTCCGAATTCACCGGAATTATTAGAAAAGTATTAAAATGAGTTTTAAAAGAGAATCGAGCGAAAACGTCGGCTCCTGGGAGCTCCCGGAGGTTCCCAGAACTTCCCGGGAATCCCAGGCTTGACCGTTTGACCAAGATTTGACTTTGGAATCGGGGCACCGAAACAACTTTCAAATATTTTTCATGGATACTAGAGGTCAATAGCTTTCCAACGGTATATCGCACATAATTCCTAGATTTAAAACGAATTTATTTTGAATTTCCGAAGGCAAAAAAGGCGATCAAATCGGCTTTTATCGCGAATACCGCGAAACTTTTCAAAGTGACCTATCCCCGAACTATTTTTTTATGTAAAGTAGACTCCATTACCTTTCCAATGGTATATCACAACCTCAGTTTGGAGTTCATACGCATTTTCTGTGAATTTCGGACGAAATAGGGCCTTTTCGCGAATACCGGAACCTCAGGGGGCCTAAACAGCATTATCTGGACGAGGGAGGAGCAGTGCCGCCGCGGCACTGGCCCACTGCCGTCGCAAGACTGGCCCAGTGCCGCCGCGGCAATCCCCTCCAGAACAGTGTATTTTTGTAATTTGTTTTGTGGTCCCATTTTGATTAATTAAAAACCAAAACGACATAGTTTCATGATTTCAGATGTTTGGAGCCAATGGTAATACTTTCTAAATCCCAAAACCACCCCAAGTTGGCCTATTTAAACCCCCCATTGCTCTTCATTTTGGGAGAGTCAAATGCAAGTTTAGAGAAAGTTTGGGAGAGAAAGTTGTAGAGATAAGGTTAGAGTAGAGAGAAAAGAAGCTTTCTTCTTTGATTTTCAAAACAAAAGTGAGTTCTAAACTTTGTTTTTACTACATTACTCCCATTTACTTCAACATTCAATACACCCAACCATCATTTTAGTGAGCATTTAAGAGAGTGGAAGCTTCTTCCATGTCCAATGTCATTACATATGAGTGAAACACCAACCTACAAGTGCAATACTTCATGAATATCATCTATTGATCATTATCTACTTGCTTGTGTTATTCATTGTTTATCTCTTCTCACCTCATTTCTTTTTGATTTTCTTTATTTTACTTACTAGTTCATCATCATTTAAATGATGACATGAAGTTTGGGGTGAGTGAATCCTTATGGATAGTAGCTCTTGACCTAAAAAACATGTTTGATAGATGATGATCATAACTTCAATACCTCCAAGGACTCCTTGAAGTGTATTGAAGTTATGCCCAAATAAAAATAAGTCTCTCCAACAATCTTGGAGGTTCTTGATGATGAGTTGAATGTTGGCATTTTAAGTGATTGTAATCTTTATTGAGTATTGAAAATACACTTTCAAAACCTCTACTTCAAAACCCCCCTCAATCCCTCTCATTTTGATTTCAAGAAAGAAAACCTTATTTTCCCCAAAATCTTCAAAACAGTGAGTCAAAACAGTTAGTGAGCTGAGTTCAAAGATTTCTCTAGAACTCAATACTCAACATATAGATGCAAGGCCACTTGGAAAGTCTTCCTAACTCATTGGAGAACACCCATGATTTTTGGTTTGACTTGGAAGTACTTGAAAATGGTCCATTTGGACCCAAACATTCATTCCAAACATTCTGACTCTGCTGTCACAGCAGCTTGACTAACTTCCAACTTCTTTTTCAGAATTAGTTTCCAAACGGGGTGATCCCAAACTATTTTTCCCTTAAACTTCAATGTCTTAGGGAACTTTCTGTATAAACTGGGCTTCTAGATCATTCGTTTTCATTTTCTAAGATATTTCAACATTTCAGTCGACAGTACGGACTCTGTTTCTGAGTGACCTCTGTTGTTCATATGATTTCTCTCATTCTGTGATAGTTATTAAAGATTGGCTTTTTGGGTAGTGTTCTAGACACAATAATGAATATCTCCATAAAATATCATGCATTGAAAGCATTCCTAACAGCTCTTTTCCATTTTTACAAGATCATGTTACTGTTCTGTCCACTATTCACAACAAGCACATTCTAACTTTTATTCTTTGATTTGATGCTTACATGCCTTCCAAATTAGCTCATGTCTTAGGAAGTAGTTCATACTACATTTGTATATATCCCATGATGATTCCTTCATACATTCATACATATTCTAGACTTCAAAGTCATTCTAGGAATTCATGTACACAAACACACTACAACCTTTGCACATTTTAAGATCATACATTGCATCCATGCAAGATTTGGGGCTTTCATGGCTCCTAATCTAAGAAGATCATAAGGAATGAACTTGATCATACGTTCGTGTTTCCCCTCGATCTAATCTTCCTTCCTCATCCGTCCCGGGGATCGAGAGGTCTTCTTTTCCTCAAAGATTAACATGCATCATACTAGATTGCTAAGCATATTTTGATTTCTTTGATTATTTTGTTTCAAGAACAATTCATGTCCCCCTTTAGATTAGGAAGTCTTGATTATTTGATATGTGATTAGACGATTTTTCCTAGGTTTATTTGTGTGATCTTTCACTTTGCATTGTGTGATACTTGGCTTAGATCTTATGAATGATATCTTATCTTTAGATCTTCCAATTTTAAGTTTTCTTATGTAATGTAATATATTATCATAGTATTAATTACCGAACCATACATAGTATAAGATGATTATTTGGATGCTAATTGAGGCCCGTCAAAAGACGGGGCGAGTTGAGGGTGTTTTAGTCGCGACAAAGGCTCCTTCCTCTCTCGTACCAAAACCCCGAGCCAAGTTCTTTGGTTATGAATGACTGGTGCCCTTTATCCATTTGGGTGAGTCAAATTAGGTTTTTTGGTTCCTTAAAGACCAAGTGGCGACTCTGTATCTGTTTTCAATAGACCTTTTCTCTTTCCTTGATTCAAAAATCAAACAAGTTTCAAAAAACAAAACAAAGCGGTGGAATCCCGGTATCCACAGTATCTCAACCTCGACCCGTACTATAATACCCGTCCCCGCCCCGCCCCGCCCACGCCCAAAAAAAAAAAAAACCCTCTCAGCAAGTATTTACCAAAATACACACACACAGACACGGTGACACAAACACACACACACACACACACACACAGATAATTCATCATAAGGCGGATGCTTCGGCATAGTAAGACGCCAAATACCCACCCATTGTCCCCCGTCATTGTCCTCTCTGACAGTAACACTTTTCTTGAGGCAGTCAAACGATGTTTCATCCACCACCATAAGGAAGTATAAAAGCTTTTGAGATAGTGGGGTTATATTAGAAGGCTGATGAGGTTCGTCATATGAACACACACCACATGCACTGATCACACAGAGGACTTTCAAAATATGACAGAAAGTTGAATGTAAACATGATAGAATAGTGGGTATAGATGTAGAGAGAGAAGAATGGAGAGAGGGGTCTGGCAGGCCAACACAATGACCCAGAATATATATGTATATATATATACACACATACGTAGCAGTATAATTGGGGCGGATTCGGGGGATTTTGCCTTTACCCCGACCCCGACCCCGACCCGACCTCGACCCGGGCTATACTCTTAGCCCCTATACCCGCCCCTACCCCGATTGGACCTACCCCATACCCTACCTATTAGGGACGGGGCAGGGCGGGGAACCTGAAAAACCCGCCCCATTGCAATCCCTAAGTTGAGGGCAGATGATGAAGAAGAAGAATGGTGAGGACGGGCTGATCATAGATCGAATTTTTTTTTATCCGAAGGGTTATCCCAAGCAAAGTTATCCGACCTAATACCACACCCCCTTGGTATTGAATTATCCAATACTCAATGGGATAAAAGGGGAGTTTGGGATAAAATAATCCTTATCCGTGTGTGCACCAAACAATGGATTAGCTAATTTTTATCCAATCTAACCCCCTTATCCGGCGCGCCAAACATGGCCTAAGAGATTATGTAATGCTTTTCTCGCGGATAAAAAGAAAGTTTTATGTACAAGGTATTCAGAGTTCCTACCCTTCCAGGAGCATATATATTATTTAGTAGACGACGAAATGGGCGGTGCAAAAGGAGAAGAGGAGAAGTCTTTTCGACGAACAGCTGCTTTCGCTCGTTGCTTAAAATTATATGTAATGTATCTCACTCAAACCTAACTCAAACTCATCTTGAGGCTCTGCCCTAAATGGGAAGAGAGGTTGCTTCTCAACTGCTAAAAAAGAGGGACTCCGAGGAAGGGGCCGAGCCAACAGAACAGGTTACTATCCAAGAAATCGCCTTTCAAGTGGGACTCGGACTGAGCAAGTGTCCAAGTGGGCCACAACAACCACCCCCGTCAAAATTATTCATGTATTTGTGCCCCTCTTGAAATTTGTAATTTACCTATTCTAAATTCAAAATCTCACTTTGGTCTTCAAATTTTTAAAATTTTTACCCAAACAAATATCTTATTTACCCAATTAGCTTTAAATAGTTAAGGAGATAAAAAAATTTCTTTTGAACATATGAGTATTGGGTTCTTGTTTTATAAGTGAAACTAGTAAATATAAATAAAATAATTAAGCATATGAGCACAACTTTTCATAAAAGAAATTAGTTTGTATTTGAACAAAAATATTTTTTTAACCCCCCATGGCCCCAACCCACTGTATATAAAACTCACAGAACAACTGCATAATTTTTTAAAATCTAAAAATCCAAAATGATTGTATTTCTACCCAGAAGATCAGGTTGAGGGTATTTCCCCTGAATCTCCCCATGTAAGCTCGTGCCCACTTAAATGGGTCTCCTATGTATGCCTGCAAGGTATAAATCACATATCTCCTTAGAGGACTTACCTAAGTGACAACATTCATAAGGCCACAACATGAGGATTTGGTAATCCTCTAAAACTCCCACGAAAATTTAGATTGTGAATTAGAAACAAGTGATTCAAAATAAAGCCCATTCACTGAGGCAACGGGAAAAGGTAACACTAAGGGCTCGCATGGTAATGTTGTAGTTTTTGGTTTTCAGCTTTTGTTTTCATTTTTTGTATTGATGCCTGCCTCTAATTCAATACAAAAAATGAAAACCAAAATTGAAAATTAAAAATCACAACGTTACTATGCGAGCCCTAACTTTTTCATTTTTTTGCTTTTGTTTTCAATTTTTTGAAATATATCTAGCAGAAAAATATAAACAAACAAAAAATATTCCCGCATTCCAAAGAAACAAAAAAATACATTAGATTTTTCAAATAATCAGCACTAATACCGTACTACTGATTTATACAGCTAATTAAATGCATGTTGCAGTAGGCCCACTTGGTTTTCATTGGAGAATGTTGATGTGGTCCCATCATTATAGAAAAACTTCAGACTTACCCTAAAAACAAACCTTTTTTGCACTTAAGCCCCTCCAAAAAATGCAGAATACTCCCTATTTTATTAGTATTTGCGTTATAAAAATTTTACAATACAACCAAGTACTTTTTGTCGTATGGTACATCCTATTTCTTAGGTCTCAATTTGTAGTAACAATGTATCATTTCGTTATACATTTGGTGTCAATTAGTAATAACAACGTTCCACTGGCTAATAATTTTTGTTAGTAATAATCTTATATTGGGTAGTAATTAGGTCTCAGATTGTTATAACTTTGATAAATGTATCATACATCCAAATATGGGAGAAGATTTCTTGAGTTTCTGCATTAATTTTTATGGCTTTAGGCACTTAGCTTTTATCTACACTAAAATATCTATATATAGCCCCCAAAAAAAGGCCTTGAGGGTGCTGCCCTCGAACTCCCATAAACTCAGCCACCCCAGGTGCTACTTCTTGATTTTGCCCCTACCAAAGCCTCGATATCAAAATTCTGCATCTGCACTTGGCTATGCTTGGGGCACCAATTTTAAATTTGGGCTTTTCCAGCCAAAAATTCGAGGAAAAAAAATCATATGGAAGCAAGGATTGAGTTTTCATTGTCCTTTCCTCTCTTTAACTTAGAAATATGAAAGACTAACCAAGCAGGCTTTGCCGAAATGGTATGCCTCCTTTTCTTTAGTGGGGAGATTAAGAGTTTGACTCTCCTAAGGCGGTGTCTTTGCTTTTGCCCCTTTGTTTGTTCTTCAGTTTGAATGAGTAGCCCTTGTTGGGCTTTGAGGTTGGTTTGGGGTGGGTTAATGGGGTGTGTGTCTGTCCAGCCATAATCTAGGTAAGTATCAAATATATATACATATATAAAAGAGTAATGCTATGTTTCTTAAATTTTGTATTTTAAATGTGATTCCTATCATATGTGATAATAGGAACACTTTCAATAATGGAGTGACCACTTTAACATCCATTAATAAAAACTAATTGTGTCACTGCCACATGCGTTAGAAACCACTTTTGGGACACAAATGTCAGAATCATAGCATTACTCATGTTTGTGTAAAAGGGAGGTTGAAGTAAATGAAATTAATTAAAAAGACATTGTTGACAAGATTATACATTTTTCTCTGCTTGGCCAAATGGTTGACAAAGCCTTACAACATTATATTGGAGACCGGGACGGATCCGGGAATGAAACTTAGGGAGGGTGAGCAAGTTTGGGGTTTTGAAAACCAAAAATTCCAGTATGAAACTTAGGGAGGGTGAGCAAGTTTGGGGTTTTGAAAAACAAAAATTAGGGGGGGGGGGGGGGGGATGCAAACATGTATAGTTAGAGCATTGTTCATGTTTCAGAAGCGTTTTCTCAAATTCGAACTTAATAAGCTCTCTCGGGGTGATAGAATTGCCAAAAATTTTCACCTTTCCACCATTGTTCATGTAAAAGAAATAGAATTGAATCTCTTCGTAATGATGCTGGAGTTTGGACTCAAGATCCTATGGAGCTTAAGTCCTTAGTTGATAATTACTCTATTAACCTTTTTAGCAATCCTAATACTATCTCTGATGCTCATTTTCCTTCCATTACCGTTAACTCTATCAACCAGTGTGATAAAGATTCTCTGGTTTTGCCTTTCTCCCCTTTGGAGATTACGAAAGCTTTATTTGATATGATGCCTTCTAAGGCCCCTGGGCTCGATGGTTTAAACCCATGATTTTTTCAAAAATTTTGGCCTTCTGTTGCCCCCTCTATTGTCAACTTTACATTTAAGTGTTGGATGCAAGGCTATATACCGAAGGAAGTCAACAAAACTCTATCTTCTTACGTTAATCCCAAAAACTGATAACCCTGAGACTATCAAACAATTTCGGCTTATTGGTCATTGCAATGTTTTTCACAAAATCATGACAAAGGTTCTTACCAATAAAATCAGACTTATTTAAATACTCATAACAGCCCCTTTAAAAGCAGCTTCATCCTTGGTAGAAATACCAAAGATAATTTTATTATTACTCAAGAGATTATCCACTCCCTCAGATGTTGTAAAAGCTTGAAAGGGGGGGGGGGGGGTATGATTTGAAAATTTGATTTTGAGAAGACCTATGATAGGGTGTCATGTTCCGAAGTAGCAAAAATAGGAAAAATTTAAATTTCATTCTTGGACTCATAGGGAATGACTGATTGAAAACCATCCTTACCTATAACAACTATAAACATATTAGTAAGGGGAAATGCTAATCGTATAAACATAACTTAAACTTCAATCTTAACATTTAAATGGTTACAGATCGCCAGTCACAATACTAATATAATAGACTATTATAAATACACGATGTTGACGACTATCTTCAGTCTTCAGTCTTCAGCCTAGCTCTACACTTCCAGTGCTCCTTGAAATCTTACTCTCAAATCTGATTTACCGTTTAACCAACCTACAAGGAAATCTGGACTTTGGATTGTCCAGGGCGTAATATGTCGTCAGCTTTTAAACAAGGCTAAGTGAGCGTTCACAACTATATCCACTTCTAGTATACATAAACTAATTGCTCATCTCATGTCATTACTTTGCATCTTAGAATACGATTAGTCTCTTATCGTTTGACATTGCTCACACGGACATAGCAAATGTATCAAGCAACTTATTATACAATCGTACAAATAATCACAATTAACCAATTAATGGAATTAACATAATTCATAACATGTTCGTCTGGTTCTTGTAATCCTATCAACTTATCTCATACTATTTCATTTCTCTATTCCCATTATGTTCGTTCATGTTAATGTGTACTCAATGAACCCAAACCCAAACTCCGAGAAATGAAATCCCACAGCCAATGCAACTCAAAAACATCGGGTTATAAAAACCACAATGACGACTGACTCTGAACTTTCTTTACAACTCAAACCACGCTTTTACTGCATACTCTGATACTTATTTCATCTTTCGTTTTGTCACGACCCACGGGTAATGGCACTAGGGTGTGTATCTCCACTTAATCCAAAATAGCACGATGGCTAATCTGCATGATCGTATATACCCTTAGTGAATCACCATACAGACGAGTTGCACGTCAGAATATTAACTGTGAATCGGCAAGTATGGTAGCAAACCCACACACCATGTCTACCATACCGGCAAACGCACCAAGATAGGTGGGTGGCACATTAATAACTAATTAGTGTATGATATACAGCACGATGGCAAACCTATACAACTTGTGTACTATTTCTGGGAAACCCTCTCAGACAACTAGTATAGTAGAATACTAACTGCTAACTAGCACGATGGTAAACCCACTCAGATGCACGTACCATCTTACACGGACGACTGACACATTAGCAACTCTAATTGTTCTCTTATTCAATCACAATTTTTCGTATCTAACTCTTACTGTCTTGTTCTCATGTCTACTTGTCATCTCGGAAGGTTTCCAAATCATAACGACTCACGACGCATGATTTAAGAATCTCAATTGTATCAACTCACAATTCCCAAGACTCATAATCACTTCAACTCACAACCTCACTTGGCCAGAGTCACTAATACTGACTGGGTGTGCTGACACAGTAATGTGATGTTCAGTTACATATTCTTGATAACAAAGCTACATTAGGTAACACATATAAATAAAACCCTTTACATGATCTTTATTCCCATTAGCACATTTAGACATGGTTATCTAAGCAATACCAATGACATATTCACAAAACCACCATCGATATATTAATCGTACAACCTATCGTCCACAAGAAGCTATTTATCGTATCATACACATGGCTTATACAATCTTTGACATATAATTCTTCTCGTTTACTTTTTATAAATATAACAAAGTACTGTCTAACATGCTTGTCTCATAGCAATCGATTCCATAACATACTTCACATATATATTAAAGCACATCAATTTACAATTATAGCATAACAATCATAATACAACTTATTTATATCACATACAAATACTCTAGAAGTTCTTATGCATATTCGGAGTAAGGTTAGAAACACTTACATGGATTAATAAATTAATTAGAATAAATGATAATGATAATAATAATAATACTAATAACCGCGATTTATTTGGTCAACACAAACCCGATCCAAACCCAGTATTTTAGCCAACTTAAATTAAAAATTGGTAAACAATATAACCCCAATAGCTAAACGGGTTGTATCACTAAACAAGCCCAAGGTACAATACCTCACTGCATCTACCTTTTCCGGTCACCTTCTCTGGTGAGCCCGTAGCCGTCGGTGAGGCCCACGTCACTGGAAAACTTCTCCTCTTCATATTTCCATTTCTCGACTAAATCAATGAATCCAATGCCAAAATGACCAGTTCGGGGTCTAGTTTCCAACCTCAGGAGCTGTGGTCACGAGCTATTCGGTTGGGCTTTCTATCGAACCATTGTTCTTTTTAGTTTTGCTAGAAATAATGGCCTATAAGCTAAGTCCACGTTTGGCTAGGCCAAACACAAGGATGATCCTAGGGGTGTCTATAGGGATCATAAGGGTCAGCTTGATTTAGCTTTTAGGAGGTTTGATGAGGGTTACAAAATTAAACTCTATGGGGACTTTAATGGCCGCCAGCCATGACTGGGACCTAAGGCTTTGTTTGGGGCATGGTCTGCATGTGTAAGTATGTGTGGAGTGTATAGAAAGGGGAAAAATAAAAGAGAGGGAGAGGAAGATTAGCCTTTTGTAGTCCCGATTTCTCTCTCTTCTTTTCAGTCTTCTTCTTCTTCTTCTTTCTGGTAGAGGGTAAGAGAGTTGCTGTCACGCCCCGGAGTAAGCCAAAAATAAGGAAAATAAAAATTTTCCTTTATGGGTCCGTAGACACGTGACTAGTTTGTTAACCGTCCTATCCTTCTAACTCCGCACCATGCAATCATAAGGGAAATGCTAGAGCATAAGTATGACCTAAACTTATCAGAGTATAAATACAGTAGCGGGAATTAAACAAGAGTTACCATAACTTCAATCCTAATACCAGAGGTCGTACTAACTAATTTACATGAGCTTAAAATCTTGATAAAAACTGTCTATCAGATCTACGGTAAGGCTTATTCTCCTTGGCTCCACGGCACTGCATCCTAAAATCTTCTATCTATCTCCAAACCTGCAACACTCTGGGCATACGAATGCCCAGGGCGTAACATGCCGTCAGCCTTGGAACAAGGCTGAGTGAGAGTCTCAACTGCACAATAATCAATAAATACAAAACATCTCTCGACTCACGTCATAGTTTAGTATCTTAAGATATGGTTAATCTCTTATCAAAAGACGCATTCTCACCACGGACATAGCAGAGGTCTCAACAAGACAGATAGACAGATAAACATAACATCATAGAATACATTCTCCTTATTATTTCCTCGTGCGTGCAAATGCATGACCAATGCGACTCACTCCCAACTCTTACTTTTAAAACAGACACATTTCAAAAACCTTTTTATTTTAAAACCAAAAACTTTCCAAAACCAAATCATTTCGAACCAAACCCTTTTTGCTCATCAATTCAATCTCATCATTCACTTTCTCTTTGTCATCCACTTGACAACACGCGGTATATCAAGGATGATATCATGCTATCACAACCAATTCATACTCATCCCTTGATAGGCCACCGGACGTCTTCAGGGTGCACACTATCTGTAAACAATGAAACTGGCACATGGGACGTCTTCAACCATGTGTATACTCTCACCGGTCATCTACATGGCTGAGAAGTATATTAGAGCACTAGCCGGACGTCTTCAACGATACATGGAACGTCTTCAACCACGTATGTGCATAACCGAAAATCTTCAACGGCGAGAGGCGCTCTAGGAACCCTAACCGTTCATGTCCACCCAGCCCGTCAGCCGTTGATACATCGGATCTTGAAATCACATCTCTTTCATATTTACATATCCCATCTTTTTCACATTTTCATTAAACACCTCTCTTTTTCGTACAATGCATGCTAACACATGTCCTGAAATGCAAGTGAGTCCACTACCGATACTCATATGCAAAACCACTTTCATTCTCTTTATTATTAACATAGCATGCGTTATCTAATCCAGTTAACAACCATCATAAAATGTGCATTTAACAGTTAGCAGCAGAAACATAACATATAAAATATGGATCACATAACATGGATTTGATACCAATAATCATATAGATAAAACCCTTGATATGCTCACGTATGCGATAGCACTACCATAACATCCTTTGCATAGTCTTACAATTATTGGAATACATGTGGCATCATAAATCAACATTTTACTTATACAAAACATCATACAGGTAGTTTTAAAACATCTTATATTAATCTTATTATGATTAGAGTGAGGTTAGGAAACTCACCTCGAGTCACCGATCCTCGAAAAGCAGATAATCGTCAAGTTCTACAATAATAAACGGAAGAAACAATAATGAAGAGTGAGTGCAACTGCAGGGGCAAAATGGTAATTTTACCAAATGAGGTTATAAACCTCAAGGTAGTGATCAATGTGTCTTTCTAAGTCCAACGCCATTGACTAGACTCAAATCGGAGTCCGTCGCGTTTTACGAGGTAAAAGGAAGGGCTTATTGTACTAATGCGGGCCCTAAAAGACAGGATGTATTTTTGACTGAGTCAAAAAGTCACCAAACTTTAAGGGAATGTTCTAGACATTGTTGTAAGACTCTGGGAACTGACCGCGTAATTTTCGGAGTCCTAGATTATTTATTATGAATTATTGAAAATAACATATACCCGAAAATACTCGAAAAGAGATTTAAATACATAAATATACCTATACTGTGAAATTAGTACTTAGAAGTATTTTTGTTAAATACTAGATATTAAAATATACTTCCAGTATTTATCTCATAATTTTCAGAGCTCGTTTGGTATTTTTAATAATTAATATACTCATAAAATAGCTCCAAAATAATTATTAAAAATACTAGACTTTAATATTATAGCTTTATAATTTACATTATATAATAAAATAGTCCCAGGGTCATTACCCTAATTTTCTAGAATTTATATATATATATAGGTATTTAAATACCATTTAAATACCCTTAAACTATTTATATTATACTTATAAATTACCATATAATTAACAATTATATTATTACCATAATATAATTATACTTAGTGTATTTAGAATATTGTATAATAATATTCCATAAAGTAAATGTACTAATAATACATTTTAATACATTTATAATGATTAAAATTAATTAAAATCAATTATTACTAATAATAATAATAATAATAATAATAATAATAATAATAAAACCACAGACCCGACGGGTCAACCCGGACCGACCCGAGACTAAACGGGTAACCCGTTTACACACACGAAGAAACCCAAATGGGCTGCCCCACTGGGTCATACCCGACCCGACCCTAACTAATTGGATCATTCATATGTACTCTCATAGGAAACCAACTGAGTGACCCGTTGGGTCAACCCTGATCCGACCCGAGCCAATACGAGCTACGCAAAAACACACTCACACGAACCCAACCCAGGGATCCGTTCGGGTCAAACCAAACCCCGACACGCGACCCAAATCTACTCACAACTATTCCTACACGTTGACCTGTACCCGAACTAAACTTGACCCAAACCCTAACCCAGCTTCACACAAAAACGAACCCACCCAAAATAACCAAACCCGACCCGAGACTGGCCCGACGTCAAAACGACGTCGTCTAACTTAAAGGACCCACTGATCTTATTAAAACCCGACCCAACTCAGCCTTTACCCATGAATACACTCAAACCAACCCATAACCATACACGACCCGGACCCACTTGTTATAACCCGAAGACCCAAACGGGTCTTCTTCTTCTCCAGTGAGCTTGGGCCGCCGAAAATTCGGGGCATCGCCGGAAAACTTCAGAGCTCTATAAGTTACGCGTTTCACCATGAAAATGATTGATTCCAACGCCAAAATGCGCGGAATGAGGTCCTCTACCACATACTATAAGCCCAAAGTCTGGTTTATTCGTTTTGGGCACCTACCAGTGGATTATTCTTTTCACTAAATAAAAGAATAATGGCCTGCATGGCTACGCGAACATACACCAAATCAAAACCTACTACAATAGGGTCTTCTGGGACCAAGGGGGTCACAATAGTCTAGATTTGGGGTGTTTTGGTTGAGATTGGAAAATCAAGCTTCAAGTGTGAAACATTAATGGCTACCAGAGCTCATCCAGAGCTAAGGGCTCGGTTTGACTTCATGCATGCGAGTCCTAGGCCATATAGATGACATGAAGGGGTGTAAAATGGAACGAGGGGTGTGGTTTTACCTCAGGGGGTCTCGGATCACTCTCTCCTTCTTTGATCACCTTCTTTTTCTCTCCTCTGCATTCTCTTTCTTCCTCCTCTAGTCTTGGGAACAATGTGGGTGTGTGAGCATTGAGAGGGTGTAGAGGGTTATGTATAATGTTGGGGGTGAGTTTGTTTATTGACCGGAATGTGAGGGAATGAGTGTGGTTTCTTCTCAAGCTTTCTCTCTAATCTCTCTCGGTTTCTCTCTCTACATAAGAACTGTCATGGATAGCTTGGGGCTGGAAAAAAAAATGAGAGTGTTAATGAGGGTTTAGAGTGGTGTATTTATAGAATGAGGAATGGGGAAGGTTATCCCATGAAATGGGTGCACAACATATGTTCATATGAGGTTTATGTTTGTCCAAGGGTAGATATAGGTGTGGTCCAAATGAGGTAGTGGTGTGTGTCCCACTCTCGGGTAAGTTTCTAGGAATGTGTGCCTGAGCCTTAGATACAAGCACTACTGTCTATAAGTGATACAGAACAAAGTAATCCTGTACCAGGATGTGTGCGGGTCAAAATGCAGGTCTACCTAAGGTTTCTAATATAAAAATTATAAACGCCGGGGTTACAACCATCCTAGTAGACTCCAGGTTAAAAGTATCATCGTTGTCATCAAGACGTTGACTGAGAATCCTATCCAAGGGTTTCTAATTAAGAAAATCCTAATGGACCTTCTGTAACTTTCAGCATGGTGACGTGAACACTTCTAATCCTACGTGGGATTTCTGGGGAAATTTAGGGTGCTACATCTCTACCCGCCTTATTTGAGGATTTCGTCCACGAAATATAGCGTTTGCTAGGTCTTAAAATGTACAAATCCCCATCCACTAGGTTAGTCGTTCTATACCAAGTCAGGCGCTCTTATAAATCTAAATGGTCTATCGGACCATAAGTTGTTGTCAACTATTCCGGGGTCTGATTTCATGGAAATACATCAGCTCCTCTTGATAATTTCTCTCGAATGTCCTAAACATCTTGTAATACCATCCCCATACAAGATTCAAAGTTCTGGCAATGGGTATGGTACCTTCAGTCTTCCATTTTGTTCAGTGCTCAGATTGATTCCCTAATCTGCGTGCTCTCTTTCTGGATCTTTGTGGTGGTGGAGCATTGTTCTGAGCTTCTAGTTCGGGACAATCTTTGCGTACATGCCCAACCTTTCCACAATTGAAACACTGTACTTGTTGCCCTATAAGTTGTTTCAGTGCTGTGCATTCTTTGGAGTGGTGTCCAGATGTTCCGCAGTTATAGCAGATATCACGTTGCTTTGCGTGTGTCTGAACAACTATCTGACTAACTTTTTTGTCATTGCTTTGCTATCTCTTGTTATGATTTTGGGTGTGTTCAGAGTTTTCTCCGGTGATTACAGACTGCATTCGAGCTGTTGCTCGTGACACTTGATTGCCTCTTCGACTTCCTCTTGGGTTGGTTGCCTGGAACCAGTTATCTTTTCCTCTTTGTTGGTGGCTTTCTAGTTTCTTGCTGTTCAGGGCTATGTTCTCCAGTTGTGTGGCTAATTCGACCATTTCTTCGAATGGTTGGTCAAGGTATACTGCTGCTGTCTTTTGAATGTCCGAGTTAACTCCTTCGTAATATTGTAGTGTCTTATTTCGCTGAGTATCTACTATGTAAGGAGCAAATCGTGATAGTCTTTCAAATTTTGCTGTATACTCTTGTGATGTCATGTTGCCTTGAACTAGTTCTATGAATTCCTTTTTCTTCTTGTTTCTTTCCGTCCTTGGGAAGTACTTTGCTAGGAATTTTGTTTTGAATGCTTCCCATGTCATTCTCCTTGCAACATCTTCGCCCAGTGTAGCTTAGACAGATTCCCACCAGTCTGCTACCGAATACGTCAATTGAAAAACAGCCAAGCATCTTTTCTCCGTCTCGTTGCATTCAAGGGCTTGAAACATTCGTTCTATACCACGAAGCCATTGCTCAGCTTCCCATGCTTCTGTCATCCCAGTGAAAGTCCTTGGTTTAAGTGCACGGAATCTCTCAAGCAGTTTATCTCCTGTCTGACGAGCATTTCCGTTGTTGATGATGCGGTCCAGGTGATCACTTGCTTGCTCCACACGTCGGACAAGAGCTCCTATCAATCCTGTTGGATCCACTGCTGGAGGTATCACATTCGTTGGTCTGTTGGGTGGATTCTGAGCATTTCGGTTTCTCTTAACCATGGTGTATGTTAATAAGGGTTATACCTACAAGTTGATACCTATTAGGTCAATACCTTATCGTATCTCATTTGATCACATAATAAGTAACTGTAACGATTCATCGTAACATATAACGGTTGTCAAAACTACTATTAGGGTCAAGGGTATGGCATTCCTATCCTTTGTTATTCTAGACTCTAGGCTGAGCTGATTGTTCGAGATACATCTCAGGAAGTTCGTCAGTGCCTAAACATCTATCGACCAATGGTCAATCCTATATTCGTATAAGATGTAAGATTAGCAATTAATTAAAAGTAAGGTTTCGTCTGATCCATACAATTATGTTTTAAGTCAAGTCGCAAGCAGACTATTACTGATCAGAAAGTAAAAAGGTACAACAAAAGTACGAATACTAGTTCTACTAGTCTGGAATACATCAAATGAAGTGGAACAAAACAAGATGATCTAGCTAAGGGTCCAATCTCCATCTCTCTCAACATCAAAGTCCGAGGTCACCTCTCCTAAGTCACTGGATGGCGGAAAGTCAATCGGAGGGATACCTATAAATGCATCCCAGGCTGGCTCTAGAGGCCAATCAGGGTCCTCTATCATCTCAGGCTCCGCCAGTGGGTCTTCATCTTGATCGTCATCTGAGTCAGCATCAGAATCTACAAAGGTAACAAAATGTACAATGTCCTCTTGTGGCTCATCCTGGTCATGGATCGCAAAGTTTGCAAGGGCATGAGAAACCTCCTCCATCTCAGCAGACAGCAAGCGCAGTGCCACTACTCTATGATATGCTAACTCTGGAATAGGTCTTTCACAGAAGAAACAATGTGTCCACTTCCTTATATTCTGGCGAACTCTATGCCTAATGGTGGTTCTAACATGACCAAATCCTCGAGGAGCAAACTGTCTTTCCAAGGTGACCCTGTACTATCCATCCGCAGCGTCGTACTCTATCTGGTGCTCCATGCTAGCCTGCCCAACACAGAAAAACTAACTTAGTACTGATGCTAATTAAAGAAATATCTTAAAATTTAATAGTGATAAGGGGTACCCTTCTTAATTCTTTCTAAACCTTGAGTTATTGCCAACTGTTCCAAGTCTGACTCCCTGAACCTATATTACTTCTATATTTACACTTGTGACTTGTATGGCTCAACTCGTTGTGGGGATCTATTAGTCATTCTTATAGACTAAGAGTATATAAGCTTAAATAAATTTACTAGGATGAATAAAACTAATTATAAGCAAGCAGTACATCGATGTGAAAATATATAAGTCAGGCTAAAGATAATCTCCATAGATAGCTTTAAATATAGTGTAGCATAGTTACAAAAACATTTACATCAGAGAGTGCGTACGCTAAATAAGTACATAGTAGGGAACAGTGCTAAAAATAGATACATGAAAAGGCATACACGTTACTACTACAACGTGTTACATGCCTGAGTACAGCTATATACACAAAAGATGGACTACTAGTCCTATTACAATAGAGCTCTAAGGCTTAGGAATTTCTATCCCAAAATCCTTCAATCATCTGGATCTTCGAACTTTGACTCTCCCTTCTCAGCTATGTCTTTCTTGGGTGGTTTCTTACCCACATTCTCAGTTGGGTCAACATTGACTGTGGAATCAGCATCCTCCACAGAATTGGTCTCATTTACCAGAACTTCTCCATCATCATCCTCCTCCCTATCAGTCCCCAAGACTGACTCAGCAGTTAAGGGTGCATCAGCTATGGACTCCTCTAGTACTGGGGGTGGCATAGCAAGAGGTGGTCTTACGAGTCCTGGTGGGGGTGTCAGCTTAACTCGAAAAGTTATGACTCGGAGGGTATAGCGATCATGAGTTAACTCAGCTACTTCCCGATGAACAAGTCTAAGGGTTCTTTCTCGGTAATGTGCCTCTCTCTGCAGGATCTCTGGGTCCTCAATTCCCAATACATGTACATCATGCCACATGTTTTCCTCCAAATGCTGCTGAGCACTCCGTCGAATCCTTTGTCGGTACAACACTAGGTCCGCAGGCTCTATACGATCTGGGTATACCCAATGTCCTCCAAACCCATCTTCGAAATAAAAGGGTTCCATGCTAACCTGTCCAATATAAACTATTATAAGGTTAGCATCTTCATAAGTGGGGAAAAGATCTAATGGTTTATAACTTAAAGTGTATAGGACAAACGGTAAATGCCTAAACCTAAGATTTGATACCACTAAAACCTGTCACGCCCCGGAGTAAGCCAAAAATAGGGAAAGTAAAAATTTTCCTTTATGGGTCCGTAGATACATGACTAGTTTTATTAACCGTCCTGTCCTTCTAACTCCGCACCATGCAATCATAAGGGAAATGCTAGAGTATAAGCATGACCTAAACTTATCAGAGTATAAATATAGCAGCGGAAATTAAACAAGAGTTGCCATAACTTCAATCCTAATACCAGAGGCCGTACTAAGTAATTTACATAAGCTTAAAAACTTGATAAAAACTGTCTATCAGATCTACGGCAAGGCTTATTCTCCTTGGCTCCACGGCACTGCATCCTGAAATCTTCTATCTATCTCCAAACCTGCAACACTCTGGGCATACGAATGCCCAGGGCGTAACATGCCGTCAGCCTTGGAACAAGGCTGAGTGAGAGTCTCAACCACACAATAATCAATAAATACAAAACATCTCTCGACTCACGTCATAGTTTAGTATCTTAAGATATGGTTAATCTCTTATCAAAAGATGCATTCTCACCACGGACATAGCAGTAGTCTCAACAAGACAGATAGACAGATAAACATAACATCATAGAATACATTCTCCTTATTATTTCCTCATGCGTGTAAATGCATGACCAATGCGACTCACTTCCAACTCTTACTTTAAAACGGACACATTTCAAAAACCATTTTATTTTAAAACCCAAAACTTTTCAAAACCAAATCATTTCGATCCAAACCCTTTTTGCTCATCCATTCAATCTCATCATTCACTTTCTCTTTCTCATCCACTTGACAACACACGGTATATCAAGGATGATATCATGCTATCACAGCCAATTCATACTCATCCCTTGATAGGCCACCGGACGTCTTCACGACGCACACTATCTGTAAACAATGAAACTGACACATGGGACGTCTTCAACCATGTGTATACTCTCACCGGTCGTCTACACGGCTGAGAAGTATATTAGAGCACTAGCCGGACGTCCTCAATGATACATGGGACGTCTTCAACCACGTATTCACATCACCGGACGTCTTCAACGGCGAGAGGCGCGCTAGGAACCCTAACCGTTCATGTCTACCCGGCTCGTCAGTCGTTGATCCATCGGATCTAGAATAACATCTCTTTCATATTTACATATCCCATCTTTTTCACATTTTCATTAAACACCTCTCTTTCTCATACAATGCATGCTAACACATGTCATGAAATGCAAGTGAGTCCGCTATCGATACTCATATGCAAAACCACTTTCATTCTCTTCATTATTAACATAGCATACGTTATCAAATCTAGTTAACAACCATCGTAAAATGTGCATTTAACAGTTAGTAGCACAAAGATAACATATAAAACATGGATCACATAACATGGATTTGATACCAATAATCATATAGATAAAACCCTTAACATGCTCACGTATGCGATAGCACTACCATAACATGCTTTGTATAGTCTTACAATTATTAGAATACATGTGGCATCATAAATCAGCATTTTACATATACAAAACATCATACAGGTAGTTTTAAAACACCTTATATTAATCTTATTAGGATTAGAGTGAGGTTAGGAAACTCACCTCGAGTCACCGATCCTCAAAAAGCAGATAATCGTCAAGTTTTACAATAATAAACGGAAGAAACAATAATGAAGAATGAGTGCAACTCCAGGGACAAAATGGTAATTTTACCAAATGAGGTTATAAACCTCAAGGTAGTGATCTACGTGTCATTCTAAGTCCAATGCCATTGACTAGACTCAAATCGGAGTCCATCGCGTTTTACGAGGTAAAAGGTAGGGCGTAAACTAATGCGAGCCCTAAAAGACAGGCTGTATTTTTGACCGAGTCGAAAAGTCACCAAACTTTAATAGAATGTTCTAGACATTATTCTAAGGCTCTGGGAACTGACCACATAATTTTCGAAGTCCTAGATTATTTAGTATGAATTATTCAAGATAACATATAGCCGAAAATGCCCGAAAATGGATTTAAATACATAAATATACCTATACTGTGAAATTAGTACTTAGAAGTATTTTTTATTAAATACTAGATATTAAAATATACTTCCAGTATTTATCTCATAATTTTCGGAGCTCGTTTGGTATTTTTAATAATTAATATACTCATAAAATATCTCCAAACTAATTATTAAAAATACTAGACTTTAATATTATAGCTTTATAATTTATATTATATAATAAAATAGTCTTAGGGTCATAACCCTAATTTTCTAGAATTTATAGATATATATAGGTATTTAAATACCATTTAAATACCCTTATACTATTTATATTATACTTATAAATTACCATATAATTAACAATTATATTATTACCACAATATAATTATACTTAGTGTATTTGGAATATTGTATAATAATATTCCATAAAGTAAATGTACTAATAATACATTTTAATACATTTATAATGATTAAAATTAATTAAAATCTATCATTACTAATAATAATAACAATAATAATAATAATAATAATAATAATAATACTACAGACCCGACGGCTCAACCCGGACCAACCCGAGACTAAACGAGTAACCCGTTTACACACACGAAGAAACCCAAATGGGCTGGCCCGCTGGGTCATACCCGACCCGACCCTAACTAATTGGATAATTCATATGTACTCTCATAGGAAACCAACTAAGTGACCCGCTGGGTCAACCCTGATCTGACCCGAGCCTATACGAGCTACCCAAAAACACACTCACACGAACCCAACACAGGGATCCGTTCGGGTCAAACCAAACCCCGACCCGCGACCTAAATCTACTCACAACTAGTCCTACCCATTGACCTATACCTGAACTAAACTTACCCAAACCCTAACCTAGCTTCACACACAAACGAACCCACCCAAAATAACCAAACCCGACCCGAGACTGGCCCGACGTCAAAACGACGTCGTCCAACTTAAAGGACCCACGGGTCTTATTAAAACCCGACCCAACTCAGTCCTTACCCATTAATACACACAGACCAACCCATAACCATACCCGACCCGGACCTACTTGTTATAACCCGAAGACCCAAACGGGTCTTCTTCTTCTCTGGTGAGCTTGGGCCGCCGGAAAGTCGGGGCATCGCCGAAAAACTTCAGAGCTCCATAACTTACGCGTTTCACCATGAAAATGATTGATTCCAACGCCAAAATGCGCGGAATGAGGTCCTCTACCACATACTATAAGCCCAAAGTCTGGATTATTCGTTTTGGGCAACTACCGGTGGATTATTCTTTTTACTAAATAAAAGAATAATGACCTGCATGGCTACTCAAATATGCACTAAATCAAAACCTGCTACAATGGGGTTCTTCTGGGACCAAGGGGGTCACAATGGTCTAGATTTGGGGTGTTTTGGTTGAGATTGGAAAATCAAGCTTCAAGTGTGAAGCTTTAATGGCTACCGGAGCTCATCCAGAGCTTAGGGCTCGATTTGGCTTCATGCATGCAGGTCCTAGGCCATCTAGATGACATGCAGGGGTGTAAAATGGAACGAGGGGTGTAGGTTTACCTCAGGGGGTCTCGGATCACTCTCTCCTTCTTTAATCACCTTCTTTCTCTCTCCTCTGTATTCTCCTTCTTCCTCCTCTAGTCTTTGCAACAATGTGGCTCTGTGAGCATTGAGAAGGTGTAGAGGGTTATGTACAATGTAGGGGGTGAGTTTGTGTATCGACCGGAATGTGAGGGAATGAGTGTGGTTTCTTCTCAAGCTTTCTCTTTAATCTCTCTCGGTTTCTCTCTCTATATAAGAACTGTCATGGACAGCTTGGGGCTGGAAAAAAAATGAGAGTGTTAATGAGGGCTTAGAGTGGTGTATTTATAGAATGAGGAATGGGGGAGGTTATCCCATGATATGGGTGCACAACATGTGTTCATATAAGGTTTATGTTTGTCCAAGAGTAGATATAGCTGTTGTCCAAATGAGGTGGTGGTGTGTGTCCCACTCTTGGGTAAGTTTCTAGGAATGTGTGCCTGAGCCTTGGATACGTGCACTACTGTCTATAAGTGATACAGAAAAAAGTAATCCTGTACCAGGATGTGTGCGGGTCCAAATGCAGGTCTACCTAAGGTTTCTGATATAGAAATTATAAACGCCCGGGTTACAACCATCCAAGTAGACTCCAGGTTAAAAGTATCGTTGTTGTCGTCAAGACATTGACTGAGAATCCTATCCAAGAGTTTCTAATTAAGGAAATCCTAATGGACCTTCTGTTACTGTCAGCATGGTGACGTCAACACTTCTAATCCTACGTGGGATTTCTAGGGAAATTTAGGGTGCTACAGCTGCAGAGAGTGAGAGGGGGTGGTGTTATATTTTTCTTTCTCTTTTCTCTCTCTAATAGCCTCTCTCTATGTGTATAATATATATACTAACATGCACACACAACATACACATATATATAGCATATACATATACAGAAAATACACAACCACATTCGGCGGGGTAGGGATGGAATTTAGGAGGGGGAGGGGGGGTTAGTACACTAGGGTACATTTTTAGAGGTAATTGGTGTACAAGGCTAGGTGTAGGTTGTACCCTAAGCTAGGTAGGTTGTACTTCATTCCCAATTTAGTGGGATGTGACATTGCCTCAAGCCATGTGTCATGTAGTCTAGAAAATACAAGTGTTATAGGTCTACGTGTGAATTCCAGTCCGAGTCTACAAATTACAGTTTGGCATCGATTAAGAATGTTTACAATTTTAACTATAGTTACTAAACTAAAATGATATTGGACATATAATATAACCTACAGTTTCATCTTAACGATAACATCCTTCGTAACACAGTATTTAAATACGAAAATCGAAAGTAGAAATTTGGAATTTCATTAAGAAAGCAATACGGAATTTACATGTACTAACATAGGGTGGATTGGATTTTTTTTTTTGGACAAAGTTCTTGTTATTTTGAACTTTCCTACGAATTAGGTAAAATTCATCAAACACTGTATATCCACTTCTAATTTTATAGTTATTTTCAATGGTGAGGTTCTGGACTACTTTAAACCGAATAGAGGAATCAGACAAGGTGACCCTCTATCACCCTATTTATTTGATTTCTACATAGAAGTTTTATCTAGCATGATCTCTCTAAAAGTTTAGAAGAAAAAATGGAAGGCCTCAAGGCTTCTCGTAGAAGCCCTTCTTTCTCTCATCTACTCTTTGCTGGTGATCTCATCATTTTCTCTAAAGCCTCGGAAAGACAATATAGAATTGTCATGGACACCCTGAATGAATTATGTGCTATTTCTGGCCAAAAAATAAATTGTTCCAAATCTAAAATATTCTTTTCTAAACGTGTCAATAGACAAACGGCCAGAAATATCAACAATATCAGTAGCATTCCTAGAACGAATGACCTGGGTACCTACCTAGGCTTTCCTCTTCTTCATGAAAGAATTTCCAAAAACATTTTAGCAACCTCATCACTACGATTCAGAAACGTCTTTCTAGCTGGAAATCTCTCCTTCTTTCCAGAGTCGCTAGAGCCACTCTTATCAATCAGTTACCTCTATTATTCCCTCACAGATCATGCAAACCTTGCATCTCCCTAGAAATGTCTGCAACACTTTGGATAAAATCAAAAGAAATTTCCTCTGGGAGATACTGAAAACTCAAAAAAAAAAAAAATTAAACTTGTCAATTCGGATACTGTTTGCAAGGATGAATCTAACGGGGCCTTGGGCTTCGTAAAAGCCATTACAATAATTTGGCTTTCCTAAGGAAACTTAGTTGGAATATCCTCAACAACAACCGAGCCCTTTGGACCAAACCATCAGAGCTAAATATATCCAGAACAATCAAGGGGTCTGGAATGACAGAAAATCCATATCTCACACCTAGAAAGGTATTATTGCTTCAAAAATTATTCTGGAGGGTGGTACTAAGTGGATTATTGGAAATGGAAACCATGCTTGTTGGGAATATTCCCTTAAACCAATTAGTTGGACAGTGGAATATCATAATGCATTCATGTATGTTAGTTCATGAGATGAATATTAGACTGCAATCCTTAAACATCATTGTATGTGATTACACATGTGAGATATGAATCACGAATCCTTGTTATTTTAAATAAGTCACAGTGGATGATAAGTCTGGATAACTTATCAGGTATACACTATTGCATGATTAACGTCTACGGGGTAGAATGATGAATCTCATTCATAAGAGTATTTGACTCTTGGTTAATATGCTATTGCACCCGATGCATTGACGGACCTGAGTTAAACCTATTGACACCTACACGCTGTCACTGTTGATAGGAACTCAAACTTGCATAGGGATACATGTCCTTAATCCTGAGACAATTATGGATGCAAGTTGTATCCAATCAGTGAGGTCTTGCAACACTACAAAGAAAAAGGTTTTTTATGTCACTTTTAAAATTGTATTTATGTCACTTTTATTTCGAGTGACATAGTTATTTCTTGCATGACCTTTTTATGTCGCTTTTTTTTAGTATTTATGTCAGTTTTTAAAAAAGTGACATAAATACTTGATTATTTATGTCATTGTTTAAAAAAAGTGACATAAATAATAAAGTAATTATGTCACTTTTATAAAAACTGACATAAATAATAAATAATATTTTATTGATGTCACTATTAAAAAACTGACATAAATAAAAATGAAATGGCAATTTTGTAAATAAAACACTTGATTATTATGTCACTTTACTAAAAAGTGACAAAAATAAGAAAAATAGTATAAGGTTTATGTAATTTTTTTTTTAAAAAAAAGTGACATAAAAGAGTTTCGCACTTAAAAATTCACTGCCGAACCCTATCTTTACTCCCAAACATATCGATCTCTTCGTTCCCAAACATGCATAACCCTTTCCTCCAAGATCTCTCCGTCGTACCTCCCTCCACCACCACGCCACTGCCGCCTCCTCATTCTATCAGCCGTTGCCGCCTCCTGCTCCTCCTCCTTCTCCTCTTGCCACTGGCGCCTCCTCCTCCTCTTAGCCGCTGCCTCCTCCAAGATCTCACCTCTGTTGGAATTATTGGCCTCTTACTTGGCCATTGGGCTTTTTATTTCAAAAAATTTAAATAAAGTCATTTACATTGATATGACTAATATCCTGTATTAAAAATATGGTCGTTGGAGGCTATTAAATCTATTAACTCCTGTATTAAAAAAAATATGGCCGTTGGAGGCTATTAAATCTATTTTTCATAAAATGACCGTTGGACAGTTTGTCTAATATAAATAGCCTTCTCTCTTCCCATTTTAGATATAGAAAATTCCTCTCTCTTATGCTATTCTTCAAAAAAACCATTTTCATTGTTTTGGAGCAATTCTGAGCACTCATATAATCTTCCAATTCGAGTGCACGTTCGGAAGAAACTGATTGCTGAATCCTGGAGAGCATAGCGCTGAGATCTTGTGCATTGAGTCATTGACTTCGAGGGGCGGAATTGTTCTTTAGGACTGTGCAAATCATTGCATGCCTCAATCAGTATCATAGCCGTATCCTTCTATATTTTCCAACAATCTTAAGAACAATCCTGGATGCTGCTATGATAATCGACGCAAAATGACTCAACCCAACATTTGTCAAAGAGGCTAATAATCCGGTAATATTATTTCTTTTCTATTTACAGCGTTCCAACTATTTTATGGTGTTGATATCTGCCATGGAAGTTGACCCTTGAATTTGCAAGCTCTAATTTTAATATAGTACTGATTTATGTAATTAACCTTTCTACATCATTGGACTATTATTGCACTATAACAATTATACTTTTGTGGATCCCTGCAAATGTGCTACTAAAATATAATCTTAGGTTGCAAAGGTTTGAGAGAGAGTATTGTAATCTTTAATCCCATCTGAATAGGAGGTAGGATTATTTTAATAATAATAAATAAATATTACTTTTCTATGGTGCTTTTAACCAATGAATTGTATAAGTGAATGACTACATTCTGGGTGACGTAGTAGAGTTTTATTATCAACTCTATAAACAGACACTCATCCATGTAGTGGGCAAAGCTAAATCAAATGATTTGCAAGAGACATTTCTGTATTCCTTAGAAAAATAAAATAAAGAACACATTCTAAACATGCCTCAGAGATTGCTTATCTAAAAGTCAATCCTTCTCTGCCATAGATTTATATATGCCTGAGATTTCAATAAATGCACCAAATGTGACATACTTTGGTGCGTTGTGTTTGTACGAGAACATGTACATGTTACTTGGTCAGAATAATTTGGTGTATGTACTCACATATTTGCTGGGTATTAATTAACTATGCAAAATTTTGTCAAATTTTGGTCTATTTTGTTCAATATTTTGCATATATATACTTAATCGTTTGTATTGATTACTTATGGTCTGCATAACATCAAAACTGATTTATGTGTATTGAGTGATGGCTTTTAAGGTATTATATCAATGATTACAAAGCAAGTCTTTAAATCCAAAAAATAGTCTTTGTTTTTTGGTGAGTAAATATATATACATTTTCTATACATATTCTGTACATATAGTGGCGGCCGACCATGGCTTGAGATTTATTAGGTGTGATAGATTTGTTGACATTTTGACCCAATTGCTTGAGTCGTGATATTTATTTAATCGAGGTCAAATTTAGATGATTCAAATATTTTGGGATAAGTTTTACTAAAATATAAATTATATATTTTGTTTTTAATAGAGGACCCCACTCCAAAACCAAAATCGATCCCTTTTGAGTATTGAAAAACTAGAAAGCCCAATTTAATTATTTTCGAAAATTGGGTTATGTAGCTTTTATTAGGTTTTTTAATCCTAAGAAAATTACTAGTAAAGCCATAAAATATGTATTTTGGGATGTGCATTTGATAGTAATGTCTATAATTTTAAAACATAAAATTGGTGCAATTTTTGAGTCCGTTGATGTTATCTTTTGTAGATATAGATTTCATTTGAGCGATAATGGAGTTCTCAACCTTTTGTTTTCGTTCCATCTAGATTTATTGAGTTTAGAGTGCGTGATTAAGATCATGACATAAGATTTGGACCACGGTGGAGTAAGAGAGCTAAATGGTATAAAGAATTTAGAAGCAAGTTTATACACTTATTCTAAAAGGAAATTCCTTTTGTTTAAAAGAATGCTCTTATTCTTCAAGATGGTAGTTTTCAAGATGGTAATTTTTACTAAAATGATTTTAGGATGAGATAGACTCTAGTATGTCAAACTATATCTGGGAACTTGTGAATATATCACTTAGATGTAAAATGAATGAAAGGGGAAAGGAGCCACAGAAAGATTTTTGATGTTTCTATTGTATATATGTATATATATATATGAAGCTACCTTAGTAGCTAAGGTTTTTAAGGAAAAGAAAATGTTGGCTTTTCTGATTCCTATTCTCCTATTATGTGTATTTCATCCATTAAAAAATTTATTTGCTTTTGATTTTATTCATGATTTACATTATGATGAAATGAATGTTAAAATTACTTTATTAAATATTAAATAGAGAATTAGAGGATGATATTTATTTGGATAAACTGGGAGGTTTTATAAATCCAAATAGAAATAAAGTGGGCACATTTGTATACTCTGTATCTGGTTTAGAACTGGCACCCAACAAGTGAATTGAAATTTTTTTATTAAACTATTTTTCAAATAGTTTCAAAATTAATTTTGATTTAAAGGATTAGGTGAATTCCTATGTAATTTTATAGATTGAAATTACAAAATCTCTTGTGAATATTTCGTTTGGTCAATATCAATTGATTGGAGAAGTTATGAGTAAGGAAAATTATTTTTCGAAATAGAGTGAGAATAGCAGGGAAGGAGATACTAACTAAAACATTTCCAAAACAAAATGATCGCAATGTATATTTTATTGTGGAAATTAAACTCAGTGACGCAAAAAGCATTGTCTGTTCCATAGGCTAATGTGACCAAAAGTCATTTTTGGCTATGATTATGAAAGTAATTTCCATGATAATTTTGTAAGGAAATTTATTAAAGTGAGTGCCTTTGGGCATATGTGTATACTCTTCAATGTAGTGAAGAGTGATACTCTTAAATGTTTTACTTGGTGAATCTTACAAAACCAAAATTTGGATTGAATATCTCCTCTGGGAATAAAATTTAATTATGAAAAATGTTGTATATCCGGAGATAAGGAAGAAATTGTTTTGAAAATGTATTGCATACTTCGAAATTCGAAAGAAGTTAAATTTTGGTTTTTCAAGGCTATATTTTAGCCAATTTTTTTGGGGAAGGAAAGTATGTATTTTCAAAAATCAGTGATGTAAATTTGATTTCGGATTCAGATAAGACGAATTCAATGAGTGAATTTATCTTTACGCTTAGTGGAGGTGCAGTATCTTGGAAGTTGTCCAATCAAACTTGCACAACTAAGTTAACAATGGAACATGAGTTTGTAGCTCTTGGAAAAATTTGGTATTGAGGCTGAGTGGCTTAAAAGCTTCTTAGCAGATATTCCTATTTGAAATAAACTAGTTCCATTGGTTTCTTTACATTGAGATAGTCAGGCTATAAAAGGTCGAGCTATAAATAAGTCCAATAAAGGCAAGAGTAGGCACATAAGCCAAAGTTATAATATTGTGAGACAGCTATTTGAGATAATTTATATCTCTTAATTTTTGTAAGGTCAGAAGTGATTTTGGTTAAACATTAAACAACACCATTAGGGAGAAAACTAGTGTATAAAACATCGAGGGGAATGGGGCTTATGCCTATAACAAAAATCAGCAATGATGGTAACCCAACCTATGTAATTGGAGAACCCGAGAAATAGGTTTATATGGGTAATAACAAGCCATTGGTTGATTTGAGATGCACTATAATTTGATTATCTTGTTATCCATTCCTATGGTGTATAGAGCAATTGCAATGAGAAAGGTTGAGTTAAACTCTTAATGTATTCCATAGTCCATATTATTTGGATGGTATGTTTAATTGCAATACATACTTGATGGATTCACCTATATAAGTGTTAAAGTGGGCCGCTTTCTATGAAAATGTAGGCAAGTTTTCTTGAGCACTTATGAAAATTCAGGACTGGCGCAGGGCCTAGAGGTGCCACACCGATTAGAGTTGCTTAGATTCTTAGGAATTAATGTGGGTATAAGACGACTAGTTTACGTTAAGGGATTCTGGTTCATAGAAATTTTATTTCACCAAATTCCTGTAAGTCACTTCTTATATTCCTAGGGACTGGTTCATAGCCCTAAAGGCACCAGTTTTGATGCATTGAATTCTCTTGCTCCATTCTTTTTATTTGTTGCTTAAATTTTTTAAATAAGGGGGGATTGTTGGAATTATTGGCCTCTTATTTGGCCATTGGGCTTTTTATTTCAAAAAATTTAAACAAAGTCATTTACATTGATATGACTAATATCCTGTATTAAAAATATGGTCGTTGGAGGCTAATAAATCTATTAACTCCTGTGTTAAAAAAATATGGCCGTTGGAGGCTATTAAATCTATTTTTAATACCGTTGGACAGTTTGTCTAATATAAATAGCCTTCTCTCTTCCCATTTTAGATATAGAAAATTCCTCTCTCTTATGCTATTCTTCAAAAAACCATTTTCATTATTTTGGAGCAATTCTGAGCACTCATATAATCTTCCAATTCGAGTGCACGTTTGGAAGAAACTGATTGCTGAATCCTGGAGAGCATAGCGCTGAGACCTTGTGCATCGAGTCATTGACTCCGAGGTGCAGAATTGTTCTTAAGGACAGTGCAAATCATTGCATGCCTCAATCAGTATGATAGCAGTATCCTTCTATATTTTCCAACATTCTCCTCTCCAGGTTTTTCACTCTCTCTCTCCATAAACATAGCGTTTCTCTCTCTCTCTCTCTCTCTCTCTCTCTCTCTCTCTCTCTCTCCTTGCACTGTTTAACTGTGCGCCTGAATGCACAACTTTCTAGTTCTTCTCTGAGCATCAAAAGAGATTTTTTTGGGCCTATATTACAAAGTGATAAATGGTTAGGTGCATCTTTCTATTTAGCATCCTCAAGTTTCCAAGAGAGCATTTTTGGCACTTCTATCAATCTCAAGAGCCATATCTATCTGCTATATATATGAAAAGCAATCATGTGCAAGAGGTTCAAAATCTTTCTTAAGAAATAAAAATAAAAATTCAAACCAACAAATTTCTGCACATTAGAAACTAAAATGCATTCATAGAAAAAACAATGTAATGGAGTATATTACAAATGCATAGTCAATTACAAACCAAAACACATTTATTGCAATCTTCAAAGAAATCTTTTCAGTGCTGACTAATGACCAATTTTGAGGCAGGAACAGATCAACGTAATAGGAAGAAACTAAAATTTTGCAGGTTAGTAAAGATTAAAACCTAATGAGAGAGGCAGAAGAACCAAAACACTTGGCTTACAATAGTGTTGCTTCTGTTGAGAATTTAAAAAACGGGTTCTCTATCGTACAACTTCTAGGTTGTGCAAGTAGGGGTGTTACAAAAATCGATTGGACCGAACCAACTAACTGAACCATAGGGGTGTTACAAAAATCGATTGGACCAAACCAATCGACCGAACCGATTGTTCTTCACAAAAATGCTCTAAACTTAAAAACCTATCCAACCGAGAAAAAAATGACAAAATCGACCGAACAAAGGACATTTGATCGTTTTAGAAACTTTGGAAAAATTAAAGAAAACCGACGGAACTGACCGATTGACACCCTAGTGCAAGTGGAAGTGGTAGTTGGTTTATCAGACATGGACTCATTTTGGGGATTTACTGGATTTAGGATCATCATCACCTCATCCATTTAGCTTTCCATATTTCTTTGTTCTCCTTTTTATATGTGACTTCTTTTTTTGGGACATTTTTTCTCAGGTTGCTACTTTATTTCTTTCTTTCAATTTGCTCTTGTTTTTGTGTTGTTGGCTTATCCATCATTTATGTTAGGTAAGCTTGTTTCGAAGGTGTGGATTGTAATTAATATGGCAATATTGAATGGTAGAGGTGGCCTCTACTATAATCATCTTTTAAATAGTCTACATATCTCTCTCTATTATGTTGTGTCTGTGTGGTTTTTGCTATGTTTTACTAACCCACGTACATTGATAGAATGATCCGTAAACACAATCCAAATAATTTGTATGGAAATTATAACCTGTACTTTAATAACTGCTGCAATTACAACATATGTGGGTTACATATAAATTGCAAAGCCTTTTGTTGTGAAGAAATATGAATCTGTGAGGTTCCCGCGCGGGTTTAGGCTTTGAGGCTACGAGAAGGTTATATAATGCACTAGCATGGTACTTAATGATGCATCACTGATCAGTTTGAAAATTGATTGGACCAGTGAGACTGGACCAAGCCTCTAATGTGGACTTTTTCAGACTAATTAAAGATGGTTGGTGTGTGTGTGCGCGTGTACATTAATTAGTAGCTAGCTATTACCATTGGTTTATGGGGTTCCATAGGAAAACCTCCAAACCAACATCCTCAATTAATGTACTTCTCATTTAAGTCAACAAGAATAAGAAATAGTTGGTATAAGCAACGGCACACTCTGCGAAATCACTTTATTTTTCTATCCAAAAAGTTCGAGTCTGTAATAGTCATGTACCTAAATCTTTATTGACTTAATTAAATACCCAATAACACAAATGTTTGCCATGCAAGAAAGAAAAAAAATAAATGAAAAGCTGTTCAATAAAGCATATATCATTATCAAGTTATATAGGTCTATATATATGTAATGTAAGGAGAGAGAGAGAGAGAGAGAGAGAGAGAGAGAGAGAGAGAGCATTTTACAAAATTTCGTCCCTAGAAGAGGAAGAAAGGAAGGAGAGTGGGAGGGTGTTGTTCAAAGTCAATTGAATGAGATATTAGCTCACCAAGTGATTTTATAGATAAGTGAAGACAAACAGAAATAATTACTGACAATGGCTCAATTCGACATCACTAAGTCATTATTCTAGATAAAATGAAAGCATTATGTGGACTATGGTTTACATTCCCTTATAAATGAAAGCTTAATTTTTTTCATTTTTTTTCACTTATCATACCAAAGTATATATATACATGTCTATCTGTATATATAACTAGAAGATTTGATTTTAGGGATTCTACAGATTTTATAGTGTAGTACTATATCTCTATTGCTTGAAGAAATGTAAAAAGAAAGAGGAGGATATGATGTCACTAATCAGTTTCTGTCCAATTGTTTTTATTAATCATGCTCAAAGTTTTCTAATTGTTTTCCTTTTTGTTCAACAATTGGCAGTGGTGAAACCGTGATCTCTGAAGACAATAGGAATTGAAGCTAGATACAAGTGGTCCTTCTTACTCCAGGTTAGTACGAGTACTCCTGCGGGGTGGCATTTTATGTGTTTTACTTCCTACTTAGGATTGTAAACCTTAAAGAGTACGCCTACAGGGTGGTGTTTTATGTGTTCTTGCTTTCTCTCTATGTTTGAAGATTATGCATGTATTGTGTGATGACTGGACTCTTTGTTTCATCTTCTTATTATGTGAACTTTTTTATTGGTTACCAAGTACTTTTTTTGTGATGACCACCTATCCATATCCATCCATAACTACCCATTTGCTAGGTCTATTACACTTCAAGAATAAATACATCTTTGTATGTATAAATTGTCTATACATCTCTCTCTCTATCTCTCTCTCTCTCCTATCTTGTAACTCATCTTAAATCCTTATGTTATATTTTTGCATTTCTTTTCCTAGCCTTTGTTTCCTTGCGCGCACAACAACCTAGTGTCAGCATGCGAGCAGCACGATCAGCAAGACCTCTACCAAGCACACTGATTTTTTGGACCCCTTTTATAACACCCACATTTGTGTTATTGCATTTTATTACATTGTCATGCATGATAATATGATGTTTTGTGCATGTTGGTATATGTTTGAGTAAGTTTTGACTCACGAGTCGATTTGGGTATCTGTGTTTGAAAACCCATTGAGACTGTGTTGAATGAGTGTTTGGATGTTGTGAAGTCTCTCCGAGTATGAAACGTTTATGGTGGAATACCTCAAATGTTTATCTGGAAATAAATATTTACCTATGTATTTCACTATCTGTAATATTTCTGGTTAATAATATAATTCTGTTGTTAGATTTAGTATCCTGGTGAGAACGATCAACACGCTATTAATTTGGTAGGCTAATCAGCAATTTCGTAAAAGTCATATAGAAACTTGCATTTTAACAACCAAACTGAACTTAGTCGAAAACTGTTAAAATTTTGAGGTTTCACTTGTAAAGCTATGAATTAGATGTGTAAAAAGTTTTAGAGACTAATTAGAAGTTTTGAAAACTCATGGGGAGGTAAACACAATTTTTGAAAGTATTGCCTATATATAGATAGATATGATCTTGATATTTTTTATAAGTTTCAACCTAAAACTCAAAAGGAGGCCAAAAGGGGGATTTGATAGCTTAGAGCTTCTGGACTCCAAATGACGACCATTCGTCCGCTGGTTTTTCACCAAATTTTGTATTCGTACTCCTCGAGGTAAGGTCGTCGTTTCATACCTATTAGGCCCTGTTTGGCTAAGTTTTCTGAAAAGTAATTTCTAAATTTTTTTGTAAAAGTTGATATTTGGACTTCTGATTCATAGGAATTGTATTAGACGGACTTCTATACGTTCTTTGAGCTTGAGTTTTCTCTGGATTTAATTATAGGAGCGTTATTCGGAGGTGAGTGATTCAACTATGTTCTTGGAATGATTTCTTGACATGTATTCATGTTGTGATATGAAAAACATGTGTTAGTATAGATATATATTGTGTAGTTCATATTGGATGATTATATTGATAAGTAGGCCCAATAGCACGGTGAATGTTTTGATTATTGCAAGAATGGTGATATGTATTTGAGCATGTTGAGTTACTATTTGGGTCAAAGGAGTGCGTCTATCAAGCCATCCTTGTGGAGCCATTATAGGCATAAGGTCGCACGATTGAAGAAAAGAATCGTGAGTCTTACCTTTTCGCATGGACTTATTGGCAAGGAGTCGTGGATTAGGAGTATGGAACGTACACGTGGGACTCCGGAGACTAGTATGAAATGTAGAGATGTGAATGCGAGCATGTTCATCATTCATGTGTGTGGATACCGGGATTCCACCGCTTTGTTTGCTTTTTTTTTAAGCTTGTTTGATTTGGATCAAGGAAAGAGAACAGGTCTGTTGAAAACAGATACAGAGTCAACACTTGGTCTTTAAGGAACCAAGAAACCTAATTTGACTCACCCAAACGGATAAAGGGCACCGGCCCTACATAACCAAAGAACTTGGCTCGGGGTTTTGGTACGAGAGAGGAAGGAGCCTTTGTCTCGACTAAAACACCCTCAACTCGCCTCGTCTCTCGACGGGCCTCAATTAGCATCCAAATAATCATCTTATACTATGTTTGGTTCGACAAATAATACTATGATAGTATATTACATCACATAAGAAAATTTGAAAATGGAAGATCTAAAGATAAGATATTATTCATAAGATCTAAGCCAAATATCACACAATGCAAAGTGAAAGATCACACAAATAAACCTAGGAAAAATCGTTTAATCATGTATCAAATAATCAAGACTTCCTAATCTAAAGGGAGACATGAATTGTTATTGAAACAAATAAATCAAAGAAAACAAAGATGCTTAGCAAGCTAAAATGATGCATGTTATTCTTTGAGAAGAGAAGATCTCTCAATCCCCGGGACGGATGAGAAAGGATGACTAGATCGAGGGGAAGCATGAACGTGTGATCATGATCATTCCTTATAACCTTCATAGATTAGGAGTTACAAAACCCCAAATCTTTGCATGGATGCAATGTATGTATCTAAAATGTGCCAAGGTTGTAGTGTGCTTTGTGTTCATGGATTCCTAGGATGACTTAAAAGTCTAAAATGTGCATGAATGGATGGATGAAATCAATATGGGATATGTACAAATGTAGTATGAACTACTTCATAAGATATGAACTAATTTGGAAGGCATATAAGCATCAAATCAAAGAATGAAAGTTAAAATGTGCTTGCTGTGAATAGTGGATAGAACAGTAACATGATTTTGTAAAAATGGAAAAGAGGGGTTAAGAATGCTTTCAATGCATGATATTTTATGGAGATGTTCCTTATTGTGTCTAGAACACTACCCAAAAAGCCAATCTTTAATAACTATCACAGATTGAGAGAAATCATATGAACATCAGAGGTCACTCAGAAACAGAGTCCGTATTGTCGACTGAAATGTTAGAAAATCTTAGAAACTGAAAACGAATGATCTAGAGGCCCATTTTATATAGACAATTCCCTAAGACATTGAAGTGTAAGGGAAAAATAAGTTGGGACCACCCCTTTTGAAAAATACTTCTGAAAAAGAAGTTGGAAGTTAGTCAAGCTGCTGTGACAGCAGAGGCAGAATGTTTGGAAGGAATGTTTTGGTCTAAATGGACCATTTTCAAGTACTTCCAAGTCAAACCAAAAATCATGGGTGTTCTCCAATGAGTTAGGAAGACTTTCCAAGTGGCCTTGCATCTATATGTTGAGTATTGAGTTCTAGAGAAATCTTTGAACTCAGCCCACTCACTGTTTTGACTCACTGTTTTGAAGATTTTGGGAAAAATAAGGTTTTCTTTCTTGAAATCAAAATGAGAGAGACTGAGGGGGGTTTTGAAATAGAGGTTTTGAAAGTGTATTTTCAACACTCAATAAAGATTATAACCACTTAAAATGCCAACATTCAACTCATCATCAAGAACCTCCAAGATTGTTGGAGAAACTTATTTTTTTTATTTGAGCATAACTTCAATACACTTCAAGGATAAATGAAGAGCAATGGGGGTTTAAATAGGCCAACTTGGGGTGGTTTTGGGATTTAGAAAGTATTCCCATTGGCTCCAAACATTTGAAATCATAAAACTATGTCTTTTTGGTTTTTAATTAATCAAAATGGGACCACAAAACAAATTACAAAAATACACTGTTCTGGAGGGGAGTGCCGCAGCGGCACTGGGCCAGTGCCGCAGCGGCAGTGGGCCTGTGCCGCGGCGGCACTGCTCCTCCTTCGTCCAGATAATGCTGTTTAGGCCCCCAGAGGTTCCGGTATTCGCGAAAAGGCCCTATTTCGTCCGAAATTCATAGAAAATGCATACGAGCTCCAAATTGAGGTTGTGATATACCGTTTGAAAGGTAATGGAGTCTACTTTACATAAACAATAGTTTGGGGATAGGTCAATTTGAAAAGTTTTGCGGTATTTGCAGTAAAAGCTGATTTGATCGCCTTTTTCGCCTTCGGAAATTCAAAATAAATTCGTTTTAAATCCAGGAATTATGTGCGATATATCGTTGGAAAGCTATTGACCTCTAGTATCCATGAAAAATATTTAAAAGGTGCCCCGATTCCAAAGTCAAATCTTGGTCAAACTGGTCAAATCTGGGATTCCCGGGAAGTTCTAGGAACCTCCTGGAGCTCCCAGGAGTTGACGTTTTCGCTCGATTTTCTTTTAAAACTCATTTTAATACTTTTCTAATGATTTCGGTGAATTCGGACGATTTTGGTCAAACTTGGTCAAACTCTGGTCAAACCTGGTCAAACCTTGGTCAAACCGGTCAACGGGGACTTTCGGGGAACTTCCGGGACTTCCGGGGGTCTCTGGGAGCTGACGATTTCTTTTGGTTTTACTTAAAACTCATTTTATCATTTTTCTTACGACAACATGTTTTCAGAACTTCGGGACCAAATCTGGGAGTCTTCGGGCTTTTAGGGGCATTTTGGTCATTCTGAGCTTTCTGAGAGATAGAGCTGATTTCCAGGAGTCCTTTTGAGTCTTTTACGATCATTGTGAACCACCAAGCTATGGGTCTCCTAAATCTGACAGCCGACAAAATGGGGTGTCTACAGTTTGCCCCTCTTTGGCAGGAGCTTGCGAGGTAACGCATGTCGCAAGCGAGTGCCAAAGTTTTGAAGAGACAGGACTTTTTGGAGGCTACAGATTTAGGATAAAAAGCATTGCAAAAGATGCAATGATGCTGAGGCTAGTGCTGGTCGCGCTCTGCATGAGCTGCCTACTTATCCCAAGGAGAATCAGACCAGGACGTAGTTCGGGGTGCAAAGGAATGAATCACACATGTGCACACGTAACAACCAAGCGGATGCTATGCTATGAGGATGGTATGCAATGCGGGGATATGATGCGAGTTGTGTTATGAATCCTATTATGCCTATTGTATGATCCTAGTATGTTGTAGGGTGTGCCACTCCGAGTGGGCTGGTGTCGTGCTGGTGCTTCTCACTATGATGCAGTTATTGACCCGAATAGGGATACCAAGATTTTAGAAGGCTTTGAGTCTAGGGGCAAACTTCTGAATTTTGGGAAGTGTGCTTCGTAAGAGAACGTAATTGGGTGTGGGGTCTCAGAGGACTAAAATCGAAGATGCCTTTTGGCAAATAACCGACGGACACGGGAGCCCCAGAAATTAAGAGACGGACACAGAAGTCAAGGGATGATCATGAAATCCTGAGATGTCACGCGATGAACATGGAAGCCCCATGGCATATTTTGAATGAGAGCGATGGTGATTAATGAACAGACGATATTTGAATCGAGATGATGAGTCGACAATGGACTACTGTGATTGAACTGACGGTGTATGAATCTGCTGAAGATTAATCTGAATCTGCTGGGGATAAAACGACTCTTTCTGGGATCTCTCTTCAACTGCTTCTTTTGATCGAAATTTGATTTCATCAAGATCTTTTGGTGCTCAATCCAAAAGGGCCGGTTGGGGCCTCCGAGAGCTGGTATCTTTCCGCTTCTGTCCTCGGGGGATGATGCGGGGTTCTTGGGGAATCTCTCTTCTTGATCAGGAACCAGGACCCATCTCTGAATCTCTCACAGTTGATCAAAATGTGTCGCCGCTCAATCCAAGAGGGCCGGTCGGGGCCTCCGGGAGCTGGTATCTTTCCGCTTCTGTCCTCGGGGATGATGCGGGGTTCTCGGGGAATCTCTTTTCTTGATCGGGAACTAGGACCCATCTCTGAATCTCTCACGGTTGATTTAAATTTTGCGGTGCTCAATCCAAGAGGGCCGGTCGGGGCCTCCGGAGCCGGTATCTTTCTGCTTCTGTCCTCGGGGGATGATGCGGGGTTCTCGGGGAATCTCTTTTTCTATTTTTTGGTGCCTTTGCCAAAATCTGGGATTCGTTCTCAGAACTCTCGTGTTTGATCAAAATTTATGACAGTTGTTCTGAAATAGCCGATTCGGGTCCTCGGGAGTCAATTTTTCCCAGTTTCTGCCTGCTGGAGGTAGTTCTGACAACTTTTAGCCTGCTTGGGGTAAAACCTTACAAATCTTGATCGGTATGAGCCACCAGGGCTGATCGGGGCCAAAAATAGGCTAAAAAAGGCCAAAATAGGTCAAAACAGAGCAAAACGGAGCAAAACGGAGCAAAGCGGGGCCCGCAGGGAGCAGTGTCGCGGTGGTACTGGGCCACTGCCGCAGCGGCAGTTGGCCAGTACCGCGGCAGCACTGGGTGGCCGGACTCCATCTTTGTATATGTCGAGTTTTTGAGCTTTTGAAGCTCATTCTTGGCCATTTTGGGGTGTTTTTGGAGCCAAAAATCGTCAAAACGCAGCTTGTGCGCGCTCAGGTGAGTGATCCTACCCCGTAGTTGGAATTTTGATTGGTGTTTTGGTTTGCTCAATTTTCCGAGAAGAAAGTTTAACTTTGACTTCCATTTTCTTTGTAGATCCATGGCTTCGAGCTCGAGGAGACCGTCTAAGAATGCCAAGGAACGGATGAAAGTCGAGATGCAAACCCCGGACTTGATTTTACGGGACCCCCAATATCATCTTTCGGCCGCGGCTCTAGCGAGCTTGGTATGTGAAACCTTCGACATTTTAGGACTATTTCCATGTATTGTGCTAGTTTTGTGAGCCGTAGCGTGCACCTAGAGATCGTTAGAAGTTCGATATGTGTTCAAATGTTGATTTTGCGAATTTGGACCTCGGGTCATGAATAGTGATTTTGTGCATCGCTTTTGTCGTCTCTGGTATGTGCAGGTGCCGGAAATAGCATTAAAGGGCCACGGTAGCCTCGCTCATGCTTTCCTGTGGTATACTCAACTCTCGCCCACCGTCAAGAGGATGGTTGATGACGCCGGGTTCGGAGGCTTTGTCAGTCTGGTTTCGAAGAGCAGCAATGATTTGGCACACTTTTATGCTTTGGCTGAGAGGTGGTGGGACACCACCAATACTTTTCACCTGCCGTTCGGCGAGATGACCATGACGCCCTTCGACTTCTCTATGATTACTGGTTTGAGGGTAGGCGGGAAACGCCTAATTCTGGATTATTTTTATGAGATTGACCCTGAGGCTGTAGAGATGTTGATTGGGGCTGTTCCCCCTAATTTGGAGAGACACTGGTTTCCTTGTGGCTGGCTTTACCGGGCTTATGGCAGAGGGAATCATAACCTGAACAACTCCCAGCTTTTGAGGGTGTATCTCCTGTATGTCCTTGGCTGCTCGATCTTTGCGACTCAGAATGACCGGGTGAACTTGAGACTTCTTTCTTGCCTAGCAACCATCGATCAAATCCCTTCTTACGACTGGGGCGGTGCTGCCTTGGCCCATCTTTACAAGCACATGGGTGAGGTTTCCCGAGGTGATGTTAAATCGACAGGGGGATTTTGGCGAGCTTGGGAGGTATGTGCTGCATCTTGCTTTATATTCCAATTTTTTTTTTCAGTTTCTGTTCTTTTTCTGATTTTCTCCTTTGTCTGTGCAGCTTTGGAGCTTCGAGTACCTGAAGATGTTGGCTCCCTCACCTGCGGATGAATCAGGCGAAGACGAGGATGGCATGGCTCCTGTACCTTTGTTACCACGAGGCTTGAGATGGCGGAGGGATGTTGTCGGGGTCAAGAGTGGGGCCCACCGGATTGTTTTGCTCAGAAACTTCCTAACCGGACTGATGGCTGCTAATGTTGATTGGACGCCTTGGGAGCGGGTTGCCTATGTCGCCCCTGAGGAGATACAAGCGGTCAAACCTCTTTTCTCTTGCCGACTTTTGATGGAGAGTACCGAGTGCAGGCAGTGGTTCCTTGGTGAGCAAGTGTCTCGGCAGGTGGTTGGTGGTTCCACGTATCGGGTCCTTCATAATCCCCCTGCGATGGATGCTAGTGACCTTTCTGGTGATGCTCTGCTGGCGGCCTTGGCTGGCACCGATGTTTGGGACCATTTTCTCTCTGAGACCGGTTACGAGGCTTACCGTGGTCGTTTCCTGATGCCCAACTTCCCACTCCTGGAGGTGAGTTTTATGTTTTTGTTTTTATCCATTGCCTATGTTTTTTATTTTTCTATTCTTAACTTGTTTTGTGCCTACAGCTCCGCGAGATGTATAGGAGACAGGCTCCCCCGACTTTCGATCCTATCCCTCCCTGGGATTGGACTATTAACGTCCTAGGCGCTGATGGCAGTCCCCAAGTGATGGAGGTGTCGCGAGTCACATGTGGGTACCCTACTCAGCCAGCGGGCGTCCTCAATGTTCCTTGGAGTTACGCTGAGGAGGGTCACGCCTTGGCGGCTAGCCTACGGTCCTTGGTCCTCACACGAGACCACCGAGTACATTTCTAATCTTGTGCTCCTTAAAGTTATCAGGTTCTAACCCTGGATTTTACCCTTGACAGATGGATGGCATGCGGCAGTTTGCTGCCAATCAGATGGCGTCCTTGGTAGGTTTCTGACTTGACTCTATTTTTGTATTTTTTGTTGTTTTCCTATTGATTGCCTTTATTTTATTGGTGTGTGCAGTACCGTGGAGGCGGAGCAGGCTCATCGAGGACCGGTCCGAGGTCCAGAGGTGGTAGGAGGAGACCGTCGCCGACATACACTCCGGGCGGTCCGACAGAGGACGAAAAAGAGGAGGATTGAGGCCCCCCCCAAGCGGGAATTTTATTTTATCTTCTTTTTATGTTTTCGATCTGGTTATACTGGTGATGCGACTATTTGGACAGTGTAGGATGATTTATGGAGCAGTTTGTGACCTTTGACAAATTATTATGATGTTTTGCCTTTTAGGCCGGATAGCTTCCGGTTTGGAGGCGCGATTGTGTGCATGTTTTAGTTGATGATGATACATGTGTACTGTGATTGTTGGGTGTTACTGCGATGGGTAGTTTTGTAATAGTGAGTGTTTTTGCCTTGCAGGTGGGATAGTCCGTGAAACGGGGAGGTGCTGCCGAAATTTCGAATTTTCCTAGAGCCGCGACCGAAAACATGGCTTTGTATGATCCCGCTCAACTCACAGCTTAGCTAAACATCATGGATGGTATGGAACGGATCAACCTCTTTAGCTACGGCCTGACCGAGCTATTCTCTCTTTTCCAGATGATCCTGAACACTGAGTTTTTGCGCGCTGCTATTGCTCACTGGGACCCGGTGAACCATGTCTTCAATTTCAATGGCTTGGAGATATACCCCTTGTTTGAGGAGTTCTGTGCCATCCTCGGCTATGATTCCGATTTGGACCTAATTCTCCCTTCTGTTGATACCCTCAATCCTATGCGAGGCTTGGCTGAGTATCTGAATTGTTCCATCACTATTTCCTGCCGGCTGCTTCAAGGTGAGGTTCTCGACATTGCTTCCATAATTGCTCGATATGCCAGTCCTGGGAATCCCAGCGTGTATGATGCTACTCGTGGGGCTGCTCTGATTCTATGTATGACTTCACACTTCTTTTTTTCGAGTGCTTCTAACAACTTAGTGCATGTATGTCTCGGGCTGAAGGCAGGTAAGAACCCCATGGCCATGGTTTTGGCTGAGACCCTGAATGGTTTGGATTGCGCTTCAAGCCAGGGAATGCTTCTACTTTCTGGGGCGCCTCTGGTGTTACAGGCTTGGCTCTACGAGCATCTTCAGTTATGGACCGGTAATGTGCCGCCAGTTTATTTTCGCAGAGCTGTGCTTCATACTCATTTTACTTCTGCTGATTGGGTGGGTATGATGGGCGCCTTATCTGAGGCTGACATTTGCTGGATTGTGAGGCGTTGGGGCCTTTATGCTGTGACCACCAGTCTTGGGGATTTTCAGAGGGTGTGGCTGATGGGACTGAGAGAGACTTCCTTCTATCATCCTCGTCGGTTGGCCAGACAGTATGGGCAAGTTCAAGAAGTCCCCCGAGGGTTTACTGATTGGGTCTTTGCTTCCAGAGTCAGAGCCACTACCATTGCTGCTTTCATCAGTGGCTGGGCCAGTCGAGCAAGGGCCTATTTCTAAAGACCTTTGAAGAAATAAAAGACACAAAGATAAAACTAGACCTGACTGATTCTGCTCATTCCTCCCAGTGTCTTTGAACATGTGTGATTTCTTTTCGAAAGACTCTTTATTTTTTTGATCTTTCCTGCTTATGTAATAGTCAGAGTTTGTTTACTTTGGGAATCTCATTCTATGCATTTTAGCTTTAAAAACATTTTGCAATCGAGATTTCAATTAGATGTTGATTTTGGTACTTGCTTGGGCATGCTAGGACGATTAGAGTCAAACGAGGCGGGTGGCCGAAGTTTGCCCCTAGTTTGGGATATATATGGTTGTGAGGCAAACGAGGTAGATGACCGACGTTTGCCCCTAGTTTAGAAAAGGTTCAGGTGAACGAGGCGAGTTGTCGAGTTTTCCCCTAGTGTGGAGGGTTATTTCAGGGTTATGGTAAGGACCGCGACTTTATTCTCTCAAATACTCATAATTTTTGCCTAGGCACCAGTGAGGTGACCTAGCGAGCTCTTTTCTCTCTTTTGTTATTGCTCACTTTGGATTTAGCTCTAATTTTTGCCTAGGCGTCCTTTCGGATTTTCGACCTAACGAGCCATCCCTCTTTTTCTTTTTTTAAAAGTCTGCCTACGTACCCCCAAGTGGGGATCAGGTCCAACGTAGTTCGGGCCAAAGCTTGAAAGAAATTGGGCTTTTTTGTGGGTGGAATGACCGAACCGATGTGGTTATTTACGTATCCCTGAATGGGAATCAGGTCGAGCGTAGTTCAGGCAAGGTTGGAAAGAAATGGGGTTTTTTTTTGTGGATTGGTCAAGCATAGTACTTTTTGAGGCGGTCCATGTTGATTGGTTCTTTGAATTCAACACCATCGAGGTCCATGAGATAAGTTGCTCCTCCGAAAAGAACAGTCTTGACGATGTAAGGGCCGACCCATTTAGGTTTAAACTTCCCACGGGGATCAAAGATCGGAGCTCGCAACTCCTTAAGGATAATGTCACCCTTGACAATCTTCCTCGGACGAACCTTTTTGTTGAATGCATGGGCTATCCTCTTTTGGTAGATTCGAGCATGGTCGACTGCCGCTAGGCGCTTTTCATCTATGAGGACCAATTCTTCATACCTTTCCCTCAACCAATCTGATTCCAAAATTTCACACTCTGCCATTACACGTAGGGATGGTAGTTTTATCTCGACTGGAAGTACTGCTTCCATCCCATACACTAGTGAGTAAGGAGTTGCTCCCGTGGACGTCTTTATCGAGGTTCTGTATCCCCAAAGTGCGAACGGTAGCTTTTCATGCTAGTCTTTGTAAGTATCGGCTGATTTTTGTAGTATGGCCTTAACATTCTTGTTTGCAACCTCGACTGCCCCATTAGTTTGTGGTCTGTATGGTGATGACTTATGATAAGTGATTTTGTATTCCTCGAACAGATCCCTAACTTCTGCCTTGAAATGACTTCCGTTATCCGAAATAATCTCATGGGGAACTCCATAACGGCAGATGAGATTTCTCTTGATGAATTTGGCCACTTCCTTGTCTCCTAACTTGGTGTAGGATGCAGCTTCTACCCATTTTGTAAAGTAGTCTATGGCCACCAGAATGTACCGATTTCCATTTGAAGCTTTCGGAATGATTTCACTGATAATATCGATTCCCTAGGTGGAGAATGGCCAAGGTGAGGTCATGCTGTATAGAAGGGATGGTGGTACATGCATCATGTTTGCATGGATCTGGTACTTGTGACACTTTCTCACGTATTTGCAACAATCTTTCTCCAATGTTGTCCAGTAGTACCTTGCCTTACGATTTTCTTGGCCAGCATGTGACTGTTCATGTGCGGGCCGCATACCCCCTCGTGTACTTCCTCCATCATTCTTCTGGAGCTTTTCCCAAACAAGCAAGTCAGGTTGTGACTGTTGTATCCTTTCTTCAGCAGTTTCCCACTGCAAATGATGAATTGCGCTGCGAATCTTTGAATGGCCCTTTTGTCTTTTTCGGTAGATTCTTGGGGGTATGTCCCCTTTTCTATGAAGTTCCAGATATCTTGATACCATGGTGTTTCATTCTCTTCTACTTCGATTGCGGTGATCATGTTGAACGAAGGCTCGTACCTTTGCTCAATTACCAAAGGCATCATCCTGACTCCCACAAGAATTTTGATCATGGAGGCTAAGGTAGCCAACGGATCAGCTAGTTGGTTCTCTTCCCTAGGCAAGTAGAAGAACGTTATGCTCTTAAAGTGCTTCTTGAGTCCATCGAGATGGTCATGGTAGGGCTTCAACCTCTCTTCCTTCACCTTCCATTCCCCTCTGGCTTGTGACACGATGAGATTTGAATCTCCGAAGACATCTAGCTTTTGAATTCTCAATTCTATGGCCACTTCTATCCCCAGAATGCACGCTTCATATTCAGCGGTTGTTGGTGGAGTTAAAATTGAGCTTGAACGCCAGTGGGGGGTGGTCCCCGTTTGGTGATACTAGGATTATTCCTACTCCGTAGCCTTTCATGTTGGCTGCTCCATCAAAGTACAACTGCCATTGTTATTCCTTGATCTCCATGATATTTTCGTCCGGGAATGGGAAGTCTCCACTTTCTTCGGAGTCAATGGCGTGTTCTGCAAGATGCTCGGCCACGGTTCTCCCTTTTACCGATTTGCTTGTAACATACTTGATATCGAATTCGGATAGTAGAAGTAACCAACGGGATATACGACCGGTCAGGGCGGGTTTTTCGAGGAGGTATTTTAGAGGATCCATGTGGGATATGAGCACAACCGGGAAGGCTAGCATGTAGTGCCTCAGTCGGCGGGTGCACCAAACCAAGGCCCAACACGTTTTTTCTAGGGTAGAGTAGTTGAGCTCATACCCAGTCATCCTCTTGCTGAGGTAGTATATGGCTTTTTCGGAGTGGCTTTCTTCTCCTTCTTGGGCCAGCATGCAACCCATGGCATTTTCGGAGACGGATAGGTAAAGGAATAAGGGCTTATGAGGCGTTGGTGGTGAAAGGACAGGCGGATTTTGAAGGTAAGCTTTTATTTTGTCGAAAGCGGCTTGGCATTGGTCATCCCATTGGAACTTCTCCCCTTTTCTCAACAATCGGAACAGAGGATCGCACGTAGTTGTGAGTTTGGAAATGAAGCGGCTGATGAATTGGATTCTTCTGAGGAATCCCCTTACCTCTTTTTCATTCCGTGGTGGTATCATTTCTAGGATTGCCTTGATCTTGGAGGGTTCCACCTCTATCCCCCTTTGTGTGATGAGGAAACCCAGGAGTTTACCGGAGGTCACACGAAAAGTACATTTCTTTGGATTCAACCTCATCTTGTACTTACGCAACCTTTCAAAAAACTTTTCCAGTGCTACTAGGTGTCCTTCTCTATCCTTGGACTTCACGATCATGTCGTCTACGTAAACTTCTACTTCCTTGTGAATCATGTCATGCAGCAGAGTGGTGGCAGCTCTTTGGTAGGTTGCCCCAGCATTCTTGAGTCCGAAAGGCATTACTCTATAACAGTAGGTCCCCCAAGGGGTGGTGAATGTCGTCTTTTCCCGATCTTCTGGCGCCATAAGAATCTGATTATACCCTGAGAAACCATCCATGAATGATAGTAGCTCATGTCCTGCGGTGTTATCTACCAAAACGTCAATGTGGGGAAGCGGGAAGTCATCCTTGAGACTGGCCTTGTTTAGATCACGGAAGTCGACGCACACACGAACTTTTCCATCCTTCTTCGGGACTGGCACGATATCGGCAACCCATTCCGGATATTCGGTGACAATGATGAATCCCGCCTTGAATTGCTTCTCCACTTCTTCCTTGACCTTGAGTGCCCACTCCGGCCTCATGCGCCTCAGTTTCTGCTTGACAGGTTTTGAATTAGGGAGGAGGGGAATATGATGTTCGACAATGTCGGGGTCGACCCCAGGCATGTCTTCGTAAGACCAAGCGAAAACATCTTTGAATTCTTTTAGCAAGAAGGTTAATTTTTCTTTTTCTTCTTTATTAAGAGTTGAGCCAATTTGCACAATTTGGGGATTATCTGTTTCACCTAGGTTAACTGATAAAGTATCTTCGATTATTTCATAAGCAGGTGGTTTTTCAATTAGTTGCTTAAGTTCAATTGGGAGATCCTCGGAGGGATCTGTGCATTCACAAGTATTAGACATAGAGGAGTAAGCAGAATCGTCTTTCATTTTATTCATGATAGGTGAAGTGACTACATTAGACAGTGGTGGGCTTACAGCAGCCGACTCTGGTACAGACTCGATAATCGGCAGTACAGACTTTGGGGGAACAGGGGATAGGGAGACACAGACAGATGACTCTACAGCCTGGTTGCTCAAACCCTCCTCAGTTGGCTTGATCTGATCATCTTGGCTCTTGGCCCTCTTTTCTTCCTTCTTCTCGACGGATTCCTCCCACATTTTCTTGATGGCTTCAGTGTCCAGGTATTTCAACCAGTCTTCCTCCGGGGTTTTCTCAATTTCTTTGGGATAGAACGGATCTTGATATGGAGGCCTCTCGCAGTCAGCGAAGATTTCAAGTCCGGGGTGCCTTTTCCCAGTGGTTTGATGGATCCAAGGTTCGAGGAACCCGAAGTAAGTGAAGTCATCCACCTCTTTAATGAATTTTCCATTCAAGGTCTTGCGGTATGGTGGGAGACCCCTTACCCTTTTCTTCCATGGTCTCTGTAGCTCGATGTCTTCTTCAGTGGGCTTATATCCCAGCCCAAAAGTACATTGCTGTCCTTTGATCTGAGGGAACTCTTGAATCCCTTGCTGGCGTCGGCCCAATCCCATTCCAGGGAAGTAGTTCATTTTGCGGACGATGTTGACAACCGCAGAGTGGATCTCAGGGAACCTGTCTTCATCATTGATCATGTGGACTTCTTCCATGAAGAATCCCCCAATTCTCCTTCTTCTAACTCAGGTATTTGGATTTCAAAGACGGGAGCGTAGTTCGGGAAAGCTTCATTACCCCAACTATTACCGAGGATGATTTTCACTTCCTTCTCATGGATGTACTTGATCATTTGATGCACCGTGGACGATACGGCTTTGTTGACATGCAACCAGGGCCTTCCGATCAGCAAGTTGAAAGAGGTAGGTATGTCCATGACCTGAAAGACTTTGGTGCTCACCAAAGATCCTACCCGGATTTGGAGAGAAACGGTTCCCATCACATTTCTCCTGGTATTATCATAGGCCCTCACAGATTGCACAGATGGTGTGATGTCAAGGACATTGACCCCCAAGGCGGTGGCAGTCCTTAGGGCACAGACATTTAAGGCTGAGCCCGTATCACTAGACAAAACGACACCTGTTGTCCCTTACATCCCACGGTGATATACAATGCCTTGTTATGTGCGGATCTCTCTGGTGGCAGGTCCTCATCAGAAAATGTAATGATTGGGTCGGGGGTAAGTGCGCCCAAGAAAGCTACCATATCCTCCGGCGCGGCGTCGATGGGGACTTCAATTCCAGCCAAGGCATTCAACATGGCTTGCCTATGCTTATAGGATGTTACCATGATGTCCCACATCGAGAGATGTGCTTGGGTTTTCTTCAGCTATTTTATCAATTCATTATCCTCTTCGATGATCTCATCCATCTTACCCTTCCCCTTGTCTTTAACTGGACCCTTCTCGACGGCTTCAGTAGTAGGCTGCAGAGGCTGTTAGTGACGGCCTGACCTGGTCAGATGATCAATTTCAGCAGGAGTAGGCCCTTCTACAGTCCCATCCTTTTTGAACCAATCACAATCTGTTCCCACAAATGGTTTCTCCGGCTCGTCCCAGATAGAAGCATCACTTTCATTATTGGGATCATACCATTTGAGGTCTACCGCCCCCAGATCGTGCTCTTCCAGAAAGAACAAGTCTTGCTCATCGTCTAGCTGTTGTTGACACTCGTCATTATCCCCTTCAATCAGATGAATTCCCACAGAATTTGGGATGTCAATGAAAGGCAAGGATTGTCCTAAGGGGGTGATATAAGTGGCAGGGTTGAAGGGTACGGGGCTGGACTCAATGGGGTTGACATTTTGGTGGTTTGGTAGAGGATTTTGGGTGATATGGGGCTGCTTTGGTGGCGGTTCGATGATGTTCTGGTCAATGAGATCTTGAATGTCATGGCGGAGGCGCACGCAATCATCAGTGTTGTGGCCCGGGGCTTGGTGGTAGGTGCACCGTTTGGACATATCGCAGTTTGGCGGGAGAGGGGTGTTTCGGGGTTGGAGTAGTTGGAGATGGCCCTTTTTGAGGAGGCGGTCTAAAGCTGAGGAGAGAGAGATTTCTAACTTGGCGAAGTTGCAAGGGGGCTTTTTCTGGAAGGGGCGATTGGAGGGGTTTGCCTGACTAGAGGGTTGGTACGGCCTAAGAGGGTACGCCATGGGTTGGCTGCTAAGGGCATTGACATTCGGGGGATTCCGGGAGTAGTTAGGCCTTCTGGACTGACTCGGAGGCTCTTCCTTTTTTATCTTTCCTTCTCTGATGGCGTCTTCAATTCGGGTTCCAACTTCAAACAATCCTCAAAGGTCGAGATGGACTGGTAGAATAATTTCTCATGGTAGAGGGGCTGCAGATTCCAGATGAGCATCCTTACCTGTTCTTTTTTAATTGGCCGGTGGGTCATTTGGGCTACCTTGTTCCTCAATCTGCTCAGAAATGCAGCGAAGGATTCATTGTTGTTTTGCCGGGTTGTTTCCAAATCCCTGATGGTGACATCCAGCTCTTGATTGTAGGAGTAATGATCGACGAAGACTCGAACGATGTCTTCCCAGGCCCGGGTTTTGGAGGCTTCCAAGGTTAGGAACCACGATAGTGCAGACTTTGCAAGGGTTTGCGGGAACAACATCGTAATGTGTTCGTGGGTACAACCCATGGACTGGAAGATACTCATACATAGCTTCACATGACTTTTCGGATTCCCAGTTACGTCAAAACGGTCGATGGCAGGCATCTTGAAATTCTCTGGCAGTTTCAGCTTGACAGGCTCGAAGAGGCATTCCAGGTCTAGTATGTAATCATCGACCCCTTTGCTTTTTCTCAGTACGCTTTCTAGCTTGTCGACCTTGTCCATTTTCTCTTGGAGCTTTTTCTCGTACGCGAACGGTGGGACCCCTTAAAACCAATCTTCTTCCCCATTATTCTCGGGTGGGGGTGGTTCGAACTCCGGTGGTGGAAACCCGGGCGGAGGTTGCGGCCGCCGCTGCTTCAGTTCTTCCATGAACTTCAGAACTTGGGCTAGGCTGTCGGACTGCTGGCTTATGGTCGCTCCCAATTCAGTAACCTTGTTTTCCAACTCTTCCCTATTCATGATGAAGTAAGCTGTCGGACTGATTCTGATCAATCGATTATCCGAACTCCTGACCCACGAAGAGGACCCTGACTGCTGACCTTGGGAATCTATACTGACCTGACAGATTTTGAGAGGGCTAGATTAGATCTTTGACAGTGATGACTTTAGACAGACAAAGACAGTGATGTGGACTGACTCGAGACAGTGCGTGCAGATTGATGGGGAATGGTGCATGCAAATGGGACAAGCATGCGGATGTAAGCCCTAATCTATATGATGCTTCTTTTTCTAACAGATAGCAGTTAAACAAATAAGGTCCTAACCATACAGAGTGTGCTAACCTTACTTTCTAGTATGACCACCAAGGGATAACAGGGATTTCAGGGATACTTCGGGTAATTTTGGACAGAGTTTCTGGGAGAAACTGGTTAATATGGTTATATCTGGGATATCTGGACAGAGTTTCTGGGAGAAACTGGTTAATATGGTTATATCTGGGATATCTGGACAGAGTTTCTGGGAGAAACTGGTTAATATGGTTATATCTGGGGTATCTGGACAGAGTTTCTGGGAGAAACTGGTCAATATGGTTATATCTGGGACATCGGGACAGAGTTTCTGGGAGAAACTAGTCAATATGGTTATATCTGGGATATCTGGACAGAGTTTCTGGGAGAAACTGGTGAATAGGGCGATAGTGATCATACCGTCTAGCAGTTTTTCATACTCCTATGTCTTAGGACCGACAAACAAGATTTGCGGTGTATATCTTCGTGAGCATGGAGTAGACATCCTTGTCATGGTACCTAGGCAGGTCAACTCAATGTAATCACATGTGAGTGATTGCCTTTGGAATCATAAGAAAGAGGTTCTGTTCTATGGCACATAAGCGTCTACACCGCTCAGGTAATCCTATCAGGACATACAGCAGTTATATCACATTGTCCTATTTGAAAAGATAAATGAATAGTCCTATGAAAGGTTCTACAGGAATCTATATGCAAAGGCTGGATTTAGTCAAAGAGGGTCCGTTGACGAGAGTTCCAATATACCGTCAGAGAGACAGTACAGAGGTTTTTACTCTTTTTGAAATACCTTGGAAGGTACAGTATCAACGGTGACTTGTCCTCTGCCACAGCAAGACCTGAACAATGTCAGCGCCGCGTTTCAGACACAGTCGGAGGGGAAAATGTAAGAGTGCAATGCGGTGAACTAAACACAGTAAAAAGATGATTTTAAGGATGCTTCTTATGAGTCAAACCTCTGTATTATTTTGTTTTAAAATAAAAATCCCCAGCAGAGTCGCCAGATTGTGAATACCGGGATTCCACCGATTTGTTTGCTTTTTTTTAAGCTTATTTGATTTGGATCAAGGAAAGAGAAAAGGTCTGTTGAAAACAGATACAGAGTCGCCACTTGGTCTTTAAGGAACCAAGAAACCTAATTTGACTCACCCAAACGGATAAAGGGCACCGGCCCTTCATAACCAAAGAACTTGGCTCGGGGTTTTGGTACGAGAGAGGAAGGAGCCTTTGTCTCGACTAAAACACCCTCAACTCGCCCCGTCTCTCGACGGGCCTCAATTAGCATCCAAATAATCATCTTATACTATGTTTGGTTTGACAAATAATACTATGATAGTATATTACATCACATAAGAAAATTTAAAAATGGAAGATCTAAAGATAAGATATCATTCATAAGATCTAAGCCCAATATCACACAATGCAAAGTGAAAGATCACACAAATAAACCTAGGAAAAATCGTCTAATCATGTATCAAATAATCAAGACTTCCTAATCTAAAGGGGGACATGAATTGTTATTGAAACAAATAAATCAAAGAAAACAAAGATGCTTAGCAAGCTAAAATAATGCATGTTATTCTTTGAGAAGAGAAGATCTCTCAATCCCCGGGACGGATGAGAAAGGATGATTAGATCGAGGGGAAGCATGAACGTGTGATCATGATCATTCCTTATAACCTTCATAGATTAGGAGTTACAAAACCCCAAATCTTTGTATGGATGCAATGTATGTATCTAAAATGTGCCAAGGTTGTAGTGTGCTTTGTGTTCATGGATTCCTAGGATGACTTAAAAGTCTAAAATTTGCATGAATGGATGGATGAAATCAATATGGGATATATACAAATGTAGTATGAACAACTTCATAAGATATGAATTAATTTGAAAGGCATATAAGCATCAAATCAAAGAATGAAAGTTAAAATGTGCTTACTGTGAATAGTGGACAGAACAGTAACATGATCTTGTAAAAATGGAAAAGAGGGGTTAAGAATGCTTTCAATGCATGATTTTTTATGGAGATGTTACTTATTGTGTCTAGAACACTACCCAAAAAGACAATCTTTAATAACTATCACAGATTGAGAGAAATCATATGAACATCAGAAGTCACTCAGAAACAGAGTCCGTACTGTCGACTGAAATGTTAGAAAATCTTAGAAACTGAAAACGAATGATCTAGAGGCCCATTTTATACAGAAAGTTCCCTAAGACATTGAAGTGTAAGGGAAAAATAAGTTGGGACCACCTGTTGTGGAATATATTTATGAAAAAGAAGTTGGAAGTTAGTCAAGCTGCTGTGACAGCAGATGCAGAATGTTTGGAAGGAATGTTTGGGTCCAAATGGACCATTTTCAAGTACTTCCAAGTCAAACAAAAAATCATGGGTGTTCTCCAATGAGTTAGGAAGACTTTCCAAGTGGCCTCGCATCTATATGTTGAGTATTGAGTTCTAGAGAAATCATAGAACTCAGCTCACTCACTGTTTTGACTCACTGTTTTGAAGATTTTGGGAAAAATAAGGTTTTCTTTCTTGAAATCAAATTGAGAGGGATTGAGGGGGGTTTTGAAATAGAGGTTTTGAAAGTGTATTTTCAACACTCAATAAAGATTATAACCACTTAAAATGCCAACATTCAACTCATCATCAAGAACCTCCAAGATTGTTGGAGAAACTTATTTTTTTTATTTGAGCATAACTTCAATACACTTCAAGGATACCTTGGAGGTATTGAAGTTATGATCATCATATATCAAACATGTTTTTGAGGTCAAGACCTACTATCCTTAAGGATTCATTCACCCCAAACTTCATGTCATCATTTAGATGATGATGAACTAGTATGTAAATAAAGAATATCAAAAAAGAAATGACGTGAGAAGAGATAAACAATGAATAAACAAGCAAGTAGATAATGATCAATGGATGATATTCATGAAGTATTGAACTTGTAGCATAGTGTTTCACTCATATGTAATGACATTGGACATGGAAGAAGCTTCCACTCTCTTAAATGCTCACTAAAATGGTGGTTGGGTGTGTTGAATGTTGAAGTAAATGGGAGTAATGTAGTAAAAACAAAGTTCAGAACTCACTTTTGTTTTGAAAATCAAAGAAGAAAGCTTCTTTTCTCTCTAATCTAACCTTATCTCTACAACTTTCTCTCCCAAACTTTCTCTAAACTTGCATTTGACTCCCCCAAAATGAAGAGCAATGGGGGGTTTAAATAGGCCAACTTGGGGTGGTTTTGGGATTTAGAAAGTATTCCCATTGGCTCCAAACATCTGAAATCATAAAACTATGTCGTTTTGGTTTTTAATTAATCAAAATGGGACCACAAAACAAATTACAAAAATACACTGTTCTGGAGGGGAGTGCCGCGGCGGCACTGGCCCAGTGCCGCGGCGGCAGTGGGCCAGTGCCGCGGTGGCACTGCTCCTCCTTCGTCCAGATAATGCTGTTTAGGCCCCCAGAGGTTTCGGTATTCCCGAAAAGGCCCTATTTCGTCCGAAATTCATAGAAAATGCATACGAACTCCAAATTGAGGTTGTAATATACCATTGGAAAGGTAATGGAGTCTAATTTACATAAAAAATAGTTCGGGGATAGGTCACTTTGAAAAGTTTTGCGGTATATGCGATAAAAGCTGATTTGATCGCCTTTTTCGCCTTCGGAAAATCAAAATAAATTCGTTTTAAATCCAGAAATTATGTGCGATATACCGTTGGAAAGCTATTGACCTCTAGTATCCATGAAAAATATTTAAAAATTGTTCTGGTGCCCCGATTCCAAAGTCAAATCTTGGTCAAACTGGTCAAATCTGGGATTCCCGGGAAGTTTGGGAACCTCCGGGAGCTCCCAGGAGCTGACATTTTCGTTCGATTTTCTTTTAAAACTCATTTTAATTCTTTTCTAATGATTCCGGTGAATTCGGACGATTTCGGTCAAACTTGGTCAAACTCTAGTCAAACCTGGTCAAACTTTGGTCAAACCGGTCAACGGGGACTTTCGGGGAACTTCCGGGACTTCCGGGGGTCTCTGGGAGCTGACGATTTCTTCCGGTTTTACTTAAAAACTCCTTTAATCATTTTTCTTACGACATAGCATGTTTTCAGAACTTCGGGACCAAATCTGGGAGTCTTCGGGCTTTTAGGGGCATTTTGGTTATTCTGAGCTTTCTGTGAGATAGAGCTGATTTCCAGGAGTCCTTTTGAGTCTTTTACGATCATTGTGAACCACCAAGCTATGGGTCTCCTAAATCTGACAGCCGACAAAATGGGGTGTCTACAATGTGCATTTGTTATTTTATTCACTAAGCGTTAGCTTAAACAAATCGAAATGTGTGTGGTTATTCAAATAGCCATTGCAGGTATTAATGCCAGCAAGGAATCGCAGAAGTGAGCACGTGGGTTTGGGCAGTTCACTTAGTAGGTGACTCAATATGTTGATCTCGTCGTTTTGTAATAAACTTGTTATAATAAGAATCGTTATGACTCTTAACTATGTTAAACTTAGAATCGTAGAACGGATTAATGATATTGTAATAGATAGGAATCTTTTGTATTTACGCTTTAGTAATGTTTTAATCTAGTGGGAATCATTTTGGTGTGAGTTTGGAGTGTGTGTTCGGATGGTGGTTGATTTCAGAAAACTTTAAACTTGGAAATTCCGCAGAAGGGGCTGTTGCTGTAAAACAGTCGATTGGACCGAAGTCACAGTCGACTGGACCCCTGTTTTAAACAAAAAACTCTCTTTGGTTTTTAGGTTTCAGTCGACTGATCCCCAGGAAACAGTCAACTGGTTCCTGAACGAAAATTGGACATTCTGCTAGGATGGGTTCAATCGACCGGATGAGCCCAATCGACTCAAAAATTGAGGCATCAGTAGACCAGACCTTGGGTCAGTCGACTGAAGGTGGCTGTTGGGAATTTCTTGTTCTCTATAACTCCAGGTCAGTCGACTGTAGGCCCGACCCAGTCAACTGGACAGCTGGTTTTAAAAAATGATTTGTTTTATTTTCTGCTACGTGTTCTTAAAACAAATTTTTGGAAACGTTAATGAATTGGTTTAGCCTCGATGGCGTGCCACGGGCTCCGGTTATACTATTGTGGGATCGGGCTGTGACATTTAGTGGTATCAAAGCTTAAGTTTAGAGCCTTGGGAATGAGTGACGTTATTATGCTGAGTGACGTTGAGTGGAGTGTATGTTTGTAGTGATAATATTGTTATCATAGTAGAAATGCTACTTATGTTAGCATCTTTTGATGTGATGTTGATCTATGCACATATATATATATATCTTGTGGCATAGCATGCATCATCTTTATTCACTATACTCAACCAGTTGAATACTTGAAACGTTATGGCTGATCCGATAAGAGAATTGTCACCGCATTTACGGATGGACCAAATAGTGAACATGGTGGGAAATTTACTCAAGCTATAAGTGAGCGATATCAGATGAACGTCCAGGCTCTACCAGTTGAAGTTTGTTACATAAATGCACCACCAGTACCAAGACCTCAACACACGATCGTGGAACAATTCCATAAGCAAAAACTGACTTTGTACCTTGGACAGGTTGACATAGACTTGGCCGATCATTGGATGATGGATATGGAAAGACACTTCTATACTGTGATATGTACTAATGAGGAGAAAATTATGTGCTCATCTGATACATTGATGGGCAAAGCATTGGATTGGTGGGACAATGTGCTTGAATAAGGAAAGTCGACTACGTGGGAAGCACTTAAAGAGGAATTTAACCGACGTTTCTTTCTACAATCTGCTTATACTAAAAAATGCCAAGAGTTTGCAAGTTTACGCCAGGGAGACATGATTGCGAGTGAGTACGTATCCCATTACAATACCTTGTTGCATTTTGGGAAAACTATCATTCTGACTGATGGGGATAAGGCTCATAAGTTTGAGGAATGGCTTAGGGAGAACATCCGTAGTTGTGTGGACATGTTGCAACACCCGACAGTTTCTCTTATTGAGGAAGCCGCTCGCATAGCTGAGAAGAGTGTCGATCGATATCAACAAGGGCAACAAGGGAAGAGAGCAAATGACAATAAGGGTAAGAGTCAAGGGAATGCGAAGAAACCATTTACGCAAAGTTTGGGATTATATATGGGTAACCAAGGAGGGAGTACATTCACAGGAGACTCTAGACCATTGTGTCCAACATGTAACCTATGACATAGAGGGACTTGCTATCAATTGAGCACCTGCTACCTTTGCAAGCAACTAGGGCACATATCCCACAATTGTCCTATGAATGCGAATGTGACTATATCGAGTACAACCTCGAACACCATGAGCTATAACCCAGAGATGAGAGGGAAATGTTTTAAGTGTGGACAAATGGGACATCTAGCGAAGAACTACACGAGTAAGAGACAATCGGGAATGACCACTAGGGCATCAAGTATGCCGAGTGTATCAAAAGCAGGGCAACAAGTGGATAAAGGAAAGGGAGTCGAGTAACAACAAGGACGATACTTCCAGCTTAGGCCGGGGAATACGGATGATACAGTCGTATCAGGTATTCGTCCTATTTGTTCGTATCTTGCACGTATACTTATGGATTATGGTTCAACGCATTCATTTGTATCAGGCGACTTTATTAGACATTTAACTATTAAGTCTGAACTGCTAGGATATGACTTGTACGTACCATTGCCCACTAGTGAACCTTTAGTAACTTCTTCGATATTCAAGTCGTGTGAAATCAAGATAGGTAATAAGGTCTTGAGCATTGATTTGATTTCGTTGACAGTGAATTACTTTGATGTTATCTTGGGTATAGATTGGTTGTCAGTCAATTAAGCTAGAATTGATTGTGAACAGAAACGGGTTAGTTTCTATCTATTTGGTCAAGAAGAGTTCACTTTTCAAGGTAAGGGTGTGACCATACCACCGTACTTGATATCGACGATTCAAGCAAGTAAGATGTTGAAGAAAGGTTGCTCGGGTTTCTTATGTTCAATTGTTGACACGAGAGTTCTTGGACCACTAGTAGAAGACAATCCAGTAGTTTGAGAATTTCCAAATATTTTTCCTGATGAGTTACTCGACGTACTAATTGAAAAAGAGCTTGAGTTCATAATAGAAGTAGTACCAGGGCACAACTGGTATCCAAAGCACCGTACCGAATGGTACCGGTAGAATTAAAAGAATTGAAAATTCAGTTAGAAAAACTATTGGAGAAGGGTTTTACGACCGAGTGTTTTGACATGGGGAGCTCCAGTCTTGGTTGTGAAGAAGAAGGATGGGACAATACGTATGTGCGTCGACTATCGAGAGCTAAATAAGTTGACTGTCAAGAACAAGTATCCGTTGCCATGGATAGATGACTTGTTTGATCAATTGCAAGGAGCTCAGGTATTTTCAAAGATTGACTTGAGATTTGGTTACCACCAATTGAATGTTGAAGAAGAAGAAGATAGCTTTCAGAGCTAGATATGGTCACTTTGAATTTTTGGTTATGCCTAACGCACTAGTCGCGTTCATGGACTTGATGAATCGTGTTTTCAAGGACTATTTAGATGAGCTTGTTATTATGTTCATAGATGATATCCTAATCTATTCCAAGAGTGTTGAAAATCATGAGTATCATTTGCAATCAGCCTAACAACACTTACGTAAGAAGAGATTGTTTGGGAAATTAAAGTGTGAGTTTTGGTTGACAAAGATTGCTTTTCTTGGACATATAGTATCAGCGAAAGAAATTTCAATAGATCCTCAGAAACTAGAAGCAGCTACCAATTGGGTGAGACTAATGAATGTGATAGAAATGTAAAGTTTCCTACGATAAGCTAGTTATTATCAGAGGTTTGTAAAAGATTTTTCATGTATTGCAATGCCGATGACATAGATGATGAAGAAAGATGTTGCTTTTGTATCACTACAAGGAAAAAAGCTTTTTATGTCACTTTAAATATTGTATTTATGTCACTTTTATTTTAAGTGACATAATTATTTCTTGCAAAGTCTTTTTATGTCACTTTTTAAGTATTTATGTCAGTTTTTAAAAAAGTGACATAAATAAAAACGCAGTGGCAATTTTGTAAATAAAACATTTTATTTTTATGTCAGTTTTTGCAAAAAGTGACATAAATAATACACATTACTTATAGACCCTAATTTTTTATGTCACTTTTTTTAAAAACTGACAAACATTTTGAAAAAAGTGACATAAAAGAAAATTTGCGCGGGCGGGAAAGGGGCAGGGAATAAAAGTGCAAGGCAATATTTTGTATTCCCTCCTTAATCATCTCCCTCTCATCCATCCCTCTCTCATCTCCCTCTCATCCATCTCCTCTTTTCCATTCGATCTGCCTCCACCCCTCACTGCCGTCGATGAAGCTTCTCTTCCGATCTAGGACTCGATCTAGGGCTGATTGGTAAGAAGAGAAGGTATTCTGCCTCTTTTAGATCGAGAAGGAAAGAGAAACTTCTGTTTGCCGGAAACTCATTTTCCATTCGAGGGAGCATTCAAACGAGACTGCACAGATCTTTCGCGGATGATTAGAGAGGTCAACTGTGATTCGAAGTTCTCGGATGATTCGACTTCGTCGTTTTTGTCTACTTGCCTGTCTGATCTCACGGCGACAGTTCAGGTTGCTAAACGACTCCTTTCTGGTGCCGGAAACATTTATCTCAAGATCTCCTCTACGATTGTGAGCTCTTGGGTGATCCCCATCTCCATCCTCCTCAATCTCATCATTCCTCATCCCTATATGGTAAAACATTATTCAACATTCCCTTCTCTCTCTCTCTCTCTCTTGTGTTTCTGTATACACATATATATATCGTATTTGACAGATCGTAATATCCAACATATCGTATTGTATGATTTTTTTTTGAAAAAAATTGTTGTTTTTGTCTTTTTTTTTTTGTGCAGAAATTCCCTAGTAGCTCGGAGGCAGTCTCGGCATGCAATTAAGGAGATAGTAGGCAGCTGAAATCCACAATGGCTGTATATAGCTACTCCCATAGCTGCTGCTTAGTAGGATTTAATTTCCTTGCTGCAAATTTGTTTTTTCAACTGTTGGGTGGTGAATTCTGAGTCAGCAGCCACAAGATGCATCTTAATTTGTCTTCATTAACTCTTATTGGTTCTTGTTCTTGCCCCTCCATGAAGGTCCACATAGGACCTCTCCCCTGTGCATGCCACAACCTCATATATTATCATAGTCCTACTTCCTTAGGACATACCTAAGTGGTGTTTCTTAAGACAACTTCATACTAGTTGATACCAACCCACCTCTCTTATTTGTTCTTGGCTGAATCCTACCTCCATTATCCACGACATCCAATGGTTGGTCCCAAACCCCCATGTGTGCATAACCAATTATAGAACTAGGACAAGAACTATCATAATCATACTAAGGCTCATTGTTTATACCATAATATGCTCAAAAGAAATTCTTGGAGGACTAGAAAAGTGTGTGTGTGTGTGTGTGATCAATACATATATAGTAACAGTTTAGTTATCCAAAAGAAAAAAAATACATGGACAGTAGAATAAAAGCGTGCATTTAAAGCAATTTTTCTGAAATCTACCACTCTGTAGTTCTTAGCCTGTTTGGGAATGCTTAAAATAGGGTCAGGTTAAGACCGAGTCTCACTTTTATTTGGTTTGTATGAGAAGCTGTACTATGTTGGAATGATAAAGAACTAGTTTTGGGGCTATTTTTAAGTCAGACATGGATTTCTATTCAACCAAAAGCTGCTTCATAAACCTCAAACTACGTAAAAACCGATTCTTTCATGAACACCAGAATCGGTTGTTGTGTACCCTAAGAGCCTCTTATTTGGATTGTATGGGTGTATCTGGCACTACCTTTATATTTGGTTAGGATGATCTCAGATGTCTGAGGGTATTTGACTTGAATTTTTTCACCTTGCCAAAAATACTACGGCTGAAAGTTTTACTACCAAGGAGACGCGGATTATAGGTGAGATTTTTGACACTGCTTTAGTTTGCAACTATTTATTCTTCTCATGCTTTATTAATTTTCAAGCCCATTCATGATGTTTAGAATCCAAAACATTCATGTTGTGTTACTTTTTAAGCCCCATTCATGTCACGTAATTATGTTTAGAATGCAAGGTTGGATAATAACCTAGTAAGAGTGTCACGCCCCGGCGTAGCCAAAATAGGGAAAAAAATTGAATTTTCCATCTTGGACCCTGAGGCACGTGACTGGTTGCATTACTGAATTGTCCATCACCAAATGCTAATAATAAACAACATAACTAAAGGGATAAAACCAACAGCAGCTAACAAGGATATATAAGAGGCCACAATACTAGTTAACTATTACATCATGGTAGATACATCAGAGTCTTATGGCTCTAGGGCCTTACAGAACTATTACAAAAGATAGATGAAGTCCTCTGCTAGAGGTTACAACCAAAAACATTTACAAAGACATCCCCTAGTCTTCTCTCTAACTAGCATATCCATAGCCATCTTCGGTGTACTCTTCCTCCATGTTCTCCTCTTGCGTAGCATCACCCGTGTACTCATCACCTGGGTAAGCTGGACATGGGAATGTCCAGCGACATGAACGTCGTCAGCTTATGAAAGCTGAGTGAGAAAACTAAATCAAATGGAACTTATATAGTCACACACAACAAGAAATATATTTACTACTTTTATTACGTCTATTAAAGTTCTCTCACGTTCTCACTGTCGGACTATAACCACTTACGTGCCCATACAGGCATTCGAAGAGAAAACAAACAATCGATACAACTCGCTTCAACATCTCAGAACATTGTCACAGTCCATTGCCGAAGTCTATTTCGGAGTCCTAACTCCAATAAACAACACCAAAAAAAGGCTGTCACTATTGCACAACTAAGTCACTTTGTACTTGCCAATTGTAACCAATCCCTCTTTCGTTAACCAAACCATCTTGCACTGATCAAATCCATCTTTTATTAACCAAACCATCTCGCACTGACTAAACCATCTTTCATTAACCAAAACACTCCTAACCTTCACTTTGTCACGAAGAACCAGAGTGTTCCCACAACCTTCACGGAACCATCTTGTACTAACCAAACCATCTCTCATCAACCAAATCATCTTTCACTAACCACCTTGTCATGAAGAACCACCACTTCGCCATCACAAAGAACCGAAGCATTTTCGGAGTGCAAGAACATCCATTCCATCACTAAGTTCCGAAAGGAGTCTTCACTCTAAGAACCACCAGTTCTCCATCACGAAGAACCGAAGCGTTTACGGAGTGCAAGAACATCCAATCCATCACTAAGAATCGAAAGGAGTCTTCACTCTAAGAACCACCACTTCTCCATCACAAAGAACTGAAGTGTTTACGGAGTGCAAGAACATCCATTCCATCACGAAGAACCGAAAGGAGTCTTCACTCTAAGAACCACTACTTCTCCATCACAAAGAACCGAAGTGTTTACAGAGTGCAAGAACATCCATTCCATCACGAAGAACCGAAAGGAGTCTTCATTCTAAGAACCACCACTTCTCCATCACAAAGAACCGAAGTGTTTACGGAGTGCAAGAACATCCATTCCATCATGAAGAACCGAAAGGAGTCTTCACTCTAAGAACCACCACTTCTCCATCACAAAGAACTGAAGTGTTTACGGAGTGCAAGAACATCCATTCCATCACTAAGAACTAAAAGGTGTCTTCACTCAAAGAATCACCGCTTCGTCATCACGAAGAACCGAAGCGTTAACCATACCCCCTTTCGTCCCGAAGACCTGATAGGATACACAATAGTCATCACTTTACAACCATCAATCACATCCTTTACTCACTATCCCGGCCTCCGCGGTTGATACACACATCACGAAGACCATATCCACTTCGTCACGAAGGATCAAAATGATACACACGTCACGAAGAATCAAAATGATACACACGTCACGATGACCATATCAATTTTGTCACGAAGAATCGAAATGATACACAACTTTTACATTCGTCAACCATACGTTTTTCTAACTATCCTGACCTCCGCTGCCCAGATTACCTATCCGACAATTATCCTTAGCATAATCTGCTTCTAACATAGCACAGCCAGCCCTTACGTTTTTCCTGACCGCGCATTCGTCACTCATTTTGGAATTTAGTTCATTAAAGGAATTCCGAATATGCTTTCGAAGTCACGATTATACATGCGTCATTCTATTTTATGTCATAATATACATACAATGGAAACTTATCCAATCACTATCAACGCAATAATCGTGCCGTACAACATACTTATAGCTTGGTTATGAACTCTCTATGGTAATCACACTATATTCATAACAACGGAAACCTAGCGTATAGCTCGTGGATTTAATACCAATAATATATAGATGAAACCCTTAACATAATCATATACTCGATAGCATTACCATAACACAAGATATCCATAACCAAACAGGTACCGGAAAGCAAGCATCATTAATAAACACATCATACAAGTATTTATACAATCTGTCAGGAATTAATTTTACTATGTCGACTGATTTATTTGGGCATGATAAATTGATTTGTAGATCAAACTCAAAACTAGAACATTGTAGATAATTGCATTAGCTTCATGTACAAAATAATCTAGCTTCAATTACATTTTTGAACTACTCCAAATATTTATTTTACTTAGACATTTCTATATTTTTGGACTGCTCTATCCCAGATTTATAGTACTGCGTTGCATGTGCATTTCACCTATCAAGGATCATTTTTAGACCAGGGTATAGAAGAGTTATTAGTAGATAAATGTGTTATCTTTCTCCACAAAAAAACCTAGTTTAATTCAGATTTCGGAGCTGCTTAAAACACTCATTTTACTAAACTACACTCTGCTGGAGGTTTTTGTTTCTCAGATTTAAAGTACTGCGTTGCATGTACTTTTCACCTAAGAAGAAATGATTTTCAGACTGAGATATAGAAGAGTTATTTGTAGATAAATGAGTTAGATTTATCCACAAAAAAACCTAGTCTCATTCCCATTTTTTAACTGTTCGAAATGTTTGTTTTACTAAACAACATTCTGCTGGAAGTTTCTGCTTCCCAGATTTGAAAATTTATCTTGCATGGCATGGATCTCTCAAACTATCAACATCAAGCACTTAACAAACAATACTACATACTATATAGGTTCTAATGTGAGTTAGAATACTCGCATAAACTTGAAGTTGAGCTTGGGCTTTGGATTTGAGCTTAGGAAGCTTGAACACAAGCTTCAATGGTGGAATCTTCTTCTTCCTCCTCTTCTAATCCTCTTTCTTCTCTTCTATTTTTCTTATGGACATGCAAGTCTCCTAACTTCCTCTCTAAATGCAGATTATGAAGAGTAAGAGAGGGTAATGTATGCTATAGGCATGTATATATAGAAAAACCCAAGTGCTAGATGTCATTTGCATGGTTATATGCCATGTCATGCGTCCAACAAGTGGACAAGTGTCACATGGGGTTGCATGTAGCCTCCATGTGGCCGGCCATGTACGGCCCACCTTGGGTTGCGTGCTACTTTCTCAGTTTGTGTACATAAGTTCCTCGTTATACGTGTCGATCTCGGTTTACGTGTAGACAGTATTATTTCTAATGTCCGAGTCCGAGTACGGGACTAAGTTAAGTCTTTATACGGTCGAGTCAGTGGGGTGATTACAGTCTAATTAGTAATTACATTACACTGATACGGTCACACAAATAAAATAATAATATAATAATATACCAGACATGGAAATTCATAAAACTTATACTATTGAACTTAGAGAAATTACAGGTATTACACCTTCTACCACCTATTACAGGATTTCGTCCTCGAAATCAGAACTAGTTAGTACTAAACAGAAATGGAAATTTCTCTCGCATTTCCGCTTCCAGATCCCAAGAAGCTTATCCTTCAACATGATGCTTCTACTGGACCTTTACCAGCAGAATCTCTTTGTTCCTTAGCTTCTTGATTCCATGATCCATAATCCTTACAGGTCCTTCGATGAATGTAGCATTGTCGTTCACCTCGATATCTCTGAAGTCGATCTCGTGTGTCGGGTTATGAAGACATTTCCTCAGCATGCTTATATGGAATATGTTATGAACTCCCGACATCTTGGGTGGTAATGCCAACCTGTATGCGACTTTCCCTATGCGATCCAGAATTTCAAACGGTCCAATGTAGAGCGGCGATAGCTTTCCCTTCTTCTGTCCAAATCTTACAACGCCTCGAACCGGGGAAACTTTCAGGTAAACATGATCTCTAACTTCAAATTCTAGGTCTCAACGTCATTTGTCCACGTAGCTCTTGTATCTGCTTTGTGCTACTTTCATCCTTTCCTTTTATCCGTCAGTCTATGGATGAAATGCGAAGCTCAATGTCAGAGGCATTCCCATTGCCTTCTGAAGACACTCCCAAAATACTGCAGTGAATCTCGAATCTCAATCTAATACGATTGATACTGGTACTCCATGCGACTGCACAACTTGTTACAGGTATAGTCGATTCATTTTCTTGACAGGATAGGTCATGTTTTAGGCAATAAAATGGGCTGATTTGGTCAGTCGATCAACAACTACCCAAAAAGCAACATGGTTCTGTGGAGATCTCTGCAATCCTATAACAAAATCCATGTTGATATGCTCCCATTTCCATTCTGGGACTGGTAGAGGTAGTAATCTTGGAGGTCGTTGGTGCTCTGCCTTGACTTGTTGACAAGTAGGGCACTTGGCTACATACTCTGTAACTTCTTTCTTCATTCATTCCCACCAAAAGTTCCTATCTTAAGTCTTTGCACATTTTTGTTATGTCGAGGTGTATGGATATTCTCGACTTATGTGCTTCATCCAGAATGTCTTTCCTCAAACCATCTATGTCGTGTACACATAATATGTCCCTACATCTGAGTCCTTTATCTATTCCAATGTTCCATTCGGTTGGATCCTTTGCTTTGGCCTTCTCGAACCATTTCCTTAATCCTTCGTCATTATGTTTGGCTTTGAGTATGCGATGAATGCGGGTAGGCTGCATCGTAAGTCATCCAAAAGGTCTTCCACTACTTAACTAATCAGACCTTCTCCCAAATTCTTTCGAACGTTCAAACTTCTTTGTTACGTCAGTACCATATAAAATTCAAAGTTCTGACGTTGAATATGACACCTTCAATCTTTTGTCTTGTTTAATGCTGAGATTGATTTGCTGATCTACGCACTCTCTTTTAGTATTTTTTTTCATGGCGATTAAACATTGTTCTGAATTCCTCGTTCCAAAAAATCTTTGTGCATACGTCCAGTCTTTCCACAATTGAAACATCGTGCCTCACATATTGTGACGATTCTTGATGTATCTAGAGTTTTCCTTAGTGATTGTGGACTGCATTCGAGTAGCTGTTGGTGTCACTGGTTTGTTTCTTCTGCGTCTTTAATCGGCAAGATTCTCACGTCTCAGCTTCTTGATGCGATGGTTGGGAAGTCTAGTTAGTCTCGCGATTGTCTTCTATAACTTATAGGAGTCATGGCGTCCTCTTAAGAATGTTATTGTGATTGAGTTCCTTTGCGTGTCGACATGAAATCGTTGTGGAGTTTCAGCATCGTAGGCGATGACACAAGCCATTAAGAAATTTCCTCGTGCACTAATTAATATATAGCATATAAGGTGTTACTGGTAATTGAGGTAGGATTAGATTTACTTGTAAGGAGTTGAATTCATAACAAAATGAACACTCATGGTGTACTGAGTTAGAAACGATGAGGTATGTGATTACTCAATCATAGGATCACAATGTATAGAATGAGTATCTCAAAATGATCATCAGATGATTACTATAGGACAATCATAGTATTGCATTGACTAAAGGCGTAAGGCCTCCAAGGTAGGACATAAGAATTCTTGTCTCATGAGCCAATAATTTAGGTGAAGTCTTAATGATAAAAGTTAAGAAGAATTCGTGAAATGAAAGGAAATGAAGACTAGTTTACAAATGGGTGCAATATGCTTGAGTTCCTTAGTTGAACAAATACAAAGAGCTCCTTTGCAATAATGTCAAGGGATACGCACTTGCAAGAGTTGATCAAACGGTTAACAGTCCAAACGATTCATAGAGTTTAATTTAACAGATCATAAGTCCAAATGACTTACAGTGAGTGGTTTGTGGTTTATAAATGAATTGTTGGAATCAATTTATATGAGGATAAGTCCAAAGAGGTGACTTATAGCATTAGAAAGCAAATGAATTCACAATTGGATTTATCACTGATCAAAATAATCCAAAATTTTATTAAGTGAAATTAGAGGGGACAATGAATAACTATCAATTAGTGGATCAATAAAGGACATCCCAAGGTTCATCATAAGGATAATTGATCTAATGCAGCCAATGATAGAAAATAGTAGGTTTACTCAAAAGGAGTTAAATCAGAAAGATGGATATAATTACTCAGCCTTATATGGTTTTAATTTATAACATGCAGAGGATGTTGTAAACCCGAAATGTGTCTTCTCTTGGTAGGCCCTGTGCGATCTGATCGTTGGCTTGAAGGTGGAATGCAGTACTCATCTTTGTTCCCAGTGCGAGTCGTTCGTTGTGATTGAACGTGGTCTATGTCAGCAGTCTATGAGGTCGTTCGGTCAGTCGAAGGTACGTTCCACTCTCGCGTCTTCCATTGACCTGGGTATTTAATTACACCGATTTCTCATGCGCTCCTTGCTGTAGAAAAGCATTGTCGTTGTATGCCCTCAGCATCAGACTGTCCTTGAGAACCCTTCTTGCTGTAGTACTAGCAAATGAAATCTGATCGTTGGTAGATCTTGGGAGTTCGACAATCTTTGTGCATGTGTCCTGGCAGATTGCAAGTGTAGCAGATGTTGCAAAGATTCGCGCATTCTTATGTCTGAGTTGGTGTCCATAAGGTTATCCCAACTTACAAGTGGAACCACTCAACTAACATATAACTTAAGGTGATGAAGTATCTTATCCTTAGTCTTTCTAGACTCTAGGCTAAGGTCACAGTTCCGAGATCCGTCTCAGGAAATTCGTCAAAGCCTAAACTTCTCGTTGATATAACAAGTCGTTCTAACAAAATGTCTAAGGAAGCCATCCACATAAACTAAACGTCTATCGTCTAACGGCTAACCTTATATCCTTCGAAGATGTTTGGTATTATGTATGGCTCCATAGCTTACTTGCTTAACAAAACTAACTATGACCAGTATTGGTATAAGAAATCTTACGGTTCATAGCTTAATTGTATTGGACAGACGGTAAAAGCCTAAACCTAGGCTCTGATACCAAAAATCCCTGTCACGCCCCGGCGTAGCCAAAATAGGGAAAAATTTGAATTTTCCATCTTGGACCCTGAGGCACGTGACTGGTTGCATTACCGAATTGTCCATCACCAAATGCTAATAATAAACAACATATCTAAAGGGATAAAACCAACAGCAGCTAACAAGGATATATAAGAGGCCACAATACTAGTTAACTATTACATCATGGTAGATACATCAGAGTCTTATGGCTCTAGGGTCTTACAGAACTATTACAAAAGATAGATGAAGTCCTCTACTAGAGGTTACAACCAAAAACATTTACAAAGACATCCCCTAGTCTTCGCTCTAACTAGCATATCCATAGCCATCTTCGGTGTACTCTTCCTCCATGTTCTCCTCTTGCGTAGCATCACCCGTGTACTCATCACCTGGATAAGCTGGACATGGGAATGTCCAGCGACATGAACGTCATCAGCTTATGAAAGCTGAGTGAGAAAACTAAATCAAATGGAACTTATATAGTCACACACAACAAGAAATATATTTACTACTTTTATTACGTCTATTAAAGTTCTCTCACGTTCTCACTGTCGGACTATAACCACTTACGTACCCATACAGGCATTCGAAGAGAAAACAAACAATCGATACAACTCGCTTCAACATCTCAGAACATTGTCACAGTCCATTGCCGAAGTCTATTTCGGAGTCCTAACTACAATCAACAACACCAAAAAAAAGGCTGTCACTGTTGCACAACTAAGTCACTTTGTACTTGCCAATTGTAACCAATCCCTCTTTCGTTAACCAAACCATCTTGCACTGATCAAATCCATCTTTTATTAACCAAACCATCTCGCACTGACTAAACCATCTTTCATTAACCAAAACACTCCTAACCTTCACTTTGTCAAGAAGAACCAGAGTGTTCCCACAACCTTCACGGAACCATATTGTACTAACCAAACCATCTCTCATCAACCAAAACATCTTTCACCAACCACCTTGTCACGAAGAACCACCACTTCGCCATCACGAAGAACCGAAGCATTTTCGGAATACAAGAACATCCATTCCATCACTAAAATCCGAAAGGAGTCTTCACTCTAAGAACCACCACTTCTCCATCACGAAGAACCGAAGCGTTTACGGAGTGCAAGAACATCCAATCCATCACTAAGAACCAAAAGGAGTCTTCACTCTAAGAACCACCACTTCTCCATCACAAAGAACCGAAGTGTTTACGGAGTGCAAGAATATTCATTCCATCACGAAGAACCGAAAGGAGTCTTCACTCTAAGAACCACCACTTCTCCATCACAAAGAACCGAAGTGTTTACGGAGTGCAAGAGCATCCATTCCATCACGAAGAACCGAAAGGAGTATTCACTCTAAGAACCACCACTTCTCCATCACAAAGAACTGAAGTGTTTACGGAGTGCAAGAACATCCATTCCATCATAAAGAACCGAAAGGAGTCTTCACTCTAAGAACCACCACTTCTCCATCACAAAGAACCGAAGTGTTTACGGAGTGCAAGAACATCCATTCCATCACGAAGAACCGAAAGGAATCTTCACTCTAAGAACTACCACTTTTCCATCACAAAGAATTGAAGTATTTATGGAGTACAAGAACATCCATTCCATCTCTAAGAACTGAAAGGAGTCTTCACTCAAAGAATCACCGCTTCGTCATCACGAAGAACTGAAGTGTTTACGGAGTGCAAGAACATCCATTCCATCACTAAGAACTGAAAGGAGTCTTCACTCAAAGAATCACCGCTTCGTCATCACGAAGAACCGAAGCGTTAACCATACCCCCTTTCGTCCCGAAGACCTGAAAGGATACACAATAGTCATCACTTCATAACCCATCAATCACATCCTTTACTCACTATCCCGGCTTCCGCGGTTGATACACACATCACGTAGACCATATCCACTTTGTCACGAAGGATCAAATGATACACACGTCACGAAGACCGTATCCATTTCTTCACGAAGAATCAAAATGATACACACGTCACGAAGACCATATCAATTTCGTCACGAAGAATCGAAATGATACACAACTTTCACATTCGTCAACCATACCTTTTTCTCACTATCCTGACCTCCGCTGCCCAGATTACCTATCCAACAATTATCCTTAGCATAATCTGCTTTTAACATAGCATAGCCAGCCCTTACATTTTTCCTGATCGCGCATTCGTCACTCATTTTGTAATTTAGTTCATTAAAGGACTTCCGAATATGCTTTCGAAGTCGCGATTATACATCCGTCATTCTGTTTTATGTCATAATATACTTACAATGGAAACTTATCCAATCACTAGCAACGCAATAATCGTGCCGTACAACATACTTATAGCTTGGGTATGAACTCTCTATGGTCATCACACTATATTCATAACAACGGAAACCTAGCGTGTAGCTCGTGGATTTAATACCAATAATATATAGATGAAACCCTTAACATACTCATCTACTCGATAGAACTACCATAACACAAGATATCCATAACCACACAGGTACCGGAAAGCAAGCATCATTAATAAACACATCATACAAGTAGTTATACAATCTGTCGGGAATTAATTTTACTATGTCGACTGAATTGATATGATTTATTTGGGCATGATAAATTGATTTGTAGATCAAACTCAAAACTAGAACATTGTAGATAATTGCATCAGCTTCATGTACAAAAAATCTAGCTTCAATTACATTTTTGAACTACTCCAAATATTTATTTTACTTAGACATTTCTATATTTTCGGACTACTCTGTCCCAGATTTATAGTACTGCGTTACATGTGCATTTCACCTATCAGGGATTCATTTTTAGACCAGGCTATAGAAGAGTTATTTGTAGATAAATGTGTTATCTTTCTCCACAAAAAAACCTAGCTTAATTTAGATTTTTGAGCAGCTTAAAACACTCATTTTACTAAACTACACTCTGCTGGAGGTTTCTGTTTCTCAGAATTAAAGTACTGCGTTGCATATACTTTTCACCTATGAAGAATTGATTTTCAGACTGAGCTATAGAAGAGTTATTTGTAGATAAATGAGTTAGCTTTATCCACAAAAAAATCTAGCCTCATTCCCATTTTTTGATCTGTTCGAAATGTTTGTTTTACTAAACAACATTCTGCTGGAAGTTTCTGCTTCCCAGATTTGAAAATTTATCTTGCATGGCATGGAAATCTCAAACTATCAACATCAAGCACTTAATAAACATTACTACATACTATATAGGTTCTAATGTGAGTTAGAATACTCACATAAACTTGAAATTGAGCTTGGGCTTTGGATTTGAGCTTAGGAAGCTTGAACATAAGCTTCAATGGTGGAATCTTCTTCTTCCTCCTCTTCTAATCCTCTTTCTTCTCTTCTATTTTTCTTATCGACATGCAAGTCTCCTAACTTCCTCTCTAAATGCAGATTATGAAGAGTAAGAGAGGGTAATGTATGCTATAGGCATGTATATATAGAAAAACCCAAGTGCTAGGTGTCATTTGCATGGTTATATGCCATGCCATGTGTCCAACAAGTGGACAAGTGTCACATGGGGTTGCATGTAGCTTCCATGTGGCAGGCCATGTGGGGCCCACCTTGGGTTGCGTGCTACTTTCTTAGTTTACGTGCATAAATTCCTCGTTATGCGTGTCGATCTCGGTTTACGTACAGACGGTATTATTTCTAATGTCCGGGTCCGAGTACGGGACTAAGTTAAGTCTTTCTACGGTCGAGTCAGTGCGGTGATTACAGTCTAATTAGTAATTACATTACACTGATACGGTCACACAAATAAAATAATAATATAATAATATACCAGACATGGAAATTCATAAAACTCATACTATTGAACTTAGAGAAATTACAGGTATTACAAAGAGAAAGTTCACGAGTTTTGGTGGAATCCAAAAACATAAAAATAATCTGAATGTGGCAGCCATTATTAAATTTTTTCTTGAGTTTCTCTTCAATTTGGATTTGTCATCAGCACATCAGTAGATATCTATCCTTGATTTTGATTTGCTTTTGCTCTTAGAGTTGCTCCAAATTTAAAGTAGAACAGCCCTGACTCTAAACTTGAAGTAGAACAGTACTTGAGTAATGCTATGCTTCCCAAATTTGAATCCCAAATTTGGTTGCCAAATGCTTTGCCACATACCACCACATGTGGTACAACTGCTTTGCCATTTGGGAATTGAATTTGAAATTAAAATGTGGGAAGCAGAACATCATTCAAATATTTTTTTTTGGGCAAAACTGGATTGCTTTTTTTTTTTGCTGGGCAATTGTTAACCCACATTGGACTTGAACAATGACCAAATCTTTAGTGACTATGTGTGTGTATTTGCTCGCTACTAGGAAAATAGACGATTTTTACTCCATCCCACCGTGGTCTCCAGGTTGTAAACAAGCCACCTGTTCAAACATCCCTTCAATCTCAAGGTATTTACTAAACCTTGATATGTGTTCTATTGCCTTTGTCATGAATGTGTTTTCAATTGGGTTGCTTTAAGGTTAGTAAAATACTAAAGTACTAAAAGTGGCTGCAAATAACGTCCTCTCTCTCTCTCTCTCTCTCTCTCTCTCTCTCTCTCTCTCTCTCTCTTTCTAAATACAGATCCTTCCACAACAAATCCACATCTTTTGAACCTAGAAAATAGTCGCTCTCATCATCTTGTTATTTGATTTGGCTAATTCTGCTCAACAAAGGTAAGAAAAGGCTTTTAAAACCTTTTAAAATTCACCTCATATAGGGTCTGTCCATCTGCCTCTATACAATTCCATAAACATCCCTTATTGTACTATATTTGAACAATCTAGAGAAATTGAATAGGGTCTGTTCTATTGAATTTTTTTAATTTTAGGCTGCTGGCCCATTTTATCCTCTAGAAACTCATAGGAGAGACAACACTTAATCTTTCTCAGAAGTTACGAAGGACGAGGTTCCAAGTCCCATGAAAATCTCTCCAAAACCATCGCGTCATTTTCATCAAGAGGGTTTGACGAAAGAGAGACAGTCAGTATCTTAGGTTTGTGTTTTCTCCTTGCTCTTTTGCTAACATAAATATCATTTGAGTCTTGTAATTCATATCTTTAGTTTGATTTTCTTGTTGTGAATTGGTTTATGCTCTTGGCTATTTTTCGTATGTATTCTAATGAGTTGTGTAATATTACCTTTAACTTCTCTGTTGGCTTCCAAGAAAACTCAAGCATTGTAGGAAATTGATAACTTAATTTTTGACATATCATAATTCAAGCACACTTAAAGAAGGATGATTATGAATAAAATACCAAAAGAAAGAGCACATCTTCAATTGACCATAAATTACTTGTTGGTTAGAGTCAGTCGAATTATTAACCAAGGAAATATAAAACATGAGATAATTGCAGTGTGTGGTTGACTGAACTGTTCTATCACTGTTCATCCATTTGAGTGAATGATTTTTAATCCCTATTCTTGTCAATGAAATCCCACACTTGCTTGCTCATTGATTATTCTTTTGTCTACTCGTACCCTGGTTCGAATGATTGAAAACTGCAACATTACTATTCATTCTTCTGGCTTTGTTATTCTTATTCCCAAGGACCATCTCTAGGTAATAAACTAAAACTACGTCGATTTCTCTTTTCTGATGCATATGTGCTCATAGCATCGGAATGATTCACTACATATCGGATGCTTCAAGCTGTAGTTATATAATACCTGAAAAAACATGGAAAAGGTAAATTTCTGCTACTTGCACAATTCTTTCTTCAATCTAGGTTTGGGCAGAAGATAAAAGAATCCTACACTTGCTACTATGACATTTATGAAAGATACTGATGATTTTTTTATGCAAAAAGTGTACCTGATGACATGTTAATGCTTGAATTTAGAATTGGTTGAGGACTAAATAATTGTTTACTGTGTCCTATTGTCCATTATGACCTTGGAGAAGAGGATTTCTTCTCTTAGCAGATTTTTTTATAAGATGTTTTTCAATAATTGATGATCTTTAAACGAGTAACTTTGAATAAGATTTTCCCATCACCCCCAATAAATTTCTTCCTGTACTGGTTAGGTAATATGTGCCTTCTTGACAGTATGTGAGGAATTTGTACTACTAATTAAGTTGCTTAGTTAAATCAACCTTTTAAAGTGTTAGTACTGGATGGTTACACAAAAAATGAAGCAACAAAAAAGAAGAAAAAAAGTAAGATAAGGAAAAGAAGGAGGGCAGCCCACCACCCAGCACAACACAACACACATGCACAGCACGGCCACGACACGTGTACTACACACACGCACGGCAATGCACAACACACGCACATGCAGCACACATGCACGTGCACATGCACACAGCACAGCACAACACATGTGCACGCGCATAGGCAGTACACGAGAACGCACACATGCAGCAATGTTTTTTAAGCAGTCCTCCACAGTTAATCATGGCTTGTGAGATGACAGGTATCTTGTGTTCAATATTTTGGTTTTATTCACGATAAAATGGTACTTCTTAGGTTGAATGTGGAATGACATCTTCGAAATGTATTTTAATCATTGTAATTACATTATCTTTTTCGTTATCAACTTATTTCAAAAGAGAGCTGCCAATCTGTTACATTCAACTTAAATCTGAATTGTACGAGAAAAGGGATCCACTCCGGAGTAAGCAACTTAGTGCGATTGAAACAGAGAACATGTTTAATCTCTGTAGCCGCTGCAAGTTAATAGTGTCAAACTAATTGCAAAATGTTGTTTTCTTTTACCAATTAATTGGGATTGCCAAGGTTCAAAATCTCCTTTTGTTACCCTCGAATTAGTCGAAACCTTTTTCTTTCTCTATGAATGGAAGTGAAAAATGTGGGGGAAATTGGAAAATTTGTGTCCCTAGAAATGGATTGTTTCCACTGAAACACGTCATACGTGCTAAAAGAATAGATGGTTTAAAATACTAAAAATCATTACACAACAAAGTAACTTTGTTTAATTTGACAAAATAGCCTATAAGTAAAAAGAGTTTGCGGCATTAGTTTGTTAGTAATATATTATTGACTTGCTAATTACTTAAAAAATATTGTTATTTCATGTCTAACTTGTACTAGTACTTGAGTGTGTGCTATGTGTTATATTTGATAAATGATTGAAAATGACTTGAGAAAGAGTTCTTCGATATTTAGTGATGGACTTTGTTCACAATTGTGGTTATACCTCAGTTAACCCCTTAAATGTTCTAATATATGAACTGAAATTACAGTGCTGTTCTGTTCTAGAAATTTTTTGCGGCTATTTGTTTTTTTTTTCAAATTTTCTAAAATCTTACATTGTCTTTAGAGATCAAGCTTCCCTGAGATGCTACGATAATTTGGAGTCATGTATCCAATGATTTGGAGTTCCGACTCCTAGACAAGACACACCCGCACACGATGTGTCCCTTTAGTCCATGCTTTCTAATGGTTTCAACTGTGCTCTAATCTCATGCTTTCTAATGGTTTGAACTGATACATACACAGAACCTGTTACTTATTGCTATTTTCAATATCAGCAACATTGAGGCCTTCTTCCTTAAAAATATTTCAATGACAAGTCTGTTCCTGCCTTAGGTATTATCAGAAATTGTTCCAGGTTTTCCCTATATCAGAGTTCTCCAGTGAATTTATTTGTATAATTTTGATGTAACAAACAGAGATGGAGAGGATCTGGGACCACTAAATATGAAGGAGCTTGAGCATCTTGAGCACCAACTTGAGTCATCTTTGAAGCTGATTAGGTCCACAAAGGTTCTTAACCAAACTTCTATCTTATGGACTGCATTATTGTAGAGTATTTGCATATGTATGAGAGCTTACTACGACTCTATAATGAAACAATAACAAAAAGAAAGTGGTTAATTTTCAGTTTCATCTTTATTAAAGAATTTAAATGTCAAAAACCTAAAAACTGGATACATTATCATACTCTCAGACCCAAATTAAGAGTCTCTTTCTTTTAACTACACATTTTTTCAAGTTTACACTTTACTATAGGAGAGCATTTTTGCTCACCCATTACTCTTCCACCAACATACTCTGACACGTGTTTGAACACTGTGTGGTTGAGCAATGCGTGATCATAGATGCACACTTTTTATACAAAACTCCTCCATTTTCTTTGATGTTACTTTGGGAATATGATGACCCATATAGTTGGTGTCTTAAATTGCATTCCTAGGAAATAGTAATGGTATTGTTGGATGTAACCGGAGTGTTTCCTTCACCACCGCATGCAAATATGGCAGTTCATCCATGTCGCTCTCTTCAACCTTTCTGTTTGCTCCAATGACTCGATCAAGCTCTTCTTTCACCTTTCTGATCGAATCTGGACTGCGTAGTAGCTCTGCCATAGCCCACTCGATGGTGCTACTTGTAGTTTCTGATCCGGCTAAAAACATTTCCTGCACCATTTATATATTTACGTCACTTGTTAGTGATTTTCTATGTTACATGGACTTGGGTATGTGTGTAAGTGCCGGACTTCTCAAATTCATTAATCTAAGCACACGGAGATAGGCCATACTATAGTACTTTGTATTCTATAGTTTTATTTTTCCCCTGACATTAACAAATGCACATATGATGCCTCAGGGACTGAAAAATTTCAACAAATCTGCAAGGGCACTTGTTCAGTGCTTTCAGAAGAATGACGGTGACAATTATCCGGAGGTACTTATTGTATTTCTGTTAGGTGGAACATTCCAAAAGCATTATGTCTTCCTCTGTTTGACCATGATAGTTATTTTTTATTCAACATTTGATTGTATTTTTCACTGTAGACTCTGTGTCGTATGTTCATCATCAATGCGGGATCTGGATTTAGGCTCTTATGGAACACTGCTAAATCATTCCTTGATCCCAAAACTACTACAGAGATTCACGTAAGAGTGAGGATTGCTCTATCTCTTAATAAAAAAGGGGTTATTTCCATTTATTTACCTCGGAGTAGTGGTGATTTGATCAAGTAAGTTTTTGCCCAACTAGTTCAGGTTTTTCTTTACCAGGTTCTACGTAATAAATACCAGAGCAAGTTGCTCGAGATAATCGATGCCAGGTGACAATTTTGCTGATTAATTGACATTGCGTTTATGAATCAGTTTTTGTTTCTCATATACCAACGAAACTTTTAGATTTCATAGTTCATAATTGCTTAGTCAACTTCCAATACAAAAAATGGAAATAAAAATCGAAAACCAAAAACCACAGCGTTACCATGTGAGGCCTTAGTTTTTGAGATTTTGAGTAGTGCTGTAAATCACTTATTCGAATGCCACGAACATTACTTGCATCTCAAACATGCCTAAATAAACTTGTGGAAACTAACAGAATGCATTACGGAATCACGGTTAACAAATAATGCGAAAAAATGACTTTTTCATCACTTAGACTTGAAAAAACTTAGTTTTTGAGGTTTTGGGTAGTGAAACAGTAAAGCGTGTATCTGAATACCATGAAACCTTACTCACACCTCTAACATGCCTAAATAAACTTGTGGAAACTAACGGAATGCATAACGGAATAAGGGTTCAAAAATAATGCGAAAAAATGACTCTTTCATCACTTAGGCTTGAAAAAGCTTAGTTATTGAGGTTTTGAGTAGTGAAACGTTAAACTGCTTAACCAAATGCCACGAAACCTTACTCGCTCCTCAAACATGCCTAAATAAACTTGTGGGAACTAATGGAATGCATAACAAAATCACAGTTCACAAAAAATGCAAAAAAAATGACTCATTCATCACTTAAGCTTTGAAAAAACGTAGTTTTAGGGTTTTGAGGGGTGAAATTTTAAACCACTAAACAAAACATCACGAAACCTTACTCGCACCACAAACATACATAAATAAACTTGTGAGATCTATCCGAATGCATAACGGAATCACGGTTCATAAATAATGCAAAAAAATGACTCTTTCATCATTCCGAGTCCCCGAACACATTGTGGTCTCTCAAAACCCCCAAACATAGTTTTACTCTTTTATTATTTTATATACAACTAATTAATGAAAACATTTTCTTTTTGTAGGTACAAAGTTTCACATTTTGATGGAAGGTTCTAACAAGCGAACCACTTTTTTTGTTGGGCTAATTTTTTTTTGTTGCTTTCATAGTTTTGTTAGTACTTTTTGATGAATATATGTAATATGTATATGTTATTAGTTTAGCACTTAACTTGGATCGATTGTATATTTTTTTTGTTCATCCCAATTAATTGGTTGATATTGAGATGAATTGATGAAATCTAGTAGTTGAAATATATTATTGAGTTGGATTTAATTTTGTACAGGGTGGTATTATATATATATAGGATGGTATATATTAATTGTTTTTGTAGGGTGGTATTTATGTCACTTTTACAGTATTTATGTCACTTTTAAGACTTTTATGTAATAATTTTGTTTTGTATTTATGTCACTTTTCTACTTTTATGTCACTTTAGGTTAAAAGTGACATAAATAAAATGGTATTTATGTCACTTTTAAGTATTTATGTCACTTTTTATTAACAAATGTGTTGGTTTTATGAAACATTTATGTCACTTTTAAAACATTTATGTCGCCTCCATTTATGTCACTTTTTGCTGGAAAAAAAAGTGACATAAATACCTATTTATGTCACTTTTTAAGTGACATAAAAGGCCTTTTTCCTTGTAGTGTGTGGAGTCCGGAATGTGAAGAAAGTTTCCAAGAGTTGAAGAGTCGACAACCAATTTTAGCCATTCCGTCAGGGACTGAAGGGTTTATTATTTATAGTGATGCTTCGTATAGTAGGTTGCGTTCTTACACAAGGTGAAAAGGTCATTGCATATGCATCGAGACAACTTAGACCGCATGAGAAGAATTATCTGACTCATGATCTAAAATTAGCCGTTGTGATTTTTGCATTGAAGATTTGGCATCATTACCTATACGGGGAGAAGTATGAGATATATATGGATCATAAGAGTATGAAGTACTTGTTCACCCAACGAGATTTGAACATGAGGCAAAGAATATGGCTAGAGATGATGAAGGCCTATGATCTGTTGATTCAATATCATCCAGGCAAAGCGAATGTAGTCGCCGATGCTCTTAGTCATAAAGTACCAACCAGCACAGCCTTAGACGTGACTTCTCAAAAAGAATTAATTTGAGATATGGAGAATTTGGAACTTGGAAGTGATTCCGAGGATTGAAAGTGGCTTGATGTCGACGATTGTGGCACAACCACTATTGATTCACGAGATCACGGAGAAACAACTTCAAGATGTGACTTTGAAGAACATTTGTGATGAGATTTCGATGGGTAAACAACCGGGATTTACTTTTGAGAATAATGCTTTGAGATTGAGGGATAGAATTTGTGTACCTAATGAGAAAGTGTTAAAACAGAACATCCTAGAGGAAGCACACAATACGAAGTATACCGTTCATCCGAGAAGCACCAAGATGTATAGAGACTTGAGACATGTTTATTGGTGGCCAAGAATGAAGAGAGAAATAGCACGCTATGTTTCATTTTGTACGAGTTTTCAACAAGTGAAGGCCGAACGCCAAGTACCTTCGGGATTGTCACAACCGTTACCGATAGTTGAGTAGAAATGGGAACACATTACAATGGACTTTGTTAGTGGGTTTCTGAGATTTAAGAGATCGAATACTATTATTTGGGTAATTGTTAATCGTTTGACGAAGTCGTCGCACTTCCTACCACTTCGAACAACTAAGTCGATGACGTTAGCTAAGTTGTATATCTGTGAGATTGTGAGACTACATGGTGTTCCAGTTTCTATTATTTCGGATAGAGATAATAGTTTTACATCAAAGTTTTGGAGAGCCTTGCAAGAAGTAATGGGTACCAAATTGCATTTCAGTACCACTTTTCATCCTTATACCGATGGTCAATCAGAAAGAGTAATCCAGATTTTGGAAGACATGTTGCGGTTATATGTACTTGATTTCCAAGGTGAATGGGAAGACCACTTACCATTGATTGAGTTTGCATATAACAACAATTTTCAGATAAGTATTGGGAAGGCTCCTAATTAAGTTTTATATGGTCGTGTATGTCGTTCACCAATTAGTTGGACATAAGTTGGAGAAAGAATGATCGAAGGGCCAAAAATTGTGCAAGAGACAACGGACAAGATAAAGGTAATACGATAATGGTTATTGACAGCTCAGAGTAGGTATAAGAGTTATGCCGACAAGTGCAAGCGACCGTTGGAATTTCAAGTGGGAGAGTTGGTTTACTTGAAGGTGTCACCTTCAAAGGGAATCACTACATTTGGGAGATACGGAAAACTCAACCCGAGATACCTAGGACCTTTTGAGATCATTGGGAGATTTGGACCAGTAGCGTATCATTTGAACTTGCCGAATGAGTATGCCCAAGTTCACAACGTATTCCATGTATTATTGCTACAAAAACATTTGGCAGAAAAGAGAGATCAAGTAATGACTCCGACACTGAATGAGATTTAGAGTGATTTGACATATGTTGCGTATTCGGTAGAGATATTAGATCAGAAGATCAAGTTTTGCAAAACAAGGTGATATCAAAAGTGAAAGTGTCATCCCCCGACGTAGCATAAATATGTAAAGCGTTTAATTTCCTTTATAAACCTGTAGGTCGCGACAGTTTGAAGGATCAAATCCGTCCCAAACGTCGAACAACATAAAACCATAAATCAGAGTGGAGCAATCAAGGTTTACAAAAATTTTCTAACTTAATAAATATTACAGCACGGGATCACCTAAAGGCACAGACCGCCTTGAAACAAAATAATATCTAAAATCTATTATAGTCATCCTTATTACAAAACTAGTTCATGACTTAAAACAAAAGATAATGGTAAACAGTTTCTCTTCATAAGCAGCCTTTCTCAATTAGCATAGTCATATGGTCCCTCCTGATTATAACCTGAAAATCCTAGACACGAATGTCCAGGACGCATCAACGTCGTCAGCTTCGAGAAGCTGGTGCGTATTAAAAACATCTACTCAAATGTAAAACATACTCATTTACTATTTTCCATTTTTTAATTTCATTAATCAACGGGTTAATCATCGCAATGAATTCAATTGATAAAACAGTAAGAATCGCATTATACACTTTGGTTCATAAACATGTGACCGTGCATGAGACCAATACCACCATTCTCATCTTACCGATTCTTTTCTCTCGACAACACAAATACCCAACTCTCTCACACCAGTATCTTTGAAACACTAAGATGACCACACTTTAGTAATGGGGTACCAGGGAGTGTCCAGTTTGCCTCACACTTTAGTACGGGGTACCAGGGAGTGTCCAATGCCTTATACTTTAGTACCTAATTGGCCTCGCAAATACCGGAGAAACCTCACGCAGTATCCAGACTCGGGTACCAGGGAGTGTCCGTAGGCCACACTTTAGCACTACCATGGGTGCCAAGGAATGTCCAAGTTCAGCGTCATACACTTTAGCACTACCATGGGCACCAGGGAGTGTCCAGTTTTGTCACTGTCGTATTTCAAAAGATACTCTAGCCGCAATCTCAAAACATCACACTTTGGTACACAATTACCAGGGAGTGTCTATAGTAACCCATAAAATTTGGATTTATTTATTATACCTGATAGTACATAATACTTGTTGGGGGTGGAACCTACCCTATCAATCCTAGCAGGATTTGTTGAAATCCTCCTTATTAAACTGCTCCCCGTTGGCTTGTCGTCGATATTGTTCTCGTTAGAAATTCCTTTTGAATATTGTACAGAGTTCGCTCAATCGAACTCTTTGTGCTTGATCCAACTTCTGTAGAGGGAATTCTCTGCCCAGAGTTCGCTCAAGCGAACTTTTCTCTGATTGATCCAACTTCTGTGGGGTTGAACTCTCTGCCCAGTGTTTGCTCAAGCGAACTTTCTTTGCTTAATCCAACTCTTATCAGAATGCATAGATTAAAAGCATAAGACCCCTATGCGATATCAAGGTTTAAATTAGTACTCCTCCATATATTTTAAGACCTTGTTTTCAAAGTAATTATTTTCCAAAAATTTCTCGTGGAATAAATACCTGTAGGTATATTTAAGAGAATTTAATTTGACCAAATTTGGTTCATTTAGAATAACAGTTGGATACACATATGTGTGTATATGTGTGGTTTGTGTGCATTTATACATAAACACATCCTGGAGAGATGAGTTGGGGTGGGACCCAACCCATCACCCAACACTACCCCTCTCCCTATATCTCTCACATTTCTATCTCTCTCTCTCTTTCATTTTTCTTTTCTTCTTTTTTTCTTCTCCCTCTCTCTCTCTCTTAATGGAAGATAAAATCCCCATGGAAGCTTCAACTTTGAGCTTCATTTGGGGGACCTTCGAGCCATTTTCGGAGCAAGCCCGTAAGAGCAAAAGTGATCACCTCGACAAGGGCTACGTTTGGGTGCCATTTATTTTGGCATCCATGATCATCTCGGGATTTCTCTTCTCTTTCCATGGGGGCTTGTTTGGGTGCTTCTTTTGCAAGGACACCAAGGGAAGCTTATGGGTCTCGGTGAGGGCTCTCTAATGGCGTTCTTGGAGTCTTATTTTTGGAGTTATTTTTGGATAGTGTGATTTCCTCAAATCCACTAAGGTGGGGTTTACTTCCTTTCTAGTACCCTTAGCTTGGATTATTGCCTAAATTTATGATTCATAGAAATGCTACATAATCAAGAATGCAATGATATACTTGTTTAAAGTAGATGATTTTTTTATGGTTAACTAAATGACAAATATGTGTATTTGTGCTTATGAGGCTAGTTATGGCATACCATGAATAGTTATTTTGTGATATGATCTAAGTGTGATTTTTGGAGGATTTAGCTATTTAAGGTCATTTGGATCTTAAATTGGTTGGCTTGTGATTAGGAATTTTTGTGTAGTATTCCTACAGAGGATCGTTTGGTAGTGTAATTTGAATATAAATTTACATTACTTAGTAGTTTAGTATCTTTGCTTAGATGATGTCATAAGCTACTTGAGTATAGTTGTGCTACTCATTTAATTCGTGTACGTATATGTACGTTCATATGTGTGTATGTATATAAATGTGTCTATATATCTTTTCTTGCTTAGTGTTGAATAGCCTTGGAGCTATGGATTTGAGTTAAGAGTTTAGTTGGGCATAGGCCTCTATGTGGAATAAAAGACTAATTATAAATCGTGTGGATCCCCTAGGGTAGGTATTGAACCGTTAGAGCGAGTTTTGAAATCTGAAGGGGGTTATATGGTGCAGCGATGCTAGGTGGCCCGGGAATTTAATTAACAAAGATATTGATTAACCTTTATTATCAGTGGATAATTCTATGCTCTGTTATTTAGGCTTTGGTCTGACGTCTAGGGTATTTCCACCCAGATACTACCTGTTTGAGATTATGATATGAACTTCAATATTTTAGCTCTTTGAGTTATCTTACTATAGCCACAACGGTGCATGGTTTGAAGTTTCGAGTGTAGAGAAGGGTCTATTCTTGTTAAGACATTATCTACTTGAAAATTGTTATCGATCTGTGTTGATGGTCAGACTTGAGGTACAATTATGACTTGGAATAACTAGTTCTCTTTAAATAGTTTGAACTAGAAAGCTATAGCCCTTTAGGTCTTCTTTCCACATCCGGGAACGGTGTATCTCTTGGATGTATGAGTCAGGATTTATGATCGATATACTGAAGAGTGGAAAGAGGGATATTGATTAAGCTTTCTTTCAATGGTTAAGTTATGCGTTGTTATTGGCTTTGGTCCGATTGGTAGACTAGTATTTATATCCACATTTCCTTACTCATCATGAATACTAATGGATTTTATTACGGTTTCTGATTGCTACTCTTTGGTTAATAGCTATAAATCGTATTATGGTTTTGGTGCTACGTACTTTGTTTAGTAACTATAAATTAGACTTCGCTGATAAAGGTGTACTGTCATGTCTTGAGCGGGGTCCTAGATTGGTAGTAGTGGGCATTTGTAGAATATATGTATATAGAGATCTATGTATATGTATTAGCTCACCCCCACACAGTCTTTGCAGGTTCCGTCACTGGATTTTGGAGCCTAAAGAACGTGATCATGAGGTGGTCTACTTCGAAAGCTAGAATTTACAATTGTTCTTTCTTTCAATCAATTGTAATCACTCATATTTCTTTCTTTAGATAGATAGAAACAATAAAATATTTTAGTTGACTAATTAGTCTATCGGGCATTTGTTTAGCCCTTTCTTAAATTCGTGTAATGGACTTGGGACCCATTTTGAAAACTTGTTATTTTGAGGCCTCGAGTTACCATTTTTGTAAAGAGACATTTTAATGTAAATGGATATAACTTGGTTTTGATTTGAACACTTTGAAAATCATAACTGCATTCTTTTAAAACTACTTGTCGTGCTCAAGCAAGCACTGCTCATTCTGTGACTAGACCTCTTTGGTGTGTTGATCACCTTTGTCTTATTCGGAATCCACTTAGGATTTCTTGTTGCTTCCGCTTTGTTGGTCTGGTCCACGTGAGACCTTTGCCTTGCATTTGACTCTTGGACCTTGCCCTCGTGTATTTAGTTTTTGGGGCGCTACAGTGTCCACAACATAATCTCAACCACGTACTCTTTTCCACACTGACCATCACTCACCAAGCATGTACGACTGACTCCATATAAATGACATGTGATTTAATATAGAAATATAAATTACTGGGAACGATAACCATGGATATACGACAAGAAATCAAATCTTATAAAACCAGTGAATTCATCAAAGAATACTTTGATACGCTTTTATCGATACTAAAACACAAGTGGGTGTACTTTGAAGCAATGCCCTAAAAAATGAGATATTTTTTTGTGGACGAAATACATATCAAAAGAAAGGTCTTTGAGTCTAGTTTTCAACACTTCAAACGGTGCACGTTTTCGAGTTTTTTAGAGGAAGTTATGGCTGTTTTACTAAAAGTCGTCAATGCTGAAAAATGCCAATCGATTGGCAAAGTCCCAATCGATTGGTATACATTCCAATCGATTGGTAAACATGCCAATCAATTGGTAATGATGCCAATCGATTGGTAATCATACTAATCAATTAGTAAATATGTCAATCGATTGGCATCAACAGTTTCTCCCCTGTTACGAATTTAAAGCCTATTTTTTATCCATTTTCAAATCCGAATGCAAACATGACTTGTAATATATGGTTCTCTCCGTTTTTCCGCAAGAATCATGAATACGTAATCAGTTTTAACTAATTTCAATCATATCTCTCGGATTTTTAAAAAAACCGAGAGATGACAAAACATCAATTCTAATATACTTTATATACAAATGAATTAAGCTCCAATACTTTAAATACAACCTCTAGGGATTGTAACCTTTCATTTTCATCTATCAAATCAAATTTTGGTTAAGGTTGAAAAATCATGATTCTCAAGCTCAAGCTTGCATACAAAGTCAACAATGGTGGTTTTACAATTATTCATATATAAGTAGAGATTAAGCAATGAAATGCGTTCTAAGTGAGTTAGAAATACTCACTGTGATTGGTGATGAAGAGTTGGTTGAGAAAGAATAACCAAATCAGAACACCCAATTAAAGCCTCAAGCTATGGAGGAGGAGAGCTTTCTCTCTCTATAAAATTCTGTAAGTCTTCTTCTCTCTCCCTCAAACTCTCTAATTCAGTTTTGAATACCCAGAAGTGTGTGTTGTGTGAGAGTGTATGAGAGTATCTATAGAATTTTGAACTTGGGGGCCAAGCTCCTTATGCTTAACTCAACAAAATAGTTTTAATTAGCTAAATACATAAATATAAATTATACATAGCATATATATACATACATATATACACTCCAACACAATCTAAAGAGGCAAATTAGACTACTAGGGGTCAAATGTTAGTTGTTTGGGAATTCTAGCTTTAGGCCCAACATTAATACACTCAACATAAGCATAGCCAAACAAGGGATAAGCAACTAATCTAGGAATTTATTTAAGTGTTTGGGAAAATAGCTTATGGCACTAATTTAACTCACACACTAGATGCATTCCCAAACAAGCCCAAAACAAACATTGGTTGGATTAAATAAAATTAAAGCAAGTGTCAAGTCTTGATTGGTGGAGATTCCCAAACTGTGGGAGATCAAAGCGGCGCAGACAGCTATCGACATAAACTGGTATTTTCGTGGCGCGGTGATCACCACAATAATATTGCAAAATTATATAAACGTAAGAAATAGTTTTTCCAGTTATATAAAAATACGGCTTGAGTCAAAAACAAATAATTTCACCGTTTTGAAATACAATTTTGAAATTCAACACAGGTACTCCTGAATTTATAAAAATTACAGTTTAACCCCAAATAAGGATTTGATGATAAAATAAAAGTAAGAAATACAAATTAAAAAAAAAGGTGAATCCGGAATCGCAATTAAATTAAATGGAAATTTCAGGTTGTTACAGAAAGTGTTATGGCGCAGCCATACAACGAAAGAGATGACATGGGAAATAGAGGAGGAGATGCGTACTCAATATCCACACTTTTTTGAGACATGAGGTATAAGTTTGGGGACAAACTTCTTTTAAGGGGAAGAGTATTATAACACCCATATTTGTATTATTGCATTTCATTACATTGTCATGCATGACAATGTGATGTCATGTTGGCATATGTTTGAGAGAGTTTTGACTCACGAGTCGATTTGGGTATCTGTGTTTGAGAACCCATTGAGACTGTGTTGAATGAGTGTTTGGATGTTGTAAAGTCTCTCCAAGTATGAGACGCTCATGGTGGGATACCTTAAATGTTTATTTGGAAATAAATGTTAACTTGTGTATTTCACTATCTGTATTATTTCTGGTTTTAATATAATTATGTTGTTAGATTTAGTATCCTGGTGAGGACGAATTAACATACTATTAATTTGGTAGGCTAATTAGCAATTTCATAAAAGTCATGTAGAAACTTGCATTTTAGCAACCAAACGGAACTTAGTCGAAAATTGTTATAATTTTGAGGTTTCACTTGTAAAGCTATGAATTAGATGTATAGAAAGTTTCAGAAACTGATTAGAAGTTTTGAAAATTCGTGGGGAGGTAAACACAATTTTCGGAAGTGTTGCCTATATATAGATAGAGACGATCTTGATATTTGTTATAAGTTTCAAACTAAAACTCACAAGGAGGCCAAAAGGAGGATTTGATTGCTTAGAGCTTCTCGAAGCCAAACGACGACTATTCGTCCGCTGGTTTTTCACCAAATTTTGTATTCGAACTCCTCGAGGTAAGGCCGTCGTTTTGATACCTATTAGGCCTTGTTTGGATAAGGTTTTTGAAAAGTTATCTTCTAGAATTTTTCATAAAAGTTGATATTTGGACTTCTGATCCATAGGAATTATACTAGATAGACTTCTGCATGATCTTTGTGCTTGAGTTTTCTCTGGATTTAATTGTAGGAACGTTACTCGGAGGTGAGTGATTCAACTATGTTCTTGGAATGATTTCTTGACATGTATTCATGTTGTTATATAAAAAGCATGTGTTAGTATAGATATATATTGTGTAGTTCATATTAGGCAATTATATTCATAAGTAGGCTCAATAGCACGGTGAATGTTTTGATTATCGCAAGCATGGTGATATGTATTTAAGCATGCTGAGTTGTTCTTTGGGTCAATGGAGTGTGTGTATCAAGCCATCGTTGTGGAGTCGTTGTATGCATAAGGTCACACGATTGAAGAAAAGAATCGTGGGTGTCACCTTTTCACGTGGACTTATTGGCGAGTCACGAATTAGGAGTATAGAATGTACATGTGGGACTCCGAAGACTAGTATGAAATGTAGAGATGTGAATGCAATTATGTTTATCATTCATGTCCATTTGTTGTTTTATTCACTAAGCGTTGGCTTAAACAAATTGAAGTATGTGTGGTTATTCAAATAACCACTGCAAGTTTTAATGCCGACGAGGAATCGCAGAAGTGAGCACGTGGGTTTGGGTAGTTCACTTAGCAGGCGACTCAATATGTTGATCTTGTCGTTTTGTAATAGACTTGTTGTAATAAGAATCGTTATGACTTTTAACTATATTAAACTTAGAGTCGTAGAACAGATTAATGACATTGTAATAGATAGGAATCTTTTGTATTCATGCTTTAGTAATGTTTTTAATCCAGTGGGAATCATTTTGGTATGATTTTGGAGTGTGTGTTTGGATCATGGTTGATTTCAGAAAACTTTTAAACTTGGAAATTCTGCAGAAGGGGTTGCTGCTATAAAATAGTCGACTGTACCAAAGTCACAGTCGACTAGACCCCTGTTTTAAACAAAAACTCTCTTTGGTTTTCAGAACTTTAGTCGACTAATCCCCAGGAAACAATCGACTGGTTCCTGTAAGAAAATTGGACATTCTACTAGGATGGGTTCAGTCGACCGGATGAGCCTAGTCGACTGAAGAATTGAGGCATCAGTCAACCGTACCTTGGGTCAGTTGACTAAAGGTGGCTGATTGGGAATTTCTTGTTCTCTGCAACTCCAGATCAGTCGACTGTGGACCCGACCCAGTCGACTGGACTGCTGGTTTTAAAAAATGATTTGTTTTGTTTTCTGATGCGTGTTCTTAAAACAAATTTTTGGGAACATTAATGAATTGGTTTAGCCTCATGGCCGTGCCACGAGCTCCGATCCTGCAATTGTGGGACCGGGCTGTGACACATTTTATGTACTTTTTTCGTGCAAATGTGTTAAAATATAGTCATATGCCTAATTGTGCATTAAAAGCACAGGTCACAACTCCCAAAACATCCCCGGCACATTCTGTGGCACGTAGCCGCGCTCGGGTATCACGCAGGCAGCACGCGCGTATGAGACCCTCTCCATGCACACTAATTTTCAAATGTTTGGCATGTGCTTTTTTTCGGGCATATCACTTAGAATGCATTAAAATGTCTACGCTTTAGTTTTCATAGTATGTGCACATGCTTAGCGCACTATTTTGTATACCTTCTTGTGTACGTGTACGTGAAAAATCTGCTATGACTTTTTGGACCCCTTTTATGTGCTTTTTTCCATGCGTATGTGTTAAAATATAGTCATATGCCTAACTATGTATTAAAAGCATAAGCCAGTTTTCCCAAAATATCCCCGGCACATTCCGTGGCACGTAGCCGTGCTCAGGCAACACGCAGGCAGCACCCGCATATGAGACCTTCTCCATGCACACTAATTTTGAGAACTTTTCCGCGTGCTTTTTTATGAACATATGACTTAAAATGCATTAAAATGTCTATGATCTAGTTTTCATAGTTTGTGCACATGTTTAGCACATTGTTTTACATAGTTTCTTGTGTACGTGCATGTGAAAAATGTGCACTGACTTGCATATGTGCTCATGATGATTCCCTATATATGCATGCTCTATGAGTTCCTTTCTTTTCTATCTCTAAGTTCATGAGGCCAGTAGAACTCTATGCTCTATGATGGATTTCTCTAACCATCATAGATGGTGTAGCAATTAGTTTGAGGCCCATCCTTTTTTATTGAATTCATTGCTCTTTTATTTTGGTTGGAGTAGGATTATATACACAAAACATGCAAATTAAAGGTTGCTACAATATTTGTTCTAGGACATGGATAGATCTTGGATGACAAAAAGACTATTTTCGAAGGAATACAAGGAAGGGGTTCAACATTTTCTTAATGTTGTTGATGATGGTGTGAACGATCTGAACTCAATTCGGTGTCCATGCACTAAATGTCAGAATTTTTATAAGTTAGAACTGAAAGAGATCTGATTTCATCTCACTAGATACGGTATTGATCCCAGCTACACCATATGGAACTGGCATAGGGAAGAGGATTGGAATGAAATGCCGCCAAATTTTAATGTAGACGAGCCTATCTCTAAATATGATGAAGGGGAGACCTTTAATGATGTTTCAAGAACAACAGAAAGGTTCAGTCTGTAAATGAAAGTGCCTTAGGTGGTATTGAAGGATTCCAGAAATTGCTTGAAGATGCAAAGAAACCTTTGTATAAAGATTGTACAAAGTTTACTAAGTTATCTGGAGAAGTAAAGCTCTTCAATATTAAGGCCAAGAGTGGGTGGAGTGATAAAAGCTTTTCCAACATCCTAACATTATTCTCCGACATGCTCCCAGAAGATAATGAATTGCCCTTGTCAACCATTGAGGCTAAGCGTATCTTGTCTACATTTGGAATAGAATACATGAAAATACATGCATGCCCCAATTATTGCATACTCTATAGAAATGAGTATGAAGATTCAACTACATGTCCAAAGTGTGGAGTGTCAAAGTATAAGGTGAAGAAAAATATGCCCACAGAAAGAAACGATAAACAAAACAAGGGTGTATCAGCCAAAGTATTATGGTACTTTCCACCCATTCCAAGATTTAGAAGGTGGTTTCAATCTGCCCAGACTACAAATTATTTAACATAGCATGCGAAAGGAAGAGAAATTGATGGTCAATTGCGTCACCCAACAGACTCGCCAACATGGAAAATAATTGATGATAAGTGGCCCGAGTTTGTAGCAGAATTGAGAAACCTATGGCTGTCACTTTCAGCGGATGGAATTAATCCGTACAGTACCCTTAGTACTAGGTACAATTGTTGGCCTGTTATGTTGAACACATACAACTTTCCACCGTGGTTGTGCATAAAGATAAAGTTTACGATGTTGACAATGTTGATTCAACCAAACAACCTGGCAATGATACATATGTTTATTTAGCACCTCTGATTGATGATTTGAAAACATTATGGGAGGATGGAGTTGAGGCTTATGACACCTATCAAAAATAATCTTTCACCTTAAAGGCCGTGTTATTGTGGACTATTAACGATTTTCCCGCATATGGAAATTTGTCTGGTTGTATCGTCAAAGGATATTTTGCTTGTCCAATATGCAATGTGAAAACATATTCTCTTAGACTGACACATTGTAGCAAGGGTATTTATACAGGACATAGAAGATATCTTCCACAAAATCATCCGTTTTGAAATAAAAAGAAGGCTTTTAATGGTGATCAAGTGTTTAGGTCACATCCCGAACCATTGAGCGGTGAACAGATATTATTAAATATGGGGGGGATCAAGGTTTCATGGGGAAAGAAAAATTTTAAAAATAAGAAATCAACATCAAAGATGAGGAAGAAAGGAAATAAGAAAGAAAATGTGCACATTGTTGACGTTACAAGTTGGAAGAAGAAGTCTAGTTATTTTGAGCTCGAGTACTAGAAGCATCTGCCTATTTGACATAACTTGGATATCATGCACATTGAAAAGAGTGTTTGTGATAATATCATTAGGACCCTACTCAACATTGTAGGGAAAACAAATGATGGAGTTAATTGTCGTAAGGACCTTGTAGAAATGGGTTTAAGGAAAGATTTGGCACTGCAAGTTAAGGGGAAAAGGACGTACCTATCACCAGCATATTATTCGTTAACTAGAGCAGAAAAAACAATGGTGTGCAAATTGTTGCTTGAGCTTAAGGTCCCAGATGGATATTCTTCAAATTTTAGAAGTTATGTGTCAATGGAAGATTTGAAATTGCATGGCCTTAAGTCCCATGATTGCAATGTCTTAATGCAACAACTTATTCCTATTGCAATACGAGTTGTGTTGCCAAAGCATGTGAGATAAGCTATTATCAGAGTGTGCTTCTTCTTCAATGCTATTTGTGCCTAAGTTGAGGATGTGCAGAAGCTACAAGAAATCCAAAAGGAGCTCGTGGTCACACTATGATTGTTGGAAAAATACTTTCCACCATCATTCTTCGACATAATGGTGCATTTGATGGTGCATCTTGTTAGAGAGGTTGAACTTGGTGGTTCGGTTTTCTTTAGATGGACGTACTTACCCGAGAGGTCAGTGTATTAAAACATTTGATTTAATATTTACTACCATTAGCAAGTACTCAACATGGTAATTTTAACTTTATCATGATTTATATTATAGGTACATGAGAGTGTTGAAGGGTTATGTGAGAAACAAAAATCAAGCGAAAGGTTTGCCCAATGTCATATCATAGAAGAGGCAATTGAGTTTTGTTCTGAGTTCCATTTGCTAGAAATGAAGAAAAAACTTTCGGAGGAGCTAATGTCATTGAAATTGACCGTGTGTCCTTGAACCAAGCACATCTTTATGTGTTACATAACATAAATGATGTTCAACTTATATAGAGTAAAGATTTTTCAATTTCTCCTTAGTATGAATGTTTATTCCTCTGTTACTTTTTTTAAATGGTTTATGATTTATTATTAATAACTTAATTGGGTGCATGAGGAGTACTTGAAAGAAGCTTATCCTCGTAAAAGGGAAAAATAAAAATTTCTTGGAAGATGATGTAGACACCAAATTTTGACCACACGGATAGGATTTAGGGTGGACAACATCTTGGAGGATTCGAAAGTACCCCATGGAAGGTACTGGATTCCACACAATCGAAGGATCGAACTTCGGAAAGTGACTTCAAGTTCAGAAAAGCCCTTTTCCATGCATAAATCCCAGTTTTCTCAAAATCGTCTCTCAGAATTCATATTCACTTAGAGTTATATGAACACAAAGAGTTCTAAATGCAGTATTCTGGGTATTCACAGATTCATTTTAAAGAAAAGTTCGAAATCAACGCGCATTGAAAAGCAATTTTGAAAAAGAAGTCATTTGATTTCAAAAAGACGATGAAAGCTCTAGAGGGCTTTCGGACTTTAATTGGACTTCAAATTTTATTTCAAAACCACTTGGAATATTTTTATACTAAAATTCAACTCGACAACTTTCCAACGGTACATAAACAGACGATTTTGGATACCGAAAAGCATTTTTGCAAAAATCTGAAAAAGCAGTGCATATGAAACTTGAAGCAGGGCTTGTGGGCAACTAAAGGGTGAGGAATAGTAGATGGAAATTTTGGGTAAGGGCTAGCGGGTCCCACCAAAACCTCCACCATGTGGTGTTCTCCATTGCATTTTATTTTGTTCCAGGAGGTTCTCACTTCGAGGAAATTGCCGAGAAACTGTGTTTAGGCACTGAAATTGCCGTTTTAACCATTTTTTGATCTCTAAAAATCCTATTTTAACTCTAAAACTTAAGAGTTAAGTTTTCAAAACTCTATATATAGATCCATATGAGATCATCTTTGAGAACACAAGAGATTAGACACAAGTAGAATACAAGTGAATATACTTGCAAGAAATAAGAATATACTTAGAATTTAAGAGAGATTTCTAGAGAAAAGAAGTGAATTGTGAATGAAATTCCCATAAAACTAATCTCAAGATAATTAGATTAGAGAACAATTGTGACATCAATTGCCTCCCTCAACTTCCATGGATGAGTGCTTGAAGAACTTAAAGAATACTTCAAGAAGAAGACCCTTCAAATCAACTTTGGTTGCATAATTGAGAATCCTCCAAGAGGTAGACATCATAATTCATCTCTAATTCCTACTTTTGTAATTCTTTGTTAGAACACTCATCTTCTTCCTCTCTTGTTCTTCACACACTCACATAGCTAGATCCAAATCCTCTTTGATTTTGTTGATAATTCTTAATTAGAGATTGATTTTCACTTTGATTTTCAATTTTAATTTCATTCTTCTATTTAGTTTAGATCCATGCATACACGAATATATATGTATTTACTTTGAATTCCATGATGGTTTGGAAGTATGATCTATGAGAAGGATGATTCCTATGTTCATACTTTTCTCTTGATTATTCCTATAACATAGAATTCCTATTCAATTTCATCTCCAATAGGATATTTGTAAGTTTCTTTGATCCATGATCTACAGTTCTTTATAGAACTTGAGGGATAAATTAATTGGGAATCATGATAATTAAGTTTATCTATGAGTTTGATCTCTCAAATAACCTTCAACCATCACCTAAAATGTTTTTCTCACACTTTATAATGAACTAGTTAAAATTCAGCAAAAAAGATTGGTTTTGTCCATGGGATTTGGCTAATCAAAATCCATAGTTTGATGGATTTCAAATTTTCTGGGTAAACTTTGATGAATTAGCTTTCATTCGAACCATTTTGAGAACCCTTAGGATCCATATGCTATTTTTAGAAATTATTGAGAAATCGATTGACAGATTTGAACATAGTCTCTTTGTACTTGAATTTCATAAAATCTATGATAGTTATCGATGATCTGCTTTTTGGGGACAATTCCTAACTCATGTATCTACACACCGATGTAAAATCATGAGCATACGATCGAGTTAAGATCATTTTCTAAGTGTGTGAAGTTGATACAACTATTCTGGAATTTATGAAGTTTAACTACAATCGTGATTATGTATAAAAAATGGTCATACCTTGATCACTCAACAATAATTAATGAATAAAGCTAGATTTAGAAAACATCTAGAATAAATGGATGAGAGATCAAAAGCTTAGATTAACTTGATTAACATGATTTATGAACTTCTATAATGTTTTGCATTCCTTTGTCAAATGATACCTAATTTCCAGAATGACAGAGTCTGTTTAAAACAACTTTTCAGAGACCTTAAGATCATGACATGTCCATTCGATTATTTTTTTCATAAACTATAATGGAATAGATTTCTTTTGACATCAAATAGAGCTTCACATGAGTTTTGTAGAATTAATTATGAGTTTTACAAGAATTGTGGACAGTCCTAATCCACTGTTCCAAAAACTCTTATTTCTCAAACTTCAAAAATAATGATGAGGTCCTACTTTTTGGAAAAGTTCCCTAAGACATGTATCTAACTTTCTGTAAAGATTTAAGACTACTTTTGATTGGATTCATTAGAGGTTGCTTAATCTGGAAATTTGATTGATGACATGTTTTCCTTGTTTTTCATGCATATCATTTGTTTGCTTATATTTTTGCAATACTTGGGTATTCCTTGGTGTATTAGTGCAGAGAATTGAATCCCGTAGATCCGGACTTCAATTTGTGAGGTTGCCTCATCTACATGTGGCTGAGTACCATGTATCGTATACTATCTCTATCCTTTCTCTTAGAATTTTTCTAGGTTTACAACTTTGTTTTCAATGACACAATTCCTTTAGGATAGTCTCTGTTTATATGCTTATATGTTAGAGACATCTTATCTAGGATTATTGCATGAATGCATTACACGTTTCCTTTCTTTTTCTTTTTGCGGCTCTGCTTGAGTCAACGCAATGTAAGTCTTCTCGTTCCCTTTTGCATATCATGACACGTTTCCTTTATTTGCATTGGTCCCGGGCGAGACTAGCCACTGTGAGTATATCTTTCTCTTGTATTGCATGTACATCTGATTGCTATTTGATTTAATCTCTTGAAATGATTTTCATTAGATGTTCTTTTTTACCATGTATATATTATCTAGTATGTTTAAGAAAATAACACCAATTATGAATTAAAAACAAGGATATTTGAATCAAGGCCTATCATTCAGTAGGGCGAGGAGGGGGTGCTTTATTCTTGCTCAGGCTCCTTCCCCTCTTGTACCAAGACCCCTGAACCTTGTTTCTGGTAATGAAGGGCGAGTAACCTTATTCAATTTTGGGCGAGTCAAACTTGGGTTTCCTAATTCTCGATAAAAATTATGTGACGATTCTTTGTCTCTAGGATCGCGTGAGAAAGTTCTAGTTCCTTGAAGTGTGCTCCTTGGATCCGTCTCGGGACACTATCAAGGAACACCAGGATCCCCTTCCCACATTTCACGGTCCACAATCTGGCGACTCGTCTGGGGATTTGAACATGAAACCGTTGGTTTCTTGTTCTTCGAGAGTTTGACTTGAGCCAATAAATATCCTTGTTGTTAATTCAATAATCATGTTGTTTCTGCCTGCAATTCCACTTGCATTGTTCTTTCACCGCAACTGCTTAAGACCATTGCCTTGAGGATGGAGGGCCCCATTTCCTCCATTTGTCAAGAGACTTTGCTAGCATGTAGTCACCGTTAGCCTTGTACTGCGTGCGGTATATAGAGCCTATGTGTGAACAGCATGCCCTCGGGGAGGCGGTCACACACACCACTGAGCTTGCTAATGGATTATTTATGAGACTAAATCCCAGTCTTTGTATATCGTTTCTATAGAACCCTTCAATTAGTATCTTGATTATGATCTTTGAATAGGACAATGAGATGAATTATTTGCGTTTGCCCGTAAGGGATTATGTGGATGATGAGGATGTGTATGTGAAGGCATCATCAAACCTTGTATGGTAGATTCCTCTAGGGTAATATGGTCTTTATCAAAACATCCAATCATTATTCGAGGATGATTTTTGAAAATTTCAAAAATGCTAGCACTTCGTTGAAAAACCCAAGTCTTTGAAAAATCCCGGGAATACTCCTTTTTGAAAATTCACTTTGGAATTCAGTTTCACAAAATTCTTCCAAAAATTTTGCCTAGATTTTAGAGAATTTCAAAATTCCTACTTTGATGATTTAATTTCGAATTTTTCCTCTCAGATTTTAGAAATTCCAATTTCATGCCTTGATTTTAAAGAATCATGATTTCGCACCACAAGCATGGATGGTTCAAAAGTGCTTTTTAAAAATTACAAATCTCCCCCTTGCTCTGAAGATCTTCATGAAAAATTCAATTTTGTAAACATGAGCCATCAAGAATTTTAAAGCTAAAAATCCTTGGATGATGATTGGATTAGTAAGGTGATTAGTATACTCAAGGAATCTTATGTGTTTATATGCTGATATGGCAGTTCTAAGCTAGATTAAAGTGCATTGCATTTAGATTAGATTGCATTTCATCTGCATTGCATACACTACACGAGCATTGATCACGAGTTCAACGCCTCTAATATACTTTCGAAAAGAAACGAATTGTTTTCCTCAGAATTTTGAAACTTAAAGTGAATTTTTTTTTTTTAGAAAAATTTCTTTGATTTTAGAAAATGTTTTTGAAAAAGAAATGATTTTGCATCTTTGATTCTCCATCTTTGTAAAACCACTTTTGTAAATATCAGTCTTTGAAAATTCTTTTGCAATAAAAATACCTGATTATTTGAAAATCCCTAATAAACTAGAAAAGAAGATAGGACCAAAAAGTTGTACTCCCTCTTGGGTCAGAGCTCTGAACAGTCGTTTGATCAAATAAGAGTTTGAGGTAAGATCAGCCGAATTAATCAGGGTTGGAAAGATGACACATGAAGCTGATATGGATGCTAGGATGACTGCTATGGAATCTACTATCAACAAAATCAGTGAACTGCTTGTGAAAATGATGGGTGTGATAAAGCAATTAACTGACGCAACACCTCAGACTCCACCTCTTGTACCTTGTGATGATAATGAGTGGTTTGAAAGATTGGCTAATCTAGGAATACAAACTCTGGATAAGGAAACCTTTGAGAAATTCACCAAGAGTGGTATACTGGAGAATGTGACCCGCGAGAGTAGAAGAGTTGATGACCACAAGCTTGATAAGTTGGGATTATTTGATATACCCAATGCAAGGCCTTCGAAAAAGTTCAAAGGGCCACCTCATTTGAACAAATATCCATTGCCTGATTTCGATGTATGGGTACCACAATTGCCAAAGAGACTAATTCAACAGTAATGGGGAAAGAATACCAAAGTTGCAAGGGGAAACTAGAATCAAGGGCAAAAGAAAGAGAAGAGAGAATTTTCTGAGCTAGGAATGTCCCTGAGTAGCGCACTTGAAAAAAATACTAGAAAAGGGTACTTGAAGAAGCTGGAACCCAAGCCAGAACCTGATCCACTTTCACAAAACTTCAAGACTGAGTACTACTGCGATTTCCATCAAAGCTGTGGGCATAGCACATATAGATACTGGAGGCTTAGGCATGAAATTCAGGACTTAATCGAAAAGGGTATCATCATTCCTCCACCTCAAAAGGCCCGAGGAATTAGCCAAAGAATTCAAGAATGAAGAACTTGGGAGAGCTAACAAGGGGTAGTGTTGTGATGATGTTTGAAATAGCTACTTGTTGAAGCCAGATGAAGGTTTAAAGAGGAATAACCAAGTCACAGTGACACTCCACTTGAGATCAAGTTGAGTTTAGTCCAGTCGAGTTAGTTTTGAGTCTTATTGTCGAGTCTGTCTATCATCAATTTGTGTTTGAGTCTATGTTGAGTACTCTAAACCCTCCATTTTAAAGTAATGAAACAAAATCTTCATTTACTTGATCTAATGCACCTAGTCATGAATGAATGAATCACTAAGCTGATTAGTGTCATTTCTCTGATTATTGTGAAAAATACTCTGTTGATAAATTTTTTTCCATTGAAAAGAATCCTAAAAGAATCAAAGTTGATTTTTCGCTAATCCTGAAGATAGCTAAGAATTGATTAGTCTTACTTTAAGAATCTTGAGATGCTTTAGCTTAAATCTTGAAATGTTATGCTTGATAGTAACTCGGGACTAGCTTAAATCCCTGATTTCCCATTTCGAAATCTTGAGCCCAGAAAAATGAGTCATTCAAACCTGTCTAAACTGCAAGCCATGTACACTTTGTCCTTAATGGTAGCCAAACATTTCAAATCAACTATTTCTTTCCAAAAAAAAGGAGCTCGCTAGGATGAAAACCCGAAAGGGCGCTAAGCAAAAGTTAGAACACAAAAGAAAAAGAAAAAGAAAAAAAAAAGAGCTCGCTAGGATGAAATCCAAAAGGGTGCCTGGGCAAAAGTTAGAGCATAAAAAAAATAAAAAAAATTTACTTGTTTTCAAGAACCTGATCGTAGCCAGTCAAAACTTTAGAGAGAAAAGAAAAGAAAAGAAAGAAGAGAAGAAGAGGAAGGAGAATGAAGAAGATTGAGAAATCGGGAACACAAATTGTCCCAAAGTTGTGATTTATAATTTCTTTAAGTATGCCCAAAGATTTGAAGGGCTAATCTTGCTCCGAAAATGTGAATAGTGTATGATGAGAGATGTAAAATTGGCTGGCTAGTGAAAAGGTGAAAAGGTGAAAAGAATCAGCCGTAAAAACAAAAGAAGAAGAAAAAAAAAAGAGGGAGAGGTAGTTTAGTTTCTTTCAACGCTACCACAAGTGACTTGCTTCAGAAGATCTGTCTAATGACATGGCTTGAAAAGCCCCTCAATTCTTGAATCCTTGCTCTTTCAAAACCTCTAGCCTTCAAGGAACTACACTCTACCTAATTCCTACTTAGGGATACGTAGGCAACCTACTCGGTTCGATCACTGCTCTTGAAACACTCAGCTACATCTCAAATACTTTCCTTCAAACCTTGGCCGAACTACTTTGGACCTAATTCCCACTTGGGGATAAGTAGGCGAGCTTCCCAAGCTCTTGGTCCCTGAACCTTGCAAACTAGGGGAAAGCTTTCAAGTTAGCCCAGTGCCTCGAGATATCATTACCACACTAGGGGCAAACTGCGTTTGCCCAAACTTCCACTTATCCCCGTCAACTAGGGGTAAACATCGTTCACCTGTACACCCTTTCACATTATAAGCAAATTCTTATATCTTTGAAAACATTTGAAATGAATTGTCTCATATTCTATAAGCTAAGGCACTAATTCAAAGCATATTTCAGAAAAAAGCAAAGGATTGATTAAAATCCATATGGAGTATTTTTAAAGCATTATTTTATCAACTGAGTATTATTGCACTAAGATGATAAGTGCACATGAAAGCAAAGAGATACGTTAAGCATGACAAATGCGCGTTAAGTTATGAAAATTGAGTTTTTTTCCTCCAAACTTCTATTTCAGTGACAAGAGTGTCATCTTCCTGTGTCAATGTCTGTCAACCTCTGTCATGGTCTAGTCTATCGTCGTCTAGTCTGTCGTGATCTCGAGTGTGTGGGTCCATAATGATCTATAATGAATTTTCAAATTTTAAGAGCATCCAAAGGTGGATACTAGCAGAAGTTCCAAACACGGCTATTACATCAATTAATTATGATTAGGATGAAGTGTTCAGTGAAAGAATCAAGTGGTTGATGAGAAACATAATTGATTCAAAAGGACAAATCGGAAGACATGATCTTCAAACCGGGGTCAAGATATTCAGGAAAGGTTGGAATGAACCCAACGTGCATGAGCTGGTCAAAGCACCAATATGAGTCTCAGATCTTGAATGAGCAAAGCTTCCAAAATATGAGCCCTTGTCTCTCTTACATCAGAATATACTCAAAACTTGTGTTGTCCGAGGGTTTCTTATGTTCTTGTATCTTAAAATTCTAGAAATCTCCCCAGCAAAGAACTTTCAAACATCATCCATGAATTACCTCAAGAAAGAGGGCATATTTCAGAATCTATGAATCAAAATGGGTATCCGCTAATCAGTTGTTTCGCCAGAAATCGGCACTTGCCAACCTTCAGAGATGGATCATAATCTATGAACACTTTTCTTTAGCATCTATTGTACCTTTATTCAGAAGGAATGTTGGATCGATTGAGCTAACAGAAGCATCTACTTCAGAAAGTCGTCGTAAGGAGACGCCCTTTACTTCACAAAGTTATCGTAAGGAGATGCCCTCTACTTTAGAAAATCGTCGTAAAGAGATGCCTTTACATCACAAAGTCATCGTAAAGAGATGCCCTCTACTTCAAAAAGTCATTGTAAGGAGATGCCTTTCCTTCACAAAGTCATCATAATGAGATGCCCTCTACTTTAGAAATTTGTTGTAAGGAGACGCCTTTACTTTACAAAGTCATCATAAGGAGATGCCCTCTACTTCAGAAAGTCGTCGTATGGAGATGCCCTCTACTTCAGAAAGTTATCGTAAGGAAATGCCCTTTACATCACAAAGTCATCGTAAGGAGATGCCCTCTACTTCAGAAAGTCGTCGTAAGGAGATGCCTTTTACTTCACAAAGTCGTCGTATGGAGATGCCCTCAACATTTGAAAACCATCAAATGGATACACTTTCTACATTTCAAAGTCGTCGTTTGGAGATGTCCTCTACTTCTAATTATGATTATAATGATACACCCTCTACTTTTGAAATTCGTCATTGGGAGACGCCCTCAACATTTGAAGTCATCAAAAGGAGATGACCTCTACATTTGATAATCGTACTAGAAATCATCAAAGAAAATCCTTCAGTCTCAGTCTCTGCTTATCGTCAAACATGAACTCTCAGTCTCAGCGTCAGCTTATCGTCGAAGATAATCACACAGTCTCTGCAGATTATCCAAAGAATATAGACACCTCTACTTCATATAAAGATCATGAAAGCATCATAAAAAAAATTCCATCTGCGAGAGAGAGTCGTCACATTCTTTTCATTAGATTTTGCATCTAGGGAACTATTGACGACGAATCCTCTAGCACTTATACATTCATGTTTTCATACTGCATTAGCATCCTAGGATAGGAGAATTTCATCTGTACTGTTGTTTGTGTATTTTTTTCGTCTCTTCACGTGCTCGAACTATGCCCTAGTCTAATTCCTGGAAAGGATACGTAGGCAGCTCCAACAGAGCATGACCAGCAGCACCTTTGACTTAGCAGCCTCTACCCAACATTACATTACATTATTGCTTTCGTAATTTTTGTATTTTCTCAGATTTTGAATTTCTTGATTTTTGCAGATTTTTGTTTTTCCTAAAACCTCTCAGTTTGGTTATTGGGTGCCTTTTAGCTTTGGCACACACTTGCAATTCACGTTGTTCACAACAAGCTCAGCCAAAGAGGGGCAAACTATAGACACCCAATTTTGACCGCACTGATAGGATTTAGCGTGGACAATGTCTTGGAGGATTCAATGATGAAAAGTACCCCATGGAAGGTACTAGATTCCAAACAATCGAAGGATCAAAATTTGAAAAGTGACCTCAAGTTCACAAAAGCCCTTTTCTATGCATAAATCCTAGTTTTGTCAAAATCGTCTCTCAGAATTCATATTCACTCAGGGTTATATGAACACGAAGTGTTCCAAATGCAGTATTCTGGGTATCCAGAGATTCATTTTAAAGAAAGTTTGAAATCGATGCGCATTGAAAAGCAATTTTGAAAAAGAAGTCGTTTAATTTCAAAAGACGACGAAAGTTCCAGAGGACTTCCGGACTTCAATTGGACTTCAAATTTCATTTCAAAACCTCCTAGGATATTTTTATACTAAAATTCAACATGACAGCTTTCCAACAGTATGTAAACAGATGATTTTGGACACCAAAAAGCATTTTTACAAAAATCTAGAAAAGCAGTGCACATGAAACTTGAAATAGGGCTTATGGGCAACTAGAGGGTGAGGAATAGTAGATGGAGGTTTTAGGTAAGGGAGTGGCCGGTCCCACCAAAACTGACACCGACATGTGGTGTTTTTTTGTTGCATTTTTTTAAGTTCCAAACCCATCTAGGAGGTTCCCACTGCGAGGAAATTGCCTGGAAACTGCATTTAGGCACTGAAATGGCCATTTGAACCCTTTTTTGATCTCTGAAAATCCTGTTTTAACCCTGAAACTTAAGAGTTAAGTTTTCAAAACTCTATATATAGATTCATATGAGATTATCTTTGAGATCACAAGAGAGTAGACACAAGTACACACAAGAGAATATACAAGAGGAGAGGAGAGAATACAAGTGAATATATTTGCAAGATATAAGAATATACTTAGAATTCAAGAGAGATTTCTAAAGAGAAGAAGTGAATTATGAATGAAATTTCCATAAAACTAATCTCAATATAATTAGATTAGATAACAATTGTGACATCAATTGCCTCCCTCAACTTCCATGGATGAGTGCTTCAAGAACTTGAAGAATACTTGAAGAAGAAAATCCTTCAAATCAACTTTGCTTGCATAATTGAGAACACTCCAAGAGGTAGACATCATAACTCATCTCTAATTCCTAATTTTGTATATAGGTCTATAAGATTTGGATCTAGTTTAGTTTTATTTTCTTTGTTAGAACACTCATCTTCTTCCTCTCTTGGTTTTCACACACTCACATAGCTAGATTCAAATCCTCTTTGATTTTGTTGACAATTCTTAATTAGAGATTGATTTTCACTTTGATTTTTAATTTTGATTTCATTCTTCTATTTAGTTTAGATCCATGCATACATGATTATATATATGTATTGACTTTGAATTCCTTGATGGTTTGGAAGTATGATCTATGAGAAGGATGATTCCTATGTTCATACTTTTCTCTTGATTATTCCTATAACCTAGAAGTTTTATTGAATTTTATCTCTAATAGGATATTTATAAATCCCTTTGATCCATGATCTATAGTTTTTCATAAAACTTGAGGGCTAAATTGATTGAGAATCATGATAATTAAGTTGATCTATGAGTTTGATCTCTCTAATAAGCTACAACCATCACATAAGATGTTTTTCTCACACTTTAAAATGAACTAGTTAAAATTCAGCAAAATAGATTGGTTTTGTCCATAGGATTTGGTCCATCAAAACCCATAGTTTGATGGATTTCAATTTTTCTGGGGTAAACTTTGACGAACTAGCTTTCATTCGATCCATTTTGAGAACCCTTAGGATCGATATGCTATTTTTAATTGTTGAGAAATCCATTGACTGATTTGAACATAGTCTCTTTATGCTTGAATTTTAGAAAATCTATGATAGTTATCGATGATCCTCTTTTTGGGGATGATTCCTAACTCATGTATCTATATGCTGATGTAAAATCGTGAGTATACGATCGAGTTTAAATCATTTTCTAAGTGTTTGAAGTTGATACAACTATTCTGTAATTTTCTAAGTATGATTTTGTATACAAAATGGTCATACCTTGATCACTCAACAATAATTGATGAATAAAACATGGTTTAGAAATCATCTAGGATAAATGGATGACAGATCAAAAGTTTAGATTTACATGATTAGTATGATTTATGAACTTCGATTATGTTTTACATTTCTTTGTCAAATGATACCAAATTTCCAGAAACAGAGTCTCTTTAAAACAACTTTTTAGAGACCTTAAGATCATGACATGTCATTGGGATTATTTTTTTCATAAACTATAATGGAATAGCTTTCTTTTGACATCAAATAGAGCTTCACATGATATTTACAGAATTAATTAATATTTTTACAAGAACTGTGGATAGTCCTAATCCACTATTCCCAAAACTCTTATTTCTCAAGCTTCAAAAATGATGATGAGGTCCTACTTTTTGGAGAAGTTTCCTAATACATGTATATAAGTTTTTGTAAAAGGGTTTTAACCCAGCTCATGTTTAAGACCACTTTTTATAGGATTCATTAGAGGTTGCTAAATCTGGAAATTTGATTGATGACAACATTTTCCTTGTTTTTCATGCATATCATTTGTTTGCTTGTAGTTTTGCAATCCTTGGGCATTCCTTGGTGTCTTAGTGCCGAGAATTGAATGTCGTGGATCCAGACTTCGATTATTGAGCTTGCCTCGTGAACATGTGGCTTAGTACCCATGTACCGTGTTCTATCTCTATCCTTTCTCTTAGAAATTTTTTAGGTTTACAACTTTGTTTTCAACGACACAATTTCTTTAGGATAGTCTCTGTTTATATGCTTATATGTTAGAGAAATCTTATCTAGGATTGTTGCATGATTGCATTACATGTTTCCTTTCTTTTTCTTTTTGCGACTCCACTTGAGTTAACCCAATGTAAGTCTTCTCGCTCCCTTTTGCATATCATGACAAGTTTCCTTTTTTTGCATTGGTCCCGGGTGGGACTAGTCACTGTGAGTATATATATATCTCTTAAATTTCATATGCATTCAATTGCTATTTGATTTAATCTCTTGAAATGATTTTCATTAGATATTCCTTTTTACCATGTATATATTATCTAGTATGGTTGAGGAAACAACACCAATTACGAATTAAGAACAAGGATATTTGAATCAAGGCCTACCGTTTGGTAGGGCAAGGAGGGGGTGTTGTAGTCCTGCTCGGGCTCCTTCCTCTTTCGTACCAAGGCCCCGAACCTTGTTTCTAGTAATGGAGGGCGAGTAACCTTATTCAATTTTGGACGAGTCAAACTTGGGGTTCCTAATTCCAGATAAAAATTAGGTGGCGACTCTTTGTCTCTAGTTTTGCGTGAGAAAGTTCTAGTTCCTTGAAGTGTGCTCCTTAAATCTGTCCCGGGACATTGTCAAGGAACGCCAGCATCCCCTTCCCGTATTTTACAGTCCACAGATGAGCATAACCGTACATTTATGGATTGGTTACGTACAAGGGTGTCATTTATATAATATAGTTATATTACATCTACAATTTGATAATTGTGACTAAATTAACTTCTTGAAAATCAAGTCAAAACAGAGGAACAAGTCTCAGACACCTTAAAATGGATGGCCTTGGACCTCACCCAGATGTTGTAAAATTCTCTAGCTATGTCATTAACGGTTTTCATTATCAAACAAAGGACTGTGATGATGACGGGTAGGGATGGCAATGGGCGGGTTTTTCTGGGTTCTCCGCCCCATCCCGCCCCTAATTGGTAGGGTATGGGGTGACTAAATTGGGGTAAGGGCGGGTATGGGGGAAAAATATTCAACCCGGGTCGAGGTTAGGGGAAAATCCCCTGAACCCGCCCTGTTTATACATAGAATTTACATTAATACCCTCATTAGTTTTGAGTATTACCTAAAACCCTTCTTAGTATAAATACTATGTAAGAATTAGGGTTTCTCATTTCATTTCTCTTTCAGATTCACAACGGCTGACTCTTTCATCTCTCTCATCTCCCATCTCATCTGATCATATATTCACTATGTTGAATATTGACTTCTCAGACTCTCTCTCTTCCATAACTCTTTGCTCCTCACTAGATTGCGATAGCTACAAAAGACATGCCACCATGGAAGTTGCGATGGATGAAGACAATCGACCACCACGACATTGCCACTCTTATCCTCCACCGACACTTGAATCTCTAAAGGGGTTGACGAGCGAAATGAATTTGTTGTGTTATTCTTTGATTTTGAGGCCATGGTGTCCCATCTTCCAACAACTCATTATGATAACTTGGTATGTACTCTATGCCATCTTTAGATATGTAAGCATCTTGATTAGGGCTTTTCTATAATTCTGTTGTGCAACTGCATCACTTGTGGATTGAATTTGATTTTGATTGGGGTTGTTCTCTACTGAATTGATTGAGTTTTTCTTGGAAGAAATTTTTGGCTTGCAGATTTGCTAAATTTGAGACTTGGTTGGGGTTTAACAGGGCAAGGCGGGGGTGGGGTAGGAGATGACAGTCGGGGTCGGGGTTGGGAGTCCTCATACCTCAGGACGGGGCGGGGTCAGGGTGAGTACATTTTTTGGTGGGGCAGGGGCAGAGTTAGGGAAAGAGTACCTCGTCCTATACCCGTCCCGTTGCCATCCCTATGTACGGGTCAACCAAAATAGTGGAATGTGCATAATGGCAAAGACATTATAGGTTGCTAGCGCAAAGGATATCAGACCTGTGAGTATAGAAATGATTTTTTATGGCGTGATTAAGGAGATATGGATTCTTGACTATATATCTCTTTCAAGGTTCCAGTATTCAAGTGTGATTGGGTTGATAGTAAAAATGGAATCATGGTGGATGAACTTGGTTTCACGTCAGATGATCTTTCTAGAGTGGGCCATAAATCTGACTCTTTTATTTTGGCATCTCAAGCAAAACAAGTCTTTTATGCCTATGACCAATTGGATTGTAAATGGTCAATTGTTCTATCATCTCCTCAAAGAAAATATTATGACGAAGCTAATGATGATGACCTCATCAGAGATGAAATATCCGTTAACAGACTCCCAAATGCTAAAATCATCAATGTGATTAATGAGTCATCATCAACTTATGCACGTGATGATTGTGATGAGGGGACTTGGATTGACCATTCAAAATCTTAATTACAGTTTTACCCTTTGGATTACTTGTAGAGCAACAAATCTTATTATATTATGACCGTTCTATAATTGGATTTTTTGTTTCTGTCAACTTCTTCAGTTGGATTTGTAGTTTAATAATGTTGCCTAACATGCCCCTTTCGAATTGAACTATTTCATTTGAATTATTTCATTTCTTCAGTTGATTTGTTTCATTTGAATTGTTTTTTTACTTCATTTATTACTGGATTTGTGGTTTATTCGTGTTGTATAGCAAGCCAATTGTTTCATTTAGTTGGTGTTACAATCTCTGAATTTTGCAGCCTCAGTGAAGTGTTCACCTTATCATGGAGGTGGAAAATGACAAAGATTCAGAAGAAATATCCTTTGGTAATAAAGGCCAAGGACCAGCAAAGCTAAAGGATGTGATGCAAATAACCAACAGTGAAGAAAGGTTGAAAATCATTTATAATTGTAACGGACAGCCCATAGGTTCACAAAAAAACAAAAAAACAAAAAAAAAAGAAGCTAGCAGGTTACATGGGTCTATTTGTGAAGTCTTTTGTGCCAATAACTTACTTAACGTGGCACAAGGTGCCAGATAGCTTAAAAAAGAGCTTGTGGGCAGCTCTACAGGTGATAGATTTTGTTCTTTGTAATTTGTAGAAGATGGATTATCTCTCTATGTTTAACTGATTCTTGTCTTTCTACATCTCAAGGTTAAATTTGATGTAGACCGAAACACCAAAAAGTTGAGCTTATCATCCATGGCTAATAAGTGGAGGGCATTCAAAACAAACGTCACTAGAGATTGGATAAATAAGTTTAAAGATAAGATCGGGCTTCTTAAAGACCCGCCACAGAAGTATAAAAGGTATATTGATCAGCCGATATGGGATGAATTTGTCAAAGTTAGGCTCTCCGAAAATTTTAAGGTATAATTCAAAAGAATTATTGCATGTATGCGAAGTAGAGTTGGGTTTTATAAAGTTAATACTATTTTCTTTCCCATCCTTTTGTTTTGTAATTACAAGGTTCTAAGCAAGGAGCAACGTGAAAGGCGAACAAAGCATATATATAATCATCATATGAGCAAGAAAGGCTATGTTGGTTTGGCCGAAGAGCTGGTAGGTTTAATTATGAGAATCTTTTTTATGATACTATCAATGCAAAGGTATTGAATATATTTTTTACACTTTATTGTGATGATAGAAAGAGGAGTTAGGACCCAATTATGAAGATGATCGAAGTTTTTTATGGACAAAAGGCCAAGAAAAAAAAGTGGCAGATTCGGAGATGATGCCACCAAGGAAATGGCTGACAAAGTGGTAAGTACTTTGCAATCAATATCGGCATTGTGCTCTCTCTCTCTCTCTCTCTCTCTCTCTCTCTCTCTCTCTCTCTCTCTCTCTCTCTCTCTCTCTCTCTCTCTCTCTCTCTCTCTCCCCTTTTTTAAATATGCTTTGTCCATATTTATACTTGACACTTATCAACCTTCTAGGTTACAATGAAGAAACAAGTTGAGAATGGAAGTGTAGTAGTAGAAGAAAGTTCTGACATCCTTAGTATGGAATTGGGCACTTCAGAGCGCTCTGGTGGTGTGAGAGGTCTCGGATTTGGAGTCACCCACTCCAAATACTTTAATATGCCTAGACGTGCATCAAGAAAATATATAAATGAGCTGGAGTTCAAATTGAAGTAGGAACAACAAAGGAGAATAGAGGCAGAACAAAAGTTTAGATAATAGCAAAACCAAGTGCTTATAGGACACTCATCTGAGAAGGTTGCTTCCAATACTCAAAAAAGTGATAACAGAAATTGTGAGTTCTCTTCGAAAAAGATAATGTGGGGTACGAGTGGTAGTAAGAGTGAATCAAGTTCAAAAAGGGTAATGGAAAATCATAGTACAATCCTATATCATGTCTTATTTTAGGGTTTTTTTACGATGAATCTAATTTATTTTTCTTTTATGCATAGTTAAAAATTGATGGGACAGCAAAGGCTCATGAACATGCATCACCTCATATATGAAGTACTAGAAAGGCATGTATTCTTTTTTTTTAATTGAGTGTTATCCTTGCAATTTTATTGTTGGATTTTGAAATTTGTCATGGTCGTATTTATTATAGGAAAAAAGATGCAGGTTGACAATTGGCACCACAAAAAACATTGTTGCAGTGGGGATGGTGTAGACACCCCATTTTGTCGGCTATCAGATTTAGAAAACCCATAGCTTGGTGGTTCACAATGATCGTAAAAGACCCAAAAGGACTCTTGGAAGTCAGCTCTATCTCTCAGAATGCTCAGATTGACCAAAATGCCCCTGAAAGCCCGAAGACTCCCAGATTTAGTCCCGAAGTTCTGAAAACATGCTATGTCGTAAGAAAAATGATAAAATGAGTTTTTAAGTAAAACCGGAAGAAATCGTCAGCTCCCAGAGACCCCTGGATGTCCCGGAAGTTCCCCGAAAGTCCCCGTTGACCGGTTTGACCAAGGTTTGACCAGGTTTGACCAGAGTTTGACCAAGTTTGACCGAAATTGTCCGAATTCACCGGAATCATTAGAAAAGTATTAAAATGAGTTTTAAAAGAGAATCGAGCGAAAACGTCGGCTCCTGGGAGCTCCCGGAGGTTCCCAGAACTTCCCGGGAATCCCAAGTTTGACCAGTTTGACCAAGATTTGACTTTGGAATCGGGGCACCGAAACAATTTTCAAATATTTTTCATGGATACTAGAGGTCAATAGCTTTCCAACGGTATATCGCACATAATTCCTGGATTTAAAACGAATTTATTTTAAATTTCCGAAGGCAAAAAAGGCGATCAAATCGGCTTTTATCGTGAATACCGCAAAACTTTTTAAAGTGACCTATCACCGAACTATTTTTTATGTAAAGTAGACTCCATTAACTTTCCAACGGTATATCACAACCTCAGTTTAGAGTTCATACGCATTTTCTGTGAATTTCGGACGAAATAGGGCCTTTTCGCGAATACCAGAACCTCAGGGGGCCTAAACAACATTATCTGGATGAGGGAGGAGCGGTGCCGCCGCGGCACTGGCCCACTGCCGCCGCGGCACTGGCCCAATGCCGCCGCGGTACTCCCCTTCAAAATAGTGTATTTTTGTAATTTGTTTTGTGGTCCCATTTTGATTAATTAAAACCAAAACGATATAGTTTTATGATTTCAGATGTTTGGAGCCAATGGGAATACTTCTAAAACCCCAAAACCACCCCCAAGTTGGCCTATATAAACCCCCTATTCCTCTTCATTTTGGGAGAGTCAAATGCAAGTTTAGGAAAAATTTGGGAGAGAAAGTTGTAGAGATAAGGTTAGAGTAGAGAGAAAAGAAGCTTTCTTCTTTGATTTTCAAAACAAAAGTGAGTTTTAAACTTTGTTTCTACCTCATTACTCCTATTTACTTCAACATTCAATACACCCAACCACCATTTTAGTGAGCATTTAAGAGAGTGGAAGCTTCTTCCATGTCCAATGTCATTACATATGAGTGAAACACCATGCTACAAGTTCAATACTTCATGAATATCATCTATTGATCATCATCTACTTGCTTGTTTATTCATTGTTTATCTCTTCTTACCTCATTTTTTTTATTTTCTTTATTTACTTACTAGTTCATCATCATCTAAATGATGACATGAAGTTTGGGGTGAGTGAATCCTTATGGATAGTAGCTCTTGATTTCAAAAACATATTTGATAGATGATGATCATAACTTCAATACCTCCAAGGTATCCTTGAAGTGTGTTGAAGTTATGTTCAAATAAAAATAAACCTCTCCAACAATCTTGGAGGTTCTTGATGATGAGTTGAATATTGGCATTTTAGGTGGTCATAATCTTTATTGAGTATTAAAAATACACTTTCAAAACCTCTATTTCAAAACCCCCCTCAATCCCCCTCAATCCCTCTCATTTTGATTTCAAGAAAGAAAACTTTATTTTCCCCAAAATCTTCAAAACAGTGAGTCAAAACAGTGAGTGAGCTGAGTTCAAAGATTTCTCTAGAACTCAATACTCAACATATAGATGCAAGGGCACTTGGAAAGTCTTCCTAACTCATTGGAGAACACCCATGATTTTTGGTTTGACTTGGAAGTACTTGAAAATGGTCCATTTGGACCCAAACATTCCTTCCAAACATTCTGCATCTGCTGTCACAGCAGCTTGACTAACTTCCAACTTCTTTTTCAGAAATATATTCCACAAGGGGTGGTCCCAACTTATTTTTTCCTTACACTTCAATGTCTTAGAGAACTTTCTGTATAAAATGGGCCCCTATATCATTCGTTTTCATTTTCTAAGATTTTTCAACATTTCAGTCGACAATAAAGACTCTATTTCTGAGTGACCTCTGTTGTTCATATGATTTCTCTCAATCTGTGATATCTATTAAAGATTGGCTTTTTGGGTTGTATTCTAGACACAATAAGGAACATCTCCATAAAAAATCATGCATTGAAAGCATTCCTAACCCCTCTTTTCCATTTTTACAAGATCATGTTACTGTTCTGTCCACTATTCACAGCAAGCACATTTTAACTTTCATTCTTCGATTTGATGCTTATATGCCTTCCAAATTAGTTCATATCTTAGGAAGTAGTTCATACTATATTTGTACATATCCCATATTGATTTCATCCATCCATTCATGCACATTTTAGACTTTTAAGTCATCCTAGGAATCCATGAACACAAAGCACACTACAACCTTGGCGCATTTTAGATACATACATTGCATCCATGCAAAGATTTGGGGTTTTGTAACTCCTAATCTATGAAGGTTATAAGGAATGATCATGATCACACGTTCATGCTTCCCCTCGATCTAATCATCCTTTCTCATCCGTCCCGGGGATTGAGAGATCTTCTCTTCTCAAAGAATAACATGCATCATTTTAGCTTGCTAAGCATCTTTGTTTTCTTTGATTTATTTGTTTCAAGAACAATTCATGCCCCCTTTAGATTAGGAAGTCTTGATTATTTGATACATGATTAGACGATTTTTCCTAGGTTTATTTGTGTGATTTTCACTTTACATTGTATGATATTTGACTTAGATCTTATGAATGATATCTTATCTTTTGATTTTCAATTTCAAGATTCTTATGTGATGTAATATACTATCATAGTATTAATTGCCGAACCATACATAGTATAAGATGATTATTTGGATGCTAATTGAGTCCCGTCGAGAGACGGGGCGAGTTGAGGGTGTTTTAGTCGTGACAAAGACTCCTTCCTCACTCGTACTAAAACCCCGAGCCAAGTTCTTTGGTTATGAAGGGCCGGTGCCCTTTATTCGTTTGGTGAGTCAAAATAAGGTTTCTTGGTTCCTTAAAGACCAAGTGGCGACTCTGTATCTGTTTTCAACAGACCCTTTTCTCTTTCCTTGATTCAAATTTCAAACAAGTTTCAAAAGCAAAACAAAGCGGTGGAATCCCGGTATCCACAATCTGACGACTCTGCTGGGGATTTTTATTTTAAAACAAAATGATACAGAGGTTTGACTCATAAGAAGCATCCTTAAAATCATCTTTTTACTGTGTTTGGTTTACCGCATTGCACTCTTGCATTTTCCCCTCCGACTGTGTCTGAAATGCTGTGCTGACATTGTTCAGGTCTTGCTATGCCAGGGCACAAGTCACCGTTGATACTGTACCTTCCAAGGTATATCAAAAAGAGTAAAAACCTCCGTACTGTCTCTCTGACGGTATATTGGAACTCTCATCAACGGACCCTCTTTGACTAAACCCAGCCTTTGCATATAGATTCCTGTAGAACCTTTCATAGGACTGTTCATTTATCTTTTCAGATAGGACAATGTGATATAACTGCTGTATGCCCTGATGGGATTACCTGAGCGGTATAGACGCTTATGTGGCATAGAACAGAACCTCTTTCTTATGATTCCAAAGGCAATCACTCACATGTGATTACATTGAGTTGACCTGCCTAGGTACCATGATAAGGATGTCTACTCCATGCTCACGAAGATATACACCCCAAACCTTGTTTGTCGGTCCTAAGACATAGGAGTATGAAAAACTGCTAGACGGTATGATCACTATCGCCCTATTAACCAGTTTCTCCCAGAAACTCTGTCCAAATATCCCAGATATAACCATATTAACCAGTTTCTCCCAGAAACTCTGTCCAGATATCCCAGATATAACCATATTAACCAGTTTCTCCCAGAAACTCTGTCCAGATATCCCAGATATAACCATATTAACCAGTTTCCCCCAGAAACTCTGTCCAGATATCCCAGATATAACCATATTAATCAGTTTCCCCCAGAAACTCTGTCCAGATATCCTAGATATAACCATATTAACCAGTTTCTCCCAGAAACTCTGTCCAGATATCCCAGATATAACCATATTGACCAGTTTCTCCCAGAAACTCTGTCCAGATACGCCAGATATAACCATATTAACCAGTTTCTCCCAGAAACTCTGTCCAGATACCCCAGATATAACCATATTAACCAGTTTCTCCCATAAACTCTGTCCAAAATTACCCGAAGTATCCCAGAAATCCATGTTATCCCTTGGTGGTCATACTAGAAAGTAAGGTTAGCACACTCTGTATGGTTAGGACCTTATTTGTTTAACTGCTATTTATTAGAAATAGAAGCATCATATAGATTAGGACTTACATCCGCATGCTTGTCCCATTTGCATGCACCATTCCCCATCAATCTGCACGCATTGTCTCGAGTTGGTCCACATCACTGTCTTTTTCTGTCTAAAGTCATCACTGTCAAAGATCTAATCTAGTCCGCTCAAAATCTGTCAGGTCAGTATAGATTCCCAAGGTCAGCAGTCAGGGTCCTCTTCGTGGGTCAGGAGTTCGGATAATCGATTGATCAGGATCAGTCCGACAGCTTACTTCAGCATGAATAGGGAAGAGTTGGAAAACAAGGTTACTGAATTGGGAGCGACCATAAGCCAGCAGTCCGATAGCCTAGCCCAAGTTCTGAAGTTCATGGAAGAACTGAAGCAGCGGCGGCCGCAACCTCCGCCCGGATTTCCACCACCGGAGTTCGAACCACCCCCACCTGAGAATAATGGGGAAGAAGACTAGTTTCAAGGGGTCCCACTGTTCGCGTACGAGAAAAAGCTCCAAGAAAAAATGGACAAGGTCGACAAGCTAGAAAGCATACTGAGAAAAAGCAAAGGGGTCGATGATTACATGCTAGACCTGGAAGGCCTCTTCGAGCCTGTCAAGCTGAAACTGCCAGAGAATTTCAAGATGCCTGCCATCGACCGTTTTGACGGAACTGGGAATCCGAAAAGTCATGTGAAGCTATGTATGAGTATCTTCCAGTCCATGGGTTGTACCCACGAACACATTACGATGTTGTTCCCGCAAACCCTTGCAAAGTCTGCACTATCGTGGTTCCTAACCTTGGAAGCCTCCAAAACCCGGGCCTGGGAAGACATCGTTCGAGTCTTCATCGATCATTATTCCTACAATCAAGAGCTGGATGTCACCATCAGGGATTTGGAAACAACCCAGCAAAACAACAATGAATCCTTCGCTACATTTCTGAGCAGATGGAGGAACAAGGTAGCCCAAATGACCCACCGGCCAATTGAAAATGAACAAGTAAGGATGCTCATCCGGAATCTGCAGCCCCTCTACCATGAGAAATTATTCTACCAGTCCATCTCCACCTTTGAGGAGTTGTTTGAAGTCGGAACCCGGATTGAAGACGCTATCAGAGAAGGAAAGATAAAAAAGGAAGATGCCCCGAGTCAGTCCAGAAGGCCTAACTACTCCCGGAATCCCCCGGATGTCAATGCCCTTAGCAGCCAACCCATGGCATACCCTCTTAGGCCATACCAACCCTCCAGCCAGGCAAACCCCTCCAATCACCCCTTCCAGAAAAAGCCCCCTCGCAACTTCGCCAGGTTAGAAATCTCTCTCTCTTCAGCTTTAGACCGCCTCCTCAAAAAAGGCCATCTCCAACTACTCCAACCCGAAACACACCCCTCCCGCCAAACTGCGATATGGCCAAGCGGTGTACCTACCACCAAGCCCCAGGCCACAACACGGATGATTGCGTGCACCTTCGCCATGACATTCAAGACCTTATTGACCAGAACATCATCGAGCCGCCACCAAAGCAGCCCCATATCACCCAAAATCCTCTACCAAGCCACCAAAATTTCAACCTCGTTGAGTCCAACCCCGTACCCTTCAACCCTGCTACTTATATCACCCCCCCTAGGGCAACCCTTGCCTTTCATTGACATCCCGGATTCTGTGGGAATTCATCTGATTGAATGGGAGAATGACGAGTGGCAGCAACAGCTAGACGATGAGCAAGACTTGTTCTTTCTGGAAGAGCACGATCTGGGGGTGGTAGACCTCAAATGGTATGATCCCAATGATGAAAGTGATGCTTCTATCTGGGATGAGCCGGAGAAACCATATGTGGGAACGGATTGTGATTGGTTAAAAAAGGATGGGACTGTAGAAGGGCCTACTCCTGCTGAAATTGATCACCTGACCAGGTCAGGCCGTCACTACCAGCCTCTGCAGCCTACTACTGAAGCCATCGAGAAGGGTCCAGTTAAAGACAAGGGAAAGGGTAAGATGGATGAGATCATCAAAGAGGATAATGAATTGATAAAATAGCTGAAGAAAACCCAAGCACATCTCTCGATGTGGGACATCATGGTAACATCCTATAAGCATAGGCAAGCCGTGTTGAATGCCTTGGCTGGAATTGAAGTCCCCATCGACGCCGCGCCGGAGGACATGGTAGCTTTCTTGGGCGCACTTACCACTGACCCAATCATTACATTTTCTGATGAGGACCTACCACCAGAGGGATCCGTACATAACAAGGCATTGTATATCACCGTGGGATGTAAGGGACAACAGGTGCCATTCTGTCTAGTCGATACGGGCTCGGCCTTAAATGTCTGTGCCCTAAGGACTGCCACCGCCTTGGGGGTCAATGTCCTTGACATCACACCATCTGTGCAATCTGTGAGGGCCTATGATAACACCAGGAAAAATGTGATGGGAACCGTTTCTCTCTAAATCCGGGTAGGATCTTTGGTGAGCACCGAAGTCTTTCAGGTCATGGATATACCTGCCTCTTTCAACTTGCTGATCGGAAGGCCCTGGTTGCATGTCAACAAAGCCGTATCGTCCACTGTGCATCAAATGATCAAGTACATCCATGAGAAGGAAGTGAAAATCATCCTCGGTAATAGTTGGGGTAATGAAGCTTTCCCAAACTACGCTCCCGTCTTTGAAATCCAAATACCTGAGTTAGAAGAAGGAGAAATTGAGGGATTCTTCATGGAAGAAGTCCACATGATCAATGATGAAGACAGGTTCTCTGAGATCCACTCTGCGGTTTGCAACATCGTTCGCAAAATGAACTACTTCCCTGGAATGGGATTGGGCCGACGCCAGCAAGGGATTTGAGAGTTCCCTCAAATCAAAGGACAGCAAGGTACTTTTGGGCTAGGATACGAGCCCACTGAAGAAGACATCGAGCTAGAAAGGCCATGGAAGAAAAGGGTAAGGGGTCTCCTACCATACCGCAAGACCTTGAATGGACAATTCATCAAAGAGGGGGATGACTTCCCTTACTTCGGGTTCCCCGAACCCTGGATCCATCAAACCACTGGGAAAAGGCACCCCGGACTTGAAATCTTCGCTGACTGCGAGAGGCCTCCATATCAAGATCCGTTCTATCCCGAAGAAATTGAGAAAACCCCGGAGGAAGAGTGGTTGAAATACCTTGACACTGAAGCCATCGAGAAAATGTGGGAGGAATCCGCTGAGAAGAAGGAAGAAAAGAGGGCCAAGAGCCAAGATGATCAGATCAAGCCAACTGAGGAGGGTCTGAGCAACCAGACTATAGAGTCATCTGTCTGTGTCTCCCTATCCCCTATTCTCCCAGAGTCTGTACTAGAGTCGGCTGCTGTAAGCCCACCACTGTCCAATGTAGTCACTTCACCTATCATGAATGAAATGAAAGACGATTCTGCTTACTCCTCTGTGTCTAATACTTGTGAATGCACAGATCCCTCCGAGGATCTCCCAATTGAACTTAAGCAACTAATTGAAAAACCACCTGCTTATGAAATAATCGAAGATACTTTATCAGTTAACCTAGGTGAAACAGATAATCCCCAAATTGTGCAAATTGGCTCAACTCTTAATAAAGAAGAAAAAGAAAAATTAACCCTCTTGCTAAAAGAATTCAAAGATGTTTTCGCTTGGTCTTACGAAGACATGCCTGGGGTTGATCCCGACATTGTCCAACATCATATTCCCCTCCTCTCTAATTCTAAACCAGTCAAGCAGAAACTGAGGCGCATGAGGCCGGAGTGGGCACTCAAGGTTAAGGAAGAGTGGAGAAGCAATTCAAGGCAGGATTCATCATTGTCATCGAATATCCGGAATGGGTTGCCAATATCGTGCCAGTCCCAAAGAAGGATGGAAAAGTTCGTGTGTATGTCGACTTCCATGATCTAAACAAGGCCAGTCCCAAGGATGACTTCCCGCTTCCCCACATTGACGTTTTGGTAGATAACATCGCAGGACATGAGCTACTATCATTCATGGATGGTTTCTCAGGGTATAATCAGATTCTTATGGCACCAGAAGATCGGGAAAAGACGACATTCACCACCCCCTGGGGGACCTACTGTTATAGAGTAATGCCTTTCGGACTCAAGAATGCTGGGGCAACCTACCAAAGAGCTGCCACCACTCTGCTGCATGACATGATTCATAAGGAAGTAGAAGTATACATAGATGACATGATCGTGAAGTCCAAGGATAGAGAAGGACACCTAGTGGCATTGGAAAAGTTTTTTGAAAGGTTGCGTAAGTACAAGATGAGGTTAAATCCAAAGAAATGCACTTTCGGTGTGACCTACGGTAAACTCCTGGGTTTCCTCATCACACAAAGGGGGATAGAGGTGGATCCCTCCAAGATCAAGGCAATCCTAGAAATGACACCACCACAGAATGAAAAAGAGGTAAGGTGGTTCCTCGAAAGAATCCAATTCATCAGCCACTTCATTTCCAAGCTCACAACTACATGCGATCCTCTGTTGCGATTGTTGAGAAAAGGGGAGAAGTTCCAATGAGATGACCAATGCCAAGATGCTTTCGACAAAATAAAAGCTTACCTTCAAAATCCGCCTGTCCTTTCACCACCAACGCCTCATAAGCCCTTATTTCTTTACCTATCTGTCTCCGAAAATGCCATGGGTTGTATGCTGGCCCAAGAAGGAGAAGAAAGCCACTCCGAAAAAGCCATATATTACCTCAGCAAGTGGATGACTGGGTATGAGCTCAACTACTCTACCCTCGAAAAAACGTGTTGGGCTTTGGTTAGGTGCACCCGCCGACTGAGGCACTACATGCTGGCCTTCCCGGTTGTGCTCATCTCCCACATGGATCCTCTAAAATACCTCCTCGAAAAACCTGCCCTGACCGGTCGTATATCCCGTTGGTTACTTCTACTATCCGAATTTGATATCAAGTATGTTACAAGCAAATTGGTAAAAGGGAGAACCGTGGCTGAGCATCTTGCAGAACACGCCATTGACTCCGAAGAAAGTGGAGACTTCCCATTCCCGGACGAAAATATCATGGAAATCAAGGAGGAACAATGGAAGTTGTACTTTGATGGAGCAGCCAACATAAAAGGCTACGGAGTAGGAATAATCCTAGTATCACCAAATGGGGACCACACCCCACTGGCAGTCAAGCTCAATTATAACTCCACCAACAACACTACTGAATATGAAGCGTGCATTCTGGGGATGGAAGCGGCCATAGAATTGAGAATTCAAAAGCTAGATGTCTTCGGAGATTCGAATCTCATCGTGTCACAAGCCAGAGGGGAATGGAAGGTGAAGGAAGAGAGGTTGAAGCCCTACCATGACCATCTCGATGGACTCAAGAAGCACTTTAAGAGCATAACGTTCTTCTACTTACCTAGGGAAGAGAACCAGCTAGCTAATTTGTTGGCTACCTTAGCCTCCGTGATCAAATTCCTATGGGAGTCAGGATGATGCCTTTGGTAATTGAGCAAAGGTGCGAGCCTTCGTTCAACATGATCGCCACAATCGAAGCAGAAGAGAATGAAACACCGTGGTATCAGGATGTCTGGAACTTCATAGAAAATGGATCATACCCCCAAGAATCTACCGAAAAAGACAAAAGGGCCATTCAAAGATTCGCAGCGCAATTCATCATTTGCGGTGGAAAACTGCTGAAGAAAGGATATAACGGTCACAACCTGACTTGCTTGTTTGGGAAAAGCTCCAGAAGAATGATGGAGGAAATACACGAGGGGGTATGCGGCCCGCACATAAACGGTCACATGCTGGCCAAGAAAATTGTAAGACAAGGGTACTACTGGACAACATTGGAGAAAGATTGTTGCGAATACGTGAGAAAGTATCACAAGTGCCAGATCCATGCAAACATGATGCATGTACCACCATCCCTTCTATACAGCATGACCTCACCTTGGCCATTCTCCACCTGGGGAATCGATATTATCGGTGAAATCATTTCGAAAGCTTCAAATGGAAATCGGTACATTCTGGTGGCCATAGACTACTTCACAAAATGGGTAGAAGCTGCATCCTACATCAAGTTAGGAGCCAAGGAAGTGGCCAAATTCATCAAGAGAAATCTCATCTGCCGTTATGGAGTTCCCCATGAGATTATTTCGGATAATGGAAGTCATTTCAAAGCAGAAGTTAGGGATTTGTTCGAGGAATACAAAATCACTTATCATAAGTCATCACCATACAGACCGCAAACTAATGGGGCGGTCGAGGCTGCAAACAAGAATGTTAAGGCCATACTGCAGAAATCAGCCGATACTTACAAAGACTGGCATGAAAAGCTACCGTTCGCACTTTGGGGATACAGAACCTCGATAAGGACGTCCACTGGAGCAACTCCTTACTCACTAGTGTATGGGATGGAAGCGGTACTTCCGGTCGAGATAGAATTACCGTCCCTACGCGTGATGGCAGAGTATGAAATTTCGGAATCAGATTGGTTGAGGGAAAGGTATGAAGAATTGGCCCTCATAGATGAAAAGCGCCTAGCAGCAGTCGACCATGTTTGAATCTATCAAAAGAGGTGTAATACCTGTAATTTCTCTACGTGTAATAAAACGAGTTTTATGAATTTCTATATCTGGTCTATTATTACATTATTATTTTATTTGTGTGACTGTATCAGTGTAATGTAATTACTAATTAGACTATAATCACTGCACTGACTCGACCGTAATTAGAATTAACTTAGTCCCGTAACCGGACCCGGACGTTAGAAACAACACCCATTTAGACGTAAATCGAGACTGATACGCATATCAAGAATATTTGCACGCAAACTGAGGTAGTGGCACAAAATCCTAGGTGGGACCCACATGATCGGCACTTGTTGCACATGCAACCCCCCTTAGACACTTGTCACTACCTCATTGACACTTGTCCATATGTTGGACATGTGTCCTAGCATGCAAGCATGCATGGTGACACATAATCCCTTCCTTTCTTTATATAAGGATGCCTACATCCATGCATTTCACCCTCTTAGTCACTTAAAAATCTGCATATAGAGTTAGAGAGAGCTAGGAGATGAACTCCATGGAGAGATAAGAGATACATGGAGATGGAGAAGAAGAACTAGGAAGAAGTCTCCACCATTGAGATTGTGTTCAAGCTTCCTAAGCTCAAATCCAAAGCCCAAGCTCAATTTCAAGTTTAAGTGAGTATTCTAACTCACTTTAGAACCTATGTAGTATGTAGTAATGTTTATTATGTGCTTGATGTTGATAGTTTGAGAGATCCATGCCATGCAAGATAAATTTTCAAATCTGGGAAGCAGAAACTTCCAGCAGAGTGTTGTTTAGTAAAACAAACATTTTGAGCAGTTAAAAAATGGTAATGAGGCTAGGTTTTTTTGTGGAGAAAGCTAACTCCTTTATCTACAAATAACTCTTCTATAGCTCAGTCTAAAAATTACTTCTTCATAGGTGAAATGTACATGCAACGAAGTACTTTAAATCTGAGAAACAGAAACCTCCAGCAGAATGTAGTTTAGTAAAATGAGTGTTTCAAGCAGCTCCGAAATCTGAATTAAGCTAGATTTTTTTGTGGAGAAAGCTAGCTCATTTATCTACAAATACTTCTTCTATAGCCTGGTCTAAAAATGAATCCTTTATAGGTGAAATGCACATGCAACGCAGTATTATAAATCTGGGACAGAGCAGTCCGAAAATATAGAAATGTCTAAGTAAAATAAATATTTTGAGTAGCTCAAAAATGCAATTGAAGCTAGATTTTTTTTACATCAAGCTAATCCAATTTTCTACAATGTTCTAGTTTTGAGTTTGATCTACAAATCAATTTATCATGCCCAAATAAATCATATCAATTCGGTCGATATAGTAAAATTAATTCCTGACAGATTGTATAACTACTTGTATGATGTGTTTATTATTGATGTTTGCTTTCCGGTACCTATGTGGTTATAGATATCTTGTGTTATGGTAGTGCTATCGCGTATATGAGTATGTTAAGGGTTTCATCTATATGGTTATTGATATCAAATCCATGTTATAGATCCACGAGCTACACGCTAGGTTTCCGTTGTTATGAATATAATGTGATGACCATAGAGAGTTCATACCCAAGCGATAAGTATGTTGTATGGCATGATTATTGCGTTGATAGTGATTGGATAAGTTTCCATTGTAAGTATATTACGACATAAAACAGGATGTCGGATGTATAAACGTAACTTCGAAAGTATATTCGGAAGTCCTTTAATGAACTACATTCCGAAAAGAGTGACGAATGCGCGGTCGGGAAAACGTAAGGGTCGGTTGTGCTATGTTAGAAGCAGATTATGGTAAGGATAATTGTCGGATAGGTAATCTGGGCAGCAGAGATCAGGATAGTAAGAAAAAGGGATGTGTTGTTTAGTTGTGACGAGGTGATTCTTTGAGTGAAGACTCCTTTCGGTTCTTCGTGATGGAATGGATGTTCTTGCACTCTGTAAACGCTTCGGTTCTTCGTGATGGAGAAGCGGTGATTCTTTGAGTGAAGACTCCTTTCGGTTCTTCGTGATGGAATGGATGTTCTTGCACTCTGTAAACGCTTCGATTCTTCGTGATGGAGAAGCGGTGATTCTTTGAGTGAAGACTCCTTTCGGTTCTTCGTGATGGAATGGATGTTCTTGCACTCCGTAAACGCTTCATTTTTTCATGACGAAGCGGTGATTCTTTGAGTGAAGACTCCTTTCGGTTCTTCGTGATGAAATGGATGTTCTTGCACTCCGTAAACGCTTCAGTTCTTCGTGATGGAGAAGCGGTGATTCTTTGAGTGAAGACTCCTTCCGGTTCTTAGTGATGTGATGGATGTTCTTGCACTCCGTAAACACTTCGGTTCTTCGTGATGGAGAAGTGGTGATTCTTTGAGTGAAGACTCCTTTCGGTTCTTCATGATGAAATGGATATTCTTGCACTCCGTAAACGCTTCAGTTCTTCGTGATGGAGAAGCGGTGATTCATTGAGTGAAGACTCCTTCCGGTTCTTAGTGATGGGATGGATGTTCTTGCACTCCGTAAACGCTTCGGTTCTTCGTGATGGAGAAACGGTGATTCTTTGAGTAAAGACTCATTTCGGTTCTTCATGACGAAATGGATGTTCTTGTACTCCGTAACGCTTTCGGGTCTTCGTGACGAAGCGGTGATTCCTTGAGTGAAGACTCCTTTCGGTTCTTCGTGACGAAATGGATGCTCTTGCACTCCTTAACACTTCGGTTCTTGGTGACGAAGTGGTTGATGAAAGATGTTTTTGGTTGATGAAAGATGTTTCGATTGATGAAGATGTTTTGGTTGATGGAAGATGGTTTGGTTAGGAAGAGACACTTTGGGTTTGTAAATGATGTCGGATGTTAGAAATGAATGTTAGTGACATTAAGAATGTCTAGATGGGTCTCCTGAATGGTTTGTATTCCTATCGAATACGTAGTTGAGTACGCTGCTAGTTATAATTCGACGGTGAGAACGTAGAGATCCTAAAAGACATGTTGAAAGGTAGTAAATGTATTCCTATTGTGTTTTACTATATACGTTCCATTTGATTTAGATTACTCACTCAGCTTTCATAAGCTGACGACGTTCATGTCGCTGGACATTCCCATGTCCAGCTTATCCAGGTGAGGAGTACCCAGGTTATGAAGCTACGCAAGAAGGAAATGTTGAAGAAGATTACACTGAAGATGACTATGGTTATGCTAGTTAGAGAGGAGACTAGTAGTTATCCCCTGTGAATGTTTTTGATTATAACCAGAAGACTTAGCATATATTTTGTAATAGTTTTGTAAGGCCAAGAGCCATAAAGACTCTGATGTATTTATAATGATGTATTAACTAGCTAAGTACTTTGACTTCCCATTGTAATATATTCCCGTAAGTAAATGATGGTTTTATCTTTTTATTATATCGTTTAAATATTATCATTTGGTCATGGACAATTCGGTACTGCAACCAGTCACGTGCCTCAGGGTCCAAGATGAAACTTTTAAATTTTTCCATATTTTGGCTACGCCGGGGCGTGACAAGAGGATAGCCCGTGCTTTCAATAAAAAGGTTCGTCCGAGGAAGATTGTCAAGGGTGACCTTGTCCTTAAGGAGTTACGAGCTCCGATCTTCGATCCCCGTGGGAAGTTTAAACCTAAATGGGTCGGCCTTTACATCGTCAAGACTATTCTTTCCGGAGGAGCAACTTATCTCATGGACCTCGATGGTGTCGAATTCAAAGAACCAATCAACATGGATCGTCTCAAAAAGTACTATGCTTGACTATTAAATAACCATTTTCTTTCAAGCTTTGGCCTGAACTACGCTCGACCTGATTCCCGCTCGGGGATACGTAGGCAACCACAACGGTTCGGTCACCCCACCTACCTAAAATCAACTCACTTCTTTCCGACCATGGCCCAAACTACGTTGGACCTGATCCCCGCTCGGGGTACGTAGGCAGACTTTAAAAAAAAAAGAATGGCTTGCTAGGTTGAAAATCCGAAAGGACGCCTAGGCAAAAGTTAGAGTTAAATCCAAAGTGAGCAATAACAAAAGAGAGAAAAGAGCACGCTAGGTCACCTAACTTGTGCCTAGGCAAAAGTTATGAGCATTTGAGAGAAAAGTTGCGGTCCTTACCATAACCCAGAAGTCACCCTCCGCACTAGGGGCAAACTTCGGCCACTCGCCTCGTTTGCCTGAACCTCTTCTAAACTAGGGGCAAACATCGGTCATCTACCTCGTTTGCCTCACAAACATACATATCCCAAACTAGGGGCAAACTTCGGCCACCCACCTCGTTTGCCTCTAATCGTCCTAGCAAGTACCAAAAGCAACATCTAATTGAAATCTCGATTACAAAATGTTTCTAAAGCTAAAATGCATAGAATGAGATTCCCAAAGTAACCAAGGTTCACCGATAAACAAACTCTGAATATTACATAAGCAGGAAAGATAAAAAAATCAAAGTCTTTCGAAAAACAATCACACATGTTCAAAGACACTGGGAAGAATGAGCAGAATCAGTCAGGACTAGTTTTATCTTTGTGTCTTTTATTTCTTCAAAGGTCTTTAGAAATAGGCCCTTGCTCGGCTAGCCCAGCCTCTGATGAAAGCAGCAATGGTAGTGGCTCTGACTCTGGAAGCAAAGACCCTCTCAGTAAACCCCCGGGGGACCTCTTGAACTTGCCCATACTGTCTGGCCAATTGACGAGGATGATAGAAGGAGGTCTCTCTCAGTCCCATCAGCCACACCCTCTGGGAATCCCCAAGACTAGTGGTCACAGCATAAAGGCCCCAACACCTCACGATCCAGCAAATGTCAGCCTCAAATAAGGCGCCCATCATACCCACCCAATCAGCAGAAGCAAAATGAGTATGAAGCACAACTCTGCGAAAATAAACTGGCGGCACATTACCGGTCCATAACTGAAGACGCTCGTAGAGCCAACCCTGTAACACCAAAGGCGTCCCAGAAAGTAGAAGCATTCCCTGACTTGAAGCGCGATCCAAACCATTCAGGGTCTCGGCCAAAACCATGGCCATGGGGTTCTTACTTGCCTTCAGTCTGAGACATACATGCACTAAGTCGCTAGAAGCACTCGAGAACAAGAAGTGTGAAGTCATGCACAGAATCAGAGCAGCCCCACGAGTAGCATCATACACGCTGGGATTCCCAGGACTGGCATATCGAGCAATTATGGAAGCAATGTCAAGAACCTCACCTTGAAGCAGCCGGCGGGAAATAGTGATGGAATAATTCAGATATTCAGCCAAGCCTCGCGTAGGACTGAGGGTATCAGCAGAAGGGAGAATCAGGTCCAAATCAGAATCATAGCCAAGGATAGCACAGAACTCCTCAAACAAGGGGTATATCTCCAAGCCATTGAAATTGAAGACATGGTTCACCGGGTCCCAGTGAGCAATAGCAGCGCGCAAGAACTCAGTGTTCAGGGTCATCTGGCAAAGAGAGAATAGCTCGATCAAGTCGTAGCTAAAGAGGTTGATCCGCTCCACACCATCCGTGATGTTCAGCCAAGCCGTGAGTTGAGCGGGATCATACAAAGCCATATTTTCGGTCGCGGCTCTAGGAAGATTCGAAATTTCGGCAGCACCTCCCCGTTTCACGGACTATCCCACCTGCAAGGCAAAAACACTCACTATTACAAAACTGCCCATCACAGTAACACCCAACAATCACAGTGCACATGTATCATCATCAACTAAAAACAAGCACACAACCGCGCCTCCAAATCGGAAGCTATCCGGCCTAAAAGGCAAAACATCATAATAATTTATCAAAGGTCACAAAATGTTCCACACATCATCCTACACTGTCCAAATAGTCACATCACCAGTACAACCTGATCGAAAACATAAAAAGAAAATAGAATAAAATTCCCGCTTGGGGGGGGGGGGGCTCAGTCCTCCTCTTCTTCGTCCTCTGTCGGACCGCCCGGAGTGTATATCGGCGACGGTCTCCTCCTACCACCTCTGCACCTTGGACCAGTTCTCGATGAGCCAGCACCACCTCTCAGCCAAAGCATAAAAGTGTGCCAAATCATTACTGCTCTTCGAAACCAGACGGACAAAGTCTCTGAACCCGGCGTCATCGACCATCCTCTTGACGGTGGGCGAGAGTTGAGCATACCACAGGAAAGCATGGGCGAGGCTACCGTGGCCCTTCAATGCTACTTCCGGCACCTGCACATACCAGAGACGACAAAAGTCATGCACAAAATCACTATTCATGACCCGAGGTCCAAATTTGCAAAATCAAAATTTGAGCACAAATCGAACTTCTAACGATCTCTAGGTGCTCGCTACGGCTCACAAAACTAGCACAATACATGGAAATAGTCCTAAAATGTCGAAGGTTTCACATACCAAGCTCGCTAGAGCCGCGGCCGAAAGATGATGTTGGGGGTCCCGTAAAATCAAGTCCGGGGTTTGCATCTCGGCTTTCATCCGTTCCTTGGCCTTCTTAGACGGTCTCCTCAAGCTCGAAGCCATGGATCTACAAAGAAAATGGAAGTCAAAATTAAACTTTCTTCTTGCAAAATTGAGCAAACCAAAACACCAATTAAAATTCCAACTACGGGGTAGGATTACTCACCTGAGCGTGCACAAGCTGCGTTTTGGCGATTTTTGGCTCCAAAAACACCCCAAAATGGCCAAGAATGAGCTTCAAAAGCTCAAAAACCCGAGATATACAAAGATGGAGTCCGGCCACCCAGTGCCGCCGTGGCACTGGCCAACTACCGCCGCGACAGTGGTCCAGTGCCGCCACGGCACTGCTCCCCGCGGGCCCCGCTTTGCTCCGTTTTGCTCCGTTTCGCTCCGTTTTGACCTGTTTTGGCCTTTTTCAGCCTATTTTTAGCCCCGATCAGCCCTGGTGGCCCATTCCGGTCAAGATTTGTCAGGTTTTACCCCAAGCAGGCTAAAAGTTGTTAGAACTACCTCCGGCAGGCAGAAATTGGGAAAAATTGACTCCCGAGGACCGAATCGGCTATTTCAGAACAACCATCGTAAATTTTGATCAAACACGAGAGTTCCGAGAACGAATACAGGATTCTTGCCAAGGCACCAAAAAATAGAAAAGAGATTCCCCGAGAACCCCGCATCATCCCCGAGGACAGAAGCGGAAAGATACCAGCTCCCGGAGGCCCCGACCAGCCCTCTTGGATTGGGCACCGCAAGATTTGATCAATCGGGAGAGATTCAGAGTTGGGTCCTGGTTTCCGATCAAGAAAAGAGATTCCCCGAGAACCCCGCATCATCCCCCGAGAATAGAAGCGGAAAGATACCAGCACCCGGAGGCCCCGACCAGCCCTCTTAGATTGAGCATCGCAAGATTTGATCAATCGAGAGAGATTCAGAGTTGGGTCCTGGTTTCCGATCAAGAAAAGAGATTCCCCGAGAATCCCGCATCATCTCCCGAGGACAGAAACGGAAAGATACCAGCTCCCGGAGGCCCCGACAGGCTCTCTCGGAGTGAGCACCGTAAGATTTGATCAACCGTGAGAGATTCAGAGTTGGGTCCTGGTTTCCAATCAAGAAAAGAGATTCCCTGAGAACCCCGCATCATCCCCCGAGGACAGAAGCAGAAAGATACCGGCCCCCAGAGGCCCCGACAGGCTCTCTTGGAGTAAGCAACGCAAGATTTGATCAACCGGGAGAGATTCAGAGTTGGGTTCTGGTTTCCAATCAAGAAAAGAGATTCCCCGAGAACCCCGCATCATCCCCCGAGGACAGAAGCGAAAAGATACCAGCTCCCAGAGGCCCCGACCGGCCCTCTTGGATTGAGCACCGCAAGATTTGATCAACAGAGAGAGATTGAGAGTTGGGTCCTGGTTTCCGATCAAGAAAAGAGATTCCCCGAGAACCCCGCATCATCCCCCGAGGACAGAAGCGGAAAGATACCAGCTCCCAGAGGCCCAGACCAGTCCTCTTAGATTGAGCATCGCAAGATTTGATCAACCGAGAGAGATTCAGAGTTGGGTCCTGGTTTCCGATCAAGAAAAGAGATTCCCCGAGAATCCCGCATCATCTCCCGAGGACAGAAACGGAAAGATACCGCTCCCGGAGGCCCCGACAGGCTCTCTCGGAGTGAGCACCGTAAGATTTGATCAACCGTGAGAGATTCAGAGTTGGGTCCTGGTTTCCAATCAAGAAAAGAGATTCCCTGAGAACCCCGCATCATCCCCCGAGGACAGAAGCAGAAAGATACCGGCCTCCGGAGGCCCCGACAGGCTCTCTTGGAGTGAGCAACGCAAGATTTGATCAACCGGGAGAGATTCAGAGTTGGGTTCTGGTTTCTGATCAAGAAAAGAGATTCCCCGAGAACCCCGCATCATCCCCCGAGGACAGAAGCGAAAAGATACCAGCTTCCGGAGGCCCCGACAGGCTCTCTTAGAGTGAGCTCCGCAAGATTTGATCAACCGGGAGAGATTCAGAGTTGGGTCCTGGTTTTCGATCAAGAAAAGAGATTCCCCGAGAACCCCGCATCATCCCCCGAGGACAGAAGCGGAAAGATACCAGCTCCCAGAGGTCCCGACCGGCCCTCTTGGATTGAGCACCGCAAGATTTGATCAACAGAGAGAGATTGAGAGTTGGGTCCTGGTTTCCGATCAAGAAAAGAGATTCCCCGAGAACCCCGCATCATCCTCCGAGGACAGAAGCGGAAAGATACCAGCTCCCCGAGTCCCCGACAGGCTCTCTTGGAGTGTGCACCGCAAGATTTGATCAACCGGGAGAGATTCAGAGTTGGGTCTTTGTTTCTGATCAAGAAAAGAGATTCCCGAGAACCCCGCATCATCCCCCGAGGACAGAAGCGGAAAGATACCAGCTCCTGGAGTCCCCGACAGGCTCTCTTGGAGTGAGCACCGCAAGATTTGATCAACCGGGAGAGATTCAGAGTTGGGTCCTGGTTTCCGATCAAGAAAAGAGATTCCCCGAGAACCCCGCATCATCTCCCGAGGACAGAAGCGGAAAGATACCCGCTCCCGGAGGCCCCGAACGGCCCTCTTGGATTGAGCACCGCAAGATTTGGTCAACCGGGAGAGATGCAGAGTTGGGCCCTGGTTTTCGATCAAGAAAAGACATTCCCCGAGAACCCCACATCATCCCCTGAGGACAGAAGCGGAAAGATACCAGCTCGCAGAGGCCCCGACAGGCTCTCTTGGAGTGAGCACCGCAAGATTTGATCAACCGTGAGAGATTTAGAGTTGGGTCATGGTTTCCGATCAAGAAAAGAGATTCCCCAAGAACCCCGCATCATCCCCCGAGGACAGAAGCAGAAAGATACCGGCCCCCGGAGGCCCCGACAGGCTCTCTTGGAGTGAGCACTGCAAGATTTGATCAACCGGGAGAGATTCAGAGTTGGGTCTTTGTTTCCGATCAAGAAAAGAGATTCCCGAGAACCCCGCATCATCCCCCGAGGACAAAAGCGGAATGATACCAGCTCCCGGAGTCCCCGACAGGCTCTCTTGGAGTGAGCACCGCAAGATTTGATCAACCGGGAGAGATTCAAAGTTGGGTCCTGGTTTCCGATCAAGAAAAGAGATTCCCCGAGAACTCCGCATCATCCCCCGAGGACAGAAACGGAAATATACCAGCTCCCGGAGGCCCCGACCGGCCCTCTTGGATTGAGCACCGCAAGATTTGATCAACCTGGAGAGATTCAGAGTTGGGTCCTGGTTTTCGATCAAGAAAAGAGATTCCCCGAGAACCCCGCATCATCCCCCGAGGACAGAAGCAGAAAGATACCGGCTCCTGGAGGCCCCAACCGGCCCACAAGATTTGATCAACAGAAGCGGTTGAGATCCCAGAAAGAGTCACTTCATCCCCAGCAGATTCATATTAATCCTCAGCAGATTCGTACACCGTCAGTTCAATCACAGTAGTCCATTGTCGACTCATCATCTCGATTCAAACATCGTCGGTTCATTAGTCATCATCGCTCTAATTCAAAATATGCCATGGGGCTTCCATGTTCATCGCGTGACATCTCAGGATTTCATGATCATCCCTTGACTTCTGTGTCCATCTCTTGATTTCCAGGGCTCTCGTGTCCGTCAGTTATTTTCCAAAAGGCGTCTTCGATTATAGTCCTCTGAGACCCCACACCCAATTACGTTCTCTTAAGAAGCTCACTTCCCAAAATTCAGAAGTTTGCCCCTAGACTCAGAGCCTTCTAAAATCTTGGTATCCCTATCCGGGTCAATAACTGCATCATAGTCAGAAGCACCAGCACGACACCAGCCCACTCAGAGTGGCACACCCTACAGCATACTGGGCCATACAATAGGCATAATAGGATTCATAACACAACTCGTATCACATCCACGCATTGCATACCATCCTCATAGCATAGCATCCGCTTGGTTGTTGCGTGTGTACATGTGTGATTCATTCCTTTGCGCCCCGAACTACGTCCTGGTCTGATTCTCCTTGGGATACGTAGTCAGCTCACGCAGAGCACGACCAGCACTAGCCTTAGCATCATTGCACCTTTTGCAACGCTTTTTTTTTATCCTAAATCTATAACCTCCAAAAGACCTGTCTCTTCAAAACTTTGGCACTCGTTTGCGACATGCGTTGCTTCATAAGTTCCTGCCAAAGAGGGGCAAACTGTAGACACCCCATTTTTTCGGCTATCAGATTTAGGAAACCCATAGCTTGGTGGTTCACAATGATCATAAAAGACCCAAAAGGACTCCTGGAAGTCAGCTCTATCTCTCAGAATGCTCAGATTGACCAAAATACCCCTGAAAGCCCGAAGACTCCCAGATTTAGTCCCGAAGTTCTGAAAACATGCTATGTCGTAATAAAAATGATAAAATGAGTTTTTAAGTAAAACTGGAAGAAATCGTCAGCTCCCAGAGACCCCCGGAAGTCCCGGAAGTTCTCCGAAAGTCCCCGTTGACCGGTTTGACCAAGGTTTGACCAGAGTTTGACCAAGTTTGACCAAGTTTGACCGAAATTGTCCGAATTCACCGAAATCATTATAAAAGTATTAAAATGAGTTTTAAAAGAGAATCGAGCGAAAACGTCGATTCCAGGGAGCTCCCGGAGGTTCCCAGAACTTCCCGGGAATCCCAGGTTTGACCAGTTTAACTAAGATTTGACTTTGGAATCGGGGCACCGAAACAATTTTCAAATATTTTTCATGGATACTAGAGGTCAATAGCTTTCTAACGGTATATCGCACATAATTCCTGGATTTAAAACGAATTTATTTTGAATTTCCGAAGGCGAAAAAGGCGATCAAATCGGCTTTTATCGCGAATACCGCGAAACATTTCAAGGTGACCTATCCCCGAACTATTTTTTATGTAAAGTAGACTCCATTACCTTTCCAACGGTAAATCACAACCTCAGTTTGGAGTTCATACGCATTTTCTGTGAATTTCGGACGAAATAGGGCATTTTCGCAAATACCATAACCTCAGGGGGCGTAAACAGCATTATCTGGACGAGGGAGGAGCAGTGCCGCCGCGGCACTCCCCTCCAGAATAGTGCATTTTTATAATTTTTTTTGTGGTCCCATTTTGATTAATTAAAAACCAAAACGACATAGTTTTATGATTTCAGATGTTTGGAGCCAATGGGAATACTTCTAAAACTCCAAAACCACCCCAAGTTGGCCTATATAAACCCCCTATTGCTCTTCATTTTGGGGGAGTCAAATGCAAGTTTAGGAAAAGTTTGGGAGAGAAAGTTGTAGAGATAAGATTAGAGTAGAGAGAAAAGAAGCTTTCTTCTTTGATTTTCAAAACAAAAGTGAGTTCTGAACTTTGTTTCTACCTCATTACTCCTATTTACTTCAACATTCAATACACCCAACCACCATTTTAGTAAGCATTTAAGAGAGTGGAAGCTTCTTCCATGTCCAATGTCATTACATATGAGTGAAACACCATGCTACAAGTTCAATACTTCATGAATATCATCTATTGATCATCATCTACTTGCTTGTTTATTCATTGTTTATCTCTTCTTACCTCATTTCTTTTTTATTTTCTTTATTTACTTACTAGTTCATCATCATCTAAATGATGACATGAAGTTTGGGGTGAGTGAATCCTTATGGATAGTAGCTCTTGACCTCAAAAACATGTTTGATAGATGATGATCATAACTTCAATACCTCCAAGGTATCCTTGAAGTATGTTGAAGTTATGCTCAAATAAAAATAAACCTCTCCAACAATCTTGGAGGTTCTTGATGATGAGTTGAATATTGGCATTTTAGGTGGTCATAATCTTTATTGAGTATTAAAAATACACTTTCAAAACCTCTATTTCAAAACCCTCCTCAATCCCTCTCATTTTGATTTCAAGAAAGAAAACTTCATTTTCCCCAAAATCTTCAAAACAGTGAGTCAAAACAGTGAGTGAGCTGAGTTCAAAGATTTCTTTAGAACTCAATACTCAACATATATATGCAAGGCCACTTGGAAAGTCTTCTTAACTCATTGGAGAACACCCATGATTTTTGGTTTGACTTGGAAGTACTTGAAAATGGTCCATTTGGACCCAAACATTCCTTCCAAACATTCTGCCTCTGCTGTCACAGCAGCTTGACTAACTTCCAACTTCTTTTTCAGAAATATTTTCCGAACGGGGTGGTCCCAACTTATTTTTCCCTTAACCTTCAATGTCTTAGAGAACTCTTTGTACAAAATAGGCCCCTAGATCATTCGTTTTCATTTTCTAAGATTTTTCAACATTTCAGTCGACAGTACAGACTCTGTTTCTGAGTGAGCTCTGTTGTTCATATGATTTCTCTCAATCTGTGATAGCTATTAAAGATTGGCTTTTTGGGTTGTATTCTAGACACAATAAGGAACATCTCCATAAACAATCATGCATTGAAAGCATCCCTAACCCCTCTTTTCCATTTTTACAAGATCATGTTACTGTTCTGTCCACTATTCACAGCAAGCACATTTGAACTTTCATTCTTTGATTTGATGCTTATATGCCTTCCAAATTAGTTCATATCTTAGGAAGTAGTTCATACTACATTTGTACATATCCCATATTGATTTCATCCATCCATTCATGCACATTTTAGACTTTTAAGTCATCCTAGGAATCCATGAACACAAAGCACACTACAACCTTGGCACATTTTAGATACATACATTGCATCCATGCAAAGATTTGGGGTTTTGTAACTCCTAATCTATAAAGGTTATAAGGAATGATCATGATCACACGTTCATGCTTCCCCTCGATCTAATCATCCTTTCTCATCCGTCTCGGGGATTGAGAGATCTTCTCTTCTCAAAGAATAACATGCATCATTTTAGCTTGCTAAGCATCTTTGTTTTCTTTGATTTATTTGTTTCAAGAACAATTCATGCCCCCTTTAGATTAGGAAGTCTTGATTATTTGATACATGATTATACGATTTTTCCTAGGTTTATTTGTGTGATTTTCACTTTACATTGTATGATATTTGACTTAGATCTTATGAATGATATCTTATCTTTTGATTTTCAATTTCAAGATTCTTATGTGATGTAATATACTATCATAGTATTAATTGCCGAACCATACATAGTATAAGATGATTATTTGGATGCTAATTGAGGCCCGTCGAGAGACGGGGCGAGTTGAGGGTGTTTTAGTCGTGACAAAGGCTCCTTCCTCTCTCGTACCAAAACCCCGAGCCAAGTTCTTTGGTTATGAAGGGCCGGTGCCCTTTATCCGTTTGGGTGAGTCAAAATAAGGTTTCTTGGTTCCTTAAAGACCAAGTGGCGACTCTGTATCTATTTTCAACAGACCCTTTTCTCTTTCCTTGATTCAAATTTCAAACAAGTTTCAAAAGCAAAACAAAGCGGTGGAATCCCGGTATCCACAGATGGTCTCTGAGAAGAGTAGACCTCATGAGAAAATTCATAATGCTAGTTTGGGAGAACAAAATGCACTTGTCTCTATTAGTAAAGTAACGAAAGCTATTTTCTCAAATGTTGCACTCCCTATACCGGTTGGTGATGAGATGACACAAATTAAAGATGCTATTGGGTCAATTGTTGCTTGGCCAAAAGAGCGTGTGCTCATTGGTCTTAAGGTAAAATATTTACTAATTAAGTGTTATAAAACGATAGTAAATTAAAACGCATTATTTAATTGATCTTTTTCTTAACTATGAGAAAAAAGGAAGAAAAAAATGACAATGCTGGTGTCCAAAAAAAAAGTGAGAAGAAAGATGATACTGGTGTCCTGAAAGAAAGTGAGAAGAAAGATGGAAGTGAATGCTAAGTTATTCATACATTTAGCCAAATGTTAACAACCACGGAGACTAATCAAATAAGAATTCCAATAGAGAAGGATATGTTTGGAGATGATACTACTGAATGCTATGTTTTCAAGCAAGACTTGGTTGATTTTTGCGAGATGAACCCCTTAGATGTCACGTGTATTAAGGCATACATGAGGTAAGAGATGAAATTAATTTTTACTATCTTATTTGATTGTCTTTGATATACTAATTATTTATTTTATGGTTAAGGCTTTTGTATGTGAAACTTGAAAAGTCTCAGAGAACTGTTATATTTTTCAATTCTGAATTATTCAATACTACCTCACATCAAGAAAAAAGAAAACTGGTTAAGGAAAGATTGCAAAATGCAAAGAGGAACCAAGTGTGCTTTATTCCATACAACATTCAAACGGCGTAAGTTATTCATTTTTCTTCCTAAGGCATAATAATCTTTAATATGAAAATGCTAAGTTTTATGCTAAATTACACAGGTTTCATTGGGTCTTACTTGTCATCGATCTCTCTATCATGGAGTGTTATTGGTTCGATCCAAAAAGTATAATTAAACCGAGTGAACAAATGAAGTTGCATATCAATACGTGAGTAAATTCTTATTTACTGAATTTTCCCTCATTGTCTATTACATGTTTGCTATTAATTCAAAACTCTTTGTCTTGAAGTGCGCTCGTATCATTGCATATCGATGGAATGAGAATGCCAAAGCCTATTTGGAAAATCCCAAAGGCAAGTAAATAAGAATTAAAATGATTCGTTTAGTTCTTTATTATTAACTACTAAGTTATCGACATGTGTCTTAATATAGTGTCCACAACAAGAAGGGAGTGTTCAATGCGGGTACTTTTTCATGTTGTTCATGAGAGACTTGATTGGGGATCCTTCTCTTTCCCTTGAGAAAAAGATTTTTGTTTTTTGATTGAGTTTTGATGATCATTAATTAACTTTTGTTTTATATCTTTTAGATGAAAAAGTTGTGTGATGAAAAAACTTACACACTTGATGATATCAATGAAGTGCGGACTGAGTTCATAGATTTCATTGTGGAACATATACCCGAATGAAAGTATAGGTAATTAACTTGCTTATATCACAATAAACATGCATCTTGGCTTTACTCTTATATTCATTTAAATAACTAGTGTTCATCTATTTGTATCTAACTTGCAATCTGTAAGTCCGATTTGAGTGTCATTTCTACCTTCAAGTCTATTTAGGTGAGTTTGAAGTTTAGGTTCCGATCCTGTATCATTCCTAGTGTTCTCCAAGTCATTTTTCCATCTTCTTATGTCCAAAGTTGCTTTTTCTATTATTTATTTTTTCGAACCCCGCTTTGCTATTGCAAGTTTAGAGTGTTTTAGTCGTGAATAGTTATTGCAATTTTCTAGTGGCATTTCAAGTGGTTAGCTCTGTTGAAAAACAGGTTTAAATGGAAAGTTTAAACGCGTAGCGGAAAAATCAAGTTATGAAACTTTATTGGCATGCCCGGATCTACTACTCGTCAATTCTACAGATGCGCACAAGAGGGGACACGAGTTATACCTTAATGTCTTGAACCCAATTCTGATCTTCAACTTCCAGCAGCCTCCACTAGATGATCTTCACCCTTATGACTCCTGCGGATGCCTGCCAGAAAGACTAGGGTTGGTGGGAACCCTAATGGAGAGGATAGAGAAGGTTTTGGGACTCCAAAACAGTTTCTGCAGCTTCTGACGTTCAAAATGACGAACAACTTTTTCCAGAACGCAGCTGCCCTATTTATAGATTCCCAGAACCGACCTAGACTTCGAGCGATCGAAGTGCATTCGATCGATCGAACATTCGATCGATCGAACCATCTTCGATCGATCGAACCTGCAGACTTCAATCGATCGAGATATCTTCGATCGATCGAACCTGTCTGGACATCATCCTCAAGCATCTTTCCAAGCATCCTGGCGGAGCTAAGAGTGGGACCTCCTAGGCTCTTTATTGTTGGCTCAGACCAGTTTATTAATTACCATGACCAAACTCTTTGATCAGCAAACTAACCAACTGGTCAGTTAACGTTTACTCCACTATAAAACGATAACTGAACTCCAACGCAAAAGAACATATCCGAAGCGATAACTAGACTTGTATGTTGTACTAATGTCCCTCTACCGTCAGCATTCGTAATCATATTCAGGTAGTCGGATAACTGTTACTGTCAACCTGAATCATGATTACTTCTTGTATTCCTTGAGTCCCATTCACTACTCATGATTACCAAACATGTTGATAACTCTTATCAACAAGACTGCAGTACTCAGTAATCGACATGGTGACATTCTCAAGGGAATGCTTACTCTGAAACAGAGGGTAGATTCTATCTTGACAATATATGTTCACAACCCTATGAATATGACATACCCAAGATACCCAGGTGTTGATCTTTTATAGACCTCACTGATTGGTAAGTCAAAGCAGCCATATCCACAGTCTGTGTTCATAATCGTCTCAAGATTGAGAACACATACCTTATACAAGTTATGAGTTCCTATTGACTGTTGACAGCATTGAACGTCAATAGGAAACTCAGGTCCGTCAATGCACTATAAGCACTAGCATATTAACCAAGAGTCACACTCTAGTGATTGAGATTTATCACTCCATCCAATGGTAGTTAATGATGCTACAGTGTATACCTGATGAGATATCCAGTCTCATCATCCACTGTGACAAGCTTTAAGTATCAAAGAATAGTAATTCGTATCTCATTGTATGTATCTCATACACACACGAAATACTTACTATGATACTTATGGATTAAACAATCATCTCATGAAAGAAACATACATAATGAAATGTAAAGCTGATATCCATATATTAAAAAGTCAATGTCTAATACATAAAGTAATGGTTTGAGGGCACAAACCCAACAAACTCCCACTTGCACTCATAACCATTCAGAACTACATCTAAGACCTAGACTATCTAGATGACGATCAAAGACCTTCTGTGGTAAGGCCTTTGTAAATGGATCAGCAAGATTGTCAGCGGTGGCAATCTTGGTGACAATCACATCTCCACGTTGAACTATATCTCGGATTAGGTGATATTTCCGCTCTACGTGCTTTCCCTTTCCGTGGTTCCTTGGCTCCTTGGACTGAGCCACTGCCCCACTATTATCACAATAAAGCGTAATAGGCGACAGCGACGCTGGTACCACCTCGAGTTCCATAAGGAACTTCTTGAGCCAAACAGCTTCCTTTGCGGCTTCACAAGCAGCCACATACTCAGCTTCTGTAGTTGAATCTGCAATGCATTTCTGCTTAATGCTCCTCCAACTGACAGCACCACCTCCCAAGGTAAAGAGATGACCGGACGTCGACTTCCTTGAATCTTTATCTGACATAAAGTCCGAGTCAGTGTATCCCACTGGAATTAACTCACTACCACCGTACATAAGCATGTAATCTTTAGTTCTTCTCAAGTACTTAAGAATGTGCTTAACGGCTGTCCAATGCTCTGGACCTGGATTCGACTGATATCTGCTAACCATGCCAACGGCAAAGCAGATATCTGGTCTAGTGCATAACATCGCATACATGAGACTTCCCACTGCAGAAGCATAGGGAACTCCTGTCATGCGATTCCTCTCCTCCTGTGTCTTTGGACACTGGTCCTTGGAGAACGCTAAACCATGCCTGAAAGGTAACAAACCTTTCTTTGAATTATCCATTGAAAACCTAGTTAGCACCTTATCGATATAACCAGCTTGAGATAATCCCATTATCTTTCGCTTGCGATCCCGAAAGAGCTTTATCCCAAGAATATAGCTCGCCTCTCCTAGATCCTTCATATCGAAAGTACTAGCTAGCCAAACCTTGACCGTTGACAATGCCGCTACATCATTTCCAATGAGTAGAATGTCGTCAACATAAAGCACAAGAAAAGCCACCACTTTTCCTTCACTCTTCTTGTATACACAAGGTTCATCCAGATTCTGTATGAAACCAAACGATTTGACCGCTTGGTCAAATCGTATGTTCCAACTTCTGGATGCCTGCTTAAGCCCATAAATGGACTTTTGCAACTTGCATACCAAGTTACCTTTCCGACCAGCTATGAACCCTTCTGGTTGTTACATATAGATGTCCTCCTCAAGATTGCCATTCAAGAATGCAGTCTTGACGTCCATCTGCCAGATCTCAAAATCTAGGCATGCAGCAACGGATAAGAGTATTCTGATGGACTTGAGCATGGCCACCGGCGAGAAGGTTTCCTCATAGTCAATGCCCTCCCTCTGAGTATAACCTTTCGCAACAAGCCTTGCCTTAAAGGTCTCAACCTTTCCATCAGATCCTCTTTTCCTCTTGTAGACCCATTTACAGCCAATGGGTTTAATATTGGCTGGAAGTTCTACAAGATCCCAGACCTGATTAGAATCCATAGATTCCAATTCAGCCTTCATAGCTTTAACCCAATGAGCTGAATCAACATCAGCCATTGCCTCTTCGTATGTGGTAGGATCAGATTCAGATTCTATGGAGACAGCTTCAAAAACTTCTCCTAAGAACATGTATCTATCAGGCTGGCTGATAATCCTTCCACTACGACGAGGTACTGGTGCGGAAATAGGTAAAGAAGTGGTGTTTTCCTGATTTACATCGTTATTAACTACGGGTTGGACTGAGGGCTCTCCTTCTATCTCTCTAAGATCTATCCTTCCCTTAGGTTTATGGTTCATGATATAATCATCCTCCAAGAAAATAGCATTCGTACTGACGAACACCTTCTGTTCTCTTGGATCATAAAAATACCATCCATAAGTACCCTTTGGATACCCCACGAAGTAACATACTTCCGATCTAGAATCCAACTTGCTCATCTTTCCTTTTAGCACATGTGCCGGACATCCCCATATCCGGAGATGTTGCAAAGAAGGCTTGCGCCCAATCCACATCTCTCGTGGTGTCCTGGGAACAGATTTGCTTGGTACTAGATTTAGTATGTAAGCAGCGGTTTCCAAAGCATAACCCCAAAGAAATAAAGGTAACTCAGAATAACTCATCATTGACCTAGTCATGTCTAAAAGAGTCCGATTCCTTCTCTCCGCTACACCGTTTTGCTGAGGCGTACCAGGTGCAGTCAACTGTGACAGAATCCCATTCTGTACGAGGTGATCAATAAATTCATTAGAGAGATACTCGCCACCTCGATCAGATCGAATGGCCTTGATATGTGTGCCCAATTGCTTCTCCACTTCAGCCCTAAACTCTTTGAACTTTTCAAAGGCTTCAGACTTGTGCTGCATTAGGTACACATATCCATACCTAGAGTGGTCATCAGTAAATGTTATGAAATACTCATAACCACCCCTTGCTCTAATATTTATTGGTCCACACACATCAGTATGAACTAATTCCAACAATGCATTGGTTCTATTGCCCTTTGCAGGAAAGGGCCTTTTGGTCATCTTACCCTCTAAACAAGACTCGCAGACTTCTATTGGTTCGAGAACCAAATCGCCTAAGACCCCTTCTTTGACTAGTCTGCCAATCCTATTTAGATTGATATGACCAAGCCTCATATGCCAAAGCCTTGTTGGATTAGTGGAAGATCTCTTTCTTTTAGATGGTACAGTTACCACTGAGTTATTAAGTTCCATACAAGAATCTTTAGAAATATTGGGAGTAATCACATACAAACCATTTGATTTAACACCAGAACATATAAAAGAACTATTTCTTTTAATCACAACTTCAGTTCCAAAATTAAAAGAATAACCATTATTCGATAAATTAGAAACTGAAATTAAATTACGTCTCATTGAAGGGACGTAAAGTACATCTGATAAAATCAAAACTTTATTGTCTAGAAATTCTAAAACTACGACTCCTATAGCAACCGCAGAAACGGTTGCGCTAGAACCTAGAGTAAGTACGATTTCCCCATCACTGCACTTCCTGGTTGATCTGAACCCCAGCAATGAATTACAGATATGGTTAGTCGCACCAGAATCAATGCACCAAGTGTTTGAAGTATCCGTTATAAAACTTACTTCAATCACATGTGATTCAATCATACCTTGAACTCTTGTAGCTAAGAATTCTGGACAGTTCCTCTTCCAGTGGCCCTTCTCACCACATTGGAAACACTTTCCTTTGCTTTGGCCACCCACCTTCCCTTTGCCCTTACCTTTTCCCTTAGATTTTGCAATCTTAGGGACCGGTCCAACACTTGAACCTCCAGTGCTAGCCTTCTTCTTCCCTTTCTTTCCTTTAGGCACAGATCGGGAAGAGGAAGCGCTTTTCTCAACGTTTAAAACGCTGCCCCCAGGTTTGATCACCCCTTCCGCTGCCAATAAAGAGCTCATCAATTCGCTCATTGAAAAATCCATTTTATTCATATTATAATTCAGTTTAAATTGAGCGAATGATGGCGACAGCGTATTGAGGATCATATCAACTTGGGTCTGTGCATCGATGTTGGCACCTAGGGTCTCCAGCTCGTTTAAATAACCAATCATTTTCAAAACATGTTCTTTGACTGGAGTCCCTTCCGACATCTTAGCACTCATTATCTTCTGCATAGCTACCTGTCTGGCAGGCCTGCCATGCTCCCCAAACATCTTTTTCAGGGATTCGATAATGTCACTGGCGGAATTGTTCGACTGGTATTGGTGTTGTAACACATTAGCCATAGAAGCCAATATGTAACAACGAGCCATCCCATTCGACTTTTTCCATTTATCGAACTCGCGTCTAGCAGCAGCCGAAGCATTTGCAGCGGGTTCTTCGGGGCATGGGGTGGTGAGGACATATATGTGATCCTCCGCAGTTAACACGATGTCAAGGTTACGTTTCCATTCAGTGTAGTTGTTTCCAGTTAACTTGTTTTGAGTGAGTATGGTGGCAAGTGGACTAAATGCAGATCCAGACATTATGATTTACTGAAAAATCAAAAAACAAAATAAATATGGATATCAGAATTTGACAGTTTGAAATAAAAGAATCCTTTTAAAACTCTTATTTTAAAACAAAGTCGCCGGAATATCGAAACGAAAGAGTAAAGCCTCCGTGTGGTGGTCAATGTTCGATCTTTCGATTTATCATAACTTATCCGCTATGCAACTCTTGCAAAACAAGTTATGACTTCCGAACCTATTTGATCTCTAAGTTTCTGAATAATGCCCCGTGTGGGATCCCTTATCCATAGCTTAGCTAGTGTGTACCATTAACTAGGATCCAATCACAACCGTCTCAAGTAGCGCCTCCGTATGGTGGTCACCCTCTAACACGTCTGATTGATCCTTATCAAAAAGAAGTTCACATCTAGTAACTTATGAGTAATGCATCCTCCGTATGGAATGATCACCCCTGGCGAGGTGACACAGAATGCATCACTCATCTTACAGTGAACCGTTAATGGAAGATCGTGGGTGTAATTAATAAGACCCTCTCCCACTAGATTTAGTAAAAAAGGATTTTGCTTTTTGAGAAAATCTGTTTCTACACACTTCCCATAAACATCTAATGTTTACTAATGTGTTGAAAACGGTTTTTGAATTTTATTTTAGAAAACTTGTTTTGCGTGCATGCAACAATGTATTATACGCCAATCACAAACAAAGCACATAAAATAAAAAACTAAAATGAAATAAAAGACATCCAAACGATGCCTCTATCTCCCATGGCTCTATCTCCATAGAACCTGCTTTTGGTTTGATCGCCTCCAGCTCCATCTTCATGGACAATTCTAATTCTATTACATTGAACCTATGCCTCTTTTGAGGCTTACAATTTATCTAGAAATAGAAATAGCAACAACAAAATAAAAGGCTAGGGAAACCGGTGCGACTTTCCTTTTCGTAGGATTGAAGTCGCAGCGCCCTTTACATATGCCTTAAAACCAAACCAAACTTAAAACAACACACCAATCTAAAACATTCAAACACAAAATTAAATGCTCTTGGCGCCATGGGAGATAGCGACTAACTTTTGCTTAATGTTAGTTGAACACACATCCACGCATATATATAACAAAATATAACTATTGGAACCCTTAATTGATTCACACAGTATATAAACTCTTTACATACTGAATTAGAACTCAAAACAGCATCTAACTTCTCTGTCATAGTTCGATCGATCGAAGACCGTTCGATCGCTCGAACCTTCGATCGATTGAACACTGTTCAATCGCTTGAACATTCTATTTCACAGAATGATTAAAAATTTTGCAGAATACGTTAAAATTAAACTTTTAATTTCAAAATACTTTTAAAACTGTGAAACAAAGATCCTGACAAAGAGTCTGTCTCGATCGATCGAACTCTGTTCGATCGCTCGAACAACAGAAGGTTTCGATCGATCGAAACCTGTTCGATCGCTCGAGTACAGAGCGTTCGATCGATTGAGACTACTTCGATCGATCGAACCCATCTTGCATCCAATGCAATCACAGATTTGTATACTGCTGCGATAACACTGCAGAAACAGATCTGTGACGATGCAGTTTCGAAAGCAGTTCTAAAATCAACATGCAAATCAAAATAGTGTTCCAAAAAACGCATCTATGGATCCAAACGAGCGTGGCTCTGATACCAATTGTTGGAAAAACAGGTTTAAATGGAAAGTTTAAACGCGCAGCGGAAAAATCAAGTTATGAAACTTTATTGGCATGCCCGGATCTACTACTCGTCAATTCTACAGATGCGCACAAGAGGGGACACGAGTTATACCTTAATGTCTTGAACCCAATTCTGATCTTCAACTTCCAGCAGCCTCCACTAGATGATCTTCACCCTTATGACTCCTGCGGATGCCTGCCAGAAAGACTAGGGTTGGTGGGAACCCTAATGGAGAGGATAGAGAAGGTTTTGGGACTCCAAAACAGTTTCTGCAGCTTCTGACGTTCAAAACGACGAACAACTTTTTCCAGAACGCAGCTGCCCTATTTATAGATTCCCAGAACCGACCTAGACTTCGAGCGATCGAAGTGCATTCGATCGATCGAACCATCTTCGATCGATCGAACCTGCAGACTTCAATCGATCGAGATATCTTCGATCGATCGAACCTGTCTGGACATCATCCTCAAGCATCTTTCCAAGCATCCTGGCGGAGCTAAGAGTGGGACCTCCTAGGCTCTTTATTGTTGGCTCAGACCAGTTTATTAATTACCATGACCAAACTCTTTGATCAGCAAACTAACCAACTGGTCAGTTAACGTTTACTCCACTATAAAACGATAACTGAACTCCAACGCAAAAGAACATATCCGAAGCGATAACTAGACTTGTATGTTGTACTAATGTCCCTCTACCGTCAGCATTCGTAATCATATTCAGGTAGTCGGATAACTGTTACTGTCAACCTGAATCATGATTACTTCTTGTATTCCTTGAGTCCCATTCACTACTCATGATTACCAAACATGTTGATAACTCTTATCAACAAGACTGCAGTACTCAGTAATCGACATGGTGACATTCTCAAGGGAATGCTTACTCTGAAACAGAGGGTAGATTCTATCTTGACAATATATGTTCACAACCCTATGAATATGACATACCCAAGATACCCAGGTGTTGATCTTTTATAGACCTCACTGATTGGTAAGTCAAAGCAGCCATATCCACAGTCTGTGTTCATAATCGTCTCAAGATTGAGAACACATACCTTATACAAGTTATGAGTTCCTATTGACTGTTGACAGCATTGAGCGTCAATAGGAAACTCAGGTCCGTCAATGCACTATAAGCACTAGCATATTAACCAAGAGTCACACTCTAGTGATTGAGATTTATCACTCCATCCAATGGTAGTTAATGATACTACAGTGTATACCTGATGAGATATCCAGTCTCATCATCCACTGTGACAAGCTTTAAGTATCAAAGAATAGTAATTCGTATCTCATTGTATGTATCTCATACACACACGAAATACTTACTATGATACTTATGGATTAAACAATCATCTCATGAAAGAAACATACATAATGAAATGTAAAGCTGATATCCATATATTAAAAAGTCAATGTCTAATACATAAAGTAATGGTTTGAGGGCACAAACCCAACAAGCTCTTGGCCTTGAGCATAGTATTCTCATATGTTGTTTAGTAGAAGAACGCTACCTTAATATTTGTGCATTTGTTTTACTTTGTTGCCCATTAAATAGATTTAGTTCTTTGCTACTTAGGCTTGAAAAAACTTAGTTTTGGGGATTTTGAATAGTGAAATGGGAAAGCGTGTATCCGAATACCACAAAACCTTACTCACACCTCAAATATGCCTAAATAAACTTGTAAGAACTAACCAAATGCATAACGGAATCACGGTTCACAAACAATGCGAAAAAATGACTTTTTCATCACTAAAACTTGAAAAACCTTAGTTTTTAAGGTATTGAGTAGTGAAACTGTAAATTGCTTATCCGAACGCCACAAAACCCTACTCGCATCTCAAACATGCCTAAATAAACTTGTGAGAACTAACGGAATGCATGACGGAATCACAGTTAACAAATAAAAAAATGTCTTTTGCATCACTTAGACTTAAAAAAACTTAGTTTTTGAGTAGTGAAACAGTAAAGTGTGTATTTGAATGCCATGAAACCTTTCTCGCATCTCAAACATGCCTAAATACACTTGTGGGAACTAATGGAATGCGTAACGGAATCACAGTTAACAAATAATGCGATAAAATGACTTTTTCATCACTTAAACTTGAAAAAACATAGTTTTTGAGGTTTTGAGTAGTGAAACTATAAATCGCTTATCCGAACGCCACAAAACCTTACTCGCATCTCAAACATGCCTAAATAATCTTGTGGGAACTAGCGGAATGCATAACGGAATCACTGTTAATCAATAATGCGAAAAATGACTTTTTCATCACTTAAATCTAAAAAAAAAAACCTTTTTTTTTTAGGTTTTGAGTAGTGAAACAGTAAATCGCTTATCCAAACACTACGAAACCTTACTCGCATCTCAAACATGCCTAAATAAACTTGTAGGAACCAACGGAATGCATAACGGAATCACAATTAACAAACAATGCAAAAAAATGACTTTTTTCATCACTTAGACTTGAAAAAACTTAGTTTTTGAGGTTTTGAGTAGTAAAATGGTAAAGAGTGTATTTGAATACCACAAAACCTTACTTGCACCTCAAACATGCCTAAATAAAATTGTGAGAACTAACTGAATGCATAACAGAATCACGATTCACAAATAATGCAAAAAAAATGACTTTTTCATAACCTAGACTTGAAAAAACTTAATTTTTGAGGTTTTGAGTAGTGAAACTGTAAATCGCTTATCCGAATACGACGAAACCTTACTCCCATCTCAAACATACCTAAATAAACTTGTGGGAACTAACGGAATGCATAACGGAATCATAGTTAACTAATAATGCAGAAAAATGACTTTTTCATCACTTAGACTTGAAAAAACTTATTTTTTTGAGGTTTTGAGTAGTGAAATGGTAAATCATGTATCCGAATACCATGAAACCTTACTCACACCTCAAACATGCCTAAAGAAACTTGTGAGAACTAACGGAATGCATAACGGAGTCACAGTTCACAAATAATGAAAAGAAAATGAATTTTTCATCACTTAGGCTTGAAAAACTTAGATTTGGGGTTTTGACGGTTGAAACTGTAAACCGCTTAACCAAATTCCATGAAACCATACTCAACTCACACATGCCTAAAAAAACTTTTGGGAACTAATAGAATGCACAACAAAATCACGGTTCACAAATAATGCGTATTAGTTTTAGAAGCCTTAAGTCTATGAATTTGCATATTCGATTCTAATTTGCAATCTGTGAATCGGAATTGTATGTCGTTTATTCCTACAAGTCTATTCAGGTGAGCATGAAGTTTATGTTTTGGTCCCGTATCATTCCGAGTCCCCAAATACATTTTGGTCTCTCCAAATCCCCAAACATAGTTTTACTCTTTTATTATTTTATATATACAACTGATTAATTAAAACTTTTTCTTTTTTGTAGGTACAAAGTTTCACATTTTGATGGAAAGTTCTAACAATCGAACCACTTTTTTTGTTGGGCTAATTTTTTTTCTGTTGCTTTCATAGTTTTGTTAGTACTTTTTGATGAATGTAATATGTATATGTTATTAGTTTAGCACTTGACATGGATCAATTGTATCTGTTTTTTGTTCATTCCAAGTAATTGGTTGATATTGAGATGAATCAATGAAATTTAGTAGTTGAAATACATCATTGAGTTGGATTGAATTTTGTACAGGGTGGTATATATTGTTTTTATAGGGTGGTATTGAATCAGTATTATTTAGAACATTTATGTCGTTTTTAAAAAAAATTGACATAACTATTTACACATTTATGTCACTTTTATCAAGTATTTATGTCACTTTTATAATGTATTTATGTCACTTTTAAAGTTTTTGTCACTTTTATAGTATTTATGTCACTTTTATGACTTTGATGTCATAATTATGTTTGGTATTTAAGTCACTTTTCTACTTTTGTGTCACTTTAGGTTAAAAGTGACATAAATAAAATGGTATTTATGTCGATTTTAAGTATTTATGCCACTTTTTATTAACATATATTTTGGTTTTATGAAACATTTATGTCACTTTTAAAACATTTATGTCGCCTCCATTTATATCACTTTTTACTATTAAAAAAGTGACATAAATGTCTATTTATGTCACTTTTTAAGTGGCATAAAAAGCCTTTTTCCTTATAGTCCAAGATCAACACATGGGTATCTTGGGTAATCAGGTATGCAACATTGGGACATATATTGTCAAGATGGAATTCTACCCTCTTCTGTAAGAGTAAGTATTCCCTCAAGAATGTCACTAGGAGTGATTACCGATAGCTGGCCAGCCTTGTCAACAAAGTGTTTGTTGACATGTTTGGTAATCTAAGCGTAGTGAATGATACTCGACGAATATAAGATGTATTTATCTATTGAGCTAATAGTATCTTAAAACATGTATCCGGATGATAAATATGAATACTGCTTTGAAACGGACATATGTATCATATTATACAAGTCTAGCAATCGCTTATGTATGTGTGATTTCGTTCTTATGCACTAGAGTGCAATTATCATTTTATATTGGAATTAACAATAATTGATTAACGATTGATTCCTTGGTTAACGAGTATTGACTAGATGGAATAATAATTAATCAGAGCCAGTAATTTAAGAACCTAGGGGTCTCACTCTTAGCTCAAAAGGATGTTTTGATGTGAAGGAACAATGCAATGAAAAATTTGGAAAAAAGTTGGAGCCAATCAATTGGTGAAGCAATCGATTGCATAAAATGCTATCGATTGGTACTTAAGTCAGTTCAAAAGTTTATAAATACAGGATCTGAGGGCAAAATGTTAGCAGAACGTCCTTTATTCTCCCATAAGTTCTAGTATTGCATATAGACTTCCCAAACCCTTCCTAGAGTTCCCAGGTTTGTTTTAAAGTGGTTTCTACCAAACCCAAACATCCAAGCACATCCAAGAGTCATAGGAGTGAAGATCTTTTGAATTGAAAGATCAAAACACATTGGGAACGAAGATCACTAGTGCTGGGCAACGCTCACGAAAAGTAGATCGGACTACTCAATATTTATTGCAACTTGATGAATTTTGGACACGATGAAGCTGACATCGAGACGTAGCTGCTATTAAAATTTGAGGTCAATCAGAGATCGTTTAGTTCCTCTGTTGATCGCATCTTTGTCGGATCAAAGTGATCGGGATCGAATCGTCAAAACAATCATTGAAGAGTTCTCAAAGCGATTCCAAAAATCACAAAGGTATATCTATATCTATGTGTTTGTATGTATATTGACTACATGTAATAGAAAAGAGAGAAGTAGATCCTATTTGATTAATTTTAAACTGTATTCGTATTCTACTGCACACTGAGATCCAATTTTTCCTTCAGTACTTACCTCTGGAATGACTGGTGATGTGGTGACCAACCTCTGTTAGATAGCCCTTCCTTCCATGACCTTCAAGTCAGGGATATTATTGATACCAATGGTCAATGGGACTTGAGCCCTATGGCCCACCTTGTCGCTCCTCAGATTAGAGATCTCATTCTCAATACCCCTCTACCCATTTTGGTCAAAGTTTGCAAGACTCACTTCCTGGTCCCCATCTCCCAATGGTGTTTTCAGTGTTAGTAGCGTCCATTCCTTCATATCTCATTTGCATGACCCCAATTCCATGTTGATTGGGCTTTCATTTGGAAACTCCCCATCCCCAATAACCTTAAGCATCTTCTATGAACTTGCTTTCATGACAAAATCCCTTCTAATAGCTTGAGAGCTCAGAGAAACATTGTGGATGATCCCATCTGCTCTAAATGCAATTTGTGGACCGAGAATACCCTACACATTCTTAGGGATTGCAAATGGTCCAAAGATATTTGGAACACTGTCATTGAGAGGTCCCAACCCTCATTCTTCTCTCTTAACTTGATTGATTGGTTGAGCTTGAACCTCAAAAACTCGACCAAAAACATTTTGACTAGCATTCCTTGGAATGTTTTGTTTGCTGCAGAATGTATTCTCTAATGATCACACCCCTCTCTCCATTATCCATTGCGAGGTTAATTCCTATGCAATTGATATATATCAAGCTTGTGATAGGAATTCTTGAAGCAGCACCCCTTCTTCTCTTCTAATTCATTGGTTTCCTCCTCCTACAGGATTCCTTAAACTCAATATGGATGGCAACTGCAAAGGAAATCCAGGACCAAGAGGATTGGGTGGACTATTTCATGATGATCAAGAAAGGTGGATCGAAGGCTACTTTCGCCACCTTAACCACTGCACCAGACAGTTTTTTGAACTCAAAAGCTTGAGAAGAGACCTCCACCTTGCCGCAACCAACGAATGGAAGAAGATCATAGTTGAAACGGACTCTGAGACCTCTTGCAACCTTCTGAAGTCGCACAATGAAAAGCACACATTCGGATCATCAATGAAGACGACATTTTTCTATGTCATGAAGTGAGGGGTGTGATGAGTTATACCAATCGAAAAGAAAATCATTGTGCCGATATTCTGGCTAATAAAGGAGCCAATCAAGATTTTAATTTTGTTTGTATTAATCATCCAACGGATGATTTTATGTTGCCTATTATGGTGGACTCCATGGGTGTCTGTTTTCCTACAAGAAGCTAGGCCTTTTTCTTTCTTTCCTGTTAACCCAAAAAAATAAAAATAAAAAAACATAACCCAATATCACTTCTGATTAGTATAAAGGAAAATTCTATGATGCAACCGAGTGGTTTTAATTGTATCATACATACTAGTGGTTTTGGGAGCTAAAATGTCGTGGTTGGGCCCCAAAATATTTTAGTAGGTGCCAAAGTGTGGTATAAAATCCACTCCACTTTTTTAAAATCAAAGTGGTTTCAAAGTTACCAGAATTTGGAACTTACTTTTTGGGACATAAATTGCATCTGCTTATCACCAAATTAATTAGAATGTATGGTACAATCAAAACCACTAAGACGTATCATAGAATTTCTAGTAGTAAATGTTTGGAAAAAGATATGAAGAAACTAGTGATTTAACAGTGGCGGACCAAGGATTTTGTGTTTATTGGATTTGGATCTGGTAGTAAATGAGTTCTACTATAACTTTTGTAGACTATTTATACGTATTTTAAGTTCTAGACAAATAGTCAAAACAATAGCTGTGTCAATTAAATTTAGGTCTTGTTTGTTTCACGAACTGAGTAATGTGGTATTACTCTTCCCCTTCATTATTATGCGGGCTACTAATGCCACACCCCATGGAATAAATAGTTGTTCGTATAAGGACTATTAAGTTGAAATTGACAATTATTGTGATCCACCCACACAACAAACTACTGAATTAAAATGGAATTAGTCCAATTTCTAGTGTACCTATATTAGTCTTGCAAAACAAACGTGGCCTTAGGGCTTTTGATTTTTCAAATTCATATGGATGGTTTATGTTGTAAATGTTAAAATTCTGGGAAGATAAATTTCTAAATTAGTTCTAAAACTTTACAGTTACAAATATATTGCACAAGTTTGGCGTGGCATGGCCCCCTTCATCTATATGTGGGTTCGTACATGAATTTAAGCAGGAGTGTTATAAAAATTGAACCAATCAACTGTACCGATCGGTTCGGTTGATTTTCAAATAGATACTATAAGTTAAAAAATATCGATCGTAAACTAGCAAAATTGACCAAATTGAGGACAGTTGAATCAGTTTTAAAATTTTTGAAAAAAAAACACTACCGATTGACACCCCTAAAATTTAAGTGTTTATACTCTTTGTCTCAACCATTATTAATGCACTTAACTAATGGTGGGGCTTAATACATCCATCTATTTGCTAAATACACCCCATATCCTTTTATTGTATTCATTTTTAGACAATAACCCCAAACTACCCCTCTATCCCTAACCCTACCCCCAAATCCCTCTCACCTAAACTCTCTCTCTCTCTATCTCTCTCTTTCTCCCTCTCTCCCTCTTTGTCAAACCACAAGCTCTTCTAGGCCAAACTGAAACTAGTTTTGCTAATAGAACAAGCCCTCTTTTGCAATTCACAAACACACCCAAATAGATCAGAAATCAGAACAATAAAACACAAATAGACCTCTCTCTCTCTCTCTCTCTCACACACACACACACACACACACACACATACACTAAAACTTTAATTCAAAGACAATAAAATATATCATAACAAAAAAAAATACAAATATGCCCCTCTCTCTTATACTGAAATTGAATTGACACACCCAAAATAGACTTCTCTTTCTCTCTCTACCTGACTGGGTTGTGAGTAATTATTTGAACAGGGACTCTGATTAGAGTAAAATTCGGAGTTGGGTTTCTTCACGAGTTGTTTCAATGAATATTACAATTTTAATACTTAATTATTAAACCAGAGTGTATTGAAACTTAAAGACTGAAACAGGGTAAATCATTCATACTAAAAACGACTCTATAGAGCTGTTTTTAGTAAAAAACGAGTTTTTTTTATCTAAGATCGATTTTACTAAAACTGAGTTTAATGTTGATTTTTTTTTATTTTCTCCAAAATAGTATTTCTAAAAAAGAAAAAAGGATTAGTCTTTTTTTGTAAAAAAAAAATGACTTTAAAAAATGCCGGTTATGCTAAAAATGACTATAAAGTCGTTATTACAAAAAATGACTTTTGATAAAAATTGATTTTAGTTAAACCGACATTAATTAAAGTCGTTCTTACTAAGAACGACTTTAAAGTCGGTTTAAAACCCCTCTAGCCTCGTTTTCTGATTTCTCTCTCTCTCTCTCTCTCTCTCTCTCTCTCTCTCTCTCTCTCTCTCTCTCTCTCTCTCCCTTCTTCTTCTCTCTCTCTCTCTCTCTCTCTCTCTCTCTCTCTCTCGCTATCCGCTGGCGTTCTCTCCTCCAAATCTCCTCCTTTCTATTCCGTCCCCCCCTCTCCAGTCTCACCACCACCATACCACTAGCTCCTCTGCCGATGACACCCACCGAGGAGGCTGCCGACCCACAATCTCTCTCTCTTTCTGACGACATTCTCTCTTTCCTTCAGGTATTTATATATTTATGTAAATATATATGTATTTATATATGTATATATGTATATTATGCATATATGTAAATTTACACCCCTCCCCCTTGTTAATTATTATTTTGTGCATTAAACCCTTGTTATTTGTACGGACAATAACCCTTGTTAATTTTTTTGCATGTTTTTTTTTTTTTTTGTTAATTACATTACCCCTTGTTAATTTTGTTTGTTTCTTAATTACATTACCCTCTTGGTAACAATTATTTTTTCAATTATATTTACCCCTTGTAAATATGAATTGGATATCTAATTTGAAAAAAATTAATATTTGTTGAAAAAATTCTATTTGTAGGACCACAATTTTTTTTATTTTGGTGTTTTTTTTCAAATATATATGTGGTCCTGCAAATGACCACGTGGGTGCTGTTACAATGGTTGTCGAGGATCCGGACTCAATAGGGTGTAGTGCATGGTGTCACATATTCCTAAACCAAACTATATATGGTAGAAATTATTTCATGTATGATTCAACAAAATAAAATTATTCCATGTATGAATAAAAAATATATATTTCATGTAATGTAACCGTCAAATTTATACGATGACCATTGTGATTTTGGAATACTTTGATATTTTTTGGAGTTCTTGTTTAGAGAGAGGAAGAAAATTTTCCCTAGCTACATGGTTAATTGTTCCATGTATGATTAATGCAGTTTAGATGACGCGTCTGCGGTGGGGTCCTACAAACCCATATGTCCTGACTTTACAGTCGACCCACGTACATATCGCAGGATATATGGAAGCATCCCGAGGTATATAAAAAAAATTATATATATATATTTATATATGCTATTTTGTACCAATATATTAAGTTAACAAATCTAACATATACTACACCAAAAGGCCACTTTCCTAACGGAAATTTACCGTTAGGAAAATTATTTCTAACGGTAAATTACCGCTAGAAATACAGTGTGGGGAACATTTCTAACGCATTTTCTAACGGTAAATTACCGTTAGAAAAATATATTTACTAACTGTAAATTACCGTTAGCAATATTCTTGCTAACGGTGAAATGTGGTTAGTAATCGAACAATTTTGTAACACTTTCGTTAAATTTACTAATGGTAAATTACCGTTAGTAATAACATTTCTAACGGGATTAAAATATGTTAGCCATCTAACAACTTTGTAACACTTTCGTAAAAATACAAACGGAAAATATCCGTTAGCATCAAAGAATTACTAATGGTAAATTGCCGTTAGGAATATCATTTCTAACGGTAAATATCAATTAGAAAGAAAAAAATACTAACGGTTATAATCCGTTAGAAATATCATTTCTAACGAAAAAATTATGTTAGTAATCTAAACACAGTCATATCTCTCCCCAATTTTTATTTCCACCTAATAAACACAACCACATCGAGTGATCTCTAATAATATCACAATCACATCAAATTTACAAGAAAAATTAATTTATAAGTAACATATAACAAGCTCAATCTATAATAAATACGACAAAATAATCCATAGTAAACATAACAAGTAAAATCCAAAATGTCTTTACATCCAAACCAAACTAACAAACCATGTCTAAAATTTAAAGAGTTCATCCATCCAAACCTAAACTAAACAATCAAACAAACAAATGGGAAATTTTACAAAGTCGACATGTCCAATGACCACCAAGCTTGAAGATAAGATGACTAGTGGTGGTTGACTTCGATCAATGACCACAATATTGATGTGAACCTTTTCTTACCCATTCTGAACTTTTTTGCAAGAAAATTGAGCCTAAACAAACAAGAATTTCATTACATTAATCAAAGTATCCAAGAAAAATGTTACAACTAACAAATGAAATAGAGGTATTAATTATTCTTGAGGAGTTCGGGGCTACTCTTGAGAACTGTTTTAACATAAACTAGTCGATCTTTAAACAAACACAGTGAGAATGGAAAGAGAATTAAAGAACATCAAACTAAAATTGTTTTCTTAGTTTCAAGTTCATGACGCTGTTTGTTAAGGGCTAGAACTGGTTTTGCGGTTCACGTTCTACACGTTCAGTAATTTGGTAAATATTAATGTTTTTTTTTTGCATGGGAGTCTGCTATATCTACACAGTATTGCATACATATATACACTATGTTACATGGAGTTGGATACGAGTTTGGGATGTAGGTAGCTCTCTAAGGGTCAGACTGCCCAAATTCATAAATCTAAGGGCACAGGACATGACCATAAATCCATACTTCTCTTATATTTCTAAAACGTCGTAGACTTTTTTTTTTATGTAAAACAAGAGTTTGATATGAGCATTCAATCCATTTTGAAGTAACTATGTGGCAAAATGAATATACTTATAGTTACAGACTTCAAAAAAAATCTACGAGCATCTAACATGTTTCTTGTTGTGGGTCCATCTAGAGTTGTTTGACGCATTTCCTATACTTCAACCTATTAAGAAGTGTTTATGAAACAACTTTGTACATATACATGTATACATAATTTATATGTATATATATATATAGAGAGAGAGAGAGGGAGGGATAATGGAACCTAGATCTAAAAAAGTGTGTAGAAAGAGTACTCCTAAGCATGCTTCTAACGGAAAACAAGGAAAAAGAACGAAATAAGTTAAGTTGATGACGAAAGAATGGGATTTAGAAGACTTACATTGGGCGGCACTACAAAACCCGAAGAGTTAGCACATAACAATATTGATTATAGAAGATGAATTACGAATTATACAAAGTCAAAACAATGTTTGATATCGAGCACATACGTGGGATGCATCAAGCCCAAGCATGAATGGTGAATATAAGCTTAACATCTTTCCTAATATCCTTTTTGACTTGTTTTAATCAATGAACAAACATTAAGGATTTTTTATTTAGCCCTCATTATGCTGCACCATTTCCCTCCTTAGTCCCAAAACTTCTTTTAAACATCTAAGTGGTTATACACACACATGTATGTCTGTATGTGTGTGTCAAAGTGTTCTACATTAATTTAAAAACTGTAGTGTTGACTGTCAACAAACCTTCTTCTCATTAACTACAATTTTGTGCAAATTTCCTGTCATTTTCACAAATTTTGGGTGGTCTTTGTTTACTAACCCAAAAAACCATTTTCTGATTCTAGTTATTATAGGCTTGAACCCTTGACAATTCCTATTCATGGGTTTATCTTATCTTCAATTGATCTCAAACTTTTGCATTTTTATCTAGATATGCATAATATCTTGGGTTAACTTTATACTTACCATATATATGTCCTGATCAAAGCTCAGATTGTGTATTTAGAGACTTGTTTGGTTACTAGGGTTTCACAAGACTCACCTCCAAATCTATCTTCCACAATTCTAAACCAACCCATTCTTTCAAGCTCCATTTATAGTCAAACCCAATTCACAAATCAATATTTTGAAGCTTATAGAACTGATTTAAGAGGAATTTGTGAATACCTATTTGTTCATGCCCCTCCAATGGCAGAAAACTCTAAGATGAACCATAGTAGACACTTAATGGACCTACTTTGAATCATCTTTTTCTTTAGCCATTGCCAATTCAAAATACTTAAAAATCCCGACAATTTTGTGAAATTTGACAAGAAAGTTTAGTGTGATTTCACAAAATCGTCAGGATTTTTTGTCCACTTTTGTATGTGAGGACTTTTCACTAAAAAAGTGTCCATCGTGTCATTTAACCAATATTTTTTCCTAATGGGGGACTATGATCTGAAACTAGGACAATGATCTGAAATAAGAGTCCTTTCACCAATTTTACTCCATCAAAAAATCAGAGTAATTTTCCCAAGTTTCTTTAATTTTACCGCAACATGCTGTTGAAGTAAAACCAATTTTGCTCCAAGTGAATTGAAGCAGTACAACATAAAGAATTAAGAGGTGTAAAGCAAAGTTAACGAACCACCAAGACAAGAAAGCTTTGACCAAAGCAACTAACCAAATCTCTTAGTCAAAAAAGTAAAACATAATCTTATTTTGATCTACTTGTCCTTTCTCCATTTCTTTCCCTTTTCAATATCGGTAAGAAGATTAACAAGAGATACAAGCAATGGAGAGAGAGAGAGAGAGAGAGAGAGAGAGAGAGAGAGGTAATAATAGCTATACTTACAGATTTACAATGTCAGTAAACGAACCTTTATTGTTGAATCCAGCCCCAGAAATTAGCACCAATCCGCCTTTAGGATCTCACCTCTTTCTTTCTTTTGCATCCTAGTATGCCTTTTCGATACTTCCCTTGGGGTTGGTCCATCTGAAATTTCATCCACTAGCTGGCTCGGTAGTGGTGTCCGCAAAAATGTCAGCCAATTCTTGAATAAATTAGACTGCATCATAATCACATACTTTTCAAACCCATAATTTCTTCAAAATACTGATCAATTTCATGACGTGTAACCCAACGTAAAGATAATGAATTAAAACCACAAAAATCAAAGGCGAGGTCAACCTGTCAAATTAAGGGTGCAACTCTTAAATTTGAAACATGATATTGAGCAGACCATGCTTTCAAAACAAACTACCATGCGAAATGCAGTGCTTAAAAACCATTAAGTGCTGATATTCAAAACTTACATAAGTGCAATCAGTCCTTTATTTGAGAGAAGTAAAACATATGGTGCATTTGGTACAAACCTATCTTTAACTACAGCAGCCATGGCCATTGTAAAAAATAAATTTCTTAATCATAATTCTGAAGTCCTATAATAAAGCTAATATGGAGAGTAGGTGGAATTAAGTAAAGTAATTGAAAGGGACAATTACAATAATTTTACATCATCTAATTTAATTTTATCATTCATATTTACTCTTTTTCATTTCTTTAGATTTATGTTGGTTGATGTGATGAAAACTCTGTTTCGAGACAGCAAAGGAACAAATATAATCATCATATGCTCTAGAAAACTTACATCTCGTGAATTCAATAGATCTAGATTAAACCAAATGATAATCCATCATCAAAAACACTTATAATCAGCAACTATTATTCACACATAGAACATAAACTTAGAAATATAGCATGTGTGATTAAAAGCAATGATACATAGCCTCACTAACCTAAGGCTCACAGATTATAGCATGTGTGATACATAGCCTCACTAGCCTAAGGCTCTATTTCATAAAAGCAATGAAAGCTTACAAAAAATAAAAAGTAAAAATCCAAACCTTTGAGTGTGAAATGCCAAGCAATTCCTTGCAAATAGTAGCCAACCAAACAGACGGGCTGGAGGGGGATCAAATCAAAAGAAACAAGATTAGGCGTGATAAGGCAAGTTTACTCAAATGATGAGAATCAAAAAACCAACATTTTTAAATGTGGTGAGCAGAGAGTTGTTTCTATAAGACAAGTGTTTAGGAGCCATGAAATTTAGTATGACAAAGGGCTGCAAACAGCAATAAGAGGTGCTCTTTACCAAGCCTACATTGTGCGTTGTGGGAGCAATGTTGTAAATCAATTTAGTTTAACAAGGATTGAAGATATAACCCTCTACCAAGTTTATAAAGCTTAGTAGTTTCAGATTAAGATCATATCAAATCTCAAAGGAAAGCTACCAATGTACAGAATATGCAGTGCGTTAAAATAGTGAGAGGTGAAGTGGTTGTGAGTGCATTTTAGTAGTAAATTAACTACATACTAGACTAAACTTAACCAAGTATTTCAAAAAACTAGATGATTAGTAGCAACCAGTGATATATTTTTCCAATTTCAAGAGATGCCAACAATACAACAGAGGACATGCTTGAATTAAAATGCATACCAATGCCAATCTAACCAATCAAATTTACGCATGAATGGAACATGCGTAAATAGTTGCATACAAAGCCTCCCATAAAATTAGCAATAAAATGTTTTACCTCATTTTGGCTACCAAAATTAGTAGACTCGCAAACATAACATGCATAGATAAGCATTGCCTGATATGGCAATAAAGTCGTTAACCTTCAAGAACAAATTCTAAAGAAGTTAGGGCCCGTTTGGACACTCATTAATCGCATTCATACTTTTCAGTAGCATTTCAAGTAAGAAAATGGTGCTAAGTACCAAAATGATTTCATGAAAACATAAAAATAATAGTGACCCACAAAATAACAAATATGGTGAAGCAGATCTATTTTTTTAATTGCATTTCATGGTCCTCAGAGATACTATTTAGATTATATGACTAAGGTTACTCAAATTCAAGTGAAACCAAACATGCTAGGGCCTTGTTTGGCCGTCATTCAATGAAATTGCATTCATAGTTTTCAATATGAGTAATGCTATGCTTCCCAAAGTTCTATCCCAAAAGTGCTTGCCAAATGATGTGGCAATGGGACCAATTGAATTTTGATTGAAAGTTGTTTACTTGGCTCCACTGCCACATCATTTGGGAAGCGTTTTGGGATAGAAATTTGGGAAGCGTAGTATTACTCTTTCAATATATAGTTATACCAGGTGTATTGCACATGCCCGAGGGCACTACCAGAAAAAGAAAAAGGCAAAAAAAAAAAAATTTGAAAAAAAGGATTTCTAAGTCTAAATTGAGTAGTAAACCCAACCTCAAGGCAAATAAATAGAATTAAAAAAGTATAAAAGCAAAGGACAGAAAGTTAAATTCACCGTCTCTAGGTTGTACATCAATTTCAGCTATATGTTATATATGTTAACCAAATGATTTTTAAAAAAAATGAAAAAGAAAAGAAAAGAAAATAAAAAAGAGAGAAATGATCATAGACTCGTATTCATAGAATACTTGGTACATTTTGTTCGGACCTCAAAGACTTGTATTCATAGAATACTTGATGTTTCTTGTGCATATAATTAGATTAAATCTTAGATCATTCAATTTTCATCCAATTATAATGTTTGGTAAACTAATTAAGAAACATTTCTACAAAGCCCTTCAGTAATCAGCAACTAAGGAACTATCACGAAAACCAAAGAACTGGTTCTACAAAATGAATTAAGTAAAAAGTGATGGCTCATATGGTGGCAGTAATGGTTCCAAATATTGCAACTGAAATGTATTCACTAAAAGCACCAATATTCACTACTAATTTGTATATCCAACTTCAACTTTATCTAAATTTAGGGAATGCAAGGAATTGGATTAAGTCTAAATATATGAACTTCCCAAATGGTCTAACCATTTGAAAAATGCCAGGTATTGGATTAAGTCTAAATATATATAATTTATTTCATAGCTCTCTCAAATGAAAGAACCAAAAAAAAAAAAAAAAACAGAGGGTTTTTATTGGGTTTGAAGGTTGAGAAAACCAACAAACTTCTTTAAATTAACACTAAAGAAGTGTGTGTGAATTATTTTTCCAGTAATGGATTTTTTTGGTTTACTACATAGACCTTCCCACTAGAATGCATTAAGCATGAACTGAAACAGACTATTTATTTTTTTGTTTTTTGAACTGCAACTATATATGTAGAAGTGAAAAGAAGATAAAACTCCAAGGTTACAAATCAGCACATGAAATCCAAATTCTATCTAGGACCATAATAGGTCACACCCAGACCCCTTAAAAAACCAAAACAAAGTGATTGACTCCAAAAAAAAAATAAAAATTCACTCCCCTCTCAGGCGTAGTATCAAACACCTGATATGCACAAAGGGAAAAGAAACCCCTAAGCACATGGCCAACACCAAAAAATACCTACCCAAATCTTTCTATCCCTTCAAAATAAGACAATAAAGCACAAAAAGCAAACACCCAATAAGTTTTCTCATGACCAAATATTAACTATCCATTCATATCTCAATTATTTATGAAATCCTGGAACAGAATTAATGGGTGATGTGTATTGTACCAAAGAGAAATATGGTTACATTTATATGCTATCCTCCTATATGATTTTTCTGTCCTCCAAAATCAGATTTTCTATCTAACCTACTACTAACATTTATCAAATTATAGACTGCTCTGAACGATGCAAAGAGGAATCTAAAACCCCCAACCAAACATACACATGCGCACACACACACACACACACACACAAAGAGATCTGGTACATAACTGGTCTCTGTGAGTGTGTGTTTGTCAAATAGAGTGTGTGTGTGTGTGTGTGTGAAACATATCTAGTACAGATCTGATCTGGGTGTTTGTGAGTCAGAAAAAGATAGAGAGTGTGCTAACCTGATCTGGTACAGATCGATGGCGATTGAAGCTTGGAGTGGTGGTGAGTGGCGGCGGTGGAGTGGTGATGGACGACGCCAGCGGTGCAGTGGTGGTGGATGGCAGCGGCGGATGGAGTATGTTCTTCTCCTTCCCCCCTCCCCCTTCGCTCTGCGTCGTCGGTGCAGTGGTGGTGGATGGCAGCGGCGGATGGAGTCTGTTCTTCTCGTTCCCCCCTCCCCCCTTATATCTCTCTCTCTCTCTCTCTCTTCTCTTCCCCTTTCTTTTTCTCTTCTCCCGCTCAACAAAAAAGAGATTTTAGCCCCCTTTATTTTTCCGCCTAAATAATTGACCTTTTTGATTTTTTGTCATTTTCTTTTTGATTTTATTTTATTTTACTCTAAATTTGTAACGGTAATTGTCCGTTACTATTTTTTTTTTACAACCGTTACAAAATTGAAAATACTTATTCTTAAATATTACTAACGGATTATGTTCTTTTCTAATGGAAATTTACTGTTAGAAATTAGCAACGGTAAATTACCGTTAGAAAACCAAAACCACTTGTGTTACAAAAGTGGCCAAATGGTGTAGTGATAATTTATGCAATTGTAGGATTACGATGAGCTCGTTACAATATGCAGGTCTGATTATAGGCTCTGGGAGTGGGGCGTCGATTCACAACTGATGCCTTATTTGATATGAGCTAGATTCTATGGAGTTTTTCGGGTGGACTTGATCCGATGCGACTATGCCCTCATCAGTGCATTACTTGAGAGGTGGCGTTAGGAGACCCATACCTTTCACCTACCGGTAGTTGAGGTGACCATCACACTTGAGGACGTCGCTTTGTTGTGGGGTCTACCTATGGACGGAGAGCCAGTCACATGCAGGGTTGAGTCACATAGCATGGAAGACTGGCAAGATCTTTACTTGGAGCTACTGGGGGCAGCACCACCCCCTGAGAGGTTAAACTACGGTAGGATATACCTCACCTGGATAGCCGAGCATTTGGGGGCTATGCCAGCAGTTGACTTGCCAGTCTAGACACTTGAGCAGTATGCCCGTACTACCATACTGTTGTTGCTTAGAGGCCTATTGTTATCCGATACATCGGATAACAAGGGTAAGTTGATGTTCCTTCCATTGCTATATGATTTGGATACATGTGGCCGCATGAGCTGGGGATTAGCCATATTGGCGTAGTTGTATCGATGCTTATGTCAGTCCTTCCGTACGCACGTGTACAACATTTGTGGCCCAGTTACGTTATTACAGGTATGGTTTAATATCTCAATAAGTAAACCCTATTTATAAAAAATTATACATTATTTATGATGCATCTTCTTGTTGTAGATGTGGGCTTGGGAGCGTATACCGTCAATTAGGTTGGGCTTGTCCAGCATTCCTCCCCACTAGTTTTTTGCCAATCCAGGTCCATTCTAGTCTTCCTATTGGGCCGCGTGGATGAAGGTATTAGTTGGTGTTCCATTCAATTATGTTAAAATATATGATCTATAGAGTACTGTAACATTTTATAATCGTTTATTTGTTTAGGTGGACGTTTCCTTTGGAGCTACGTACCATCAGCACTCACGTATGTCGGGTACACAGAGATCAGTTGGACCAATTAGATGAGGCCCATTTTGTGTGGTGACCATACTTAAGGAAGGTGCATGGTTACATGATGCATGATGCGTACCAGGTGGGACGCGAGTTATAGAGGGCTCGCATGCCTTTCATTTGTGTAGACACTGTTGAGTGGCATGTACTTAACAGGGTCGTTCGGCAGTTTGAATTCCGACAAACATTCCAAGAGCCGGTTGTCACATCGCGGTGCCTACATGGTATAGATCAAAGTGGACGGGCATCCCAGAATTGGACTATGTTCCACAGGGAGTATATTGAGAGGTGGGCATCTCAGATGACCTTTATTATCGGGGTGATATAGTAGACGTGTGCATGGAATCCACCGATCCTTACATGCGGTGGTATCACTAAATTACAGTTTTATAGGTTAGACACAAAGCGAGCGCAGATCGATTTCCACGGTGGAGGATCTACTGTTGAGCTGCTGGTACGTATATAAATAAACTAAATTGTTTATATTTTATTAGTTCTTTAGACCGACCACAGGTTGCTTGTCTTATATTTAAATCCTTTCAGGTTTGCGTTGTTAGCATGGTGTAGCAGAGTGCACAGATCAGCTTACAGCGATATAGTGCTCATGACTGTGGTCACCATTGTTAGAAAACTGCGTTCCAAGAATCTGTTGACAGTGCGTATAAGTTTGTACTGCAAAAAAAAATTTCGTGAAATCTATAATAACCCTACAAGGCCGGAACTAAGGTTACCTTGAACTGCAAAATTGGATTACTGTAGTAGATGAATCGAGAACACGGGTTTGATAGCAGCTCACGATCTTCTACCGTATTCCCCTACTGCCAGAATCTCGAACTAAGTGTGGGCTCTTTTGAAATCCTTTCTGTTTTCTGCTCTCTCTTTTTATGCTATCTTTTCTATTCTGAGTTTTAATACTCTTGATGGAAAAACGCAAAGTGAGAAGAGAGCCAAAACAGCATATATATACATAGGCTACGATAGGGACCATAAGAAGTCAATAAGGAATAGGCTTCCTCATGGAATTAGGAAACCCTAATTCGAACTGAAACAGATTCCTATTTCCATAAATTACAATTCATACCACTAATGAATTATAATTACACTCTTACCCTCATCTCAAAAATACATTTCGAGCTCCATGTTATTAAATGCTTATAATCTCCCCCACGTTAAGATTACAGATATCCATTAATTAAGTACAATTACTGACAATAATATTTAATTAATCTCTTAAAATTCCTTGAGATCCTCTCTTTAACTTATCTAATATGTCGGATACAAAATCCACCTGCAAGGTTTGACATAATAAAAAATTATAAGCTTTATCAAGGGATATCATCAATCCCAAAATTGAGACATGGATTCCATCATTAATTAATATCCACCACACAATCAATATTGTTACCCAATCCAATAAGATAATGACCCATTCAAGGATCTCACCCTTTTAGGGATCAAAGCGTAAATATCAAATGTACGTGTTTATAAATTAACTTAGGATTTAGAGCATAAACACACATAATAGCCATGAGGTATTAATTATCTTATAAGTCAGTACAAATATAATTACCCCAGGTCGGTCCCATTTAATACGCAAAGTGTACCAGCATAGTGAGTTGAAACTATACTGTTTCCCGTAGTCAAGACAAACCTACTACATCACCATGCTGCAGTCTTACCGATGGTGTGTCCAATCCCATCTAAGACTGTTAACCAAAACTTACATTTTACAAGATCCAATGGTCTGATCTTCCATGCGTAAGCCGAACTCTACACCAAACCACCTACTGTATAGAATAAGAGACACACATGCACAATATTAAATTAAATAAACAGTATAATGCAAACATTGTCCACACAGATTCTCATAAGAATGGAATAACTGATTTTATTAAAATAATAAATCAACTACATAAAGCATGACTTTTAGTATATATCCCTAATAATCTCCCACTTAGACTCAAAGCCATGATGCGACACACCTCACTCCTATCCCTTCTACGTGACTATTGTCTTGGTCTGTAAGCTCTTGGTGAAAGGATCTGCCAAGTTTTTTGCTAATGCTATATTGGTCACTTTAACATCACCTCTTTGCACGATCTCTTGTATCAGGTGATACTTATGCTCAATTTGTTTTCCCTTCTTATGGGCCCTAGGTTCCTTTGAGTTAGCAACTGCTCCGCTATTATCACAATAAAGGGTAATAGCCAATTGTACCATAGTTACCACTCTTAGATCCATAAGGAAGTTTCTAAGCCAAATGGCCTCCTTAGTGGCTTCCGAAGTAGCCACACACTCGACTTCCATGGTGGAATCAATAATACATGACTACTTGATTCTCCTTCAACTAATCCACCTCCTAGGGTAAACACCTACATATTCTGAGGTAGATTTTCTGGAATTCCTATCTGACATAAAATCAGAATCTGTGTACCCAATGGGTACAAGACTGTCTGCTTGGTAAACTAACATATAGTCTCAAGTCTTTTTCACGTACTTGAGAATATATTTCGCCGCAGTCCAATGTTCTTGCCCTGGATTAGACTGATATTTACTAACCATGCCAACAACAAAGCAGATGTCTGGTCTAGTACATAGCATAGCATACATTAGACTTCCTACTATTGAGGCATAAGAAATAACCTTCATCTCCTCTGTCTCATCAAGTGTCTTAGGACACTAATCCTTAGAGTAATTCCATGACTGAAGGGAAGGAATCCCTTCTTGGAATCTTACATTCTAAACCTTGCAAGAATCTTGTCGATATAAGTTCCTTGTGACAAGCCCAACATCATTTTCTTGCGATCTCGCATAAGCTTGATCCCAAGGATGTGACCGACCTCTCCTAAGTCCTTCATATTGAATTTACTAGATAACCACACCTTTACAGAAGATGATACCCCCACATCATTTTCAATTAGCAAGATATGATCCACATATAGTACTAACAACACCACCACGCTTCTATCATGTTTCTTATACACACAGGAATCATCCGCACATTGATCAAAACCAAAAGACTTAATTGCTCAATCAAAACAGATATTCTAAGACCTAGATGCATGCTTAAGTCCATAAATGGACTTCTTAAGCTTGCACAACATGTATTCTTGGCCCATCGCGATGAACCTATCTGGTTGCACCATATAGATGCACTCGTCAAGATTCCCATTAAGAAATGCTGTCTTGACATCCAGTTGCCAAATTTCATAATCAAAATATGCAGCGGTGGATAAGAGAATTCAGATAGACTTCAGCATTGCCACCGAAGAAAAGGTTTCCTCATAATCGATTCCTTCTTTTTAAGTGAACACTTTCGCAACAAACCTTGCTTTAAAGGTTTTCACCTTAGCGTCTGCTCCTCTCTTCTTCTTGTAGATCCACTTGCATCCAATGGATTTTATTTCATAGGGTGGTTTTATAAGATCCTAGACTTGATTGGAGTATATGGACTCCATTTCAGACTTCATAGCCCTTTGCCAAAGGTTCGCGTCTTTATCTTGGAGTGCTTCATTGTAGTTATAGGGATCGATACCTTGTTCATCAGGGACCTGGTAATAAGACTCTCCCAAAAATATATACCGATCAGGTTGAATAATAACCCTCCCACTATGATAAGGCATAACCTGTGTCTCTGTATCACTAGTATTACGTTATGAAGATTTTGAACCTAATATACCATTATATGCACGCTGCACTGGTTCAGGGGCCTAAGTGTTAATGGTTGGTTTAGGATCTACATGAGTTTTGGTAATCCTCCTACCATGACGTGGTAATGGAATATCAATAACTCTTTCTTGTGATGTTTCTACTCATACCAATGGTATCGAAGAAGTAAGTGTCAGTGTCAAACCTCTCATTTCCTCTAGAATAATACAACGTTTAGGCTTGTGGTCCATAACATAGTCCTCTTCTAAGAATGTGGCATTGGTGCTAACAATAACCTTCTGATCCTTAGGACTATCAAATAGACCACCTTTAGTTCCTCTTGGATACCCAACAAAGAAACATACTTCAGTTCTCAATTCCAAATTTTCTGCGTTCCCTTTCAACAAGTGTGCTGGACTACCCTAGATCTGAATATGCCGCAGACTAGGCTTTCGCCTAGTCCACAATTATGTGGGAGTAGTAAGTATTGACTTAGATGGTACCAAATTTAGAATGTATGCAGCTGTCTCTAATGCGTGTCCCCAAAAGAAAACTGGTAATTCCGAATAACTGATCATAGATCTTACCATGTCCATGAGAGTCCTGTTCCTTCTTTCTGCTACATCGTTCTGCTGAGGCATACGAGGTGTAGACAATTGGGATGTAATCCTTTGCTCCAATAAGTATTCACTAAACTCTCCTAAGAGGTACTCTCCACCATGATCAGATCGTAGTGTCTTGATACATTTACCTAGACACTTCTCTGTTTCAGCCTTGAAGTCTTTAAATTTCTCAAAGCATTCAGACTTACGTCGCATCAAAAACATGTACCCACACCTTGAGTAATCATCGATGAAAGTGACAAAGTACTCAAAGCCCCCTCTTGCTTGGACATCCATAGGACCACACAAATCAGAGTGAACCAGTTCTAATGGCTCTTTTGATCTATAGCCCTTGGCCGAGAACGACCTCTTGGTCATTTTACCTTCTAAGTAGGATTCACAGACTGGAAGTGCCTCCACTTCCATTATGCCTAATGGCTCATTTTGAACCAGTCTTTGAATCCTTTTTAGATGAATATGACCAAGGCGTAAGTGCCAAAGATGCATTTGGTTCATCTTTGAAGGTTCTTTTCTCTTAAATGGCAAACTATTTGTGTTATTCAATTCATTTAGTTGTAGTGTAGGAGAGGCTAGATTTATAATATAAAGGTCATCCACAATAGACCAGAACAAGTGAAACATTAATTTTCTTTAATAATTACTATTTTATTAAAATAAACCGAATATCCATGCTTTACTAAACTAGAAACTGAAACTAGATTCCTTTAATAGAATGTACAAAAAGGCTATTTCTTAATACTGAAATCCTATCTCTACCAAAATTAAGATGTAGATCTCCTACTGTAACTGCTACTACTTTCGTAGCATTTCCCATATATAGTTAAATCTCTCCATCACTGATCTGTCTGGTTCCCTGGAACCCCTGCAAAGAATTACATACATGATCAGCAGCTCCTCTATCTACACACCAGGTACCTGTAGATCAGACCGCTAAACATGATTCAATAACTAGTAAACGAGATTTACCTTGATTGTTCTGTTTGGTGAGATAAACCGGACATTGCTTCTTCCAGTGTCCTAGCTGCTTGCAAACAAAACATTTGCCTTTAGGCTTTCCCGGTTATCCTCGTGGCCTTTGGATTGGCAGAGGAAACGCGCCCTTCTTTTGAGCCTTTTTATTTTCTTTTTGCCTTTCGGTTTTGAAGCAGAACCTTTCTCAAACACAAGAGCACTCCCTGACTTTTTGTTGAGACCCTCAGCTGCCTGGAGTTTTTTAAGCAGCTAGCTCTGCCAAAGTATATTTAAATTTATTCATGTTGTAATTGAGGCGGAATTACTTAAAAGACTCTAGCAATAACTGGAGTATGATATCAACCTGGGTTTCCTCGTCGATTACAGCTCCAAGGATCTCTAGTTCATTAAGAAGAGATATCATCTTAAGAACATGATCCCTTACAAGCGTCCCCACAGTCATAGTTGTGTTCATCAAGTCTTTTATGACAACCTGCCTAGTAGCACGACTTTGATCCCCAAACATCTCTTAGAGGCTCTCCATCATGTCATAGGTACTGGCCATTGACTGATACTAATGTTGCAGAACATTCGACATTGATTCCAAAATGTAACATCGCGCCATCTCATCAGCCTTGACCCATTTCTTGTAAGCCTGGGTTTCCTCAGTGGTTACCCCCTCACCAGGTTGCTCAGGACAGACTTGAGTAAGCACAAACTTATGCTCTTCAGTAGTTAACATAATGTCCAAATTCCTTTTCCAGTCAATATAGTTTGGTCCAGTAAGTTTGTTTTCTTTAAGTATAATAGCGAGTGGATTGAAAGAACCCATTTAAAAGCCTGAGAATCATATAATATAAATAATTACATTTGGGCAAAACAATTACTATGGATTCGAGTTGAAAATATTGGTTCCCTCTGTTAGGGATACGTACTAAAAGCCATGCTTTATGTAGTTGATTTATTATTCATTCAATAAAATCAGTTATTCAATTTTTATGAGAATCTGTGTGGGCAAAGTTTGTATTATATTATTTATTTAATATTATGCATGTGTGTCTCTCATTCTATATAGTAGGTGGTTTGGTGTGTAGAGTTCGGCTTATACACAGAAGATCAGGCCATCAGATATTATAGAATGTAAGATTTTGGTTTACAGTCTTAGATGGGATTGGACACACCATCGGTAGGACTGCAGCATGGTGTTGTAGTAGGTTTGACTTGACTACGGAAAATGGTATAGTTTTAACTCACTATGTTGGTACACTTTGTGTGTTAAACGGGACTGACTTGGGGTAATTATCTTTATACTGACTTATAAGATAATTAATACTCATGGCTATTATGAGTGCTTATGCTCTAAATCCTAAGTTAATTTGTAGACACGTACATTTGATATTTACACTTTCATCCCTAAAAGGGTGAGATCCTTAAATGGGTCAATATCTCATTGGATTGGGTGGCAATATTAATTGTGTGGTGGATATTAATTAATGATGGAATCCATGTCTCAATTTTGGGATTGATGATATCCCCTTGAGAAAGCTTATAAGTTTTGATTATGTCAAACCCTGCAGGTGGATTTTGTATTCGACATATCAGATAAGTTAAGTAGAGAATCTCAAGGAATTTTAAGAAATTAATTAAATATGCTTGTCAGTAATTATATTTAATTAATGGATATCTGTAATCTTAACGTGGGGAGATAGTAAGCATTTAATAACATGGAGCTTGAAATATATTTTTGAGATAAGGGTAGGAGTGCAATTATAATTCTTTAGTGGTATGAATTATAATTTATGGAAATAGGAATCTGATTAAGTTCGAATTAGGGTTTCCTAATTCCATAAGGAAGCCTATTCCTTATTGACTTCTTATGGTCCCTATCGTAGCCTATATATATGCTGCTTTGGCTCTCTTCTAAGTTTGCATTTTTCCATATAGAGTATTATAACTCAGAATAGAAAAGAGAGCATAAAAGAGGGAGAGCAGAAAACAGAAAGGATTTCGAAAGAGCCCACACTCAGTTCGATATTCTGGAAGCAGAGGAATACAGTAGAAGATCGTGAGCTGTTATCTCGTGTTCTCGATTTGTCTACTACAGCAATCCATTTTTGCAGTTCAAGGTAACCCTAGTTCCGCCCTTGTAGGGTTATGATAGATTTCACAAAATTTTTTGCAGTACCAACTTATACGCACTGTCAACGGATTCTGGGAACACAGTTTCCTAACAGTGGTATCAGAGCAACATTGATTCTGCGTATAGTTTGGACGCAACCATGTTGTCCAGTAATACAGATCTTGTGCGTGCATTGATGGATGGATAGAATGTAGATCTGTGCTAATCCTTGTTTTGCAGCGATCTTATTCCACTATTATGGTTACTGGTTTTGTGTGATTGGATCCCACGATGGGTTTATTCGTGGTTAATATTGCTGTTTTGGTATAGCATGTGAACTCCTTTGTGGAGGCATAGGATTTGTATGTATTGGATCCCACGCTTGATTGATGCGTGGTTAATTTACTACAAATATATAGCATGTGAACTCCTTCACGGAGGCATAGGATTTATGTAATATATCTCAAGTAAATTCGTGAAGATGGTTCGTGAGAGCAGTTTTACAAGTAGTTTTTGAAATCGATCTAGAAGCAGTTTCAGAAGGCAGTTTCAGAAGACTGTTCAGAAAATAGTTCTGGAAGGCAGTTGCTGATGGTAGATCAGATTTAGTTTCCGGGGCGCTGCCCCGGAAACCCCTCGAGGGGGCGCTGCGCCCTCAAACCCTGCGAGCTGACCGGGCAGCTCGATCCCCGCGAGCTGACCGCACAGCTCGACCCCCGTGCGTAGTGGCAACATAGAGCTAATCGGTTCAATGAATATTTCTTCACAAGAGTTGCAGCTTGACCATAATAGTGGGATTCCTATTTTAATGTGGTTTCCTTATTTATGTGTGATTGAATAATTATTATTGTTTCTTGTTTAATGAATAGGACAGCATGGATAATTGTTCCTAGACCTATTTCAGATGTCTAGCTGCATGTTTAATTTATATTAATTTAAAATGATGGACAACTACATGTGTATTTAGAAATAAAACTAATTTCATATTTTGAAAACATAAGTACTTATTTTCTAAAACATGAGAATAGAATAATTTTATTATCTACACGTGTGCTTGACAAGTAAGGATGGACTAATCCCTGTCAAGTGTTCCATTATTTTTTATTAATTAAGTTAAAAGTTTTTTTAAATATTATAACCCTCATTTTTTTTAAAATTCTAAGTGGGAGAGGGAATTTATCAAGTGTAAATCCGATGGTCTCCATCACTGGTTTGTAGATGATATGATTAATTTTGTGTGATGGCTCTAGTGCCATCCTCCCCATCAGATGCAGTTGATCATGGAATCATCGGTATAAACTTCTTTAAAAGAATGTTTTGGGTGATTGTTAGTATGGGTCACCTCTCCATCAGAGGTGTTCCTCATAGAAATCTTGACCTAGAATTAAGTGATGGTATACACTTAGCTATAAATAATAATATCCTCTCCATCTGAGTCACTGTTATTATTTATAGGACCAAAGCAAGTCAGCAGTTTAATTTTATTAGGCAAAGTACATTGCCTGGATAGTAAAATTAAAAGGCAATTGTCTATCTGAACAAATGATGGATAGTATATGGCTTCCCATCGAGTCATACTATTCGCGGTGTATCAGGTTGCTGGCGGATTCCTTTCAAATATGGTAGAGGGAACCAATATTTTCAACTCGAATCCATAGTAATTTTTGCCCAAACGTAATTATTTATGTTATGTGATTCTCAGGATTTTAAATGGGTACTTTCAATCCACTTGCTGTTATACTTAAAGAAAACAAACTTACTGGACCAAACTATATAGACTGGAAAAGGAATTTGGATATTGTGTTAATTGCTGAATAGTACAAGTTTGTGCTTACTCAAGAATGTCCTGAGTAACCTGGTGAGGGGGCAACCGCTGAGGAAACCCAGGCTCACAAGAAATGGGTCAAAGCTGATGAGATGGCGCGATGTTACATTTTGGCATCCATGTCAAATGTTCTGCAACATCAGCATCAGTCAATGACCAGTGCCTATGACATGATGGAGAGCCTCCGAGAGATGTTCGAGGATCAAAGTCATGCTGCTAGGCAGGTTGCTATAAAAGACTTCATGAACACAACCATGGCTGAGGGGATGCTTGTAAGGGATCATGTTCTTAAGATGATATCTCTTCTTAATGAACTAGAGATCCTTGGAGCTGAAATCAATGGGGAAACCCAGGTCGATATCGTACTCCAGTCACTGCCAGAGTCTTTTAACCAATTCTGCCTCAATTACAACATGAATAAATTTAATTATACTTTGGCGGAGCTGTTTAAAGAACTCCAGGCAGCTGAGGGTCTCAACAGAAAGTCAGGGAGTGCTCTTGTGTTTGAGAAAGGTTCTGATTCAAAGCTGAAAGGCAAGAAGAAAATGAAAAAGGCTCAAAAGAAGGTCGCGGGTCCTCAGCCAATCCAAAGGCCAAGAGGACAACCGGGAAAGCCTAAAGGCAAATGTTTTGTTTGCAAGTAGCCAGGACACTGTAAGAAGCAATGTCCGGTTTATCTCGACAGTCAGAACAATCAAGGAAAATCTCATTTACTAGTTGTTGAATCATGTTTAGCAGTCCGATCTACCGGTACCTGGTGTGTAGATACGGGAACCACTGAGCATGTATGCAATTCTTTGCAGGGGTTCCAAGGAACTAGGTAGCTCAGTGATGGAGAGGTTTATCTATATATGAGAAATGCTACGAGAGTAGCAGCAGTTGCAGTAGGAGATCTACATCTTAGTTTTGGTAGAGATAGGATTTAATATTAAGAAATTGCCTTTTTGTACCTTCTATAAGAAGGAATTTAGTTTCAATTTCTAGTTTAGTAAAGAATAGATATTCAGTTCATTTTAATAAAATAGTAGTTGTTAAAGAAAATAAACGTTTTATTTGTTCTGATCTATTGGTGGATGATCTTTATATTATAAATCATGTCTCTCCTATACTGCAACTTAATGAATTAAATAACACAAATAGTTTTCCATTTAAGAGAAAAGAACCTTCGAGGATGAACTAAATGCATCTTTGGCACTTACGCCTTGGTCATATTAATTTGAAAAGGATTCAAAGACTGGTTTAAAATGGGCCATTAGGTTCATTGGAAGTAGAGGCACTTCCAGTCTGTGAATCCTACTTAGAAGGTAAAATGACCAAGAGGCCGTTCTCGGCCAAGGGCTATAGAGCTAAAGAGCCGTTGGAACTGGTTCACTCTAATTTGTGTGGTCCTATGACTGTCCAAGCAAGAGGGGGATTTGAGTACTTTGTCACTTTCATCGATGATTACTCAAGGTGTGGGTACATTTACCTGATGCAGCGTAAGTCTGAATGCTTTGAGAAATTCAAAGACTTCAAGGCTGAAACGGAGAAGCGTCTAAGTAAATGTATCAAGACACTACGATCTGATCGTGGTGGAGAGTACCTCTTGGGAGAGTTTAGGAATACTTATTGGAGCAAGGGATTACATCCCAATTGTCTGCACCCCATATGCCTCAGCAAAACGGTGTAGCAGAAAGAAGGAACAGGACTCTTATGGACATGGTAAGATCTATGATGAGTTATTCGAATTTACCCAATTTCCTTTTGGGAACATGCATTAGAGACAGCTGCATACATTCTAAACTTGGTATCATCTAAGTCAGTACCTACAACTCCCACGGAATTATGGACTGGGCGAAAGCCTAGTCTGCGGCATGTTCGGATCTGGGGTAGTCCAGCACATGTGCTGAAAGGGAATGCAGAAAAGTTGGAATCGAAAACAGAAGTATGTTTCTTTGTTAGGTATCCAAGAGGAACTAAATGTAACCCTAAAATTTCTATGTAAATAATTATTTTAATTATTATTTTCAGTTAGCAACATTATATGAGTGTGCCTATGTAAGACATTTGTTAGGAAAATTTTAAGTGTTTGGTGGACATATAAATTAAATCATGAGTGAGCGCGTTTAGTTTGAGAGTTATATTCTATTAATTTATATTTATTAAAAAAAAAGTGAAGGGTTGATATGTATTTTTGTTATATAGTGTTTACAGGCCAGCGAATGTGTTAAATAATGTAATTAACATTAAAACTTAGTAGCGGGGTCATGGGTACCCATTGGACTACTCATTTTAACACTTTGTACTGCATTTTGGGCCCACATGAGTCTCTTTTGTGAGCCCATTAGACAAAAAACGGGAATAGATATGTATTTATGAGTTATTTGTATATGTTGTGTATGTATATAGTATACTATATGTGTAGAACATATATACTTATATTAAAACTGTAGCCCCCATATTAAAAAAAAAAAAAAAGGAAAGAGAGAAGAAGAGAGAACAGAGGTTTGTGTGTATGTGTGTGTGAGAGAGTGAGTGAGAGAGAGAGAGAGAGAGAGAAGAAAAAGAAGAAGAAGAAAAGGGAGAAGAAACGTGGTCACGTGTGGAATCGCGGGGTGTTCGTAGTTGTCGATTTTTGATCAACTAGGTGAGTTAAAATTTATATTTAGGTATATATATATACACGTATATATATATATATATGTGTGCAAGAGAATCCAATCATTTCTTGTTAATTTTGTGGTTGGTGTTAAATTGTGTGTTGATCCCCATTCGTTATTATTGAATGATATAAATATTTGTTTTTCTTCGTGTGATTTTATGAATGTGATCTCGGTGTAGTTGGATAGATCATGTGGATAGTCAATTTGATGAATACACAAAGGGGAATTATTTTTATAATGAATAAATAATAGAAAATTTGTATTATTTTTACTTTAATAGTGGCAGAAACTTTGGAAAAATATTATAAAGCTATGGCTTAGATCTATGGAATTCAGTTCGCATAGCCTATAGGAAATGCGATTCTGCACACTTTTCGTCTAATAGTATTTTTCATGATTCTGCACCGTTTGGGCAGAAATTGAAAATTTCAGTAGCAGTTTTTAGTATATTAAATGTACGAAATTGAAGAAATATGATTCGTTGTGTTTTTTTTATTCGTTCGTATGACTTAACGAAAATTACTTAGAGATGCATGAATTCTCATATAATGTTGAGCTATATAAAAAAAAAAATGGGTGATAGTCATTAACGTTGAGTCCGATGAAAATATTGTAGAACGATTGTTATAATACTTTACGATATGAGAATTTGAATTTTTATTATGGGTTTCATGTAGGCTAATTTTGAATGTTGGGTTGAGGATATTGTACCTGAAATAACTGACTTTATCATGTGGTCATTTTGATAAAAATGAGTAAATTAGATACGTTGAATAGTATATTGGGGATCTTGTAATTTGATTGGAAATTTTTGAGGGAAGATTGTTATGGGTTAATTGATAAAACCCTTTATTGTAAGAAATTGGAATACATCTAAAAGTTAGAGATGTGATTGGATGATGAGACGGAACTATGTGATAAACGTGAAATTCACAATTATTGGGATAATACGAACGATAAGTGATAATTGCAACATAGTTCTTTAGTGTTCACCGCTCCCCGTTATGTGATATTTTTTTGGTAGCTCGACTTGCTGTTGTACCCTTTTGCCAGTGGCTTCGTGATCAAGCTGGCCTAAGCCTTATGCCCGGCTTATTTGTTAGACGTCTAGGCATATTGACCGGCCTTCAATTGTGTATACCTGGTTTAGTTGATACCCCAACCAAGCTGGCACTTGAGTGGATGTTGGTAGTATGTCCGGGCACACATGGGATATATGTGTGGGCTATACCATGGAGGGTGGCCAAGTGGTGAACCTAGGGAACACAAAGATAAATTTAATGCTAATAAATAATGAAAATGGATTATTTCATAAGACTGATAAGCGTGAAATAATGAATACGACATTTAAGTTATAATGTGGATGGCTTATGTATGGAATTATTCGCCTGGTTTGTGATCATTCGATTTACAGGATGGTGGGCCCACTAACTTTTATGCAGGGCTGGCTCACCATAGATATCCGAGGTAAGTATAAAACTCGTAGTAACTTTGGGTTTTGGGCAAGAAACTATTTGCCATCACATAAATGGAAACTACTCTTTTGTCCAAATATGTGTGTGGAACTACCTGTCTTGGCCCAATAGTGTTGTAATGTGGTTTGTAGTCTATGGGTTCAGGTTGGAGCCCTCAGATTTTGTTTTTTTTTTTTTAATTCATACCAGTCATGTGACTGACCCGAGTGTGTTATGCATTCGGGTGCGTTTCTGTTTGAAACGTGGTTGGATGACATGTGCAGGATATTGCTTTCGATGATGTGACTGTTGTGCTTGGCTGTGGAGTCTTTGGGCATTGGAACGTTGTAGTTGCTCTGACCATCGGATGTATAGACTTTATTTCTTTTTTTCTGAACTTTGTAAGAAATTTTATTTAGTGAACTTTGTATTCCTTCTGTAAATTAAAATGGTATTATATTTGTAATGGAATATTATTTCTTTTATAATGAAATGGAGGATTGGGAATATAAGTTTAATAATATAGAGTTTTTATATTAATACAGAATCACATGTACTTATTTAATGAGTATAAAATACTATCTTCATTAATTATCTGTTAGCCTGTGTGAGGGTGTCGCTCTCGTGATTTTTGGTAATTGAATATTAGTCCGGATACAAGCTCTGGATTGAATATTTGGTTGTCCAAAAATCGGGGTGTGACAGTTTGGTATCAGAGCTTATGGTTAGCTTAGCGAGTCTAGGTGATCCTCGGATTGTGGACTAGATGTTGGTCAGAGCTATAGGTCGCGGATTTATTTGGGTTTCGGGTTATGTGTACTTATGCATTATCCATGTGTTGCCTACAAGTTATTTAATTATTTTCAATCGATTAGTTGCATATCTTTCCGAGCCTATCATTACATGTTAATTTTTTGAAATCATTTACTATATTATGAGTCGCATAGTAGTGCATGCATATTTTGTGACATGTTGGAGAAGTAGCGGGGGAGTTGGAGTTTTGAACAAGCAGTGGAATTCTGGCGTGATATCGAATTATCTTCTTCAAGCTATTATTATCGGACAGTTATCTAATTATCATCCAGCTGAATTATTATTCTATCGGACGATCGGGATTTCTATTATTATTTGCAAGACTTCTATTTCTTTGTATTATTCTTATCTGGCCATTTTTGGTGGACATTATTATTATCGGCACTCTGGATTTCTTATTATGAAGCTGTTATTATCGATTGGCATTCTACTACTGCATCTCTCTCGTATATTTCCGTGTGGAAATTCTATACTTTTTCGAGAGCATATATTGAGCCGGCAGTTTTCTTATGTCTAAAACATCATATGGATCTAGACGGGTATTCTTATTCTCAGTGCAAGCTTATGGAAGATTTTGAAGCTATCGGTTTGAATGGTAAGTATTGGGTATCCCAATGAGAAGTGGTACGGGACAAGGTAAGAGGTCAACATGGGTATATAGTTAAATCTTTTATTAACTGAGCATGTTGCATGCATAGTTCGTATTCACATGGTTTGCATCAATCTCTGTGTTTTGGAATATCTATTAACGTTTGACGATTGACTATACGAGAATAAGGTATATATATGAGGGTTTCCCTGTTTGGATTAGTCGCTCGACGTACTTGGTCTCGTATGGTTGAAAGTCAAACTTTATTTATGACTGACTTGTATATTTACCGTTGCTACAAATTTCGGGACGAAATTTCTTTAAGGAGGGTAGAATGTAACAACCCTAAAACTTCTATGTAAATAATTATTTTAATTATTATTTTCAGGTAGCAATATTATATGAGTGTGCCTATGTAAGACATGTGTTTAGAAAATTTTAAGTGTTTGGTGGACATATAAATTAAATCATGAGTGAGCGCGTTTAGTTTGAGAGTTATATTCTATTAATTTATATTTGTTAAAAAAAAAAGTGAAGGGTTGATATGTATTTTTGTTATATGGTGTTTACAGGCCCGCGAATGTGTTAAATAATGTAATTAACATTAAAACTTAGTAGCGGGGTCATGGGTACCCATTGGACTACTCATTTTAACACTTTGTACTGCATTTTGGGCCCACATGAGTCTCTTTTGTGAGCCCATTAGACAAAAAACGGGATTTGATATGTATATATGAGTTATTTGTATATGTTGTGTATGTATATAGTATACTATGTGTGTAATACATATATACTTATATTAAAACCCTAGCCCCATATTAAAAAAAAAAAAAAGGAAAGAGAGAAGAAGAGAGAACAGAGGTTTGTGTGTATGTGTGTGTGTGTGAGAGAGAGAGAGAGAGAGAGAGAGAGAGAAAGAGAGAGAGAAGAAAAAGAAGAAGAAGAAGAAGAAAAGGAGAAAAAATGTGGTCACGTGTAGAATCGCGGGGTGTTCGTGGTTGTCGATTTTTGATCAACTAGGGGAGTTAAAAATTATATTTAGGTATATATATACACGTATGTATATATATATGTGTGTGTGTATGCAAGAGAATCCAATCATTTCTTGTTAATTTTGTGGTTGGTGTTAAATTGTGTGTTGATCCACATTCATTATTATTGAATGATATAAATATTTGTTTTTCTTCGTGTGATTTTATGAATGTGATCTCGGTGTACTTGGATAGATCATGTGGATAGTTAATTTGATGAATACACAAAGGGGAATTATTTTAATAATGAATAAATAATAGAAAATTCGTTTTATTTTTACTTTAACAGTGGCAGAAACTTTGGAAAAATATTATAAAACTATGGCTTAGATCTATGGAATTCAGTTCGCATAGCCTATGGCCCTATAGGAAACGCGATTCTGCACACTTTTCGTCTAATAGTATTTTTCATGATTCTGCACCGTTTGGGCAGAAATTGAAAATTTCAGTAACAGTTTTTAGTATATTAAATGTACGAAATTGAAGAAATATGATTCGTTGTGTTTTTTTTATTCGTTCGTATGACTTAACGAAAATTACTTAGAGATGCATGAATTCTCATATAATGTTGAGCTATATAAAAAAAAATGGGTGATAGTCATTAACGTTGAGTCCGATGAAAATATTATGGAACGATTGTTATAATACTTTACGATATGAGAATTTGAATTTTTATTATGGGTTTCATGTAGGCTAATTTTGAATGTTGGGTTGAGGTAATTGTACCTGAAATAACTGACTTTATCGTGTGGTCATTTTGATAAAATTGAGTAAATTAGATACGTTGAATTGTATATTGGAGATCTTGTAATTTGATTGGAAATTTTTTAGGAAAGATTGTTATGGGTTAATTGATAAAACCCTTTATTGTAAGAAATTGGAATACATCTAAAAGTTAGAGATGTGATTGGATGATGAGACGGAACTATGTGATATACGTGAAATTCACAATTATTGGGATAATACGAACGATAAGTGATAACTGCAACATAGTTCTTTAGTGTTCAGCGCTCCCCATTATGTGATATATTTTTTTGGTAGCTCGACTTGCTGAGTGTACCCTTTTGTCACTGGCTTCGTGATCAAGCTGGCCTAAGCCTTATGCCCGGCTTATTTGTTAGACGTCTAGGCATATTAACCGGCCTTCCGTTGTGTATACCTGGTTTGGTTGATACCCCAACCAAACTGGCACCGGAGTGGATGTTGGTAGTATGTCCGGGCACACATGGGATATATGTGTGGGCTGTACCATGGAGGGTGGCCAAGTGGTGAACCTAGGGAACACAAAGATAAATTTAATGCTAATAAATAATGAAAATAGATTTTTTTTCATAAGACTGATAAGCGTGAAATAATGAATACGACATTTAAGTTATAATGTGGATGGCTTATGTAAGGAATTATTCGCCTGGTTTGTGATCATTCGATTTACAGGATGGTGGGCCCACTAACTTTTATGCAGGGCTGGCTCACCATATATCCGACTTAAGTATAAAACTCGTAGTAACTTTGGGTTTTGGGCAAAAAACTACTTGTCATCACATAAATGGAAACTACTCTTTTGTCCAAATATGTGTGTGGAACTACCTGTCTTGGCCCAATAGTGTTGTAATGTGGTTTGTAGTCTACGGGTTCAGGTTGGAGCCCTCAGATTTTTTTTTTTTTTTAACTCATACCAGTCATGTGACTGACCCGAGTGTGTTATGCATTCGGGTGCGTTTCTGTTTGCAACGTAGTTGGATGATATGTGCAGGATATTGCTTTCGATGATGTGACCGTTGTGCTTGGCTGTGAAGTCTTTGGGCATTAGAACGTTGTAGTTGCTCTGACCATCGGATGTATAGACTTTATTTCTTTTTTTCTAAACTTTGTAAGAAATTTTATTTAGTGAACTTTGTATTCCTTCTGTAAATTAAAATGGTATTATCTTTGTAATGGAATATTATTTCTTTTATAATGAAATGGAGGATTGGGAATATAAGTTTAATAATACAGAGTTTTTATATTAATACAGAATCACATGTACTTATTTAATGAGTATAAAATACTATTTTCATTAATTATCTGTTAGCCTGTGTGAGGGTGTCGCTCTCGTGATTTTTGGTAATTGAATATTAGTCCGGATACAGGCTCTGGATTGAATATTTGGTTGTCCAAAAATCAGGGTGTGACAATAAAGGTGGTCTGTTTTATAGTCCTAAGAATCAGAAGGTTATTGTTAGCACCAATACCACATTCTTAGAAGAGGACTACGTTATGGACCACAAGCCCAGAAATCGTATTGTTTTAGAGGAAATGAGAGGAGAGACACTGAGACATACTTCTTCGATACCAACGGTACAAGAAGAAACACCACAAGAAAGAGTTATCGATATTCCATTACCACGTCGTAGTGGGAGGATTATCGAAACTCGTGTAGATCCCGAACCAACCATTAACACGCAGGTTCCTGAACCAGTACAACGTGTAGATAATGGTGTATTAAGTTCAGAATCTTCAAAACGAAATATCAATGATACACAGAAACGGGTTGTGCCTCGTCGTAGTGGGAGGGTTATTATTCAACCTGACCGGTATATGTTCTTGGGAGAGTCTTATGACCGGGTCCCTAATGAACAAGGTACCGACCCCTGTAACTACAATGAAGCACTCCAAGATAAAGATGCAGATCTTTGGCAAAAGGCTATAAAATCTGAAATGGAGTCTATGTACTCCAATCAAGTCTGGGATCTTGTAGAACCACCCAATGAAATAAAACCCATTGTATGCAAGTGGATCTATAAGAAAAAGAGAGGAACAGATGGTAAGGTGGAAACCTTTAAAGCTAGGCTTGTTGCGAAAGGGTTCACTCAAAAAGAAGGAATCGATTATGAGGAAACCTTTTCGCCGGTGGCAATACTGAAGTCTATCCGGATTCTCTTATCTATTGCTGCACATTTCGATTATGAAATTTGGCAAATGGATGTCAAGACAGCATTTCTTAATGGGAATCTTGACGAGTGCATCTATATGGTGCAACCAGATGGGTTCATCGCAAAGGGCCAAGAACACATGTTGCGCAAGCTTAAGAAGTCCATTTATGGACTTAAGCAGGCATCTAGGTCTTGGAATATCCGTTTTGATCAAGCAATCAAGTCTTTTCGTTTTGATCAATGTACGGATGAATCCTGTGTGTACAAGAAACATGATAGAAGCGTGGTGGTGTTCTTAGTACTATATGTGGATGATATCTTGCTAATCGGAAACGATGTGGGGGTATTATCTTCTGTAAGGGTATGGTTATCCAATCAATTCGATATGAAGGACTTGGGAGAAGCTAGTCACATCCAAGGAATCAAGCTTATGCGAGATCGCAAGAATAGGATGTTGGGCTTGTCATAAGACACTTATATTGACAATATTCTTGCAAGGTTTAGCATGCAAGATTTCAAGAAGGGATTATTTCCCTTCAGACATGGAATTACTCTAAGGATCAATGTCCTAAGACACCTGATGAGATAGAGAAGATGAAGGCAGTTCCTTATGCCTCGGTAGTAGGAAGCCTAATGTATGCTATGCTATGTACTAGACCTGACATCTGCTTTGCTGTTGGCATGGTTAGTAGATATCAGTCTAATCCAGGGCAAGAACATTGGACTGCGGTGAAAAATATTCTCAAGTACCTGAAAAGGACTCGAGACTATATGTTAGTTTACCAAGAAGACAGTCTTGTACCCATCCAGATTCTGATTTTATGACAGATAGGGATTCCAGAAAGTCTACCTTAGGATATGTGTTTACCCTAGGAGGTGGAGCCATTACTTGGAGGAGTATCAAGCAGTCATGTATTACTGATTCCACCATGGAAGCCGAGTATGTGGCTGCTTCGAAAGCCACTAAGGAGGCCGTTTGGCTCAGAAACTTTCTTATGGATCTAAGAGTAGTACCTGCGATACAATCGGCTGTTACCCTTTATTGCAATAATAGCGGAGCAGTTGCTAACTCAAAGGAACCCAGGGCCCATAAGAAGGGGAAACACATTGAGAGTAAGTAGCACCTGATACGAGAGATCGTGCAAAGAGGTGATGTTGAAGTGACCAAGATAGCATCAGCAAATAACCTGGCAGATCCTTTCACCAAGAGCTTACCGGCCAAGACTTTTGATAGTCACATAGAAGGGATAGGAGTGAGGTATGTCGCATCATCGCTTTGAGTCTAAGTGGGAGATTGTTAGGGATATGTACTAAAAGCCATGCTTTATGTAGTTGATTTATTATTCATTCAATAAAATCAGTTATTCCATTTTTATGAGAATCTGTGTGGGCAATGTTGTATTATATTATTTATTTAATATTATGCATGTTTGTCTCTCATTCTATATAGTAGGTGGTTTGGTGTGTAGAGTTTGGCTTACACACGGAAGATCGGGCCATCAGATATTATAGAATGTAAGATTTTGGTTTACAGCCTTAGATGGGATTGGACACACCATCGGTAGGACTGCAGCATGGTGTTGTAGTAGGTTTGTCTTGACTACGAAAAATGGTATAGTTTCAACTCACCATGCTGGTACACTTTGTGTATTAAACGGGACTGACTTGGGGTAATTATCTTTATACTGACTTATAAGATAATTAATACCTCATGGCTATTATGAGTGCTTATGCTCTAAATCCTAAGTTAATTTGTAGACATGTACATTTGATATTTACACTTTGATCCCTAAAAGAGATCAGTTTGAGCTCGTTTCCCCCTAAGGTGAGATCCTTAAATGGGTCAATATCTCATTGGATTTGGTGACAATATTAAATGTGTGGTGGATATTAATTAATTATGGAATCCATGTCTCAATTTTGGGATTGATGATATCCCCTTGAGAAAGTTTATAAGCTTTGATTATGTCAAACCCTGCAGGTGGATTTTGTATCCGACATATCAGATAAGTTAAGCAGAGGATCTCAAGAAATTTTAAGAAATTAATTAAAAATGATTGTCAGTAATTATATTTAATTAATGGATATCTGTAATCTTAACGTGGGGAGATAATAAGCATTTAATAACATGGAGCTCGAAATCTATTTTTGAGATAAGGGTAGGAGTGCAATTATGATTCTTTAGTGGTATGAATTTAATTTATGGAAATAGGAATCTGATTCAGTTCAAATTAGGGTTTCCTAATTCTATAAGGAAGCCTATTCCTTATTGACTTCTTATGGTCCCTATCGTAGCCTATATATATGATGCTTTGGCTCTCTTCTCAGTTTGCGTTTTTCCATATAGAGTATTATAACTCAGAATAGAAAAGAGAGCGTAAAAGAGGGAGAGCAGAAAACAAAAAGGATTTCGAAAAGAGCCCACACTCAGTTCGATATTCTGGCAGCAGAGGAATACGGTAGAAGATCGTGAGCTGTTATCGAGCCCGTGTTCTCAATTCGTCTACTACAGCAATCCGTTTTTGCAGTTCAAGGAAACCCTAGTTCTGCCCTTGTAGGGTTATTATAGATTTCACGAAATTTTTTGCAGTACCAACTTATACGCACTGTCAACGGATTCTGGGAACGCAGTTTCCTAACACCCTCTACCATATTTGAAAGGAATCCGCCAGCAACCTGATACACCGCGAATAGTACAACTCGATGCGGAGCCATGTAATATCTATCATTTGTTCAGATAGGCACTTGCCTTTTAATTTTACCATCCATGTAATGTACCTTGCTAAGTAAAATTAAATTGCTGACTTGCTTTGGTCCTATAAATAATAACAGTGATTCAGATGAGAGGATATTATTATTTATAGCTAAGTGTATATTATCACTTAATTCTAGCTCAAGAGTTCCATGAGGGACACCTCTGATGGAAAAGTGACCCACACTAGCAATCACTCAAAACATTCTATTAAAGAAGTTTGTACCGATGATTCCATGATCAACTTCATCCGATGGAGAGGATGACACTACAGCCATCACACAAAATTAATCATATCATCTACAAACCAGTGATGGAGACCATCAGATTTATACTTGATAAATTCCCTCTCCCACTTAGAATTTTTAAAAAATATTGAGGGTTATAATTTTTAGAAAAACTTTTAATTTAATTAATAAAAAATAATGGAACACTTGACAAGGATTAATTCATATTTACTTGTCAAACCCACATGTGTAGATAATAAAATAATTTTATTCTCATAATTTTAGAAAATAAGCACTTATGTTTTCAAAATATGGAATTAGTTTTATTTCTAAGTACACATGTAGTTGTCCATCATTTTAAATTAATATAAGCTAGACATCTTAAAAAGATCTAGGAACAATTATCCATGTTGTCCTATACATTAAATATGAAACAATAATAACCATTCAATAACACATAAATAAGGAAACCACAATAAAATAGGAATCCCACTATTATGGTCAAGCTGTAACTCTAGTGAAGAAATCTTCACTGAACCCGATTAGCTATATGTCGCCACTACGCATGGGGATTGAGCTTCCCGGTCAGGTCACGGGGTTCGAGCTGCTCGGTCATCTCACAAGGGTCAAGGGGACAGCGCCCCCCGCAGGGTTTCCAGGGCAGCACCCCGGAAGCTAAATTAGATCTACCATCAGCAACTGCCTTCCAGAACTGTTTTCTAAAACAGCCTTCTAAAACTGCTTCCAGATCACTTTCTAAAACTTCTTGTCAAATTGCTTTCGCGAACCATCTTCACGGATTTACTTGAGATATATTACATCAACCCTATGCCTCCATGAAGGAATTCACATGCTATTTATTTACAGTAAATTAACCACGCATCAATCAAGCATGGGATCTAATACATACAAATCCTATGCCTACATAAAGGAGTTCATATGCTATATCAAAACAGCAATATTAACCACAAATAAACACATTGTGGGATCCAATCTCATAAAACCAGTGATTAAAATAGTGGAATAAGAACGCTGCAAAACAAGGGTTAGCATAGATCTACGTTCTATCCATACATCAATGCACGCATAAGATCTGTATTACTGGACAACATGGATGTGTCCAACCTATACGTAGAATCAACGTTGCTCTGATACTACTATTAGGAAACTGCATTCCCAGAATTCGTTGACAGTGCGTATAAGTTGGTACTGCAAAAAATTTTGTGAAATCTATAATAATCCTATAAGGGCGGAACTAGGGTTACCTTGAACTGCAAAAATAGATTGCTATAGTAGACGAATCGAGAACACGGGCTCGATAGCAGCTCATGATCTTCTACCGTATTCCTCCGCTGCTAGAATCTCGAACTGAGTGTGGGCTTTTTCGAAATCCTTTCTGTTTTCTACTCTCTCTTTTTACGCTCTCTGTTCTATTATGAGTTATAATACTCTTGATGGAAAATGCAAACTAAGAAGAGAGCTAAAGTAGCATATATATATACGCTATGATAGGGACCATAAGAAGTAAATAAGGAATTGGATTCCTTATGGAATTAGGAAACCTTAATTTGAACTAAATCAGATTTCTATTTCCATAAATTATAATTCATACCAGTAAAGAATTATAATTGCACTCCTACCCTTATCTCAAAAATATATTTCGAGCTCCATGTTATTAAGTGCTTATTATCTCCCCACGTTAAGATTACAGATATCCATTAATTAAATATAATTACTGACAATCATATTTAATCTCTTAAAATTCCTTGAGATCCTCTTCTTAACTTATCTGATATGTCGGATACAATATCCAACTGCAGGGTTTGACATAATCAAAACTTATAAGCTTTATCAAGGGGATATCATTAATCCCCAATTGAGACATGGATTCCATCATTAATTAATATCCACCACGCAATCAATATTGTCACCCAATCCAATGAGAATTTGACCCATTTAAGGATCTCACCCTTTTTGGGATTAAAGCTTAAATATTAAATGTATGTGTTTATAAATTAACTTAGGATTTAGAGCATAAGCACTCATAATAGCCATGAGGTATTAATTATCTTATAAGTCAGTACGAAGATAATTACCCCAAGTTGGTTCCGTTTAATACACAAAGTGTACCATCATAGTGAATTGAAACTATACTGTTTCCCGTAATCAACACAAACCTACTATGTCACCATGCTACAGTCTTACCGATGGTGTGTCCAATCCCATCTAAGACTGTAAAATCAAAATCTTACATTCTACAAGATCCGATGGTCTGATCTTTCATGCGTAAGTTAAACTCTACACACCAAACCACCTATTATGTAGAATAAGAGAGACACATGCACAATATTAAATAAACAATATAATGCAAACATTGCCCACACAGATTCTCATAAAAATATAATAACTGATTTTGTTAAAATACTAAATCAACTACATAAAGCATGGCTTTTAGTATATATCCCTAACAACCATAGTACGCTTCTGGGGATTGTGACATCATATGCTGAGGTACTATAGTAGATACATTCGTCGATGTCTCCTTCAGTCGGCACATCATCTGACACACCTAGCACCAGCAGGACAGCCTCAGTCCCCGACCATTTATTTGATGACCTTTCATAATTGCAGGGATCAGACCTTTTAGAACTTTCTGATGATGTTCCTATGGATGAGATATATGATATGTTTGGTATGATACCACCCCATCCATCTAGCACCGCCACAGCCACCATACGACCCGTGGCCACACTAACAACCCACCCCGCATATATCACCACCACTATCACCATACGACCCGTGGCTCTACTAGCCACCCACCCTGTATCTACCACCATTACCACCATAACATCAATTACGTCACTAGCCACCCCCTGCATATACCACCGCCACCACCCCCACCATACAACCCGTAGCCCCACTAGCGACAAACCCCGTATGTACCATCACCACTACCACCATACGACCCGTGGCCCCACTAGCCACCCACCCCGCATCTACCACCACCACCACTAGACCACAGCTTGCCCCCATACCACTGGCTATCCCCATAGCCATCCCCCCTAATAGCTATAGATGATACTGATATAGGCAAGGCGTTGACCCAAGCTCATGTTGACGTGCCTACCACCACCATACTACTGACCATGCCGACCCATTTACCACATGATGTAGATATAGGGAAGGGGACACAGATTGCTGTTGGTAGAGTAGTGGTATATGGGAGAGGACATAGGAGAGGTCCCTCGCGAGACGTCATGGAAGACATGATGCTTTGTGTAGACACCCCATTTTGTCGGCTATCAGATTTAGGAGACCCATAGCTTGTTGGTTCACAATGATCGAAAAAGACTCAAAAGGACTCCTAGAAGCTAGCTATATTTCTCAAAATGCTCAGAATGACCAAAATGCCCCTGAAAGCCCGAAAACTCCAAGATTTGGTCCAAACGTTCTGGAAACATGCTATGTTGTAAGAAAAGTAAAAAAATGAGTTTTTAAGTAAAATCATATGAAATCGTCAGCTCCCAGAGACCCCCGGAAGTCCCGGAAGTTCCCGGAAAGTCCCCGTTGACCGGTTTGACCAGGTTTGACCAAGGTTTGACCAAGTTTGACCAAGTTTGACCGAAAACGTCCAAATTCTTCAAAATCATTCTAAATCATGTGGAAAGTATTAAAATGAGTTTTAAAAGAAAATCGAGCGAAAACGTCAGCTCCTGGGGGCTTCCAGAGGTTTCCAGAACTTCCCGGGAATCCCAAGTTTGATCGGTTTACCAAAATTTGACTTTAGAACCGGAGCACCGTAACAATTTTCAAATATTTTTCATGGATACTAGAGGTCAATAGCTTTCCAACGGTATATCGCACATAATTTCAGGATTTAAAACGGATTTATTATGAATTTCTGAAGGAGAAAAAGGCGATAAAATCAGCTTTTATCGTGAATACCGCAAAACTTTTCAAGGTGACCTATCCCTAAACTATTTTTTATGTAAATTAGACTCCATTACCTTTCCAACGGTATATCACAACCTCAATTTGGAGTTCATATGCATTTTCTGTGAATTTCGGACGAAATAGGGCCTTTTCGCGAATATCGGAACCTCTGGGGGCCTAAACAGCATTATCTGGACGAAGGAGGAGCAGTGCCGCCGCGGCACTGGCTCACTGCCGCCGCGGCACAGGCCCAGTGCCTCCGCGGCACTCTCCCCCAGAACAGTCCACTTTTGTAATTTATTTTGGGGGTCCAATTTGATATATTAGAAATCAAAACGACGTAGTTTTGGTTCCCAGCTTATTTTGGACCAATGGGAGACCATTTTAAACTTTTTAAAACTCCATTTACCACCCCTCCTTTGCCTATAAAAGAAGCCATTTACTTCCATTTAGAGAAGAGAGATGGAAGCTTAGAGAGAGCTTAGGAAGAAACTCTAGAAAAATTTAGAGAGATAAAGAGAAGAAGTAGTCTTCTTCTTCCATTTTTTCCAATCAAAGTGAGTTCTAATCTTGTTTTCCTCCACCATTCTTCTATATACTTTATCATCAATATAGCCAATCACCATTCTTGAGCATTCTTGAGTTAGGAAGCTACTTCCATGTCCAAATGTCAAAATCTATGAGTAAAACACCAAGCTACAAGTCCAAAATCACATTGATTATCATCTATTGATTGTTATTTACTTGCTTGTTCATATTATGTTCATCTCTTCTTACCTCATTTCTTTTTGATTTTCTTTATTTACTTACTAGTTCATCATCATCTAGATGATGACATGAAGTTTGAGGTGAGTGAATCCTTATGGATAGTAGCTCTTGACCTCAAAAACATGTTTAATAGATGATGATTATAACTTCAATACCTCCAAGGTATCCTTGAAGTTATGTTCAAAATAAAAATGAATCTCTCCAATAATATTGGGAGTTCTTTGATGATTCAAGGTTGGATGAGGTTCTAAGTGGTCACATGGTCATCTCAAGAGTTTAAGTTCATGCTTTGAACATCTATTTCAAAACCCCCAATCAAGAACTCAAACTCTATTTCAAAACCCAAATCCATTTTCTTGAAGAATGATCCAAAACAGTGAGCTGTTTAGATTCAAAGATTTGTTTTGAATTAAATACTTGAGTTATGATGATGAAACCACTTGGAAAATCTTCCTAAGACATCATAGTTTGTCTCTAATTTTTTCCATCAATTATAGAGGTGTGAAAGTATTATTTTCAGATTTAAGAAGTTCATATTCATAATCTGCCTCTGTTCTCACAGAATATTTACCTGACTTTTTGCACTTATTCTGGATGTTTCCGTCACTGTACATATATATTTTCTATTTTTTTTATGCAACTTGGGTGTCTTAGAAAACGTTTGGTATATAATGGGTCATCATAAACCCTTTCTTTGATTTATGAAAAATCATACAAAATCAGTCAACAGTGCAGCTTTTGTTTCTGAGTCATGTGTACATTCTGATTTATTTCTTTTAATCTGTGAAGCTATTGAGGTTTGGCTTTTTGGGTTATTTTCTAGACACAAAAAGAATGATCTCTGATTGTTCCCACATTTTCCTAGTCATGTTTGACCTCCCATTATAATGTTACAAAGTAATGCATATAGTTTGTCCACTATTCACAGCATTTCACTTTTTGACTTTCACACTTTGATGCAACACTCTCTTGTATCTAGATGAACCCATATCCCATGAACATGTTCTTTACCACTTTTAGCATGCTATATCATATCATGTATCATCTATCCTCTCATGTATCATACTCCCATAAATTCTTGAGTTTGGTTTCCAAATATAACCATGTTTTGCAAATACTTGGGAAGTTCTTGAAATGAGTTAGGAATTGATATTCCAAGTGGTTAGAATATTCATCCAAGTTCTGGAAGTATACTTTCAAAACCCCCATTTCAAAACCACCTCTTAAACCCCTCATTTTGATTTCAAGAAATAAACTTTGTTTTTCTCAAAACCCTCAAAATAGTGAGTCATTTAACTTCAAGGAATTATTTTGAGTTCAATACTCAATGTATGAATGCAAGACCACTTGAAAAGTCTTTCTAACTCATTATAGAACACCCATGATTTTTGGCTTGACTTGGAAGTACATGGAAATGGTCCATTTGGACCCAAACATTCCTTCCAGACATTCTGCCTCTGCTATCACAGCAGCTTAGCTAACTTCCAACTTCTTTTCCAGAAAACTTTTCCAAAAGAGGTGGTCCTTACTTATTTTTCCATTACACTTCAATGTCTTAGGGAACTTTCTGTATAAAATGGGCCTCTAAATCATTTGTTTTCATGTTCTAAGATTTTCTAACATTTCAGTCGACAGTACGGACTCTGTTTCTGACCTCTATTGTTTATATGATTTCTCTCAATCTGTAATAGTTATTAAGGATTGGCTTTTTTTGGGTTGTGTTCTAGACACAATAAGGAAGATTTCCATAAAAAATCATGCATTAAAAACATTTCTAACCCCTCTTTTCAATTTCCAAAAGATCATGTTACTATTCTGTCCACTATTCACAGCAAGCACACTTTAACTTTCATCCTTTGATTTGATGCTTATATGCATTCCAAATTAGCTCATGTCTTAGGAAGTAGTTCATACTACATTTGTAAATTTCTCATAATGATTCCATTCATTCATTCATACATATTCTAGACTTCTAAGTCATTCTAGGAATCCTTGAACACAAAGCACACTACAACCTTTACACATTCTAGATACATACATTGCATCCATGCAAAGATTTGGGGTTTTTGTAACTCCTAATCTGAGAAGATTATAAGGAATGATCATGATCACGCGTTCATTGCTTCCCCTCGATCTAATCATCCTTTCTCATCCGTCCCGGGGATTGAGAGATCTTCTTTTCCCAAAGATTAGCATGCATCATTCTAGTTTGCTATGCATATTTTGATTTCTTTGTTTATTTGTTTCAATAACAATTCATGCCCCCTTTAGATTAGGAAACTTGATTAATTGATATATGATTAGAAGATTTTTTCTAGGTTTATTTGTGTGATTTTCACTTTACATTGTATGATATTTGACTTAGATCTTATGAATGATATCTTATCTTTTGATTTTCAATTTCAAGATTCTTATGTGATGTAATATACTATCATAGTATTAATTGCCGAACCATACATAGTATAAGATGATTATTTGGATGCTAATTGAGACCCGTCGAGAGACGGGGCGAGTTGAGGGTGTTTTAGTCGTGACAAAGGCTCCTTCCTCTCTCGTACCAAAATCCCGAGCCAAGTTCTTTGGTTATGAAGGGCCGGTGCCCTTTATCCGTTTGGGTGAGTCAAAATTAGATTTCTTGGTTCCTTAAAGACCAAGTGGCGACTCTGTATCTGTTTTTGAAAGACCTTCTTTTCTTCGAAATCAACCTCTTGTTTTCTTTCAAATCAATTTCAAAACAAAAGAAAATCAATTCCGAAACCCCGGAAACAAACAGGAAAAATCGAGAGTGGACGACGGATTCCGCGTGTGCACACTTTGCTACACTGGCAGCAGTAGAGGCTGGTACCTCGCAACTGTCCTAAGTTGCTCCAGATATTATGACGATGGCAGCAGATGCCAGTTCTTCGATTCCGACCCAGGTTGATTCGTTAATTCTTTGTAACAACCAATATGTGCGAGTATGGATATTTATATATATCTCTCCTCCTACAAGAGTAATAACCCAAATTGAGTCGCACAACCTGTCAGTTACCCCCACTTGTTTGACTCTTCCGTGTGATAACTTGGAACTCCCCTATGGACCTATTAGGTGAAAATTTGCAAAAGTAAAATTATTACCAGTGATTTGGTTGTTTGCAAAAGCTAAATGACTATGGTAAGTAAAAATTTAGTAATGAAAAATGCCTGTCATACACCTGTAACTCGTGAATATTTGCTTTCTTTTGTTCTTTATCAAGTTCATCTACCACGTGCTTCGGACACAACTGTTATTGGGAGAGCACGTGCCCCCTTCAACACTAAGTTAAACCCTTCAACGTGGTTAGTGGATATGATACCCCAACGGTGACCACCATCATTCGCCAGAGACCACTGATCTGAGGGTACACGATCTAACCAACGTCATGCATTGGTATCTATCTTTTCAATATTCTCCATATCAAGGTTGAACTTCCTAATCTGATGCTTGATCTCAGCTAACCAAAGTAAGTCCTTCAACAGGACATTTTTAAAGTTCTTGTGGAAGTTGCACTAAAAGTGCCTTAAACAAAATCGATGATATGCATTGGGCTCACGCCACTCTATTAATCTCTTAATTGCACTGATTATAGTAGAATGTTGTTCAAATATTAGGCATATGCCCTGCCTACCATGGACAACATACGTACATATGTTCCTTAGAAACCATGACCAACTAGGAAGGATCTCCTTATCAATAATTGCAAATGCAAGAGGAAATATCTTATTATCAGCATTTATCCCCATAGCTACAAGGATCTTGCCTTTGTATTTGCCATTAATATGGGTCCCATCAGCATAAATTACTGGACGACAATGAGTAAACCCGTCAATTGAAGGTTTGAAGGCCCAAAACAAGTATTGGAACTTGACCACACCATGGGTGTCCGTAGGATTCGTTTTCCATTTTTGAAGAGCTGACCTAAATCTAGACAATTTTCTATAAGACTCGTCCCAGTCTCCAAAAACCATCTATATAGCTTTTTTTCCTCGCACGCCATCCCTTTTTGTACGAGATTGTGAATTTCTAGCTTTCCTTCACCGTTTCAATGACCAAACTGATTTTCATTCATGGATCATGTTGCACAGAACCCATGATTAATTTCTCTATAAGATTCATATCTAGATTAACGTGGTCCTGCCTACTGTGTAGGTATACACAATAGTGGTCGTCGTTATACTGTGTAATTTGAAAACCACCCGTCATTAAGTTTTTCGATGCCCGCAAGCGCCATATGCACCCATTTTTGCACTAAACCACGCAAAGTTTTGGATTTATTTCAACTACCTCGTATTATCGATCATTCTTCGTGTGATAAAATTTTACGCAATCCTGGAGATGCTGCTTATCTCTGAATGTCATTTTCTTCTTTAACTAAACTTTTTCAGAGTCCCATATTGGAAAAGTATGACTGCTGTCACGAGTAGTAACTTCACAACCCTCATGCCTCTCATCAAGGTCAGTGAAGACTAGTACTAGACTATGAATATCTTGCACATAAGGGGGAGATGGCGTTAAGACACTCTGCCCACCCACTATTTTGCCTTCTTCATTAGAATTTGAACCATCCATCATCGCCTCTTCCTCTTCCTCCTCCTCTAAGGGAAACTCTGTGTGCGCACCATCGCTGTTTGCAGTAAAATCTAGAATATCGTCCTCAAGTCTAACCAGCTACTCAACAGGATTCATATACCCTTCATCGGTTGACATTGTTTCACGTAGATTCGAGCTACTGAAGCCATAACTGCTCTCAAAGTTTGGAGTCCTAGAGTTAGGACCTACACTTTGAAAGTTTAGAGTGCTATAACTAGGACCTCATTTACATGGACTTCTGACATATTGTTGTACCTTTCATAGGGCTCCGAGTAATATGAGCTTCAATATCCATCAAAGTTGTGGGCGTAGTCTTCTTTTAAATTCAACGGGGACAAACAAGGGGACTCAACATTAAAGTTTTCAGGCCCTTGTATTAACAGTCGAGTAAATGGTCCAGATTGTATACTTTGCGGCCAGGGTCTTACAACATGATGGACCTTCTCGATATACATCTCAACACATCTTACTATCAGAAATAATGAAGGAAGATGAAGTACTTTTTCTAGTATCGAATCATCCACTATGGAAAGAGCCATGTAATTCATGACAACTCTGTATTGGTTGACTAGAAATCTACAAGTGAATTTCAAATCAACAATTTAACCTTCACAGACTACTTTATGATATACTGACTGAACTAACTCAGACAGGGTTGTTCTGTGATTCACTTATTGAATATCCATAGCCAGAATGTTGTATTTAACACCTCCTTCATTGTGATCCATTATCATACTACCCCCTCTCCCCCAATAAAATGCAATAAATGTCGACATTGTCTAAGGAAGAAATTTTAGAGAAGAAACAAAACAAGGTCTACAAGCATGAAGGAAGAAAAAGAAATAAGAAAGAAGTAAAATAACGAAAAAGTAAAGGAAGAATAATTAAGTCAGAAGAGAACGAACTGCCTAAAGTCATTTTTACTAAAACCGACTTTAGGGTGGCAAAACTTTTTTGCTCTGCCATTTGATTGACAACACTCTTGTTTGCTTGTAGTATTGCGCAGACGTGCGAGAGCCAAACAGGCTCGGTGTGTGTGCAAACTAATTTCCTATCCGCTTGAGTGAGTGATACTCAAGGCTTTAAGATCTGACTTCTAAACAGAGTGACTATGTGTGGCGAGTAGGAAAGTACCCTCATCAAAAATCCTTTGGCAGTACTGCAGCGCACAAGCCTAATAGTATCAGGGTTTACTTAGGTAAACAATCACAAACAATTAATAAAATGCAGATTTTATTCAATGTTTTGAGAATAAAACATATAACCAAAGAACAAGATCAGAATAGGCTCTGATTGTCCAAAGAGTGAAAAAAATTGAGAAAATAACAAAAAGGACATACCTATTTGCTATGAATGCAGAACAATTAATAACACAAAGATTTGAATGCTTTGAATGCCGTATGAGTGCTGTTGAATGCGGTTTATCGACATGACGTGGAGTGTCTTTACATGGTTAGCCTGCCTCTATATTTATAGCGGCCCTGAACAATTCTGATAAGGCAAGGACTCCTTGACTTGCGCTCCAAGCAGGTTGATTGATTGTAGAATCCTTCCAAATCTCCAATTCATGCCTTATCTCAATCCTGACTGAATCAATCCCAATATTTTAGGGATTAGCCTTCCATATCCAGCTAGACGTGATTAGATTTCTTTCCCATACTGTCACGCCCCGGTGTAGCCAAAATAGGGAAAATTTTTGAATTTTCCATCTTGGACCCTGAGGCACGTGACTGGTTGCATTACCGAATTTTCCATCACCAAATGCTAATAATAAACAACATAACTAAAGGGATAAAACCAACAGTAGCTAACAAGGATATATTATAATAAGAGGCCACAATACTAGTTAACTATTACATCATGGTAGATACATCAGAGTCTTATGGCTCTAGGGCCTTACAGAACTATTACAAACGATAGATGAAGTCCTCTGCTAGAGGTTACAACCAAAAACATTTACAAAGACATCCACTAGTCTTCTCTCTAACTAGCATATCCATAGCCATCTTCGGTGTACTCTTCCTCCATGTTCTCCTCTTGCGTAGCATTACCCGTGTACTCATCACCTGGATAAGCTGGACATGGGAATGTCCAGCGACATGAACGTCGTCAGCTTATGGAAGCTGAGTGAGAAAATTAAATCAAATGGAACTTATATAGTCACACACAACAAGAAATATATTTACTACTTTTATTACGTCTATTAAAGTTCTCTCACGTTCTCACTGTCGGACTATAACCACTTATGTGCCCACACAGGCATTCGAAGAGAAAACAAACAATCGATACAACTCGCTTCAACATCTCAGAACATTGTCACAGTCCATTGTCGAAGTCTATTTCAGAGTCCTAACTCCAATCAACAACACCAAAAAAAGGCTATCACTATTGCACAACTAAGTCACTTTGTACTTGCCAATTGTAACCAATCCCTCTTTCGTTAACCAAACCATCTTGCACTGATCAAATCCATCTTTTATTAACCAAACCATCTCGCACAGACTAAACCATCTTTCATTAACCAAAATACTCCTAACCTTCACTTTGTCACGAAGAACCAGAGTGTTCCCACAACCTTCACGGAACCATCTTGTACTAACCAAACAATCTCTTATCAACCAAAACATCTTTCACCAACCGCCTTGCCACGAAGAACCACAACTTCGCCATAACGAAGAACCGAAGCATTTTCGGATTGCAAGAACATCCATTCCATCACGAAGATCCGAAAGGAGTCTTCACTCTAAGAACCACCACTTCTACATCACGAAGAACCGAAGCGTTTACGGAGTGCAAGAACATCCAATCCATCACTAAGAACCGAAAGGAGTCTTCACTCTAAGAACCACCACTTCTCCATCACAAAGAACCGAAGTGTTTATGGAGTGCAAGAACATCCATTCCATCACGAAGAACCGAAAGGAGTCTTCACTCTAAGAACCACCACTTCTCCATCACAAAGAACCGAAGTGTTTACGGAGTGCAAGAACATCCATTCCATCACGAAGAACCGAAAGGAGTCTTCACTCTCAGAACCACCACTTCTCCATCACAAAGAACCGAAGTGTTTACGGAGTGCAAGAACATCCATTCCATCACAAAGAACCGAAAAGAGTCTTCACTCTAAGAACCACCACTTCTCCATCACAAAGAACCGAAGTGTTTATGGAGTGCAAGAACATCCAATCCGTCACTAAGAACTGAATGGAGTCTTCACTTTAAGAACCACCACTTCTCCATTACAAAGAACCGAAGTGTTTACAGAGTGCAAGAACATCCATTCCATCACGAAGAACCGAAAGGAGTCTTCACTCTAAGAACCGCCACTTCTCCATCACAAAGAACCGAATTGTTTACGGAGTTCAAGAACATCCATTCCATCACGAAGAACCGAAAGGAGTCTTCACTCTAAGAACCACCACTTCTCCATCACAAAGAACCGAAGTGTTTACGGAGTGCAAGAACATCCATTCCATCACGAAGAATCGAAAGGAGTCTTCACTCTAAGAACCACCACTTCTCCATCACAAAGAACCGAAGTGTTTACGGAGTGCAAGAACATCCAATCCGTCATGAAGAACCGAAAGGAGTCTTCACTCTAAGAACCACCACTTCTCCATCACAAAGAACCGAAGTGTTTACGGAGTGCAAGAACATCCATTCCATCACGAAGAACCGAAAGGAGTCTTCACTCTAAGAACCACCACTTCTCCATCACAAAGAACCAAAGTGTTTACGGAGTGCAAGAACATCCATTCCATCACGAAGAACCGAAAGGAGTCTTCACTCTAAGAACCGCCACTTCTCCATGACAAAGAACCGAAGTGTTTACAGAGTGTAAGAACATCCATTCCATCACGAAGAACTGAAAGGAGTCTTCACTCAAAGAATCACCCCTTTGTCATCACGAAGAACCGAAGCGTTAACCATACCCCCTTTCGTCCCGAAGACCCAAAAGAATACACAATACTCATCACTTCACAAACCATCAATCACATCCTTTACTCACTATCCCGGCCTCCGCGGTTGATACACACATCACGAAGACCATATCCACTTCGTCACGAAGGATCGAAATGATACACAACTTTCACATTCGTCAACCATACCTTTTTCTCACTATCCTTACCTCTGCTGCCCAGATTACCTATCCGACAATAATCCTTAGCATAATCTGCTTCTAACATAGCACAGCCGGCCCTTACGTTTTTCCCGACCACGCATTCGTCACTCATTTCGGAATTTAGTTCATTAAAGGACTTCCGAATATACTTTCAAAGTTACGTTTATACATCCGTCATCCTGTTTTATATCGTAATATACTTACAATGGAAACTTATCCAATCACTATCAACGCAATAATCATGCCGTACAACATACTTATAGCTTGGGTATGAACTCTCTATGGTCATCACATTATGTTCATAGCAATAGAAACCTAGCGTGTAGCTCGTGGATTTAATACCAATAATATATAGATGAAGCCCCTAACATACTTATCTACTCGATAGCACTATCATAGCACAAGATATCCATAACCACACAGGTACCGGTAAGCAAGCATCATTAATAAACACATCATACAAGTAGTCATACAATCTGCCAGGAATTAATTTTACTATGTCGACTGAATTAATATGATTTATTTGGGCATGATAAATTGATTTGTAGATCAAACTCAAAACTAGAACATTGTAGATAATTGAATTAGCTTCATGTACAAAAAAAACTAGCTTCAATTACATTTTTGAGCTGCTCAAAATATTTATTTTACTTAGACATTTCTATATTTTCGGACTGCTCTGTCCCAGATTTATAGTACTGTGTTGCATGTGCATTTCACCTATCAAGGACTCATTTTTAGACCAGGCTATAAAAGCGTTACTTGTAGATAAATCAGTTAGCTTTATCCACAAAAAAACCTAGCTTAATTCAGATTTTAGAGCTGCTTGAAACACTCATTTTACTAAACTACATTCTGCTGGAGGTTTCTATTTCTCAGATTTAAAGTACTACGTTGCATGTACATTTCACTTATGAAACAGTGATTTTAAGACTAAGCTATAGAAGAGTTATTTGTAGATAAATGAGTTAGCTTTTTCCACCAAAAAACCTAGCCTCATTCCCATTTTTTAATTGCTCGAAATGTTCATTTTACTAAACTACAATCTGCTGGAGGTTTCTGCTTCCCAGATTTGAAAATTTATCTTGCATGGCATGGATCTCTCAAACTATCAACATCAAGCACTTAATAAACATTACTACATACTATATAGGTTCTAAAGTGAGTTAGAATACTCACTTAAACTTGAAATTGAGCTTGGGCTTTGGATTAGAGCTTAGGAAGCTTGGACACAAGCTTCAAGTGATGGAATCTTCTTCTTCCTCCTCTTCTAATCCTCTTTCTTCTCTTCTATTTTTCTCATGGACATGCAAGTCTTCTAACTTCCTCTCTAAATGCAGATTATGAAGAGTAAGAGAGGGTAATGTATGCTATAGGCATGTATATATAGAAAAACCCAAGTGTTAGGTATCATTTGCATGGTTATATGCCATGCCATGTGTCCAACAAGTGGACAAGTGTCACATGGGGTGGTGACATATGTCAATAGGGTTGTATGTAGCTTCCATGTGGCCGGCCATGTGGGGCCCACCTTGGGTTGCATGCTACTTTCTCGATTTGCGTGTATAAGTTCCTCGTTATGCGTGTCGATCTCGGTTTACGTGCAAACGGGTATTATTTCTATTGTCTGGGTCCGAGTACGGGAGTAAGTTAAGTCTTTCTACGGTCGAATCGGTGCGGTGATTACAGTCTAATTAGTAATTACATACACTGATACGGTCACACAAATAAAATAATAATATAATAATATACCAGTCATGGAAATTCATAAAACTCCTACTATTGAACGTTGAGAAATTACAGGTATTACACCTTCTACCACCTATTACAGGATTTCGTCCTCGAAATCAGAATTAGTTAGTACTAAATAGAAATGGAAATTTCTCTCGCATTTCCGATTCCAGATCCCAAGAAGCTTCTCCTTCAATATGATGCTTCTACTGAACCTTTACCAGCAGAATCTCTTTGTTCTTTAGCTTCTTGATTCAAATATTCCATTCGGTCGGATCCTTTGCTTTGGCCTTCTCGAACCATTTCCTTAATCCTTCTTCATTCTGTTCGGCTTCGAGTATGCGATGAATGAGGGTAGGCTGCATCGTAAGACATCCAAAAGGTCTTCTAGTACTTAACTAATCAGACCTTCTCCTAAATTCTTTCAAACGTTCAAACTTCTTTGCTACGTCAGTACCATATGAAATTCAAAGTTCTAACGTTGAATATTGCACCTTCAATCTTTCGTCTTGTTTAATGCTGAGATTGATTTGCTGATCTGCGAGCTCTCTTTCAGAATTTTCGTGGCGATTAAACATTGTTCTGAATTCCTCGTTCCGGAAAATCTTTGCGCATACGTCCAGTCTTTCCACAATTGAAACATCGTGCCTCTCATCTTGTGACGATTCTTGATGTATCTAGAGTTTCCCTTAATGATTGTGGACTACATTTGAGTAGCTATTGGTGTCACTGGTTTGTTTCTTCTGCGTCTTTAATCGGCAAGATTCTCACCTCTCAGCTCCTTGATGTGATGGTTGGGAAGTCTAGTTAATCTTGCGATTGTCTTCTATAACTTGTAGGAGTCATGGCATCCAATTTAAGCGTGTTATTGTGATTGAGTTCCTTTGCGTGTCGACATGAAATCGTTGTGGAGTTTCGGCATTGTAGGTGATGACACAAGCCATTAAGCAATTTCCTCTTGCACTAATTAATATATAGCATATAAGGTGTTACTGGTAATTGAGGTAGGATTGGATTTACTTGTAAGGAGTTGAATTCATAACAAAATGAATACTCGTGGTGTACTGAGTTAGAAACGAAGAGATATGTGATTACTCATTCGTAGGATCACAATATATAGAATGAGTATCTCATAATGATCATCAGATGATTACTATAGCACAATCATAGTAATGTAATGACTAAAGGCGTAAGGCCTCCAAGGTAGGACATAAGAATTCTTGTCTCCTAAGCCAATAATTTAGGTGAAGGCTTAATGATAAAAGTTAAGAAGAATTCGTGAAATGAAAGGAAATGAAGACTAGTTTACAAAGGGGTGCAATATGCTTGAGTTCCTTAGTTGAACAAATACAAAGAGCTCCTTTGCAATAATGTCAAGGGATACGCACTTGCAAGAGTTGATCAAACGATTGACAGTCCAAACGATTCATAGAGATTAATTTAACAGATCATAAGTCCAAATGACTTACAGTGAGTGGTTTGTGGTTTATAAATGAATTGTTGGAATCGATTTATATGAGGATAAGTCCAAAGAGGTGACTTATAGCATTAGAAAGCAAATGAATTCACAATTGGATTAATTGCTGATCAAAATGATCCAAAATCTTGTTAAGTGAAATCAGAGGGGACAACGAATAACTATCAATTAGTGGATCAATAAAGGACATCCCAAGGTTCATCATAAGGATAATTGATCTAATGCAGCCAATGGTAGAAAATAGTGGGTTTACTCAAAAGGAGTTAAATCAGAAAGATGGATATAATTACTCAGCCTTATATGGTTTTAATTTATAACATGCACAGGATGTTGTAAACCCGAAACGTGTCTTCTCTTGGTAGGCCCTGTGAGATCTGATCGTTGGCTTGAAGGTGGAATGCAGTACTCATCTTTGTTCCCAGTGCGAGTCGTTCGTTGTGATTGAACGTGGTCAATGTCAGCAGTCTATGAGGTCGTTCGGTCAGTCGAAGGTATGTTCCACTCTCGCGTCTTCCATCGACCTGGGTATTTAATTACACCGATTTCTCATGCGCTCCTTGCTGTAGAAAAGCATTGTCGTTGTGTGCCCTCAGCATCAGACTGTCCTTGAGAAGATGACCCTTCTTGCTGCAGTACTAGCAAATGAAATCTGATCGTTGGTAGATCTTGGGAGTTCGACAATCTTTGTGCATGTGTCCTGGCAGATTGCAAGTGTAGCAGACGTTGCAAAGATTCGCGCGTTCTTATGTATGAGTTGGTGTCCATAAGGTTATCCCAACTTACAAGTAGAACCACTCAACTAACATGTAACTTAAGGGGATGAAGTATCTTATCCTTAGTCTTTCTAGACTCTAGGCTAAGGTGACTGTTCTGAGATTCATCTCAGGAAATTCGTCAAAGCCTAAACTTCTTGTTGATATAACAAGTCGTTCAAACAAAATGTCTAAGGAAGCCATCCACATAAACTAAGCGTCTATCGTCTAACGGCTAACCTTATATCTTTCGAAGATGTCTAGTACTATGTATGGCTCCATAGCTTACCTGCATAACAAAACTAACTATGACCAGTATTGGTATAAGAAGTCTTTACGGTTCATAGCTTAAGCGTGTTGGACAGACGATAAAAGCCTAAACCTAGGCTCTGATACCAAAAATCCTTATCACGCCCCGGTGTAGCCAAAATAGGGAAAAATTTTGAATTTTCCATCTTGGACCCTGAGGCACGTGACTAGTTGCATTACCGAATTGTCCATCACCAAATGCTAATAATAAACAACATAACTAAAGGGATAAAACCAACAGCAGCTAACAATGATATATTATAATAAGAGGCCACAATACTAGTTAACTATTACATCATGGTAGTTACATCAGAGTCTTATGGCTCTAGGGCCTTACAGAACTATTACAAAAGATAGATGAAGTCCTCTGCTAGAGGTTACAACCAAAAACATTTACAAAGACATCCACTAGTCTTCTCTCTAACTAGCATATCCATAGCCATCTTCGGTGTACTCTTCCTCCATGTTCTCCTCTTGCGTAGCATCACCCGTGTACTCATCACCTGGATAAGCTGGACATGGGAATGTCCAGCGACATGAACGTCGTCAGCTTATGAAAGCTGAGTGAGAAAACTAAATCAAATGGAACTTATACAGTCACACACAACAAGAAATATATTTACTACTTTTATTACGTCTATTAAAGTTCTCTCACGTTCTCACTGTCGGACTATAACCACTTATGTGCCCACACAGGCATTCGAAGAGAAAACAAACAATCGATACAACTCGCTTCAACATCTCAGAACATTGTCACAGTCCATTGCCGAAGTCTATTTCGGAGTCCTAACTCCAATCAACAACACCAAAAAAAGGCTGTCACTATTGCACAACTAAGTCACTTTGTACTTGCCAATTGTAACCAATCCCTCTTTCGTTAACCAAACCATCTTGCACTGATCAAATCCATCTTTTATTAACCATACCATCTCGCACTGACTAAACCATCTTTCATTAACCAAAACACTCCTAACCTTCACTTTGTCACGAAGAACCAGAGTGTTCCCACAACCTTCACGGAACCATCTTGTACTAACCAAACAATCTCTTATCAACCAAAACATCTTTCACCAACCGCCTTGCCATGAAGAACCACAACTTCTCCATAACGAAGAACCGAAGCATTTTCGGATTACAAGAACATCCATTCCATCACGAAGATCCGAAAGGAGTCTTCACTCTAAGAACCACCACTTCTCCATGACGAAGAACCGAAGCGTTTACGGAGTGCAAGAACATCCATTTCATCACGAAGAACCGAAAGGAGTATTCACTCTAAGAACCACCACTTCTCCATCACAAAGAACCGAAGTGTTTACGGAGTGCAAGAACATCCATTCCATCACGAAGAACCGAAAGGAGTCTTCACTTTAAGAACCACCACTTCTCCATCATAAAGAACCGAAGTGTTTACGGAGTGCAAGAACTCCATTCCATCACAAAGAACCGAAAAGAGTCTTCACTCTAAGAACCACCACTTCTCCATCACAAAGAACCGAAGTGTTTACGGAGTACAAGAACATCCAATCCGTCACTAAGAACTGAATGGAGTCTTCACTCTAAGAACCACCACTTCTCCATCACAAAGAACCGAAGTGTTTACGGAGTGCAAGAACATCCATTCCATCACGAAGAACCGAAAGGAGTCTTCACTCTAAGAACCACCACTTCTCCATCACAAAGAACCGATGTGTTTACGGAGTGCAAGAACATCCATTCCATCACGAAGAACCGAAAGGAGTCTTCACTCTAAGAACCACCACTTCTCCATCACAAAGAACCGAAGTGTTTACGAAGTGCAAGAACATCCATTCCATCACGAAGAACCGAAAGGAGTCTTCACTCTAAGAACCACCTGTGGATACCGGGCTTCGGACCACTCCTCTCTTGTTTGAGATTGTTTTGAAATTGATTTGAATCAAGGAAAGAAAACGAAAGGTCTGTTGAAAACAGATACAGAGTCGCCACTTGGTCTTTAAGGAACCAAGAAACCTAATTTTGACTCACCCAAGCGGATAAGGGCACCGGCCCTTCATAACCAAAGAACTTGGTTCGGGATTTTGGTACGAGTGAGGAAGGAGCCTTTGTCGCGACTAAAACACCCTCAACTCGCCCCGTCTTTCGACGGGCCTCAATTAGCATCCAAATAATCATCTTATACTATGTTTGGTTCGACAATTAATACTATTGTAGTATATTACATCACATAAGAAAACTTGAAATTGGAAGATCAAATGATAAGATATCATTCATAAGATCTAAGTCAAATATCATACAATGTAAAGTGAAAATCACACAAATAAACCTAGGAAAAATCGTCTAATCATATATCAATTAATCAAGTTTTCCTAATCTAAAGGGGACATAAATTGTTCTTGAAGCAAATCATTAAAGAAATCAAAATATGCTTAGCAAACTAGAATGATGCATGTTATTTTTTTTGAGGAAAGAAGATCTCTCAATCCCCGGGACGGATGAGAAAGGATGATTAGATCGAGGGGAAGCATGAACGTGTGATCAAGTTCATTCCTTATAATCTTCTTGGATTAAGAGTTACAAAAACCCCAAATCTTGCATGAATGTATTGTATGAACCTAAAAATGTGCAAAGGTTGTAGTGTGTTTTGCGTTCATGGATTTCTTAAAATGACTTAGAAGTCTAAAATGTGCATGAATGAATGGATTAAATCAACATGGGATATATACAAATGTAGTATGAACTACTTCCTAAGATGTGAGCTAATTTGGAATGCATATGAGCATCAAATCAAAGAATAAAAGTTGAAATGTGCTTGCTGTGAATAGTGGACAGACTGCATATGGCACTTTGTAACATTATAATGGGAGGTCAAACGTGCCTAGAAAAATGTGAGAAAAATCTGAGATCATTCTTATTGTGTCTAGAAAATAACCCAAAAAGCCAAACATCAATAGCTATCACAGATTAAAAGAAAAAAATCAGAATGTACACATGACTCAGAAACAAAAGCTGCACTGTTGACTGATTTTGTATGATTTTTCATAAATCAAATAAAAGTTTTATGATGACCCATTATATACCAAAAGTTTCCTAAGACACCCAAGTTTTATAAAAAAAATAGAAAAGGTATATGTACAGTGATGAAAATGTCCAGAATAAGTGCAAGAAGTTGGGTGAACATTCTGTGAGAACAGAGGCAGATTATGAATGTGAACTTCTCACATCCAAAACAAATACTCTCATATTTCTATAATTGATGGGAAAAAATAGGGACAAACCATGATGTATTAGGAAGGTTTTCCAAGTGGTTTCATCATCATAACTTGAGTATTTAATTCAAAACAAATCTCTGAATCTGTACAGCTCACTGTTTTGGGTCATTGTTTTAGAGATATTGAAGAAAACAAAGTTTTATTTCTTGAAATCAAATGAGAGGGATTGAGAGGGGGGTTTTGAAATAGATGTTTTGAAAACATATTTCCAACACTCAATAAGGATTATGACCACTTAGAATACTAACACCAAACTCATCATTAAGAATCTCCAAGATTGTTGGAGAGATTTATTCTATTTTTTAACATAACTTCAATACATTCCAAGGATACCTTGGAAGTATTGAGGTTATGATCATCATCTATCAAACATGTTTTTGAGGTCAAGAGCTACTATCCATAAGGATTCACTCACCCCAAACTTCATGTCATCACTTAGATGATGATGAACTAATAAGTAAATAAAAGAAAACAAAAAGAAATGGGGTAAGAAGAGATAAACAATAAATAAACAAGCAAATAGATGATGATCAATAGATGATATTCATGAAGCATGAACTTGTAGGTTGGTGTTTCACTCATATGTATTGACACTAGACATGGAAGAAGCTTCCACTCTCTTGAATGCTCACTAAAATGGTGGTTGGGAGTATTGAATGTTGAAATAAATGGAAGTAATAAAGTAAAAAACAAAGTTAGAACTCACTTTTGTTTTGAAAATCAAAGAAGAATGCTTCTTTTCTCTCTACTCTAACTTTATCTCTACAACTTTCTCTCCCAAACTTTTTCAAAACTTACATTTGACTCCCCCAAAATGAGGAGTAATGGGGTGTTTATATAGGCCAACTTGGGGTGTTTTTGGGATTTAGAAAGTACTCCCATTGGTCCCAAACATCTGAAATCATGAAACCACGTCGTTTTGGATTTTAATTAATCAAAATGGGACCACCAAAATATTTACAAAAACTTACTGTTCTGGAGGTGAGTGCCGCGGCGGCACTGGGCCACTGCCGCGGCGGCACTGGGCCAGTGCCGCGGCGGCACTGCTCCTCCCTTCGTCTGGATAATGCTGTTTAGGCCCCCCGAAGTTCCGGTATTCGCGAAAAGGCCCTATTTCGTCCGAAATTCACAGAAAATGCATACGAACTCCAAATTGAGGTTGTGATATACCGTTGGAAAGGTAATGGAGTCTACTTTACGCAAAAAATAGTTCGGGGATAGGTCACTTCGAAAAGTTTTGCGGTATTCGCGATAAAAGCCGATTTGGTCGCCTTTTTCGCCTTTGGAAATTTATAATAAATTCGTTTTAAATCCAGAAATTATGTGCGATATACCGTTGGAAAGCTATTGACCTCTAGTATCCATGAAAAATATTTGAAAATTGTTTCGGTGCCCCGATTCCAAAGTCAAATCTTGGTCAAACCGGTCAAACCTGGGATTCCCGGGAAGTTCTGGGAACCTCTGGGAGCTCCCAGGAGCTGATGTTTTCGCTCGATTTTCTTTTGGAACTTGTTTTAATACGTTTCTCATGATTTAGAATGGTTCTGGTGAATTCAGACAGTTTCGGTCAAACTTGGTCAAACTTGGTCAAACTCTGGTCAAACCTGGTCAAACCTTGGTCAAACCGGTCAACGGGGACTTTCGGGGAACTTCCGGGACTTCCGGGACTTCCGGGGGTCTCTGGGAGCTGACGATTTCTTCCGGTTTTATTTTAAAAACTCATTTTATCACTTTTCTTACGACGTAGGCATCTTTTCAGAACTTTGGGACCAAATCTGGGAGTTTTCGGACTTTCAAGGGCATTTTGGTCATTCTGAGCATTCTGAGAGATAGAGCTGACTTCCGAGAGTCCTTTTGAGTCTTTTACGATCATTGTGAACCACCAAGCTACGGGTCTCCTAAATCTGATAGCCGACAAAATGGGGTGTCTACAGTTTGCCCCTCTTTGGCAGGAACTTGCGAGGCAACGCATGTCGCAAGCGAGTGCCAAAGTTTTGAAGAGACAGGTCTTTTGGAGGCTATAGATTTAGGATAAAAAGCGTTGCAAAAGATGCAAGGATGATGCTGGTCGTGCTCCGCGTGAGCTGCCTACGTATCCCAAGGGGAATCAGACCAGGACGTAGTTCGGGACACGAAAGGGATAAATTACATATGCACATACACAACAATCAGGCGGATGCTATGCTATATGAGGATGATATGCTGTGTGTGGATGTGATATGATCTCATAGATGAGTCCTATCATGCCTAGTTTTCTGATCCTAGGATGAGCAGGTGCCAAGGGGTGTGCCACTCTGAGTGGGCTAGTGTTGTGCTAGTGTTTGTGATTGTGACGTGGTGGGTGACTCAGATAAGGGCATTGAAGTCTAGAAGACTCCGGGTTTTAGGGGCAAACTTCTGGAAGTACGCTTTGTGAGCGAATGTAATTGGGTGTGGGGTCTCAGAGGACTATGATCGAAGACGTCTTTTGGCAAGTAACCGACGGACACAGGGGCTCCGGAAATTAAGAGACTGATATAGAAGTCACGGGACGAATGTGAAGTCCTGTGATGAACATGGAGGCACCGACGGTGTGATGAGAGCGATGGACCGACGATGTTTGCATTGAGATGACGAGTCGACAATGGACTACTGACGGTGTAATAAACCCGCTGAGGATTAATCTGAATCTGTTGGGGATGAAGCGATACTTTCTAGGATCTCTCTTCAACTGCTCCTTTTGATCGAATCTTTCGGGCTTGCCGGGGTCTCTGGGAGCCGGTATCTGTCTGCTTTTGTCCTCGGAGGATGACGCAGGGTTCACAGGGAATCTCTTTTGGTGCTCAATCCAAGAGGGCCAGTCAGGGCCTCTGGGAGCTGGTATCTGTCTGCTTTTGTCCTCGGAGGATGATGCAGGGTTCACGGGGAATCTCTTTTGGTGCTCAATCCAAGAGAGCCTGTCAGGGCCTCTGGGAGCTGGTATCTGTCTGCTTTTGTCCTCGGAGGATGATGCAGGGTTCACGGGGAATCTCTTTTGGTGCTCAATCCAAGAGAGCCTGTCAGGGCCTCTGGGAGCTGGTATCTGTCTGCTTTTGTCCTCGGAGGATGATGCAGGGTTCACGGGGAATCTCTTTTGGTGCTCAATCCAAGAGAGCCTGTCAGGGCCTCTGGGAGCTGGTATCAGTCTGCTTTTGTCCTCGGAGGATGATGCAGGGTTCACGGGGAATCTCTTTTGGTGCTCAATCCAAGAGAGCCTGTCAGGGCCTCTGGGAGCTGGTATCTGTCTACTTTTGTCCTCGGAGGATGATGCAGGGTTCGGAGGCTTCGTCCGCTTGGTTTCGAAAAGCAGCAACGATCTGGCTCACTTCTATGCACTGGCCGAGAGGTGGTGGGACACTACCAATACTTTCCACCTGCCGTTTGGAGAGATGACTATGACGCCTTTTGATTTCTCCATGATCACGGGCTTGAGGGTCGGCGGGAAGCGCCTGGTTCTGGACTATTTTTATGAGATTGACCCGGAGGCGGTGGAGATGCTGATTGGGGCTGTTCCCCCCAACTTGGAGAGGCATTGGTTCCCCTGCGGCTGGCTTTACCGGGCCTATGGTAGAGGTAATCACAATCTGAACAATTCCCAGCTTTTGAGGGTTTACCTTCTGTATGTCCTCGGGTGCTCCATCTTTGCGACAAGGAACGACCGGGTGAGCTTGAGGCTCCTTTCTTGCCTGGCGACCATTGATGAGATCCCCTCCTACAACTGGGGCGGTGCTGCCCTGGCTCATCTCTACAAACATATGGGGGAGGTCTCTCGGGGCGATGTTAAATCTACTGGGGGATTCTGGCGAGCTTGGGAGGTATGCACTGCTTCTTCTTTTATTTTCCATCTCTTTGATTTTCATACCTGTTCTGATTTCTCCTTTGTCTGTGCAGCTTTGGAGTTTTGAATACTTGAAGATGCTGGCTCCCTCCCCAGCGGATGAGTCAGGCGAAGATGAGGATGGTATGGCTCCTGTGCCTCTATTCCCACGAGGCTTGAGATGGCGGAGGGACGTTGTTGGGGTGAAGAGTGGGGCCCATCGGATTGTTTTGCTTCGGAACTTCTTAACTGGGTTGACAGCCTCTAGTGTTGATTGGACGCCTTGGGAGGGCGTCGCTTATGCCGCCACTGAGGAGATACAAGCGGTTAAGTCTCTTACCTCTTGCCGCCTTCTGCTGGAGAGTACTGAGTGCAGGCAGTGGTTCCTTGGTGAGCGGGTGTCTCGGTAGGTGGTTGGTGGTTCCCAGTATCGCGTCCCTCATGATCCTCCTGTGATGGATGCTAGTGACCTTTCTGGAGATGCTCTGCTGGCGGCTTTAGCTGGTACCGATGTTTGGGACCATTTTCTTTCTGAGACCAGTTATGAGGCTTACCGTGGCCGCTTCCTGATGCCTAACTTTCCACTCCTGGAGGTGAGTTCTTTTTGTATTTTTTGTTTATATTCATTGTCCATTTTTTTTGATTTATCTTTTCCTAACTTATTCTGTGCCTTTAGCTTCGCGAGATGTACAGGAGACAGGCTCCTCAGGCTCCCGACCCTATTCCTCCTTGGGACTGGACTGTCAATGTTCTAGGCGCCGATGGCACCCCCCAAATGATGGAGGTGCCGCGAGTCACATGTGGGTACCCTACTCAGCCAGCGGGCGTCCTCAATGTTCCTTGGAGTTACGCTGAGGAGGGTCACGCCTTGGCAGCTAGCCTACGGTCCCTGGTCCTTACACGAGACCACCGGGTATGTCTCTAATTTTGCACTTTTCTTAAGGTTACGAGGTTCTAACCCTGGATTTTTATTTTGACAGATGGATGGTATGCGGCAGTTTGCCGCCAATCAGATGGCGTCCTTGGTAAGTCTCTGACTCGACTCTGTTTTTGTACTTTTTGTTGTTCCCTTACTGATTGCCCTCATTTTTTATTTGTGTGTGCAGTATCGTGGAGGCGGGGCTGGCTCATCGAGGACTGGTCCAAGATGTAGAGGCGGTAGGAGGAGGCCGTCGCCGACGTACACTCCGGGTGGTCCGACGGAGGACGAAGAAGAGGAGGACTGAGGCTTCCCAAGCGGGAATTATTATTTTATTTTCTTTTCCTGTTTTCGATTGGGTTGTACTGAGGATATGATTATTAGGACAGTGTAGGACGATGTGTAGCACAATTTGTGACCTTTTGACAGAGTATTATGATGTTTTGCCTCCTAGGCCGGATATCTTCCGGTTTAGAGGCGCAGTTGTGTGCTTGTTGATATATGTGCATTGTGATTGCTGGATGTTACTGTGATGGGCAGTTTTGTGATAGTGAGTGCTTTTGCCTTGCAGGTGGGATAGTCCGTGAAACGGGGAGGTGCTGCCGAAATTTTGAATTTTGCTAGAGCCGTGACAGAAAATATGGCTTTGTATGATCCTGCTCATCTCACAGCTTGGCTGAACATTACGGATGGCGTGGAGCGGATCAACCTCTTCAGCTATGGCTTGACCGAGCTGTTTTCTCTTCGCCAGATGACCCTGAATACGGAGTTCTTGCGTGCTGCCATTGCTTACTGGGACCCAGTGAACCATGTCTTCAACTTCAACGGCCTAGAGATATGCCCCATGTTTGAGGAGTTCTGCGCTATTCTCGGCTATGATTCTGACTCTGATCTGATTCTCCCTTCTGCTAGTACCCTCAGTCCTACGAGAGGTTTGGCTGAATATCTGAATTGCTCCATCACTATTTCTCGTCGGCTGATTCAAGGTGAGGCCCTAAATATTGCTTCTATTATTGCTCAGTATGCCAGTCCTGGGAATCCCAGCGTGTATGATGCTTCTCGCGGGGCTGCTTTGATACTGTGCATGACTTCGCACTTCTTATTCTCGAGTACCTCCGTGGACTTAGTGCATGTGTGCCTTGGGTTGAAGTTTAGCAAGAATCCCATGGCCATGGTTCTAGCTGAAACCTTGAATGGTCTGGACCGTGCTTCTTATCAAGGAACGCCCCTACTTTCTGGGGCGCCTTTGGTGTTACAGGCCTGGTTATACGAGCGGCTCCAATTGTGGACGGGCCACATACCACCGGTTTACTCTCACTATACTTATGCCAATTGGGTGGACATGATGGGTGCTTTATCTGAGGCTGACATTTGCTGGGTTGTGAGGCGTTGGGGCCTTTATGCTATTACCACGAGCCTCAGGGGCCACCAGAGAGTGTGGTTGATGGGTCTGAGAGAGACCTCTTTCTATCATCCTCGCCGCTTGGCCAGACAGTATGGACAGGTTCAGGAGGTTCCCCGGGGGTTTACTGAGAGGGTCTTTGCTTCCAGGATCAGGGTTGCTACTATTGCTGCTTTTATTGATGGTTGGACTGACCGAGTAAAGGCCTACTTCTAAAGGCCTTTGAAGAAATAAAAAGACTAGACCCGACTGATTCTGCTCATTCCTCCAAGTGTCTTTGAACATGTGATTGCTTTTTTTTTGAAAGACTTTTATTTCCTGCTTATGTAATATTCAAAGTTTGTTTATTAGTGAACCTTGGTTACTTTGGGAATCTTATTTTATGCATTTTAGCTTTCTGAAAACATTTGGTAACTGAGATTTCAATCAATTGTTGCTTTTGGTGCTTGCTTGGGCATGCCGGGGTGATTTAGAGGCAAACGAGGCGGGTGGCCGAAGTTTGCCCCTAGTTTGGGATATGTATGGTTATGAGGCAAACGAGGTAGATGACCGACGTTTGCCCCTAGTTTAGAAGAGGTTTAGGCAAACGAGGCGAGTGGCCGAAGTTTGCCCCTAGTGTGGAGGGTGATATGTGGGTTATGGTAAGGACCGCGACTCTATTTCTCACATGCTCATAATTTTTGCCCAGTCACCAAGGAGGCGGCCTGGCGAGCTATTTTCTCTCTTTTGTTATTGCTCACTTTGGATTTAGCTCTAATTTTTGCCTAGGCGTCCTTTCGGATTTTCGACCTAGCGAGCCATCCTTCTTTTCTTTTTTTTGAAAGTCTGCCTACGTACCCCCGAGCGGGGATCAGGTCCAACGTAGTTCGGGCCAAGGTTTTGAAAGGAAAGGTTATTTTTTTTTATTTTTTATTTGGTGGAGCGACCGAACCGATGTGGTTGCCTACGTATCCCCGAGCGGGAATCAGGTCGAGCGTAGTTCAAGGCAAGGCTTGAAAGGAATGGTTATTGGATAGTCAAGCATAGTACTTTTTGAGGCGATCCATGTTGATTGGTTCTTTGAATTCAACACCATCGAGGTCCATGAGATAAGTTGCTCCTCCGGAAAGAACAGTCTTGACGATATAAGGGCCGACCCATTTTGGCTTAAACTTCCCACGGGGATCAAAGATCGGAGCCCGCAACTCCTGAAGGACTAGGTCGCCCTTGACAATCTTCCTTGGGCGAACCCTTTTGTTGAAGGCACGGGCTATCCTCTTCTGATAGATTCGGACATGGTCGACTGCCGCCAGACGCTTTTCATCTATGAGGGCCAATTCTTCATACCTTTCTCTCAACCAATCTGATTCAGAAATTTCACACTCCGCCATTACGCGTAGGGATGGTAATTCTATCTCCACCGGCAGTACCGCTTCCATCCCATACACTAGCGAGTAAGGAGTCGCTCCCGTGGACGTTCTTATCGATGTTTAGTATCCCCAAAGTGCAAATGGTAGCTTTTCATGCCAGTCTTTGTAGGTATCCGCTGATTTTTGCAGTATGGCCTTGACATTCTTGTTTGCAGCTTCGACTGCCCCATTGGTCTGTGGTCGGTATGGCGATGACTTGTGATAGGTGATTTTGTATTCCTCGAACAGGTCCCTGACTTCTGCCTTGAAATGACTTCCGTTATCCGAAATAATCTCATGAGGAACTCCATAACGGCAGATGAGATTTCTCTTGATGAATTTGGCCACTTCCTTGGCCCCCAACTTGGTGTAAGATGCAGCTTCTACCCATTTTGTGAAGTAGTCTATGGCCACCAGAATATACCGATTTCCATTTGAGGCCTTCGGAACGATTTCACCAATAATATCGATTCCCCAGGTGGAGAATGGCCAAGGCGAGGTCATGCTGTATAGAAGAGATGGCGGCACGTGCATCATGTTTGCGTGAATCTGGCACTTGTGACACTTTCTCACGTATTCGCAACAATCTTTTTCCAATGTTGTCCAGTAGTATCCTTGTCTCACGATTTTCTTGGCCAGCATGTGGCCGTTCATGTGTGGGCCTCATACCCCTTCGTGTATTTCTTCCATCATTCTTCTGGAGCTCTTCCCAAACAAGCAGGTCAGGTTGTGACCGTTGTATCCTTTCTTCAGCAGTTTCCCGCTGCAAATGATGAATTGCGCTGCGAATCTTTGAATTGCCCTTTTGTCTCTCTCGGTGGATTCTTGGGGGTACATCCCCTTTTCTATGAAATTCCAGATGTCCTGGTACCACGGTGTTTCACTCTCTTCTTCTTCGATTGTGGCGATCATGCTGAACGAAGGCTCGTACCTCTGCTCAATTACCAAGGGCATCATCCTGACTCCTACAGGAATTTTGATCATCGATGCTAGAGTGGCCAAGGAATCTGCCAGTTGGTTCTCTTCCCTGGGCAAGTAGAGGAATGTGATATTTTTGAACTGCCTTTTGAGTTGGTCGAGACGATCATGATAGGGCTTCAACCTTTCTTCTTTTATTTTCCATTCTCCTCTGGCTTGTGATATGATGAGGTTTGAATCCCCGAAGACATCCAACTTCTGAACTTTCAGTTCTAAGGCTGCTTCCATTCCCAGAATGCATGCTTCATACTCAGCGGTGTTGTTGGTGGAGTTATAATTGAGCTTGACTGCCAACGGAGTGTGGTCCCCACTCGGCGATACTAGGATCATCCCTACTCCGTATCCCTTCATGTTGGCTGCTCCATCGAAGTACAACTTCCACTGTTCTTCCTTGATTCCCATGATGCTCTCGTCTGGAAACGGAAAGTCCCCACTTTCTTCGGAGTCAACGGCATGTTCTGCGAGATGCTCAGCTACGGTTCTCCCTTTTACTGACTTGCTCGTAACATACTTGATATCGAATTCGGATAATAGAAGTAACCAACGGGATATGCGACCGGCCAGGGCGGGTTTTTCGAGAAGGTATTTTAGAGGATCCATGCGGGATATGAGCACAACCGGAAAGGCCAGCATGTAGTGCCTCAGTCGGCGAGTACACCAAACCAAGGCCCAACACGTTTTTTCGAGGGTAGAATAGTTGAGCTCATACCCAGTCATCCTCTTGCTGAGGTAATATATGGCTTTTTCGGAGTGGCTTTCTTCTCCTTCTTGGGCTAGCATGCAACCCATGGCATTTTCGGAGACAGACAGGTAAAGGAATAAGGGTTTATGAGGAATGGGTGGCGAAAGGACAGGCGGGTTCTGAAGGTAGGCTTTTATTTTGTCGAAAGCGGCTTGGCATTGGTCATCCCATTGGAACTTCTCCCCTTTTCTCAACAATCGGAACAGAGGATCGCACGTGGTTGTGAGCTTGGAGATGAAACGGCTGATGAATTGGATTCTTCCGAGGAACCCCCTTACTTCTTTTTCATTCCGTGGTGGTGTCATTTCCAGGACTGCCTTGATCTTGGAGGGATCTACCTCTATCCCCCTTTGTGTGATGAGAAAACCCAGGAGTTTACCGGAAGTCACACCGAAAGTGCATTTCTTTGGATTCAACCTCATCTTGTATTTGCGCAACCTTTCGAAGAACTTTTCCAGCGCTACCAGGTGTCCTTCTCTGTCCTTGGATTTCACAATCATGTCATCTACGTACACTTCTACCTCCTTGTGAATCATATCATGCAGCAGAGTGGTGGCAGCTCTTTGGTAAGTTGCCCCCGCGTTCTTGAGTCCGAAGGGCATTACTCTATAACAGTAGGTTCCCCAAGGGGTGGTGAATGTCGTCTTCTCCCGATCTTCTGGTGCCATTAGAATCTGATTATATCCTGAGAAACCATCTATGAATGAAAGTAGCTCATGTCCCGCGGTGTTATCTACCAAGACGTCAATGTGGGGAAGTGGAAAGTCATCCTTGGGACTGGCTTTGTTTAGATCACGGAAGTCGACGCACACGCGGACCTTCCCATCCTTCTTCGGGACTGGTACGATATTGGCAACCCATTCCGGGTATTCGGTGACAATGATGAACCCTGCCTTGAACTGCTTCTCCACCTCTTCTTTAACCTTGAGTGCCCATTCCGGTCTCATGCGCCTCAGTTTCTGCTTGACAGGTTTAGAATTGGGGAGGAGAGGAATATGATGTTGGACGATGTCGGGATCGACCCCAGGCATGTCTTCGTAAGACCAAGCAAAAACATCTTTGAATTCTTTTAGCAAGAGGGTTAATTTTTCCTTTTCTTCTTTATTAAGAGTTGAGCCAATTTGCACAATTTGTGGATTATCTGTTTCACCTAGGTTAACTGATAAAGTATCTTCGATTATTTCATAAGCAGGTGGTTTTTCGATTAGTTGCTTAAATTCAATTGAGATATCCTCGGAGGGATCTGTGCATTCACAAGTGTTAGACACAGAGGAATAAGCAGAATCGTCTTTCATTTCATTCATGACAGGTGAAGTGATTACATTGGATAGTGGTGGGCTTACAGCAGCCGACTCTGGAACAGACTCGATAATTGGTAGTACAGACTCCGGGGGAATAGGGGATTGGGAGACACAGATAGATGACTCTACAGCCTGGTTGCTCAGACCCTCCTCAGCAGGCTTGATCTGATCATCTTGGCTCTTGGCCCTCTTCTTCTCTTCCTCTTCAGCGGATTCTTCCCACATCTTCTTGATCGCCTCAGTGTCAAGGTATTTTAACCAGTCTTCCTCTGGGGTTTTTCCAACTTCTTCGGGGTAGAGCGGGTCTTGATATGGGGGCCTCTCGCAGTCAGCGAAGATTTCAAGCCCAGGGTGCCTTCTCCCGGTGGTTCGATGGATCCATGGTTCAGGGAACCCGAAGTAAGGGAAATCATCCCCTTCCTTGACGAATTGTCCATTTAAAGTCTTGCGGTATGGCGGGAGACCCTTCACCCTCTTCTTCCATGGCCTTTGTAGCTCGACGTCCTCATCAGTGGGCTTGTACCCCAACCCGAAAGTGCCTTGTTGTCCTTTGATCTGCGGGAATTCCCGAATTCCTTGCTGGCGCCGACCCAACCCCATTCCGGGGAAGTAGTTCATCTTACGGACAATGTTGACGACTGCGGAGTGGACCTCAGGGAATCGGTCTTCGTCTTCGATCACATGAACTTCTTCCATGAAGAATCCTCCGATTTCTCCTTCTTCCAGTTCAGGTATTTGAACTTCAAAAATGGGAGCGTAATTCGGGAAGGCCTCACTTCCCCAACTATTACCGAGGATGACCTTTACCTCCCTCTCATGAATGTACTTGATCATTTGATGCACAGTGGATGATACAGCTTTGTTGGCATGAAGCCAGGGTCTCCCAATCAGCAGATTGAACGAGGCAGGTATGTCCATGACTTGAAAAATCTCGGTGCTCATCAAAGATCCTACCCGGATTTGGAGAGAAACAGTTCCCATCACATTTCTTCTAGTGTTGTCATAGGCTCTCACGGATTGCACAGATGGCGTAATGTCGAGGATACTGACCCCCAAAGCAGTGGCAGTTCTTAAGGCACAAACATTCAAAGCAGAACCTGTATCGACTAGACAAAACGGCACCTGTTGCTCCTTACATCCCACGGTAATGTATAACGCCTTGTTATGCGCAGATCCCTCTGGCGGCAGGTCCTCGTCGGAGAATGTAATGATGGGGTCGGGGGTAAGTGCACCCAAGAAAGCTACCATGTCCTCCGGCGCGGCGTCGATGGGGACTTCAATCCCAGCCAAGGCATTTAACACAGCTTGCCTGTGCTTATAGGATGTCACCATAATATCCCACATCGAGAGATGCGCTTGGGTTTTCTTTAGCTGCTTGATCAGCTCATTGTCTTCTTCGATGACCTCATCCATCTTGCCTTTCCCTTTGTCTTTAACTGGACCTTTTTCGATGGCTTCGGTGGCAGGCTGTGGAGGCTGGTAATGGCGGCCTGACCTGGTTAGGTGATCAATCTCAGCAGGAGTAGGCCCTTCTACAGTCCCATCCTTTTTAAACCAATCACAATCCGTTCCCACAAATGGCTTTTCCGGCTCATTCCAGATGGAAGCATCACTCTCGTCGTTAGGATCATACCATTTGAGGTCTACCGCCCCTAGGTCATGCTCTTCCAGGAAGAACAAGTCCTGCTCGTCGTTAAGCTGCTGCTGCCACTCGTCATTCTCCCCTCCGATCAGATGAATCCCCTCAGAATCCGGGATGTCAATGCAAAGCAAGGGTTGTCCTAGGGGGGTGATATAAGTAGCAGGGTTGAAGGGTACGGGACTGGACTCAATGAGGTTGACATTTTGGTGGTTTGGTAGGGGATTTTGGGTGATATGAGGCTGCTTTGGTGGCGGCTCGATGATATTCTGGTCGATGAGGTCTTGGATGTCGTGGCGGAGGCGCATGCAATCATCAGTGTTATGGCCGGGGGCTTGGTGGTAAGTACATCGCTTGGACATATCGCAGTTAGGCGGGGGCGGGGTATTTCAAGGCTGGAGTAATTGGAGATGGCCTTTTTTGAGGAGGCGATCTAGGGCTGAGGAGAGAGAGATTTCTAGCTTGGCAAAACTGCGAAGGGGCTTTTTCTGGAAAGGACGGTTGGAGGAATTTGCCTGGTTGGAGGGTTGGTATAGCCTTGGAGGATATGCCATGGGTTGGCCGCTAAGGGCATTGACATCCGGGGGATTCCGGGAGTAGTTGGGTCTTCTTGGCTGACTCGGAGGGTCTTCCTTTTTAATCTTCCCCTCCCTGATAGCATCTTCGATTCGGGTTCCGACTTCAAACAACTCCTCAAAGGTGGAGATGGACTGGTAGAATAATTTCTCATGATAGAGCGGCTGCAGATTCCGGATGAGCATCCTTACCTGTTCTTTCTCGATTGGCCGGTGGGTCATTTGGGCTACCTTGTTCCTCCATCTGCTCAGAAATGCAGCGAAGGATTCATTGTTGCTTTGCCGGGTTGTTTCCAAATCCCTGACGGTGACGTCCAGCTCTTGATTGTAAGAGTAATGATCGACAAAAACTCGAACAATGTCCTCCCAGGCCCGGGTTTTGGAGGCTTCCAAGGTTAGGAACCACGATAGTGCAGATTTTGCCAGAGTTTGTGGGAATAGCATCGCGATGTGCTCGTGGGTGCAACCCATGGACTGGAAGATACTCATACATAGCTTCACGTGGCTTTTCGGGTTTCCCGTTCCATCAAAGCGATCGATGGCAGGCATTTTGAAATTCTCTGGCAGTTTCAGCTTGACAGGCTCGAAGAGGCCTTCCAGATCCAACATGTAATCGTCGATACCCTTGCTTTTTCTGAGTACGCTTTCCAGTTTATCGACCTTGTCCAATTTTTCTTGGAGCTTCTTCTCATACGTAAGCGGTGGGACCCCTTGAAACCAGTTTTCCTCCCCATTATTCTCATGTAGAGGAGGTTCAAACCCTGGTGGCGGAAACTCGGGCGGAGGTTGCGGCTGTTGCTGCTTCAGTTCTTCCATGAATTTTAGGACTTGAGCTAGACTGTCTGATTGTTGGCTTATAGTCGCTCCCAATTCAGTAACCTTGTTTTCCAACTCTTCCCTATTCATGCTGACGTAAGCTGTCGGACTGATTCTGATTAACCGATTATCCGCACTTCTGACCCACGAATAAGACCCTGACTGTTGACCTTGGGAATCTATACTGTCCTGACAGATTTTGAAAGGGTTAGATTAGATCTTTGACAGTGGTGACTCTAGACAAAGATAGTGATGTGGACCGACTCGAAACAGTGCGTGCAAATTGATGGGGAATGGTGCATGCAAATGGGACAAACATGCGGATGTAAGCCCTAATCTATATGATGCTCCTATTTCTAACAGATAGCAGCTAAACAAATAAGGTCCTAGCTATACAGAGTGTGCTAACCTTACTTTCTAGTATGATCACCAAGGGATGACATGGGTTTCCGAGATACTTCGGAAATTTTGGACAGAGTTTCTGCGGGAAACTGGTCAATATGGTCATATCTGGGATATTTGGACAGAGTTTCTGGGAGAAACTGGTTAATGTGGTCATATCTGGGATATTTGGACAGAGTTTCTGGGAGAAACTGGTTAATGTGGTCATATCTGGGATATTTGGACAGAGTTTCTGGGGGAAACTGGTTAATGTGGTCATATCTGGGATATTTGGACAGAGTTTCTGGGAGAAACTGGTTAATGTGGTCATATCTGGGATATTTGGACAGAGTTTCTGGGGGAAACTGGTTAATGTGGTCATATCTGGGATATTTGGACAGAGTTTCTGGGGAAACTGGTAAGTACGGTTATAGTGATCATACTCTCTAGCAGGTTTTCATACTCCTATGTCTCAAGACCAACAAACAAGGTTTGCGGTGTATATCTTTGCGAGCATGGAGCAGACATCCTTGTCATGATGCTTAGGCAGGTCAACTCAATGTGACCACATGTGAGTGATTGCCTTGGGAATCATAAGAAAGAGGTTCTGTTCTATGTCACACAAGCGTCTACATCGCTCAGGTAATCCCATCAGGGCATACAGCAGTTATATCATGTTGTCCTATCTGAAAAGATAAATGAACAGTCCTATGAAAGGTTCTACAGGAATCTATATGCAAAGGCTGGGTTTAGTCAAAGAGGGTCCGTTGACGAGAGTTCCAATATACCGTCGGGGAGACAGTACGGAGGTTTTTACTCTTTTTGATATACCATGGAAGGTACAGTATCAACGGTGACTTGTGCCTTGGCACAGCAAGACCTGAACAATGTCAGCGCCGCGTTTCAGACACAGTCGGAGGGGGGGAATACAAGAGTGCAATGCAGTGAACCAAACACAGTAAAAAGATGATTTTAAGGATGCTTCTTATGAGTCAAACCTCTGTATTATTTTGTTTTTAAAATAAAAATCCCCAGCAGAGTCGCCAGATTGTGGATACCGGGCTTCGGACCACTCCTCTCTTGTTTGAGATTGTTTTGAAATTGATTTGAATCAAGGAAAGAAAACGAAAGGTCTGTTGAAAACAGATACAGAGTCGCCACTTGGTCTTTAAGGAACCAAGAAACCTAATTTTGACTCACCCAAGCGGATAAGGGCACCGGCCCTTCATAACCAAAGAACTTGGTTCGGGGTTTTGGTACGAGTGAGGAAGGAGCCTTTGTCGCGACTAAAACACCCTCAACTCGCCCCGTCTTTCGACGGGCCTCAATTAGCATCCAAATAATCATCTTATACTATGTTTGGTTCGACAATTAATACTATTGTAGTATATTACATCACATAAGAAAACTTGAAATTGGAAGATCAAAAGATAAGATATCATTCATAAGATCTAAGCCAAATATCATACAATGTAAAGTGAAAATCACACAAATAAACCTAGGAAAAATCGTCTAATCATATATCAATTAATCAAGTTTTCCTAATCTAAAGGGGACATAAATTGTTCTTGAAGCAAATCATTAAAGAAATCAAAATATGCTTAGCAAACTAGAATGATGCATGTTATTTTTTTTGAGGAAAGAAGATCTCTCAATCCCCGAGACGGATGAGAAAGGATGATTAGATCGAGGGGAAGCATGAACGTGTGATCAAGTTCATTCCTTATAATCTTCTTGGATTAAGAGTTACAAAACCCCAAATCTTGCATGAATGTATTGTATGAACCTAAAAATGTGCAAAGGTTGTAGTGTGTTTTGCGTTCATGGATTTCTTAAAATGACTTAGAAGTCTAAAATGTGCATGAATGAATGGATTAAATCAACATGGGATATATACAAATGTAGTATGAACTACTTCCTAAGATGTGAGCTAATTTGGAATGCATATGAGCATCAAATCAAAGAATAAAAGTTGAAATGTGCTTGCTGTGAATAGTGGACAGACTGCATATGGCACTTTGCAACATTATAATGGGAGGTCAAACGTGCCTAGAAAAATGTGAGAAAAATCTGAGATCATTCTTATTGTGTCTAGAAAATAACCCAAAAAGCCAAACATCAATAGCTATCACAGATTAAAAGAAAAAAATCAGAATGTACACATGACTCAGAAACAAAAGCTGCACTGTTGACTGATTTTGTATGATTTTTCATAAATCAAATAAAAGTTTTATGATGACCCATTATATACCAAAGGTTTCCTAAGACACCCAAGTTTTATAAAAAAAATAGAAAAGGTATATGTACAGTGATGAAAATGTCCAGAATAAGTGCAAGAAGTTGGGTAAACATTCTGTGAGAACAGAGGCAGATTATGAATGTGAACTTCTCACATCCAAAACAAATACTCTCATATTTCTATAATTGATGGGAAAAAATAGGGACAAACCATGATGTATTAGGAAGGTTTTCCAAGTGGTTTCATCATCATAACTTGAGTATTTAATTCAAAACAAATCTCTGAATCTGAACAGCTCACTGTTTTGGGTCATTGTTTTAGAGATATTGAAGAAAACAAAGTTTTATTTCTTGAAATCAAATGAGAGGGATTGAGAGGGGGGTTTTGAAATAGATGTTTTGAAAACATATTTCCAACACTCAATAAGGATTATGACCACTTAGAATACTAACACCAAACTCATCATTAAGAATCTCCAAGATTGTTGGAGAGATTTATTCTATTTTTTAACATAACTTCAATACATTCCAAGGATACCTTGGAAGTATTGAGGTTATGATCATCATCTATCAAACATGTTTTTGAGGTCAAGAGCTACTATCCATAAGGATTCACTCACCCCAAACTTCATGTCATCACTTAGATGATGATGAACTAATAAGTAAATAAAAGAAAACAAAAAGAAATGGGGTAAGAAGAGATAAACAATAAATAAACAAGCAAATAGATGATGATCAATAGATGATATTCATGAAGCATGAACTTGTAGGTTGGTGTTTCACTCATATGTATTGACACTAGACATGGAAGAAGCTTCCACTCTCTTGAATGCTCACTAAAATGGTGGTTGGGAGTATTGAATGTTGAAATAAATGGAAGTAATGAAGTAAAAAACAAAGTTAGAACTCACTTTTGTTTTGAAAATCAAAGAAGAATGCTTCTTTTCTCTCTACTCTAACTTTATCTCTACAACTTTCTCTCCCAAACTTTCTCAAAACTTACATTTGACTCCCCCAAAATGAGGAGTAATGGGGTGTTTATATAGGCCAACTTGAGGTGTTTTTGGGATTTAGAAAGTACTCCCATTGGTCCCAAACATCTGAAATCATGAAACCACGTCGTTTTGGATTTTAATTAATCAAAATGGGACCACCAAAATATTTACAAAAACTTACTGTTCTGGAGGTGAGTGCCGCGGTGGCACTGGACCACTGCCGCGGCGGCAGTGGGCCAGTGCCGCGGCGGCACTGCTCCTCCCTTCGTCTGGATAATGCAGTTTAGGCCCCCCGAAGTTCCGGTATTCGCGAAAAGGCCCTATTTCGTCCGAAATTCACAGAAAATGCATACGAACTCCAAATTGAGGTTGTGATATACCGTTGAAAAGGTAATGGAGTCTACTTTACGTAAAAAATAGTTCGGGGATAGGTCACTTCGAAAAGTTTTGCGGTATTCGCGATAAAAGCCGATTTGGTCGCCTTTTTCGCCTTTGGAAATTTATAATAAATTCGTTTTAAATCCAGAAATTATGTGCGATATACCGTTGGAAAGCTATTGACCTCTAGTATCCATGAAAAATATTTGAAAATTGTTTCGGTGCCCCGATTCCAAAGTCAAATCTTGGTCAAACCGGTCAAACCTGGGATTCCCGGGAAGTTCTGGGAACCTCTGGGAGCTCCCAGGAGCTGATGTTTTCGCTCGATTTTCTTTTGGAACTTGTTTTAATACGTTTCTCATGATTTAGAATGGTTCTGGTGAATTCAGACAGTTTCGGTCAAACTTGGTCAAACTTGGTCAAACTCTGGTCAAACCTTGGTCAAACCGGTCAACGGGGACTTTCGGGGAACTTCCGGGACTTCTGGGACTTCCGGGGGTCTCTGGGAGCTGACGATTTCTTCCGGTTTTATTTTAAAAACTCATTTTATCACTTTTCTTACGACGTAGGCATGTTTTCAGAACTTTGGGATCAAATCTGGGAGTTTTCGGACTTTCAAGGGCATTTTGGTCATTCTGAGCATTCTGAGAGATAGAGCTGACTTCCGAGAGTCCTTTTGAGTCTTTTACGATCATTGTGAACCACCAAGCTACGGGTCTCCTAAATCTGATAGCCGACAAAATGGGGTGTCTACACCACCACTTCTCCATCACAAAGAACCAAAGTGTTTACGTAGTGCAAGAACATCCATTCCATCACGAAGAACCGAAAGGAGTCTCACTCTAAGAACCGCCACTTCTCCATCACAAAGAACCGAAGTGTTTACGGAGTGTAAGAACATCCATTACATCACAAAGAACTGAAAGGAGTCTTCACTCAAAGAATCACCACTTCGTCATCACGAAAAACCGAAGCGTTAACCATACCCCCTTTCGTCCCGAAGACCCGAAAGGATACACAATAGTCATCACTTCACAACCCATCAATCACATCCTTTACTCACTATCCCGGCCTCCGCGGTTAATACACACATCACGAAGACCATATCCACTTCGTCACGAAGGATCGAAATGATACACAACTTTCACATTCGTCAACCATACCTTTTTCTCACTATCCTTACCTCTGCTGCCCAGATTACCTATCCGACAAGAATCCTTAGCATAATCTGCTTCTAACATAGCACAGCCAGCCCTTACGTTTTTCCCGACCGCGCATTCGTCACTCATTTCGGAATTTAGTTCATTAAAGGACTTTCGAATATACTTTTGAAGTTACGTTTATACATCCGTCATCCTGTTTTATATCGTAATATACTTAAAATGGAAACTTATCCAATCACTATCAACGCAATAATCATGCCGTACAACATACTTATAGCTTGGGTATGAACTTTCTATGGTCATCACATTATATTCATAGCAACAGAAACCTAGCGTGTAGCTCGTGGATTTAATACCAATAATATATAGATGAAGCCCCTAACATACTTATCTACTCGATAGCACTACCATAGCACAAGATATCCATAACCACACAGGTACCGGTAAGCAAGCATCATTAATAAACACATCATACAAATAGATATACAATCTGCCAGGAATTAATTTTACTATGTCGACTGAATTGATATGATTTATTTGGGCATGATAAATTGATTTATAGATCAAACTCAAAACTGGAACATTGTAGATAATTGAATTAGCTTCATGTACAAAAAAATCTAGCTTCAATTACATTTTTGAGCTGCTCAAAATATTTATTTTACTTAGACATTTCTATATTTTTGGACTGCTCTGTCCCAGATTTATAGTACTGCGTTGCATGTGCATTTCACCTATCAAGGATTCATTTTTAGACCAGGCTATAGAAGTGTTATTTGTAGATAAATGAGTTAGCTTTATCCACAAAAAAACCTAGCTTAATTCAGATTTTAGAGCTGCTTGAAACACTCATTTTACTAAACTACATTCTGCTGGAGGTTTCTATTTCTCAGATTTAAAGTACTGCGTTGCATGTACATTTAACCTATGAAACATTGATTCTCAGATTGAGCTATAGATGAGTTATTTGTAGATAAATGAGTTAGCTTTTTCCACAAAAAAACCTAGCCTCATTCCCATTTTTTAACTGCTCGAAATGTTCATTTTACTAAACTACATTCTGCTGGAGGTTTCTGCTTCCCAGATTTGAAAATTTATCTTGCATGACATGGATCTCTCAAACTATCAACATCAAGCACTTAATAAACATTACTACATACTATATAGGTTCTAAAGTGAGTTAGAATACTCAATTAAACTTGAAATTGAGCTTGGGCTTTGGATTAGAGCTTAGGAAGCTTGGACACAAGCTTCAAGTGATGGAATCTTCTTCTTCCTCCTCTTCTAACCCTCTTTCTTCTCTTCTATTTTTCTCATGGACATGCAAGTCTCCTAAATTCCTCTCTAAATGCAGATTATGAAGAGTAAGAGAGGGTAATGTATGCTATAGGCATGTATATATAGAAAAACCCAAGTGCTAGGTGTCATTTGCATGGTTATATGCCATGCCATGTGTCCAACAAGTGGACAAGTGTCACATGGGGTGGTGACATGTGTCAATGGGGTTGCATGTAGCTTCCATGTGGCCGGCCATGTGGGGCCCACCTTGGGTTATGTGCTACTTTCTCGGTTTGCATGCATAAGTTCCTCGTTATACGTGTTGATCTCGATTTACGTGCAAACGGGTATTATTTCTATTGTCCGGGTCCGAGTACGGGAGTAAGTTAAGTCTTTCTACGGTCGAGTCGGTGCGATTACAGTCTAATTAGTAATTACATACACTGATACGGTCACACAAATAAAATAATAATATAATAATATACCAGTCATGGAAATTCATAAAACTCCTACTATTGAACGTTGAGAAATTACAGGTATTACACACACGGACTCTGTTTCCTTAAAATCAGGATGACGTTACCATGACAACTAAGAGTGAAATGCCTTACATGTTTGGCTCATCAGGCTCACATTATCACATCTCCAGTCAGATCGGGCTCGCAGCTTCTACTACTTGTCATGCTTTTTGACTTTCATGCCCAATGACAGTCTTACGAATGCTTACTGATCAATCGGGCCTACATAGCTGGCCTTTACCATTCATCCCTAGCAAGGTGTCCGATCGTCATGCTTGTTACTAATATTATCCATCGGGCTCCGGTCCTTACCAATGCCCATTCATGTAATTACGATGCCCGATGAGTTAATCCTCCCAATCAAGCTCCCACACTTACTATTATTCATTTACGATAGTGCCTGATTGGTAATCAATACATAACTGACTTCACCTATCAGACTGCCACACTTTAATACAACAGCCTTGTCTTTCTAAAACCGTGTGATGTTCACCCCCTGAGCCCGATGGGCCTTCAAAATCTCTGGGCCGGCCACTCCTCCTTGCTTGGGGCCGGCCATCCCCAAACCCATTTCACCACTCCATTCGGGCTCAAAAACCTTTGGCGGTTTTTGGGTGCAAACAACTCTGAACACAGAGTCATTTCTTTCAAAGTCAATGTTACTAAAACCGACTTTCTAGTAAAAGTCATTTTTAGTAAAATTAACTTTAAACTCGTTTTTTGTAAAAATCGACTTTAGGGTGGCAAAAGTTGTCTTCATTAAACAACACTCTGAAAAAACAGAGATGTCATTTCCTAAAAAAGTCGGTTTTACCAACGACTTTACTTAAAGTCGGTTTTACTAAAATCGATTGTTATCAAAAGTTATTTTTTGTAATGACGACTTTATAGTCATTTTTAGCATAACCGGCTTTTTTCAAAGTCGTTTTTATAAATACAATCCTTTTTTTCTTTTTCAGAAATACTATTTCGGAGGGGAAAAAAATCAACATTAAACTCGGTTTTAGTAAAACCGATTTCAAATAAAAACTCATTTTTACTAATAAAAAAAAACTCTGTAGAGTCATTTTTAGAAAGAACGATTTACCAAGTTTCTGTCTTTAAGTTTCAATACACTATGGTTTAATACTTAAGTATTAAAACTGCAATATTCGTGGAAACAACTCGTTTCTTCATCGGTGGCAATTGGTGGACCGAAAAGAAACTCCGGTGAGGGTCTATGAATCCCCTTCTCTTTAGTGGTCCCTCACCACCGTTCATCTTTAACCTTGCCACTTGTCCGGCGGCGGCATATATCAGATCCCATGCGTCGATGTTTGGACTGAACGGTGTCGTTGTCGGAGATGACACTTGAGATGGTCTGTTTGGGCTTCCATAATCGGAAACTGGGCTCCGACCTGACCAGAAAAGCTTGTGGTCTGATAGAGATTTTGGTTGAGAGGGGTTTGGGGTTAGGGTTAGGGATTGAGGGGTAGTTTGGGGTTATTGTTTAAAAATGAATAAAATACTGTAATACGAAACGGGTGTATTTAGCAAATGGGTAATACTTGCGACACTCCCAAATACACAATTTTTGGGACACAACTCAATTAATGTGTCTATCTCTCTCTTGTGTCACTGTGGGCTCTAGTAACATCACATGAGAGAGATAGACACATTAATTGAGTTGTGTTCTAAAAATTATGTGTTCGAGTGTGTCCCAATCTTTACTCTTAGCAAATAGATGGGTATATTTAGCCCACCCTAAACTAAATGACAAAAGCTGCGGGGATTGAAAGTGTTGGGAAAACAAAGATGCTTTTGACAGGGTGTTTGATTGACAGACTGATTTACAGTTAAATTTCTAAGTCAATACGTTGGTGCCCATTTTCAGTTCCTCTGGAAGAGAAGAGAGATAGCAGAGCAGAGTTATAGTTTAACTAAGGCTCACCTAAACCCTTCAAACTCTTTCAGGTATATATATATATATATATCTCTCTCTCGTGTGATTCATTACAAACTCTTCGTTTCCATTTCTGAGTTGACTTTCTATCTGACATTCATAACAAAATTAATAGCTAGCTTTAGAGTACTACTCCGTAATTAACAGATTGCATTTTCTTCAGATTTTTAAAAATTCTCTCTTTTAACTTTAATTGTATTGTTCTTTTAATTACTAATTTACTTGTGGGATATGATTAATTTCACAGATAATTACACACAGAATGGCGGGGAAGTTAGAAACTAGTAAAAGCTATTTTGAGGTGTTGGGACTATGCTGTGCATCGGAGGTGCCACTAATTGAGAAGATACTGAAGCCAATTGATGGTGTCAATGAGGTTTCTGTTATTGTACCAACCAAGACAGTCATTGTTGTCCATGATTCACTTCTCATCTCCCAAAGTCAACTAGGTAACAGTAATCCATTCCTATGCTAGCTCCCTTTTAATTAAAAAAAAAACACTTTAGTACTTTTTTTTTGGAATCCTTTTGGTGCTGTTCTCTCCTTGGATTCAGTGTTTAAAAACTGTTTTTCTAAAACATATATATACTCAATTCTAGGATCAAAGACTCAAGAAAAAATATGGAAGCGTTACCCTAAAAAAAACACTATGTTATCCTTTTTAAATTTGTTTCCCAATATCAGTTGTACTATATGTACGTAGTGGTGGCATGTGATACCACTAAGTACTGCAATACCATGGTAGAACTATTAAAGTGTTTAGAAATCAGGTTTAGAATTCAATTTTGAGAAACTTATCATTGCTCACTAGAAACATACAACATCTGACTTTGAAGATCGGCTCTCCCTCAGTCAAGGCCACACAAGGAGTAACTTTGGGCCCCAAGTTTAATAGAACTTTACACTAGTGATTAGGTTATTTGTATATTACGTATATAGAAAAATTTGCTAATAAATATTAATGGTTTAGGATCTAACACACATCTTAATAGTTTTGGTGCTAAAATATTGTACCATTTTTTGTAAAAAGTGATTTTAAAAGGTAAGGTAATTTCCAAAGTTACGACCGCATGACACCAACCAAGTTATAACATAAAAATCATGTACAAAAAATAATAATAAAAAAATAAATAAACAAGGAAAATAGAAAAAAAAAAAACAAAAAACAAAAAATTTAAAACTCTCTCTATTTCTATCTCTATCCTACGTGGTGATCTCTCACAGCTCGTGACTCTCACACCTTATAGTTCCACCTCACAAGTTATTACTTATTGTTATAAGTTGGTTTTATCGGTTAATTTTATTAATTTATTTATCCAAATAAATATTGTATTGGTACCTGTCAAATGAAGTTTTTTTTGTCAAAAGTTATAAAGAGACCAATCTTCGAAGTGAGCTTGGGGCTCCTAAAAACTCGATCGGATATAATGTAATCAATGGTGGAGCCAGAAATTTTAATTAGGGAAGGGCTGTAATTGAATAGACATGCGTTCAGTGATAGATTTTTACAGGGGTTCAAGGGCTGATCCCTGAGGTGATATTTTTAGGATTGATTTATTTCTATTTACCACTATTTTTATAATAAGTGTTGATTGTTTATTTTTTGGGCTGCTTCTTGCAGATTGTGTTATCGTCGTATACCTATAGAATTAGAGCATTTAATATAGTAATATAATTATAGAAGTTAGAGCATTTAATATAATTTATATTAAATCAATAAACAAATATGAACCTTCAAACTAAAAGGCAAACAGAAATTTAAAAAAAAAATAAAAAAAAAATTCAAGAAGCTTGATAACTCTCTTTATCTAGTCTTCATGATAAGCCAAAGAAAAGAAAATAAATAAATAAATAAATAAATAAAATTTGTTACATATTGCACGGAATCATTTGACTTGAAGGTAGGAAAAATATTTACTCTCCTCGTTTGGATGTCAAAATGGCCCGTGAACTCAGTACGACCTGATATTGATCGGGTTTGGGCGGGTTTGGACTTTGACCAACGGGTTCATGTCTTTTTTCGGGCTGGATCGGGTTCTGGCCGGGCTTAATTAGGAGTTCACAATCCATTTCCGGCCTTAGACCCTAAGGTAGAGCCTAAGTGAACGGTTTAAATTTATCCTAAAATAGTATAAATGCTATTATATATGTAACCATTGTTTATAGGTTGGAAATTACTTTCAATACAGTAATTTGCACTTTTTTATATTTTAATACTTGAAAACGTTCAATGTTTTTATTATTGAGAAGCTTCTAATCGGGCTTTCATGCGGGTCTCGGGCCATGCGTTGGTCGGTTCCGGTCGGGCCTTGGGCTTGGACTTCAAGAGATAGGCCCAGGCCCTATCCGGGATGCTAGGGCCTAGTGCCGGGCTAGTCCTATCTCAAACTTGGGCCGGGCTTAAGGCTCATTTTTTCGGGCTGGGCTTTTTTTACACCCATATCTCCTAGTTTGGCTACTACCTGAAAATGGGCTTCAACTTTTTTCTTTTTATTAATTAATTTCTCAAAGATTATGGTAATTATTTCTATTTTCTTAAATATTATATTTCAGTTAAGGCTCTAAATCAGGCAAGGCTAGAAGCAACTGTTAAAGTGCATGGAGAGGTCAATTTCCAGAAAAAATGGCCAGACATATGGGTAATGGCTTGTGGATTGTTACTTGGATTATCATTTTTGAGGTATGTTTATATTCCAATGAGATGGTTAGCTATTGGTGCTGTGGCTATTGGCCTCCCTCCAGTCATTTTGAGAAGCATAGCTGCAATTCGGAACCTCACTCCCAACATTAACATTCTTGTTCTGATTTCAGGTAATAATAAAGTTACAATTAATTATTTATTTCAGAAATTTATATTTGACTCAAAGATCTTACTTCTAAGCACTGGCACTTTGAAAATGGTGACGTACCCGTATCAAATAATAAAAGCTAGAATGCCTCTTATTTTATATTATATCGTTCGATTGAGAAAAAAGGCCATCACAAATTAAAAGGGAAAAAAGTTATGTCATCCTTAGTTTATCTAAACTTCTTGATTGACTTTTAACTTTGGACAAAAATTATGGAACACCCCCAAAAAGGAGATGTGGACTATTTTTAAGGAACGGGGGAGTACAACTTTTTCCGAGACCAAATTAATATCTAAAAAACAGTCATATAAAAAATTTTCTATTTTACTGTGACTCTCTATTCCTCTTTTGGGAGAAAATCTCTCTTTAAATGTGTGTCTCTCTTTTTAGTGTTAACAAAACTCAACTTTAAAGATCTATTTAATAATGTTGCATTTAAAAAATAAAATAAAATAAAAAAGAAGAGTGATAAACAGATTTTGAATAAAAAAAAAATCATAGCAACATCATAAAAGAAAATGCATCATTTACAATTTTGGCTTTAGGATATTTTCTTGAGACGACTCTTGAGTCTATGTCACCCATTCTGGTGTGCATATATATATTTTGTCATTTGTCTCCACAGTAATAGATTTAGACCTTATGTTGTCTCAAGATGTGATCATACATAAAGGATAATGTTAAATTATTATTTAATACGTAATAATTTAAGATTTTACAACAATGGTAACTCAACACGCTATTTGTGAAGTTTTAGTCCAAAACTTATGGCAAAAGTCAACTACAGATAATTAGTGCTTGACATATAATAAAGTTTATGTCTTGCAGTGGGAGGGACACTGGCCTTGCAAGACTTTTGGGAGGCTGGCTCTATTGTCTTCCTTTTTGCCATTTCTCAGTGGCTTGAGTCAAGAGCAAGTTACAAGGTCAACCTCTCTCTCTCACACACACACTCCACAATTATGTTTTTTTTTTTTTTAAAAAAAACAAAAATTTCACTAAAAAAGAGTAGAATTTAAATATTTGGACAAAACTTATTGGAAAGAGTTATAGAGAGATTAGTTTCTCTTTGAATACCCTCAACTCACCATATGTGAAACCTACAAAACCATCACACAATTATTAAGACCCTGAAAATCCAAAATTATAGCACCTCTACTCAAAAACAAAATGGGGGTGCTGCCCTCAAACCCCATGTAAGTAAAATCCCTCAGCCTCCACTCTAAAGCTACTATCCAACCCAAGTCTCTTTATAATGGTGTCCGCTTTCGCCCTGCACCCACCCCCCCAGTATATGCTTCAACAGGAATCATACAAGGGTAGATTCGAAACCTCTGAGTGAGGCAGAATGGAAAAGATTATTATTCAGTGTGCTCTCGCTAAGATCAAATCTAGCTCCGTCCATTTACATTTCTAAATTTGTAAGGAATTTAGAGATCTGATGTCAGATTAGTGGGCAAGTTTACGTTGTCTTATTCTTCTGCTCAGTAAATTCTAATAGGAATATGCTTAACTGTGGATATTCAAATCATATCTTACTATGTTAGGTATTTACCATTTATATATGTTATTGCACGGACAGATTTAGTAAGGACTTAGCAGGGACAATTACTCGAATTGACCTTAACAAAAAATCTAGTTTTTACCAATTAAATTATCCCAAATAATTTTTTTTTGTTGTGATTTTGCCTCCAAATGCGAAAAGACTAATAAAATCTTTTGTGATTGTTTTCCCTGTAAGATTTGATTTTAAAACAAAATAAATTAACAGATCTTGAATTCATTGCATCGCAAGAACACCATAATATAATCACATAAAGATGATTAAAAACGTACCTTGATTAGTCATAGAAAGTTGAGAAAAGAAATACTAAAACTACGTTTAATCCCCTTAATTGAAACTTTAGGATCTAGCTTGGATCGCCTTCTTATCTCTGTCTCTAACCTTTCAGATGAATATATGAATATTTTAGTGATGGAACGTGAGAAAGGGAAAGTCAATCCATTCTTTTATAGCGGAGAGGAGAAGGTCAAGATAACTACTTCTAGTAAAACACGTCCATTAAGTGTATCCTTGTCTCGATCATACTAGTAGTTAAGATAAATTTAAATTCCAACATTATTTGGAAACTTTAATTATTGGCTTTGCTATATTTAATTATGGAATTCAAGCAAATGAAACATGCTAAAATGTGAAACTAACAGTCCCCAGTCCCCACCCATGCCACCTGAATAACAGGCTATGGCAGTGATGTCATCTTTGACAAGCATGGCCCCTCAAAGAGCTACAATAGAAGAAAATGGAGAGGAAGTGGATGTGGAGAATGTGGAAATGAACACAATACTTGGAGTGAAGGCTGGTGATGCTATCCCAATTGATGGAATTGTTGTTGGAGGGAAATGTGAGGTGGATGAGAAGATGTTGACAGGAGAGTCATTCCCTGTTACCAAGCAATTGGATTCCACTGTTTGGGCTGGCACTATTAACATCAATGGTGTGGTTTCTCTAACCTTTCCTTCCTCACTTCACTCATTGTCTCATATATTTGATAGAGTAATGCTATGCTTATCAAAAAAAAAAAATTCAAAAAGTGTTTCCCAACACATGTAGCAGTGGGACCATATTCAATAATAGTGAGACCACTTCAACATCAACCAATCAAAATCAACTGCACCCACTGCCACATGTGTTGGGAGGCAGTTTTAGGAAAAAAAAATTTGCGAAGCATTTACTCTATTTAATATATTTGTTGCAAAAGAGTTATGCTAACATAGAAATGGTGGATAGAGATTTAGGGAAGGAAAATAATTTCATAGCGTATTTCTCACACTTAATTAACAATATAAATTAAACAAAAAATTTTGAAATATAGATACACCCCTTGGGGTCAGCGTATAATTTTTAGATACCCCATGTTAGCTTTGTTCGGTTAAATTTAATAGATTTACGAACGGTTTGTATGGTAATCCAAATCACAGGCTATTAGTGGCACCTTTGAAAATATATGGGGCAAACTGAAAAAACGTTCTAACCACAACGGGTGTATCTGTAATTAACACCATAATCTTTGTTCAAAATAGTAGAGATGGATTTTAGAAAGGAAAGTTATACCCTTCCTTTTTTCTTATATTTAAATTATATTTTATATACATTTAATTTTTAGTGCTATTTAAGCATGAAGGAAAACACGAGGGAACTAGTTTTCTCCTCCCTTTTCTTTTGCCTCACTAAATCCATGAACCAAACAAAAGCTAAGGGAGTAGTTTTCCCCCTAATTTTCTTTTCCTTTTTCTGTTCTCTCACTAAATACACAAATCGAACATAGCCCGAAAGAACTGTTAATCTCAAATTTTTTCTTTCCCTTTCCTCACTAAAACCATTAACCAAAGAGACCCTTTTATTTAATAAAATCTTCTGCTAAGGCTTTATTTGGTTGAGAGGAAAGAAAAACAAGATGGAAAACTAATCCCATCCATAAGATAAAAGGAACTATTTTTCCATCCGATTTTCCTTTCCCCTCTCTTTTCCCTCACCAAATCCATGAACCAAACAAAGCCTTTTGAATATCTACCTTTCTCAGGTTATATTAGTATGAAAACTACTGCTTTGGCAAGAGACTGTGTGGTAGCAAGAATGGCAAGGCTAGTTGAAGATGCCCAAAACAAGAAGTCTAGAGCTGAGAGACTTATCGACAACTGTGCAAAATATTTGATCCCAGGTTTGTCTTCCTCTTAAATAACAAGTAACATTTTGGGTATTACCTTGAATCTATGAAGCATAGACACAGGCACGCCAACACGGATACGACACGACACAGACGCATCGACACCACAAATCCTAAAAAAATTGCACTTCCACACCGCAAGAAAAGTGTCTGGAAGTGCCGTGTACGTGTGTAAAATACAACTTGAAATAGCGCTTCCTAGCCTTGAATTAACCAAATTCAGAAATAGTGACCTCCATTCCTCATATATGGAACATTTTCACCTATTTTAAAATTCTTAGACCATCTTCAACTGCGTATCAAATCTGACACAGCAAATTTGAAATTTTGCCACATCAACGTCAAATTTGTTACATCGAAAATCTGTTTGGTTTACTCATAAACCTGCATCAAATTTGTGAACCTAAATTAAGGCATTCTTCCTTGAGTTCTCCAAATTTTGAGCTTGGTTCATTTCAATCATCAAGAACTGTTCTTATACTTGACAAGATTGGGAGTCATCTATTGTGCTAGATGGTCCTATTCCAGGCTAAATGTGTGTGTGTGTGTATCACAAAAGTCCCCCACGACGCATTCAAATTCTCCTCCTCCTTTTTTTTCTTTCTCATTTATTAGAAATTTCTTTTTTGACAGCGGTTCTATTGATATCTGCTGGAGTAGCTTTCATTCCAGCTGCATTTCGTGTTCAAAACGAAAAGCACTGGTTTTACTTGGCAATTGTTGTTCTAGTGAGTACTTGTCCATGTGCACTTATCCTCTCGACACCTGTCGCGATATTCTGTGGACTTTCGAGGGCTGCCACAACCGGGCTTCTGGTTAAAGGCGGGGAGTATTTAGAGATTCTTGCAAAAGTTAAGACTTTTGCTTTTGACAAAACCGGGACCATCACAAGGGGAGAGTTTGTGGTGACGCATTTTGAGTCTTTACGTGATGATATTAGCAAGAACACATTGCTTTACTGGTAAAATAAAATATTAGAAAAATTTTATATAAAAAAAAAAGTATATATATTATTTCTTCAATTTTGTAGATTTTTTCCTTTGTTTTTTTCCTTTCTTTTGTAGTCTCTTAAAATTTAACACTATGGTTTTTTCGAAAATTGGCACAGGGTTTCTAGCATCGAGTCAAAGTCAGGCCATCCAATGGCAGTTGCACTTATAGACTACGCACGCCTGCATACCGCTGATCCAAAGCCTGAGAACGTCGAGGATTTTCAAAATTTTCCTGGAGAAGGTGTTTTTGGGAGGATTGATGGAAAAGAAATATATGTTGGAAACCGCAAAATAGCCGTAAGAGCTGGATGTGAAACAGGTACTATTTTGCTCTCTGTGCCCTGAACAATACAAATTATCTTCCAATTGTATGTGTTATATAACATTAAGTATTGCCTTTTGGCTTAGACCATGCTTATATATATATATATATATATATTATTTTTCTTTTCTTTCTGTGTGCACATAACCTATTAGCTTCTGCTTCTCTAGGTATGGGTTTGGACAACAGAAAATGCTTCAATTTTGGATTTTAACACAATACGTTTAGTGATTTGTACTATTCATCCAATGTACACTAACACCACAAAAGGCTACCATCACTCACTCAAACAGTCTACATACAAATAAAACAAATTGAAGATTTTTCTGTGCCAATGCAGTTGAACTATCATTTTTTTGAATTTTAAAGCATCTCTAGTAGACATTATTTGTCCTATTGTTACAAATTTAGAATTTGTTTGGGAAAGCAAAGCACCGGTTCTGTGGTTCATACGTGAAGAAGTACGAAAATTTTTAATGTGTAGTGAGTGTCAATTTTTTGCATAGAACTTCGTGCTTGGTCTAATAACTCTCTCAAAACAAAGCTGGTTCTTTGTCAAACCAAACCAATATAACCCAAGTGTAAGTTCGAGAAAGTCTCAAACAGGACTAGTTTCAATCTAAGTATGAGAGAGTTATTAGACTAGGCATGGACTCCCATACTAGAAATTGACACTCACCAACACTTAAATTCTAGAACCAGTTCACTAACAAACCACAAGACCAATTCTTTGCTTTCCCAAACAGTCTCTTGGTTTTCACCTCCAAAAATAAAAAATAGACAAAAAGTGAGACATGGACAGAACCAGATCCTATTTTAGATATTCCCAAACGGGTCTTTACTTTGAATTTTCAGTTCCAAACCTGGAAGTTCACACAATTGGAGGAAAGACTAGTGGGATTATATTTTTTGGACCAAATCCTGTTGGAATCTTCAGCCTCTCTGATGCTTGTCGATCTGGCGCCATGGATGCAATTGAAGACCTCAAATCATTAGGCATCAAAACTGTCATGCTTACCGGCGATTGTCATGCAGCTGCCATGTTTGCACAATATCAGGTACTTATTTATATCCATATTATATATATATATATATATTGGCAGGGGCGGAACTGTGTTGTTGGAATGGCACCCCTCACATTGTTGGGTTTGTATTCAAATACCCAAACTAATTTTGTGATTCATTTTTGTGAAGTAACAAGTGAAGAGGTTTGAGTTGATGAGAAAAGGGTAGAGCAAAAAACAGGGACTGCTATGTATCTTTCTCCAGCAGATTTTTACAACACAAAATAGAGTTTATCTCTATGCCAAGCTTACCCTAGAAGGATCATATATCATCCATACACTTGGCACCCATCTATTACAAGATAACAAAAGACTAAAAAGGACATAAGCTAATAAACAAATTACAAACATAGCTAACATGGCATTAACATTTTAACACTCCCCCTTAATGCCTTGTTGTGACACCCAACATTTCTCTAAAGTATTCAAACTTATCTCTTGGAAGAGCTTTGGTGAAGATGTCCGCCACTTGATCTTCGGTATTGCAATACTTGATCTCAATCTCATCATCTTCCACGGCTTCTCGAATGAAGTGATGCTTAATGGCTATGTGCTTTGTTCGGCTATGGTAGACGGGATTCTTTGCCATTGCAATTGCGGATTTGTTGTCACAAAAAATTGGAGTAGCTTCTCCTTGCTTCTCACCAACATCTTCCAATATTCTTCTAAGCCAAATTGCTTGTGAGGTTGCCAATGATGCCGACACATACTCGGCCTCGGCGGTAGATTGTGCCACGGTTTGTTGCTTCTTTGATGCCCAAGAGAACACGCCGGAACCAAGAGAGAAAGCATAACCCGAGGTGCTTCTCATATCATCACTACATCCGGCCCAATCACTATCACAAAATCCGATCAATTTTGTTTCAACATTTCTCTCATACACAATACCAAAGTCAAGAGTACCTTGAATGTATCTCAAGACTCTTTTTACCGTCCCAAAGTGTGTTTGACTTGGCTTGTGCATAAACCGAGATAATAAACTAGTAGCAAACATGATGTCCGGCCTCGTAGCCGTCAAGTACAATAAGCTTCCAACCAAGCTTCTATAAAGAGATGCATCAATCTCATTGCTTCCATCTTCTTTCAACAATTTTTCATTCACCACTAAAGGTGTAGCCACCGATTTGCAATTTCCCATTCTAAATCTTTCAAGAAGAGTTTTTGCATATTTCTTTTGGCAAATAAAAACACTATCATCCTTTTGGTTAATTTCAATGCCTAAGAAATAATGCAACAATCCCAAATCACTCATTTCATATTTGTTCATCATGTCTCCTTTAAAATCTTGGATCATTGTTTCATTACTACCGGTGAACACTAAATCATCAACATAAAGTGAAACAATAAGAATATCGGTAGTACCTTGTGTTTTGACATACAAGGTTGGCTCACTTTTGCTTCTTTGAAAACCCCTTTTGGTGAAATAAGCATCAATCTCACTATACCATGCCCGCGGTGCTTGTTTTAGGCCATACAAAGCTTTCTTCAATTTGTACACCTTTTCTTCTTCACCATTCTCAACAAATCCTTGTGGTTGTTCAACATAAACTTCTTCATTCAAAACACCATTTAAAAAGGCTGATTTTACATCAAGTTGGTATAGAAACCAACCCTTGTGAGCCGCCAATGCAATAAGAGATCTAATTGTGTCAAGACGAGCAACCGGTGCAAAAGTTTCATTAAAATCAACTCCGGGCTGCTGTGAATACCCTTTTGCCACAAGTCTTGCTTTGTTTCTTTGAATTGAACCATCCGAATTGAATTTAGTTTTGAATATCCACTTCACCCCAATAATATCTTTGTCTTTCGGCTTCTCTACCAACTCCCAAGTTTTGTTCTTTTCAATCACATGAATTTCTTCTTCCATGGCTTGCTTCCAAGCCTCTTCTTTAATTGCTTCTTCAAAACTTTCCGGTTCAACAACACAAAAATTACAACTTGCATACACATCACTAAGACTTTTCATCCTTCTTGGAGTTGAGCTTGGAGATGAGGAATTGGAACTTGAAGGAGAACATTGTGGACTAGCAATGGGAGACATTTGTTGTGGAGCTTCAAGAACATCTTCATTTTCATTTTCTTGATTCTCCGATTCTTCATTGAAAGTAGAGACTTGAACTTGAATTTTCTTCTCTTTCCAATCCCAAAAATCTTTCTCATTAAAGAGCACATCTCTACTAATAATCACTTTGTTTTTCTTCAAACTAAAGAGTCTATAGCCCTTTGATTGGGAGCTATAACCCACAAAGATACACTTTTCACTAGCTTCATCAAGTTTGCGCCTTGTTTCTTTGGGAATATGAGCAAAACAAATGCAACCAAATATTTTCAAATGGTTCACGGATGGTTTTCTACCACTCCATGCTTCAAATGGAGTTTGGTTTTCCAAAGCCTTTGTTGGACATCTATTCATCAAATAAACCGCCGTGTATACCGCTTCACCCCAAAAGGACCTAGGCAATCCTTTCTCATGGAGCATTGATTTTGCCATTTCTTCAATTGTTCTATTCTTTCTTTCCGCCACTCCATTTTGTTGTGGAGTGTGCCCAACGGTCAATTGCCTATCCAATCCGATATCTTCACAAAATTTATTGAATTCATTGGAGTTGTATTCTCCACCTCTATCACTCCTCAAAACTTTCATGAGATATCCACTTTGCCTTTCAACAAGATTTTGAAACTTTTTGAAAATTGAAAAAACATCGGATTTTTGTCTTATAAAATACACCCATGTCATGCGAGTAAAATCATCAACAAAGATTAAGAAATATTTGTTACCGGCATGAGTTGGAGTTGTCATTGGTCCGCAAACGTCGGTATGAACAAGCTCCAATGGTGCTTTAGCTCTCCATACCTTCTCCTTGGGAAATGACTCTCGGTGATGCTTGCCAAGAGCACATCCTTCACAAACTTCTTTGACTTCTTGTATGTTTGGCAAACCATACACCATGTTCTTTTGTTGTAGATTCTTCAAGCTTTGAAAATTCAAGTGCCCAAGCCTTCTATGCCAAAGCCATGACTCATCAACAATTTCCATCTTCAAGGCAACATTTTTTGAATATGAAAAAGTGAGAGGAAAGCTTCTATTTTTCTCCATCTTGATATTTGCAACAACTTGACTTCTCCCCCCTTTGTCATAAATCTTGCAAGAATTGTCTTCAAAGTGAACCGAGTATCCATGGTCCACAAGTTGCCCAACACTTAGCAAATTTTGCTCCAAGTCCGGAACAAGCAACACATCCTTGATGAATTTTCTTCCCTTCTTTGTTTCAATCGCAATAGTGCCTTTTCCCTTTGCTTGGACCAATGCACCATTTCCCATCTTCACTTGGGAATTTGAGGAAGCATCCATATTAACAAAAATTCTCTTGTCACCGGTCATGTGATTACTACAACCACTATCAAGGAACCACACATTATTTTTGTGTTCCGATGCCGATTGACAAGCATAGAACATATGTCCATCACTTTCTTTCTCTTCGGAAAAATTTGCTTGTTGATTGTTCTTGAATCGACAATCCTTTTGAACATGCCCAAATTTCTTACAATCATAACATTGTGGTTTACCCTTAAACCAACAATCTTTGTCAACATGACTATTCCGCTTACAAATTCCACACCTTGGTTGAGTGGAATCTACATTTCCTCTTCTTCCAAAATTAGTTCTTCCTCTTCCTCTTGCATATCTACCTCTTCCTCTTGCTTGTCTTCCACCTCTAGAAGACTCCCCTTTGGTTTGATCAAATTTTGGTACTTCTTGAATATTGAGTTTAGATTGAAAAGCACTTTCAATCGATTTTTCGGAGCGTTGTATCAATCTTTGCTCGAAGGCTTTTAATGAACCCATCAATTCTTGAATACTTAACTTAGACATTTCCTTAGTTTGTTCAATGATAGACACAATGGAATCAAACTTTTCAGGTAAACTAATCAACATTTTCTCCACAATAATTTTATCACTAATTTCTTCACCATAGGATTTCATTTGATTTACAAGCCCTATAAATCTTGATGAAAAATCCTTTAACATTTCAGCATCATTCATTTTCATATTTGCAAATTCTCTTCTAAGAGTTTGAAGTTTCACATTTCTTACCTTTTCATCTCCTTCATACTCTTGTTGCAAGATATCCCATGCTTCCTTTGCCTTTGTTGCTCTCATGATTTTTGGAAAAATTGTATCAACAACTCCTTGTTGAATGAAAGTTAGGGCTTTTGCATCCTTCTTCTTGTGCTCTTTAATTTGCCTTTGAACATTTGCCAAAGTCTCGGCATCTTCCGGTTCTTCATACCCATCTTCTACGTACTCCCAAAGTTCATTGGATACAAATATAGTTCTCATCTTCACACACCAAAAGTCATAATTTTCCCCATTAAAGATTGGAATTTGGGGTTGAGTTCCCTGATTTTGGTTGCTTGAAGTTGCCATGTAAATCTTCTTCTTCTAGGGTTTGTTTCCCTTTCAAATTTATGAACTCCCAGCTGTGGTTGATCCACCTTGCTCTGATACCACTCTGTTGGGTTTGTATTCAAATACCCAAACTAATTTTGTGATTCATTTTTGTGAAGTAACAAGTGAAGAGGTTTGAGTTGATGAGAAAAGGGTAGAGCAAAAAACAGGGACTGCTATGTATCTTTCTCCAGCAGATTTTTACAACACAAAATAGAGTTTATCTCTATGCCAAGCTTACCCTAGAAGGATCATATATCATCCATACACTTGGCACCCATCTATTACAAGATAACAAAAGACTAAAAAGGACATAAGCTAATAAACAAATTACAAACATAGCTAACATGGCATTAACATTTTAACACACATGTGGTAAAATATTCTTACTAATATACATGTATGTGTGTTATTTTTCTTCTTTGTTGTCTGTTGGCACCCCCAAACAAAAAAAATATGCTACCCCTTAGTTACCTTAAATCATTTTAATGCTTTTTTTCAATTCTAAATTTCAACCATATGTGTTTGAGAATCATTTAAGATACAAAGATTTGGGTAGAATAACATTACTCTGTACAATTAGACCACTCATTATGATAAACTCAAACCCCGCCCACCTCCCCAACAACTCTCAAACAATACAAAATAACCTGACATAGTAATTTTATAGTCTTACTAATAAGGGGGGGAAAAAAAAAAAGTATACCCATGTATAAATAGAACCAAAAAAATCGCCTCGGGGCTTTGCCCCCAAACCCCAATGTGTATTGTTAGATAGCCTACGTAGTAACTCAGCACTCCAAAGGCAAACTTCTAGTTCCGCCCCTGTATATTGGTAAGCCGTGTTGTGATCGAACATACTTGCCAAGTCACAAGCTGATCCAAAAGCTTAAGCGTTAAAACTATCCAGACTCAAAAGATCTGGAATAGTGAGAGAAAGTTGTGTTCCATTCTAGGATAAGGTTCCACTAAAAGCATTCAGAATTGTGAGAGAAAGTTACGCACAATGCAATTGTAACTAATTTTGTCCTTATTCATAGCGAAACCATGTCATATTATCATATCTCCAGCCACGGACACAGACTTATGCCAAACCACGTAAATTGTTAGGTTTCTTACATCAAATCTGTGCCAATTTCATAAGCAATAATTAGAGTGCATGGTTGTGTGGTGGCTCCAATCCAACGGGAACAAACCCAACACGACCCAAAAAAAAGTTTGTTCAGCCTGGTTAGTTAAATGGGTCACAACCTACCCGATTCCTTTTCTTGTTTTTGAGTCCAGTCCTTGAGTCTGTCACCACACGCACAAAGCAAACATTTTTGACGAGATAGAAACGTATTTATCTTCATGGCAGCTATTGTATGCTCTTGACGAAGTCCGTGCAGAACTTTTGCCCGAAGAAAAGGCAACAATTATTGAGATTTTTAAGGAGAAAGGTCCGGTGGCTATGATCGGAGATGGGATGAATGATGCCCCCGCCTTAGCAACTGCAGACATTGGCATTTCAATGGGCATTTCTGGTTCAGCACTTGCAATGGAGACCGGGAATGTGATTCTCATGTCGAACAACATTCAAAAGATACCAGAAGCCGTTCGACTTGCCAGAAGAACGCGTAGAAAACTCATCGAGAATGTTGTCTTTTCAGTAACTACAAAGGGTGCTATCCTTGCTTTGGCTTTCGCCGGTTACCCTCTGGTTTGGGCTGCTGTTCTTACTGACGTAGGGACGTGCTTGATCGTGATTTTGAACAGTATGCTACTTTTGCGAGAGAACCAAAAAGAAGAAAGAAAATCATCTCTGTCTACCGCTCCATCATGGACTGAGAGCACGAATGATAGCCGAACACCTCTCATTTCAAGCTCGAATGAGAAAGATAAATGCAAAGTCACGGTAAAGAATCAATGCGGTTCTGAGCAGGGATGTTGTAACACGATCACCCAAGATAAGGCTTCACAGAGTGTACAGAAGTATGTTCCAGTAGACCCAGAAACAGGTGATCAAAAGACAAATGAGAATCAGAAATACTCATCCTGTTGCAAGAACTCTAATACTCATCCTGGTGATCAGAAGACAAATGAGAATCTGAAATACTCATCCTGTTGCAAGAAAAATAGTTGCAAGAACTCTATTACTCATCCTGGTTCTCAAGGCATATTATCAGAAATTGTCATTGAATAGCCGATGTACCGTTCAAGAGATTCTATGACTCAGTGCTAGGAATGAGGTCTTGTTTATGTAGCAGTGCCATGATAGGATGTTTAGCTTTGGTGATTATATTTGGCTTTGAATACGCAAGTGTGACCTCTTCTCTACTCTGTTTTGCTATCTGATTTTTCCAACACCCAAAAGTGATTCTATGTAAGACATTTCCAATTTGAACTAGCTTAGAGTAAAGGTTTTCCATATATCTGCCCAAGATTTAGTTTCTTATAAACCAAATGCTATCTACGCGTATATGCGCACATGTCACACATACACACACATACACAGCTTTTTAAGGAAATTCAACAAATCCATGCAAAATTCAGCATTTATATTAGGCTGTGTAGTCATTAAAATCAGCATTTATATAATCTCCTTTTTATGTATATTAGCCTCCTTGTACTTTTTTACTCTACTGCTGAGAGAGAGAGAGAGAGAGAGAGAGAGAGAGAGAGAGAGAGAGAGAGAATGAATGATTAGTCAGAACAGAAGATATAAAAGGATTGCATGGCTTGAACATCAAAATTTATCATAAAAAAGCGCTAAAAAAATGTCAAAAGGCTTTCTTTGGAGTGCCAACCCAAACAAGTAACTCAGTAAGAACACAAAAAAGATGGTTAATCAACTCACCAAATGTTTGTTCACCTCACTGAACTCCTGGCTCCAAGCCTACAACTGAATCTCGCCGCACACTATTCTATGTAGCCTTCCAGGAACTCTCCCTTCCACATATTTTTCCAAGCTGAAAATATACAAAGTAAACTAAACAAGGTGAGAATGAGGTTGCACAAGGGATTGAAGTGACGATTTTTTTCAATAAATTCATTACAAGGAAAAATCCTATATTCTCGCAAAATAAATTCTCTTGAAAAAAGCCAAACTTGCATGCGGTAAACAAACAAATATTTTTTTTCGGAAAAAGGTTAATTCAAATCAATAATCGTAAACAAACAATTAATCAAGCCAGTAGCCGTTTTTGGATCCCTTAAGTCTTAACAGCCACAACAATTTCTAACTTTCCAAGTTTTTATGCTTTTCCCAATGAATTTCACTCACTTTTTCTATTTTTTTAACCATTTCTTTTTCTGATAGAAAAGAAGTGTCTCTTATTCAATTGAAGAGTTGAGTTTTAGGTTAACAAGGCACAAATAGCTATTGGATTTTTGAAAGGTAGGCACGAATAGAAGCATTTGAGGCTAAGATGTAAGAGAATATGCACACTTCAAAAGAAAGATGAGCCATTGAAAAGGTGTTACATGTACTAGAACTCCTATTTTTCGTGTTTGTTAACATTAAATACACGACCACGGTATAAGTGCCGCAAATCACCAACCTAAGATGATGCATTAAATCCCAGCATGTTGTTTCCTAGTTTATGAAATGGATAAGCAAGCATCTCAATTTTAGCCTCTTTATAGGAGATCAACATTTTGAAAGTAACCCTCCATTCTCATCTCCTCGTATAGCAAGTTAAGTAGACAAATTTCTCTAGAATCAATGTCTAAACGGTCACCAGTGTGAAATTCATGAAATTTAGAATCCATCTCAACCCAGCTACAACTTGGAGTTTTAGTAACACCTCTTTGTCACATCAACACTCTCATCCTAGCCGGTTCACCCCATCTATTCAAGTTTGCATATATGTTTGACAAAATTATGTAGTTTCTGGAATGTGAAGGCTCCATCTCTAGAAGAAGCTGCATAACCCGTTCACCAACATCCGTATTTTTAAGTTTCTGACAGGCACCGAGCAATGCACCCAATTCAATTTCATTAGGCCTTTCAGGCATTTTTTGAATGAAGTCCCCTGCTTCATATACCTGTCCCGCACGTGCCAAAAGATCAACCATACAAGAGTAATGCTCGATTTTTGGGACCAGTCCAAACAATGAGCTCATTTGATCAAACAATCGATGGCCATGATCAACCAAACCAACGTTCACACATGTTGAAAGTAGTCCTACAAAGGTGATATCGTTAGGCTGGGCTGTCCCACCCTCTCTGGACATGCATTTGAACAGTGATAAGGCCTCCTTGGTCCGCCCATGAAAAGCAAGGGCGGAGATCATGGCATTCCAAGAGACCTCATATTTCTCGGGCATGTTTTCAAAAACTCTATATGCATGGTCCAGGGTCACGCACTTTGCTTACATGTCAATCAAAGCAGTAGCAACATAGATATCATGTTGTAACCCTCTTTCTGAAGCATATGTATCAACCCATGATCCAAAATCAAGGGCACCAATTGAGCCACAAGCAGATAGAACTCCAATAAATGTGATTTTATCCGGGTTAACCCCTGCCTCTTTCATACAACTAAATAACACGATTGCTTCATCTAATAATCCATTTTGCACATATCTGTCACGAGTAGTTTCAATTAGTAGCTTGTTGAATTAAAAATCACAAACAATTTGATCAGATTATTTACTATCCATCAGAAAGTAAGTACGACTTGAACATAACATGCTAATCTTTGCCAAAGAAAGCATGCTAAACAAGAGGCCACTGAAGTTTCAAGTTAGTGACAAGAAACATTTTGCTGATCTCTTGCATCAAAAGTAATTCGCCCAATACAACATCGTTTTAGTTACTTGATGCAACAAAATCTAGTGAAGCAAACTCAACCTTTCAGGATTACCGAAATGCATATCCATTAATTATAGGTACTAATGACAACAATAGTTTACAAGAGTAGGCATCTTACAAACATGTATCTTCACGATAAAGTTCAGTTTTTTGTCACAAGAATTGATTGGTTTTTCTAAAAATGATAGTGGATCATGGACTAAACGCATCTCTCAAAATTATTTATGGTGGTGGACATATTAACCTAGCCCAGAATGAACAAATTGCGAGCACAAAGAAAATAAAAACAACTGAGCGCGCGCGCGCACACACACACACACACACACACACACACACGCACACGCACACTTGTCCTATAATCATGGCATTCCAGATGACCACATCTCTCTTGGCCATCCTGTCAAATACCCCCTTGTCGACGACAAATCCCCACACTTGCCATACATATCAATTAACTCAGATCCCACATAAGAGTTCAGCTCCATCTTACTAACCACAACAAACCCCTCAACCCATTTCCCCAAACTCAAATCTCCCAAGTCTCCACATGCCCCAAGAACACTCACTAAAGTCATTTCGTCGGGCTCAAACCCATCGCTCCTCATTTTCCCAAACATTGACATCGCCTCCTTTGCAAAACCTATCTTAGAATGCCTAGAAATCATTGAATTCCACGAAACCAAATGTCTCTGGAATTTCATCAAACACTTTTTGTGCATAACCCATTTCACCACACCTCGAATACATTGTTATCAAGGAATGACTCACATGACCATCAACCTTTAACCCATTCTTGAATACCATAGCATGAGCCAACAGCCCATGTTGCAATGCCAAAAGATTTGCACAGGCAATAAAAAGAAATGGTTATGTAAAATTATTGGGTTTTAATCTCGAAAACTTCATTTAGTAATAGAATTGTAAAGAAAGATTGAATTTTTGCCATGTTGTTGTTAGGCAATGGATCATAACATTGTTAAGCGTAATCTTTGGGTTGAGGTATGTTAGAGAAGAGAAGTGAGCATAGTTGAAGTCTTTGAGATCAATGAGTTTGGAGAGTAGGAAATTGGGTTTGCCTATGGAGTTAATGAGCATTTGGGTGTGGATTTGCTGCAATGTTTTGGTGGTAACACATTGTTTCAAGAGAGAGGAGTTTCTCAGTGAGATGTTTTTTGGGAATCATCGGGATATACATGGACTGCTCTCTCAAAGGTGAGATGGCGGGAACTGAGGTCTGAATGTGTCTAAGAAAAGAAGAGAGAGAGAGAGAGAGGTGCCTGACCCTTACTCCTGAGTAAAGGAGGTAAGAGTTATGTTCTACCTAGAGAGAGAGAGAGAGAGAGAGAGAGTTGCCTGACACTTCCTCTGAGTAGGGACGGCAATGGGACGGGTTTTTCGGGTTACCCGCCCCGCTCCGCCCCGTCCCGCCTCGTCCTTAATAAGTAGGGTATGGGGGGCTTTATATGATTCGGGGTGGGTATGGGGGAGGTTTTTAAAATCCGAATCGGATTCGGGTCGGGGTCATGGTAAGGTCAAAAAATCTGAACCCGTCCCGAATATACTTGTATTTACATTTTTACCTCTCAATAGTTATGTGTATTACTATTTTTTAAAAAAAACTGCACTATTTGGGGAACTAATTGGGTAAGTTAAAAAAAAAACTGCATTATTGGAAAAAAAAATGTATTAAAAAAACTGTTTTTTCAATTTGTATACCAAAAAAAAAAATCATAATCAGGGCGGGGCGGGGTCAGGGACCCCGAGTGCGGAGCGGGGGAAGGGTTTACTGAAACGGGGCGGGGGCGGGATATGGGGGCCCCGTCCCATACCCACCCCATACGATTCCAGAAGATGATCCAGAATTGGGTCCCTACTCTGAGTAAAGGAGGTAAGAGTTATGTTCTACCTATCAATGATACACCAAAAATACATATAGAATGGCACACCAAAGTTGCATACTACACCTTTTCTTTTAGGTTAGTAAAGAAAAAATTACATATGAAGTTCATTTTATTCATTGACTGTTGATTTTAGTAATTGTCAATTTTTCATCTTTAAAGTTAAATATACTAATGATAAAATTTTTTATTGTATTTTTCTCTTAAGCAATGGTGTCGCTTTTAAATAAACATGTATTTGGAGTGAGAAAAAAATTCTGTAGATTTTTTTTTTTTGTTTTTTTTTGTGTGTGTGTTTGATTTTCTGGTTGAGCTTAATGCTTCTTTTGCAACTTGAGTGGCTTTGTTCTCTTGTTACATGTATTAGTATTGATATACACCAGACAAAGTGAGACATAAAATACGATAATGTGTAGAACTAAAATAAAAAAGTTAACCATTTATTTAGATGAGATGGTCCGGATCCCTTCCCACAAATGAGAGGTAGTGGGTTCCAACCTTTGGGGCCGCATTAGGGAGTATTTTTTTAATGAGGATTTTGACTCCCCCTGTGCTTTCTCGCCCCGTCGTGTCTCGCTAACCCCCGTCATAGGGACCTTGTGACACCATTCAAAAAATAAATAAAATAAAATAAATAAATAAATAATTTGAAAATGTGAGACGAGTTGTAGAAGCTGAGGACCGCAGTCTCATGTAATCAAATAAAAATATCTTCAACTTAAAAATATAAGTAACTTTTTGCTTTTATATATTGAAGAAGCAGTGTTGTGTTTGTAAGAAAGTGTTTTGTTTCCTTAGTACATGAATTAACATTGATACATACTACTCCCTCCATCCTTTTTTTTGAGTCCTTTATTTCATTTTGGGATGTCCCAAAATTAGTGTCCATTTTCTTAAATTAGTATACAATTTTTACTTACTTTCCAAAATTGCCCTTCTTTGAAATCTACACAAAGACAAAACTAAAAAAGTTATTGTAATGATTAGGGGCAATTGTGGAAAGTATGTGTAGATTCTTTTTGTCCCCTTAATAAGTTGAGTTCCCAAAAATGGACTTAAAAAAGGGACAGAGGGAGTATATTTAGGGGAGAGGATGAAGATAGAAATTGATAGAGAATGAGGAAAACCGACCTGAGTTTTTGTCACGCCCTGATGTTGAGATAATTAAGGGAAGTGAACTTTTTTCTCGGACCCGTAGGCTCATTATATTACAAATCGCATGATTGTCCAAATACCAATGAAATAAAATTTTAGAGCACTAATAGCAGCGGAAATGTTCTAAGTTTAGCGGAAGCAATATCAGTGTCTTACAATCTCTATTATACAGACTTAAATATTACAGACCTCCAAATTCAAAAAGAACAGAAGTTTAAAGACCAAACGGCGGACAACAACAACAATTATCAACATAATAAAAAATAGATAATAAAATTCCCCAACGGGAACAGATTGGCTTCAACATCACGGACTTCCTCTTTAACTGGCGAAGCCCCAACCTTCCTCGTCCACGTTCTCATCTCCACGGTACTCGCCTAGCAGAACAGCATCTTCAATACCTGGAACTACAGCAGCTGGACACGGATGTGCAAGGTCACATGCCCGTCAGCTGAAAGTTGAGTGAAATACTACAAAGCACACACAATATGAACATATACACCATTTACGTTATCACTTAGAAGTTATCGCGACGTTACACAAGTTCTCACCCAAAACCCAACATTCTTTCTCTGACTATGCGTTTTCAACAATGAAACCCAATACGCACGAATCCACTATGCGAATGACTCCCAACTGATAGTACTAGCTCCTGTCACTCACGACCACAACATTGGCAGTACTAGCTTCTTCCCAACCACAACAAGACTGAACCGACGATACCAGCTTCCGTCAACACATGACAACTGACACATCATGCCCAATTCAACCTCAAATTCATAAACAAGCCCAATTTGGCCACTACACAATTCCTAGCCCAATTCAACCCTAACTCAATCGCATTCTTCCACACGGCCACACATGACCCTCAAATGCAAAAATACAGCCACACATGGCCCTCTAATTACTCGCTAGCCCATAATTGGCCCTAACTCAATCGTCCTAGCCCACAATTGGCCCTAACTCGACACCAACACAACACCACACACTGACCACAACACAACACGAACACAACACAATTGACAACACACGTCATGAACGTAACACATTTTACGACAGGACCATTATGGTCACACAACAAATGAAACCAACCACGAAACAACCGACAAGGTGATCCAACACAACCATGCAACACTACCATGCTCTCACGTCTATTAGCACTTATTCATTTAAGTACATTATCCATGTATTAACCTTCATTACAGTATTAATGATTTGACCCGACGCATTACTATTATCGTCAAAACTGATCATAGCAATAGTCCGACAACAATATAGAATTAACATGTTAGAAGACTCAACATGGAGATAATGAATCAATCATTTTCTTAAGCATGGTACTACTAAGCAAGCATATAGTGCAATTACAGAATTGACAAGCTAATTTATACATATCGTATATTATCTCATGTTCAGTTACCCAAGCTCAGAGTACAACACATAGCATAGACTATAATAACTTCAACATATAAAAAACAAACCAATGGTCGAAAGACTGCTAGGCTCGAGCGCTCGGGTTTAGCAGTTTCCAGTAGTCTTTGTTATTCAATAACATAACTTCAATTTTAATTCACAAAACTTTGCAAGACTTCCTCAAAACACACATGCAATATTTTTATTAATTATACATGTAAATTACACATTATACATGAACTGCATCACTCACCAAGTGATCAAAACTATATGGATCATGAGATTTATGTAAACTTAAGGAATGGATGAAGATTATGATGATCTAGAGATAGATTTTGCTAAATCAAACACATGTATTATTATGTATATGCAAACATTGTGGGTGAGTTGTAATACTCACAATGAACAAAATCCAATGGATAATGAAATATAAATAAATTTAAGAGAGAGATGATAAAGATGTTGAAGATCTTGAGCTAGAGCTTGAACTAAAACTCCCAATACTTGAATAGACTCCAAGAATCTGAGCTAAGTGACTTCAAGAATCTTGCAAGAACTCAGATTATGCAGGAAGAAAGATGATCACAAGCTTGGATGATGATCTAGAGGACATGCAAGACATGAATGTGTATGTTTGTGTATAAACATCAAAAACTCTCCCTCACAACTCTCTCTGTCTGAAGACTCTATTTTCATACATCCAAAATGAAAAAATGAACGGGTATATATAGATTTTTAAGACCCAAGGGCAAAAATGTCATTTTAGACCTTTTTTTTAGCTCGAACGCTGGTGTCACACTCCGCAGTTGTAAAAATAGAGAAAATAAATTCCTTTTTGGACCTATAGGCCATGACAATTGAAAGTCACCACATTGTCCGTAACCAAAGTCTAATACAGCACGCAGCCCTGATATACTACAGCTCTCAACTATGCTATACCACAGCACTCAGCAATACCACAACACTCAGCAATACCACAACACCCAACAATACCATAGCACTCAGCAATACCATAGCACTCAGCTCCGTAATACTATTACGCCACGCAGCCCCATATACTACTATGGTACGCAGCCTTGATATACTACCGTACTCTAGCCCCAAAACATTTCGGCCACCAGCCCCGATATATTAAACTTGACACGAAGTCCTACATCGCATAACCTCCCAACTCCGATACACAGTCCAACTCTATCATACGTAAAACCTGACACGTAGTCCCGATCCTATCCCAGCACTTTGGGATCCCACACCCGACATCATATGATCTCAGTGACTGCATTCATACGCACAAATATAAATAGTATCGACTTCTGCAGTCGATAGACCCACTACTAAACATGATGACTTTTTAATCTCATTATTATCTCAACCTTAACTGAATGGTTCCACTGTTTAATGCATTAACACATTATTCTACATGAGTACTATTCCAATGCTGCTTCTAACCATCAACGCATGATATAACCCAGCTTGGCAATCCATCAGATATAAATAACAAAGCATTTAACAAACTGTCATGTTCGATCAATTGAAGTCATTTCAATCGATTGACAAAAGTAAAGTTTGATCGATTGAGATCGGCATATGTTTGATCGATTGAGATCGGTTCGATCGATTGAGAGCAGCTTTATTCCGAAACTGAACTGGACCTTCCGTGTATGTTCGGGTTCCGTTCTTTCTTGCCAAAACACATACATACATATATAGCTATGTTACTAAGTGAGTATGGGCACTCACCGTGAAGTTTGGCGACACCGGCGATGTGTTGGGTGGCCATGGGTCCTCGGGGTGGTCTCTCTCATTCTTTTTCTTCTCCTTCTCTCTGGTTTCTTCTCTCTTTCTCCTTCTTTCTTCTTCTCCTTCTTCTCTTCCCCTCTTCCTAAGTGTGTGTGTGTGTGTGTGTGTTTACGTGTATAAAATATATATCCGAGTGTGTATATAAATGTGAGTGTGTATATATATTAAACTATATATCTCTCTCTCTCTCTTCTCTCTCCAAGGATTTTCAGTAACCCAAGCACACCTAAACTAACACATATATATATATAGACAAAGGAGAGGGCAGGTGGAAGCTTTGCGTATACTAATAATAACAAGTACGATCGATCGAAGTGAGATCAATAGATTGAGAATAGGTCGGTCAGGGTTTGATCGATTGAAACATGTTCAATCGCTTGAGAATGGGAACATGTCATAAATTCAGGTCGATAGAGTTTTAAGTGCTTAAAGGAGGTTTGATCACTTGAAGAAAGAAACATTCGATAGAATGAAGTCTGTTCGATCGATTGAAAGTAAAAGTTCCTCAATTTCTTGAGAATGGTTCAATCGATTGAAAAGGTATATAAAGGAAAGGTAAAGACAAGCACACTGAATCTGATTTATATCAAAAGGGCATAAAAGTACAACGAAAAATATAGGGTATTACATCATCCCCCTATAAATAAAGATTTCATCCTCGAAATCCGAACTAAGCATCTCTAAACAAATCTGGATACCTCTTACGCATCTCTGACTCCAATTCCCAAGAAACTTCTCCTTCGTCATGAAACCTCCACTGAACCTTCACCAATGGAATTTCCTTATTCCTCAGTATCTTGACTCTTCGATCCAAAATTTGCACTGACCCTTCATGGAATGATACATTTTCATTCACCTCGATGTCCTCAAAGTTGATCTCATGACTTGGATTGTGAGCACACTTCTTTAACATGCTAACGTGAAAGACATTGTGAACTCCTAACATCTTAGGCAGTAATGCGAGTCTGTAGGCAACCTTTCCTACACGTTCGAGTATCTCAAACAGTCCAATGAAACGCAGCGCTAAATTTCTTTTCTTCTATCCTAATCTGACAATCCCTCACACCGGAGATACTTTGAGTAAAACATGATCTCCAACACTGAATTCCAAACTTCTACGGCATTTATCCGCATAGCTCTTGTATCTACTCTGCACCGTTCGCATCCTTTCTTTTATGATCTGGATCTTCCCATTATTTTTCTGAACTAATTCAGGTCTAAGCAGTTGATTATCTCCAACCTCTGCCCAACACAAAGGCGATTGGTGGATATTGTTGTACACAAATTCTTTAGAGTAGATGAATCTCCCATGAGCTCTCAAAATCAATGACACGCGCCCGAAGCATGTCTCCCATTACTTGGTTAACCCGTTCAGTCTGTCCATCAGTTTGTGGATGAAAGGCAATGCTCAAGTTTAAAATCATTCCCAAAGCTAACTGTAGACTCTTCCAGAACTCTGTAGTAAATCTCGAATCACGGTCAGATACAATAGAGACTTGTGGCACCCTGACCCGTCGTGGTCGAAATACCTGCTTGTACAACTCAACTAATCAACAAAATTAAATTAAACATGTGATTAACAGACTTATACAAGAACACCTTATTAGAGAGTTTAAAATATTCACACGTCCCAAGTATTATACATTAAACTAATCCAACACAACCAAACTTAAAAGTTAAGTGTTTATAACATCTTACAAAAGTTACAACTAAACTGTATTTTACAAATTTTCGACAAAATACCACTCTGGTGGTCAACCCATAGCAACCCACTGCCACCCCAGACCTATGGTAGTGCAGTTCCTAATTCAGCTTCATAAAAGGGGTACCTGCACAGGAAATCTGTGTGGGCGTGAGCAAAATCATGGCTCACGACAACTAGATAAAACAATATGCAAGTTTAAGCATATAAACAACCCAGCACACACAAATACAACATTTATGCAATATTAAAATGCAACTCATACATGCCGTGACTCACACACCCGGGCCCATCAGCTTTAGCCTTTCGCGGCTTATTACCAAGTTTTCAACTATTTGGTTTAACAGCTCAGCAATGCAAGTGCATAACATACAGTTCATGTCATGCCAGCTATGTATATAAACATAAATTGCAATACAGTAATATCTAGAAGACCCACCTCAAATTCGGCCAGCGAGTAAAATTTACCTTTCTACTTGCTCCTCGGTCAACTCCTTGGGTCCGCTACTACTAGCCTCAGTCCCTGAAATCTTAAAAATTAGATTTCATAGCAAATATAATATCCATTTAGATAATAATTCACAAATCTTATAATAACAACAAAAAAAATTAACAACTTAGGTTTTCTAATTGAAAAAGAATCTATATTTCTCAAACTTCAACTTCATAACGAGTAAGTAAAAATAAACAACTTCTATAATAAATAAAAATGTAGAAAGAAACAACTTCCATAATAAGTAAAAATTTAAGAAGTTCAAGTTGTAATTGAAACAATCCAAATTCCTAAAAATCACACCCAAACAGCCCATAATTTCTAACTTTCTCTCTCTACCCAAGTCAAGTTTATATATATATATATATATAATAAAAAAATAAAAAATAAATAAAAACAACTCTTCCATGGAGGCTTTCAAATTCTACCAACTCTTAGAGACATAAATTTTCAATAACATATAACTCGAAATAATATTCACAATGCATAAGAAAAAAAAAACCCACATCTAACATTGTTCACCACAACCATCAAATAAAAATCAAGAACCCATTTCTAGCTTCTAAAGTTCAAAAACATCTTCAATGGTGTTTTGCCCAAATCATAACTCAATTCTTCCAAACCCAAAACTAATATTCTCTATATGCTTCTCAAATATATTATTAGCACCTAGCAAATTTAAATATCAAGTTATAATCAACATTTTTTTACAAACCAAGCAAGACCCATAAGCTAGAGGTTTAAAAACACACACTACACCAAGAACACACATTAATCTCTATTACTCTTCCCAATTCTTCCCAACTCAACTCTTTCAAAACTTGTAGTAAGAGTAATCCAAAACATTAAAAACATCATTATAACAATAAAAATCAACCCACATATAGATTTGAAACAACAATTTTCAAGAACCCATAAAATCCAAAAGCTTCAAATTTCATCAATGGTGGTTATCACCTCAAACACAACTCAATCCTTTCAAGACTTGAACTAGGAGTGTTTCAAGACATTAATAACATACTCTCAACACCAAAAACACCAAAATCAAAACCCAAAAAAAAACCTCAATTTTCAGATTTATTAAAAATCCTTAAATTTCAACACCCCAACAATTGCAAAATCAACAATACTCAAACAAAACTTGCCATACATGGTATACATATCACCCAAGGCATATAAAACACATATTCACTATCAAAATCAACCCCACAAATCCCCAATTTTCGGATTTCTACCAAACCCTAAAAACACATTTTACAAACTTGCTCAAAATTCAAGTTTAACATGAAAAACTTCATACAACACCATATATACTTATCAAGGAGCATTGAAGCAAGTTCTAAAACATCAATTTACAACTTTAATCTCTTAATTTCATATTCTAATAAAAGATTTCAAAAACCCCAATTCACACTTTCAACCAATTTCACTTACCTAGGATGTAGAATATGAAGTTTCCTCCCTTTCTTCCTAATTTCTGTCTTCTTCCCTTTACTCTTCTTCTTTTTTTTCTTCTTCTTCTTCTTCCCATCTTCCTCTCTTTCTCTTTTCTTCTTCTTTACTGTAACCCTCTCAAACTACGCAGTAAAGGAGACTAACGTATCTCCCTAAAAATGATTTTTCAACTTTTTAAAAATTATGTTTAACAACCCAACTTTCTTTAAAACAAGCACTTGAGTTCTCAAACTTCCCCAAATTTTCCCATATCATCTTAGTACCCCCAAAAAGAGGTATTTCCTAACTCAAAATCCCAAAAATAGAATTTCCCAGTTCTAACCCAACGCATAATTATTTAATAATTAACAGCTCAGCATAAAAAAATTTAATAACAATTCAGCTTAAATAATTAAATCACAGAAATTTAAATTTTAAACAACTCAATTCAGCTTAATAGAGTAAATGATTTATTATTTTAATATTCTTTTCAGGTTCGGGTCTCACAGCCCTCCCTCCGTTGAAGAATTTCGTCCCCGAAATTTACGTACCTTGATCAAATAAATGTGGATATTGCTTCTGCATACTTTCTTCTGTTTCCCAAGCCATTTCTTCTATAGCTTGACTTCACCATAGTACCTTCACCATTGGAATCGATTTATTTCTCAGCTGCTTTATCTGTCGATCAAGTATTTGCACAGGCTTTTCCTCGTAAGTTAGATTTTCATCTAGCTCAACCGGTGGTGTTGTGAGAACATGTGAAGGATCTTTCACATACTTTCTTAGCATCGATACGTGAAAAAACATCATGTAGTCGCAATAACTCCTGAGGTAATTTCAACTTATATGCAGCATCTCCAATTCTTTCTAGAATTTCATAAGGTCCGATATACCTCGGCGCTAACTTCCCTTTCTTACCAAATCTCATTACCCCTTTCCACGGAGAAACCTTTAAGAAAACTAAATCACCAACAGCAAACTCTAACTCTCTGCGGCGAGTGTCTGCATAGCTCTTCTGGCGACTTTGTGAAACCTTAAGTTTCTCTCGAATGACCTCAATCTTACTTACTGTTTCTTGAATGATCTCCGGTCCAAAAACTCTACTCTTTACTTTACTTTCTCCAAGTTCACCCCAGCATACTGGCGTTGTGCATTTTCTTCTATAAAGAGCCTCAAAAGGCGCCATCCCAATACTGCTGTGATAGTTGTTGTTGTAAGCAAATTCAATTAATGGCAAATATTTTTCCTAGCCACCCGTAAATTCTATCACACAAGCTCTTAACATATCTTCTAATGTCTGAATAGTTCTCTCCGATTGCCCGTCAGTCTGCGGGTGAAAAGTTGTACTAAACTTCAGTTTAGTACCTAGAGCCTCTTGCACATGTCCCCATAAATGTGAAGTAAAGTTTGGATCTCGATCTGATACAATCGATACCAGTGCTCCATGTAATCTTACAATCTCATTTACATATAACCTTGCATACTGCTCAAGTGTAGTAGTAGCTTTAACCGATAAAAAATGTGCTGATTTCGTCAGTCGATCAACTATCACCCAAATAGAGTCATTGTTGGGAATATGCCCTCAAACCTGTTAGTTGGACAATGGAATATCATAATGTATTTATACATGTTAGTTCATGAGATGAATATTAGACTGGAATCCTTAAACAACATTGTATGTGGTTCATTTGTGTATGTGATTACACATGTGAGATATGAATCACAAATTCTTGTTGTTTCAAATAAGTCACAGTGGATGATAAGTCTGGATAACTTATCAGGTGTACACTGTAGCATGATTAACGTCTACGGGGTAGAATGATGAATCTCATTCATAAGAGTCTTTGACTCTTGGTTAATATGCTAGTGCACTCGGTGCTTAAACCTATTGACACCTAAACGCTGTCACCGTCAATAGGAACTCAAAACTTGTATAGTGATACATGTCCTCAATCCTGAGACAGTTATGGACGCAAGTTGTATGCTTAGTTGCTTTGACTTACCAATCAGTGAGGTCTTGCAAGATCAACACCTGGGTATCTTGGGTAATCAAGTATGCAACGTTGGGAACATATATTGTCAAGATGGAATTCTACCCTCTTCAATAAAACGAAGAGTAAGTATTCCCTCGAGAATTTCACTAGGAGTGATTACTGAGAGCTGGCCAGCCTTGTCAACAAAGTGTTATTATTGACATGTTTAGTAATCCAAGCGTAGTGAATGATACTTGAGGAATAAAAGATGTACTATCTATTGGGTCGACAGTATCTTAAGACATACATCCCAATGATAGATACGAATACTGCTTGGTAGAGGGACATCCGTATCATATTATACAAGTCTAGCAATCACTTATGTATGTGTGATTATGTTCTTATGCACTGGAGTGCAATTATCATTTTATAGTGGCATTAATGATAATTGATTAATTATTGATTCCTTAGTCAAGAGTACTGACTAGATGGAATAATAATTAATCGGAGCCAGTAATTAAGAACCTAGGAGGTCCCACTCTTAGCTCCGCCAGAATGCTTGGAAAGGCAAATGAGAATGCTGTCAAGACTGGTTCGATCGATCGAAGTTGTTTCGATCGATTGAAGTCTAGACAGGTTCGATCGATCGAACGTGCTTCGATCGATCGATCGACAGTTCGATCGATCGAAGTCACTTCGATCGATTGAAAGTAAGGTCGGTTCTAGGAATCTATAAATAGGGCAGCTACGTCCAGAAATTGAGGTTCGTCGGTTTTAACGTACCAGTTGCTGCAGAACCTGTTTAGAGTTCCCAAACCTTTCCTATTCTCACTATTAGGGTTCCCACCAACCCTAGCCACTCTGGGAGCATTCGAGGAGACATAAGGGTGAAGATTTCCTAGAGGTTGCTGATGCACACACAAGGAGAAGGACAAAAATCAGAATTGGGTTCAAGACCTAAGGTATAGAATCTTCTCCATCTTGTTATGCGCATCTATAGAATTAATAAGTAGTAGATCCAAGGCTACCAATAAAAGTTTTGAACTTTGTTTTCCGCTGCGCGTTTAGATTTAATTTTAAACCTGTTTTTCCTACAATTGGTATTAGAGCCTCGCTTGTTTGGATCTATAGATGCGTTTTGGAACACTAGTTTTGATTTGCATGTTGATTTTAGGACTGTTTTCAAAACTGCATCCTCATAGATCCGTTTCTGCAGTGTTTATGCAGCAGAATACAAATCTGTGATTGCATTGAATGTAAGGTGGGTTCGATCGATCGACGTAGTCTCGATCGATCGAACATCATCTGTTCTCAAGCGATCGAACTAGTTTCGATCGATCGAACGTTGGTTCTGTTCGATCGATCGATCGAGACTAATTTTCTGTCCAGGTTTTCAGTTTACAGATTTAAAGGTTTTAAAAATATTTACTTTAAAATTTTATTTATGCTGTAAGTTTTTCAAAACATTCTGTGAAACTAAAAGTTCAATCGATTGAACTATGTTCAATCGATCGAAGGTTCAATCGATTGAACTTTTTCGATCGATCGAAGTGTGACAGAGAACTGTGATGTTGTTTTAAGTTCTAATTCAATATGTAAAGAGTTTATATACTGTATGAATCAATTAGGGGTTCCAATGGTACATATATTTGTTATATATATGCGTGGTTGTGCGTGTGACTAACCCTTTTGCAGCAAGCTTAGTCCGCTATCTCCCATGGCACCAAGACTTTTAAATTTTGTATTTAATTGTTGGTTTGGATTTAAGGCTTATGTAAAGGGAGCTGCAACTTCAATCCTATGAAAAGGAAAGTCGCACCGGTTTCCCTAGCCTTTTATTTTATTGTTGTTATTTCTATTTCTAGATAAATTGTAAGCTTCGAGAGAAGTATAGGACCAATGTAATAGAATTAGAAAATCCAAGAAGATGGAGGAGCAAGCCGTTGTCCATGAAGATGGAGTCGGAGGCAATCAAACCAAGAAGGAGGTTCTATGGAGATAGAGCCATGGGAGATAGAGGCATTGTTGAATGTTTTTATTTCATTTTAGTTTTTGTTTTATGTGCTTAGTTGTGATTGGAATTTTATATATTGTTACTACTTGCATGCACGTAAAACAAGTTTTCTAAAATAAAAAATTCAAAACCTTTTTCCAACACATTAGTAAACACTTGATGTTTATGGGCAATGTGAAGAAACATTTTTTTTATTGAAAAATTCCTATTAGTTCATTGTAAGTATGAGAAATACTCTGTGTCACTCATTTATGAGTGATCATTCCATACGGAGGGTATTTCTTATTGATTACTAGACATGAACTTCTTATAAAAATCTAGTGGGAGAGGGACTTATTTTATAACTCCCACGGTCTTCCACAAACGGTTCATTGTAAGGTGGGTAGTATATTCTGTGTCATCCAGCCATGGGTGATCATTCCATACGGAGGATAGACTATTCATTGGTTACTAGGTATGAACTTCCTTTGGATAGAATCAATGAGACGCGTTAGAGGGTGACCACTACACTGAGGCACTACTTGAGGTGGTTGTCATTGGATTCTAGTTAATGGTAAACACTAGCTAAGCTATGGGTAAGGGATTCCACACGGAGCATTATCCAGAAACTTAGAGACCAAAAGTTCAAGAGTCATGAATTGTTTTATAAGAGTTGCATGACATTCATGATGGGTTTCCCAATCAGGCTATGAGGTTATGATCGCCACACGGAGACTTAATTTCATAGGCTTGACATCCTGAAGACAATTAATGAGTTGGTTAAGGGAATTCCAATGTATCATATAAATTTTCATATTCATGATTTCCATATTGTAATTCTGTTACATTATTTGTATTTCAGATTCATTATGTCTAGGCCACTTGCTATAACCATGATCCAGAATAAGCTAATTGGAAACAACTACGTTGAATGGAAACTGGAACTGGATGAATTGTTAACTGCTAATGGATGTAAGTACGTTCTTGCCATTCCCTGTCCACCTATTACATGCCATGACACCCCAACTGATCTTGCGGATCAATATTGGCAGTGGATAAGATTTGATGGTATAGCTCGCTCTAGCATCTTAGACTCTTTGTCTGATATGTTGAAGCAACAACATCAACCTTTGAACACTGCCCGTGCTATAATATTGAACCTCGAGGAGATGTTTGGGGAGCTAAGTCGAACTGCAAGGCTTAGAGCCTTGGAGTTAGTCATGGACACCAGAATGTTGGAAGGAACTTCAATAAGAGAGCATGTTTTTAAAATGATTACTTATTTCAAAGTACTGGAAGTTCTGGGTTCCGACATTGATGGTGAGACTTAAGTTGACATAATCTTGCATTCGTTGCCTTCATCATTCACTCAATTTAAAAAGGTTTTTAAAATGAGTAAAACAGTTTTTTCAACAAGTGAGTTGATGAGCTCTCTTGAGGCAACGATGGATATAGTCAAAGAGGAGTCAAATGTTCAGAACATTGGAATGACTTCATCTTCTGGAACTAAGCCTAAGAGCATAAGTTCAGAGAAGGAGAAGCAAGACTCAAGGATAGGTGAGCCTAAGCCAACTGTTGGGAAGAAGGCAAGACTTGGAAAGGGAAAGGCTGGTGTCGTGCCAAAAGGAAAGTGTTTCCATTGTGGCATGAGAGGGCATTGGAAAAGGAACTGTGTGGAATACTTGACTGCCAAAAGGCAAGGTACGATCCTTTCACTAGTTTTTGAAGTAAGTTGAAAAACTGATACTTCAACTACTATGGGCACTAATTCTATATTTTCTAAATTATATCTGTAATTGTTGCAGGGAATTGGAAAATAAGAATGTGCAGTGATTAAAAGATCTTGATTGCCTTTTGGGATCTGATGCAAGAGTTGCTATTAGATTAGTAGTTTTATATTGTAATAAAACTTTGGAGTTATTAGATGGATTTCAGTTTTGAATTAATGAATAATATTTATTCTTTTGATTTTGGTACTGAAATTCTTGATTAAAAGAAAGCGTTCTTTTATGTGATCTAAATAACTTGTCAAGCAAGTATCTCACCAATTTACTCTTGTTTCTCATATATTATCTAATGTAGTATTTAAATGACTCATGGGTATTTTACCATCTAAAAGGATAGCACCCTCAACTAATTCTATAACTTTTTGGTTTTGAGGTTAGATCATATTTAATCTAAATAGGATAAAATGGGGAGTAAAGGATTGGATCCTAAACTCTTTTGGTTGCTAAGACCATTGCCTATTTGTCAATCCTATTTAGAGGGTAAATGTGATCAGATCATATTAATCTAAATTAGGATAAATGGGGAGTAAAGGATTGGATCCTAAAACTCTTTTGGTTGTTGAGACCACTACCTGTTTGTCAATCCTATTTAGAGGCTAATATGATCAGGTGGCTTTTCTTTTGAAAATCACACGACCAAGGACTTATTAGAATTAGGACATACTCATGTATGTAGGGCAATAAACATTAGAGTTGAAAAGTAGTTTCGGCTACTTTGGATACTGATATACATTTACTTATTGCATCTTCATCCTCAATTTTGAAGAAATTCAAAAGTTTTGGAATGAAGAGTAATTGGTAAAAGAATATCGTTGCCTTTTGATTTGATCAAAATGGTGAGTATCTATCTAATGTATTTATTGTCCAAAGGAGATAAGAATGAGATTCTTTCTCGACAGTCTACGCCTAGTGCGCCTCCACGGGATGGTGTAGCAGGTAGAAGGAACTACCTTCTTTTAGATATGACTGGGTCATGGGATGAGTTATTTAGAGTTACTACTGTTCCTTATTTTTCTCGATGGAACTACAATGTACATACTGGATCTTATTCAAAAGCAAATCTTTTCGATAGATATCCCCAAAGTTGTGAAAAGAATGCGACTTCTTTCTCATGGTAACTTTGGATAAGGATGTCTAGCACTTTGGTGTAAAGAAATGATGAGCCTTTTGAATCTAGATTAGAAGTATAATACTTTTGTAGTGTTTCTAGAGAAAACAAAAGTTGGTTCGAGACCAAATTTTGCAAAGGGAAGATAATATAAAAGAGTAAAGTAATTTATATCTTAAAGCAATCTATAAATCATCTAGGACTAAAATCTACTACCTCTTCATCCGTTCTTACATCGGTACTTCATTCTAGTGGGAGAATTCTTAGCATTGCTAAAATCTCCCTGTGCATTGAAGTTTTGTGATAAGGAAGCTCCGTTATATGATTTGCATAAGTCTACAGACTTAAGCAATCATCCAGAGATAAGGACATCTGTTTTGACATATTGGTCAAAATACTTTGGATTCATCTAGAGTGTGGGTGTAGCTTAAGTGGATGAAAGGATCCTTGCGCAAAGGAAGTGTGGTGGTGATTATGGTTCCATATATTGATGACATCTTTATCATTGCGATATGTTAAAGTAGTGTCATCAATGATTAAGGTTAAGTTTCTACAATATACTTGATATTTATGATCTCGGTGAGGCGAGCTATAATCTTATGATTTTTGCTCATTCAAGATCAGAAAGTTAAGATAATGAGATTGTCTCAAACTTTTATATCAGAAAGTTGCTGGCTAGATGCAACGTGGAACGTTTCGATAAAGGTTTTTCACCTTTGAACATAACCTATTGCTCTTTCAAGATTTGTATCTTGGGATACAAGATGAAAGAGGTCACATGAAAGGTATATCATAAGCCTTAGCTATTGATAAACTTTGTATGTGATGTTAGGTATGGATATCAGTTATACCGTTGAGGTTGTTCACAGATATCAGTCCAAATGAATGTTCAATTTTCTGAACTATCATAAAGTATATATTCTCTAGGGCTTGAGAACTAGCGGATATATGCAGGGTGATGGTGTTTTGGACAATGTTCAAATTAGCTTTACTGGATACATGTCATGTGACGTCTTTTGTCTAGGGATATAGTATAACATGAAGATGTTTTACTATGGATTGTTTCAGTCGATGATCATCAGTCCCTATGCAAAACCTTACGGGTTAAGGATTTTGACAAGTCACAGAGACTATGCTAGTGTTAGTACTAACGTTATATGGTTATGAGTGCAAGTGGGAGTTTGTTGGGAATATGCCCTCAAACCAGTTAGTTGGACAATGGAATATCATAATGTATTTATGCATGTTAGTTCATGAGATGAATATTAGACTGGAATCCTTAAACAACATTGTATGTGGTTCATTTGTGTATGTGATTACACATGTGAGATATGAATCACAAATCCTTGTTGTTTCAAATAAGTCACAGTGGATGATAAGTCTGGATAACTTATCAGGTGTACACTGTAGCATGATTAACGTCTACGGGGTAGAATGATGAATCTCATTCATAAGAGTCTTTGACTCTTGGTTAATATGCTAGTGCACTCGGTGCATTGACGGACCTGAGTTAAACCTATTGACACCTAAACGCTGTCACCGTCAATAGGAACTCAAAACTTGTATAGTGATACATGTCCTCAATCCTGAGACAGTTATGGACGCAAGTTGTATGCTTAGTTTCTTTGACTTACCAATCAGTGAGGTCTTGCAAGATCAACACCTGGGTATCTTGGGTAATCAAGTATGCAACGTTGGGAACATATATTGTCAAGATGGAATTCTACCCTCTTCAATAAAACGAAGAGTAAGTATTCCCTCGAGAATGTCACTAGGAGTGATTACTGAGAGCTGGCCATCCTTGTCAACAAAGTGTTATTATTGACATGTTTAGTAATCCAAGCGTAGTGAATGATACTTGAGGAATAAAAGATGTACTATCTATTGGGTCGACAGTATCTTAAGACATACATCCCAATGATAGATACGAATACTGCTTGGTAGAGGGACATCCGTATCATATTATACAAGTCTAGCAATCACTTATGTATGTGTGATTATGTTCTTATGCACTGGAGTGCAATTATCATTTTATAGTGGCATTAATGATAATTGATTAATTATTGATTCCTTAGTCAAGAGTACTGACTAGATGGAATAATAATTAATCGGAGCCAGTAATTAAGAACCTAGGAGGTCCCACTCTTAGCTCCGCCAGAATGCTTGGAAAGGCAAATGAGAATGCTGTCAAGACTGGTTCGATCGATCGAAGTTGTTTCGATCGATTGAAGTCTAGACAGGTTCGATCGATCGAACGTGCTTCGATCGATCGATAGTTCGATCGATCGAAGTCACTTCGATCGATTGAAAGTAAGGTCGGTTCTGGGAATCTATAAATAGGGCAGCTACGTCCAGAAATTGAGGTTCGTCGGTTTTAACGTACCAGTTGCTGCAGAACCTGTTTAGAGTTCCCAAACCTTCCCTATTCTCACTATTAGGGTTCCCACCAACCCTAGCCACTCTGGGAGCATTCAAGGAGACATAAGGGTGAAGATTTCCTAGAGGTTGCTGCTGCACACACAAGGAGAAGGACAAAAATCATAATTGGGTTCAAGACCTAAGGTATAGAATCTTCTCCATCTTGTTAAGCGCATCTATAGAGTTAATAAGTAGTAGATCCAAGGCTACCAATAAAAGTTTTGATGTCATCAAGCTGCAAGTCGGGCTGTCTGTGGGGCTATCGGGCTGCTATATATTTACTGCTATTATATTACTGATTTTTGCCAGCTCAGTTATGTATCTCAAGTACATGTAATACAAAGGGGTGGGCCCTACATCAAATATGGCTAACTTTTCTTGTGTGCTGCCATGTCAGTGATGATGTTGGTCACTTTGGCGTTGGAAGTATATGGATTTGTTCAATTTCGATGGGCCACCCCATGATGTCACCATATAGATCAAACCTAAATCATCTTTGACACAGATTTGGCCACCTTTCGAAAAGAGTATCAGTCCCTACAAATTCTCTTGTTGATATGTTAAATATTATCTTATTAAGGGAGGTTATATTAGATATAATATCAATCAGATTTGGGAAGATATTATCATATATGAAAGGATAATATTTTGGAGATAATATCAATTTATTAGGAAAGATAATATTATCACTTAGGGAAGCATTATCAGATTAGGAAAGATAATATCTCAAGATATTATAATATTATCTTTTGCTTGGAGGGGAAGTCAGCCGTACAAAGCCAATATGTGGACCAGATTCAAGCTGCAAATATATATATATATATGCATATATATATGTATATATATTTGAAGATATGGAAGGCTTTATCAGTTTATGGAAATAATCTGGTAAATTATACCAGATAATGATTGATCAGATTTCCTACCTTATCTAAAAGACCTCCATGGCCGCTATAAATCAGCAGGCAGGCCAAGCAGTCAGGGCACTCCGTGTCTCTCTCGAATACCGCATCCAAAATGCATTCCTAGCATTCTTTTTATTTTTCTAGGCTTTCTTAGTTACAATTACATCCTTGTAATTTTCTCTTCCTTATTTCAATTAAATAAAAATGCTCTTTTATTTAATTTCTCTTGCTTGTCTTCATCACTTGCTAGACTTGTGTGCTTCAACACTGTCTAGGGACCTTAGGCCAAGGGTACTTTCCTACTTGGCCATCACAATCGTTTGATAGAAGTCAGATTTCCAAACCTTGTGTATCACTCACACAAGTGACTTAGGAAATTTTGTTTTATTAGTTTGGGCCTACCTAACAAGGCTCTGGCACGCCCGAATAAATATTATAGCAAACACAATGCATATAAAAAAAAAACCCACATATAACATTGTTCACCACAACCATCAAATAAAAATCAAGAACCCATTAACATCTTCAATGGTATTTTGCCCAAATCATAACCCAATTCTTCCAAACCCAAAACTAACAATCTCTATATGCTTCTCAAATATGTTATTAGCATCTAGCAAATTTAAATATCAAGTTAAAATCAGCATTTTTTTACAAACCAAGCAAGACCCATAAGCTAGAGGTTTAAAAACACACACTACACCAAGAACACACACTACACCAAGAATACACACTAATCTCTACTACTCTTCCCAACTCAACTCTTTCAACACTTGTTGTAAGAGTAATCTAAAGCATTAAAAACAACATTATAATAACAAAAATCAACCCACATATAGATTTGAAACAACAATTTTCAAAAACCCATAAGACCCAAAAGCTTCAAATTTCATCCATGGTGGTTATCACCTCAAACCCAACTCAATCCTTTCAAGACTTGAACTAGGAGTGTTTCAAGACATTAATAACATACTCTCAACACCAAAAATACCAAAATCAAAACCCAAAAAAAAAACTCAATTTCCGGATTTATTAAAAACCCTTAAATTTCAACACCCCAACAATTGCAAAATCAACAATACTCAAACAAAACTTGCCATACATGGTATACATATCACCCAAGGCATATAAAACACATTCACTATCAAAATCAACCCCACAAATCCCCAATTTTTGGATTTCTACTAAACCCTAAAAACACATTTTACAAACTTACTCAAAATTCAAGTTTAACATGAAAAACTTCATACAACACCATATATACTTATCAAGGAGCATTTAAGCAAGTTCTAAAACATCAATTCACAACTTTAATCTCTTAATTTCAGATTCTAAGAAAAGATTTCAAAAACCCCAATTCACACTTTCAACCAATTTCACTTACCTATGATGTAGAAGATGAAGTTTCCTCCCTTTCTTCCCAATTTCTGTCTTCTTCCCTTTACTCTTCTTCTTTTTGTTCTTCTTCTTCCCCTCTTCTTCTCTTTCTCTTCTCTTCTCTTCTCCTTCACTGTAACCCTCTCAAACTATACAGTAAAGGAGACTAACGTATCTCCCTAAAATTGATTTTTTAACTTTTTAAAAAATATGTTTAACACCCCAACTTTCTTTAAAACAAGCACTTGAGTTCTCAAACTTCCCCAAATTTTCCCATATCATCTTAGTACCCCCAAAAAGAGTTATTTCCTAACTCAAAATCCCAAAAATAGAATTTCCCAGTTCTAACCCAACGCATAATTATTTAATAATTAACAGCTCAGCATAAAAAAAATTTAATAACAATTCAGCTTAAATAATTAAATCACAGAAATTTAAATTTTAAACAACTCAATTCAGCTTAATAGAGTAAATGATTTATTTTTTTAATATTCTTTTCAGGTTCGGGTCTCACAAGACTGGTACACCGTAGTCATACGACTTATTGTATATACATACGGCTTAAACGTTCGACCGGGTACAACGTACTGTATGCTATGAAGTGTTCCAATTTGGTAAGTCGATCCACAACTACCCAAATAGCGTCGTGGTTTTCTTGAGAACTCGATAAACCTATCACGAAGTCCATGGTTATATGTTCCCACTTCCATCTGGGAACTGGTAATGATTGTAGAAGTCCTGGAGGCTTCTGATGTTCTGCCTTCACCTGCTTACACATAAGACATTGAGATACGTGTTTAGTAACTTCTCGTTTCATTCCTTCCCATTAGAAGCTTCTCTTCATATCTTTGTACATCTTTGTACCTCCTGGGTGGATAGTCATTCGCGACTTGTGAGCTTCGTCTAGTATATCCTCTCTAAGATTATCTTCATCCGGCACACAAAGTCTGCCTCTGCATCTGAGTGCTCCGTCTGCACCAATACTCCAATTCTCTGGTTCCTTTACCACATTGCTTGTGAACCATTCCTGAAGTCCTTCATTCTTCCTCTGTGCCTCCAAAATACGACTGATGAGGGTCAGTTGCACCATGAGACATCCAAAGTGTTGTCCTTTACTTGGATCTGAGGCTTGAATACCGAATTCAGCCAATGTTTTTAATTCTTGCCACTCTTTGGCCATAAGGGAAGCTATAACTATCCTCTGGGGTTTTCGACTCAACGCATCGGCTATCACGTTTGCTTTGCCAGGGTGATACTACAATGTGAAATTGTAATCCTTTAACAATTTCATCTAACGTCGTTGCCTGATGTTCAACTCCCTTTGAGATAACAAATATCTTAGACTCTTATGGTCCGAGAACAGATCAAACTTCTCACCTAAAGATAATGCCTCCAAATCTTGAGTGCAAAAATAATCGCGGTTAGCTTGAGGTCATGCGCAGGGTAATTCAACTCATGAGGTTTCAATTATTGTGATCTGTATGTGATTACCTTTCCACCTTGCATCAGGACACATCCAAGTCCTTAGTGTGATGCGTCGCTATAAATGGTGAACTGTTCACTATTCTTGGGTATCGCCAGCACCGGCGCAGTGGTAAATCTTTGCTTCAATTACTGGAATGCGCGTTCATGCTTGTTACCCTATTCAAACTTCAAGTCCTTCTTCGTTAGTCTAGTAAGAGGATCTACGATCTTAGAGAATCCTTCCATAAATCTCTGATAGTATCCAGCCAAACCAAGAAAACTCCAGACTTCCGTTGCAGTAGTTGGTATATTCCAATCCAAAAATGCGTCTGTCTTTAAAGAGTCTACGGCTATTCCATCCTGCGAGACGACATGCCCTAGAAATTTGACTTCCTTTATCCAAAATTCACACTTGCTGAACTTCGCATACAATTGATTATCTTGGAGGGTTTATAGTACGATCCTCACATGTTCCTTATGTTCGGCCTCAGTCTTTGAGTAGATCAGAATATCATCTATGAACACACTAATGAACCGGTCCAAGTATGGTCTAAATACTCTATTCATTAGGTCCATAAATACCGCTATAGTGTTGGTTAATCCAAAAGACATAACCAAGAATTCAGAATGCCCGTACTTCATCCTGAAAATAGTCTTTGAAATATCCTCAGGTCGAACCAACAGTTGGTGATATCCCGAACATAGATCAATCTTCGAGAACGTCGTTGCTCCTTACAGCTGATCAAATAGATCATCGATTCTAGGGAGTGGGTACTTAATCTTAATCGTGACCATATTGAGCTCCCTATAATCAATACAAAGTTGTTGAGTTCCATCCTTATTCTTAACAAATAGCATTGGCGCTCCCCAAGGTGACGTGTTGGGTCAAACAAACTTGAGAACTTCTAACTCCTATAATTGCTTCTTCAGTACTTGCATCTTTGTTGGTGTCATTCGATAAGGAGCCTTTGATTATGGTAAAGTACCAGGCACTAATTCAATACAAAAGTCAATCTCCCGCTTAGGTGGCAGTCCTAAAATATTCTGAAACATATCCTCGAAGTCTTGGACTATAGGAATCTGTGCAACCATGAGTTCTGTACTTGAGCTCTCGATGGTTGCTAGACGACTAGTAAGGAAAGCAGCACTAAAGGGGTTGTACTGAAAGTCAAAAGGTTGACTTCCTGGTACCAGAAATGTAATCATCTTATTGGCACAATCCAACTTAGCACGATAACTCATGAGCCAATCAAATCCTAAGATGATATCAAATTCCTTCATTGAAAAAATGATTAGATCTACGGGGAAGAATCCTATCCTCAAGGGTTAAAGCGCAGTCCTTCCATACTTTTCCTAACCTTATGGTCACTCCCACAGGTGATACTGTATTTAGGTCTATGTCAAGCGCCTGGGGTACTAAACCCAAAAGTTTTACAATTCCAATAGTAATAAACAAATTTAAAGCACCAGTATCAAATAGAACTTTAACTCAAGTGCTGAATAACGTAAGAGTACCTTCCATATTTTGCTGCTAAGCTTCATCGTATCCCGTGTCCTTTAGAATGATCGCATTGAAATGAGTTTGTCCAACTTGGCCCTAAGCAGTTGGTTTGTTGTATGCCTTATGGGGTGCTCTACAATCCTTTCTGATGTGGCCGTGATTGCCACAATTATAACAGCGAATACCCGACCGGTTATAGTTCTTGGGAGCTCAGTAATCCTTAGCCACATGACCTGGTTTCCCACAATTGAAGCATCCACCAGTATTGCTTCCAGGAGTAGCAGGGAGTCCTTGTGGGGGAGGTGCTTAATTTGTAGCATAGCAGTTCTAAGGAAACATGGGTTGTGTCTTCCTCTCTCTAGTTCAGTTATGCTTGCTCCCATTATAGTGGCATTGAGAGGCCCTACTGATACTATCAGTTCTTCTTCCCTAGAGTATTAATCATGTGAAGGGTAAATTGGGACAACCGTTCAAATTGCACCGTATACTCCCTCACCGTAAGGTTCCCTTGCCTTAGATCAATGAATTAGTTCTCCAAAAATAGCCCTTTAAATGTGATCCAGGGCATCCTTCTGGCCGCGTCCTCTCCTACATTCGCCTTCTTCGATTCCCACCAATCGGATGTCGCATAAGTCAACTGAAATGTCGCCATTCAACGCTTCTCGATCTCGTTACATATCAAGGTATCAAAGATTGGTTCCATCTCTCGGAGTCACTATTCTGCTTGCCATGACTCAGTATTCCCGTCAAACTTTTTCGGACAAAAATGACAGAAACACTCTACTATTCGATCCTCAACTAGCCTCGGAGGTGGTCCATGATTGTTTCCATTATTCACGTTTGGATTGTTAATTCGTTCCATTCTCTGCAAAAAGGCCTCGAACAATTCAGTTGGATCCGCAGCCTGGGGTGCTAGGGGTGCATCCTCAATTTGTGCGGGACGATTCTGGGTAGGCATTCCTACAATCGATGCACTAGGGTTGGGTACCTATACAAACGTCTATCAGTTAGTCATCAATCTAGAAATAATCACAGAAAGTAATTTGCAACTAAACATAGTAGTTATAACTATTATCACATTAATAGCATGGAGAACTACATAGGGACGATCTTCAAAACATTACTTAGAGTCACCCCTATCTCAAGGAATCTTAAGGTTCAAAACTCAAGAAATGTTGGATAATTAGTGAACGCGACTACCAAACCTAGGCTCGGATACCAAAAATCTTGTCACGCCTTGCAGTAGCAAAAATAGAGAAAATAAATTCATTTTTGGACTCGTAGGCCATGACAGTTGCAAGTCACCACATTGTCCATAACCAAAGTCTAATCATCAGAGTAATGAATCAAACCACGCATTGGAAAGTTCTAAGGTCGTTATATATAATCGGAGTTTAATACTAAACTAGTAGAAACCTTAAGTATCTGCAGAAAATAATTAAAGTACTACGGCAACAAACGCCGATTATAAACATAACTATTATAGAATCTATAAAAACATAACCATAAACTACCAACAGCAAGCTCCAAGTCTTCAGCTTGCGTAGTAGTCAGCACCAACATAGCCTCCGTCATCATAGACTCCAATCTCGTAGCCCCTACCATATATGCATCTCCTGCATACTCATAACCCTGGCCAACTGGACGTTGAATATCCAGCGGCATAAAATGCCATCAGCTACGAAAGCCAAGTGAATACAAACACTAACAGAGTATCAATAGATTTGCAGCATATATAACAACAGCATTATAAAGAATCATTTCGTCATTCACGTTCATGAATCCACCAATTTAATATGAATAATTGATATCGTCCCAACCCAATCTCGTCATAACATGGATTCTCGGGCCCACATCACGCACACAGCCTTACTTCCCACAGTACTCAAGACATTCCTTGACAATCCCTTCCTAACCTGGCATGTAGCCCAATACATCATGACTTGTTCAACCCGACACATAGTCCTAATCTAACACATAGATCAAACATGTAGTCCGATAACACACGAGCTATCAAATCCCAACACACAGTCCTAACATTCCGGCCAACCTGCCCTGATATAATACGACACGCAGCCCTGACATACTGCAGCACTCAACTCCGCTACACCACAACACTTAGCAATACCACAACACCCAGTAATACCACAGCACTCAGTAATACCATAGCACTCAGCTCTGTAATACTATTATGGCATGCAACCCGATTATGCTACTATAGCATGCAACCCTGATATACTACAACACTCCAGCCCCAAAATATTTTGGCCACCAACCCCGATATATTAAACTTGATACGAAGTCCTACATCACATAACCTCCCAACTCTGACATACAATCTAACTCTAACATACGTAAAACCTGACACGTAGTTCCGATCCTATCCCAGCACTTTGGGATCCCATACCCGACATCATATGATCTTAGCGACCGCATTCATACTCACAAATATAAATAGTATCGACCTTTGCGATCGATAGACCCACTACTAAGCATGACGACTTTTCAATTTCATTATTATCTCAACCTTAACCGAATGGTTCTACTTTTTAATGCATTAACCCATTATTCTACGTGTGTGTTATTCCAATGCCGCTTCTAACCATCAACGCATGATATAACCTAGCTTAGCAGTCCATCAGATATAAATAACAAAACATTAAACAAACTGTCATGTTCGATCGATTGAAGTCATTTCAATCGATTGAAAAAAGTAAAGTTCGATCGATTGAACTAAGTTCGATCGATTGAGATCGGCCTGTGTTCGATCGATTGATATCGGTTCGATCGATTGAGAGCAGCTTTCTTTCCAAACTGAACTGGACCACCCGTGTACGTTTGGATTTAGTTCTTTCTTGTCGAAACACATACATACATACATAGCTACGCTACTAAGTGAGTATAGGCACTCACCGTGAAGTTCAGCGATATGTGGGGTAGCCGAAGGTCCTCGGGGTAGTCTCTCTCTCTCTTCTCCTTCTCTCTGGTTTCTTCTCTCTTTCTCCTTCTACCTTCTTGTCCTTCTTCTCTTCCCCCTTCCTAAGAGTGTCAGTGTATATGTGTATGTGTGTGCGTTTGTGTGTATAATATATATACAAGTGTGTATATATATGTATATGAGTATGTATATAAATTAAACTATATATATATATCTCTTCTCTCTCTAAGGATTTTTAGCAACCAAAACGCACCTAAACTAACACATAAATATAGACAAAGGAGAGGGCAGGTGGCAGCTCTACGTATACTAATAATAACAAGTTTGATCGATCGAAGTAAGTTCGATCAATTGAGAACAAGTCGGTCAGGGTTTGATCGATTGAAACATGTTCAATCGCTTAAGAATGGGATCACGTCAAAAATTCAGGTTGGCAGAGTTTCAAGCACTTGAAGGAGATTCGATCGCTTGAAGAAAGAAACATTCGATCGATTAAAGTCTGTTCGATCGAATTAAAGTAAAAGTTCCTCAATCGATTAAAAAGGTATATAAAGGAAAGGTAAAGACAAGCATACTGAATCTTATTTATATCAAAAGGGTATAAAAGTACAACAATATACAGGGTATTACAGCTCACGCTTCTTGAGCGCTTGGGTTTGCTAAAACAAAGAAGTCTTGTTTTTTTTTAAAAGGATTTATGACATGAAATGCATGAACACATATGGAATGCCAAGCACTCTCAAAATATCATTTACATATTAAGAAAATATTAATAACCAATATCCGAAAATTACATTATTAATAACAGAAAATACGGGTGTTACACCTCTCTACCACTTATACAATAATTTTGTCCCCAAAATTTGAGCTAACTTGAGCCAAACAACTCCGGGTACTTAACATGCATCTCGGACTCCAACTCCCACGATACTTCCTCTACTTTGCAGTGATTCCACAGAACCTTCACCAACGGAATCTCCTTGTTCCTCAGCTTCTTGATCTCTCTGTCCAAAATTTGCACCGGTCTCTCTTGATATGATGCATTATCAATCACTTCTATGTCTATAAAATCAATCGCATGTGGCATAGCACCCTAGTGATACTCTTTCAGCATACTAACATGAAAGACATTATGGACTCCCGACATCTTCGGTGGTAACGCTAGTCTATAGGCAACTTTGCCTACGCGCTCTAAGATCTCAAACGGTGCAATGTAGCGAGGCGACAACTTCCCTCTCTTTTGTCCAAACTTCACCACACCTCGAATCGGAGATACTTTGAGCAAGACATGCTCTCCCACACTGACTTACTTGTCTCTGTGGTGGAAGTCCGCGTAGCTCTTGTGTCGGTCTTGTGTTGCCTTCATCTTCTCTCTGACAATCACAATCTTTTCATTGGTTTCCCGAACCAAATCTGGGCATAGAAGCTTACCATCTCCAACTTCTTTCCAACACCATGGTGATCTGCAAGGTCGCCCATGGAATGCTTCGAAAGGCACCATTCCTATACTTAAATGGTAGTTGTTGTTGTAGGCGAATTCTGTCAGCGGCAAATGAGTCTCCCACGAGCTTTCAAAGTCCAACACGCAAGCTCATAGCATATTTTACTTAGTTCGTTCGCTCTGTCTGCCCATCAGTTTGAGGATGAAAAGTAGAACTCAGTCTTAGTAAAGTTCCCATAGCTATTTGCAGACTTTCCCAAAACTCTGATGTGAATCGAGAATCTTGGTCTGACACAATGGTGACTAGCACACCATGCAGGTGCACAATCTGCTGCAAATACAATCGGCTCAATTTCTCCACTGAATATGTCATATCATAAGCGATGAAATAAGCTGACTTAGTGAGTCTATCCACAATCACCCAAATGAAATCATTATTCTACTGAGATCGAGGTAAACCTACTACAAAATCCATTATGATGTGTTCCCACTTCCACTGCGGAGTTGGCAATGGTTGTAGAAGTCCTATAGGCTTCCGATGTTCTGCCTTAACTTGTTGAAAAGTCAAGCATTCTGAAACACACTTGGTAACTTCATTCTTCATGGCTTCCCACCAGAATGTTCTTTTTAGGTCTTTGTACATCTTCGTCCCTCCAGGATGTACAGTTAGTCTTGATCTGTGTGCTTCTTCCAAAATATCCTTCCTGATATCATCCGCGGCTGGCACTACAAGTCTGTCCTTGAATCTAAAACGTCCGTCATTCCCAATACTCCAATTGATTGGATCCTTGGCTGTCATCTTGTCGAACCACTGGCATAGTTCCATATCTTTTTGTTGAGCCTCTATGATTCGGTCGACGAGTGTAGCTTAAACTACCAAGCATCCAAATATCCTTCCTTCTTCTGCTTCAACGGGCCGAATCCCGAACTCTGTCATTGTCTCAAGAGCTTGCCACTTTCTGATCATAAATGAAGCAATAATGCTGTGAGGCTTTCGGCTAAAAGCATCTGCGATTACGTTCGCCTTATCAGGATGGTATTACAAAGTAAATTCATAGTCTTTCAACAACTCCATCCACTATCCCTGCCTCATGTTGAGCTCCTTTTACGAGAATAGATATTTCAGGCTCTTATGATTAGAAAATAGATTGAACTATTCTCCAAACAAATAGTGTCTCCATATCTTGAGTGCAAACACAATGACTACCAACTCTAAATCATGTGTTGGTAATTCTTCTCATGCAGCTTCAGTTTCCTAGATCTATAAGCAGTAAATCTTCAGTTTTGCATGAGCACACACTCTAAACTTTGATACAAAGCATCACTATAGATAATAAATCTCTCTCCACTTTTCAGAGTAGTTAGCACTGGCGCAGAGGTCAATTTCTCTTTCAACTCCTGAAAAGCGCGTTTGTGCTTATCTTTCCATTCGAACTTGGTCTCCTTCTTCTTTAAACTAGTGGGGCTACAATCCTGGAAAATCCTTCCACAAAGCGGCAATAATACCCAACTAACCCAAGAAAACTCCTAATCTCTGAAGCATTTCTAGGTCGGCTTCAATTCAACATGGTATTGGTCTTCTCGAAATCCATTGAGAGGTACCTTCCCGAGAAACAACATATCCCAAGAACTTGACTTCCTTGATCCAAAACTCGTACTTGCTTAATTTGGAGACAAGCTGGTTGTCTCTAAGGGTTTGTAAGGCGATCTTCAAATTTTGCTCGTACTCTTCCATAGTCTTCGAGTAGATCAAAATATCATCAATAAAGACGATAATGAACTGATCTAGATAGGGTCTGAATACCCGATTCATCAAATCCATGAACACCGCTGGGCATTGGTCAAACCAAATGCCATAACCAGAAACTCACAATGCTCATACCTCAAGCAGAAAGCTATCTTCGGCACATCTTCTTCTTGAACAAGTAACTGATGATACCCTAATCGCAGATCTATCTTTGAAAACATTGCGGCTCCTTGCAATTGATCAAACAGATCGTCTATCCACGGAAGAGGGTACTTGTTCTTCACTATAACCTTATTCAACTCTCTACTGTTAATGCAGAATCCCATTAATCCAACCTTGTTCTTAACAAACAACACTGCTGCTCCCCACGGTGAAGTGCTAGGACTAAAGAATCTAAGATTCTCTAACTCTTGAATCTGCTTGCTCAGCTCTTACATCTTTATCGGTGCCATACGATATTGTGTCTTCGATATTGGTGCTATCCCTGGCATTAACTGAATGCCAAAGTCGATCTCTTGCTTCGGGGGTAACCCAGAGATGTCTCAGAATACGTCCTCAACGTACTACTGGAATCTGAGCAGTAGTAGTCTCTGTGCTGGTGCTTTCTATCGCAGGCAAACAGGTAGTGAGAAACGCATCCCTCAACGGAGTACACTAGATTATGAATGACTGTGTTATCGGTAATGCAAAGGAAATTATCTTACTAACACAGTCCAATTTGGCACTAAACTTTGTTGACCAGTCGATTCCTATGATTACATCGAATTCTTTCATCGATAGAACAATCAGATCTATAAGTACCTTTCGATTGTCTAGAATCAGTGCACACTCCTTGCACACTTTTCCCAATTTTACAATGACGCTCAAGGGTGAAACCGTGTTTAAAGCTACGTCGAGGTTCTGAGGTTCTAAACTTAATTCATGTTGTGTGCTATGAGCAAATTTGTGGCTCCAGTATCAAATAAGACTGATGCGCGACTGTTATAAAGGGTAAGCAAACCTTTGAGGTTTTGCTGCTCGACGGCATCAAATCCTGCTCCTCCTAGAATATAGCATTGACACGCACTTGATTGACCGGGGCTGCTGGTTCAGTCTCTACTTGCTTGCGAAGAAAGCAATCTCTGCTAACATGGCCCTTCTTGCCACATAAGTAACAGACAATATCTTGTAGCTTGTTGCTCCTGGGAGCTATGCAATGCCTCGACAAATGTCCCGGAATTTCGCAATTGAATCATACACCAGGATTGAATCCTTGTACTGGTGCTCCTAATACAGGTACTGCACCAAGCAGTTGAGCTTGTGCCGGCGGAGGATTGGGCACTTGTCCTCTCGGACCATTCCATTGTCTCTTTACTCCGACATTCCGACATTATGGTGTGAGTTCGGGTGACCACGGTTGGGGCGACTGGCTAACCTGAATGCAAACTGGTTCTACTGCTGACTCCCATACATATTCTCCAAATTAGAAGCTAGCTCTACCAAATTCTCAAACGGCTGGATCACAGAACTCATGGCATGGCCTTGGATAGTCATCCCTAGCCCACGCAGATATCTCTTATTCTTCTTTTCCAGAGTATCCACCAGGTGTGGGGCAAAATGAGATAACCTTTCAAAAGAGACTGTATATTCTTGAACAGTCTTGGTTCCTTGAACCAACTCTATGAATTCTTTCTCCTTCTTGTCTCTCTCAGACGCAGGAAAATATTCCAAAGAAACATAGTCTTGAACTATTCCCAGTTCAGACGTCTGATAGCTTCTTATCCCAAAGCGGTCGTTTGAGCTTCCCACCATTCTATGGTAGAATAAGTGAGCTGAAACTCTGCAAACCTCTTCTTGTTAGTATCTGTGCAAATCAAAGCCTTAAAACACGACTTCATCTCTCTAACCCACTGTTTGGCTTTCAATGCTCCTAACATGCCATCAAACTTCTCTGGACGTAAGGCTTTAAATCTTTCCAACAACTTATTTCCTACGGGTCTTGGCGGAGGTGGCGAAGGATAATGATACACATCTTGCTGATAGCCAATGTGCTCCAACATTTAGAGAAATCTCTCAAAAACTCCGGTGGGGTCTAGTCCTTCAAGTACCGGTTCGGATGGTCAAACTCCATTGAGGTTGTTAAGAGTAACTCTAACCATCTTGAATTTGTGCACAAGTATCTATATTGTCACAATTATTTCTCAGATTAGACTACCGCCTTTAGAAGATAGTCCAGAGGTATTCACTTACCCAAAAATAAATATAATCATGTACACACATATTATTTATTAGCATGACTTGCATTCACATACGGGAATGTTGAAAAACAAAATGCTAGATGCAAAGAGATGCGAATGATGAAATAAAAGAACAATAAAGTCGTGGTACGCAACTGATGTCGTGAAGCAGCTCTTGAATTCTTCGTCGAATCAACGTCGTAACTACTTTAGTGTCATTCTAGCGAGGTAATCTTATGGTTCACAACTTAACGTAGGACAATCATGAGCACAACTAAAACCTAGTGCTCTAATAACAAACAATCCCTGTCACGCCACGACATTGCGATAATTAAATAAAGTAAGCTTCCTTATCAGACCCGTAGGTTTCTAACAAGTTACAGATCGCATGATTGTCCAAATACCAATGAAATAAAATATCAGAGTATTAATAGCAGTGAAAATGTTCTAAGTTTATCGGAAGCAATGTCAGAGTCTTACAATCTCCATTATACATACTTAAATATTACAGACCTCCAAATTCAAAAGGAATAGAAGTTTAAAGGCCAAACGGCCGACAAAAACAACAATCAACATAATAAAAGATAGATAATAAAATTCCCCATCAGGAACAGGACAGCTTCAACATCACGGACTCCTCTTCAACTGGCGAAGCCCTAGCCTTCCTCGTCCACATTCTCATCTCCACGGTACTCGCCCAGCGGAACAGCATATCTAATACTTGGGAACTATAGTAGCTGGACACGGATGTCCAAGGCCACATGCCCATCAGCTGAAAATTGAGTGAAATACTACAAAGCACACATAATATGAATATATACACCATTTAAGTTATCACTTATAAGTTATCGCGACGTTGCGCAAGTTCTTGCCCAAAACCCAACATTCTTTCTCCAACTATACGACTTTAACAATGCAACGCAACACACACGAATCCACTGTGCCAACGACTCACAACTAACAATATTAGTTCTTGTCACTCATGACCACAACACTGGCAGTACTAGCTTCTGCCCAACCATAACAATACTGAACCGACGGTACTAGCTTCCGTCAACATATGACAACCGACACATCATGCCCAATTCGGCCTCAAATTCATAAACAAGACCAATTCAGCCATAACACAATTCCTAGCCCAATTCGGCCCTAACTCAATCGCATTCTTCCACACGGCAACACATGACCCTCAAATGCAAAAATACAACCACATATGGCCCTCTAATTACTCGCTTAGCCTACAATTGGCCCTAACTCAATCGTTCTAGCCCACAATTGGCCCTAACTCGACACCAACACAAAACAACTGACCACAATACAACACAACTGACAACATGCGTCATGAACGTAACACATTTTACAATAGGATCATTAAGGTCACACGACAAATATAACCAACCACGGAACAACCGACAAGGTGATCCAACATAACCATGCAACATCACTATACTCTCACGTCTATTAGCACACTTATTCGTTTAAGTACATTATCTGCGTGTTAACCTTCATTACAGTATTAATGATTCGACCCGACGCGTTACTGATATCGTCAAAACTGATCATAACAATAGTCCGACAGCAATATAGAATTAACATGTTAGAAGAATCAACATGAAAATAATGAATCAATCGTTCTCTTAAGCATGGTACTACTAAGCAAATATATGGTGCAACTATAGAATTGACAAGCTAATTAATACATATCGTATACAATCTCATGTTCAGTTACCCAAGCTCAGAGCACAACTCATGGCATAGATCATAATAACTTCAACATATAAACAAACCAATGGTCCAAAGACTGCTAGGCTCGAGCGCTCAGATCACTTGAGCGCTCCGGGCTCAAGCGCTCATGCTTGTTCGAGCGCTCGGGTTTAGCAATTTCCAGTAGTCTTTGTTATTCTATAACATAACTTCGATTTCAATTCACAAAATTTGCAAGACTTCCTCAAAACACACATGCAACATATTTTACTAATTATACATGTATATATGCACAATAAACATGAATTGCATCACTTACCAAGTGATCAAAACTAAATGGATCATGAGATTTATGTAAACTTAAGGAATGGATGATTATGATGATCTAGAGATAGATTTTGCTAAAACAAACACATGCAACCAAAATTTACAGATTATTATATATATGCAAACATTGTGGGTGAGTTGCAATACTCACAATGAATAAAATCCAACGGATGATGAAATATATATAAATTTGAGAGAGAGATGATGAAGATGATGAAGATCTTGAGCTACTTGAACTAGAACTCTCAATACTTGAATAGACTCCAAGAATATGAGCTAAGTGACTTCAAGAATCTTGCAAGAACTCAGATTATGCAGGAATTAAGATGATCACAAGCTTGGATGATGATCTAGAGGACATGCAAGACATGAAAGTGTGTGTTTCTGTATAAACATGAAAAACTCTCCCTCACAGCTCTCTCTGTCTGAAGACTGTTTTCATACGTCCAAAATGAAGAAATGAACGAGTATGCATAGATTTTGAAGACCCGGGGGAAAAAAATGTCATTTCACTCCTTTTTTTTTTTTTTAGCTCGAGGGCTCGCGCTTCTTGAGCGCTCTGCTTTGTTAAAACAAAGAAGTCTTGTTTTATTTTAAAAGGATTTATGATATGAAATGTATAAACACATATGGAATGTCAAGCACTCTTGAAATATCCTTTACATATATTAAAATTATTAATAACCAATATTCGAAAATTACATTATTAATAATAGAAAATACTGAGTGTTACAGTTTTTGTAGCCCTAACCTCACCTTCTCGAAGTCCCCTCTATAGAGAAGAAGAAGAAAGAAGAACATTTAACAAAGACTGACACAAAATTTATTTACACAAGAAAATTTCTAGTTCACAAGTGTCCCATTAGTACTAATATATGGGGACTGGGGGACTATTGGACCTGACTACTCGAACCCTACAAGTGTGGCTTACCCTCGGGCCGTCACTGAATATGACATAATTGCTATACAAATTGAGTAACATGGCTTCCATCAATCCCACCTCATATCCTTGTATACAAAAACAATCAAACTATCTTCAACTTGAAAACTAATCAAGTGTCCTCATCTATAAAATATCATCTTCAACTGTCATCAACTTAAAAGCTGAACAAATGAGATTGCTTTTTATTAAAACAAGAAAAGAGAGTGAAAATTGTAGTGGAATGAACATTTATAATCAGTTAAAGATTCAGTATATAAGTAAGAAAATGTCACCCCCAAAACCATTGTTGAAACCGAATTACTGTGGCTATTCGTGTCCCTTCTCTTAAGCACCTTAAGTTCTAATCTCTTCTCTGGCTGTTGTTCATTACTTCCAAAAACTTGGATGAATAAATCTTGGATCTCTCTTTATTATTATTTTTTCACACCACTCCTGATATGAAAGGAGAAGTTATTCCATTGCCGCACCAATCGTATTCATTCATGTATTTAGTGGTGGTTATTTCCACTACTATGAGTTAGCAAAGTTATAGAACTGAATGGTAGCTTCAATTTCACATCCGTGAATATGACTGGTGTTTCCACATTAACATCATGATATAATATGACAGTCACGCTGAATAAACTTTCGATAACTCTTGTGATTTCATATATCAAAATAGCAGGGCATGGATAATGTCTAGGATCTCAGAAGTTCTGAACACTATTTTCATTCATCTTCCAAAAATTAGCATACACCAAAAAAGAGTCCAACACCATCCAAAAAATGTAAATTTTCTGTTCATGAAACTGAATATTCCAGCAAAAATTAAAGCTACAATTTATCTCACAACTCATACTCATTGATTTGTACCATTTCCAAAATTTCCATGCGAAAAGTAAAACGGAAGAAGAGAGTCTTCATTTAGGCATGGCTATTTTACCAGGAAAGCACGTGGCCGGCCTCAAGGAGGAAAGGTATTCAAGAGAAGGAATAATGAATCTTGTTTAATCATCGTAATTCAAACCATCATCATTGCCACAAATTATAGCTACAATTTATCTCACAAATCACTCATTGACTTGTATATATGCAGCTATTTCAAAATTTTCCAAAAATTTCCATGCGAAAAGTAAAACTTGAAGAAGAAATTCTTCATTTAGGCATGGCCTATTTTACCAGGAGAGCTCGTTGCCTTCAAGGAGGAAAGGATTTCTAGAGAAGACATAATGAATCTTGTTTAATCATCATAATTCACACCATCATCACCTTAATCATCGTAATTCACACCATCACTGTCGTCGTCGAGCTCTACTTCAGCATCATCGGATCCACCAAGGAGTGACAGGAATACTAAAACAGCTACCAGCTGTGTCACCAAGAAATATTTGGCCCTCCTCCTAAATGTTTTCTCTTCTTCTGTTTTCTCCTTTTTGGGTTTGCTCTTGGGTTTTGAACCTAAATGTAAAAAACAGCGTTAATACGATACAAATGCCCGAATAAGATAACGCATTAACAAAAAATCTTTTAAGTAGATAGTTGGAACCATGTCTCCATTGAAACAAAAACTAATTCCACTGGAAAAGAAGTAAAATGTTTGTTAAAATTACTAGCACAATCAATGTGGAGCATCAACCGCGAAAGAATGTTCCTATGATCATAAACCCACTTTGGCAAATAACCATAAATATCAGTTCCAAATGCAACTACATTCTGCCAATATATTCAGTTAAAACCTCTTACTTGTTTATAAAACTCACAGAGGAAAAGCCGACCACCCCCCCCCCCCCCCCCCCCCCCCCGCCAAAAAAACAATATAAAAAAATAAATGCCCCACAGCAAGGTTCTAAATAGTGTCAGTGAAAACACCTCAAATCTTCAATTGCTGTTGATATAATCTTGATCATAAATGCACATGAAACCTTTGAGACATGAATGGACTTTGGAATAAAAACGGGGCCACAGTTTATGAATTCAAAGGCAATCAACTTAAAATGAAACCTTACTGTATTTGCCTTGTTTTAGATCATATACATGGAAGGAAAATTCCCACTTCTCTATGCGAAATAGACACCTTGGAAAGTGACAGAAAGAAACAAGTTTACAATATCTAAAAGTGACACAAAAAAAGGAGTGTACATCATCTTCGTAGGCATGAAACTTTTCGACTTAATGACGGGAAAGAGGTGAAAAACTGTCACTGATTGCATTGAACCAATATACGTGTTGCAGTTTCTGATATCACATATGCAATAAATACACTTCCTGGTTCATCCGATTCACCAATTTGTCCAACAAAACCATTTTACTTTCTTCTTTTTTTCACAAAAATAATTGGTTTTTCTCTAATCAATACCAGGGGCAGTCAACATCAAAAGCTCTAACATATCCAGGAATGATATCAGGACCAGCCCAAACCCACCAACAATGTTTCGGTATGGCCTTATCCATCATTTGATATATCTCAGGCCATCACTTTTTAGATGGTATGTTTAGCATCTGATCCCCAACGAGTGTAAGTTATATTTTGATATCCTAGCTTAATTATTTCCAGAAACGAGGAGACAACATGGAGCCCGTAAAAAGTTTAAATGACTAATTAAATAAATAGATCAATGCAAGGAAAGTGAAATTGTCTCACTCCAACTTGAAGGACCTCCTCGTCTTGGCACCGATGATGATGGATCCGCATTAAAAGGTGGAACAGAAGAAGATGATGAACTAGCTTCTAAAAACTCCACCTTAAAGTTTTCAGCATACTTTACAAGATTAGTATGCTCCAGGAGCTTGCTTCGCAGCACTGATGTTTCCTGCAAGCACAAAATTAGGCAAAAATTATAATGCTTAACCATCATCATTATGGGGCGGTGGTAAAGAAAGATGGGTACATTAAGATAAGTAAACGAAATGACCAGTAGCGTATCTCAGCAATAAAGAGGACTACTCCTCAATGGAGAACATTAAATTTAAATGCCAAGAGTGATTGAATCAAAGACACTACTCTTTTCTTCCAATTTTGGGGGGGGAAATTACACTTACGGGTAAACTGTGCAATTCTGTGTGTTATTTTTCCCAAATTTAATGGTGTAGGAGTAGGACGGCTCTAAGAAACATGAAATGAAACTGCCCATGATTAGTTTTGAGGTAGAAGTTGGTTATTAGAAGCATGTAGTTTTAGGTTTCATGAGAATAAGGAAAGGTCATGAGCTTGTGGAATGAAAGGGACAGGCTACGCTTGACTTGGTTTTGGAAGTGCTAGTTTGAAGGAGTTTAGGATTAGCTGCAAAATATTCTAAAATGCAACTAAGTTTGAGTCTTTGAGATTAGTGATTGAAAAACTTCTACAAAGCAACTGATTATTAAGCTCCTTTCTTTTTTCGACTAGTGGGAGTACTTCTAGATCTCTTAGAGTTTTTAGATGAATCAAGTATATACTATAGTTCTAGGAAGCACCAGTACGGATGCGGGGACGCGAGGACGGGGACGCGAGTGCGGGGAGTTCGGCAATTTTCCCAAAATCACCAGTGCGAGTGCGACAGGGGTACTTAAATAAACTTTTTAAAATATATTTTACATAGCATTTATATATATATATATATTTACATTTTTTTTTATGCACATTTATATATTACTATACAAAGACTAAGTCAACTAGCAAGAAAACAACAAGTATGCAAACAACAAGAAGTAAATTAATATTAAACGTTAAACAAAGTCTTGCATAACTTAATTCAAGCAAACCATAGCATAAGTTTTGTCTATCATCCATTCAAACAAACAAAGAAAAAGACTTTCTATGCTCTTTATTTCTTTCAACTTGCAACATCATCATCATGGACTTCATTTTCTGCACAAAGCTCGACCTCCATTTCCGGCTCATCCAATGAGAGATTTGCAATCTCAAGTTCTCCAGCACCATCAAGAGGATCAAAAACATCTCCACCAACGTCCCACATCTTAGTTGCTCCTTTCATATAATTTGGATTTTGTCTTGAAAGGAGGCGAAGATTTGTGTGCACAAAGACTAAGTCTTCAGCATGTTGTGGTTGAATTTTGTTCCTTCTTATTGAATGAATGAAAAAGTAGGTGCTCCAATTTCTCTCATAACAAGATGACGAACACGGTTGTCCTAGAAGCTTTAAAGCTATGTTCTGCAACAAGGGTGCCGAAGAACCATAGAACGACCACCAAGCTTTTGGATCTAGAGTCCCCCTATCTGCCAATGAGTCAAAATTACCAAATTGTGCAGCTCCAGAAGAAAAGGAGTGGAACTCAAGAATCGCCTTTTGTCTATCCTCATTATTTGGAAAAAATCTCCTCAAACAATGGGCCCTCTCTTCGCCAATCTCATTATCTTTGTGTGGAGGAACACGGCCAGGATCTCCATTGAGCCATTCTTTGCTATAATATCTAGATTAGAAATCAAGTAGTGAGCTAACGTGCTAATAAATTTAAATATTTATTTTAATGCTAATTCTTTGACGTTAAACTTTTTAAGTTACCTTGGATTCAAAGCGTGTGCCATGCAATGAAGTGGCGTGCTACTCTTTGACCATCTTTGAGTAAGGATGGTATACACAACATTGTAGAATGTTGACTCGTCGGTTTCTTGCCTTGCCTCAGTCCGATAGATTGCCTTTTTCACCTTTTCAATCATCGAATCCCACATTTCATAAATTAAATGCAAAGCGGGCTTATCCGTGTCGGCAAGTCAAAGCATATCATAAATTGGATTAGTGAAGGCGAGTATTTTGTCTACTTTGTCCCACCAAACATCACTTAGAATAAGTTCCTTCACTTTAGATGCCATTCCTATGTTATCATCCTTGTACATTGACCACCTCTCACAAAGCACCATTGATTGGAGACCACGCTTAACAAGTTTAAATCTCTTCAACATGACAATAGTCGAAGCAAATCTTGTTTCAGCAATTGAAAGCAACTTCAAGCTCACAAAATCATTATACATGGCCAATCTCATGTTATGGTTGACTACGAAATTCTTAATTATGATCGCATCCCCAGCCACATCAGTGATCCAACCACACTCGAAATAAGCTTCCGCATTGCTTTCGGTATTTTTTGCTGCACATATGTCTTTAAAAGCGAGATTAAGAGTGTGCACCACACACGGAGTCCAGAATATGTGAGGATATTGAGCCTCAACAAGCATTCCTGCGGCCTTACACACAGGAGCATTATCCGTTATCACTTGGACTACATTTCCTGGCCCAACCTCTTTGATGGCTTCCTTCATCAAATTTGCAATAAAATTTTTATCCTTGTACTCTCCCTCACAATTGACTGCTCTTAAAAACATTGGTCCGTTCTCGGTCACGGCCATAAAGTTTATTAGTGGCCTTCTTTGAGCATCTGTCCAACCATCGATGACTATGCTCACCCCTTTTTCCCCTCAAGTCCCTTTTATGGGCTCCAACAACCTTTCAATATTTGCCCTTTCCTTTTGCAACAAAGTAGTTCTTAAGGCATTGTACCCCGGTGGAATAAAACCGGCTATGTTGTGGTTAGCCGCATACGTGAAACAATTTATATAGTATGGGCTCCTAGCAAAATGAAAGGGCAAACCTGAAGCATAAAACATTATTGCTATCTCACTCCTTAAATGCTCTCTACATTCATTATTAAATGCCTTTTTAATTGCGGACACCTTTCTCTTCCTAAGTTCACTAGTTGGCGGCAGTGGCATTTGCATTGGCATTGGCGTTGTCGCAAATGGCCCTTGGGTTGAGCTAGATGGAAGTGGGACTGACATCACTGACCTTGTATTCTCAACTTCATTTATAAGCTGTTGGAATTCAGCTTTATTTCCAGGAGTCACTTTTTGGCATACCGCTATTCCATTGCCGAATAATTTCAAAAGATGTGCCTTCACTCGAGCATATGATCCCACCGCTGTTTTATTACAGAACTTGCATTGGAAGCTCCAATTTCCACCTTTACCCTTTCTTTCTAACTTAGTTACATACCTCCACAGAGGGAAATTAGTGTCTTCATTAGTATCCGCACTAGACTCCGTAGGGACGGTAGTTGAATTCACACTCTCGGAATTCATTTCTAACAGAGGGCTACCAAAAAAAATAATTTCACAAATCAAAAAATAAATCTCACAAATTTCACAAGTAGAACAAGTAACAAGGAATAAAAATTATAAAACAAAAAACATGATATATGATATGAGTCATATCACTAACAAAAAAAAAAACCATATAAAAAATGAGAGAAAATAAATAACAGAGTGAGAGAAGAGAACCCCATACCTGGATGACAAAGAGAGACTGAGAGAGAGAGAGAGAGAGAGACCGAGAGAGAGAGAGATCTCGAACAGAGAGAGGGAGAGACCCTCCTGCGCCGCTAGAGCAGATCGAGAGTTAGAGAGGGGTGTGTGTGTGTGTGTGTGTGTGTGTGAAATAGAGAGACGGATCAGAAGGGAGAGAGACGAACCTGAGAGGCGACGAAAGGGACTCAAGGGAGTTGCTGTGCCCGCCGACAGCGAGAGCCGAGAAGAGAGAGAGAGAGAGAGAGAGAGAGAGAGGAAGATGTGTCTGATCTCACAAAATGAAAGAAACCCTTGTTTTTGTATATGCCTCTCTTTTTTATACACCCCTCAAAGTTTTTAAAATTAAAAATATACCCCCGCAACTTAAAAAAAAACATGCGGCCGCACTCTCGGCGAGTCGCGACGCACTCATGACGCACTCTGCCGCACTCAGTCATCTCCAAGCACTCTAATGGAGTTCATGCGCACTAAGCCGCACTCCAGCCGCACTCGCACTCGATACGCACTAAGTGCGCATGCGTCCCCATTTTCAAAGCACTCGTGCTTCATAGCTATAGTTGTATTCTATATTTGGTGCATATTTCCAATGACCATGGGTACAACCCAGTTTTAGGTGCTTTTAATAATATCCTTTATTTATTAAAAAACAAAAACAAAAAAAATTACAACACTGCAAAAATTAAAATCTCTTTTAGCGTCATATCAACTTATCAAGTTGTGAAAATCAAGAGCAGCTCGTACAAAAAGCTTTCTTCAAAAATAAATATATAACATGAAGGAGGAATGTGAACTCAATTCATAGACTTCCACTTAAAGTCTTAAGTTTCCCACTTTACTGCAGTTAATAGACTCAGATTTTTCTAATTTATCATGAACAGTGATGCTCGACATCAATCTCTAGTTATGCTAGTATGTACAAGTACAATAAATGTGCCATCGATCTTAGCTGATTCATTTGTTTTCATGTATGGGATATGAAAATAAGATAGCCAATGGAGAGCCTATGGTTCTGTTATTCTGCACCCTTGGAGGCAGTAAGTTAGAGCACCGTCAGCTGTTGCAGAGCTGGTTCACCCTTTGCATGCTACGACTCAGGCACCTTAGCGAGCTTTGAAGTGCTCTAACCTAAGAAGTAAGCCGTTGGCATATGGTTTGATGCAATCCAGTTAATCAAGCTGGTTGAGAATGCTATATAAGGAATAGTGTTGTTGCTCCAGTTATACATGAAATCTAGCAGTTTGTTTCCATATTTGTATTGTGCACAGTGCAGTACTAGAAATCCTTTGATAGTACATATACGTTTATACGGCCAAATGGCCCAAAAAATAATATATGAGCGTGACTGAGGAATGTTCTTTTCTCATTCAAATGAAATTTAAAACAATCTTAAGCATGAATAAATCCTTAATGAATAATGAACCACGATCAGCTTGGGCAAAGGATGATGACCATAATACAGTTTATGAAAGTGCTCACAGGCAATGCTTGAAGTGTGAAAAGAGCATGCCCAAGGAAAATTGCGTCCAAACTTGTTGGCCTGTATTAAAAACAGAAAACATGGGTATATCAACGATTACAATACTAGTTGTCAGCTCATGATACAAATTAGAGGCTGTATAAGCTGCCTAAAACATTTGATTTGAATTACGAAATTGCAAAAACGTTGCAGTGGCAAATCTCTAGAAATCACCTGTTTTCAAAGAAGAAAGACTGGTCACCTAACCTAGTTGACAAAGCTCCATAAGCAATACCTGCCTTCCTGTAAATCTGTCCAAAAACAAATGCGATTTTATGCTTCGTGGGTTCATACTTCATATGTGCACACATTAGTGGATGTTATAAAGAGGAAAAAAGGAAGAGGGAAAATAATAACCCATGACCCTAATACAAGCCCTTATAACAGAAACATAAAGGATGACCCAAAAAAAGAATTTTTATCTACCCGTTTGCATGGGTGTTTGTGCGTGCGCAAGGGCAGACCTAAAGCCATGGTGGTGGGTATGGGCACACCTCATTTTTTGTAATAACCTTTATATGTAGACATTAGGCACCTTCTCTGATACATTCTAGTGGTTTTGATTGTATTATACAACCAAGCTACTGCCCTTTGGCACCACTTTTGCTGCCAAAATGTTGCAACTTTCCGTCAAATGTAGTAACTTAAAAAATATTTTGTTTTTAAAAAACCTCCTTACTTGTAGTTGTAAAAACCACTTTTTCAAATGTTACTACACTTTGGCACCAAAGTTACAACATGTTACCACCAAAATCATTGCGATGTATGATACAATCAAACCACTAGGATGTATCCTAAACTTTTCCTATATATTAATTGTATGTTTCCAAAAAAATTTGGTCTTCTATAGACATCCTCAAAACAAATAAAATATTCTCTTTAGTCTCTGTGGCGTAAAATAAAATAAAAAAGAAAGGTAAGTAAGTAACAAATGTATACATATTTTAACGTATTCTTTTTCAAGTTTTTGGCACCCCTGGAGACAAAATCCTGGTACTGCCCCTGTGCGTGCGTGTGCATAGGGTTGAGTGTGTGTGTGTGTGTGTGTGTGGAGGGGGGGTGGGGGGGGAGAGAGAGAGATGATTAGAGTACCTCTTCTTCTCTTCGCTCAGCATTCTCTTTTGTGATCCCAAGTAGTTGCTTTGCAACAAGAATTTGCTTCAAAAACAGAATCTTTCCAATTGGCCATGGCAGATCAGAATAATAGATCTTGTGTGCAGAACTTCCATCTGACCCCACCCAGAGTTCATACATAACTGCATCAGCAAGCCATGAATCAACCATTGCCTTCATTGCCACCCATTCTGGGAGAGCATTGACTTCAATGTCCAAATCAACAATTCCATCCTCTTTTAAGTTCTCGATAACCCCACCCTTCTCATTGTTAAAGGCCACATATGTACCCGACTCAACATAAGGGATTTGATCTAGCAAAATTAAATCCAAAAATCATGTTATTGCATACAAATAATCAAAGTATCAAATCGTGGTTATATCTGAAACTAATGTGATAAGAAACTAACAAAAATGAAAAAACAAATATACTTAGAGTGAAATATGAGCAGTAGCACACCATAGAAATCACTAGTAATCTTATTTTTTGTAGCATTCAGTTCAAGGTCATAGTGTTAATTAACCAATAACCACATGTTATCTCACCTTTCATCATCATACATTAATTTTGGTCTTGCTTCGGTGCAAAGATAAGGTGTTTATACAGCTATTCATGATGGTGTCACCAAAATAATAAATAAGCAATCAGAACATGCAATAGATTGGCAATTTAGCATCAAAGACACTTAAAACATCAAATTCTAAACCCACAAAAATGTCAAACCAACACTTCTGGAAATATACTTATATATATCCAGTAAAAAATAAAGTAAATCCAAAACTATCCAAATCCAAAGAGGACAACCATTTATAATTCATATAACAAGTTAAAAATAAATAGCCAAATTTTCAGGACTAAATTTCTTGGAAAACACCAACTTCACACATTACCCATCCCAACCAGGGACAGACATAACTAGGGGCAAGGAGAGACTCAAGGCCCCCTTGATTTTTAAAAAATACCATGTATACCCTAAAAAAGTATATCTTTACACTTAAGCCCCCCTCCCAAACTAAAGAATTCTCTATTTTACACTTAAGCCCCCCTCTTAAGTATGAAACATTCAACTTCTTGTCCTGCAATCAAAGAAAGATATTGAAAACCGTTCTTATGTTGTAACTTGGAATAAACTTTTCTCTGTGGAGGAACGGAATAACAATTTATTCCTATGGAATATCTAGGAACAACGAAGATTGAATCGGAAATATAAATTCGTGCGGAGTCCAAAGTAATGATAAAAAAAATTTAAAAAAAAAAAAATCATCTCTATCCATTTGTAGTAACAAGGTGTCATTTGATTGTACCTTCGGTGCCAATCAATATTAACTTTTCTAATTCCTTCATCTGTCAAAAAAAAAATGTATGAATAGACCAACAAAATCACATCGGGGTGCTGCCCCCGAACCACCGTAAACTCACTACCCCTTTCACCCTACCGAGAACCGAGCATCCCGCAACACACCCCGGCACACTCCAAACTCCTATATTTGTCCCTGATCCGAACAACACAAACAACTTGATGCAAAGTGATCAACAACATAAACTACATACATTACTCAGATTATAGCACTAAAAAACAGCATAATTAATAAAAGATGAAAATCAACATCGAGTAATTAGGAAAGAGGACAACAAATTAGATGAGTGATATATATATATATATATAGAGAGAGAGAGAGAAAGAGTGTGTACCAGAATCAGGATAAATTGGATGGTAATACAAATCAAAGGGAATTCGAGTAAATCTGAGATAAATGTAAACAGGCAAGCATGAAGGGCAGGCCGTTGGCAGACCAAAACAAGCTTTTCTAGCCACAAGAGTCAGTTCTCTCTGGTTCATTTCTTCATCCATATGTATAGATATGTGTGTGTGTGTGTATATATATATATATCGACAGATATTCCTTTGTTTTGTTGATGAGCTAACGAGCTCTATTCGAAAGACCCTTGAGTACAGAGGGATTGAATTGGGGAAAGAAGAAAGAGCTGTTAAACCCTAGGGTTTCGATGGAGTCACCGCCTGAGAACCTACGAGATGTGACAGCTCAAAATGGGCGTGATCACTTAAAAAAGGAAAGAATAAAAATTTTGAAAAAGGACAAATTACACTAGTTCATCAAACTATACATATTTTTTTTTTTTGCTGGATCAAACTATACATATGTGTTTAATTGGGTTCATAAAATATTTGTTTTTGTAATTGGATCTTTTAACTTTAAAAATCAATTTAATCAGACCAAAATTTTGACATTGTTAGCTTCAATTATTAAAAATTGACACATATGTTATGCGTAATGCTTGCATGTCATATGTTAAGTTAAGATAAGCATGGGAGATTGTGAATAACTAAAAAATTATACAATTTTGGATATGATTGAATGCGATTTTAGATCTAGTCGAATGTGCTTTCGAATTTGATTGAACGAGATTTCGGATCTGATTGAATGCGATTTTTAGCACTATTCACAATCTCCCGTGTTTATCTTAACATATGACAGGTAAGCATTACGTGCAATATACATGACAAATCATAATAATTTAAGCTAACAGCGTCAGAATTTGGGTCTGATTGAATGAATCTTTGAAGCTCAAGGACCCAATTGAAAAAAAAATTTATGGACCAATCGAGATATATAGTTTAATGGACTAAAATGTAATTTGCACTTAAAAAAATAAGGGGCGTGTGGCCAAAGGTCTTTATAATGGCCAAAAATACAGGATTAGTCCACGCGTGTTTTTTTTAATGTCAAAGGTCCTCTAATTTTCTTTGGACCAAAATTGCACTCAAAATGTTATTAAATGAATGTTCCTTAATTTTAGCTAACAACCCAATAAAACAGTTTAGTTTTATTTTATTTTTTTTATTTTTCAATCTTTAAAATGTCATAACTTTCAAACTACAAATTGGTTTTCAATCAATTTTTTATATCTGTAATCTATAAATAAGATCTACAAAATAAGATCCATAAGGCCGTTAAAATTCTTCAAAAAAAGAATTGAAATTTTGCAGCTCACAAACGGATATCAACAAATTACTTTTTTTTTTTAAACTGACACTTCTATTTCGTAGATCTCAAAAAATTACTCCAAATAACATAAAAATCATTCAAAACAGCAAATAAATCGCAAAGTTATCGTCATTTTAGCAAATATTACTGTCATTAGAGCAAATGTTACTATCGCAAAAAATTTCAAAATTATGGCCAATTTTTAGATGTTACTATTTTTATAGTAAAATTTACATATGTTACTGCCTATATACTACTACGTAAATAAATAAATAAATAATTAGCCCAAATAAAAAAATCGTCCTAAACGGCCACGTAATCACAAAGTTATGGTCAATTTATAACATGCTACTGTTTTTAAGTGTTGCCCAGGTAACGCTGCTGTGAGTGCTGTCCAATTTTCAGATATTATTGTCTTTACATTATTGCCTAAGATAAAAGACAGTGACATACATCAAAAACAAGGAAGAAAGGAAAAAAATATATATCTAGCATAGTAACATCTCACTATCACAAATGACAGAAACAAAGATATTGATCCGACAAAGATATCCTGAGGTAATCACAAAGATATTTGATTTTGTCAAAATCAAGATATAAAAGTATGCTTAACTTATGCTTTACTTTCAAAAGATTTGCAGTGTAGAAGTAAAGGTCGAACCCACAGAGATTGAATACTACGCACTTTAATTTTGGAAACCTAAATTTAGTTACTTAAGAAAAACGGATTTTTGATTTAATTTGAATTAAACTAATAACAATAGAAGTAAATCTAAATTATGAAAGCAATTAAATATTTATTTTTATAATAAGTTTAAGGAACCTAGAATTGCAAATCCACCACTAGCTTCATAATAAGGGTATTTTCGAATTACTTTAGTTTATTAAGTTGGATGATAATGGGGAATGGTAGCTACAAGCCCAATTCCTCCTTCAAGAAAATAATTATGGTTCAAGCACCAATATAATCCATCTTCGGTTAGTACGAATTATCCCACACTAAACTAAGGTTGTGGTATAATCCGTTTAATCTAGGCATGGACTATTCAGATACTTGATAGCACAATTCAATTTAAGTACCATTACATGTAAATAATCTAAACAAGCACAGCAAGCATAGATCATTGAGCACACTACCATCAAAATAGATCTAAGACAAGAGTAAACTTTGAAAGTAACGATTTAATCAATAAAAGCACGATTTATTTATAAAAATCCTCGGAACATGTAACTGTCATCCATACATAATAAAACTAAAATAAAAACATAAAATACACCCTATTACTTGGTTAGGGTTTCATTGAAACCCTAGATCTTGTGTTTAGTTAGCCATAGAATTGATGAACGGCAAAAGGTTGATGGAGGAGGCCATGGGAATCCTTAGTCTTCTTCTTCTTCTTCTCCTTGTTTTCCTCTCTTCAATAGCTGAAATTTTTGTTGTATATGGATGTATCATAATTGTCAACCTAAGAATTAAATTATAATTGAGTATTTATAGATTTAGAGCAAGTTTGGAAGCTTTCCTAACCCAATTCGCACTAAAACTGCTGTATTTAGCTTTCTAGACGTAATTAGGCAGTTTCGTTCGCGTAGGAGTCTTCAGAATACTGAAATACACGTATTTGGTTTTTACACAGATCGCACGAGCGGGCCGCGCGAGCGCGATTCTGAGAGGTCGCGTGAGCGGGTTGCGCGAGCGAGTTCCTAGGTTTCGCGCGAGCGGGCCGCTCGCGCGATGTGGTTTTTTCAGCTTCTTTTCTTCTGCCTTTTCACCCCATTTAGCTTGGAATCCTTACTTTTCTCCAAATCCTGACAGAAAATAGAAAACGAACTAAAAATATACAAAAATAGGATAAAAAAGTACTAACAACTGTGAATTAAGGCATGTAATTAGGATTTGTTCTCTCCCGATCACACCCCCAAACTTACATTTTGCTAGTACTCGAGCAAAGAAAAACATAAAAATAAAACTACTACTACAAATACTACTCCATTTTCGCATGAATCACGATTGCATTTAGCATATGCAACAAGCCTTTTAAACCCCTAAGTGTCCGTAGTCGGACGAGTGAAGTCTCGTGCGGGTTCTCGTCAACAAGTTACCCACAACCATCTTTATTTCATTATATATATTTTTAAAAAATTTAATATTAAAACGAAAAATATAACGTTCGATACTTCTTATCATAAGACAGAGATTTGAAATAGAATAGCGAACAAGAAGAAAAGGAATCAAACGTCTACCTACATCATGAAAAGTAATCTTAAGCACATGCATCGTATAAATCAATAGAGTTTATCATAAAATTGCATGTGTGTGATATGGTAGTCAAATGAACACGCTCATGTCATGAACTTGGAATATAACTCGAATAACCATTTAACTATGTCTTGACTACGAATCTCACAATGTCAATTACACTCTCAAATGAAACACTCAGAAACAAGTCTTATTTTTCTAATATATGGGAGCAAAGGAAATATGTTTTCAAAACGAGAAACCGCTCATATATAACTCGGAAAAGACGCATGACACGAAAGAACAGTAGTCTCATGGATAGGACGCTAACAATCAAGAAAAATTAATCGTAACCATGTTTTAATCCCCTCCCATCGTTTATATATCCAAACCGTATTGCTAGGATCAAATAGGACTTTTCAAAGGTTGTAATGTGGCTCGGCCAATGAAAAATGATACAAAGGATTAATTAGGTAGTTTTAGAATGGTATTGTAAGGCATGTTCTATTTCTTTCATTCGTCTCTTCTACCAAGTTTCATATTTTCATTCTCTTCCTTTTCATATTTCTTTTTTAATTTCTTTCCTCTTTTTTTTCAATCTTTTTTTTCTTTTTTTTTCTTTTCTTTTTCTCTATTCTTTTCCTTCTCGTTGCTTTTGAAACAAATATTCAATAAATAACAAGGCAACCACCCCAAACATCATCTTATTTTCTTCTTCTTCTTCTCAATCACACACCACCTTAACACCACTAAAAGTTGATCAATCTTTTAATGGTAAACTCCAAGTTGGCCAAATTGGAGCAAAAACAGGATAATGGTAATTTAATAAAAAACAACATTTTAATGGCTCAAGGGGGCGAACTAAGGAAATTTTATAATTTATCGGTCGGCAGTAAACAAAGAGGGCTTACCATCATCTTCTATGGTCATATGGTTCTTTAATGTTTACGACAGAAGATTATTTAGCATGGTAACAAATATTTTAACTTGACTTATCAACCAAAACAAGAATAATGAGACTAAACAACGAGTTAATGCGATATTTCAATGAAATTCGACAAACACAATGCATTTGTAACCCTCTATAAAGAAAAGATAGGCTCAAAACCTCACCGGGTCTTAGTCTCCACCATGTGTTATCTAGAAATCCGAATCATGTTATAGTTCACATCAAACATGTATTCACGCGACCACGTGTAATGCATAGGTTTGTGTGCAAATCTATGATATAAAACTACGATTCGAACGATACATGACCTAAAACGTCATATCATGACTTCAGCAAATATTTAATCACATCTTCTCTTGTTTACCATTCTATAACAATCCAAGTTACATAACAAGATGTATCGACTAGATATTGCAAAGTCGTAAGTGACATAGTTTATTTAAGCACAAGTATCGAAAAAAAATTTCAAAATTCTGGTGTATATAATAATGTGCATGTAAGTGCTTACCCCCAAACTGAACCTTTCATTGTCCCCAATGAAACAATAAAATGAAAGAAAGGAGAGTAGGTAAGAAAGGAACGATAATAGTCGATCTCGGCACTCACAAATAGGTGAACGTATAATAATATGGAATCAAAGTTCAATTACTCCAAACGGAGCACTATTTCACCTGTTAATACTTAACAAAAGAAAATTAAACAAATAAATAAATAATAAAAGCTAATATATAATACATTTGTTTTTTTGTATATTTTGTTATTTATTTATCATTTTTTTTTACAATAGAAACTAAACTAGAATTAAAAGAACGTAAAGGAAATAAAGAAAAACAAAACTAGAACTATGGAAACAAAGATAAACTTAAACGAAAAGAACTGAAAAGAACAAACAGAAATGAAAAACAACTAGATAGGTTGGAGAAACAGAAGGTCAAAGAACAAAGAGAAAAATTGAGAAATCCCCACCTCGCGTGAGCGGACCGCGGGATCGACCCTCGTTGGCGCGAATTCCTCTGCAAGTTTAAGCAGAATCTTATTTTACGTTTTATAAAAGAAAAATTTCTAAGTCCCCAGATCGCGCGAGCGGGCCACTCGAGCGACCTCCTCGCACGCGTGAATTCCGGCGCGAGGTGATACTGAGGCTATATATCACATAAGGTTTTTTTTTAAAAAAAATTCACTAAAGTGCAAGCTCGCGCGAGTTGCAATTTTTCCTCTTTTTCTTTATTTTTTTTGTATATAAACTAAAAATAAGTTTACTCCGACCCCCAACCTATTCAGAATGACCAAAACTAACTCAAAAAGACCCAAAAATGACCAAAAATAATAGAAACAGACGAACTAAAGATTGGGTTGCCTCCCAAGAAGCGCTATCTTTTACTTCTTTAGCTAGACCATTCTAGCTCAAGATTTAAGTAGGTTGAAAATCAGAGTTTGTACCCTTTAAGATATCAGGAAGAGCCCCGTGATAAGCAGAAATAACGTCGCTTTGAATTAGTTCGACCGACGGTTCTTCCGTATTATGTTCAAAATGATTTTGTACCTTCGGAGTAAATTCATCTTTGGGGTCCTGATTATTCAAATTCATCCGCTCACTACAAATTATATTATTTTCCTCACCCATATTCAGTTCTTTGTTAAGCTCAATATTCCGCCTTACCTCACATTCCGCCTCACATAGGTAATCGTCGTCTTTAGGAGGTTGATCGATAGCATTAAATACATTTAATTTTAAGTTCATGTTCCCAAATGACACCTTCATTACCCCCGTCCGACAGTTAACATGAGCGTTAGCGGTTGCTAAGAATGGATGGCCTAAGATGACAGGAGTGTGTTTCCTAGCATCTAGCACGGGTTCAGTGTCAAGGACTATGAAGTCGACAGGATAATAACATTTATCAACTTTTACTAAGACGTCCTCGACGATTCCTCTAGGGATTTTAATAGAACGATCCGCTAATTGTATGGTAGCGGCCGTAGGCTTAAGTTCACCTAGTCCTAGTTGTTTATAGACGTGATACGGTAAGAGATTAACACTAGCTCCTAAGTCAAGGAGAGCCCGATGAATGATAGTGTCACCTATGACACATGAAATCGTAGGCGTACCTGGATCTTTATACTTCGAAGTAGCGTGTTGGAAAATTGAGCTCACTTTTTCTGTAAGAAATACCTTTTTAGGAGTATGACTGCACAACTTGCACTTTTGCGTACAAAGGTCTTTTAAACATTTCACGTAAGCATGTATTTGTTTTATAGCATCGAGGAATGGAATATTAATTTTTACTTGTTTAAATACTTCGAGTATATCTTCAGTTTTTGATGTTTTCTTTGAAAAATTTGACGGTTCCTCAACGTTTGGTGGAAAAGGTAGTTTTGGAATATACGTCGTCGGGATTGATTCTTTTTCTTTCTTATTTTGACTCACCTCCTCACCATTTTCTTTATTCGAATGTACGTTTATATTTTTCTCACCCTCATCCGGAATTACCACAACTTTCTCTTCCCGAATAGTTGTCCTAGTCGAAATGGCATTCACGTGCTCACTCGACCCCCCATTCTCACATTGTCCCTTAGGATTTTGAATAGTTTGACTAGGCAACTTACCCTCGTTTCTACGACTCATAGCATTAGCTATTTGTCCCATTTAGGATTCAAGCTTCGCAATGGATTGTGTGTGAGAGCGCACTATCTGTGCTTGTGCTTGTACTTGTGTTTCGATATTCTTAAGGGATGCCAACACTGTCTCCTCAAAAGCGTTAACCCTTGGAGGGTTAGGATTAGGAGGAAGGTGTTGGTATTGAGTTTGTTGAAATTGGGGTCGATAAGTATTAGGAAAATTAGTCGCTTCATTATTATTATGATTATTATTATTTTTCCATGAATAATTAGGATGATTTCTCCATGGCATGTCCGGATTATTAGTCATAGGATTAAAATTATTTCGTAGGAATTGTTGAATAGAATTAATGTGTTGCTCCACGAATTTCGGATATTGAGATGCAGAAGGACATGCGAAGATATTATGAGACGGTTCAGAACATAATACACATACTTCAGAAGAAGGTGGAGTAGACCTATTTTCCATCATCATAAGTTGGTCAAGTTTTCTATTTAATTCTTGTATTTCGATTGAATGACTTGACTCAACTTTTACCTCTCTTTTTGGTGGTGGCAGGTATCCTTCAGAATGTAGTGACACAGCCTGGTACATTGAGTTCTCGCTTAACGTTTCGAAAATCTTCCATGCCTTGTTGGCGCTTTTGTGTAGGAATGTACCCGCACAAACGACATCGACGGTATTACGGACAGAGGGAATAAGCCCCTCGTAGAAGACTTAAACTAATTGCCACTTAGGAACCTGATGATGTGGGCATAAGCGTAATAATTCTTTAAACTTTTCCCAAGTATCATAAAGTGTTTCCCCATCTTGCATCACAAATTTGTTATGGATTTCCTTATCTGATTTGTACGCATAATAGGGAAATTTTTTTGTAAAAATGCGGTGTGTAAGGCTTCCCAGGTTTTAATTGTATTTAGCTCCAAAGATTGGAGCCAATACTTCACTTTATCCCTTAAAGAGAATGGGAAGAGACGTAGTTTTAATTCATCATCAGTGAAATTCTGGGTTTTTAACGTAGAGCAAATATCTTGAAAATCTCCTAAGTGCTGGTAAGGGTCTTCATTAAAACGACCATCGAATGAAGGAAGTAGCGAGATGGTAGACGACTTTATCTCAAAGTGAGATGCCGTCGCCTCCGGTAATTCGATACCTGCGTGAGGCGTGCAAGTTGTAGGAATAAAGTAATCCCTAAGCGGAGGCGGCGGAGGTATATTAGGATTGGGATTATTTTTGTTATTTCCATTATTTTCGCCGTCGGCCATTGGAATAGGTTCTATGTTAAAAGTTCAAGTTTTTCGTAAATGTCTAAGGGTACTTTGAATTTTAGCCTGAAACAACGACGATGGTTTTGGAGTCGACTCGTCGTCTATTATCAACTGAGCTCTAGGAGCTAGGGTTGAAGACTTATTGATTCTAAGGGTACGTTCAAGTTCAAGATCGAAAGGTTGTAATTCCGGTTTATTTGAACGTGTACCAAACATAAACTAACAGAAAATACACTAAAACAACGACTGACTCAACAAAAACAAAAATAACTACGCAAGTAATCAAGCACGCAAGCACACAGTACTACTATGATGCATGTAATTATCCTTATGCAGTGATTCGCGTCAAAGCCAAGCGCCCCGGGTTTCTTAGCTAATGCAGTGCTCACTCCACACCTAACCTAATGCAAGTAATTGCGTCTCAGCGCCCTAACTTACAATGAATTGAAGCAAATTTCAAAGGAAGCAATTTACTTGAATTATTTTTATTTATTTATTTTTCGTGTAAGCTCCTTTGACGTGCACAGCAGTTCCACGCGAAACGCTAGAATTTTGAGTACTTAAGAAATTACAAAAATAAAAAGAAAAGTTAGTGACTCAAAATAAAACGGAAAAATAAGAAAAAGAAAACCTAATCTAATATTTACGAATTAACTAAACTAAGATTCTAAAACTAAAGGTAGTAATGCAATCCCCGGCAACGGCGCCAAAAATTAATCTTGTCAAAATCAAGATATAAAAGTATGCTTAACTTATGCTTTACTTTCAAAAGATTTGCAGTGTGGAAGTAAAGGTCGAACCCACAGAGATTGAATACTACGCACTTTAATTTTGGAAACCTAAATTTAGTTAATTAAGAAAAACGGATTTTTGATTTAATTTGAATTAAACTAATAACAATAGAAGTAAATCTAAATTATGAAAGCAATTAAATATTTATTTTTATAATAAGTTTAAGGAACCTAGGATTGTAAATCCACCACTAGCTTCATAATAAGGGTATTTACGAATTACTTCAGCTTATTAAGTTAGATGATAATGGGGAATGGTAGCTACAAGCCCAATTCCTCCTTCAAGAAAATAATTATGGTTCAAGCACCAACATATTCCATTTTCGGTTAGCACGAATTATCCCACACTAAACTAGGGTTGTGGTATAATCCGTTTAATCTAGGCATGGACTATTCGGATACTTGATAGCACAATTCAATTTAAGCACCATTACATGTAAATAATCTAAACAAGCACAGCAAGCATAGATCATTGAGCACACTATCATCAAAATAGATCTAAGACAAGAGTAAACTTTGAAAGTAACGATTTAATCAATAAAAGCACGATTTATTTATAAAAATCCTCAGAACATGTAAATGTCATCCATACATAATAAAACTAAAATAAAAACATAAAATACAACCTATTACTTGGCTAGGGTTTCATTGAAACCCTAGATCTTGAGTTTAGTTAGCCATAGAATTGATGAACGGCAAAAGGTTGATGGAGGAGGCCATGGGAATCCTTAGTCTTCTTCTTCTTCTCCTTGCTTTCCTCTCTTCAATGACTGAAGTTTTTGTTGTATATGGATGTATAATAATTGTCAACCTAAGAATTAAATTATAATTGAGTATTTATAGATTTAGAGCAAGTTTGGAAGCTTTCCTAACCCAATTCGCACTAAAACTGCTGTATTTAGCTTTCCAAACATAATTAGGCAGTTTCGTTCGCGTAGGAGTCTTCAGAATACTGAAATACACGTATTTGGTTTTTACACAGGTCGCGCTAGCGCGATTCTGAGAGGTCGCGCGAGCGAGTTCTTGGGTTTCGTGCAAGCGGGCCACTCGCGCGATGTGGTTTTTTCAGCTTCTTTTCTTCTGCTTTTTCACCCTATTTAGCTTGAAATCCTTACTTTTCTCCAAATCCTGACAGAAAATAGAAAACGAAGTAAAATTATACAAAAATAGGATAAAAAAGTACTAACAACTGTGAATTAAGGCATGCAATTAGGATTTGTTCTCTCCCGATCAATATTGATCCAACAGTGACACGATTTTTTTTTTAGAGTCACTATGGATCTTGTTGTATAGATCTTTCTTCTAGACTACATTTGTAGCCCGTGCAATGCACGAGAGATTTGCTACAATTCAAACATTTGATAGATACAACTCTATAAAATCATTGAAATCTAAGGGCCAGTTTGATAAAACTGATAATTAATTACTGAAAACTAAGGGTGTATTTAATAACCTAATTAAGTGGTGAAAATGAAATTTTTTGGCACTTTTTTTTCCAGAGCATTTGATAAATGTATCACTTAATTAAAAAAGCAACAAAAAACCCACTAAAAACTTTAAATGAAAAAAATCTACGAAATTAACCACTAGATGTAGTTTATTTCAATACTAAAAACACTATTTTCAGCATTGCAAATTCACTCACTTAAAATTTTCAGTGCCTAAAATTCAGCACTTAAAATTTTAGTTTTGAATTTTAAATACTGAAAATTTAAGAACTAAATTATGGTTAAAGTAAAATGTGGATAACCTCTTCTTTGGTTAGAACTCTTGCAGTTGAAAAATATATAAATTAGATTGGATGTGATCTAAAAAGTAGTAAATAATATACTTGGATTTAATGGTGTATATATGTATGTATAAAAAAATATATGAATTTAAGTGAAAAAATTCTACGAAACTAACCAATGAATGCAGTTTATTTCAATACTGAAAACACCATTTTTAGTATTGCAAATTCACTCACTTAAAAATTTTAGTGCCTGAAATTCTGCATTTAATTTTTTAGTATTGTCAAACAGATTCTTAGTGTTCAAATTTATGTAGTGAAAATTTACGAACTAAAACATGGTTAAAGTAAAATGTGGAAAACTTCTTGTTTGGTTAGAACTCTTACACTTGTAAAAGATATAGATTAGATTAAATATGATCTAAAACGTAGTAAATAACATACTTGAATTTAATGGTATCTATGTATGTATAAAAAAAAAGGGTTAAACACACGTACGCCCCCTGTGGTTTAAACTTTGGCACTAATATCCTCTGTCATTTGGACTAAAGTGCAACTATTAAAATTTGTTGGAGCAAGCCAAAATGACCAAATTACTCCCAAGTCTTCATAACAATGTTAAAAATAAAATTTGTTTGCTTCAATTCATTTAGGAAGAAACATATGGTTTTGAATTGGGTGAGAAAGAATCTTTAATATTTTTTACAATTTTCTTGGTGTAGGTCATGTGCTTGACCCAAAGAAAATGATTTATGACTTGTTTTCCTTTTAATATGACTTCTAGGGGCAAAAGAGCCATTTTACCCTTCAAATAAGGGCTCCCAAGTTTAAAACCGTTAATTTGGATGGAAAAAAGTTACAGTTGCACTTTAGTCCAAACCATAAGGGGTATTAGTGCCAAAATTTAAAGCACAAGGGGTAAGTTCAAATCAACCAAACCACAAGGGGGTGTAAGTGTATTTAACCCTAAAAATATGTGAATATCAGATAGTATTTTTTCACTAAGCAAATTTTATGTACGTAAATTTGTTGGTGATATTGTTATTTTATATAATATGCAGTTATATTAGTTTAGTTTGTGTCATGTATGTGTGTATATTTTGAGATATATGCATATATATACGGCCAGGCTCTACAGTGAACAAGGTAGAGTGAATATACCTAGTGAATAAATTTTTTTTCCTGAAAAAACCAGTGGGTCAGTGGGGCGCACGCTGTCAGCGAGGCAGCCTGCGGGTTTTTTTAGGCAAAAAAAAATATTCACTTATTCACTCTATCTTGTTCACTCTAAAGCTTGACCGTACATATGTATAGATATTTATATAGGAAATTGCTATGTACGTAGGGAATTGCTAGGTATACCCGTGTATTTGCTATTTATAACCAAATTCTTTTATTCTAATAATTTTTCTTCTAAAAATTCTCATGTTAGTAAAGTTGAGCGGTGTACATAGAAAAATTAGTCGTACATAGCAATTCTCATTAGATATTGATGAGATTTGAGATGGTTTAAAAAGAGATATGGAAATAGAAAAAAAAAGGGGGGAGAGAGAGAGAGAGAGAGAGAGAGAGAGAGAGAGAGAGAGAGAGAGAGAGAGAGAGAGAATACACATGTATATCTTATTAATTCTAGAGATATGGAAAATAGGAAGAAAAAAAATAGAATAATGTAAAAAAGTGGGAAAAAAACACTGAGTCGCCACGTGGTAGGCGTCTGATTCCACTTTATAATATATATGTTAGGTTACAAAGATATCAGTTTTATTCAAATTGGAGTTGTGGTTTGAAAGTTATAGCATTTTAAAGTTTGAAAAAAAAAACATTTCCTTAAAGAACGAGCTGAGGTGACAAAACAGAAAGAGTAATGCTAGACCCACACCCAAATCTCACACCCATTCATCTACACCCTGATGTGGACTAATAGGAAGAGGAGAAAGACTGTGGAATCTATTGTGGTCCACACCACTTTACAATCTCTCTCCTCCTCTCATTGATCCACATTAGGGTGTGGATGGATGGGTGTGAAATTTGGGTGTGGGTGTAGCATTACCCAAATAGAAACAACAATGCTCTACATGTGTGACGAAGGTAAATTTGTCAATATACTTATTTTCAGTTTGAAAATGGACTTAAGGCCATATAATTCAAAAACAATTGTCCTTAGATCCTTACAAAATCGGGTAACAGTCCATTCTAGAGACTGTTATTTAATTTTCCCAAGAAATAATAGGGGTAATTAGAATTTAGTCCATTTTAGGAAAAAATAAATATTTATTGTAAGGAGATAGAGATGACATGGTAACCTAACCAGCCAAATCTTTTTATCAATCCATCTGGCCACTCATTTATAAGGGAATCCCTTCCCACATAAGCTCAAACTCTTTCCACAAAAACTAAAAACTTCCCTTGTTAGATACATTACAAATAGTGAAGTGATAATTACAATAACACTCCCTAAAATATGACTCTTTTCGAATACCACCCTAAATTTTAAAACTCGACAAATTGACCCCCTCAATTATTGAATTTTTTCACTAACACCCCTTTCTGATAAAATTCGTCCAAACCAAATACCGTTTTTGTATCATGTAAGCAATATATGATACAACAATACTGACAACATGATATTTATTTATTCCTCCTTTGAGCTGTTGAAAATTTTAGGGCAATATTATCCTTTGTTGCACACATAATTGCTCTTTGTATATAAAATTTTATGCATTTTTGTTCTAAAATGTTCAACAACTCAAAGGAGAGGCAAAAATGTCATGTTTTTAACACTTTCACATCATGTTTTGGTAACATAACACAAAAGTATTCATTTTTTAGGATGACTACCTAACCTAAGGGATGTTTTGAAATATTATAATAGTCTAGGGGGTCAATTTGTCAAGTTTTATAGTTTAGGGGGTATTTGAAAAAGGCAATAGTTGAGGGGATTTGGGTATAAATTTACCCTACTTTTTAAGCATTGGATCCAATAGTGATTTTTTTTTTTAGCGAAAGGACCTTCACATATAAAACTGGACAAAAATCCCTGACGATTTTGTGAAGCTTGGTGAAATTTCACAATATCGTCGGAAAAGGTTGTAAAATCTCACAATATTGTCGGAATTTTTGTTTAAGGGAGGCTTGGTCTAAGGTCCTTAAGATTGAGTCAATAAGGCCTAAAAGACATGCCATAAATAAAAAAAAATCCCATAAGGACACACTCTAAAAAAAATAGCTCCTAAAGTCACTTAGATTTTGAATTTCATTTTAAGAGACAAAATTGCCCCTAGAACCCTAGCGAGCCCACCACCACCTCCATCTGTCTTCTCTCTCTCAAACTTTCTCTCTCCTCCCTGCAATGGTGTTTGCTGTTGCCGCCGCCACTACCACCTTCGTGCGCCACTAGGAACAACCACCACCACCATCACGCATCACTGCAAGCCACCACCGCCATCATCATCGCAAACCATCGCGAGCTACCACCAGCACCATCACATGACACTACGAGCCACAACTTATACCATCACCAGCAACCACCAATGCCATCGCAAGCTACCACCACTACCTTCTCATGCCACCACAATCTAGCATCATCACTATCGTGCACTACCATGAGCCACCACCATCACTATCGCAAGCCACCACCACCTTTTTTTTTTTTTTCATTTTTGGGTGACTAGCCTTGTAGGCCCTAGGGCTTGGTAGGATGCGAATATCTTAAGTTAAATTTTACGTATTATTATTTAAGTTAAGTGAAATTTTACTTAGCTTTGAATTATAACAAGTGAAATTCATTTAACCTTTTCAATGAAATTTCACTTAACTTTTATTGTGGCGAAGTCATACGATTTTAGGAGAGGGTGTGGGAGTGGTCATCAGAGGTATGCTCTGTATGTGGTGGTCGCCGGAGGTCAGGAATGATAGGGGTGGTGGCCGAATGTAGCAGAGGTGATCGAGAGAGGTGGCGGGAGGTGGTGGTCGTCGGAGGTCAAATGTGATGGGGGTGGCCGTCGGAGATGACGGGGGTGGTGGCCATAGTTACACAAACAAAGTGAATAAGAAAAAGTAGAAAAGTTACACAAAAGGATAGTCAAAAGGAGTATATTATATTGAGGAAAAATATACAAGATTTCAAGATGACATCCTCCGTAAATGATACATCTATTTATAGACTTTATGGACTATAACCACTTATCAAAGTGGTTAAATGACATTTATTACTTTATGACCATTACAGTATTCCTAAGGACTAATATAGTAGAAGGTCTATAATTGTTTTACATTTGTGGAGAGGGTTTATCCACGTGTCCTCTTCCCCATGTTTGAAAAGTGACCCTGTCTGGATTACTTTTTCTTATTGCAGAAATCTCCACGTGTCTTGGATAAGGTTGGAATCGTTCCAGAGTCTTCTCCAATAATTCACCCTTGGCTAGGTCCCACTATGCTTCCATTGCATTTACCAGGTTTTGGTATGCTTCGTCATCAAAGTCGTGGGTGCTTTCGTCATCTGGGTGTCTGGCTGAACTTTTGTGAACAAAATTGCTCCACGTCATCTGCTGTCATAGACAGATCTAGAGAAGATCTAGTTGATCTCTCTTCTTTAGTCTTAGTAGCAGTTCTTCTACTTCTTTGACTTGTTCATATGTCCTTGTATAGGATATAGCATGGTAAGTAACAAATAGTATTCTGTTTCCATGTATGGGAGAGTTACTGATCTGTTAATATCTGCATCATTTGATGAGATAGATATAAGACTATCTACCCAATATTGTGCCAGATCTAGTTTTCTAACCACATATGATGAATTAGTTTTTATTAAATCATTTACGAATTCCCATTCTTCAGTTGGTTTAAGATACCAAATCTGATATGGTTGAAAAAAAATTTCTCTTTGTCTCCATCCAATGGTGCTTGCAATCCAAAAACTGAAGTATATATTCTGCATATATGTTCGTACTATATAGGAAATCATGCACTTAATCATTGCTCGGAAATAAATTCAACTGTGTGATTCAAGAATCTGAAAAATAACTTGATTAGCTATTCCCCATTGATTATCTTCATAATATCATTCTTCGTGGTTTACAAAGATGGTTATTTTAGGAATCCCATCATGAAAATTAATTTTTTCATGGGATCAAAAAAGTAATGCAAGAATCATTTCTTGATGATCTTCCACCTTTTCTTTAATTTGAATAAAAATATCTTTTGGAAGAAGATGACTTGCTTTTTCAAAGAGACATTCTTTTAATTTTTTCAAAAATTGGATCTGACAAATCATGGCTTATGAGATCAGATATTTGACGAAAATTGTTTATTTTCTCAAAATTAAAATCTTCTGCCCAATTCATTTGTTTAATGATATTGAAATCAAGATTTTTAAGACTAGATAATTTGGCTATTTTCTCATCTAGTCTAGCTGTTTTTTCAGCTACTTTATCTGTCAAAGCACTCATATGCTTTCGAAATTTAGATCTTTCATTAGCACAATGGGTTTTCCATACACCATTGAGTTCATCATAAATTTTCATAGGTAATCTAGGATTATTAAAATTGGAACTCCCAGATTCATTATTCTTAGGTGTCTGGGTATTTTCAAATCTTGGCATATGCTCAAATTGCTTGTTTGTCAATGGCATAGGAATAGTAGTGTAGTAGGCTTTCTAGCCTTTGTCATGCTTTCATAAGATTGATAGCATGCTCCATGAAATTGATTAACTTGCTGATGGCATTCTGGCCATGTTTGATATATGCCTGGTTTGCATCCAGTGAAAACAACATAAACTTTCCTTTGGAGTTCATTTGCCTTTTTGGAAATGGTAACCCAATCTCCTTATGAGGTTTGTTTACCCTTAATCATGCTCCTTAGCGTAGCAGTTCCTGCTAAGCAAATCTGCAAGCAAATTATTTATACCTTTAAGAAGTTCTACCTCAAAAGTATATTAAAAAATTTTATTATACCAAGCCAATCTTCTTGTTCAATGGATTTTTTATTTACAAGGAAATCTTTGATAGCTTTATTGTCTGTTCTGACAATAAAGTTTTCTGGTGCTAAGTAAATATGAAATCTTTTAATTGCTAATTTAATAGCAAGTAATTCTTTTTCAAAAATGATATATTTCTGTTCGTTTGGTTTAAACGTACCAGAATTATATCCACAAATAAGTTCTTCTTTCTGAACATACAAGGGAATTGGTTCCTTTCTTGGTTTTATAATATTAACCGAAAGAGGTGGTTCCTCTTCTGGCCATAAAGAAGCAGGAAAAGCTTTTAATACACATCCCCAGCATGTATCAGAAGCATCTGTTTCTAAAATTAATTTATCTCCATATTTTGGAAGATAAACATATGGTAATTGTGAGATATTATCCTTAATCTGTTTGAGTAAGGTAACATCCTTATCAGTCCAATCAAAAATAATATCTATTCTTAGTTTGCTAACCAAGGAATTTCTATTTTTGATAAATTTTGAATAAAATTTTGTCTGTAATTTAGAATTCCTAATAAACTTTGTAATTGAGTTTTGTTTTCCAGTATATCAGGAAAATCACGAACTTTTGCTAAAATATGTTCTTGTAATTTTAAACCCTTTTGATTTAAAATTATTCCCAAAAATTCAATTGATTCTTTTTCTAGCTCAATCTTTTTTGGTGACAAAATGATTCCATGTTTTTTAAATCGTTCACAAATAAGTTTTCAATGATGTTTATGCTCCTCTCTGGTTTTGAAGAAGATGAGTATGTCATCAATGTATACAACACAAAAATCTTTTAGATCTTTGAAATAATTGTATCCATCCATCTCTGATAAACTTGAGGTGCAATGTTTAATCCAAAGGGCATGACCTTCCATTGGTAATGACCTCTAGGGGTGCTAAATGCTGTCAACGGTTTTGACTCTTCAGTTAATTGGATTTGCCAAAATCCACATTTTCAATCAAATTTACTAAAGAATTTTGATCCTTGGGTTAAGGAAATCAAAACATCTTTTCGAGGTATAAAATATCCGTCAAACTCTAATTGCTCATTTAGCCTTTTATAATTGACTACCATTCTAACTTTTCCTCTCTTAATTTTTGCATGGTTTCTTACCATGAAAGCTGGGCTTGAGTGAGGTCTAGTGGTTTCTTCTATAAGTTTCTTGTCTAGAAGTTCTTGAGTTTGAATATCAAATTCATCTATATCCTATTTGGTATAGATCATAGGTGTTACTCTAATGATAACATTAGGATCTCTTAACTTTAATGTACAAAATCTAGGACTTTGAGGCCATAATTTTAATGGATTTTCACTAAAATTTTCTTCTAAGATTTTATAAATCCAATGTGATTCATCAATAGTTTTGATGATGGGTGTCATTTCACCACGTGGAACGGGCGCAAACTCTATATCACATACATATTTATGTTGTTCAAGCAAAGGTATCTGAATCAAAGTATTTTTGATACTCAAAGCAATACCTTTGTTAAAGATATGCATGGGTAAATATTTATAAATAAAATTATTTCCTAAAAAGAAATCACCATGCATATAAGGAAAACACAAGATTTTAGGTATGATGAATTTATTTTCACCTAACCAGACTACTACATGTTTAGCTTTAAACTGAATTGAGGTGTGATTTCCATCAATTCCTGTGGCAAGGATAGGGTGTTTCATTAAAGTCCATTTTTCCTTGGGAATTGCATTCCATTTACAAGAACTAATAGTGGCTCCTGTGTCTATTAGCACACTAAGGTTATATGGTTTATAACCTACAAAATTAAATGTTCCTTGAACATATGTATATCTCTTTTATCCTTGACTAGGAGAAAAAAATGATAAAATCATTTTTGGTTTTAAGATGATAAATAGAAGCAAATTTTATTTCATCTTCCTTTTGAAATATTGTTCTGGGTAAAATTGGAACTTGAACATTTTTGAATCCAATGCTGTTTTGTCTACTGGATTCTCCTTTTTCTAATTGTTTATTAGAAAAATCTCTTTCAAAGACAGAGGTAGATTTTGTTTTTCTTTGATTATGAATATACAAGTTTTTTTTCCTGAAGCTTGTAGATTCAACATAGGAGTTGTATTTCACCTATTTTCTTCTTCTGCGAGATCTGAAATTAACCATTGTCTAGAAATTTCTAGATCGCTCTAGTTAATCAATCTGGGTTGAATAACTATGTCAAAGGGTCTAGGTTCAAAAATTTCTACTAATTTATTTTCTGTTTGTTTGACCCTAGTTTCGGTAAACCTTGTTAATTCATGGATTGTTTTCCATTTAATTGACAAGTCATGGGAATTTGCTTTCATAGCAATTCCTTTTGCCTTGATCCTTATTCTAACTGTGTCTTCAATATTAGGATCATTTCCTGAAATAAAGAAATTTGGTCTAATGTTAAACCAAATTACCACTACAAAAAAATTTGTCTTTTGTGACGGACAAAATCCGTCACAAAAAAGGTGAAATTCCGTCACAAAAAGTATTTGTGACTGTATTGCACCTTTTGTGACGGATTTGTGCCTGACACAAGTTAAAGGCGTCACAAAAAATCTGTGTCGGTCAAATTCTGTCACAAATAAGTATTTGTGACGGATTTTGTGTCGGATTTATGTGTGACACAAAAAATAGTGTCACATATACCTATAATTTGTGACGGTTTAATTGTGTCGACCAAAACTGTCACAAATAGTATTTGTGACGGATTAGTTTGCGACACAAATAGTAGTGTCACATTTGATTTGAGGCACTTTATTTGTGTCGACCTAAAACCGTCACAAATACTATTTGTGACGGTTTTGGACAAATAGTATTTGTGACGGAATAAATAGTGTTTGTGACGAAATTTTAAATATTGTGACGAAATTTTAAATATTGTGACCACAATTATTACCAAAACCGTCACAAATATTATTTGTGACGGAAATTTATATATTGTCACCAAAAATCATTATTACCAAAATCGTCACAAATATTATTTGTGACGGAAATTTACATATTGTCACCAAAAATCATTATTTCTCCATCAAAATAAATTATGCCATACTTATTTTTAACAACAAGAACCACATAAAATTTAAAAGCATATTAATTAAAGATAAAACAAGAGACAATAAAGCATACGTTCATACATAATTGTTTCATAGCTGACATTAGTAGAAATAAAAATAAAATGATAACAGTCTAAATAAAGTCATTACATTCATAATTGATTCAATTAAAAAGGACAAATTATACTCTAATCCCTTGCCACAACCTGAAACAAAAAATGAAAGTTCAATTAAAAATATAATAATGCAACCCCCTAGCAACCTAAAGAGCAAAACAAGACCAAAAATACAAATAAAAAACTATCCAAACAAGCAACATGAACCAAAAAAAAAAGGCTCGAAGATTCCTGAAAAAAATCGGCAGAGTTTCCTCTATTTCTACAACATCCGAAAATTTTCATAAACCCGTGTAAATAAATTTATCACAATCCAAAATCAACATACAACTCTTTGGCACTTTCATGATTTAGCATACTAAATTTTAGCACAAATTTCTTCTCAAAGTTCTACGAACAACATGATGAGTCTAATGTTAGTTCATGCTACACAACAAATAATCGAAGATCACCAACCCTAATTATGAATGCACCACAACTCACAATTCTCCTTATTAATACAAGATAATCAACCATATTGTTTCACTACATAAAAACATACACTCATACACTACAACTCACAATTATGCCCATCAACACAATTAATAATGAATAGATAATAAACTAGAGCTATATCTAACAATTTGGTAGTAAACTACATGTACAAAGAAATTACCTCATCATCTTGGTTCGTATCTCCATCAGCCTCAGAGTTTGGGCGGTGCACACTTGATGAAGTAGGAACCTACAAAAATACAAATATTACATCAAAATTTTGAAAACATTCCAAATTTCTCTATTAGAAATATAAGTGCAATATTTGTATTTGTTACCTGGTTACCGACACTAGATGGGCCATCTCCAACCTGTCGACTCCCTCCCTCTATCCCAGATCGAAACAAATTTATCACTTCAGCAATCCGTGAATCGAGCAATGCATTGACCTTTTCAACTATTCTCTGCTCCAGCTCCATATCTCTAGATCTGGTTTGCGTCCCTGCTCCTGTGCCAACAACAGTCCTCGGAGTGGCCCCTGCCCCGTAAGTCTTAACTCGACCACGAATATCAGGTCCTATGACATCCGTAAATACCTTCTCCTTAAAGGCGGTTGTACGCTCTTCCACTGAAACTGTATCCAGTCGACTTTTCATCTCAGCCTACAATGTTACATATATGAGTTTAGTATACATGAAAAAAATACTATGTCGTTTCAACTTTACCTTTCATTTAACAAAAGAGAGGAAATATATTATAACATATGAAAAAAATACTATGTCGTTTCAGCATCTACATTTGTTTTTTGTTTCTGAGCCTCCTCTCTTTTCCTTTTTTTTTTTGATAATATCATCCTTCTTATACTCAGTTTCCATTTCAGTGTCACTCAACTGTTGCAATAACTCTGATCCTGACAACCTTTTGGGCTTTCCTCCATATTCCCGACAACCATCGAAGGACACTCTGTCTTTTCGAAATTTATGTGATGGTTTTAAAAAGCGACGATGACCCATGTAACAATACTTACCACCATTTTTCAACCAGGTAGAATGAGTGTCCTTGTTACAACAAGGACAAGCAAATTCACCTCTTGTGCTCCATCCAGATAAGCTAGCGTATGCAGGAAAGTCATTGATTGTCCACAACAATGCTGCATGCAACTTGAACATCTGGTTGGTTGATGCATCGTAAGTTTGCACTCCCTCATCCCACAATTCCTTCAACTCCTCAATTAGTGGTTGGAGATATACATCAATCTTATTACCTGGTCCTTTTGGACCATCAATAAGCACCGACAAAATGAAGAAAGGTTGCTTCATGCACAACCATGGTGGCAAGTTATACGGAATGAGCACAACAGGCCATGTACTATGAGCAATAGACATTGACCTGAACGGATTGAATCCATCTGATGCTAACCCAAGCCTAACATTCCGACTATCACTAGCAAAAATAGGGTTTCTTTCATCAAAATTTTTCCACGCAAGAGAGTCTGCAGGATACCTCTGCACACCATCACTTGGACGTGACTCTGCGTGCCATTTCATGAGCAAAGCAGTCTTAGATGACATATAAAGTCTCTCCAATCTAGGCTTTAATGGAAAATACCGTACTTGTTTTGCTGGTATTTTTTTACCATCATTTGGATGGTCATCGAATTTTTTGTATCTTGATTCACCGCAAAACTCACAATTATCAAGTTTCTCCGCCTCGTTGCGAAACAACATACAACTATTGGGGCATGCATCCCATGAGTTGTAATTAAAACCCAAGTTAGAAACTATCTTACTGGCTTCATAGAAATTTTTCGGCAATTTTACATTCTCCGAAAATGCCTCATTTAACAATTCCAACAACATCGTGACAGACTTGTCCGTCCATCCACAAAGAACTTTCATGTGCAAAAGTCGGACAACAAACGAGAGTTTTGTGAACTTTTTACAATCTGGATACAACTCAATCTGCTCATCTTGCATGAGTTTTAAAAAATTTGAAGTTTCTTCATTAGGCCCTGCCATATTATCCATATTTGGAATTCCCATTGCCTCGTGTACCATTTCTTCCATTTCATCTCTAATATCTGAACTCATTGACATGTCAATCTGCTGTTGCTCTCGATTTTGACGTAAAGAAACATGTGATTCTCCATGATAAGTCCATTTCTTATACCTTTCAAGAAATCCCTCTAAGATTATATGTTCTCTCACAACATTTCGTGATTCATAATAACGATTGGCACAAACTTTACATGGACAATAAATATCCGAGTCAGGACACTTATTGGCATATGCAAAATTTAAAAAGTCATCAAGTCCTTTCAAAAATGCCACTGAAGTCCTAGGTAATCCAATCCAACTTCTATCATCCATGTATACTTTCTTGAACTGTTATCACATAACAAGAATCACAATGAGCCAACTTGAGCAACGAAAGATTTAATAAACTGTAGGAAAGAGAGACCTCTACAAGCTTAAGATATTGATCCTAAATTAGAGAAAACAAGGCCACTATTCACATAGATAAGCATAGATAAGAACTTTTTGATATACTTTTTGTTTCGCTTACAAGAGAGAAATTACTAATAGTAGGAGTTGAAACAAGGTCCTCTTATTTTAACTTCACTCTCTTTGATATAATTTTTGTTTCACTTACAAGAGACCCATGTAATTTATACAATATCGGTTTCTCAGTACTGGCAGATTAGATTAGATGCTTTTGTGTGAGCGTGCGCGCGCGCGCGTGTGTGTGTGTGTGTGTGTGTGTGTGAGAGAGAGAGAGAGAGAGAGAGAGAGAGAGAGAGAGAGAGAGAGAGAGAGAGAGAGAGAGATTAGATTCCATTCTCTCTCATGAAGGTTTTCGCTTCTTTTCAGTTTCCCCTCTTTTATGGATTCGTAACAACTAACAAACCACATCTTCATCTCTAGAATTTCCCATTTGCAAATTAGATACACAAATTACACTATATATATTACAAACACACATAATTGATAATTGTAATAATTTGAGCTGCAAATGTGTTTATAGATTTGGGTGTGGTCTGAAATTGTGCTTGTGCTTGAGCTAGAGTAGGAGCCTAAATGAAGTTTTTTTTTTTTTTGGTCTAGTCTTCAGTTAATGCATATCAAACACTTTTTCATAGATTATGTAATAAAGAACTCTATATAGTATGCTTGTTGAATAAACCTAATTAGTACTTTGGATCAATCCAAAAGGGTGTCCTTAACATGAATAAACACTTTTTCCGTGTCCCAAGTCTTCATATCTTTCACTTCGTTTACCACCAAGACCACAATTCAGTACCAATAATTATAGCTATAAAAAAAGTGATTCACGCCCCCACAAAAAACATCCCCTCGGGTTTTCAATTTACTGAACAGTTGGTAACTTGAACACCATTTAATGCTTAGAAACAGAAATAGGAGCATTATCAACGTACAAAAATAATCCAACCATATAGTGAACTATTTAGCTCCAAATAATAAGTAGAGGTTGAATTACTTAAACAATTAAAAGACTTTGAATAAATTTAATAGCACAAGGACAATAAGAAATTGAAACTAACGGCTTAATTTTCAAGAAGCAAACCCACATGATTGAACACATGATTAAAGCTCTGCTTTCACTAATTTTACAGTATTTACTTAGATCAAGTAGAGGTTGGTTTAATAAAAATTTGAAAGATTTTGAATAATTTAATAGCATAGAGGCAATTAGAAATTGAAATTAATGGCTTAATCTTCAAGAAGCAAACCCACATGATTGAACCCATGATTAAAGCTCTGCTTCCACTAATTTTACAGCATTTGGATTAAAAAAGTTTAATAATTGATGAGTTTCAGAGACACAAAACAATTCACTTCAGGAGTGTACAAGTATAATAGTATTTACAGATTATAAACCAACGGAAGAGACAGATAAACTAATTAGGTAAGAGAGAGAGAGCCATGGTTTGATGCTTGGGGGACTCATCCTTCCTCAACAAATTAACTTGTAGCAAAAGGGCTTGAGTAATTTGCTACAATACAGAGATGAGAGATCCCTATGAATACACACGCATATATATATATATATATATACATATGGATACACAGAATGTATGTTAGTATAATATAGATGGATATGTCCTAAGTCCTAACTACTGTGATCCTTTTTTTCTTTTTTCTTTTTTTATTGTTTGGAAGTCAACCGAACTCTTTTATTGAAGTGAACATGAATTACAAGGAAGTTACAGGAAAATGTGTCATATTCATATTTTGCAAAATCCACAATTTAGATTAATTAAATGTTGAATAATATTGAATTAAATGTAATGAGCATGATGGTCTTTATAGAACAATGGGTTTTGAAAAAAATTAGAGTAAGAGAAACCACACAGATCTTTATTGCTAAATACTCCATTTTCGCAGGCACACAAAACTTACATTATAGGAGTAAGAGAAACCACACAGATCTTTGTCTTCTTTTAGAGAAAGTGAGAGATCGGTACAAGCCTGCGGTGGTTACATGAGTTCCCCAAAACATAGATCCATAGACAGAGATTGCTTCAGGGCTGCGGCGGCATCTTCGGCAGCGGCATCATTGGCGGCGACGGTGGGGTAAGAGAGAGAGAGAGAGAGAGAGAGAGAGAGAGAGAGAGAGAGAGAGAGAGAGAGGGCAGTGCGAGTGAAAGGAGGGAAAATGAAATCTACATTTAGGGCTACGTTTTTATCTCTTTTTCTTTTTCTTTTTCTTTTTTTTCCCTAACCTAATATTTTGGGTTAATTACAAAAATACCCCCTCTGGTTAGGCCTTTTATCAGTTACCCCCCTATACTTTAAATGTTATCACTAATACCCCCTGTGGTATGGACTAAAGTGAAATAGTCACTTTTCCCGTTAAAGTTAACGGAAAATGGGTAAAAATACAAAATTACCCCTATTACATGCTAATAAGAACACCCTTATATGCTTAAATGTTTATTAAGGCATATGTGGTATACTATTATATTATTTTGATATTATATTTGTTGTTAGAGATCATTCTGTAGTCACTTTGAAGTACATTCATGAGAGTAAATTTATTTAATTTTTTATCTAATTTTTTATCTATCCTTGGACACACACACACACCCCCACACCCCACATACAGTCTTGGCGATATATTATTATTTTTTTTATTTTTTATCTACTCTTAGACACACAATCTTGGTGATATGTTAGTTTTTTTTTAATCTATTCTTGACCACACACACAGGAAAATCCAGTGTAGTGATGTACTAAGATCTAAAAAAAATTAATCCCCAAACTTTTGTGTGTGTGTGTGTCAAATTCGCTCTCACAAAGGTACCCTTAAGTGACTACATAATGATCTTTAACAACAAATGTAATATCAAAATAATATAATAATGTACCACTTATGCCTAAATAAACATTTAAGCATATAAGGGTGTTATTATTAGTATGTAATAGGGGTAATTTTGTACTTTTATCAATTTTCCGTTAACTTTAACGGAAAAAGTGACTGTTTCACTTTAGTCAAAACCACAGGGGGTATTAGTGATAAAATTTAAAGTACAAGGGGGTATTAGATAAAAGGCCTAACCACAGGGGGTATTTCTGTAATTAACCCTAATATTTTTTGTGACGGATATGTACATTACCGTCACGAATAAAATATATTTGTGACGGATAGGTATGTTTCCGTCACGAAAAAAAAACTATTTGTGACGGATAGGCACATTTCCGTCACGAAAAAATATTATTTGTGACGGACATATTTCCGTTACAGAAACCGTCACAATAACTTTTTTTGTGACGAATTTGTGTCCGTCACAAAAAAGTTCGTCACAAAAGACCTATTTTTTTTGTAGTGTACTCCATTAGCCATATTAGACTGGATTCCTCCAATGATTGCTTTCATTGGGTCCGAAAATCTTTTGTCAAAAATTACTGCTAATATTGGGGTGTCTATCCCTTGTGTGAATAAAGTAGTAATGGTAACTTGAATAACACCAATATAAATATATTGGATATGGGGGTATTTTGTCTTCCATGTAGCAACTTTTCTTTTATCAAAAAGTGGAATATCAATTTTTCCTTCGCTGGAAAATTGAGCTTTTGTGTTTCCACTATATTGTTCAAACACTCGTGCTGAGAAAAAATTAAACCGAGAAATTTTGTAAATTTCAGGAATAACAAGAGTTTGAAGTTTTTCAAATCGTGCTAATTCAGATTTAGTGAGAGTGACTTCCTCTCCTACTACATCTTTAAGGCGAATATTTTCTAATTCGTCTTGTGGAACTTCTTGACTTTTATCTTGCATCATGAAGATATATTTATTAATTTCCTCATCTGAAGAACTGTAGTTTTCACTAGAAATTTCATAGAGAATTTCTTCCTTATCTGAAATTTCTTCTCTGAAGAGCACTTCATATTCTTGTTCTTCAAGAACTTTGATCATTTCTTTGCACTCTTCCCTTTTTTAGGGCAGTCAGGTGCATAATGACCTTTTCATTACATATGAAGCACCTACAGGTTTTCTTTTTGAAAGTACCTATATTTTTTTTGCTTTTTGCTACGAACATATTTTTTCTTTTTGGAAAAATTTTATTTTTATTTTTATTCCATGGTTTCCACTTGAACTTTCTTTTCTTAAATCCTTTCTTTTTTCCTCTAGGATGGAGTTGAACATCCTATCTTTAGATTTTCCCTTAAAATTTTGTCACAACATTGTTGACCATATTTATTATTGGGAATCTGGTTTTTTTACCTATTTTTTCGCTTTCAGTTCTAAACAGTGATGAGTTATCAACCGAAGAACATATTGTATGCAAAAGCCTAAGTTATCTGAATCTTTCTTTCCTATTTTCTTAAGAACGTTTGGGTAGCCTTTAATAGCTAACTTATCCCATGGATTAGGGAGTTTGTGAAAAAGTTGATTAAGCCAATATGTTGTGGCTGATTGATCAAGTTGATAATAATACTTTTTAAAAGTTGTAACATAGTCTTCATAAAGACATATATTACACAATTCTATCTTAACGAGAATATAATGTGCATCTTCTTGCAAATTAGTATCACTTACAAAGCCACATAAAATAGTTTTTAAAAGAAGGGCAAATTTGGCTAGGATTTTGTTAAAGGAGTCATATTCTAACAAAATTTTTTTTTTGGGCTTGTCCTAACTCACTTTTTCCCCATTGCTTTAACCATTGTATTGCATCACCTTGTAGAGTGGCTGCAATATAATCTAGAAACTTTGCTCTAGTCCATATAGTATCATAATTTTTAATGATGATGGACAATGATTGTGCCCAATCTTCAATATTGACTATTGGTTCTCTAAGTGGTACATTAGTAAAATTTAAATAAGTACCATTCTGGGCTATTGGGTACTTATTGTTATCATCTCTCCTGGCTGCTACTGGTTCAGGAGTTGATTTTGAAGTAGAGGGTTTGTCTACTTTAGCTTTTCCCTCCCCTACGTGAATAAATTCATCCTGATTGAACTCATTCATTTCAAAATCACCAAAATATTCTGGATCTAAGGGTTCGCTAGCTTTTCTCTTCCCCTTAGGAGTTGTGGTTTCATCCTCATGGGTTTCATCTGAGGATTCTTCTAAAGAGGATGTTTGACTATTGACACGAGACTTTTCTGTGTGCGCTTGTGTGCTATACCCAAGTGTAGGTAATCGTGCAAGTAGTAATCTGGTTAAGTCCAGGTCGATCCCACAGGGAAGGTGTTAAACTAATTACCTAGATTAATCTCAAACATGAAAATAAAAAAAATCAAAATTTTAAAGGAGTGTAGAACACAAAGTTCCACAGTTTATCAATTACTAAAGATAAAGCAATAAAACTAGATTAAACTAATTACTAACTAATTAATTAAAGCGATGATTTAAAACGTGTTTTTATTAATAAAAGGGAATGTTGGGATTACATGAATCCACCGCGACTTAGCCATCTACCATGCAGTTACGTTGAAGCTCAATGGAGTATATTCTCTACAGTATTCCGTATTTCTCTTAGGATAAAGAATCCATAGTCCTTTCATGACCGGGACTATATCATCACAATTAAGTTTGAAATACATAAAAGTGGTTTAAAACAATAGTTAAGACTTACACCTACAATGGTGTTAGCATTGAGGGTGGTTTGCAAAGTTTATTGAAGAAAAATGCCTCAAGGCTTTAAGTTTACAGACTGTTTTGACAAACTGAGGTTTTAGGGACAATTTGATAACAAATCAATAAAGCAGAAAGTCTAGGAATACTGCATAGAATGTCCTCAAGAATCAGAAGGTTCGATCGATCGACGCGCTTTCGATCGATCGAACATCTTCATCTCTCGATCGATCGAACTAGATTCGATCACTCGGCAATGCCTCTGGTCCGATCGATCGAACTTTCTCGATCGATCGAACACAGGAATTATTCTGCTGCATGGCAGAGGCTTGAGATCACGGTTTCATCGTGATCTCCCAACCTGGGGACTACTCAGACATAGTCTGAAGTGTCATAGATGCATTTTCAATGTAAAAGTTCATTAAGGTCTTGTTTGTTTGTGTTTTAATCATGAAAACTAAGAAAACTAATGGTGTGAACTTGTCTAGCATGCAAAACTATGAAGTTAACAGATTATATTACTATAAACTACGTGCATAATTTAAATAAACAATAAAGAAGTAACCTGGAATGAAAAACTTTGATTAAACCAAGAGTAATCAAGCTACAAAACCACGAATCAATGGAAAACCTACAAAAACATAAAAAAAAACTCTATTCTCTCTCTAAAAACTGATAAAAACTAATGTGGGCGTCCCTATGAACGTATACAATATGAATATTTATACTAAAAACCTAATGCTTAGGGTTCAAAGTCCATTCCGCTGCGTGCGTGTATAATTTGATAAAAGCCATGTTCAATCGATCGAACATCGTTCGATCGATTGAACTTCTGGGATCTTCGAGCGCTTGAGCTTCTCTCGATCGATCGAACCTTCGATCGATCGAATGTTCTTCAATCGATTGAGGTCCACTTTTCATCTTTTAGTTGTCCTCATTACAATTCAGCACTTCCTTTTATCTTTCGCATCCAATTCTTTACACAGCAACAATAACCTACACGAATAACCACTAAAACAACACCACTTATCATAGTTTAATCAAATTGTGCACAAACTGGCGTTGTAATTCAAACTGCAGATAAATAAAGGAATTGTGAAATAATTTAGTACATTTTCTTCTTTTAACGCGGTTGTATTTTACAAATACCCCCGCTTATCACAACCCCTAACTAGTGATTTGCTAGTCCCTAGCAATCGAGCGAAAATAAAAACAAGCTAAACTAATACTATACTGACTAAAATAGACTAGACCCAGATTAACTAAACTAAAATAACAAGAAAGAAACTACCTAACTCACTTTCGCAGGAATCGCAGTTGCATTTAGCAAATGCAACAAGCCGTTAAACCCCTAGGTTTCCCCTAGTGGACGAGTGTTGTCTCGTGACGGTTCGCAGTGAATGTACCCACAAAGTTCTTCCAATTTTAAGCTAAAAAAGATATAGAAAAATTTTTGAACACTCCCTTCTATTCAACTATTAATTTGGCTCTACATAACATATCATCCTCATTCAAACCATGAAAGAAATACACATGCTCCTCATGTCACCAAGATAAAAATAACATATGCATAACATTCATGAATCCGTGTGTGTGTGAAGTTAACAACTATACATTGAACTTTATTTAGAGTTGTTTAGACTATCATACTCTCAAAAATTGTAGTTTCAACTCAAGTCTCACATAGTTATTACACTCAGAAATGAACATCTCACAGAAACTTGCTTAATAATGATCGCACAAGATATGGAAGCTTTGATAGGAGTGATTTTTTGGATACTAACGCTTCCATACTCGACTCTATAAAAGACAAACATTTTAGAGTGTATAGTCTCAGGAAAGGAATACTACTTACCAGAGGAGCAAAATGCCGTGGATAACTCAAATTACATGTTCGTGTTTCAACTAAGTTGTTAAGAATCATTAAGACTTTGACTTGACGATTTTTATTTAGTAGGGTAGAAATGAAAGGGGTAAGAAATTGCACATCTTCATGTGATTTAGTTTTAGTAATTTCTTCTTCACTTCATTCCAACCATCCTCTCCATACATATATATACATCACCTTTTTTTTTTAACCTGGACTTACTCCTTCCTTTTCTTTTCTTTTATGCAGCCCTTCCCTCTACTACTCCCTCCTCATACTTCAACAATTTAATCACTTTGGGTGTGCAATGGGGTATATTGAGGTCAAAGTATAAAATTAGGGATTTAGAATTTCACAATAGATTTGGAAGTATTTACTAGGTGTGGGGTTAAGAACAACACATATTCTTAGAGTGTTGATACAGGTAAATGGAAAGGTAAGGAGCAAATAATGATGGCTTAAATTATTTTCTCAACTTCTTAATTTTTAACACTTAAATGTTCATTGAGTTTAGTTGGTAAATCCTGAACGTTCTCCTCTACTAAGAAGCCAAAATGAAGAATCAGAGACTATTCAATGAATTTAATTCACTTATTCAATAAGAACAATTCGAGTTTGATGTGATAATTCCCTCAAGATTGAAGATTGGATTCAAAAGCTCACTAAGGGTACTAGTTTCCACTACTCTATTCCTTAAAGTACGAACGTCATATTAACTCTTATTTTAAGTTTTCTGCATAGCTATTAACACGTGCAAATAATTTGGATACAAGAATGGTCAACATATGCATTCATCCTAGAGAAACTAGAAAAACGCTTGAACTTAATTCATAAAAGGATGAGAATAAAATGGTTGTGTCATTGCTCGACAACAGGTAAATAGAAGTGAATATTAAAAATTATTCTACCAATTTAATTCAAACCTTACTTAATCGTTTGAAATATTTTTTTTTTTTGAAATTTTGTTGAATTTGAAATTTTGTAATTTAATTTAATTAACAAACTTCGAATGGAGATTGTATGACATATGTAATAGATAGAGTGGTCTAGATTGCTAAGTAAAAATATGCACAGGTGATTATCTATCTACATCCCACCCCCAACTGAAAATTGCAATGTCCTCAGCAGGCGATTTTCAAAAATAGATAGAGAGATATCACCTGATATATCATCATAAGAATCGCAAGTGTAACAACCTATACAGAAAGCATACAACTCCAAGCAGCAAAGATCAAAAAGATATGAAATATAGAGCATGGGATCCATACTTAAAATAGAACTAATCACTGGAAATATAATAAAGTGAAAGAACAGAACAGTGATACTATATGCCATACAAACTAAAATGCAAAACATCCAAACCACCCAACATTAAACAAAATAGTCCAACAGTATCCAAAAATAACCAACAGACCAACCAACAACATCCAAATCCAACCACCATGTCCAAAATATCCAAACAACCAAATAACCAAAAATAACCAACAACATCGATCCAGCAGAAACTAGACATCATCGGCGACGTCTGATAATATCTCAATAAACACATCGGGAGCATCCCCACCGCCACCCTCAGCAACAGTCGTAGCCGTCGCCGGGTCACTCGCCATCGTGACAACTGTAGTAGATAATGATGTGTCGGCCACGACAGGAGGAGGTGGAAGTGGTATCTCCGTAGCAGGCGGTGCCACCGATGATGAAGAAGCTGTAGGATCAATCTGGGAAGGTGGAGCGGAAGATGATGGGCCAATGGTGGGTGGTGGAGCTGCAGTAGTGAAAAGTGGGACGGTGGAGGTGGCGGGAGCAGCTGTAGGTGGATCGCTGAGGGGTGGTGCAGAAGCTGCGTGAACTGCCTGGTCAACTCCAATCTGGATCAAGATTGCCTCCAGCAGAGTCGTGATCTGATCAACCTTGCCCTCAAGTCTAATTCGAGCCTCTCTCTTCTCTAATAGTAACTGGTGAACAGTCGGGAGAGGCGCAGAAGAAGACTCTCTCTGGGCACGAGCCTGAGACCTCTGTCTCAGCTCAAATCTCGCAACCTCCTCAATAGGATCCATCTCCTCCTCAGACTCTTGCTCCTTTACCTCTGTGGGCGTCCCAGAAGCAGCGCCCTCCGTATCAGTGCCTCCTCCTCTCCTCCTCTTCTCGCCAACCTTCGCCTTACCTTTACCTCGCCTCTTTCTCTTTTGCGCATCAAACTGGTGGGAAGCAGTCTCGCCAAAACAACTGCGAGACTGGGCAGTCACATCACCCGCCAACAGAAGTAGACCCGCCTGCTCAATAACCCGATGAATGGCCCAAGCACCCTTTAAGTGCTTCTTGGCCTGAATGTATCGTGTGGGGTGCCTCATGAAATCAATGTAAAGGCGAGGCATATAGACCGACTGCCGTGTCCCGATCGCATATACCACACGTGCATACCATGCTGCAATCTTCTCCCGATAAGATGTCACTAAGAGGCAATTGCTGAGAGTGAGGTGCAACATATGATAATTATCTGTGAGGTAGAAGTCAGGAATAAGGGCCTCGCCATCCCAACCCGGAAGAGCACCCCCAGTGATCTCTCTGATAATAATAGTTGGGAAGAGCAGCGGTGTGTTAGCACGGTGTGGACAAACACAGTCAGGTACCTCGGGTACCCCTAAAGCAGCGGAGACAGTGGCCAGACTAAAGATGATCTCCCGACCATGGAAAAATGATCATAGTGTGAATGGGGCAGTTGGGTCCCTAACCATCATCGCATATGCCTCCCTAATCCAGGATAAATTAACGTGCTTCGGTTGGGAGAGGAATGCGTACCACTGCAGCATAGCGCGTATCCATGCAAGATACCAAGGAGTGGCAAGCCATGCTATCTCGAGGGGTCGCTCAAGCATAACCTTCCGAGACTGGAAGTATCTAGTGAACCACACCCGGTCTTCCTCATTCCTGAACCCGTGATCGGGTTTAGGGTCAGGTATGGTTAGGTCAAATGGCTTGAACTTGTGATACCCAGTGATAGGGTTCATTGTAAAGCCCTGAAATAGAAGAAACAAACATAGAAACATTAAAAACAGGAAACCAGAAAAGAAAAAGGAAACTGTTGCACTTCGATCGATCGAAGGATATTCGATCGATTGAAAAGATCGCCGCTTCGATCGATTGAGCCATGTTCGATCGATCGAGAAGAGGGCTAGTTTCGATCACTCGAACCACTCTTGATTGATTGAACTGTGGTTGAGCTCGATCGCTCGAACCTATCTCGATCGATCGAGCACAGGGAAGGTGCAGCGACAGCCAACGATTACGAAAAATGCCCGCAAACACAAAATTAAGCAAACAAGCAACAAAATAACTGATTAATAACCATTGGGGGCACCCCCTATACAATTAGTATGAAAAGAAAGACATGGGGGGGGGGGGGTTAAAACTGAAACCTTACCTCAATATACGTACGACAAGGGGGAGGAGGAGGTCGAAGTTGATGATCCGAATGGTCCGGTTATCTTCAAGTAATGTAGTTGTGCACGGTGGTCCAAAAACGCGAGCTTCTCCTCTGTCTCCGATCGCTCGAACGTGAGAGAGAGAGAGTGAAAAACTGAGAAAGTGTAATGACGATGCCTCGTTTAAATACAAGTCTCAATCGATCGAGAAAGGTTTGAGCGATCGAACCTTCGATCGATTGAGGCATGTTGAAGCGCTTGAGGTGCAGATAACTTCGATCGATCGAGGTGAGTTCGATCGATCGAACCTTGAAATTTTATAATATTACTGAATTAAAGGATTATACACCCCCAACTGACCAATATTGTTCTGGAAATACAGGAAGGTGATAAAAACAGTTCAGTGACAGGACATATAAACCAAAAAGTCATCATCAACATAGAGAATTGCAAATATTTTATAGATAGAACAATATTTTAGCATCCATTTACAACATTATTGCTTCCGCATGGTATTTAAAACCTTATTGAAATAGAAAAATTAAAAGAAACTGAAACTACTAAAAATATTATCTAGGAATACACTTCAATTGATGAAAGAAAGATGAAAATGACGGAATACAATTGAAGTGTAGCACTATTCTTCAAGCATGAAGATATCGTCTTCCACAATGTCTGTCTTTGCCAAAGCTCCAAATGTGGGGTCCAAATTTGCTGATTCCCTTTTCTAGAATAGCCGAAAGGCATCCAGGGCATCATTAAGTAAGTCTGAACTATCCAAAGAATTGATTGCACGTGTAGGAGGTGATCCGGATGGAGAAAGCGATAACGGCGTGTGATTTCGCATCGGACTTTCCTCTTGCGGTAGAGTACCCGAGGGCCGTATATATGGTCCAATCCCGTGGAACAACTGATGTGGAAGGAACAGTGGTGGTAACATATGATTCATAGTGACATTCCTGATAAAGGAAAACAACAAAGAAAACAAGAAATAAATAAACTAGAACAAGGGAAAGAACTAACAAAAAGAAATAAACAAAGCAAAAAGAAAAAGAAAGGAATGTGACCAAAAATTAGCCTCACTATTGGTATGATAGACCCATGTGCACTAGCAGGTAGAGGGCAGTGAAGCCGGAACAACACATAGCTCAAGTGCACATAAATGTAGGGAACCACTTGGATGACAAGGAAATCGTCAACATATGTGAATACGACATTATAGCGTTTGGGCACCACATCCTGTAAGTCCACTTCTTCCCATGGTTCCCACATTGAGTCATTTTCTCACTGTTCCAACAGAGCGTCATCCATTTCCCCAACAAAGTACCCTTCAGGTTCACCTTCCTCTTCAGGGAGTTCCATGTGCTCGAAAGGATTGATCTGGAGGAGAGTAAGATCGTAAGGGATGTACCCATAGGTCAGGTCCACTACATCATCCGCCCCTGGTCCTTGATAGGGAGAAAAGCAGAATGCTATCTCGTCGGCAGTCCAAGGGGGGTTAGGATATTTCAAATCAGCCCATGACCCTATGGAATGAACGTCATCGTCCCTCATTTTTAATATCCTGTAAGGGAGAGAAAGCAAGGAATAGCAGATTAAGAATCGAAGTCACATTCAAAAAGACAGAAAAGAACAAAACAAAAATGAAATACTGTAAAAGAAAGAGTACAACAACAAAGTGAAAACGCACTCGAGCATTTTAGGTTGAGGCATAGTCGGGCTCATCCAGTTAGATGTGCTCGACCTCGGGTTGGAAATCCTCTAAGAACGGTTTTAACCTTATCCATTGACCTTGAAACTTCTGTCATTCTTAGGATTAAATAACTCAACGGCCCCATGTGGAATTACATGCTTGACTATGAAGGGTCCTGTCCACCGAGATCAGAGTTTTCCTGGGAAGAGATGAAGGCGTGAATCGTATAATAAAACTTTCTGTCCTAGCTCAAAAGATTTTTGAAAAATCGTTCTATCATGGCGAGCCTTCAACCTTTCCTTATGGAGTTTAGTATTGTCATATACATCTCGACGGATTTCTTCCAGTTTCGCCAACTGGAGTTTCCGGAGATGACCTCCCTCTTTAATGTCAAAGTTTAATAAGCGTGTCGTCCAATATGCTTTGTGCTCAATTTCAACAGGGAGGTGACATGCCTTACCATACACTAGCCTATATGGGGACATTCCCAGATTTATCATGTAGGCAGTACGGTATGCCCAAAAAGCATCAGTCAGTTTATAAGCCCAGTCTTTTCTGTTGAAACTAACCGTCTTTTCTAATATATGCTTGATTTCACGGTTAACCAACTCTGCCTGTCCGTTCATTTGTGGGTGGTAGCTAGAGCGATCTTGTGATTCACCCCGTATTTCTTGAGTAGTGATTCCAAAGACCTATTGTAGAAGTGTTTACCTTGGTCACTTATTAGTGCTTTTGGGGTCCCGAAACGCGATAAGATGTTTTCCTTAAGAAAGGACATTACCGTTTTGTGGTCATTGCGTCTCGTAGGTATCGCTTTTACCCATTTTGATATATATTCCATAGCCAGGAGTATATATTCATAGTTATTAGATTTAGGAAACGGGCCCATAAAGTCTATGCCCAAACAATCAAATATTTCAATTATAATGATGGGAGTTAAGGGCATCGAATTCCTTTTCAAAATTGTACCAAGCTTTTGACATCGTTGGCACAATTTACAAAAAGCATAGGCATCTTTGAACACGGTGGGCCAATAGAAGCCGCTGTGCAATACTTTATGTGCAGTCTTTTGGGAGGCAAAATGGCCACCGTAGGCTTCAGAATGACAGGAGGCCAAAATTACAGTTATGTCCTCATTCGGGACATAACGCCTGATGACCTGATCAACACAATACTTAAATAAGTAAGGGTCATCAAAAAAGAAATGACGTGCGAACGAAAGGAACCTTTTCTTGTCCTGATTTGACCAATGACTTGGGGTCTCTCCTGTAACAAGGTAATTTATTATATCTGCGTACCAAGGCAAACTGGAGACAGCAATCAGTTGCTCGTCTGGGAATTCATCTTTTATTGCTACAGGCTCAGTGTTGTCAGTAAATGTCAACCGAGATAAATGGTCGGCGACCACATTCTCTACTCCTTTTTTTATCCTTTATAGTGATATCAAATTCCTGGAGTAGGAGTATCCAGCGGATAAGCCTTTGTTTCACATCTTTCTTAGATTATAGGTACTTGAGGGCCGAGTGGTCTATAAAACAGACGATTGGGGACCCTATCAGATAAGACCTGAATTTGTCCAGAGCGAAGACTATTGCCAGTAGCTCTTTCTCAGTAGTCGTATAATTCATTTGAGCTTCGTTAAGTGTTCGACTAGCATAGTAGATTACATAAGGCTTGTTATCCTTCCTCTGTCCTAGAACTGCACCAATGGCATAGTCTCTAGCATCGCACATTAACTCGAACGGCAAACTCCAGTTGGGTGCCTGTATTTAGGGCTGATCACAGGTTTGGTCGATTCGGTTTTGCCTTAAACCGAGAGCCGAACCGACAACATTAGTTTTCTGGTAATGGCAACCGACGACCGACCGTGAAGATCGGTTTTGACCACGGTCGGTTGGCATTCGGTTGGCGGTCGGATTCAGTCGGTTGGATCGGTTGGAACATGTAGTAAAATTTTACAAAAAGAGGAGAAGAAATCAAAAATATCCTTGGAGCTATCTCCATTGGAAGAGAAGGAAAGGAGAAAGTACTTTACGTAGACGGTAGAACCACTGGAAAAATGGAAAATGAGACACAAGAAGCAAAGGAGAGTGAGAAAGTAACAGAGATGGAATACATCAATGGAAGAGATGAAGAGAAGTGAGAGAGACTGACTGACTGAGAGATCGACTAAGAGATGAAAAGGAGTGAGAGAGTGTTATTAAAAAAAATGGGATAAGGTGAGGACAGAGAGGGAGGATTAGGTAGAGTTTTTTTTTCTTCAGAGATACAGATCTTTGTGTATTACATTATATATAATACTCCGTATATACACTTTACACACACATAAAGACAAAAGCTATTATGACTCTTTGAGTCTTGAGCCCATTTAATCAGACATATACTGACACACGTTACACACATATATAAGGAGTATAATATATATACACTTTTGACTTTATAGACACATATACAGAAAAGTTACTCTGACTCTTTTGAGTCTTGAGCCTATTTAATGAGACATATAAACGTTGGACACATATAAAGAGAAAAAGGGGTCTTGAGCCTTGAACCCAATTAATGTTAAGTCAGAATCATCATACATATACACTACATATATATGTACACTCGTTAAAACGCTTACTATTCAAAAATGATAGGAATACAAGGTTCGGTCGGTTCGGTTTTTATCGGTTCTTAGGGGGTGAACCGAAAGCCGACCGACAAACCGTAAAAAACTCAACTATTAAACCGAAATCGACCGATAACCGAGAGTTAACCGACCGGTTTGCCTTGGTTTGGCTCGGTTCGACTCGGTTGGTCGGTTCTAATTGGTTTTTGAGCAGCCCTACCTGTATTATCGGTGCAGAGGTGAGGTGTTCTTTTAGTGCGTCAAAGGATGTTTGACAATTTTCCGACCATTCGAATGGCATGTCTTTAACCAACAGTTGACACAGTGGTCGGGAGATTGCACTAAAATTTTTGATAAAGCGACGATAGAATCCCGCATGTCCCAGAAAAGATCGGATGTCTCGGACTATATGAGGGACAGGTAGATTTGAGATTATATCGATTTTTGTTTTATCAACTTGGATACCCTTATCAGAAATAACATGGCCGAGGACAATTCCCTTGGTCACCATGAAGTGACACTTTTCCCAGTTTAGTACTAAGTGTTTGTCCTCGCATCTTGCTAACACATTTTCAAGGTTTTCTAGGTAGTTATCAAAACTGTGGCCAAACACTAAGAAGTCGTCCATAAAGACCTCTAGTGTCTATTCGACCATATCACTGAATATGCTTAACATGCACCGCTGAAAGGTGGTAGGTGCATTGCATAAGCCGAAAGGCATACAACGGTAGGCGAATGTACCGAACGGACAAGTGAAAGTCGTCTTCTCCTGATCTTCACGAGCAATTTCGATTTGATTATACCCACTATATCCGTCCAAGAAGTAATAAAATTTATGACCTGCCACTCTTTCTAGCATTTGATCCATGAATGGCAATGGAAAGTGGTCTTTTCGGGTCACAGTATTTAACTTTCGATAATCAATACACATCCGCCATCCAGTGGGGACGCATGTTGGTACTAACTCGCCGTCTTTGTTTGGGATAACTGTTATACCAGCCTTTTTGGGCACCACTTGGGTTGGACTAACCCGAGAGCTGTCAGAGATAGGATATATAATCCCAATGTCAAGAAGTTTTAAGACTTCCTTTTCACGACTTCTTGCATTTTAGGGTTCAGACGCCTTTGCATTTGTCGCGAAGGTTTAGCGTCTTCCTCTAGATATATCTTATGGGTGCAAATAGATGGGCTTATGCCTTTTAGGTCGGCAATAGTCCATCCCAATGCTCTCTTATGCAGTTTGAGTATTTGAATTAACTTATCCTCTTGTTCAGAATTCAAAGTGGTTGAGATTATAACTGGATAAGTCTTTTCAGTCCCTAGAAAAGCATATTTGAGCTCTTTTTGGAAGCTCCTTTAATTCTAAATCAGGAAACTGAAAGTTTGAAGGCATGGTTAACTTCGTTTTTGAAGGTAAGGGTTCATATGGTGTGACCCACATGCATTCAGCCCTATCCTCCTCTTTAGTTTCCATCATGAGGCAGTCATGATTTAGAGCAGCGTCCAATGGGGTAGAATCATTAGGTTGATAAGTAGCGTCAAATTGTGACACTACCACCTCCAAAGGATCTTTATAGTCAACAAGGTCAGCCTCGTCTTCGATGATCGTTTTGATGAAGTTAACTTCTTCTTCATCCTCGTATTCTTCAGGTCGGGGATTTGAAAAAATCTTGGCATTTAAAGTCATGTTCCCAAATACGATGGTCATGATACCACTCCTTATTTTGATTGTAGCATCAATGGTGTTGATGAATGGACGTCCAAAAATCACCGAGATTTGTGAACATGGATTAGACACAGGTTCAGTGTCCAAAATCACAAAATCGACCGGGAAGACAAATGTGTCTATTTACACCAGAACATCCTCCAGTATTCCTCTAGGGTATTTGACTGACCTGTCTGCCAGTTGTAACGCAACTCGGGTAGGTTTGAGTTCACCCAACCCTAGTTGTTTATAGACTGAGTATGGCAATAGATTTACGCTTGCTCCTAGGTCAAGGAGTGCATTGTCTATCCTTTAATTCCCAATCCGACACGAGACAATTGGGGTACCAGCGTCTTTGAGCTTCGGAGGCAATTCATTTTGGATGATTGCGCTTGCTTGGTAAGCGACATTGGCATGTTTCTTTACACTTTGCCTCCTTTTGACCGTGCATAAGTCTTTTAGATACTTAGTGTAGGCTGGCACTTGTTTGATTGCATCAAGGAGTGGGAGATTGATTTTGAGTTGTTTGAACAACTCCAAGAACTCCTAATTCTTTGCCTCATTTTGGGGTTTTTTAAGCCTTTGAGGGTAAGGTGCAGGGAAAGGGCACTTAGGTAATTCGTCAATGACAGGCTCCTTTCCAGGCCTTCTCTCAACTTCTTCTACTTCTTTAGGAGTGTCCTGGTTTGATTCTAATGCTTTGTTATTAGTAGACAAATTCTCCTTTTGAGTAGATGATTTACTTTTATCCACCACTTCATCCTTTTCATACTCTTCAGGGGTAGAGAGAGGCATGTTTTTCCCTATGACCTTGCCGCTTCTCAAAGTTATCACAGCTTTGGCATGTTTGTGGTTATTGGGACCATTGTTGAATCCCTTAGGGTTTGGAAGTGGTTGAGCAGGAAACGTACCACTCGAACCCTCTTGTCGTGCATCCATTGTCTCTAATGTCGTGGACATTTTACTCATTATTTGAATTAACTGTTGTGTTAAATTCGCGTTAGAGAGTGGATCTTCCTCTTGCACCTTTTTGTGAGGTGGCACGTAAACATTTGCTTGCTGATTATTAGAGGGTTGAGCTTGGTTGTAGTTATTTGCTCTATTTTGATGGAATGGCTGGGACTGCCTGTTGTATTGCCCTTGGTATTGATTATTGCTATTGTAGGGCTATTGTTGTTGATATTGGTTTTGGGTCCCAGCATTGTTTTTCCAATCAAACCCGGGGTGATTCCATCGATTGTTATTATATTGTGGATTATAATTGTTGTAGGAATTCCCCGGCCCCCTATATCCTTGTATGGCATTCATTTTCATGGGGGGTTGTTCTTGAAAATACGGCACATTAGGACAGTATTGATTAGTGTGTCCCAACATGTTGCATGTGCCGCATGGTTCTTCAGGCAAAAACTGCCTGGAACTCTCTCCTTTCATTCCCAACTCTTCCACTTTCTTCACTAGTTCTTCATACTTGTTCATTAAATGATCCTCACTTTTTAGTTGGTATAAACTTTTATCTTCCACACAGGATATCTGTGAGCGTGGGACATCGTCTGAATTTGACCACTCATGGGCGTGTTCTGCTAACCACTCGCAATGAGCTTCAGCCTCTTCCGTGTTTTTGCAAAGAAATGGCCCTGGACTCATGGTCTCGACCAATTTTTTTTTTTTACCATTTAACCCTTCATAAAAGTAGCTGATGGTTCTCCATTTCTCATACCCATGATGTGGGCATGATAGAAGCAAATCCTTGAAACGCTCCCAAGTTTGGGTGAAAGTTTCATTGCTCTTTTGTTTGTAAGAGTTTATTTGTCGTTTAAGCTCAGTGATCATGCGGGGTGGAAAGAATTTCTTCAGAAAAGCAGTGTTCATCGCATGCCAGGTGTAGATTGAATTTGGCTTTAAGGTGAGTAACCACGCTTTTGCTTTATCCTTCAGGGTGAAAGGAAATAGCATTAGACGTGTCACGTCTACAGGACAATTCTGTGAGAAAGTTTTACAAACATCCTCAAAGTCCTTGACATGTAGATACGCCTTCTCGCTCTCCATTCCATGAAAGGTAGGAAGGAGTTGAATCATTCCATTGCGAAATTAAAATTCGCCTGCATGGGGTGGAATGAGAATACAAGAAGGTGTAGGCGCGTGTTCAGGTGTCATGAGATCGCACAAAGGACGAAGTGAATCGTCGATTGGTACAACCACATTATCACCGTTTTTACTTTGATTATCAACTATTGAATCAATAGGTGTAACTATGTGGTTAATAGAACTAGATGAATTGGATGAATAGAATGGGTTTCCGTAAATTCCTTCGATGGAATTATCGGACATAAAGGGAAAGACCCTAAGTAGTTTTTTTTATCTAAAGAATAAAAGAAAAAGAAAAACAGAAAGAGATAAGGATAGATTGAGGTAAACTAAGCGTTAGCTTGTCACCCTCCCCGGCAACGGTGCCAAAAACTTGACACGAGACTTTTCTGTGTGCGCTTATGTGCTATACCCAAGTGTAGGTAATCGTGCAAGTAGTAATCTGGTTAAGTCCAGGTCAATCCCACAGGGAAGGTGTTAAACTAATTACCTAGATTAATCTCAAACAAGAAAAAAAAATCAAAATTTTAAAGGAGTGTAGAACACAAAGTTCCACAGTTTATCAATTACTAAAGATAAAGCAATAAAACTAGATTAAAAAAATTACCAACTAATTAATTAAAGCGATGACTTAAAACATGTTTTTGTTAATAAAAGGGAATGTTGGGATTACATGAATCCACTGCTACTTAGCCATCTACCATGCAGTTACGTTGAAGCTCAATGGAGTACATTCTCTACAGTATTCCGTATTTCTCTTAGGATAAAGAATCCATAGTCCTTTCATGACTGGGACTATATCATCACAATTAAGTTTGAAATACATAAAAGTGGTTTAAAACAATAGTTAAGACTTGCACCTACAATGGTGTTAGCATTGAGGGTGGTTTGCAAAGTTTATTGAAGAAAAATGCCTCAAGACTTTAAGTTTACAGACTGTTTTGACAAACTGAGCTTTTGGGGACAATTTGATAACAAATCAATAAAGCAGAAAGTCTAGGAATACTGCATAGAATGTCCTCAAGAATCAGAAGGTTCGATCGATCGACGCGCTTTTGATCGATCAAACATCTTCATCTCTCGATCGATCGAACTGGATTCGATCGCTCGACAATGTCTCTGGTCTGATCGATCGAACTTTCTCAATCGATCGAACACAGGAATTATTCTGCTGCATGGCAGAGGCTTGAGATCACGGTTTGATCGTGATCTGCCAACCTAGGGACTACTCAGACATAGTCTGAAGTGTCACAGATGCATTTTTAACGTAAAAGTTCATTAAGGTCTTGTTTGTTTGTGTTTTAATCATGAAAACTAAGAAAACTAATAGTGTGAACTTGTCTAGCATGCAAAACTATGAAGTTAATAGATTATACTACTATAAACTATGTGTAGAATTTAAATAAATAATAAAGAAGTAACCTGGAATGAAAAACTATGATTAAACCAAGAGTAATCAAGCTACAAAACCACGAATCAATGGAAAACCTACAAAAACATAAAAAAAAACTCTCTTCTCTCTCTAAAAACTGATGAAAACTAATGTGGACGTCCCTATGAACGTATACAATATGAATATTTATACTAAAAACCTAATGCTTAGGGTTCAAAGTCCATTCCGCTGCGTGCGCGTATAATCTGATAAAAGCCATGTTCGATCGATCGAACATCGTTCGATCGATTGAACTTTTGGGATCTTCAAGCGCTTGAGCTTCTCTCGATCGATCGAACCTTCGATCGATCGAATGTTCTTCAATCGATCGAGGTCCACTTTTCATCTTTTAGTTGTCTTCATTACAATTCAGCACTTCCTTTTATCTTTCGCATCCAATTCTTTACACAGCAACAATAACTTGCACGAATTACCGCTAAAACAACACTACTTATCATAGTTTAATCAAATTGTGCACAAACTGGCATTGTAATTCAAACTGCAGATAAATAAAGGAATTGTGAAATAATTTAGTACATTTTCTTCTTTTAGCGTGGTTGTATTTTACAAATACCCCCGCTTATCAACTATCATCATCTGATAAGACATTTATGAAATATTCAAAACGCCTTAATAGTTCCTCATATTGTAGAGAAGTGTTTCTTATTTGCGTTATTATCTTATCTCTTTCTTCAACAGTTAAATCTGGCTCTTTATATAGTTGATGCCAGTAATCTAGGATTTCTATGATATTCTCATATTCAGTCCTATTATAGGATTTTTCTTGTAACATCAGCATATCTTCGGATCCATAATATAATCGAGGGATTTTATTATCACCTGGATTATTCATACCATTATCTATTTTTCCGTTAGTTGGTTTTTCCAAACTTTTGATTAAAAGACTAATATGTTTTTTGTTTCTTTTTCCAGATCAATACTTGTAATAGATCTAAGATTATCTATCTTATGATCTATTGAAGTTACTATTGAATCTAGATAGTTTTGGTTTATTTGTTGGATTTTTCTAGTTTAGAAAAAACAATAACACATAATATCCGTTATACTATTTAAACTTGAACACACACTACCTATTGAAGCTGACTCTTTTTCAACATGAAGTGCATGATCATATGAGTCATTTAGATATTCTATACTTTTCCTGCACACGTTACTGTCTTAAATTTATCTGTCATTATAGAAATTAATTTCTTTCTCAAGCTTAGTAATTGTCTGGTGCTTAAGACCTCCCAAGAGTTCACAAAAGACTTGAACAAGCCTAACTACGGCAACAAAACGGTCATGAATAGACGGGTATATGGGCTTTGACAATTATAAATCAAGAGAAACAACCATAAATCAGAATAATATAAGTAAGTAAGATATATATAGAAAAGATATAGACAAATAGAATACTTACAAAGTTGCTATATAGAACTTCAGTATATATTACAGGAAGGACTTCAAAGGGATATGGCTCTGATACCAGTTACACAAACAAAATGAAGAAGAAGAAGTAAAAAAAGTTACACAAAAGGATACACAAAAGGATAGTCAAAGGGATAGAGGTGGTGGGCGGGGGGGGGGGGGGGGGGGTGTGGGGGTAGTTGTAATGGCAGCTAGGATTTGGTTAGGGTTAGATGATAAAGACAACAGTATTTTATTCTATGACTATTGGGAGTGCTTATCCTCAATGTTTGATTTATGTTGTCCTTAATACCAACAGAGCTTGTGCTAATGTCCTTTTCACCAAATTTTCCTTTGTTTCATTCTAGCAAAAGATTTGGTTGAGCAACTTTGCACTAAAAAAGTTTTTGTTGTGTCCTTTAACTAATAACTTTTCCTAACAGGGTATTTAACACTAAATTTCTAAATGTTATTGGGTAAAAAATCTCTTATATTACACTAGTTAGGTTTAAAGTAAAATTCATTTTTAATTTTAGTCAAAAGTCTTAATTAGATCAAATCCCATGTGTTACGAAATTTTGACATAACTATTTCTGTAAGAATTTTAAATTTCATAGCACATAAGTTGTAACTATTTTATGTTGAGGTACTATTTACTGAAAAATAAAACGGGTGGACCTAAGACAAAAAAAACTATTTTACGACTTGCAAAAATTTCCTCCTTTTTTTTTTTGGGTGTAGTAATCGTCGTGTAAGGACCTAAGGTTTTATTTTATTTTATTTTTTTTTAATTTGGTGGTGTAGTGTCACGGGCCATGAAGGGGATTGGACAGGGTTCAGGTCCCAGTATTAGCATTGTATGGAGTGCATTTTTACTAACTAGACTAAGTCGTTGTTCAGAGCATGCTTCATCATAAGATGCAAATGTTGCGAACTTGCAGCCATTTTAAGTTTCTATGTAAATTTTAATAATTATTTTGCAATGAATTTTTTGGAGAACACTTCTTAGAATTCTCTCTCTAAGTCTTTTTTTATTGTTTCAACATGTTATAGGTCTTTGTCTAATATATGTATTATATAAACACATTTGTACATGTGGATTAATTGTTTTTAAAAAATAAAAATAGGTACATTGGTCGTTTTTATTATTATTATTTTTATAATGTTAACATATTTCACAAAACTATTATTAGCTTGAATAAGTAGTGATTTTGAATTAAGAAAATAAAAAAAGGATGAAAAAGTAGTGATTTTGGAATTTCAAAACAATTAGTCTTACTAACGGTGTCATAAATTTCACCACTTAGGAGGAACAATTGTAGTAATCAATAGATGTTGCAAAGATATTTAAAAAAGACTTAATTTTGCATCACTATCTTTAATACTAGAAAACAACTTCAGAATTATCTGATTATAAGGGTAACAATAGAAAACATAAAAAATCCATCAACCATGGAAGGATTCTTTCCAGGTCCCATTCGACCGGTCGAAGAGGACAATCCGACCGGTCGAAATGACCCCTGCCCGCTTGTACTTGGCTACTCTTTCTAGAAATTATTTAAAAGTTCTAATTGGGACTTAGGTACCTTTGGCATCCCTATTAACTAAAATATTCTATTTTTAAAATATAATTAACTTTTCAAATTTATACGGATTTTACGGACTCGTAGTTCTATGGTTTCCAAATGAACTTTAGTTTTGATAAGTTCCTTTACATTTTGTCCACAGTGTTTACATTTAATGAATTGGATAAGCCTTGGTGGCATGCCACGTGTCCTATTTTTGCTCGTAGCAGGATGGGTCATGACATTTGTTAGTATTAGAGCAATAGGAAACAAAACTTCAGGAACGTTCGGCGTCGAGTGGAGTGCTGAGTGATATGGCGTATACTTTAAAATGTATTCACACATTGTAGAGATGTTTGATGCATATGGTATATTTTTATACATACATGAGTTATTGTCATACATGCGTAGTACTTTTGCATTCGTGAATCGGTAGAATCATACGAATGTAGAGCTGTGCGATGAGATGAAGTTTATTGTGCGTTATTATAGACCTTGTGTAGTGACATGAGGGAGAGATGATATCTTTGTAGTGATGAACAGTTGAATTTCTAAATCAAAATGAGTTTTGATCGAATCGGTGAATGCTTTAAACAATAGTGATGAGTGTCCTCGAGGGATCTAACTGAGAACGGAGCTTAAGTAGTGAGCGTCAGAGGACATTTTCTTATAGTCTACATAGAGAATGAATTCATAGTTAAGTTTTGGGTTTGGGATTGGGATTGAGATTGATTGATAAGAGTTCTATTTCAGACATGGGTTAAATGTCATGACATGAGAAAATAGAGATAAACGGTTGGGTTTTATGACAGAAAGATAGTCCAGCAGCATGTATTGCTCGTGTATAGGATAGGTGAGGAATCTCTCACTGTATCTTACAGTGTTAAACTACGGTATGGTCGTATAGGGTTATTTTATGGTGTTACCTTACGGTATATACAGGGTATGTCGGGTAGTTAAAGAATCTTTCAACTTATTGTACGGTATGGAGACGATTCGATGGTTGAGGAATTTCTCAACCTATCTTACGATATGTATTGGATGGTTAAGGAATCTCTCAACCTATTTTACGGTATCTATTGTGGGTTGAGGAATATCTCTATGAGTTGTGAGTATCATGGTTGTTGAGGAATCTCTTAATTGAACCTGATTTCGACTGGTTGTAGTACCATAGTGGATTTGTAAGTAGAATAAGGATTATTAACGGATGCTACCACATTGATGGTATACGTAGAAATGTTAGGTTTTGAGGTTGTACCTATGATGGGTGGTTAAGAATGGAAATCAGGGAGTATGCTAGAATAGTTTGAAGCTACAGTTGGTAGAAGCATAGTTGAGGGTAAAATCCTAGAGTAGTGTTTTAGAAGAGTTAACATACACTCGTGAATTTAATGATAAGGATTGAAGTACGACATAGGTCGGAGGAAAAACTGTAGAATTTCTTGATGGATAATAAATGAACATAAATGATTAGTGGTAAGATTTCCTTGGTATTTGAAGTGGTTTGTCAAAGGAAATAGAATAAAGTAAATAAGAAATACAGAGAGTTGTAGTACATTTGACCTTGAACCTGAATATGAACGTATTTCAAAATAAAATGAAAATCTTTTCATGCTTTTAAAACATCATTGAGCAGTTGAAGCAAGTTGTGTTCAACGGGAATTTGGAGTACGATAATTATTATTTTACTGAATAAGAGCGGTGGTGGAAATGGATAGAGGAGTAAAGAGACTTTGGTAAGTCAAGTTAGAAGGGTGAAAATACAAATTGGGAAGATGAGGTTTTGATGAGTAAGTGAATAGGAACGGTAGGAGTGGGATGAAGACTTGCTAGTACGTTAAGTACACTATCAGATATGGTAGTAGGAATGAAAAGAGGTTAGAGGACAATGGTAGATACAATGTAATGCTATCTCAGTTGTCCTGGATTCCATTGAGGTTGGAGGGTTTTGAGAATGTCGGATTTTATCCTAAGAAAATTTTAAAGTGTTTAAAATGTTTTAAAATATTTCTTTTGTTTAAGTAAGAAAAGTGGTAACTGATACTTGTGATAAGGTATGAAGTAGACTTTGGAAGTCGGGTATCGTGGAATGATATGGTATGCTTAGCAGTTGGGACGCAACAGTGTTTGTCGAACTAGTGAGTTCTACGTGACCAGATTGTGGACTTAGAAATTCTAAAGTAAGGAGTTGGTGAAATGTTGTACACTTGGACTTAGTGAGTTGGAGGTAGTACCATTAAAGGAGTTGACCTGAGTATTGTTCCAAAGGGAACTTGATACTGGTATAAGTATTGGAATAACATGATGTAATACCCTGTATTTTCAGTAATTATTAATACAAAGAGATTCTATATACTTCCCTTGATCATACTTAAAATTTTGCTTTCAATCGATCGAAGTGCTTACAAGCGATCGAGCATTTTAATGTTCAATCGATCGAACCTCTTTTAAGCGATCGAAACTCTGCCAACATGAATTTATTACGTGTTCCCTTGTTCAATTGATCGAATCGGTCTCAATCGATCGAACCTGGCCGATATCCTCTCAATCGATCGAAGTCGCTTCAATCGATCGAACTCGTCTGGATATTTCATCTCATTTTATTCGCTGGACTACCACCTACACCCCCTCTTCTCTATATATGTGTTATGCTCGTGGGTTTTTGGGGTTACTGAACCAGAGAGAGAGTTAGAGAGGGAGAGTGTTTTATATATATATATTATATACACACTCATATATGTATATATACATATACACATATCTATATACATATAGTCAGAGAGAGAGACAGACAGACAGACGAACAGAGAATAAGGAAAAGAAGAAGGAGTTCAAGGATAGAGAGAGAAGGAGGCAGAGACAGAGGAAAGAGAAGAGGCCAATGGAGGGAGCCCAAAAGCTCAAACTTTGGCAAACATGCCCTTACAACGTTCAGTGAGTTCCAAACTCACTCGGTAGCATTAGTATAATGTTTTACAAGTTTTTGGATGTAAATATTGACCCCCAAACACCCCCTAGCTCCTCTGGATGTTCACTATCCAGAATTGTTGAAAAATACGACTCTCGAGTGATTGAACTGAGTTGAATCGATTGAAACTTCAATTGATCGAAAGTACTTTGATAGCTTGAAACTCTCTTTTCTCAATCGATTGAATTGTTTTCAATCGATCAAACTTTAACAGAATATGGTAGTTTTCTTTGAGGTTGTTAATCCAAATGATTAGTCGTTCAAAGTGGTTCTATGTTTCTATTATGCGATATTATAGATTATGGAGGTAATGGGATAAGATAATGAGATTGAGATACTATGGTAGTAATGATATGACGCAATAACGAGATAAGGTTTGAGATATAATGGTGGGTAACATTGGATAACCTGGTGACTGAGACAGTGGGGTATTAGTCACTTTCAATATGGTGTTTAGTCGAGCGGATGATTCATTCATGTTAAATCCTATAAGCGAGTAACAAGGACTTAACCAGGATCGTGGGAGCTATCGGTGCACAGTACTCGCAAGCATTCTCAAAAGCGGTGAACAAGAGTATTGGTACGTCCATAGACTAGTCGTTATATGAGAACGATGTATAGTGTTCTCAAGATTTCTTAAAAGCGGTGAACAGTAAGAGTTCTTAAAAGCGGTGAACAAGAGCACTAGTATGTCGTGATGATATAATCAGTTCATGGTAGTCAGTCAGGGTTGGTACAGTCAGTCTTAGAGTTGGAAGATGATAAGAATCAAATAATGATGGGTCTAATTAAAGAGGAAAAGATATTGTTAGTATCACAACTTTATGTCGTGCATAACTGGTAAGGAGTTAATATATATGATACTGTGGGTGTTTTTGTTCACTCAGCTGAAGTAAGCTGACAGCTTTTATGCCTGGACATTCCCTTTCCAGACTACCTGTCCCTTTTAGTGCAGGTGATGGAGCGTATGATGACGGCTACTACCCTGAGGGGGATTATACTGCGGGTGGCCCCACTAATGACGATTATTCTGGGGAAGATTACTATACTGACAACTACTGTTACGCCAGCTAGAGATGAAAAAGTTGTATCTAGTTTATGTTTCTGTTATTTCTGTCGAACTTTTGTAGCGGGCACTTGGGCATGTGTTATCTCCAAACCTGTTGTGATCCTTAGGACCACTCTGATATTGTAATTGATAGAATCGTTATTATATTATTAAGTTGTTTACTATTACTTCTAGTTGACTAGTATTGTGTGGTACAAAAAATTAGTGACATTCACCCATCATTCACTTTCCAGTCTAGTCCAAGGAGGGTGTACATTGTGGGAATACACAACACAGTTAGAGCGTCTATCTCAATTTGCTCAACATATGATAGACTCTCCACAGAAGAAGGTGAAGAGATTTCACCAAGGATTGAATCTCTACCTTAGACATATGATGGTTGGTCATCTGAATCAATCGTTTGAGGGGATTGTCAGAGTTGCTACAGGGTTATAAAAGGATGCTTATCCAGCACAGCGACCACAGTTAAATCGACCCCAGTCGTCGAGAAGTTTTCAGCAACAGAGGAATTTCTAGAACCAACCACTAAGAAATACCCAGAGTTGGAAACCTCAGGGTAATTTTTAATGGAACAAGAGAACCTGGGAGGGAACCAAGAAGCCTCAGTAGGATTATCCTCGACCCCAGTAATATCGCCAGCAGGGACCATATCCTCAGGAGCTGCTAACAGCCCCGCCAACCAATAATGAAGGATGTTTTAATGGCAGAAAGCCAAGGCACATTGCTAAGTTCTGCAAAGCTCTCATGATTAACCGCTAAATGGATGCTATCTGTCGGAATTGCAACAAGCCAGGACATTTCAGCAAGGATTGTCGTGTACCTCGCAGAGGGTATTTGATTAGCGACATTAGTTCCCGTTTATAGTCCTAAAGATATGCTTTGTTAGCCCATTTTATGTAGTTATTAGTTGATTTTTAATAAGTATTCTATATTTTGTAGGTTTTGGAGTTTTAACTTGAAAATGCACTAAAATTAAATGATTAGTGGCTTTGCAAGTCATTCTGGGCTCAAAAGTTGATTCCGGTGAAAGCTGAATGCAGTAGCAGCCTTGGAAAATGGCATTTTTTTTACCATGAAGACTTTGGATTTGAGAAATTTCTCCAAAGATATAAAATGTAGATCTTCGAGTTACGAACGCGTGGCCGCAAACGAGGAGTTAATCCGAGGTCCGAGTCAAAAGTTATTGTCACGCCCCAGAGCAGCAAAAATAGAGAAAAATAAATTTCTTTTTTGGGTCCATAGGGAATGACTGGTGAATGTCACTAATTATCCACACCACACAGTACTAGTCTACAACAAGAATAGTAATCCCTCCGTCCCATTTTATGTGTCCCTTTTGGGGAATCCAACTAGTTTAAGGAAATAAAAAGAATCTACACTTACTTTCCACAAATGCCCCTAATCATTGCACTTTTCTTTTTATTTTGCTTTTGTTTAGATTATAAGGAAGGGTAGTTTGGAAAAATAAGTAAAATTTGTTTAGTAATTTAGGATAGCGGACAATAATTTTGGGACATCCCAAAAAGGAAACGGGGACATATAAAATGGGACGGAGGGAGTAATAAAAACAAACTAGATATAATAACAGTTGCTTTTATTACAAACCTCAGACATATTACAACAGTAAAGCTACAACGAAAGTATATAAGGTTTAGAAGCAATATATTCCCAAGTACCAAATATAACAAAACAATCTAAATAGAAATAATAAACTAATAACTATCTCCAGATCTTCAGTTGGCGTAAACATCGGCGTAGTAGTCCTCCTCGGCATAGTCATCATCAGTGGGGCCACCCTCTGCATATTTTTCTTCTGGATAGTAACCATCGTTGTAGGCTCCGTCATCTGCACAATAAGGTACAGGAAAGTCTGGACGGGGAAAATTCAGGCAATAAAGGCCGACAGCTTACTAAGAGCTGAGTGAGTATAAACTAACAAGGTACAAGTTATCTGAAGCAATAACAAGTTTATGAAGACACGAGATAAGTTCTACTATAATAATATCTTTCTCCTTTATTCAACGTCGTTAACCAACCCTTGTCGTCTTGTTATCCGAAGACCGGAATTCAACATACTCTGATTGAATGGAACATACTCAATCGTTTAACTTTAGGGTTACACCCTTATTCCGTCCATTGCTTTTAAGAGCACTATATCCTGCTCACCGCATGTCAGTCCTTCCCCAGCTTTTAAGAACATATATCCTACTTACCGCAATTAAGGGACATAACGTTTCGAACAAGGCATATCATCTATTACCATAACTCAGCATCATCTATCAATACATCCCAGCTCACCACCTGTTTAAGAACATTTATCAGTTCACTAGCTTTTAAGTGCATATCATGAATCCTCTAATTTATCCTAGGACTACTTGGTCCAGCTCATCGCCTTTTAAGAACATTTATCAGTTCACCAGCTTTTAAGAATATATCATGACTAAACGTCCGTCCATGTACAATTCCCAGAACTTATCAAACCTACCTAAGTTAGTTCTAATATTGACATATGACGATTCCTAATGTGGCCTGACTACTCTGATTAAAAGAAATGGAGATCAAACGCATACACGAATCAACATGTTACCCACGTAGTCATATTCTTCTATTTATCAAAATATCCTTTATTCTTTGGTGTTACATTACCCGTATCTAACCCAAATTGCATAATGGAAGTTCAAATCGAGAATCGAACAATCGAACCCTAAATATAATAAATAGGCAAAGGAATTCATTTTCTGCCAATACCAATCGATTGGGACAAAAATCATAACAATAGATTGAGGAAACTAACAATCGATTAGATCCAAAACAAAGACAATCGATTTCTAACTTTGGCAATCCATTGGGTCACAACTAATGGCAATCGATTGGAAATATATTCAATCGATTGGAACCAGACTGATGGCAATCAATTGGGAATAATGCCAATCGATCAGCACTTCGTCTTCTTTAGCAGATTATAAAAACAGCATATATAAACGTCATAAGGACGTATTAGATACATTCAATCCTCATAAAAAACTTGTAAAACATCAATATAAAGAGACCAAGTGAGTTGTAACTCACTAAGGGTGTGTTGGGGGAGTCTGTGAGCTTGAAATCTCCAAGCTTTTTCTCTCTCTCTCTCTTCTCCTTCTCTTGCTCTGTCTCCTCTGTCTCTCCTCTTCTTCTCTTTTCTTCCTTCTTCTATTTATCCTTCTTCTCCTCTTCCGTTGCCCAAGGCAGGGTAGGTGTGTGTGTATGTGTGTGTGTGTGGGTGGGTGTGGGTGTATAGATATATATATATATATGTGTGTATGTATATATATAACAACTCTCTCTCTCTCTCTCTCTCTCTCAACCAAAGACCAACCAAACAGACCCAAGGCCTGAAAGGGATACATTTATATAGAAAATGAGAGTGCCTTGTGTCAAACCATGAGGCAAAGAAGAAAACTTGTCTCTGCTTATGCCAATCGATTAGTAATGATGGCAATCGATTGGTAATAGATATTTAAAGGCAATTGATTGGAATAGATGGCAGTCGATTGGTATGTTGCCACATAATAGATTCAGGTCGGTAGGATGGCAATCGATTGGGAAACATGTCAATCGATTGGTATTCGAAAAGTGGTAATCGATTGGGAAACAAGGCAATCAATTGGTAACCAAATTTTACCAAAAGGAAAGGAAAGGTTATATAAGTATAGAAATGAAATACCAGTTCTTATTATATATCAAAATGCAGGGTATTACATCCTCCACCACTCATTAAGGATTTTGTCCTCAAAATCGAAAACAAACAAGTCTAAAATAAAAACGGAAACTTCTCTCGCATCTCTGACTCTAGTTCCCACGAAGCTTCACTTTCATCATGATGCTTCCAATGAATCTTTACCAATGAAATCTCCTTGTTTATGAGTTTCTTGATCCTTCGATCCAAAACGCGAACCGGTCCTAGGTTGAATGTAACGTTGTTGTTGACTTCAATATTTTTGAAGTTGATCTCGTGCGGTGGGTTGTGGGCACACTTTCTCAGCATACTAACGTGGAAAATATTGTGCACTCCTGACATCTTTGGTGGCAACGCAAGGCGATAAGCATCCTTCCTAACACATTCTAGAATCTCGAATGGTCCGACAAATTGTGGTGATAACATGCCTCTCTTCTAACCAAATCTGACGATGCCTTGAATAGGTGAAACCTTGAGTAGCACGTGATCTCCAACGGCAAACTCCAAGTCTTTGCGTCGCTTACCAGCATAACTCTTGTGTCGCATTTGAGTTGTCTTCATCTTCTCACGTACAATCTAAATCTTCTCGCTTGTCTCTCGTACCATCTCTAGCCCAAGAAGTTGAGTATCCCCGACTTCGGTTCAACACAGTGGCGATCGGCAAGGTCTCCCGTATAAAGCTTCAAACGGCACCATTCCTATGTTCGAATGATAACTGTTGTTGTAGGCGAACTCAATCAAAGGTAAGTGTGTCTCCCAAGAACTCTCAAAATCAATGACACAAGCGCGTAACATGTCCTCCATTACTTGATTAACTTGTTCACTCTGCCCATCGGTCTGTGGATGAAAGGTTGAACTCAAGTTTAATGTTGTTCCTATCGCTGTTTGAAGACTCTTCCAAAACTCTACAGTCAAACGTGAATCTTGATCTGACACAATAGAAATAGGTACTCCGTGTAATCGTACTATGTGTTACGGCTCAAACATTTTACTGGATACGTCATACTATATGTGATAAAATGTGCCGTCTTTGTAAGTCGATCCACGATTATCCAATTAGCATCATGGTTCTGCTATGACTTCAGCAATCCTATCATGAAATCAATAGTGATGTGTTCCTATTTTTATTGAGGAATCAATAACGGTTGCAATAACCCAGGTGGCTTATGATGTTCTGCCTTTACCTGTTTACAAGTAAGACATTGAGATACATACTCAGCTATTTCTCTCTTCATTCCTTCCCACCAGAAATTCCTCTTTAGATCCTTGTACATCTTCGTACCTCCCAGATGAATAGTCATTCGTGACTTATGCGCTTTATCCAATATTTATTTTTAGAGATTTTCTTTGTCATATACACAGAGTCTACCTTTACATCGTAAGGCTCCGTTTGTACTGATACTCCAGATCTCTGGTTCCTTGGCTGACATCTTGGTGAACCATAACTTCAAATCTTTTGTTATATACTGAGCTTCTATGATACGACTGATCAAAGTCGATTTTACCATAAGACATCCAAAATCCTGTCCTTCCATTGGTTCCACTGGTTGAAGCACAAATTCCGCTAACACTTCCAATGCTTGCCATTCTCGAATTAATAATGCAGCGATCACTAGCCGAGATTTACTACTCAATGCATGTGCTATGACATTTGCTTTACCCGAATGGTATTGCAACGAAAAGTTATAGTCTTTGAGTAACTCCATCCATCTTCGTTGTCGTATGTTCAATTTCTTCTGAGAGAACAAGTATTTTAAGCTCTTATGATCGAAAAACAGATCAAACTTCTCTCTATAGAGATAGTGTCTCCAGATCTTTGATGTAAATACTATTGCTGCTAATTCCAAGTCATGCATAGGATAATTATTCTCATGTACCTTCAATTGTCTTGATCCATATGCAATGACATTTTTGTCTTACATAAGCATACAACCAAGTCCTTGGTGCAATGCATCACTATAGATCATATACCTTTATCCACTTTTAGGTATTGCGAGTACTGGTGCTGAAGTCAATCTTTCTTTTAACTCCTGGAATGCACTCTCATGCTTATCTGTCCAATCGTACTTGTGGACATGCAGAATTCCACCTCTTTGTTTGTTTGAAATTGCTTTGAAAGAAAAGGAAAAGGTCTGTTGAAAATAGATACAGAGTCACCACTTGGTCGTTAAGGAACCAAGAAATCTAATTTTAACTCACCTAAATGGATAAAGGGCACCGGCCTTTCATAACCAAAGAACTTGGCTCGGGGTTTTGTTACGAGAGAGGAAGGAGCCTTTGTCACGACTAAAACACCCTCAACTCGCCTCGTCTTTCGACGGGCCTCAATTAGCATCCAAATAATCATTCTATACTATGTTTGGTTCGACAATTAATACTATGATAGGTATATTACATCACATAATAATCTTGAAAATGGAAGATCTGAAGATAAGATATCATTCATAAGATCTAAGCCAAGTATCACATAATGCAAAGTGAAAGATCACACAAAACAAACCAAGGAAAAATTGTCTAATTATATATCAAGTAATAAAGTCTTCCTAATCTAAAGGGGACATGGATTGTTCTTGAAACAAACAATCAAAGAGATCAAAATATGCTTAGCAAGCTAGAATGATGCATGTTATTCTTTGGGAAAAGAAGACCTCTTAATCCCCGGGACGGATGAGAAATGATGATTAGATCGAGGGGAAGCATGAGCATATGATCAAGTTCATTTCTTATAATCTTCTTAGATTAAGAGTCACAAAACCTCCAAATCTTGCATGGATACAATGTATGATCCTATATTGTGCAAAGGTTGTAGTGTGTTTGTGCACATGAGTTTTCTAAAGTGACTTAGAAGTCTAGAAGATGAATGAATGCATTGCGAAAATCATCATGGGATATGTAAAAATATGGTATGGACCACTTCCTAGAATATGGATTAATTTGAAGTACATATAAGCATCAAATCAAAGGATGGAAGTAAAAGTATACTTGCTGTGAATAGTGGACAGAATAGTGACTTGATCTTGTGAAAATTGAAAAATAGGGTTAGAAATGTTTTCAATGCATGATTGTTTATAGAGATCATCCTTATAGTGTCTAGAACACAAATCAAAAATCCAATCCTCAATAACTATTACAAATTGAGAGAAATCATATAAAAAATAGAGTTTACTCAGAAACAAAGTCCGTATTGTCGACAGAAATGTCAAAAACTCCTAGAAAATGAAAACAAAACATCTAGAGGCCCATATTATACAGAAAGTTCCATAAGACACTGAAGTGTAAGGAAAAAATGAGTTGGACCACTCTCTTTGGAAAAGTTGTCTGGAAAATAAGTTGAAAGTGGACCTAGCTGTTATGACAGCAAAAACCGAATGTCTGAATGGAATGTTTGGGTCAAAATGGAACCATTCCAAGTGTTTTCAAGCTAAACCAAAAATCATAGATGTTCTATAATGAGTTAAGAAGACTTTACAAGTGGTATCATGATCATACCTTGAATATTGAGTTCTAGAGAAATCTTTGAACTCAGATCATTCATTATTTTGATGATTTTTGGTAAAGCAAAGCTTATTTCTTGGAATCCAAATGTTGGGGGTTTTAAAGGGGTTTTGAAATAGGGGTTTTGAAAGCACGTTTCAAGTACAAAAAGGGGATTAAAACCACTTGGAACATCATCATCAAACTCATATAAAAACACCCAATATTACTTGCATAAACATAGTTTTGTTTGAGAATATAACTTTAAGAATACATATGAATGTATTGAGGTTAGGGTCATCATCCATTAAACATGTCTTTGAGGTCAAGAGCTACTATCCATAAGGATTCACTCTCCTTAAACAACATGTCATATAGATGATGATAAGCATGTAAGTAATCAAAGAAAAAATAAAAAAGAAATGAGGTAAGAAGAGATGAACATTAATGTAAACAAGCAAGTAATAGCAATCAATAGATGATAATCAATGTGATTTTGGACTTGTAGCTTGGTGTTTCACTCATAGATATTGACATTTGGACATGAAAGTAGCTTCCTAACTCAAGATTGCTCAAAATGGTGGCTGGGAAAGACTTGAATGTGAAATATAAGAGGGGTAATGGAAGAAAACAAGATTGAAACTTACTTTCTTATAAGTGTTCCCATTGGTCCCAAACATCTGTGAACAAGAAACTATGTCATTTTGGCTTTCAATTATTCAATTTGGACCCCAAAATAAATTACAAAAATGGATTCTGCGGGGGTTGAGTGCCACCGCAGCATTGGCCAAGTGCTTCCACGGTAGTGGCCCAATGCCACTGTGGCACAGCTCCTCAGATGCCCAGAAATTTGTATTTAGGCTCTCCAGAGGTTTCGGTATTCGCGAAAAGGCCCTATTTCGTCCAAAATTCACAAAAAATGCGTACAAACTCCAAATTGAGCTTGTGATATACTATTGGAAAGGTAATGGAGTCTACTTTCCATAAAAAATAGTTCAGAGATAGGTCACTTTGAAAAGTTTTGCAGTATTCGCGATAAAAGTTGATTTGATCTCCTTTTTCACCTTTGGAAATTCATAATAAATTCGTTTTAAATCCAGAAATTATGTGCGATATACTGTTGGAAAGCTATTGACCTCTAGTATCCATGAAAATTTTTAAAAATGATACAGTGCTCCAGTATTAAAGTCAACTTTAGGTCAAACTGGTCAAACCAAGGACCTCCAGGAAGTTCTGGGAACCTCTGGGAGCTCCCGGGAGCTGACGTTTTTATACAATTTTCTTTTAAAACTTGTTTTAGTACTTTTCACATGATCTAGAATGATCTCGGAGCCTTTTGGAGAATTTCGACGATTTCGGTCAAAACTTGGTCAAACATGGTCAATCCTTGGTCAAACCGGTCACGGGGACTTTCCGAGAACTTCTGAGACTTCCGGGGGTCTCTGGGAGCTGACGATTTCATCTGATTTTGCATAAAAACTCATTTTATGACTTTTCTTATGACACAACATGTTTCTAGAACTTTCGATCCAAATCTGGGAGTGTTTAGGCTTTTAGGGGCATTTTTGTCATTTGTACCACTTTTTGAGCATTTCGAGAGATAGAACTAACTTCCAGGAGTCCTTCTGAGTCTTTTTTTATCGTTGTGAACCACCAAGCTATGGGTCTCCTAAATCTGATAGCCGACAAAATGGGGTGTCTATAGTACTTCATCTCCTTCCTCGTCAAATTCATCAAAGGTCCTGCTATCTTGGCGAATCCTTCTACAAATCTTCTATCAAATCCTACTAGGCCGAGGAAACTTCTGACTTCTGTCACATTAGTTGGTCTGTTCCAGCTTATGACTGCATCAATCTTAGATGAGTCAACAAAGATACCATCTTGAGATATTACATGTCCCAAGAATTTGACTACCTGTAGACAAAATTCACACTTGCTGAACTTTGTACATAACTTATTATCTTGAAGTGTTTATAAAGCAATCTGCAAGTGGTCTTTGTGTTCTTCCTCCATCTTTGAGTAGATCAGTATGTCGTCAATGAACACTATAATGAATTTATCCAGATATGGTTTGAAAGCTCTATTTATTATGTCTATAAATACTATTGAAGCATTCGTCAATCCAAAAGGCATAACTAAAAACTCATAATGCCCGTATCTTGTCTTGGACGCAGTATTTGACACATTCTTTGGTCGAACTAAAAGTTGATATCTCGAATGTAAATCGATCTTTCAAAAGATCTTCGATCCTTATAACTGATTGAATAGATCGTCTATCCAAGGTAGTGGATATCTATTCTTAATTGTGACCTTGTTCAACTCTCTATAGTCCATGCATAGTCGGATTGTCCCTTCCTTCTTCTTTATAAACAAAATAGGTGCTCCCCAAGGTAACGTGCTTGGATGAATAGATCCTAAATCTTCAAGTTCTTGGACCTGCTTCTTCAGTTTCAACATCTCAGTTGGTGCCATTCGATACAGAGTCTTGGAAATAGGCAATGTTCCAGGTACTAGTTCCACACAAAAGTCAATTTCCCTTTTTGAAGGAAGTCCTTTAATATCTTGGAATACATCTTGAAAGTCTTGTACATTAGGAATCTGATCCATTTTAAGTTTCGTACTCGCACTTCTGATTGTAGCTAAACTACTTGTCAAGAACATATCACTCGTTTACTGACACTAAAAGCTAGTCGTCAGTCATCCTGGTATCAGAAACACAATCGTCCTAGTAGGGCAATCCAAATTGGCACTGTAATTAGTCAACCAATCCATCCCTAGGATAATGGCAAACTCTAACATCGATAGAACTACTAAAGTCAGCTGGAAGATTCCTATCTCCCAAAGTCAATAAGCAATCTTTACATACTTTACCCAGCTTAACAGTAACTCCCAATGGTGATACAACATTTAGTGCTAGCTCAAGTGTCTGGGGTTCTAAATCCAACTGATGTACAATCTTAATAGCAATAAAAGAACGTGTAGCTCCAGTATCAAATAAAACTTTAACTGGACTATGAAAGAGTACAAGCATACCTTCCAAATGTTGTTGTTCATCGGCACTAAAACTTGCTTCCCCTGGGATTATAGCATTTACTCAAGTCTGCTCTGGGGGTCCTTGTATTCCTTAAACTGGTGCCCCATAGTATCCTCCTAATGGTGCACGACAATCTCTGCTCAAATGCCCTGGCTTATTACAGTTGTGACAGACAATATCTGGCCTGCGATTAGGTCTGTGGGCAGTGTAGTTCCTTGCAATATGTATTGACTTCCCACAGTTAAAATAACCTCCGTCACCTAATGACGGAGTTATAAACAGTGCCTAAGGTTGCGGTCCTCGCTGTTGATATGGATGGGGTTGAAGATAACTCTGCTAGGGCTTCCTGGTTCCTTCCCAGGTTCTCTTGTTGCCTAAAAAATTTCCCTGAGGTCTCCACCCTTGGGTATTCCTCAGCGGCTATGTCTGGAAATTCCTTTATTGGAAGTTCCTTGATGGTTGTGGTCGATTCTTCTGAGGTCGTTGTATTGGATATACGTCCTTCTCTAGACTTACAGCAAGTCTTACTAGTCCTTCAAAACTCTGGTTTAGGTGACCAATCATCATATAGCAAAGATGGGGATTCAGTCCCTGGTGAAATCTTTTCACCTTCTTCTGCGGTGATCATATGCTAGGTGAATCGAGATAGTCGCTCAAACTCTGTGGTAAATTCTCTTACCGTCCAATCTCCTTGAACTAAGCTTATGAAATTCTTCTCTTGTTGATCCTTTTTCGTCTTCTGGAAAGTAATTCTCCAAAAATCTTCCCTTGAATGTTTCCCAAGACATTGCTCCCACAACATTCATCCCTATAGTGGCTCATTCAGCCTCCCACCAATCAGCAGCTGCATAGGTGAGCTGGAACGTAGCAAGATGATGCTTTTCTTGCTCACTGCATTCTAATGCTTCAAAAATCAACTCCATTTCTCTTATCCATTATTCAGCTTTCCATGGTTTTGTTAGTCCATCGAACTTCTCAGGACATAACCCACAGAAATTTGCAAGTAACTTGTCCCTTATTTGCCTCTGTTGAAATGGTATAACTGGGGGTTAGATAGGTTGTTGATTTGTAGCATAGTTGTAGGTATCGCCTACATGCTTCATCCGGTGCACGAATGCTTCAAAAACTCCAGATGGGTGTGGATACCGGGATTCCACCGCTTCATTTTGTTTTTGGAACTCGTTTGATTTTGAATCAAGGAAAGAGAAAAGGTCTGTTGAAAACAGATACAGAGTCACCACTTGGTCGTTAAGGAACCAAGAAATCTAATTTTAACTCACCTAAATGGATAAAGGGCACCGGTCCTTCATAACCAAAGAACTTGGCTCGGGATTTTGGTACGAGAGAGGAAGGAGCCTTTGTCGCGACTAAAACACCCTCAACTCGCCCCGTCTCTCGACGGGCCTCAATTAGCATCCAAATAATCATCTTATACTATGTATGGTTCGGCAATTAATACTATGATAGTATATTACATTACATAAGAATCTTGAAATTGGAAGATCTAAAGATAAAATATCATTCATAAGATCTAAGTCAAATATCATACAATGTAAAGTGAAAGATCACACAAATAAACCTAGAAAAAAATCGTCTATTCATATATCAAATAATCAAGACTTCCTAATCTAGAGGGGGACATGAATTGTTCTTGAAACAAATAAACAAAGAAATCAAAATATGCTTAGCAAGCTAGTATGATGCATGTTAATCTTTGAGAAAAGAAGATCCCTCAATCCCCGGGACGGATGAGAAAGGATGATTAGATCGGGGGAAGCATGAACGTGTGATCATGATCGTTCCTTATAATCTTCTTAGATTAGGAGTCACAAAAGCCCCAAATCTTGCATGAATGCAATGTATGTATCTAAAATGTGCAAAGGTTGTAGTGTGTTTTGGGTACATGGATTTTTAGAATGACTTAGAAGTCTAAAATGTCTATGAATGAATGAATGAAATCATCATGGGATATGTACAAATGTGGTATGAACTACTTCCTAAGATATGAACTAATTTGGAAGGCATATAATCATCAAATCAAAGAATGAAAGTTAAAATGTGCTTGCTGTGAATAGTGGACAGAATAGTAGCATGATCTTGGGAAAATTGCAAAGAGGGGTTAGGAACGTTTTCAATGCATGACATTTTATGGAGATGTTCCTTATTGTGTCTAGAACACTACCCAAAAATCCAAGCTTTAATAACTATCACAGATTGAGAGAAATCATATGAACAACAGAGGTCACTCAGAAACCGAGTCCGTACTGTCGACTAAAATGTTGAAAAATCTTAGAAAATGAAAACGAATCATCTAGGGGCCCATGTTATACAGAAAGTTCCCTAAGACATTGAAGTGTAAGGGAAAAATAAGTTGGGACCACCCCTTTTGGAAAATATTTCTGAAAAATAAGTTGGAAGTTAGTCAAGCTGCTGTGACAGCAGAGGCAGAATGTTTGGAAGGAATGTTTGGGTCCAAATGGACCATTTTCAAGTACTTCCAAGTCAAACCAAAAATCATGGGTGTTCTCCAATGAGTTAGGAAGACTTTCCAAGTGGCCTTGCATCTATATGTTGATTATTGAGTTCTAGAGAAATCTTTGAACTCAGCTCACTCACTGTTTTAACTCATTGTTTTGAAGATTTTGGGGAAAATAAGGTTTTCTTTCTTGAAATCAAAATGAGAGGGATTGAGGGGGGTTTTGAAATAGAGGTTTTGAAAGTGCATTTTTATTACTCAATAAAGATTATAACCACTTAAAATGCCAACATTCAACTCATCATCAAGAACCTCCAAGATTGTTGGAGAAACTTATTTTTATTAGAACATAACTTCAATACACTTCAAGAATACCTTGGAGGTATTGAAGTTATGATCATCATCTATCAAACATGTTTTTGAGGTCAAGAGCTACTATCCATAAGGATTCACTCACCTCAAACTTCATGTCATCATTTAGATGATGAAGAACAAGTAAGTAAATAAAGAAAAATAAAAAGAAATGAGGTAAGAAGAGATGAACATAATATGAACAAGTAAGCAAATAGCAATCAATAGATGATAATCAATGTGATTTTGGACTTGTAGCTTGGTGTTTCACTCATAGATTTTGACATTTGGACATGGAAGTAGCTTCCTAACTCAAGAATGCTCAAGAATGGTGATTTGGGGGTGTTTGGGATGTGAAGTATATAGAAGGATAATGGAAGAAAAAAAGAATAAAACTCACTTTCTTATGGAAAATCAATGGGAGAAGCTCCCTTTCTTTCTTCTAAACCTATCTCTATCTCTCTTCTTCTCTACAACTTTTCAAGCTTTGCACTTGGCTCCCCCAAAATGAAGAGCAATGGGGGGTTTATATAGGCCAATTTGGGGTGGTTTTGGGATTTTAGAAGTGTTCCCATTGGTCCCAAACATCTGTGAACATAAAACTACGTCGTTTTGGCTTTCAATTAATCAAATTGGACCCCCCAAAAAATTACAAAAATGGACTCTGCGAGGGTTGAGTGCCGCGGAGGCACTGGGCCAGTGCCGCGACGGAAGTGGGCCAGTGCCGCGGCGGCACTGCTCCTCAGAAGCCCAGAAAATTACGTTTAGGCCCCCAGAGGTTCCGGTATTCGCGAAAAGGCCCTATTTCGTCCGAAATTCACAGAAAATGCATACGAACTCCAAATTGAGGTTGTGATATACCGTTGGAAAGGTAATGGAGTCTACTTTACATAAAAAATAGTTCGGGGATAGGTCGCTTTGAAAAGTTTTGCGGTATTCGCGATAAAATCCAATTTTATCGCCTTTTTCGCCTTCGGAAATTCAAAATAAATTCGTTTTAAATCCAGGAATTATGTGCGATATACCGTTGGAAAGCTGTTGACCTCTAGTATCCATGAAAAATATTTGAAAATTATTTCGGTGCCCCGATTCCAAAGTCAAATTTTGGTCAAACTGGTCAAACTTGGGATTCCCGAGAAGTTCTGGGAACCTCTGGGAGCTCCCAGGAGTTGACGTTTTCGCTCGATTCTCTTTTAAAACTCATTTTTATACTTTTCTAATGATTCCGGTGAATTCGAATGATTTCGGTCAAACTTGGTCAAACCTTGGTCAAACCGGTCAACGAGGACTTTCCGGGAACTTCCGGGACTTCCGGGGGTCTCTGGGAGCTGATGATTTTATTCGATTTTACTTAAAAACTCATTTTATTGTTTTTCTTACGACGTAGCATGTTTCCAGAACTTTAGGACCAAATCTGGGAGTTTTCGGGCTTTCAGGGGCATTTTGGTCATTCTGAGCATTCTGAGAGACAGAACTAACTTCCAAGAGTCCTTTTAAGTCTTTTTCGATCATTGTGAACCACCAAGCTATGGGTCTCCTAAATCTGATAGCCGACAAAATGGGGTGTCTACAATGGGTCCATTCCTTCCAGAATAGGTGCTCCAATTTGCGCTTAGTGATTTCTCAAGGGTCCTACCATAAAGGTAACGAGTGTTGCCTACAAGAGACACATCAATTAGTTGAAAGTCTTCTTGTAGAAATGAACACAAGATAGAGCAAAAAGCAACAAGAACTAAGAGTCCTACTAAACAACACCTCAAAGCAACCCTATAATCAATATCAAAAGTACTGCTCTTATATAAATCAAAAGATGTATCGCATAGTACACACTAGTCAAACTGTGTACCACGTGGGACAAAGGCTAAACAGTACTAAGGTCAGCTATTTACAATGCTACGACTACTACTGCTAATACTATACAACGCTATGGTCAAATAGCTATCTCTCACGCTCCCAAAAATCATGTGGACTACATGTCCTGATCAAACTAACAAAAACTAAATCCTGTAGGTCCTGACTCAAAAATCGTCAGCATCTGATCCTGCTACTGGTGCATCATCCTCAGGTACAACGTCCATCTCTATCGGTGGATCATCCTCGGCTGGTGTTGGCACTCCTCCTACTACCACCCCAATATCCCAGTCCTCGACAATCATGTTGTCAACCTCCATCTCCTCAATATCAAATGCTGGCTCGACAACATCGGTGATCAACTCAGCAAAATCCCCAACAATAGCCATAGCATCTGCAAATGCAACGTGTCCTATCGGAAGTCTAGCTGGTTGTGCAACTATCACTGCTACCTACTCGGCTACCATATTGGCAATAGCTGCCATATGAAGCACAGATCCTGCTGGTAAATCAAACACTATGGGTATCTCTGGTATGACTACCTCGTCTACCTTAGGCTCTACTACAATATCCTCTATAATCTCACCTCCCATTACTCCTATGTACTCCTTAACAATAACCTCTGGGTCATTCTCTGGATCCTTCTCTGGGTCCTCGTCATCCTTAACTGGCTCGATGTCCTCTATGGGATCTTCCTCTGGATCAACCTCTACCATAGGCTCGGCCTTTGGTGACTCTAGCTCCTCGAGCTGCTCCCGTGGCTCTGGAATAGGTACCTCGAGTACTGGTGATGGTGGCACTACTGTAGGTGCTGCCTCAATAGGTCCCCCAAGAATAGCTCATAACTCGATAGCATCCATCTCCAGTTTACTCTGGATTAAACGTTAAATCTCTTAATAAATATCTCTGCAAATCCTCGCAGAATGGTAATCATCCATACGCATCTGGGTTGGGTGAGTCTGTCAATCAACATAGAGGGCCTTCCACATATCTTCCTCCAAATAGTGACTGGCTATCTGTCGCACGCGTTCCTGGTAATGCTCTAGGTCAGATGGTTCCATGCTATTTCCATGGATCATGTGTCCTCCATAAGGGTCATCCATAAATCTATGAAATGCTGGATCTATGCTATCCTATAAGGACAACTACATATCGTCAGAAGGAAGATCTTATCTTAAACTCATATCTCATCTTAGGGATCTTAAATTGCTAGGACCAAATGGTGTGGAATCGTTAGTGAATGAAAGTATCACAACCTAAAGCTCTGATACCAAAAATCCTATCACGCCATGGAGTAGCAAAAATAGAGAAAAATTAATTTCCTTTTTGGGTCCATAGGGAATGACTGGTGGATGTCACTAATTATCCACACCACATAGTACTAGTCAACAACAAGAATAGTAATAAAAACAAACTGGATATAATAACCGTTGCTTCTATTATAAACCTTAGAGTTATTACAACAGTAAAGCTACAGCGAAAGTACATAAGGTTTGGAAGCAACATATGCCCAAGTACCAAATATAACAAAATAGTCTAAACAAAAATAATGAACTAATAACTATCTCCAGATTTTCAGTTAGCATAAACATCGACGTAGTAGTCCTCTCCAGTATAGACATCATCAGTGGGGCCACCCTCTGGGTATTTTCCTCTTGAATAGTAAACACCATTGGAGGCTCCGTCATCTTTAGAATAAGGTACAGGAAAGTCTAGACGGGAAAAACCAGGCAATAAAGGCCGTTAGCTTACTAAAAGCTGAATCAGTATAAACTAACAAGGTACCAGTTATCTGAAGCAATAACAAGTTTATGAAGACATGAGATAAGTTCTACTATAATGATATATTCCTCCTTTATTCAACGTCGTTAACCAACCCTTGTCGTCTTGTTATCCGAAGACCGGAATTCAACATATTCTGACTGAATGGAACAGACTCAATCATTTAACTCTAGGGATATACCCTTATTCTGTCCATCGCTTTTAAGAGCAATGTATCCTGCTCATCGCATGTCATGGACTCTACGTCAGTACGTCCCTAGCTTTTAAGAACATATATCCTGCTCACCACAATTCAGGGACATAACGTTTCGAACAATGCATATCATCTATTGCCATGACTCAACGTCATCTATCAATACATCCCAGCTCACCGCCTTTTTAAGAACATTTATCAGTTCACCGGCTTTTAAGAGCATATCATGAATCCTCTTATTTATCCTAGGACTACTTGGTCCAGCTCACCACCTTTTAAGAACATTTATTAGTTCACCAGCTTTTAAGAACATATCATGACCAAACGCCCGTCCACGTACCATTCCCAGAACTTATCAAACCTACCTAAGTTAGTTCTAATATCGACACATGACAATTCCCAATGTGGCCTGACAACTCAGATTACAAGACATGGATATCAAACTCATAAACGAATCAAATGTTACCCACGTAGTCATATTCTTCCATTTATCAAAATTTCCTTTATTCTTTGGTGTTACATTACCCCTATCTAACCCAAAATCGCATAACGGAAGTTTGAATAAAGAATCGAACAATCGAACCCTTAATATAATAAATAGGCAAATGAATCCATGTTCTACCAATACCAATCGATTGGGAAATAAATCATAACAATTGATTGAGGAAACTGACAATCGATTGGATCCAAAATAAAGATAATTGATTGCTAACTTGGGCAATCCATTGGGTCACATCTAATGGCAATCAATTGGAAATATATTCAATCGATTGGAACCAGACTAATGGTAATTGATTGGGAATAATGCCAATCAAGGGCCACTTTGTTTTCTCTAGTAGATTACAAAAACAAAATGTATAAATTTCATAGGGACGTATTAGATACAACCAATCCTCATAAAAACTTGTAAAACATCAATATAAAAAGACCAAGTGAGTTGTAACTCACTAAGGGTATGTTTGGGGAGTGTGTAAGCTTGAAATCTCTAAGCTTTCTCTCTTTCTGTCTCTCTCTCTCTCTCTCTTTCCTCCTCTTGCTCTGTCTCTGCCTCTCTCTGCCTCTCTCTGTCTCCTCTGTCTCTCTTCTTCTTCTCTTTTCTTCCTTCTTTTTCTGTTTCTCCTTCTTCTCTTCTTCCTCTACCCAAGGCAAGGTGTGTGTGGGTGTATCAATATATATATATATGTGTATAAATATAATAACTCTCTCTCTCTCTCAACCAAAAACCAACCAAATAGACCTAAGGCCTGAAAGAGATACATATATATATATAGAAAATGAGAGTGCCTTGTGTCAAACCACGAGGCAAAGAAGAAAACTTGTCACTGCTTATGCCAATCGATTGGTAATGATGGCAATCGATTGGTAACAGACATTTGAAGGCAATCGATTGGAATAGATGGCAATCGATTGGTATGTTGCCACGTAATAAATTCAGGTCATTGGGATGGCAATCGTCTGGGAAACATGTCAATCGATTGGTATTCAAAAAATGGCAATCGATTGGGAAACAAGGCAATCGATTGGTAACCAAATTTCACCAAAAAGAAAGGAAAGGTTATATAAGTATAGAAATAAAATACCAGGTCTTATTATATATCAAAATACAGGGAATTACAGTTATCACAATTCTACGATCGGTGCGTAAAGTTGAGAAAATCTAGAAAAAGTTGTAAAAATGGCATCTCGTAGGAGCGGCTCGTTGCACAATTTTGGGGATCGCGCGCGAGCGGCCTGCGTGAACGTCCTATACAAAAAAAAATTTCAAAAATGCATAGTTCGATGTACTGAAGAGCCCTGTGCAAATGGAATTGGTTGAATACGTCCAGAAACATAAATAAAGCAGTTTTAGTGTGATTAGGTTTAGGAAAGCTTCCAAAACTTGCTCCAAATATATATATATATATCATCTTTTAAGTAAAATTGGGGATTACATAACATTATACACATCCATATACAAAAAAACTCCATCCATTGAAGAGGGAGAAGCAAGGAGAAGAAGAAGAAGACCAAGGATTCCCATGGCCTCCTCCATCAACCTCTTGCCAATCTTCGATTCTATGGCCGCTTAGACTGATATCTACGCTTTCAATGAAACCCTAGTCAAGTAATAGGGTGTTATTTATGTTTTTTCTTTTAGATTTATTTATGGATGATGATTACATGTTCAGAGGATATTTTATAATAAAATTGAACTTCTATTGATTAAATCGTTACTTTTAAAGTTTATTCTTGTCTTAGATCTATTTTGAATGTGATGTGCTCAATGATCTATAGTTGCTGTACTTGTATGGATTATTTACATGTAATGGTGCTTATTTGAATTATGATATCAAGTAGTCGAACAGTTCATGCCTAGGGAAGACGGAGTGTGCAACAACCCTAGTGTAGTGTGAGACACTTCATGCCAACCGAAGATGAATTATGTTGATGCTTGAATCGTAGTTATTTTCTTGACAGAGGAATTGGACTTGTAGCTACAATTCCCCATTATCATCCAATGTAATAAGCTAATTGAATGCATTGATACCCTTATTATGAAGCTAGTGGTGGATTCGCAATCCTAGGTTTAATACACATATTTATTCAAACAACCTTTAATCGCTTTCATAGTTAGATTTATTTCCTTAGTTTCTTAGTTTAAATAAAAATCAAAATCAAAATTCCATTTTCCTAATTAAATAGGGTTAGGTTTTAAAATTAAAGTGTTTTAGTATTTGAATCTCTGTGGATTCGACCTCTACTTCCACACTACAAATCTTTTAAAGTAGAGTATACTTTTTATCTTTTTTTGGATAACATCAAATTTTGGCGCCGTTGCCGGGGATTGCAAATTACGATCTTTAGTTTTAGAATCTTAGTTTAGTTAATTCATAAATATTAGATTAGGTTTTCTTTTTCTTAGTTTTTGTTTTTGCTTTGAGTCACTAACTTTTCCTTTTGTTTTGTAGTTTCTCGAGTCATCAAATTCTAGCATTTCAGAGTGAAAGAGCTTAGCACATCAAGGAGCTTACGCAAATCAATTAAAAAAAAGTAGTAAAAATTCAAGTAAATCGCTTCCTTTAAAATTCACTTCAAACCACTGTAAGTCAGGGCGCTGAGACGCACTATTTGCATTAGTTTAGGGGTGATTTACACGTGCATTAGCTAGGAAACCTAGGGCATTGGACTTTGATATGAATCATTGCATAAGAGGATAATTGCATGCATCATAGTAGTGTTGTGTGCCTGTTTGAGTATTTGCGTAGTTTATTCTCTTATTTAGTTGAGTCAATCATTATCGTAGTATCAGTTTCTTTAGTTTATGTTTGGTACGCGTTCGAGTAAACCCGCTTTACATTCTTTCGACCATGAACTTGAACGTACCCTAAGAGTTCTTAGGTCATCAACCCAAGCTTCTAGAGCTCGGTTGCTAGATGATGAATCAACTCCGAAACCATCGTCATTATTTCAGGACAATATTCAAAGCACACTTAAATATTTAATAAAAACTCAAACTATTAACATCCAACCTATTCCAATGGCCGACATTGGAAACAATGGGAACAATGGAAATAATGTAAATAACCCTAATATCCCTCAACCTCTTCCGCTAAAAGACCATTTCACTCCTACGGCCTACACACCACCATCAGGCATAGAGTTACCGGAGGTGACGACATCTCACTTTGAGATAAAATCATCTACCATATATCACGCTACTCCCTTCATTCTATGGTCTTGTTAAAGAGGACCCATATCACCATTTAGGAGAATTTCAAGATATTTGTGCGACCTTGAAAATACAATACTTAACCGATGATGAGTTAAAATTGAGCCTTTTCCCATTTTTTCTAAAAGATAAAGCTAAGTATTGGTTCCAATCTCTTGAGCCAAGCACTATCAAAACATGGGAAGGGTTGCACACTGCGTTCTTACAAAAGTTTTTTCCTATCACCCAAACTAATCAAATTCGAAAATCTATAATGAATTTCATGATGCAAGATGGTAAAACAATTTATGATACGTGGGAACAGTTTAAAGAACTTTTACACTCTTTCCCTCATCATCCTATCCCTAAGTAGCAATTGGTGTAAATCTTTTACGTGGGACTTATTCCCTCTATCCGTAACACAGTCGATGTTGTTTGTGCTGGAACATATCTTCACAAAAGCACTGACGAGGCCTGGAAATTTTTTAAAACATTAAGCGAAATCTCCATGCACCAAGCCGTGTCTGTTCGTTCGTCCGGATGGGTGTTTTCCACCTAAACCCAAGCGAGAGGAGCGTTTTGAGTCAAGTCATTCAATCTAAATACAAGAACTATCTAGAAAACTTGACCAACTCATGAGGATGGGCCATATGTCCAGTCTACCTCCTTCTAAAGTATGTGCATTATGTTCTGAACCTTTTCATAATATCTTTGCATGTCCTTCTGCTTCTCAATTCCTGGAGTTTGTCAAGCAACACATTAACTCTATTCAACAAATCCCACGAAATGCTCATAACCCTTAGGGAAATAATTACGATGCGCCATGGAGAAGTCACCCAATTGTTGGGTGGCGATCTCAAAATAATGAGGGTTCATATTCCTCCCAAAGACCTCAAATTGAAACTAACTTTCCCAATGCATGGCATCATCGGTCTCAATAATATCAATATACACAACCCAACCCTCTGCCTCCTCCACCACCATGTAATAATGCATTTGAGGAGAAAGTGGGCCTCACTTGAAAGTTTTTGTTCAGTGATCCAGTTGGTACATTCTTACATACAGTCCATTGCAAAGTTGGAGTCCTTAGTGGGACAAATAGCTAATACACTAAACTGTTTGACCGAGGGTAGAACGAGTGAGCAAGTGAATTCTATTTCAACTAGGACGACTACTTGAGAAGAAGAAGTTGCTAAGATTCTGAGGGAGAGTAGGAGAGATGTAAACATTAATTCGAATCAAGAGAAAGGTGAGGACACAAGTCAAATTAAGAAAGAAGATGAACCGATCTCAACTAATCATGTTCCAAAACTGCCTTTCCCACTAAACATTGAGGAACTGTCACATTTTTCAAAGAAAGGGTAAAAAACTGAAGATATACTCGAGGTATTTAAACAAGTTAAAATCAATATTCTATTCCACAATGCTATTAAACAAATTCCTGATTATGCTAAATGTCTTAAAGACCTATGCACTCAAAAGCACAAGTTGCGCAATCATATTTCGAAAAAGGTCTTCCTTACCGAAAAAGTAAATTTAATTTTCCAACATTCCTCCAAAATATAAAGATACCGGAGCACCAACAATTTCATGTGTCATCGGTGACACTATGATTCATTGGGCTCTCCTTTGACTTAGGAGCAAGTGTGAATCTCTTTCTATACACGATTTATAAACAACTAGGTCTAGGTGAACTTAAGACCACGACCACTACCATACAATTAGTGGATCGTTCTATCAAAATCCCTAGGGGAATCGTCAAAGATGTCCTTGTTAAAGTTGATAAATGTTATTATCCTGTCGATTTTATGGTCCTTGACACTGAACCGGTGCTAGATGCTAGGAGACACACTCCTGTCATTCTTGGTCATCCATTCTTAACCATGACCAATGCACGTGTCAACTGTCAAACGGGGGTGATGAAAGTGTCATTTGGGAACATGAACATAAAATTAAATATTTTTAACGCTATTGATCAACCTCCTAATGATGATGATTACCAATGTGTGGTGAAGAGTGAGGTTAGACAGGTTAATGGATCCAATAACATAATAAACAGGAATAAAGGGAAAGAGATTATGCACATTGAGCAGAAAAATTCTAATAACCCGAATCCTAATGATGAATTTACTCGGAAGGTGAGAAATCAATATGAACATGATCAAGGAGAACCAACGATCGAGTTAACGAATAATGACATTATTTCTATTTTCCACCAGAGTCTCCCTAATGCCTTCAAGGGTACAAAGTCTGAGTTACAGCCTCCATAAGTCTTGATCTAGAATGGTCTAGCTGAAGACTTGAAAGATAGCGCTTCTTGGTAGGCAACCCAAGCTTTATCATTCTGTTTTCTCATTTTTGCACACTTTTTGGGTCATTTTGAGTCAGTTTTGGTCGTTCTGGACAGGTTTGGGGGTCGAGATCAATTTATTTTGAACTTATTTACATTAAACTAAGAGAGAAAAGAAAAAAAAAAATATGTCGCGCACGTGGCCCGCTCGCGCGACATTTTGCGCGCAAGATTTTACCTTCGGAATATTTTTTTTCAAACTTTTTATTCTTGCCCTCAGACTCAGGTCACACCTAAAGTTGCGCGCATGAGGGTATTCACCCAAGCGGCCCGCTCGCATGGTCTTTGCCTTAGAAAATTTTCTTTGTGAAACTTAATAGCAGCCTCAGATCTACCTCGCGGAGGGACTCGCGGAAGCAATAGTTCTCTGTTATCTTACCTACTTTTTCCCAAATCTAGTCTGTTGTTTTATCTTTTCTATTTGCTTACTTAGGACCCTTTTAGATCGAGTCTTTCTTTGTTTTGATAGTTCAGTTATGCTTATTCTTTCTGACTTTCGTTAAGTTTTTCAGTTTTAGTTTAGTTTCTTAACAAGCACGTCGTGGTCTGCATTACATATATTATTATTATTTTGTTTGTTTATTTTCTTTTGTCGAGTATTAGCAGGTGAATTAGTAGCTCCATTTGGAGTAGTTAAACTTTATCACCATATTCATATACGTTTACCTAGTTTGTGATTGCTGAGATCGAGGTAATATCATTCCTTCCTTATGTACTCTCTTTTTTTTTTCGTTTTATTGTTTCATTGGGGACAATGAAAGGTTTAGGTTTGGGGGTATGCACTCACATGCACATTATTATGCACCAATTTTTTAAAAAATTTTGATACTTGTGCTTAAATAAACGATGTTACTGACATTTTTGTAATCTTGAGTCGATACTTCTTGTTATATAACTTGGACTGTTATAGAATGATAAACATGAGAAGATGTGGCTAAACAGTTGCTAAAATCATGATGCGGCATTTTAGGTTATGTATCGTTTGAATTGTAGTTTTATATCATAGATTTGCACACAAAGCTATGCACTACACGTAGTAAAATGGATGCATGTTTGATGTGAATTATAATATGATTCAAATCTCTAGATAACACATAGTGTGGAGACTAGACCCAGTGAGCTTTTGAGCCTATCTTTTTGTGTTATAGGGCTATAAATACATCTCGTGTTTGTCGAATTTCATTGAAATAGCGCATTAACTCTTTGTTTAGTCTCATTATTCTTGTCTTGTTTGATAGTCAAGTTAAAATATTTGCTACATGCTAAATAATCTTCTGTCACCAAACATTGAAGAACCATATCACCCTAGAACATGATTTTAGGCCCTCTTTGCTTTTCACCCTTTTTACCATTTGACCTATCCAGATAAATGATAAAAATTTACTTAGTTCGCCCCTTTGAGCTGTTAAAATGCCTTTTTTCTTTAATCACCAAAATCTCTTTTTTACTCCAATTTGGCCAACATGGAGTTTACCACTGAAAGATTGATAAACTTTTAGTGGTGATAAGGCGATTTGTCGATTGAGAAAAAGAAGAAAACAAGATGATGTTTGGGGTAGTTGCCTTGGTATTCAATGAATATTCATTTCAAAAGCAACGAAAAGGAAAAAAAAGAAGAAGAGAAGAAAAAAGAGAGGAAGGAAATAAAAATAAAATGTTAAAAGAAGAGAATGAAAAGATGAAAGTTGGTAGAAGAATGAATGAAAGAAATTGAACATGCCTTACAATGCCATTCTAAAACTATCTAACGAATCCTTTCTATCATTTTTCATTGCGCGAGCCATGTTACAACCTTTGAAAAGTCCTATTTGATCCTAGAAAACATGGTTTGGATATATAAACGATTGGTGGGGGATTAAAACATGGTAACGATTAATTTTTCTTGACTGTTAGCGTCCTATCCATGAGACTACTGTCCTTTCGTGTTGTGCGTCTTTTACGAGTCATATGTGAGCGTTTCTTATTTGGAAAACATATTTCCTTTGCTCCCATATATTAGAGAAATTACACATGTTTTTGAGTGTTTCATTTGAGAGTGTAATTAACACTGTGAGATTTGTTGTCGAAGCATAGTTGGATGGTAATCTGAGTTATATTCCAAGTTTATAACATGCACGTGTTCATTTGACTACCACATCACACACGTGCAATTTTATGAGAAACTCTATTGATTTATACGATGCATGTGCTTGGGATTGTTTTTTATAATGTAGGTAGACGTTTGATTCTGTTTCTTTTTGTTTGTTATACAATTTCAAATCATTTTTTTATGATAAGTAATTTTGAATGCTATGTTTTTCATTTTTATAAAACCTTTTAAATATACAACGAAATAAAGATGGTTGTGGGTGACTTATTGATGAGAACCCTCACGAGAGTTCACTCGTCCGACAATGGACACCTAGGGGTTTAAAAGGCTTGTTGCACATGCCAAGTGCAATCGTGATCCATGCGAGAATGGAGTAGAATTTTTATTAGTAGTGTTATTTTATTTTATGTTTTTCTTTGCTCGAGGACTAGTAAAGTGTAGGTTGGGGGTATGATCGGCGACGATTAGTTCCCATTTATAGTCCTGAAGATACGCTTTGTTAGCCCATTTCATGTAGTTATTAGTTGTTTTTAATAAGTATTCTATATTTTGTAGGTTTTGGAGTTTTAACTTGAAAATGCACTAAAATCCAATGATTAGTGGCTTTGGAAGTCATTATGGGCTCAGCTGAATGCAGTAGCAATCTCAAAAAATGGATTTTTTGACTATGAAGACTTTGGATTTAAGAATTTTCTCTAGATATATAAAATGTAGATCTTTGAGATACGGACGCGTGGCCATAAACGGGGAGTTAATCCGAGGTTCGAGTCAAAAGTTATCATAATTCTACGATCGGTGCACAAAGTTGAGAAAATCTGGAAAAAGTTGTAAAAATGGCATCTCCCTGGAGCGGCCCACTCGCACAATTTTTGGGATCGCGCACGAGGGTCCTGCATGAGCAACCCGTACAAAAAAGTCAAAAATGCGTATTTTGATGTATTGAAGAGCCCTGTGCGAATGGAATTGGCTGAATACGTCTAGAAACATAAATAAAGCAGTTTTAGTGCGATTAGGTTTAGGAAAGGTTCCAAAACTTGCTCCAAATATATATATATATATATATATATCATCTTTTAAGTAAAATTGGGGGTTGCACAACATTATAAACATCCATATACAACAAAAACTCCAGCCGTTGAAGAGGGAAAAGCAAGGAGAAGAAGAAGAAGAAGACCAAAGATTCCCATGGCCTCCTCCATCAACCTCTTGCCAATCTTCGATTCTATGGTCGCTTAGACTATTATCTAGGGTTTCAATTAAATCCTAGCCAAGTAATAGGGTGTTATTTATGTTTTTTCTTTTAGATTTATTATGTATGGATGATGATTACATATTCAGAGGATATTTTATAATAAAATCGAACTTCAATTGATTAAATCGTTACTTTTAAAGTTTATTCTTGTCATAGATCTATTTTGAATGTGATGTGCTCAATGATCTATATTTCTTGTGCTTGTATGGATTATTTACATGTAATGGTGCTTATTTGAATTATAATATCAAGTAGTTGAATAGTTCATGCCTAGGGAAGACGAAGTGTGCCGTAACCCTAGTTTAGTGTGAGACACTTCGTGCCAACCGAAGATGAATTATGGTGATGCTTGAATCATAGTTATTTTCTTGACGAAGGAATTGGGCTTGTAGCTACAATTCCCCATTATCCTCCAACATAATAAGCTAATTGAATGCATAGATACCCTTATTATGAAGCTAGTGGTGGATTTGCAATCCTAGGTTTAATACACATATTTATTCAAATAACTTTTAATCGCTTTCATGGTCAGATTTATTTCCTTAGTTTCTTAGTTTAATAAAAATCAAAATCAAAATTCCGTTTTCTTAATTAACTAGGGTTAGGTTTTAAAATTAAAGTTTTTTAGTATTTCAATCTTTGTGGGTTCGACCTCTACTTCCACACTACAAATCTTTTAAAGTAGAGTATACTTTTTATCTTGATTTTGACAAGATCAGTATTATGGGGGCATCATTTCAGGGAATACAAGGACCTCTAGATCAGATAAGGATGAATGCTATAATAGTACCATTGGAATGTATGCTTGTACTCTTTCATAGTCCAGTTAAAGCTTTATTCGATATTGGAGTTGCACGTTCGTTTATTGCTATTGAGATTATATGTCAGTTGGGTTTAGAACCCCAGACACTTGAGCCAGCACTTAATGCTGTGTCACCATTGGGAGTGACCGTTAAGCTGGGTAAATTATGTAAAGATTGTCCATTAACCTTGGAGGATAGAAATCTTCTAGCAGACTTATTGGTTCTGTCAATGTCAGAGTTTGAAATTATCCTAGGGATGGATTGGTTGACTAAATAAGGTGCCAACATGGACTGCCTTACTAAGACGATTGTATTTCCAATACTAGGACGACCAATGATCAGATTTTGATGTTAGCAACAAGCAACATGTTTCTAATAAGTGGTTTAGTTACAATCGGGGGCACGAGTATGGAACTCACGATGGATCAGATTCCTACCATACAAGATTTTGAAGATGTACTCTAGGATATTAAAGGACTTCCACCGAAAAGAGAAATAGACTTTGTGTGGAACAAGTACCTGGCACATTGCCGATATCTAAGACACCATATATGATGGCGCCAAATGAGATGTTGGAACTGAAGAAGCAAGTTCATGAACTTGAAAATTTGGGATTTGTTCGCCCGAGTATGTCACCTTGGGGAGCACTAGTTCTGTTGGTGAAGAAGAAGGATGGAACACTTTGACTTTATATAGACTATAGGAAGTTGAACAAGGTAATGATCAAGAATAGGTATCCAACTCCTCGGACAGATGATCTATTCGACCATTGATTCGAGGTGAAAAGTGCATATTTATAGTGTATTATATGGTTCTTTATGCATACTTTATCCCCAAAGTCCCTACATTTAGGTGCATTCTAATAACAATGCTCTTTTTATTGTGTTAATGTTTAAATATATGTTTTTGCATTGTTTTATAGGTATTAGGATGCAAATCAATGAAGTGAAGTTAAAGAAAAGTGATTCTGGTGGATAGAACAACAGAAGCAGCTGAGAAAACGCCAATTTTGACAATGAAGACTTCAGATTTGAAAGATTTTTCCAGAGATATAAAATGTAGATCTTTGAGTTACGGTCGCGTGGCCACAAACGGGAGGTCAATCCGAGGTCTGAGTGAAGAGTTATGGCCATTCTCCCATCAGTGCGCAGAGCTGTCAAAATCATAGAGTTCAAGCGATTGAAGAAGAGTTCAATCGATCGAACCTTCGATCGATCGAACTAAGATCGATCGATCGAACTTTATATTCACCCAAAAGTTGCGTAAACTCTGTGGGAACCCTATATATAAGCCGTTTTGACGCCAGACGAAGGGAGGACGCTCCAGAACGCACAGAACATCAGTTTAGGGTAGTTTTAGGGTTAGTTTAGGAGTAGATTAGTTTAGTTTGATGTTTTCTTCCTCCTTTTCCATTGTAGATTCAAGATTCAAGTTTGTTTCAAGTTTATTACAAGTTATATTTAGATTTATTCCAGGTTTTTCTGTTCCTTTTCTTTATTTGATTGTTTGTTAATCTAGTTATTATGATTGCTATGTTTTACTACTTCTGCACTAGTTTTGTTATGTTTCTGTAGTTTAGACATTGGGAATATGTGATGAAACATTGATTCCCAACCTCTGCCATGCAATCTTTAGAAACCTTGGGCTCGATCGATCGAAGGTATTTCGATCGATCGAACCAGAGCCACAGTCAAGCGATCGAAGGCATTTCGATCGATTGAAGGATGAAGATGTCCGATCGATCGAGAGCGCTTCGATCGATCGAACATGTTAATTCCTGAGATGATTCTTTTAAGTATTCCATGACTTTCTGTTTTAGAAATCTGTCATCAAATTGTCCCAATAAGCTCAGTTTGTCACAACAGTTTTTAGAACTTAAAGCCTTAAGGCTATTTTCTTCAATGACTTTTGAAAACCACTTTGAATGCTAACACCATTTAGAGTGCAAGTAATTACCATTGTTTTAAACCGTCTTCCAAGTATTTTAAATCAACTGTGATGATGTAGTCCCGGTCATGAAAGGGCTATTGATTCTTTATCTTTAGAAAAATACGGAATACTGAAAAGGGATGTACTCCATAGAGCATTAATGAATATGCATGGTAGATGGTTAGGATTAATGTGGATTCACGTGTTTCCAACACCTTTAATTTATCTGTTTAATTAATTATGTTTCTATAAGTTTTAGTTTATTATTTAGTTTAATTTAATTAATTAGGATTTGTTAGTACACATCAAATCATTCATTCTTATTTTCTTTTTCTTTAGGTTATAACTTAGTATATATCCTTCCTATTTCTTCCCTGTGGGATCGACCTGGACTTATCCAATATTACTTGCACGATCACCTACACTTGGGTGTTGCACAAGAGCGCACAACTATTTAGTCGTGTCAAGGTTTTGGCGCCGTTGCCGGGGAAGGCAACTAGGTTAGGATTTTACTAAGTTATCTCCATTTTTTTTTCTTTTTCTTAAAAAAAAATTTAATAAACAAATATATAATACAAATAAAAATTGTTGGACTTTTTCTCTCACAAGTAAATAAATAAAAATTTTATTGTTTAAAAATTTTGGGATAAACATGTCATATCCATATTACCCTCCATACAACACAAACATCATGAATAGATACACTTTATGTGATGAAAACTATCCCCCAAGTTGGCAAGCACCCACATATGACGCAAATTATCAACCTGAGTGCTACCAACCACCACAATGGGAAAACAATAGTGGTAATCTCCCATATTATCAAACATATCAAGAACCTCCACATGGAGAGTTCTATCAACCGCAATGGAGCTATAACCAAAATCATAATATAGGTTATAGTAGTAGTTCCCATGATTACCAAGAGTACCAAGACTTTCCCTTTGGCGAGTCTTGTCCACAAACTCAATGGGAAGGGGACTATTATCAACAAAATTGGGATGAAACTTTATATGGTAATAATGAGGAGAATAACCAAGTTGAGGATAATGGTATGTTAAAATTGCTGCTTAGTGAAATGAAAAGGCTAGATAGTGCACTTGATAAATTAGAAACTAGATATCAACAAGCGTATGCTAGCCAACCTTTAGAAGACTATACCAATCCTTCAACACTACAACCTAAATTTCAAGACACTAATAATGGAATGGAATTAGAGGACAATGACGGGTTTATACCGAATGAGGTTAACAACTCACTCGAGAAAGTCATAACCCAACAAGAACTCCAAAACCAAACCATTGAGCATGAAGTTGTAGAACCATCTTCTCCTCAATATGCATCCCCAGACATCAACTCCTTCACTACCTTGATAAAATTGCACAATCTCTTTGTCCAAAGCACCTCTATAGATGACATATATAGTGAGGAGAGTTACAAGGATGAGATTAATGAGGTTATAAAAGATGATGAGAGTTTAGGTGATTACACGCAATTAGGAAAGGATGAGTCCCATGTTGACTCTACCCCTACTTTTGATAGTGACCCTAGGGAGGACATAATTGAAAAATCTAAATCCGATTTAGATTCAAGTGATATTCATGAACCCTCAACTCTTTCGGCCGAAGAGGTGGTGTCACCAAGATACCCATCACCTATCCTCTCTTTTAATCAAAACTCTCATCCTGAGCTTGAAAGTTATGTGTACCCCAATACTGAACAAAATGAATGTGTTGTGGAAGAGGATGATAAAGATTCTAGCACATGTACTTCACCAAATTTTAAATTTCAAAATTTTGTGAGAGAGGACTTGGAAAATATTAGGCCCACGTTAGATGATCTTAAACTTCAACAAGAAGCTAGTAATCTTCTAGACTGCTTGACCTTCTTGAGTAATAATGATATTGAGGCCCAAATAGATAGCTTCATCCAAGTCCAGTCCAAAATTATTTACATAGAACATAAATCCAATTCCTATGATCACATCTCCATAGATTCTGTTCTTCAACAAGAGGAGGGTAGTAAAGCTTCATTAGAACATCACTTAGACCCTACCCCTTTTATTGAACCATGGCCTCCGCCTGTTTTTGATAATAAAAAAATAGAGGCTGTTATAGAAAATACCAACACCAAAGATCTTTCCTTGAGTATAATTCCTAAAAAGTGTGGTATTCCTCTTATAACTGTCCCCAACAAATTTGGCAGCCATAGGTTTTGCATCATCTCCTCTGACCTTGAGCCTGACATTAGTTGGGGGGAGTTGCATTTTTATGAGGATCCCTACAGTCTTCTCATTGTTAAATTATTTCACTGGAAAGATCCTCATAAATTTCGGTTATTACTGTATGATAAAAATCTTGATTAACCGAATTTATTTACTGAGTAGTTGTATTGTATTTTCTATTTTTCCGTGTTGCTACTAATGATTTTGCAGGTAACTTAAAAAAAAAGTGGATATTAATGCCTTGAGGTAACATCCTTCCTTCTCTCGCTTTACTTTACATATGTCCATGTGCTTAGTTTAGAACATTGGGGACAATGTTTAGTTTTAGTTGGGGGGAGTGAGTCATTGCATGCCTCGTTAATTTCTTTTTATGCTTTCGTGTCAATACACCTACTTAGCAACATACAACTCAAACTCAGTAAATTAAAATTGTCAAAAATTTTAAATTTTTTTTCAATTTTATTTTTAAAGATAATAAAATGGTTCTTGTATTTCTCCCTTAGTTAATGTAGTTGGTTATGATGCATTGGTGTTATTTTCTGTATGTTATTAGTATGTGATACACAATGATAGTTTGTTTACTATCTTAGTTATAGTATATTTTATGCTTTTTAATCTTCAAACAACTTTGAGCACGTTGTGACAACCTTGTACATAGCTAAAATGGATTAGTAAGCATAGCTTAGGTGTCTTGAGAGACTGTAGTGGAGACTAAGAACCCAAGTGAGCTTTTGTGCCATTCTTTGTTTTTGAGGGTTTTATAAATTACTCTTACTTTTTGAAATGCGTATTCATTCGTTGTAAGTCTCATTTTTCTTCTTCATTTTGACTGATCACTAGAAGAGAACGTTCAAGATTTACCAAACTTTAGAGCTCTTGAATTTACTGAAATGAATTATCCTATTAACTTAGAAGATGATTTAGGCCATCTTTTGACCATACATGGATAATACAGCCTTGGCCTACCTCTATGCTATTCCTTTACTTCACCTCTTGAGCTTATCATAATCGCCTTGTCTTCATAATCCTAAAGTCTATACCAAACTCCAAATTAGGAGTTCAAGCATCAGTTCTTTATTTAGGTGTGATTGGGATGTGTTGCGTTAACAAGAAGTATGTTAGTGTGAATAAGGGAAAGTTGGCAAAGAAAAAATGAAAGAAAAAAAGAAAAGCATGAGAAGAAAAAGAAAAAAAAATGCCAATGGTTGTTACAAAAGAAAAAAAAAAGGAATGAAAAGAAGAGTGTGAAAAAAATAAATAAAAGAAAAGAAGAAGAGAGAGATTGGAGATGTGGGAAGTTTGAAAAGTTATAGTAGACATTCCAATCACATCCTTTGACCCAATTGAATATCACGAGCCTTTTTTCTTCTTAATCTAACACCTCTTTTTCAAAGTCCTGATGATTTTAAGTAAATTGGATTTGAAGTTAAGGTATTGAGAGAGTTATCCACGGTATCTCGCTCTTCTAGTGAAAAGTATCATTTCATGAGACTTTGTGCACTATAAATTTTTTGTTTTTCTATTTAGATATGAGAAGCATTAGATTCCATTTATATTTACTCTTTATAGCTTCCATATCATGAGTGATAATTATTACACCCAATTCGGAGTGATTTCATCTTGAGAGTGTAATCCCAGTGAGAGTTGAGTCAAAATGAACGTCTTGATAGTGCCTTAGGTCATGCGATCTTTGAAATTAATGTTTTGTATTTTGGTTGTCCATTCACACACACACTTGATGATTAATAGGTATGGAATATTCTAATGACTTTGATAGTAGATTAACTGTAATGTGTGTGTTGCATTGCTATGGCTTACTAGAGAGTTTTATGAAATTGTTGAGCTTAATCACATTGCTAAATGAGAGGAAAATATTTCTTGAAAAAATTTAAATGAGAACCATTACCATAAACATGAATTTTGTGGGTAGATTCACTGCAAACCCTCACGAGACAACACTCGTCCACTAGGGGGAACCTAGTGGTTTAAAGGCTTGTTGCATACGCTAAATGCAATCACGATTCCTGCGAAAGTGATTTAGGATTTTTACTTTCTTTTTTTTTTAATTTTTAGAGTTCAAATAAACACTGTTGTAGTTCGCTTCATTGCTAGGGACTAGCAACGAGCTAGTTGGGGGGTGTGATTCGAGGTGAAAAGTGCATATTTATAGTGTATTATATGGTTCTTTATGCATACTTTATCCCCAAAGTCCCTACATTTAGGTGCATTCTAATAACAATGCTCTTTTTATTGTGTTAATGTTTAAATATATGTTTTTGCATTGTTTTATAGGTATTAGGATGCAAATCAATGAAGTGAAGTTAAAGAAAAGTGATTCTGGTGGATAGAACAATAGAATCAGCTGAGAAAACACCAATTTTGACAATGAAGACTTCAGATTTGGAAGATTTTTCCAGATATATAAAATGTAGATCTTTGAGTTACGGTCGCGTGGCCGCAAACGGGAGGTCAATCCGAGGTCTGAGTGAAGAGTTAAGGCCATTCTCCCATCAGTGCGCAGAGCTGTCAAAATCATAGAGTTCAAGCGATTGAAGAAGAGTTCAATCGATCGAACCTTCGATCGATCGAACTAAGCTCGATCGATCGAACTTTATATTCACCCAAAAGTTGCGTAAACTCTGTGGGAACCCTATATATAAGCCGTTTTGACGCCAGACGAAGGGAGGACGCTCCAGAACGCACAGAACAGCAGTTTAGGGTAGTTTTAGGGTTAGTTTAGGAGTAGATTAGTTTAGTTTGATGTTTTCTTCCTCCTTTTTCATTGTAGATTCAAGATTCAAGTTTGTTTCAAGTTTATTACAAGTTATATTCAGATTTATTCCAGGTTTTTCTGTTCCTTTTCTTTATTTGATTGTTTGTTAATCTAGTTGTTATGATTGCTATGTTTTACTACTTCTGCACTAGTTTTGTTATGTTTCTGTAGTTTAGACGTTGGGAATATGTGATGAAACATTGATTCCCAACCTCTGCCATGCAATCTTTAGAAACCTTGGGCTCGATCGATCGAAGGTATTTCGATCGATCGAACCAGAGCCACAGTCAAGCGATCGAAGGCATTTCGATTGATTGAAGGATGAAGATGTCCGATCGATCGAGAGCGCTTCGATCGATCGAACATGTTAATTCCTGAGATGATTCTTTTAAGTATTCCATGACTTTCTGTTTTAGAAATCTGTCATCAAATTGTCCCAATAAGCTCAGTTTGTCACAACAGTTTTTAGAACTTAAAGCCTTAAGGCTATTTTCTTCAATGACTTTTGAAAACCACTTTGAATGCTAACACCATTTAGAGTGCAAGTAATTACCATTGTTTTAAACCGTCTTCCAAGTATTTTAAATCAACTGTGATGATGTAGTCCCGGTCATGAAAGGGCTATTGATTCTTTATCTTTAGAAAAATACGGAATACTGAAAAGGGATGTACTCCATAGAGCATTAATGAATATGCATGGTAGATGGTTAGGATTAATGTGGATTCACGTGTTTCCAACACCTTTAATTTATCTGTTTAATTAATTATGTTTCTATAAGTTTTAGTTTATTATTTAGTTTAATTTAATTAATTAGGATTTGTTAGTACACATCAAATCATTCATTCTTATTTTCTTTTTCTTTAGGTTATAACTTAGTATATATCCTTCCTATTCCTTCCCTGTGGGATCGACCTGGACTTATCCAGTATTACTTGCACGATCACCTACACTTGGGTGTTGCACAAGAGTGCACAACTATTTAGTCGTGTCAACCATCTACAATGATCAAGGATCTTTTCAAAGATCGATTTACATTCGAGATATCATCAACTGTTAGTTTGACTGGAGGATATGACGAATACTGCGTTCAGGACAAGATACAGGCATTATGAGTTTCAAGTTATACCTTTTAGATTGACGAATGCACCAGCAGTACTCATGGACTTGATAAATAGAGTATTCAGACCATATCTAGATCAATTCATTATAGTGTTCATCAATGGTGTCTTGATCTACTCAAAGACGGAGAAAGAACACAAGGAATATTTATAAATGGCTTTACGGACACTTCGAGATAGCAAGTTGTATACAAAGTTCAGCAAGTGTGAATTTTGTCTATAGGAGGTCAAATTCTTCGGACATGTTATATCTCAGGATGGTATCTCTATGGACTCATCTATGATCGATGTAGTCTTAAGATAGAACAGACCGACCAATGCGACAAAGGTCAAAAGTTTTCTTGGTTTAGCAGGATATTATTGAAGATTCGTAGAAGGATTCTCCAAGATAGTAGGTCCATTGACGAATTTGACATGGAAAGAGATGAAGTACGAATGGACATATAAGCATGAGGGTGCATTTTAGCAGTTAAAGGAAAGATTGACTTCTGCACCAGTACTCCCAATACTCAAGAGTAGAAAAAGGTATGTGATCTACAGTGATGCATCACACCAAGGACTTGGCTGTGTGCTTATGCAGGATGAGAATGTCATTGCATACAGATCAAGACAATTGAAGGAAGATAAGAAGAAGTATCCGACAAATGATATGGAATTAGCAGCAATAGTGTTTGCATTAAAGATTTGGAGACACTACCTCTATGGAGAGAAGTTTGATCTATTTTCCGATCATAACAGCTTGACGTATTTGTTTTCTCAGAAGGAGTTGAACATGCGACAACGAAGGTGGATGGAGTAACTTAAGAATTATGACTTTTATTGCAATACCATCCGGGTAAAGCAAATGTCATAGCAGATGCTTTAAGTCGTAGACCTCGACTAGTAATTGCTGCATTATTAATTCGAGAATGGAAAGCATTGGAAGTTTTAGCCGAATTTGAACTTCAGCCATTGGAACCAATGGAAGGACAACATCTTGGATGCTTTCTGGTACAGCCAACTTTGATTAGCCGTATCATAGAAGCTCAATAGACGATGGAGGATTTGAAGTTATGGTTCACAAAGATGTCAGCAAAGGAACCAGGGGTCTGGAGTATTGATACAGACGGAGCGTTGCGATATAAGGATAGAATCTATGTACCTAACGAAGAAAATCTCTGGAAAGAAATATTTGATGAAGCGCATAAGTCACAGATGACTATTCATCTAGGAGGTACAAAATGTACAAGGATTTGAAGAGAAATTTCTGGTGGGAAGGAATGCAACGACAAGTAGCTGAGTATGTATCTCAATGTCTTACTTGTAAACAAGTAAAGGCAAAACATGAGAAACCGTCGAGACTATTATGGCCGTTACCGATTCCCCAATGGAAATGGGAATACATCACCATGGATTTCATGGTAGGTTTGCCGAAGTCACAGCAGAACCACATATGACGCTATTTGGGTAATTATGGATTGACTTACGAAGATGACATATTTTATTACATATAATATAACGTATCCAGTGGAACATTTGAGATGGATGTATCTACATCACATTGTACAGTTACACGGTGTACCTATTTCTATCATGTCAGATCGAGATTCGTGCTTAATTGTAGAATTTTGGAAGAGTCTCCAGACAACGATGGGAACATCATAGAACTTGAGTTCAACTTTTCATCTATAGACCGACGGGCAAACTAAACGAATTAATCAAGTGATGGAAGATATGCTATACGCATGCGTTATCAATTTTGAGAGTTCTTGGGAGATGCACTTGCCATTGATTGAGTTTGCCTACAACAACAGTTACCATACGAGCATATGGATGGCGCTATTTAAAGTTTTATACAGAAAATCTTGCAATCGCCGCTATATTGGGCTGAAGTCAGAGATACTCAACTTCTTGGTCCAGAAATGGTACGAGAAACTAGCGAGAAGATCTAGATTGTACATGAGAAGATGAAGACAACTCAGACCCAACACAAGAAGTATGCTGACAAGTGACGTAAAGATTCAGAATTCAACGTTGGAGATTACGTGCTGCTTAAAGTTTCACCTATTTGAGGCATCGTCAGATTTGGTCAAAAGAGAGGCAAGCTATCACCACGATTTATCGGACCGTTAGAGATTCTAGAACGTGTTGGAAAAGTTGAGTATCGACTCTCATTGCTGCCAAAGATGTAATGAGTGAACAATGTGTTCCACATCAGTATGCTACAAAAATGTGCTCACAACCCCGCACACGAGATTAACTTCGAAGATATTAAAGTCAACGACAATGTTACATTTAATGATGGACCGGTGAAGAAGTTACATGTCACGCCCCGGAGCAGCATAAATAGAGAAAAATAAATTTCCTTTATGGGTCCATAGGGAATGACGGGTGAATAACCGCGTTGTCATCTACTCAAACCAATAAACACCACGATAGGGAGGATGCTATTCATAGAACATATCTTATTAACATTAATCAGAGGCTACAGCGGAAACTATAAAAGGTATGGAAGCAACAGATGCCCAAGTACCAATTATAAAAGTCTACAAAATCTATTACAACAGCTGGCTTATAGTCTCAGGCCTATAACAATAATAACAACAGATATACAACTAACTATTACAAGCAGCACGTCTTCTTCTCCAAGCCTTCAGCTCCAAGTCCGGCAGAACATCAGTCTCTCGTCCTCAAGTCCTGCGAAGCTCTAGACATTGGAATGTCCAGGGCACAAACGCCATCAGCTTTGGATACAAAGCTGAGTGAGTACATTAAACAACACTCCTCACCGTTATTGTTCAGCATCTTAAAATGCGGTTAATCTCTTAACAATGACGTCACTCACGGACATAGCAAAGGTCTCATTAAACTGTACATTAATCAAAGGTAACAGGAAGCATAGTAATGACAAAGACAAGGATCATGGTATAATATCTTATCACATATTCATCAAATCCATGCATGTAACCCATGCATCCATCCCATGCATATACCTTTACGTCGGGACGCTGGATCCACGACTGAACCATCTTCTTACTAGCCATTCTCATATCCATATCCATATCCATCTCTGTATCTGTACGTTGATACCATAATCCAAATCCGTATCCATACATAGGTACCATAATACCAATCGGAATCACCCGACTAGGCAGTAGGTCCTACAATCCCTTGATAGGGTTACCGGTCGTCTACACGGTACCACCTATCTGTAAACGATGGAAGCGGCACAACAGACGTCTTCTACGCTGTGTATATTCTCACTGGTCGTCTACACGGTGAGTATATATATTAGGGCACTAGCCGGACGTAATCGTCAACGGTACACTGGACGTCTTCAACAGTGCATACGCATTACTGGACGTCTTCAACAGCAAGAGGCGTACTAGGAACTCTAACCGTCCAACGTCCACCCGACTCGTCAGCCGTTGATCCCATGGATCCAAAGTACACATATCTCATATAAGCCACATGTCCCATTTCTCATCAGCTTCTCTTACCTCTTTACGTCACTATCCCATGCATGCTGACACATGTTGTGAAATGCTCATATACTAAGTACTGGAAATACCACATGCTCTGTATTAATCATATCTACTGATTATTAATTATTAACATGCAGTTGTATTCCGTTCTACTATTCAGTTTGACAATAACATATGACAGTTAAACAATTCATCTCATATTGACAGTAAATAATAAACAGTTCATCTTGTAACATTAACATAAACATCATATAAGGCTAACGTAGTATCATGTTGACTAAGCACATATCAAATATCACGTAGATACAACCATTAGCAGCTTGGGTACATTATAATCAGCTCATAACATATAACAATAGATAAACAACATTCTGCTCTTCCCAATCGATTGGAAATAATGTCAATCAATTGGACTTTATGTCAATCGATTGGAATAATGTCAATCGATTGGTATATCAATCGATTGAATCCCATGGCAATCGATTGAACTCTATCTTCTTCCTCAAAACTGCTGGTTTTTATTATAAAAACGTTGGGGTCCTCTTTCCTCCTCATGCACGTTATTATACACACATAAACATCACAAAAACAACCCTCTTGAGTGAGTTAATGAAACTCACCTCTCCCGGCGGTCCGTTGACGGCGTCCTGAGCTCCGCGGCGGCGGCTATGGTGGTTGATCTCTCTCCTCTCCTTTCTTCTCTGCTCTCTCTTTCTCTGTTCTCCTCTTCTTCTTCTTATTCTTCCTCTCCTTCCCTTCTCTCTTCCTCTCTAACCCGAGAGTGTGTGTGTGTGTATATATATATATGTATGTGTGTATATATAAGAGTATGTATCTCTCTCTCTCTCTCTCTCCCTCACACACACACAAGCAAACATATATATGTATAAGGGGAGGGGTATATATAGGGAGGGGAAAATAATCACAACCACACAAAACCAACGAGGTGGCCAACTCCAGCTACTTCCAATCGATTGATACCAGGTATCAATCGATTGGGGTTAGGTCGGCAGGATACCAATCGATTGGTAAAACATCCAATCGATTGACATATCAATCGATTGAGTTAAGGTCAATCGATTGAACACACAATCTCACCAAAGGCTAAGAAAGGTACTAGGGATCTATACCTAAAAATACGGGGTATTACATCATCCACCACTTCTCAAAAGATTTCGTCCTCGAAATCTGAAGCAGTAGCTCCTATATACCAAAAAAGAAATCCATCTTAGAAGATAGAATCTAAAAATGCTCAAGTTCTCGTTTTACGTAAACGATTACCTCAGCGGCCGACGGGTTAAAGTTCTAGACACGCGATACGAAAATATCAACGATCTACGAGTACTAGGGTGACAACTACCAAATCCTCGGGTTTAGATATATAAAATTCGTAAGTCGAACTTCGGGAAAAGGTTCTAGGTAGCAAAATCTAATCATCTCACAAATCTGAAACGGCTAGTCCCCAAACACACAAGGTTCCTTCCTCGTGCCAAACTCCACGGTGTAAGGGTTCTACTGATCAAGTGTTCTAATCTCATCTAAGTTGTAGCGAAGCGTTGCTGTCTGCTCCTGTCTCCGAAGATGCTTCCTACTGTGCTGTCGATGTCTGTACTGCTGCATCAGTTGATTGTCTTCTATCTCTGAACTCCTTGTTAACTCCCGTATTATTGTCGTTGTCCCTCAGGATATTGACTTGAAAGCATTTGTGACTCTAATATCATAACTGGTGATTTAAACTTCCTCGTGTATCTCCATATTCCCACGTACTATTGACATAATCATCTCTCGAGGTCATACCATCCATTAAATACTCGTTCTGCTTCCACGTATTACCTAAATAGGTTAGGCAGGACTACATACTGATTTTCGTGAGTCGTTCTTTTATATAATCTCAACTGGGTGAAAGCAACATGCAATCGGTGTTGAAAAGAATCCTTCTATGATACTCTTTGTAATTCTGGCGTTGTCTCTACGTTACTCGTATCTCTTCCCGTATACTCGCAATCTTCTAGTTCGTCCTCTCTTGTCAAAGCTACATCTAAAGCAAATTTAGATTCCTCATCTCTAGTCTCTGTCCAACATACCAATGGTTGGCGTAGTCTTTCGATAGGGAGGCAATTGACGTCATATAAGGATGCATTTGAAGTCTTATAGGGATGTAAAAGAAGTCATATGGGATGCAATTGATGTTATATCTATACTTGGATAACTACTGTTGATCAGTGTCAAACGAATTGTTCCAGTAACTACAATTTACGGTGTAGGCTAATCGTCTTACAATCAAATCAAACAAATACCAAACTTCCTGCAATATCGGGATCATATATAATACATGATGTAGGTGTTGAGTGTTGTACCTTCTGTCTATCATCCTTGTCTAAGTTGAGACCAATTATTTGTATGGTGAGTCTGCCCTCGTAGTACTTGTTGCGCTGGAGCATTGTGTTGCATCTCTAATTCTGGACAAAACTTACGGACATGACCAACTTTACCGCAGTTAAAGCATCGTATTCCACGTCTACTAGATTTCCTTGATACTCTGCATTCTTGGGAATGGTGTCCTGGTACTCCAAAATTGTAGCAGATATCTCGTTCTCTATGTTGTGTTGGAGTCGCCACTGGTTTTGATTCTTTCTTGTTGTTCCCCAACCTCTTACGCTTCTGGCGGTTGCCCATGTAACTTCTCTCTGTATTTCCTTGTTGAACTTGGTTAGCAGCCAACACAATCTGACTATCTCTTCCTCTCTGATCCGTTAGGAGAAACTGATCGTACTCTGGAAATATTTGATCAAAGTATGGTCCTTCACTAATCTGAGTATCATCATCTAGCTTCGTTGCCATTTCTACCAGAGCTTCAAAAGATTGATCTAAATGTCCTATAGTCATATGACGGAAATGTGGAACTAGTCCCTGATGATATCTTTTGATCTTCCTTCTTGGGGTATCGATCATATGCGGCGCAAATCGTGATAGCCTCTCGAATTGAGTTGCATATTCTGGCACTGTAAAACTACCTTGGACTAATCGTATGAACTCCATCTCCATTTTGTTCTTCTCGGATTCTGGAAAGTATTTCTCTAGAAATCGAGTCTTGAATGATTCCCAAGTCATCCTTCCTACAGCTTCTTCACCTATCGTAGCTTTCACTGCGTCCCACCAATCTGCTGCTGAGAATGTCAGTTGAAATATAGCCAAATGTCTTTTCTCAGTGTCAGTACATTCGAGTGTCTCAAATATCAGTTCTATCTGGCGAATCCATTGCTCAGCTTGCCATGCTCCCGTTAATCCGGTAAAGGTCTCTGGTTGAAGAGCACGAAATTCCTTTAGCAGCTTGACTCTTGTCTGACGTACTGGTGCTTCATTGCCGATGACGTGATCCGCACGATTGATTACTTGTTCCATGCGACGGATGAAAACTCCGACGATTCCTGTTGGATCTATCTCAGGAGGTACTACACTAGGTACTCCATTCAGCTGGCCCGGGTTTCCTTGAGTCGTCCTAACCATAGCGAGTATTGGTAGTGTTCAATGTCGCTACCTAAAAATGAAAATCTATTCGGTCAGACACATTCTCTCTTACAGCTCAAGCAAGAATAAAACATGTGGTAACCAATATATAGTACCACTATATAATACGATCATATTAAGCAATACGGATACCTCACATAAATAATAATAACCACAAGGTCAGTCTATCTACCAAGTGTACTCCAATATATCTATGCTCAAGACACGGGTTACGAAACTATAGGTTCTACACGTAACGTCAAATCTAAACATTCTATTTCCATTCTCAGGTTCCAAGCTATGAGTATTGTTCAACTAAAATGTGAGAATACTCAACTAACACGTGGCTCAAGGTAACAGGATAATCTTATCCTAAACCTCTTTCTACTTCTAGATCATACCGACTGTTCCGAGATTGCTTCGGGATTTATCAGTGTCTAAAATCCAACGGTTCTATATTTATAGGATCTCAACAACCACAACTAATTCTCAACGCCTTGTTCTCTGTGAACTCAGCTATCGACATTTCTAACGATTCTTATCGGCTCTAGCAGTTACTACCTACTAACGAAACATCTTCAGATGGATTCTTCAAACTTCTCGTCTACATGACAAGATTCCAGTTCTATCTCATCTCAACTAATCCTCATGCTATCGATATTAACTTAGGACTCAGGTTCTAATCACAAAAGACAAGCGGTTAACAACTGAAACCTAGGCTCTGATACCAAAAATCCTGTCATGCCCCGGAGTAGCATAAATAGAGAAAAATAAATTTCCTTTATGGGTCCATAGGGAATGACGGGTGAATAACCGCGTTGTCATCTACTCAAACCAATAAACACCACGATAGGGAGGATGCTATTCATAGAACATATCTTATTAACATTAATCAGAGGCTACAGCGGAAACTATAAAAGGTATGGAAGCAACAGATGCCCAAGTACCAATTATAAAAGTCTACTAAATCTATTACAACAGCTGGCTTATAGTCTCAGGCCTATAACAATAATAACAACAGATATACAACTAACTATTACAAGCAGCACGTCTTCTTCTCCAAGCCTTCAGCTTCCAGTCCGGCAGAACATCAGTCTCTCGTCCTCAAGTCCTGCGAAGCTCTAGACATTGGAATGTCCAGGGCACAAACGCCATCAGCTTTGGATACAAAGCTGAGTGAGTACATTAAACAACATTCCTCACCGTTATTGTTCAGCATCTTAAAATGCGGTTAATCTCTTAACAATGACGTCACTCACGGACATAGCAAAGGTCTCATTAAACTGTACATTAATCAAAGGTAACAGGAAGCATAGTAATGACAAAGACAAGGATCATGGTATAATATCTTATCACATATTCATCAAATCCATGCATGTAACCCATGCATCCATCCCATGCATATACCTTTACGTCGGGACGCTGGATCCACGACTGAACCATCTTCTTACTAGCCATTCTCATATCCATATCCATATCCATCTCTGTATCTGTACGTTGATACCATAATCCAAATCCGTATCCATACATAGGTACCATAATACCAATCGGAATCACCCGACTAGGCAGTAGGTCCTACAATCCCTTGATAGGGTTACCGGTCGTCTACACGGTACCACCTATCTGTAAACGATGGAAGCGGCACAACGGACGTCTTCTACGCTGTGTATATTCTCACTGGTCGTCTACACGGTGAGTATATATATTAGGGCACTAGCCGGACGTAATCGTCAATAGTACACTGGACGTCTTCAACAGTGCATACGCATTACTGGACGTCTTCAACAGCAAGAGGCGTACTAGGAACTCTAACCGTCCCACGTCCACCCGACTCGTCAGCCGTTGATCCCATGGATCCAAAGTACACATATCTCATATAAGCCACATGTCCCATTTCTCATCAGCTTCTCTTACCTCTTTACGTCACTATCCCATGCATGCTGACACATGTTGTGAAATGCTCATATACTAAGTACTGGAAATACGACATGCTCTGTATTAATCATATCTATTGATTATTGATTATTAACATGCAGTTGTATTCCGTTCTACTATTCGGTTTGACAATAACATATGACAGTTAAACAATTCATCTCATATCGACAGTAAATAATAAACAGTTCATCTTGTAACATTAACATAAACATCATATAAGGCTAACGTAGTATCATGTTGACTAAGCACATATCAAATATCACGTAGGTACAACCATTAGCAGCTTGGGTAAATTACAATCAGCTCATAACATATAACAATAGATAAACAACATTCTGCTCTTCCCAATCGATTGGAAATAATGTCAATCGATTGGAAATAATGTCAATCGATTGGAATAATGTCAATCGATTGGTATATCAATCGATTGAATCCCATGGCAATCGATTGAACTCTGTCTTCTTCCTCAAAACTGCTGGTTTTTATTATAAAAACGTTGGGGTCCTCTTTCCTCCTCATGCACGTTATTATACACACATAAACATCACAAAAACAACCCTCTTGAGTGAGTTAATGAAACTCACCTCTCCCGGCGGTCCGTTGACGGCGTCCTGAGCTCCGCGGCGGCGGCTATGGTGGTTGATCTCTCTCCTCTCCTTTCTTCTCTGCTCTCTCTTTCTCTGTCTATCTCTGTTCTCCTCTTCTTCTTCTTATTCTTCCTCTCCTTCCCTTCACTCTCCCTCTCTAACCCGAGAGTGTATGTGTGTGTATATATATATGTATGTATGTATATATAAGAGTATGTATCTCTCTCTCTCTCTCCCTCACACACACACAAGCAAACATATATATGTATAAGGGGAGGGGTATATATAGGGAGGGGAAAATAATCACAACCACACAAAACCAACGAGGTGGCCAACTCCAGCTACTTCCAATCGATTGATACCAGGTGTCAATCGATTGGGGTTAGGTCGGCAGGATACCAATCGATTGGTAAAACATCCAATCGATTGACATATCAATCGATTGAGATAAGGTCAATCGATTGAACACACAATCTCACCAAAGGCTAAGAAAGGTACTAGGGATCTATACCTAAGGGTATTACATTACATCTAGTTTATGTTTTTGTTATTTCTGTCAAACTTTTGTAGCGGGTACCTGGGCATGTAATGTTTCCAGACCTGTTATGATCCTGAGGACCACTCTGATATTGTAATTGATAGAATTGTTATTATTTTATTCAGTTGTTTGTAATTATAAATCGATTGACATTAATAACTAGAGTGAGAATAAGGTGACCTTGCGTATTGTCGCGAAAGGTATGTGAATTGGAAGTTGATAAGGAATTTATCGAATACAGTAAGACTATAGTACTTGATTCGAAGATCTAATTACTGGGTTATGTTCAGATGGTTACGGGAATAGTATGAATACTTGAGCAATAGGTTCTTCAGGAACAGTGAATTTGAGACCCGAATAGAAAAGATAAAGGATTTGAGAATCGAAATTAGAGTTAAGTCAGGCTCACTAAAGTTATGAAATATTAAACTGTTGGATAAGGTATTGTGCCTTGAGATGTTATACGAAGAATATACGCTTAGTGTAAAGGTTTGACAGGAACTCAGTAAAAGTGGAGATACAAGAGTGTGATTGGTATGGACTTGTGTAAAGGTGAAAGTAAAACACCAGAGACTTATAGAGTCACATAACTATGTAAATGGTAGTGGGTCTACCTGGACTGATAGACTAAGGGATAACAGATTAGTAGGGTATAAGATGAGAATGGATTACATTACAGTTGGGATCTTCGACAGAAAAGCGATTGACTCAGGATGTGTGTACACTATGTGAATAGAATGGATTGTGAATGGTCAAAGGTTAAGATAGGAACAAGGTATGTTCTGAGCATAGGAATACATTTTGATGAACTTTGTGGCACGTGTATGATTGACTAAGTCAATTTTGGTCAACAATGTTATTTGGTATGACAAATATTGGCATAATTATGTGGTGAAAGTGTTATGTGAAATTTTAAAATAATTATTTCAAAAACAAAAAGGAGAATATGTATTTGACTTGTTAAAAGTTTTAAATCGAAATTGTAAGGTGTAACCTTCTATGGCAATCGACGGTAGTTTAAGTATGAACTTTGGAGAGATAAATAACGAATGTGTTTGATCTCACTGAGGGTAATTCGAGGCATTATGTGGTCTCGAAGAAGTGAAGAAGTATGAAATTTTCAATTCAGAATCTACATGGCACCTTACGAGGCATGCATGATTAGTAATATAGTACGAAGATTGGTTAAACTGAAACAGAAAGATAAAAATTATTAGAGACAAAGAAAAACTACTAGTGCGATGCACTACCGATTATGTGGTAGTCATTCAGACAGATGTTGCCGTTATATAGATTTATTAGGAAATAAGGATTGGAATTTGATAAGGAATGAGAGTCGTTTGAAAACGTGTTATTTTCTACAAATATTTTGCGATTAGCAGGATAAGGGATTGAATCTATGGTATATGAAATAGTTGGTTAAAGCATTAGCTTATCAACGGGGTATGTATATAAGATAGTACTCAGTTTTGGTTCACTTTGAGATGAAGAATCATATATGACTGTTAACCAGTTAAAACGTGTTGTAAACGAGGGTTAGTCGAAGAGAAAGATAGGTGAATGGGAGATGAGTTATTTCCTTTGTGTCAGTGATCGAGATAAAACATTTGGGTTTGGAAAAAGATATGTGAGTTAACATTGTGACGTCGTGATTGATTTAACGTTAGGATTGACTATTGAGTGTGTTCAACTCAGGTATTGATGTTCTTACTTATCGAGGTGTCTTGATGTATTGCTAGTATTCGATGTAAATCTTCAATCGGAATGAGACCGGGGGGAGGAGGGATCTGGGGATTTATTTTACTTTAGAGCTTGAGGATTTATTTTCCTCATGAGATTGTGATATATCAGCAGAGATGTATGGTTTGTGATGAGACAAACGTTGGGAGTATTTATGTGAGGTCTGTGTGACTAGAAGAGATTGTATAAGTTTGGAGACAAACTTCCTTTTTGGAGGGGAGAGTTGTCATACCCATCCCGAAAAATCCATTGTTTTAAAATGCATAATTGATTTTTGGAAACTATTAATGTTAATTAATTATTGTGAATAAGGATGACCATGGGTCAACGGAAAGTGTCAATCGAGGACATGGTAAGTTGGTAAATCAAAGAGGAATTGAAATGGCTAAATGAAATTTATATGATTTAAATGTTATTTGATATTATCTAGTATATGTGAATAGTGAATATACCTATTTTTGTGTACTTTCTGATAGTTTTGATCTTAATTTAATCATTTTGAATGTTTTAGTGTTAATGTAAGTAATACCTTGTATAAAAGGTAGGTTATCTAGCAATTCCACGAAGATAATTTTCGGAACGTAATTATGGACTCCAATGGAACTTGGACAAAAACTTTTGTGAATTGGAGATTTTCACTCGTGAATTGATAACTTAGATGTTTAAGATGTTTTGGGAGATAATTAGAAGATTTGAGAACTCGTGGAGAGTTAAACATAAATTCAAGAACGTGTCTATAAATAGGATGAGGTGGAGATATTTCACAAATATCTCACAATCAATGGTTTGAAGAGCTTAGGGGGAAAAGAGGATTTCTTCGAGCTTCATGACATCAATTGATGACCTTCTGTCCGTTGATTTTTAACCAAATTTCATATTCGGATTCCTCGGGGTAAGAGCTTCATTTTGATAGTTGATAGGCCTTGTTTGGCTAAGTTTTATAAAAATCCTAATTCTAGAAATTTGGGAAAAAAACATGTAAAAACTTGTAGAAATCACTTGTAATCAGAGATCTGGCGTAGTTTTGGTATTCTAGTACTTCTCTAAAAGTTATAGGACTATAGCTCGAGGCATGAATTTCTAACCTATGTTATATGAGAAATTTCTATGTTTTGATTATCAAAGGCAAAATTGCGATCGGGGCAAAATTTATGTGTTAATATTAGGCACGTTAATTATGTACACGAATAATTGTGAAAAGTATGTCTATTTGTTTACATGAGCATCCTAGGTAATTATATGGGTCAAATGGGGGGATTTATATGTCATGCCCCGCTGTAGCAAAAGTAGAAAAAATGAATTCCTTTTTGGACCCATAGGTCATGACAGTTGAAAGTCACCACATTGTCCATAACCAAAGTCTAAGCATCCGAGTAATGAATCAAACCACACCTTGGAAAATCTAAGTTCGATATCTAAAACCAGAGTTGACTAGTTATTACAAACCATAAGTATTGCGAAAGCATAAATGAAGTAATACGGTAATGTACGCTGATTATAAACTTAATTATTACAGACTCTCTAAAACATAATCATAAACTACATCAAAGCTACAGGTCTTCAGCTCACGTAATAGTTGTCTCCTGCATAGCCTTCATCATAGTAGACTTCTCCCTCATAGCCCTGGCAATGTACTCATCTCCTACATACTCATAACCCTAGCTAGTGGGATGTCAAATATCCAGTGGCATAAACGTCGTCAGCTACGAAAGTCAAGTGAATGCAAATACTAATAGAGCATCTATAGATACGCAGTATATACATAAAATAGCATTATTAAAAGATCATCTCGTCGTTCACTTCCCCGAATGCACCAACTCAATATGTATAATTGATATCGTCCCAACCTAATCTCATCATAACATGGACTCTCGGTGTAACAACCTGCATTTTCATTTAATCTTAAATTGACATTTCTATAATTAATCTGTATTTGCATTGACATATTTAAAATTAAATTATAGTGTCTGCATTTATCTAATTACAATTCTTATGTTTAGAATTTATTACTTCCTTTATTTCATATTTGAAATTCTTATTGGGGCCAAACTGTAATTTTACAAAATTAGTCATACCTGTGTTGGATTTAAAAAAAAAAGACTGGATTTCAAAACGGTGGAAATGTTTCCTTTTGACTCAATCCGTATTTTTATAAAACCAGAAAACTATTTCTTACGTTAAAATGAATTTTCTGTATTTTTGTGGTGAACACCGTGCCGCGAAAATACCAGTTTAGGTTCAAAACTGTCCGCGCTGTGCTAAACTTTCGCAGATTTTGGAAGTAATGTAAAGTTAGATTTGACATACACTTTATTTTCCATTTATGGAAACTAATCATTGACTTTGGCCTTGTTTGGAAATGCTTTGTGGGTGTGTGTATTCTTATGCCATAAGCTAAGTTTCCCAAACACCTTGTGTTGGCCCCTATAGCCCTACACTTGACCCTTTGATCATCTGTAGAGTCTTTGTATCCTGTATATACGTATGTGTATATCAGTCCTCATGAATACTTGGTATAGATTAATTTTGAAAAACAAATTCAATTGTTGAGTAATGGAGGTTGATCTTGGTCCCCAAGTTTTCCCTTTTTGGCCTTCTATAAACACACCCATAGCTCTCACATTCAGTACACATATCTCAGAGAGAAAAGAGAGAGAGCTTGAGAGTTATCTTGCTGTAATTTCAAGAGAGAGAGAAGCTCAATTCTCCATAGCTTGAATAGTTGAAGCTTGGATTTCTTATTTGCTTATTCTTTCTCAACAATCAGTTAATCTTCAATCTAAGTGAGTATTTTAAACTCACTCTTAAATGTAATTCATGCTTAGTTACTACTTGGGTGTATGTAATTGTTAATCACCATTGTTGATCTTAACCATGGAAGTTTGAACTTCAAAATCACCATTTTCAAAACTTAACCAAAATGAGTTCTTAGAGATGATTTAGGAAGATTATAGTCCCTAGAAGCTATTGTTAAATTATTAGAGCCTAATTCGTCCATATGAGAAAGTATATTAGGAAATTAAGTTTTGACAACTTTTAATTTTTCACTATGTTTGAGAGCTATGGTTTGAATCATGTTAAATTGATTTCATATTTTTAATCCTTGCTGAAAAACAAAGAAATCCATATATTACATGCCATGTTTTCAATCCGGATTGCAAAATGGGTCAAAAGACCCCCTTAAAACTGAAAAAGGGAAATTCTGGGGAAGAAGACAACGTTACTGCACAACCTCGCACGCGCGAGGTTGGTGATTCCAGGCCTAAAGAAAAGTTTTTATAATAAAACGAAAAATGAGCAGATCGCGCGAGCAGCCCGCGCGCGCGACTTCTGACAGTTTCTAGTTTATGCTTATTTCATGTTAAAGAACTGTTTGGTTGTTTCCTTGTGGGTCTTTAAGGCTCTGTTTGCGAAAAATGTTAAAGCAGATTATATTTTGGGTATGATTGGTCATTTAGGAACAATTATGATTCTAATTCTTTTCAAAGCATACATTGTTATTATTCTTAGCACTACATATGTTCTGTGGGTAGTTTCATAGCATACATATGATGTCAGTTGTACATGCATGGTGAGTGTGGGTGTTGGTCAGTATGGAAAAGAGTAATGATCAGTGTGGTATAGTGAGTGTGGTTAAGATTGTGTTATGGACACTCCCTGGTAAGTGAGTACCAAAGTGTGTTGTGGTTGAGATTGTGGTGAGAGTATCTTTGTAATGCAATGGTGGCAAATCTGGACACTCCCTGACGCCCATGGAAGCGTTAAAGTGTGTGACGCCAAACTTGGACATCAAACTTGGACAATCCCTGGCACCCATGGTAGTGTTAAAGTGTGGCCTACGAATACTCCCTGGTACCCGAGTCTGGATACTGGGTGAGGTTACCTCCGGTATTTGCGAGGTGGATTAGGTACTAAAGTGTGAGGCATTGGACACTCCCTAGTACCCTGGACTAAAGTGTGAGGCAAACTGGACATTCCCTGGCACCCCTATACTAAAGTGTGGCTATCGGAGTATTTCAAAGATACTAGTGTGAGAAAGTTGGGTTGTTGGGTTTTGTCGAGAGAAAAGAGTCGGTAAGATGAGATGGTACATTGTTTTCATACACGGTCACACACATGAATTATATCTTTCATACGGTATTGTGGTTGTTTTCTAAAATGAACTCCTATTCTTAATGTAAACTTATTGGATTAAATGAGAATTGGAAAATGGTAAATGAGTATGTGTTACATTCAAAGTTATGTTTTTAATACTCACCAGCTTCTTGAAGCTGACGGCGTTGATGCGCCCTGGACATTCGTGTTCAGGCTTTTTAGGTTATGACTATGCTGGGCCTTATGATTATGCAAACTGAGAACGGCTGCTTTGGAAGATAGAATTGTTATCAATATCCTATGTTTTAAGTTATAAACTGTTTTGTAATAAGGATGACTGTAATAGACGATAGATATTATTTTGTCTTAAGGCAGCTTGTGCATTAGTTGACCCCGTATTGTAATATGTAATAAGTTAGAAAATATTTGTAAGCCTTGTTTACTCTGCTCTGATTTTTATGTTTTTTGTTGTTGTCGTTTGGGACGGAATCGATCCTTTAAACTGTCGCGACCTACGGGTCCATAAAGGAAATTAAACGCTTTCCATATTTATGCTACATCGGGGAGTGATAGGATTTAGTGGTATCAGAGCTAGGTTATTCATCTCAAGATAGTTTAGCCAGGTTAGGGTTTACCAGTTTAGACCCGATTCCACGATCTGTTAGCTTAAGCTTCACACACCCGATGTTAAGACAGGGAGGATAGACTCAGAACCCAAACTCCAAAGATTATCTCTTTCCTGATGTAAGTTAGTACCTTTTTCAGGTATGGATCCAGCTCAGCCTCTTTTTGTACCTGATGCTTTTGGAGGGCATTGGGTTACTGTGGGAGCGATAGTCTCGGCTTCGGCGACACTTTATTTCTCCACTATTGGGCAGTGTGCAGCTGCTACCATCGAGTTAGATCTCTTGCACCAGATCCACGTATTAGGGCTGGTTGATTTACCCCGTGCTCGCCTCGAGATCTTGTACTTTATCGAGATTCAATGCTTAATGCTTGTAGAGATGGTTTGCTTGGTTAACAATGACGCTTTCTATTTACCCCTTGAGATTCAGGTTGTGCAGGCTCACCTTGCACAGTTGGATATGCCTCCACCAATTGTCCCTAGTGATGAGGATGACGTTGAGGTGGTTCATTTGGCTCCTATAGGTGGGGAGGGTGTCAATGAGGAGGATGACATAGGTTGGGACGACTTCGCAGTTGACCTTGAGGAGGCACTAGCACTCGAGCTAGCTTTGCCAGAGGCAGATGCCCCTGGACCTGCTTTGTTGTTGACCTCACATAGCTGTAATTTTGGGGCAGGCCCCTCTCATGTTCACCAACTTCATCAGGCCGACTCGCTTTACCTTTTGATGGCTACCTATGGCGATGACTGATCGTTTAGATGTCGCTTTGTATATATTGACTGTTTTTGACTTAGTAGCTCTATTCTCCTTTTGCAAACTGTAATTACATGCATTCGAGTATAGGGCAATGACCCCATTTTTGTAACTCTAACGTTGCATGGACAATGTAAGTCCTAACCCACACAGATAGGGTAGGCACTAATCTGATCATACACGCTTTTTGTATCAACTTGACAAGAAGTTATATATAGAAATACTCTTTTGATGTTGTTAGCATGCATTTTTCTCATTATCACTATCATGCATAGAATGGCTGGGAGACCGAGAAGAGACAGGAATTTGATCGAGAGAGCACTTGAGGCTGCCGATCCTACGGGGATGTTCGAAGCATTTGTCAGACGTTTGGATAGAATCAGTAATACGAATGACAACCGACGAGGCCTTCAGACTGGAGATAAGCTACTGGAGAGATTTTGTGTGCTAAGGCCCGAGCAGTTTGCGGGTACCGCAGAACTATGAAAAGTAGAACAATGGTTAAGACAGATGGACCGCATGTTCGAGGCTGTCCAATGCAATGATATGGATAAGAGGAGGTTAGCTACTTTCCAACTGACTGATGCCGCCGTAGATTGGTGGGATTCAGTCATAGCTACCATCGGGAGTGAAGCTGCAACGGGAATGACATGGACTGCATTTAAGGGAAGGTTTTTGGAGAAGTATTTCCCAGCTACGGAGAGGAACAGGAGAGAGAAGGAGTTCATGGATCTAACACAAGGAACCAAATCGGTGCAAGAGTATACCACTCAGTTCGAGAGACTGTCTCGGTTCGCCCCTCACATGGTGGATACCGAAGAAAAGAGGATCCGTAAATATAACCAAGGGCTGACACCACAGATTCGTCACCTGACTCTCGGCTACCTAAATAAGTCTTTCGAAGGACTAGTCGGCCTGGCCACTGATTTGGAAGAAGATGCTCGAGTGAACCGTAAGCAATTCGAATTTCGACCACCTCAAAGGGGTAACTTTGGAAATAGACCACCAATGAATCGTACCCAAGGGTAGAAGAAAAATTTCGACGGGAGTAAGAAGGCCCAAGCTATCACCTATCCAACTCAACCCCGAGTTGGTGAAGGAAGTAGCGTTGGGAAATGTTTCAACTGTGGCAACCCTGGTCATCTGGCTCGAGATTGCAAGGCACCAAGGCGTGCTGCTCAACAAGGCATAGTCTGCTACAATTGTGGTGAACCAGGTCACATCAGCAAGTTCTGTACTGCCCCTAAGCAAGTGACTTATGGTCAGCAAGGTCAGACTCGCGTGAATGTTGTTATTCCTGATACTGCTGGATATGATGGGACTGTGTACGAAGAAGGAGGTTATGGAGAAGCTCAACTTGATCAGCAAGCAGTGGAAGGTACCTTGACTCTATTTAACTCCCATTTTAAAGTATTATTTGATACGGGTGCTGCTCTTTCGTTCATAGCTATTAATATAATTCGGAGATTGTGTATCTTACCTCATCGTTTAGAGAAAGCTTTGAGGGCTACTTCACCATTAGGAGCCGCAGTCAGATTAGGACACATGTGCAAGGATTGTCCTTTACGGCTAGGAAACCGTGAAATCCCGACAAGGTTGATTGTCCTATCAATGAAGGAGTTTGACATAATCCTAGGAATAGATTGGATCTCTCAGAATCAAGCGAAGTTGGATTGTGTGAGAAAGAGAATTACATTCCCCGACAATGAGAATCAATCCTTTGATTTTCAATGTAACCCTTTGGGAGATATGTTCCTTACAAGATGCTTAGCAAACATCGAAGTCGTCAGTACAGAAGCGACAGTGCTGTCTATACCTGTAGTTAAGAACTTTGAAGAAGTATTTCAAGACATTTCTGGTCTACCACCCGAGAGAAGTATAGATTTCTGTATTGAACTTATACCGAGTACTGTACCAATCACCAAGGTTCCCTACAGAATGGCCCCTACCGAACTGTTGGAATTGAAGGAACAAGTTCAAGAGCTCGAGAACCTAGGTTTTGTACGTCCAAGTACATCGCCTTGGGGAGCACCAGTATTATTTGTGAAGAAGAAGGACGGAACGCTTCGGTTGTGTATCGACTACCGAGAATTGAACCGCGTGACTATCAAAAACAAGTATCTCTTACCCCGAATCGACGACTTATTTGATCAACTACAAGGAGCTACAACATTTTCTAAAATAGACCTAAGGTCGGGATATCATCAGTTGAGGGTACGGAAGGAAGATATACCTAAGACTACATTTAGAACTCGATATGGTCACTATAAATTTTTGGTAATGCCGTTTAGAATGACGAATGCCCCGGCAGTGTTTATGGATCTGATGAACAGAGTGTTCAAACCTTATTAGATCAGTTTGTCATAGTCTTCATTGATGATATTTTGATCTATTCTAAGTCAGGAGAAAAACATGAACAACATCTGCGGATTGCGATGCAGACGCTCAAGGACCACCACTTGTATGCCAAGTTCAGTAAGTGAGAGTTCTGGTTACAAGAAGTGAAATTTTTGGGACACAAGGTGTCATCTCAAGGAATTTTTGTGGATTTATCTAAGACGGATACAGTGTCAAATTGGGTTAGGCCGAGCAACCCTACAGAGGTTAGAAGTTTTCTTAGACTCGCAGGCTATTATCGGAGATTTATCGAGGGATTCTCCAAGATTGCTACACCATTAACCGGGTTGATGAAGAAGAATTTGAAGTTTGACTGGAAGGAGAAGCATGAGTGCGCCTTTCTAGTTGAAAGAAATACTTACTACTGCATCGGTACTAGCAATACCCAAGCTTGATAAGAAGTTCACTATCTTCAGTGACGCGTTATATCAAGGACTAGGGTGTGTACTTATGCAAGATGGTAGAGTTATCGCCTATGGATCTAGACAGCTAAAGCCGAATGAGTTGAACTATCCCATTTATGATTTGGAATTGGCAGTCGTAGTATTCGCACTCATGATTTGGAGACACTATCTCTACGGTGAGAAGTTTGATTTGTTCTCTGATCACAAGAGTCTAAAATATTTGTTCACACAGAAAGAGTTGAACATGAGACAACACAGATGGATGGAGCTGATCAAAGATTACGACTTTACGTTAGAGTACCACCCCGGTAAAGCTAAAGTGGTCACTGATGCTTTGAGTTGGCAGATTCGTGAGACGATCGCCTCCTTAATGGTTAGAGAATGGCAAGCATTGGAGACGTTGGCAGAGTTTGATGTACAGAGTGCTGAAGAAGGAGAATGACAACTTTTTGGATGTCTTATCCTACAACCTGTTCTTATCGACCGTATTATTGGAACTCCAAAAGAAGATGAGAAGTTTCAAGCGTGGTTTGTGAAGATGTCAAAGAAAGATATGACAGAATGGAAGGTGGGAAGTGATGGAGGGTATCAATGCAGAGGCAGATTATGTGTACCAGACTGTGAGAATTTGAGAAATGATATTCTGGCAGAAGCACATAAGTCAAAATATACAGTTCACCCGAGAGGGACAAAAATGTACAAGGATTTGAAAAGAAATTTCTGGTGGGAAGGTATGAAGAAGGATGTGGCCGAATTCGTATCCAAGTGTTTGACGTGTCAACAAGTCAAAGATGAGCATCAAGGCCCTCAGGATTATTGCAGCCACTACCTATTCCTGGTTGGAAGTGGGAGCACATCACTATGGATTTTGTAGTAGAATTGCCTCGATCGCAGCAGAATCATAACGCCTTCTGGGTAATCATGGATCGACTGACTAAGTCGGCACATTTCATTGCTTATTGTATGACGTACCCGGTAGAAAGAATGAGCCGAATGTACATACAACAAGTTGTGCGACTTCACTGTGCACCTGTGTCGATTGTGTCAGACTGTGATGCACGTTTCACCTCTGGCTTTTGGGAAAGTTTGCAAGAAGCTATGGGAACCTCGCTCAAGATGAGTACTACTTTCCACCCGCAGACAGACGGACAGACTGAGCGTGTCAATCAGATTATAGAGGATATGCTTAGGACTTGTGTTATTGATTTTGAAGAATCTTGAGAGACACACTTGCCTTTGGTTGAATTTGCCTATAACAACAGTTATCACACGAGTATCGGGATGGCTCCGTTCGAAGCATTGTACGGACGACCATGACGGTCTCCGTTGTGTTGGGCAGAAGTTGGGGATACAAAATTATTGGGACCAGATTTGGTTAGAGAAACCAACGAAAAGATTTCTTTGGTCAAGGAAAGGATGAGAACCGCTCAAAGCCGGTATAAGAGTTATGCCGATCGACGCCGGAATGATTTGGAATTTAGTGTTGGAGATCACGTACTCCTTAAGGTTTCACCGACCCGAGGAGTAGTACGCTTCGGTCTCAAGAGAGGAAAATAAGCTCTGCGTTTCATCGGACCGTTTGAGATTTTGGAACGTGTCGGGAAAGTGGCATATCGACTGGCACTACCACTGAAGATGTCTGGGGTTCACAATGTATTTCATGTGAGTATGCTGAGAAAGTACATACGAGACCCCTCGCATGTGGTTAGTTGTGATGATATTTAGACCAGTCATAAAATTTCTTACAAAGAGAGACCTGTGAAGATTCTGGATCAGCGTATCAAGAAGCTGAGGAATAAGGACATTTCGTTGGTGTATGTTCAGTGGAATCATCATGACGAGAGTGAAGCCTCGTGGGAAGTTGAAACGGATATGAGGAAGAAGTACCCGGAGTTGTTTCATGACTAGTTGTCTTGATTTCGGGGACGAAATCCTGTTTAAGGGAGGAAGGGTGTAACAACCTGCATTTTCATTTAATCTTAAATTGACATTTCCATAATTAATCTGTATTTTCATTGACATATTTAAAATCAAATTATATTGTCTGCATTTATCTATTTACAATTCTTATGTTTAGAATTTATTACTTCCTTTATTTCATATTTAAAATTCTTATTGGGGCCAAACTGCAATTTTACAAAATTAGTCATACCTGTGTTGGATTTAAAAAAAAATTGCATTTCAAAACGGTGGAAATGTTTGCTTTTGACTCAATCAGTATTTTTATAAAACCAGAAAACCATTTCTTACGTTAAAATGAATTTTCTGTATTTTTGTGGTGAACACCGCGCCGCGAAAATACCAGTTTATGTTCAAAACTGTCTGAGCTGTGCTAAACTTCCGCAGATTTTGGAAGTGATGTAAAGTTAGATTTGACATACACTTTATTTTCCATTTATGGAAACTAATCATTGACTTTGGCCTTGTTTGGAAATGCTTTGTGGGTGTGTGTATTCTTATGCCATAAGCTAAGTTTCCCAAACACCTTGTGTTGGCCCCTATAGCCCTACACTTGACCCTTTGATCATTTGTAGAGTCTTTGTATTTTGTATATACGTATGTGTATATCAGTCCTCATGAATACTTGGTATAGATTAATTTTGAAAAACAAATTCAATTGTTGAGTAATGGAAGTTGATCTTGGTCCCCAAGTTTTCCCTTTTTGCCTTCTATAAACGCACCCATAGCTCTCACATTCAGCACACATATCTCAGAGAGAAAAGAGAGAGAGCTTGAGAGTTATCTTGCTGTAATTTCAAGAGAGAGAGAAGCTCAATTCTCCATAGCTTGAATAGTTGAAGCTTGGATTTCTTATTTGCTTATTCTTTCTCAACAATCAGTTAATCTTCAATCTAAGTGAGTAGTTTAAACTCACTCTTAAATGTAATTCATGCTTAGTTACTACTTGGGTGTATGTAATTGTTAATCACCATTGTTGATCTTAACCATGGAAGTTTGAACTTCAAAATCACCATTTTCAAAACTTAACCAAAATGAGTTTTTAGAGATGATTTAGGAAGATTATAGTCCTTAGAAGCTACTGTTAAATTATTAGAGCCTAATTCGTCCATATGAGAAAGTATATTAGGAAATTGAGTTTTGACAACTTTAAATTTTTCACTAAGTTTGAGAGCTATGGTTTGAATCATGTTAAGTTGATTTCATATTTTTAATCCTTGCTGAAAAATGAAGAAATCCAAATATTACATGCCATGTTTCAATCTGGATTGCAAAATGGGTCAAAAGACCCCCTTAAAACTGAAAAAGGGGAATTCTGGGAAAGAGGACGAACTTACTGCACAACCTCGCGTGTGCGATCGCGCGAACGGCCCGCCCGCGCGAGGTGGGTGATTCCAGGCAGAAAGAAAAGTTTTTATAATAAAACAAAAAATGCGCATATCGCGCGAGCGGCCCGCGCCCGCGCGAAACAAAAAATGAGCATATCGCGCGAGCAGCCTGCGCGAGTGACCTTCGCGCGAGCGGCCCGTGCGCGTGACTTCTGACAGTTTCTAGTTTTTGCTTATTTCATCTTAAGGAACTATTTGGTTGTTACCTTGTGGGTCTTTAAGGCTCTGTGTGCGAAAAATGTTAAAGCAGATTATATTTTGGGTATGATTGGTCATTTAGGAACAATTATGAATCCAATTCTTTTCAAAGCATACATTGTTATTATTCGTAGCACTACATATATTCTGTGGGTGGTTTCATAACATACATATGGTGTCAGTTGTACATGCATGGTGAGTGTTGGTGTTGGTCAGTATGAAAAAGAGTAATGGTCAGTGTGGTATAGTGAGTGAGGTTGAGATTGTGTTGTGGACACTCCTTGGTAAGTGAGTACCAAAGTGTGTTGTGGTTGAGATTGCGGTGAGAGTATCTTTGTAATATAATGGTGGCAAAACTGGACACTCCCTGACGCCCATGGAAGCATTAAAGTGTGTGACGCCGAACTTGGACATTCCCTGGCACCCATGGTAGTACTAAAGTGTGGCCTACGCACACTCCCTGGTACCCGAGTCTGGATACTGCGTGAGGTTACCTCCGGTATTTGCGAGGTGGATCAGGTACTAAAGTGTGAAGCATTGGACACTCCCTGGTACCCCGGACCAAAGTGTGAGGCAAATCGGACATTCCCTAGCACCCCTATGCTAAAGTGTGGCTATTGGAGTATTTCAAAGAAACTGGTGTGAGAAAGTTGGGTTGTTGGGTTTTGTCGAGAGAAAAGAGTCGGTAAGATGAGATGGTGCATTGTTTTCATACACGGTCACACATATGAATTATATCTTTCATACGATATTGTGGTTATTTTCTAAAATGAACTCCTATCCTTAATGTAAACTTATTGGATTAAATGAGAATTGGAAAATGGAAAATGAGTATGTGTTACATTCAAAGTTATGTTTTTAATACTCACCAGATTCTTGAAGCTGACGGCGTTGATGCGCCCTGGACATTCGTGTTCAGGCTTTTCAAGTTATGACTATGCTGGGCCCTATGATTATGCAAACTGAGAACGGCTGCTTTGGAAGATAGAACTGTTATCAATATCCTATGTTTTAAGTTATAAACTGTTTTGTAATAAGGATGACTGTAATAGACGATAGATATTGTTTTGGCTTAAGGTGGCTTGTGCCTTAGTTGATCCCGTATTATAATATGTAAAAAGTTAGAAAATATTTGTAAGCCTTATTTGCTCTACTCTGATTATTATATTTTTTGTTGTTGAGGTTTGGAACAGAATCGATCCTTCAAACTGTCGCGACCTACGGGTCCATAAAGAAAATTAAACGCTTTCCATATTTATGCTACGTCGAGGCATGACACTCGGGTCCACATTACGCACGCAGCCTTACTTCTCATAGTACTCAACTCATACCTTAACAATCCCTTTCTAACCTGGCATATAGTCAAGTACATCACAAAGTCCTAATTCCTAACACATAAATCAGACACGTAGTCCCATACCACACGAGCTATCAAATCCCAACCAACAGTCCTAATGTTCCGGCCAACTCACCTTGATATGTTACGGCCAGTATGCCCTAATATAATACGGCATGCAGCCTTGACATACTACAACACTTAGCTCCACTATACCACAACACTCAGCTCCCCCATACTACAGCACTAAGCTCTGCTATACTATTACTACACGCAGCCCTAATATGCTCCTATGGCATGTAGCCCTAGTACGCAACCCCAATATGCTACAACACTAAATCCTGATATACTAAATTTGACATGAAGTCCCATATCACATAAGCCTTGTGTATACAAGAAGTGTGAAGGGAAAGTGGTGGCCTTTCTTATTCTATATGTTGACGACATTCTACTCATTGGGAATGATGTAGCGGCATTGTCAACAGTTAAGGTTTGGCTAGCTAGTACTTTTGATATGAAAGATCTAGGTAAGGCGAGGTATATCCTCGGAATAAAGTTCTTTCAGGATCGTAAGTGAAAGATAATGGGATTATCTCAAGCTGGTTATATCGATAAGGTACTAACTAGGTTTTCAATGGATAATTCGAAGAAAGGTTTATTACCTTTCAAGCATGGTTTAGCGTTCTCCAAGGACCAGTGTCCACAGATATAGGATGAGAGGAATAGCATGGCAGGAGTTCCCTATGCTTCGGTAGTGGGAAGTCTCATGTATGTGATGTTATGCACTGGAACAGATATCTATTTTTACCGTTGGCATGGTTAGCAGGTATCAATCGAATCCAGGTCCAGAGCATTGGACATCCATTAAGCACATTCTTAAGTACTTGAGAAGGACTAAAGATTACATTCTTATGTATGATGGCGATAAGCTGATTCTAGTGGGATACACTGACTTGAACTTTATGTCAAATAAAGATTCTAGGAAGTCGACATCTGGACATCTCTTTACCTTGGGAGGTGGTGCTGTTAGTTGGAAGAGCATTAAGCAAAAATGCATTACAGACTCAACTACAGAAGCTGAGTATGTGGCTGCTTGTGAATCCGCAAAGGAAGTTGTTCAACTCAAGAAGTTCCTTATGGAACTCAAGTTGGTACCAGATCGCTATCACCTATTATGTTATATTGCGATAATAGTGGGGTAGTGGCTCAGTCCAAAGAGCCAAGGAACCATGGAAAGGGAAAGCACAACAAAAATATCATCTAATCTGAGATATAGTTCAATGTGGAGATGTGATTGTCATCAAGATTGCCTCCTCTTACAATCTTCCGGATCTATTTATAAAGGCCTTGTCATAGAAGGTCTTTGATCGTCCTGAATGGTTATGTTGACAGGGTTGTGAACATATATTGTCAAGATAGAATCTACCCTCTATTAAAGAGTAAGCATTCCCTTGAGAATGTTACCAAGTTTATTACTGAGAACTGCAGTCTTGTTGATAAGTAGTTATCAACATGTTTGATCATTTTGAGGGGTCAATGGGACTCAAGGAATATAAGAAGTAGTCATGATTCAGGTATTCGGATAGTTGATGGTAACAGTTATCCGACTACCTGAATATGATTACGAATGCTGACAGTAGAAGGACATTAGTATACTATACAAGTCTAATTATCGCTTCAGATATGTTCTTTTGAGTTGGAGTTTAGTTATTGTTTTATAGTGGAGTAAACATTAACTGACCAGTTGGTTAATTTGCTAATCAAAGAGTTTGATCATGGGAATTAACAACTGGTCTGAGCCAACAATTAAGAACCTAGGAGGTCCCACTCTTAGCTCCTCTAGGATGTTTGGAAAGGCACTTGAGAATGCTGTCAAGACTGGTTCGATTGATTGAAGTCTAGACAGGTTCGATCAATCGAAGGTAGTTCAATTGATCGAAGATTCAATCGATCGAAGACACTTCGATCGATTGAAAGTTAGGTCAGTTCTGGGAATCTATAAATAAGGCAGCTGCGTCCAAAAATCAGAGTTCGTCGTTTTTATATACCAGAAGTTGCAGAAACTATTTTAGGCTTCCCAAACCTTCTCTATCCTCTCTATTAGGGTTCCCACTAACCCTAGTCTTTTCAACAAGCATCTGTAGGAGTCATAAGGGTGAAGACAGCCTAGTGGAGGCTGGTGCACCATCAAGAAAGAAGAAAATTCAGAATTGGGTTCATGACCTGAGGTATATAATTCTTGTTCCCTCTCTCATACACATCTATAGAGTTAACGAGTAGTAGATCCGGGCTACCAATAAAGTTTTCAAACTTAGTTTTTCCACTACACGTTTAAATTGATTTTAAACCTAATTTTTCTTCACCAGCACCATAGGATCCCACACCTGTCATCATGCGATCTTCACGACCGTGTTCATACTCACAATTGTAAATAGTATCAACATCGACGGTCGATAGACCCACTATCATGCACGTTGGCTTCTCATTCCTGTTTGCCACATTATATCATCATTATACAAATTGCTCCACTATTTAATGCATTAAGCTCTTTATTCGACATGTATATTATTCTAATACTATATCACCTTGTCATTTATTACCCTATAGTCACATCAAGGAAGTCTGAATTGATAATCGAACAATCGAATCCCGTATATAATAAACAAAAGAAACAATTCATATTCTATAATTGCCAATCAATTGGGAAACTTAGCAATCGATTGGATCCCAAACAATGCCAATCAATTGCAAACTTTGGCAATCGATTAGGTTATAACCAATGGCAATCGATTGGAAAACTATCCAATCGATTGGGTCCAGACTGATGGCAATCGATTGGTATACAAGCAAATCGATTAGGACTTTGTCTTCTCCAGTAAGAAAATAGTCCAGCATATATAACATCCTTAAGATGTATTAACTACGTCTAACCTCTACTAAAACTTGTAAAAACATCACATAAGGTAACCAAGTGAGTTGGAGTCACCTAAGGGTGTGTTTGGCTTGCATAGAGCTTGTGGGGTTTGAAACCTCTCTCTCTCTCTCTCTCTCTCTCTCTCTCTCTCTCTCTCTCCCCTCCTCTGCCTCAGTCTCTCTTCTTTATCTCTTCTTTATTTTGTTTCTCCTTCTCTTCTCTACCTTCTGTTTATATTTTTTCTCTTGGGGTCTATAAGATCTTCAATATCTCATTGGATTCCCTTGAGGTTGATCCTGTAATCCCCTATGATCTTATGATTTAGGGATTATTAAAAATCAGTCTAATTTTATTAGAAATATTAAAGGACAGTCACCTACATTTTTAAAATGAAAAGGAAATCAAATTAAAACAAAAAATTTAAAAACACATCAACTTTTTGATTGTGTTAAAATAAAAAAATAAATAAATTACATTTACCCCCCCCCCCCCCCAATCTTCTTCCTCACCACCACCTCTACCAGCTGCCACCACCATGGCCGTCCACCACCACACCACGACCAGTACCACCACCAGCCACCCCCACCACAACCTCTCTCTCTATCTCTCTCTCTCTATATATACACATGAGTTTTTATATCTTATATATGACCACCACCACCACTACCCCCCTAACCTCTCTCTATCTCTTCTCTCTTCTCACCATCACCGCCATGACCTTCTTCTCTCATCCACCTCTGCCACTGCAGGAAAAAAAATAAAAAAAAAATAAAGTTGCAGATTGGAGCAACTGTCCAAACGGGTAAGAGCAACTCACCAACTTATTAGGAGCAACTCACCAAACAGAAAGAATAATGTTGCTCCTTACGTTTAGTGAGTTGCTCCCGATGCGTTTGGTGAGTTGCTCCCGATACGTTTGGTGAGTTGCTCCTTTATTTGGATAATTGCTCCAAAAACCTATACCTTTTTTTTGGTGTATAGTAACGATGGTGGATGAGTGAGGTGGCCCGTGGTAGTGGTAGCAATGAGAAGAGTGAAAGAAGAGATCAAAGAGAGAGAAGAGATAGAGAGATTAGGGTGGGGGTGGGGGTGGTCGTGGTGGAGCAAGGTGTAGATTTTTGGAGCAATTGTCCAAACAGAAGGAGCAACTCAATAAACGTATCGAGAGCAACTCAGCAAACGTATGGAGCAACTTTACCCTTTCCGTTTGGTGAGTTGCTCCTGCCGTTTGGACAGTTGCTCCGACCTGCATTTTTTTTTGCTGCACTGGCAGGGGTGGATGAGGGAGGAGGGCCATGGTGGTGATGGTGAGAAGAGAGAAGAGATAGAGAGAAGCTGGGGGTGGGGGTGACCATATATAAGATATATTCCATATATGCTCATGTGTGTATATATATAGAGAGAGAGAGAAAGAGAGGTTGTGGTGGGGGTGGCTGGTGGTGGTAGTGGTCATGGTGTGGTGGTGGTGGTCAGCCGTGGTGGTGCAACTGGTGGAGGTGGTGGTGAGGAAGAAGATGGGGGGTTAAGTGCAATTTATTTATTTTTTATTTTAAACAAATCAAAAGGTTGATGTGTTTTTAATTTTTAGTTTTAACTTGATTTCTTTTTCATTTTTAAAAAGTAGGTGACTGTCCTTTAATTTTTTAAATAAAAGTGACTGATTTTTAATAATCCCTATGATTTATATGGGAATTAAGGTTGATCATGGTTATGTCCATACATGATTAGTGGGTTCAAATTTTGACTCATAATTTGGTTCCTCTAATTTAAAATCTCATGGAATCCTTTCTATATTCTATGAAGGTTTATGTCGATTTGGTCAATGTCTAGCCTCCAAGGATCATTAATTTGAGAGGATGATAGGATATAATAAGTTCATATCCCTCGAGTATCATCAATTTGAGATTGGGATTGACTTGTTAACTTTTATGACTTGAATATCAATGTTGGTGCAGTGAGTTCATGAACCTACTATGATCAAAGATTTTTAATTAAATCATGGTCTGTGGGAATTGGATGAGACCAATTGGAGAGTGTTCATAACTCATATATGAATCACTATAACATTTATTTTGGTGAAATTTTATACTTAGCATGGTTTGGTCTTATGTTTGTGAACTAGTTACTCTCTGTCCAAAATTTCATAACAGTAAATCCGTTTTAAACTAAGTAGATCAGAGCTTTAATCAAGCCTTTTTAACTTTAAATGAATTTTTCTATGAATTTAATGTCAATAAGATTCTCTAAAAAGGTCAAAGTGATTCTGGTTTGTTTACTATTTTTAGAAAATCATACAAAATCTCTGGATAGAGAGTTATAAAATTCTGAGTAGTATCTAGTTTTGGTTCAATTCCTGGAGATTGAACCATTTGATTTTTTATTTTCTTTTTGGGTTAGAAACTAGACTCATAGATGCATCGTGTGTCGAAAAATCATTAAGATCAAACCATGGGAAGTATAGTTTTTCTATTTTTGAAGTTTTGACTGGTTCTTTATCAATTCTGAAATTCTGTTACAGTTTTGATAAACTTTGTAGATGATGATCTAAATGACCTTTTCATGACCTAGGACTTAAACCATGTTTTCATAATGATTAATTGGACTTAAATCCAGAGGATAAATGATCCAAATCAATGAATAATTCATAGCTCATTCTTGTTTATGTCCATGCATTCATCCATGTATGTTGACACTTAGGATTAGGACTAATTCTTGGTTTAAGTTGCATTTGATTGAACCTAGTTGAACATAACTATGGGTTCCTTTTGATTATGTTGGGATTCTATCATCTCTATATGGACATTACATTGGCTCCTAGTTGAGACTTGTATATCTATAAAGGTGTTGTGTTTCCGACTACTTATAAGGAATTCATAATTATATCGACCCTTTCCATGCTTGATAGTTTAAGCTAGAAGTTTGGATATGTTATTTAGGATTCCATATTATATCTTATTCAAAAGCATGTGGACTAACCCTTTGTTTTGTAGCGCTATTTAGATATGATTTCTCAACCCCTCTTTAGTTTATTTATTTCTTGATTTTACTGATTTTTGACTCCATGTGCGACGCTTTAGAATTAGGATTTGCCTTATATGTATATGTTAATTAGAGACTTTTTTTTAGGTTTTTATTTATTTGCATGCATTATATGTTTCCATTTCGCGGCTGGATCCCAGGTAAGTTCTCTTGTTCTTTATTCGCAGATCATTTTTGCTTGCTAGTTGAATTATATGATTTTGTATACTTTTGATCGTTAGCAATCTTACACCCCTTTCGACATGCTTTTGTAATGTACATATATATATATATTAGTTGAGGGCATGCTTAGATTAATAATTCAATTAAAAAGGATGTTGAGTAGAGGCCCATTACGAGATAGGATGAGAGGGGGTGTTTTAGTCTATCAGGGCTCCTTCCCCTCTCATTTCATAATCCCCGGACCTAGAAATCTCTTGTTTCTAAAAGATCCGTTTGCTTTTAAACTGGTTTCTTAATTTTCCTTTAAAAAAATTAAGTGGTGACTCGTATTTGAATTTCAAATTTGAAAAGGTTTCAAAAGGCGTGGTTAAACTGCAAGTATCCACACCCCTATCTCAAGGAATCTTAAAAACTCAAGAAATGTTGGACAATTGGTAAATGCAACTACAAAACCTAGTCTCTGCTAGCAAAAATCCTGTCATGCCCCATAGTAGCAAAAATAGAAAAATAAATTCATTTTTTGACCCGTAGGCCATGACAGTTGAAAGTCACCACATTGTCCATAACCAAAGTCTAATCATTAGAGTAGTGAATCAAACCACACCTTGGAAATTCTAAGTTCGATATATAAAACCAGAGTTGACTAGTTAGTACAACTATATGTGTTGCGAAAGCACAAATGAAGTAATACGGCAACATACGCCGATTATAACCTTAATTATTACAGACTCTCTAAAACATAATCATAAACTACATCAAAGCTCCAGGTCTTCAGCTCGCATAGTAGTTGTCTCTAGCATAGCCTTCATCATAGTAGGCTTCTCCCTCATAGCCCCTGGCATTGTACTCATCTCATGCATACTCATAACCCTGGCAAGCTGGATGTCGAATATCCAGTGGCATAAACGCTGTTAGCTACGAAAGTCAAGTAAATGAAAACACTAATAGAGTATCTATAGATACGCAGTACATATATAAAACAACATTATTAAAAGATCATCTCGTTATTCACTTCCCCGAATGCACCAACTTAATATGTATAATTGGTATCATCCCAACCCAATCTCATCATAACATGGACTCTCGAGTCCACATTCCGCACGCAGCCTTACTTATCACAGCACTTAACTTATACCTTGACAATCCCTTTCTAACCTGGCATTTAGCCTTGTACGTCACGTAGTCCTAATTCCTAACACATAAATCAGACACGTAGTCCCATACCACACGAGATATCAAATCCCGACATACAATCCTAACACTCCGGCTAACTCGCCCTGATATGTTATGGCCACACGGCCTGATATAATACAGCATGCAGTTCTGACATACTACAGCACTCAGTTCTGCTATAGCAGAGCACTCAGCTCTACCATACCACAGCACTCAACTCCACCACACCATGTCACTCAGCTCTACAAGCACTCAGCTCCGCTATAATATTACAGCACCTAGCCCCAATATGCTACATAATGTACTAAACTCGACAGAAAGTCTTATATCACATAACCTCCCAAATTTGACATATAATCCAACACTATCATATGTAAAACTTGACATGTAATCCAACTCTTATCATACATAAAACCTAAAACGTAGTCTAACTCTATCATACGTCAACCTGATACGTAGTCTAACTCTTATCATATGTAAAACCTAACACGTAGTCCCTATGTCACGCCCTGACATAGCATAATACAAGAAAGGATTTAATTTCCTTTATGGACTCGTAGGTCGTGACAAGTGAGTATGACCAATTGTCCCTGCAACAAATAACGTAACAACATTTCTAAGGGAAAGGATACTAATAAACATAAGCTCCAAAATTAAAACTTACTAAACTATTACATAAGTCCAGGTCTTAGGCACAAACGCCCTTATTCAAATGTCTAAAACTAGTTTATTACAACCCGAATTAAAAAGACATAGGAAATATAAAGCAGCCTCCTGGGAAGTCCCCTACCTCTAACTAGCATAGTCGAAATACCCTGGCTGCTCCTGACCCTGAAAAATCTGGACATAGAGTCCAGGACGCATCAACGCCGTCAGCTTATGAAAGCTGGTGAGCAAAATAAACAAGTGCTCGCAATGCATATATAAGCAATTAAACAACGGTACAATTTAACTTTAAAAGCAATAAATTCAAGGTTCCAATTCCAACATAAGTCACGGGGGAATAGAGTAAGCAATAAATATGCGACCGTGCATGAATAATGTAATATCTCATCTTTCTGACTCTTTTCCCTCAACAAACTCGACTCAACCAAACCATTACCTCAGATACCAAGAATAATATCTGCTCAGTACCTAGGTCGCACAACACATCCTCGCCTTGGATACCAGAATAATATCCGATCGATATCCAAACTGCACACCATACCATCGCTTTGGATACCAGGAGTAATATCCGATCGATATCCAAAACGCGCGCCTTAGATACCAGGAATAATATCCGATCGATATCTAAGTCGTACACAACACTGTCGCCTCCAATACCAGGAATAATATCCGATCGATATTGAGGTCGCACACCACGCTATCACCTCAGATACCAGGAATAATATCCGATCGATATCTGAGTCGATCACGACCAACCATCGCTTCAGATACCAGGAATAATATCCGATCGATATCTGAAACACGCTCCTTAGATACCAGGAATATTATCCGATCGATATCTAAGTCGTACACAACACTGGCGGCTCCAATACCAGGAATAATATCCGATCGATATTGAGGTCGCACACCAGGCCGCCACTCTTTCCTCTTTTTACGCTTTCTCACACATATGCATGTCGACACAACCTTGACCCTAATATGCATGTCAATGTTGACGATTTGTAGTAACAGTTATTAATCTCAAAGCTGGATATTCGTTCAACATAGATCTCGGCCTTAATTGTTCTTATAAGTCCAATTCCTAACAGTGAGCCTTTAAAATAGTATATCTGTCAAACAGTTCCTTAAAACTTCCCAAAACATTTTCCAAATGGTCCCTGATACAAAAGTGAACAAACTGTCAAAACTGCCCCGTCGCGCGAGCGGTCTGCGCGAGCGAGGGGCCGCGCAAGCGGGCCGCGAGCATGATTAGGCCATTTTCATAAAATCTTTTAAAATTTCCTTTCTACCCAAAACAACGCAGGTCGCGCGAGCGGGCTGCGCACACAAATTGTTGCAGAACCTCATCTTATTCGTTTTTTTCCCCTGTTTTCAATTTTCCAAACTGTTACATACCCATTTTCAAATTCTGTTTCAACCATATCATGCCATATATGGATTTCTCTGGTGTTCCGCATAGATTATGAATATGTGATCAATTTAAACTAATACGGATTGTATCTCTAGATATTCGTGATTAAAATAAAGGTGTCAAAACTTTAAATCAATGGTACATCGCGATACGAATGAATTACTTCGTAGGATTTGAACTGTAGCTTATTGGGACTAAAATCTTTCATTCTCAATTCACGGATTTCATTTTGGTTAAGTTTCATAAAACTCCAACTTTCAAGCTTTAATGGTGTATCTATATATACACACATATGCACACATATATAAACTGAAATACACTTATATAAACATGGTGAGTGAGTTTAAATTACTCACAGAGGGTGATTAGACTGAGAATTTGAGACCGATAATTTCCGCCGTTGATTCCGTCATTTAGATTTTCTTCTCATCTCCCTCTTGATCTTGATATAAATATATATGAAACTATGTATGTGTGTATGTAAATATATATATATAAACTGTGTGTGTGGTATTTGTCTTGAGAGATCAAGAGATAGATGAGAGAATTGAGAGTGAATGAGAGTTACAGAAAGTGAAATTGTGTGCTGTGATACACATATATGTATACAGAGAATTGGGTAGCTTGCAAGGAATTGGGAGGTGATCCCATGTGGTGAGCTCACAACCTTCCACACACGAAACGCGATAAAGACGCAAATTAAAACAAAACTGTTATTATCCGGTTGAAAATAAAAATACAGAAAAATCATATTAGCATAGGAATAAATTTCCAGGTTGTACAAAAAAATATAGATATCGATTTCAAAACCATAGAAAGTATTTCAATATTTAAGAAAATTACAGTTTGACCCCAAACAAATATTTATAAATAAAATTAAAATACAACACTCATTTATTAATCAAAATAAAAATTACAGGGTGTTACACTCTACCCACCTTAATAGAGATTTTGCCCCAAAATCTGAGCTGAGAAATCCTGAAACAACTCGGGGTATCTATTCCACATGTCTGACTCTAACTCCCACGACGCCTCTCCCTCGTCATGATGCCTCCACTGAACCTTAACCAAAGGAACGTCTCTTCTTCTCAGCCTCTTGATACTCTGGTCAAGAATCCTCACATGTCTATCCTTGTAGACAGTATTCTGACTCATCTCAATATCATCAAAATTAACCACATGTGAAGGGTCCCGTATGTATTTCCTTAACATACTGACATGGAATATGTTATGAACACCATGCATCTTTGGTGGCAATGCGAGTCGATAAGCCACTTTCCCAACACGCTCCAAAACCTCGAATGGTCCGATGAAACGAGGTGCCAACTTCCCTCTTTTCTGACTAAAAACGTACTACTCCCCGAATAGGTGAAACTTTAAGGAGGAGGTGATCACTGATACTGAACTCCAAATCCTTTCGACGTCGATCCGCATAACTCTTGTGTCTACTATGTGCAGTTTTCATTCTTTCCCTGACCAGTGAAATCTTTTCATTAGTCTCTCTCACAAACTCTGGTCCCAACAATTCTATGTCTCCCACTTCAGCCCAACACAACGGAGATCGACATGGCCGTCCGTACAAGCCTTCGAATGGTGCCATCCCAATACTCTAGTGATAACTGTTGTTATACGCAAATTCGACCAACGGTAAGTGCGTCTCCTAAGATCCTTCAAAATCGATTGCACAAGCTCTCAGTATATCTTCCATAATCTGATTAACACGCTTAGTCTGTCCATCAGTTTGAGGATGGAAAGTAGTACTCATCTTGAGCGAAGTTCCCATAGCCTTCTGCAGACTTTCCCAAATCATGAGGTAAAACGTGCATTGCGGTCTGATACAATCGACACAGGCGCACCGTGCAGTTGCACGACTTGCTGTAGGTACATTCGACTCATCCTTTCTACTGGGTAAGTTAGATTGTACGTGATGAAGTGTGCGGACTTTGTCAGACGATCCATAATTACCCAAATTGCGCCATGGTTTTGCTGTGACCGGGGTAGTCCACCCATGAAATCCATAGTTATGTGTTCCCACTTCCATCCCAGAACAGGTAAGGGTTGCAACAATCCCGAGGGTCTCTGATGTTCGGCCTTCACTTGTTGACAAGTCAAACATTTAGACACAAACTCAGCTACTTCTCGTTTCATCCCTTCCCACCAGAAGTTTTTCTTTAAATCCTTATACATCTTTGTTCCTCCTGGGTGTACTGTCAGTCTCGATTTATGTGCTTCTTCGAGAATATCTTTTCTCAGATTTCCAGAATCTGGCACACACAATCTGTCTCGACATCGGTATCCTCCATCGGCCCCAACCTTCCATTCCGTAGGGTCCTTTTCTGACATCTTGGCGAACCATACTTGAAACTTCTCGTCTTTCTTTTGGGCCTCGATAATTCGACTCACAAGTGTTGGTTGTACCATGAGGCATCCAAAGTGTTTCCCGACACTTCCCTCAGAAATCTGCATATCAAATTCTACGATTGTCTCTAAAGCTTCCCATTCCCTCATCATCAATGAAGCAATCCTTCCTTGAGGTTTTTGACTTAGGGCGTCAGCGGCTACATTAGCCTTACCAGGGTAGTACTCTAATGTAAAGTCATAGTCCTTAATCAATTCCATCCATCGGCGTTGCCTCATGTTTAGCTCTTTCTGAGTAAACAAATGCTTAAGGCTCTTGTGGTCCGAGAACAAATCAAACTTCTCCCCATAGAGGTAGTGTCTCCAGATCTTAAGCGCGAACACAACTGCTGCCAGCTCCAAATCATGAGTTGGGTAATTCAATTCATTCGGCTTCAACTATCGTGAACCATATGCGATAACCTTTCTGTCTTGCATAAGGACACATCCCAACCCTTAGTAAGAGGCGTCATTAAAAATAGTGAACTTCTCACCATCCTTTGGTATCGCAAGTACTGGTGCTATTGTCAATCTCTCTTTCAATTTCATAAAAGCGCGTTCATGCTTATCAGTCCATTCAAACTTCAAATCTTTCTTAGTCAAACCAGTTAACGGGGCTGCTATCTTTGAGAATCCCTCCACAAATCTCCGATAGTAACTAGCGAGTCCCAGAAAACTTCTGACTTCTATAGCATTGGTTGGCCGAGTCCAATTCGCCACTGCATCAGTCTTTGAGGAGTCAACCGCAATTCCTTGTTGTGAGATCACATGCCTGAGGAACTTAACTTCCTGAAGCCAGAATTCATACTTGTTGAATTTAGCATGTAGGCGGTGATCTTTGAGAGTCTGCATCGTAATCCGTAGATGATGTTCATGCTCTTCCTCTGACTTGGAATAGATCAAAATATCGTCGATGAAGATAATAACGAACTGATCTAAGTATGGCTTGAATACTCTGTTTATCAAGTCCATAAACACAGTCGAAGCATTCGTCATCCCAAACGGCATCACTAAGAACTCATAGTGTCTGTACCTAGTCCTGAAAGTAGTTTGAGGTATGTCTTCCTTCCGTACCCTCAACTGGTGATACCCTGACCGTAGATCAATCTTAAAAAATGTCGTGGCTCCTTGCAACTGATCAAACAGATCGTCTATCCGAGGTAAAAGATTATTATTCATGATAGTAACTTTATTCAATTCCCGGTAGTCAATACACAACCGCATTGTCCCATCCTTCTTCTTCACGAATAACACCGGTGCTCCCCAGGGTGAAGTACTTGGATAAACAAAACCCAATTTTTCAAGTTATTGAACTTGTTCCATCAACTCCAGTAGCTCGGTAGGGGCCATCCTGTAGGGAACTTTGGTTATAGGTCGAGTACCTGGCACCAATTCCACACAGAATTCTATGCCCCTTTCTGACGGTAATCCTGAAATATCTTGGAATACTTCCTCAAATTCCTTGATCACCGATAGTGATGACACCGTCACTTCTGTACTGACAACTTCGATATTTTTTAGGCATCTGGTGAGGAACATATCACCTGAAGGGTTACATTGGAAATCAAAGGGTTGGTTCCCATTGTCCGCAAATGTGATCCTCTTCCTTGCACAATTCAACTTCGCATGATTCTTCTCGAGCCAATCCATTCCTAGGATTATATCGAACTCCTTCATCGCCAGAACCACCAACCTTGCCAAAAGTTCACGGTCTCCTAACCGTAGAGGGCAATCCTTACATACATGAACTAATTTGACAATGGTCCCTAGTGGGGAGACAGCAATCAGAGCTTCCTCTAAACATTGCGGTATTATGCCCAACTTCCGAACAATCTTAACATATATAAAGGAATGTGTAGCACCCGTGTCAAATAAATCTTTAACATGAGAGTTAAACAAGGTTAGAGTACCTTCCACTGTCTGTTGCTCGGGTAGTCCCTCCTCATAAGTACCTTCTTCGTACTCTGTTTCTTCATAACCAGCAGCCTCGGGGATAACAGCATTCAGGCGGGCCTGTCCTTGCTGACCATGATTACCTCTTTTAGGAGCCTTGCAGTCCAGACTTATGTGACCTGACATGCAACAATTATAGCACACAACTCCCGGACGATCAGCATGCCTAGTTACTCTGCAATCTTTAGCTCGGTGACCGGGAATACCACAATTGAAGCAGTTATTGTTGTTGTTCCCTCCTGTTGCTCGAGGCGGATACTGCTGTACTGCTTGTGTCTGTTGAGGTTTCTTCCCTCCATCCCATGTCCTTTTCTGTCCCTGAGGGTACCCTGGTTTCTGTCCGAAATAACCCTTCTGCGGAGGCCGATTTCCAAATGGCTTCGAATTCTACAACCATCATTCGTTAACCCCCTAGCCAATCTCACCAGAGCTTCAAATGACTGGCCTAGATGTCCCATAGTCAGATATCGGAGAGACAAGTTGAGACCCCGGTGATACTTCTTGATTTTCCTCTGGGGTGTGTCCACCATATGTGGAGCAAAGCGAGACAGACACTCAAATCGAGTAGTGTACTCACGGACAGTCAGATTCCCTTGAGTCAATTCTATAAACTCTTTTTCTCTCTTGTCCTTCACTTCTTCAGGAAAATACTTCTCGAGAAATCTTTCCTTGAACACCACCCACGGCATTCTCCTTGCAGCTTCTTCCCCTTTGGTCACCTTTTCAGCATCCCACCAATCAGCCGCTGTATATGACAGCTGAAAGATAGCTAGATGCTTCTTCTCTAGATCAATGCACTCTATGGTCTCAAAGATATGTTCCATCTGGCGTAGCCACTGTTCTGCTTGCCAGGGTTCATCAGTCCCAGCAAAATACTCAGGTTGCAGAGCGCGAAACTCCTTGAGAAGCTTGTCTCCAGTCTGGTGGGCTTGCCTCCCATTCTCGTTATGATTCCCATTCTGATTATTGTTCATTATGTTCTGATCGCTAACCCTCTCCAACCTCCTTACAAAAGCCTCAAACATTCTGGTTGGATCTACTACCGGGGGTGCAACTTCAATAGCGGGACGATTCCTGAGATTTCTTCCAGCCATATAATCGAGAGAATAGTACCTATCCATTGATCAACAAGAATTCGGTCAATCTCTCGAGAAGAAAGGAAATTCTGAACGATAGAAAGAGACTAAACACGGAATGAAGTCGAACCATCTTATCTTAATTCTATCTTAATGGGAGATCCTATGTGTCTTGGACAATTGGCCGAGCCATAACCTGACTCTGATACCAAAAAGCCTGTCACACCCCGACGTAGCATAATACAGGAAAGCATTTAATTTCCTTTATGGACTCGTAGGTCGTGACAAGTGAGTATGACCAATTGTTCCTGCAACAAATAACTTAACAACATTTCTAAGGGAAAGGATAATAATAATAAACATAAGCTCCGAAATTAAAACTTACTAAACTATTACATAAGTCCAGGTCTTAGGCATAAACATCCTTATTCAAATGTATAAAACTAGTTTATTACAACCCGAATTAAAAAGACATAGGAAATATAAAGCAGCCTCCTGGAAAGACCTATGCCTCTAACTAGCATAGTTGAAATACCTAGGCTGCTCCTGACCCTAAAAATCTGGACATAGAGTCCAGGACGCATCAACGCCGTCATCTTATGAAAGCTAGTGAGCAAAATAAACAAGTGCTAGCAATGTATATATAAGCAATTAAACAACGGTACAATTTAACTTTAAAAGCAATAAATTCAAGGTTCCAATTCCAACATAAGTCACGGGGGAATAGAGTAAGCAATAAATATGCGACCGTGGATGATCAATGTAATATCTCATCTTTCTGACTCTTTTCCCTCAACAAACTCGACTCAACCAAACCATTACCTCAGATACCAGGAATAATATCCACTCAGTACCTAGGTCACACAACATATCGTCGCCTTGGATACCAGGAATAATATCCGATCGATATCCAAATCGCACACCATACCATCGCTTCAGATACCAGGAATAATATCCGATCGATATCCGAAACGCGTGCCTTATATACCAAGAATAATATCCGATCGATATCTAAGTCGTACACAACACTGTCGCCACCAATACTAGGAATAATATCCGATCGATATTGAGGTCGCACACCACGCTATCGCCTCAGATACTAGGAATAATATCCGATCAATATCTGGGTCGATCACGACCAACCATTGCTTCGGATACCAGGAATAATATTTGATCGATATTCGAAACACGTGCCTTAGATACCAGGAATAATATCCGATCGATATCTAAGTTGTACACAACACTGGCGCCTCCAATACCAGGAATAATATCCGATCGATATTGAGGTCACACACCAGACCACCACTCTTTACTCTTTTTACGCTTTCTCACACACATGCATGTCGACACAACCTCGGCCCTAATATGTATGTCAATGTTCATGATTTGTAGTAACAGTTATTAATCTCAAAGCTGGATATTCGTTCAACATAGATCTCGGCCTTAATTGTTCTTATAAGTCCAATTCCTAACAGTGAGCCTTTAAAACAGTATATCTGTCAAACAGTTCCTTAAAACTTCCCAAAACATTTTCCAGACGGTCCCTGATACAAAAGTAAACTAACTGTCAAAACTGCCCCATCGCGCAAGCAATCCGCGTGCGCGATTAGGCTATTCTCGTAAAATCTTTTAAAATTTCCTTTCTACCCAAAACAACGCAGGTCACGCAAGCGAGCCGCGCGCGCGAGTTGTTGCAGAACCTCATCTTCTTCATTTTTTTCTCCTATTTTCAATTTTCCAAACTGTTACATACCCATTTTCAAATTCTATTTCAACCATATCATTTCATATATGGATTTCTCTGGTTTTCCACGTAGATTACGAATATGTGATCAATTTAAACTAATACGGATTGTATCTCTAGATATTCGCGATTAAAGTATGGGTGTCAAACCTTTAAATCAACGGTACGTCGCGATACGAATAAATTACTTCATAGGATTCGAACTGTAGCTTATTGGGACTAAAATCATTCATTCTCAATTCACAGATTTCATTTTGGTTAAGTTTCATAAAACTCCAACTTTCAAGCTTTAATGGTGTATCTATATAAACTGAAATACACTTATATAAACATGGTGAGTGTGTTTAAATTACTCACAGAGGGTGATTAGACTGAGAATTTGAGATCGATAATTTCCGCCGTCGATTAGATTTTCTTCTCGTCTCCCTCTTGGTCTTGATATAAATATATATGAAACTATGTATGTGTGTATGTAAATATATATATATATATATAAACTCTGTGTGTGGTATTTGTCTTGAGAGATCAAGAGATAGATGAGAGAATTGAGAGTGAATGAGAGTTACAAAGAGTGAAATTGTGTGCTGTGATACACATATATGTATACAGAGAATTGGGTAGCCTCCAAGTAATTGGGACGTGATCCCATGTGGTGAGCTCACAACCTTCCACACACGAAACGCGATAAAGACGCAAATTAAAACAAAACTGGTATTATCCGGTTGAAAATAAAAGTACAAAAAAATCATATTAGCATAGGAATAAATTTCTGGGTTGTACAAAAAATATAGATATCAATTTCAAAACCATAGAAAGTATTTCAATATTTAAGAAAATTACGGTCTGACCCCAAACAAATATTTATAAATAAAATTAAAATACAACACTCATTTATTAATGAAAATAAAAATTACAAGGTGTTACACCCTATCCTATCCTAGCACTTAGGATCCCACACCTATTATTATATGATTGGGAAACTTGGCAATTGATTAGATCCAAAATAATTCCAATCGATTGCAATTTGGCAATCGATTGGGTTACAACCAATGGCAATCGATTAGAAAACTATCCAATCGATTGGGTCTAGACTGATGGCAATCGATTGATATAAAAGCCAATCAATTGGGACTTTGTCTTCTCCATTGAGAAAATAGTCCAGCATATATATTTATATGACGTCCTTAGCACGTATTAACTACATCTAACCTCCACTAAAAAACATCACATAAAGGTAACCAAGTGAGTTGGACTCACCTAAGGGTGTGTATGGCTTGCATAAAGCTTGTGGGGCTTGAAACCTTAAGGCTCTCTCTCTCTCTCTCTCTCTCTCTCTCTCTCTCTCTCTCTCTCCTCTGCCTCAGTATCTCTTCTTTTTATCTTTGTCATGCCCTTTCCAGAATTTCATAGTTTAATCATGCATGATATGAAATTTTATGAATTATCATTGATATATGATAATTGAGGATAAGTGGTTGACTGTGGTCAACGGTAAGGTGTCAGTGAGGACACGGGAACATGGAAGTTCATATTGCATAATCATGAGTAAATGACATTTATATGATTTAAATGTTATTTGACTTTATCTGGTATTTCTGTGAATAGTAATTATACCTGTGTAGTATAATTCTGATAATCTTTGATTTGGTAGTATCATTTTGAGAACTGTGGTGAGAACGTGAGTGATACGTTAATTGAAAAAGGTAGGTTGTGTAGAGATTCCACAAATTATAGTTTTCGGACGTTATTTTGGACCCAAACGAAACTTAGTCGGAAACTTTTGAAAATTTATAGTTTTCACTCGTAAAGGCATAAAATGGACGCGTGCGAAGTTTCGAGAGGTAATTAGAAGTTTGAGAAACTCGTGGGGAGGTAAATGTAATTTCCCGGAAGTTTGCCTATATATAGATTGGGATGAGATTTCAATCTCATCCAAAACTCTCACAAATATCTAGAGAGAGGAGAGAGAAGGGAGATTTGGAGCCAACGGGCTTTGCGACGCCGATCGACGACCGTTCGTCCGTCAGATTTTCTCCAGATTTCGGATTTGAACTCGTGGAGGTAAGATCTACGTTTTGATACCACTTAGGTCATGTTTGGCCAAGTTTTTGTAAAAATCTTAATTTTGGACTTTTGGGAAAAACAGGTATAAACTTGTAGGAATCGTACCAAATTCAAAATCCGACGTTTATTTAGCCTCCTAGTCGATCCTTCAAAGTTTGGGGGAAATCACACGAGGTATGAAGTTCTAACTTGTGAAATATAGGGAAATACATGTTTTATATTTCGACGACGAAATTGTGATCCGGGCGAAATCCATGTATTAATTGTAGGCCCGTTAATCATGCACGCGCTAAATTGTGAAAAGCATGTCTAAATTTCCGCGAGCACGTTAAGTTGTCTATGTGGGTCAAAGGGGAGTCTTATACAAATTCATGCCGGAGTAAGCTTCTCGATGTTTGAGAATTTAGTAGCGACGGCTACTGTGCATGGTTGATAGACTTGGACTTGCCATGGCACTTGTGGATACAATGGTTGATAGACTTGGACTTGCCATTGGTATCGCGGTTTAAGGCTTGGACTTGCCGCTACCGGATGAATGCGTATTTTTCTTCCTAGAGACTATTGTATGATTTATGAGATTAAAGCATGTTTCATCATATATTGCACATGTTAGACTTGTACGCTCAGCATATAGCTGAGCAGTGGAGATGTACTCCATTGCAGGTAAGAAGAAGGATAAGAAGAAGCGTGATGAGTGAGGCCGATGAACGCCGGGGATAACACTTGTATATGTTTTTGTTTTAAATCCTAAACTTGTGTAAGGTTGGTAATATGTTGTAATAGAACCATAGATTAGTCCTGCAGTACTGTAATCGTGTAATTGAATGTCTGTAATTATGTTTTAATGCGTTAAAATCAGTTGTGATTGTGATTGTTATTGGTATTGAGTAGTAGGACTTGTAAATTCCAGCACAGGGCTGCCAGCAGAGGAGCAGTCGACTGGATCTCGTGTATTTGAGATACTGTAAGGAAATATCAGAGAAGCAGTCGACTGGACCCCTTGGGCAGTCGACTGAACACTGTTACTTTTGGCCACTGCTTCTTCGAATATAAAAGCAGTCGACTGGTTTCAGAAAGCAGTCGACTGGACCTCTTTGCTGTATGGTGTATTTTGGGTGCTGCTTAACTCAGTCGACGGAGCAGTCGACTGGACCCTAGTGCAGTCGACGGGGCAGTCGACTGAGCCTCTGTTTTTCAAAACTGATTTCTTTGAATGTGTTTTCTATGGCCAAAACTTTTTATAACTCTGATTTCAATAGATTTTACAAACACAGTAGAGAGCGTTTCCCAAGTTTTAAACTACCAGGGTTGTTTTATAGAAGTTCTTTCCGCTGCGTATTATTAGATGATGTTTGGATGAGCCTTGGTGGCGTGCCACGTGTCCTATTTCCACGCGTAGTGGGATGGGTCGTGAAATTTATTGGTATCAGAGCTAGAGGTAACAAAACTTTGGGAATGTTCGACGACGAGTGGAGTGTTGAGTGAATTGCCACATGTTTTCAATTGCATTCATGCATCTTAGAGATGTTTGATGCATATGGATATTGTTTTACATACATACTATTGTTATTGTTGTACATGCATAGTGTTTATGCATTGAGAACTACAGGATTGAAATCATGAGTGACGAAGAGCGAGAATTATCGCCACATACTCGCCGAATGAATGAAATGGCAGAGATGATGGGGAACATGGGAGAGATGATACGAAATATAGCGGACAGATTACCTCCAACACCTCCATTGGAGCCAGAACCGATAGTTGTAGTACATGCGCCTGAAAATAGGGGTATGAGGTCAATATCAGAACAGTTTGCCCGGAAGAAACCGATGGAATTTCATGGGACACCCGACCCAACGCTCGCAGAACATTGGATCATGGATATGGAGAGAATTTTCCGATCGATTCCGATGACCGATAAGGAGAAAATTGAGAATGCCAGTGATGTGCTGAAGGGTGAAGCCCAGAACTGGTGGGTAAATGTACTAGATCAAGGGGCACCGATTACTTGGGAGGGGTTCAAGGTGGAATTCAATCGCCGGTTCTTTCCGCGAGCCGCCTACAATGCAAAGAAGAGAGAATTTGATAACTTGAAGCAGGGAGATATGACTGTAACCGAATATACTTCCAAGTATAATGCGTTGTTGAGATTTGGAAAGGGTTCAGTGCCAGGAGAGGAAGAAAGGGCAAGGAAATTTGAAGAAGGCTTAAGGGAAAATATCCGTTTGAGGGTAGAAACTTACGAGCATTCGACTGTTGCAGCAATACAGCAGACAGCGCTTGTAGCCGAAAGTGGAATAGAGAGATCGAGACAAAATCACCAAGGAAAGCGAAGTCATGAGGGTGGTGACCGAAGTCAGGGTGGATCTTTTAAGAGGCCGTTTCAAAGAGGCTCTGGTTCTAGTTTCAGTGAATTCAGGAGAACGCCAAGTAGCATACCATTGTGTTCACTTTGCAACAGACCACACTCAGGTCGATGTTTCATGACCAAACCCCAGAACAGGAACCAAGGCGGGGGTAGTACAAATTCAACACCCGATATGAGAGGCAAGTGTTATGATTGTGGAGTATTTGGACACCAAGCTAGGGATTGCCCGAGGAAGTATCTTCAGCAAGGAGCTAGTTCTATGGCTTCCAGTGGGTCGAAGCCTAGACAATCCAATGACGGGGGACAAAGGACGGAACAACGTCAAGGAAGAGCATATCAGATGAACCCAGGAGATGTGACTGCTTCTGAGACAGTAGTCTCAGGTATGGTGCTTGTATGTTCGCACTTAGCACGCATACTTGTTGACTCGGGATCTACACATTCATTTGTATCACATGCTTTTGTTGAAAATTTGAATGTTAAATCGGCACCGTTAGGATATGATTTGTCTATTGCTGTGCCACTTAGTAAAGCGATAATGACATCTACTGTATATAAGAACTGTGAGATCAAATTAGGTGAGAAGTTGATGAAGGTAGACCTTATACCGATTGGAGTAAATCATTTTGATGTAATACTGGGAATGGATTGGTTAGCCCTTAACCAAGCTACGATAGACTGTGAACGGAAAGAGGTTAATTTTCGATCACCGGTATATGGGAGCTTTTGTTTCCAAGGGAGTGGGGTTATATCGCCGCCGTATTTGATTTCAGCTATCCGAGCGGGAAAGTTATTGAAAAAGGGATGTCATGGATTTCTATGTTCAGTGACTGATGTCTCGACGACTGAATTAAAAGTAGAAGACATTCCGATAGTGCGAGAATATTCAAATGTATTTCCTGATGAGCTACCAGATGTCCTTATTGAGAGAGAGGTCGAGTTCACTATTGAGATTATACCAGACTCAAGGCCGGTATCCAAAGCACCGTATAGAATGACACCAGTAGAATTGAAGGAACTGAAGGTTCAACTACAAGAGTTACTTGATAAAGGTTTCATTCGACCAAGTATTTCGCCGTGGGGAGCTCCAGTATTGTTTGTGAAGAAGAAAGATGGCTCCATGCGTATGTGTATGGATTACCGGGAACTGAACAAATTGACAATCAAGAACAAGTATCCACTGCCGAGAATTGATAACTTATTTGATCAACTTCGTGGGGCACAAGTATTCTCCAAGATAGACCTAAGATCGGGTTATCATCAGTTGAAAGTGAAGGCCGAAGATGTTGAGAAAACAGCTTTTAGAACGCGTTATGGACACTATGAGTTCTTAGTTATGCCATTTGGGGTTACCAATGCACCAGCTGCGTTCATGGATCTTATGAACCGAGTCTTTAAGGACTATTTGGATGATTTTGTGATAGTGTTCATCGACGATATCCTTGTTTATTCACCGAGTGAGATAGAACACGAGAACCACTTGAGGTTGATACTCCAGAGATTACGAGAGAAACAATTGTTTGGGAAATTCAAGAAATGTGAATTTTGGTTACCTAGCATTACTTTTCTTGGTCATGTGATTGATAAGAAGGGAGTATCAGTTGATCCTCACAAAATAGAAGCTGTATTAAATTGGCAAAGACCGACTTCCGTATCCGAAATTCGAAGTTTCTTGGGATTAGCGAGATACTACCGCCGTTTTATTGAACATTTCTCGAAGATTTCATTGCCAATGACAAAGTTAATGAGAAAAGGTGTTACATTTGAATGGAGTCAGGAATGTGAAGACAGTTTTCAAGAATTAAAGTCACGACTAACGAGAGCACCTATTCTGACAATACCATCCGGAACCGAGGGATTTGTGATCTATAGTGATGCTTCACACAAAGGGTTGGGATGCGTGTTGATGCAAGGGGGTAAAGTGATTGCTTATGCTTCTAGACAGTTGAAGACACATGAGATTAATTATCCGACTCATGATCTGGAATTAGCTGCAGTAATTCATGCCTTGAAGATTTGGAGACACTACTTATACGGGGAAAAGTGTGAGATATTCACAGACCACAAGAGTTTGAAATATATTTTTACCCAACGAGACTTGAACATGAGACAGCGAAGATGGTTGGAGTTGATGAAGGATTACGATCTTTCGATTGAGTATCATCCGAGGAAGGCGAATGTAGTAGCCGATGCATTAAGCCGGAAGACGCCGAGGAATTTAGCCGACGAGCTAACGCAACAAAAAGAATTGGTAAAAGAAATGGAACGCTTAGAATTGGATGTGATTCCAGGGACCAACGATGGCTTAATGATGGCGATTGTAGCACACCCAGATATTATTGATGAGATCAAGAAGGAACAATTTAACGATGTTATTTGTGTAAAATGAGAGATGAGATATCTTTGGGAAAGCGACCTGGTTTTGTATTAGATCAAGGAACGTTGAAACTAGGAAACCGATTATGTATACCGAATGTGAAAGACTTAAAAGAGAGAATTCTAGAAGAAGCTCATAGTACGAGATATTCAGTGCACCCGGGAGGTAATAAGATGTACAGAAACCTGAAGGAAAACTTTTGGTGGAAGGGTATGAAGCGTGAAGTCGCTAAGTTTGTATCCGAATGTTTGGCATGTCAACAGGTTAAAGCTGAGAGACAAGTACCAGCGGGGTTACTACAACCATTGCCAGTGTCGGAATGGAAATGGGACGAGATTACGATGGACTTTGTTTCGGGATTTCCACGATCATGTAATAAGAATGATAAGATTTGGGTTATAGTTGACCGGTTAACAAAGTCAGCTCATTTTCTACCGATCAAGACGACTAAACCGTCCAAGTTAGCGGAATTGTATGTGAAAGAGATTGTAAGACTACATGGAGTCCCAGCTGTGATTGTGTCAGATCGTGATAGTAGTTTTACGTCAAGATTTTGGGGAAGTTTGCAAGAAGCTATGGGTACGAAATTGAGTTTCAGTACTGCATTTCATCCTCAGACCGATGGGCAGTCAGAACGCATGATTCAGACGTTAGAGGATATGTTGAGACTTTGTGTATTAGATTTTGGGAACGATTGGGAGCACCACTTGCTGTTGATTGAATTTGCTTATAATAACGGATTTCAGTCAAGTATCGGGATGGCACCGTATGAAGCTTTGTATGGCCGTAAGTGTCGATCACCAGTTTGTTGGACCGAGGTTGGAGAAAGGAAGTTGTTAGGACCTGAGTTAATACAAGTGACTACTGAGAAAGTGAAGTTGATTCAAGAGCGACTTAAGGTAGCTCAGAGCCGATATAAGAGTTATACGGACTCTAAGCGACGACCGATGACATTTGAAGTAGGAGATTTCGTATACTTGCGGGTATCGCCTTCGAAAGGCATTGTACGATTTGGGAAGAGGGGAAAGCTCAATCCGAGATTCATAGGACCTTTTGAAATCCTAGAGAGGGTTGGTCCAGTAGCTTATCGTTTGGCCTTGTCATCCGAGTTGGAACATGTGCACAATGTGTTTCACGTGTCTATGTTGAGACGTTGTATGACTGACACGAGTAAGATCATTGTACCTGAACCGTTGCAGATTCAGGGAGATTTGACTTATGTGGAACATCCTGTAGGGATTCTAGATCGAAAAGAGCAAGTTTTGAGAACCAAGACTATTTCAATGGTGAAATTACTATAGCGTAGTCATACAGTGGAAGAGGCTACATGGGAAAGTGAGGAAGACATGCGGAATGAGTATCCATACTTATTCGACGTATGAGGTAAAGTTTGGGGACAAACTTCCTTTTTGGAGGGGAGAGATGTCATGCCCGTTCCAGAATTTCATAGTTTAATCATGCATGATATGAAATTTTATGAATTATCATTGATATATGATAATTGAGGATAAGTGGTTGACTGTGGTCAACGGTAAGGTGTCAGTGAGGACACGGGAACATGGAAGTTCATATTGCATAATCATGAGTAAATGACATTTATATGATTTAAATGTTATTTGACTTTATCTGGTATTTCTGTGAATAGTAATTATACCTGTGTAGTATAATTCTGATAATCTTTGATTTGGTAGTATCATTTTGAGAACTGTGGTGAGAACGTGAGTGATACGTTAATTGAAAAAGGTAGATTGTGTAGAGATTCCATAGATTATAGTTTTCGGACGTTATTTTGGACCCAAACGAAACTTAGTCGGAAACTTTTGAAAATTTATAGTTTTCACTCGTAAAGGCATAAAATGGACGCGTGCGAAGTTTCGAGAGGTAATTAGAAGTTTGAGAAACTCGTGGGGAGGTAAATGTAATTTCCCGGAAGTTTGCCTATATATAGATTGGGATGAGATTTCAATCTCATCCAAAACTCTCACAAATATCTAGAGAGAGGAGAGAGAAGGGAGATTTGGAGCCAACGGGCTTTGCGACGCCGATCGATGACCGTTCGTCCGTCAGATTTTCTCCAGATTTCGGATTTGAACTCGTGGAGGTAAGATCTACGTTTTGATACCACTTAGGTCATGTTTGGCCAAGTTTTTGTAAAAATCTTAATTTTGGACTTTTGGGAAAAACAGGTATAAACTTGTAGGAATCGTACCAAATTCAAAATCCGACGTTTATTTAGCCTCCTAGTCGATCCTTCAAAGTTTGGGGGAAATCGCACGAGGTATGAAGTTCTAACTTGTGAAATATAGGGAAATACATGTTTTATATTTCGACGACGAAATTGTGATCCGGGCGAAATCCATGTATTAATTGTAGGCCCGTTAATCATGCACGCGCTAAATTGTGAAAAGCATGTCTAAATTTCCGCGAGCACGTTAAGTTGTCTATGTGGGTCAAAGGGGAGTCTTATACAAATTCATGCCGGAGTAAGCTTCTCGATGTTTGAGAATTTAGTAGCGACGGCTACTGTGCATGGTTGATAGACTTGGACTTGCCATGGCACTTGTGGATACAATGGTTGATAGACTTGGACTTGCCATTGGTATCGCGGTTTAAGGCTTGGACTTGCCGCTACCGGATGAATGCGTATTTTTCTTCCTAGAGACTATTGTATGATTTATGAGATTAAAGCATGTTTCATCATATATTGCACATGTTAGACTTGTACGCTCAGCATATAGCTGAGCAGTGGAGATGTACTCCATTGCAGGTAAGAAGAAGGATAAGAAGAAGCGTGATGAGTGAGGCCGATGAACGCCGGGGATAACACTTGTATATGTTTTTGTTTTAAATCCTAAACTTGTGTAAGGTTGGTAATATGTTGTAATAGAACCATAGATTAGTCCTGCAGTACTGTAATCGTGTAATTGAATGTCTGTAATTATGTTTTAATGCGTTAAAATCAGTTGTGATTGTGATTGTTATTGGTATTGAGTAGTAGGACTTGTAAATTCCAGCACAGGGCTGCCAGCAGAGGAGCAGTCGACTGGATCTCGTGTATTTGAGATACTGTAAGGAAATATCAGAGAAGCAGTCGACTGGACCCCTTGGGCAGTCGACTGAACACTGTTACTTTTGGCCACTGCTTCTTCGAATATAAAAGCAGTCGACTGGTTTCAGAAAGCAGTCGACTGGACCTCTTTGCTGTATGGTGTATTTTGGGTGCTGCTTAACTCAGTCGACGGAGCAGTCGACTGGACCCTAGTGCAGTCGACGGGGCAGTCGACTGAGCCTCTGTTTTTCAAAACTGATTTCTTTGAATGTGTTTTCTATGGCCAAAACTTTTTATAACTCTGATTTCAATAGATTTTACAAACACAGTAGGGAGCGTTTCCCAAGTTTTAAACTACCAGGGTTGTTTTATAGAAGTTCTTTCCGCTGCGTATTATTAGATGATGTTTGGATGAGCCTTGGTGGCGTGCCACGTGTCCTATTTCCACGCGTAGTGGGATGGGTCGTGACAATCTTTTTCTTTCTTCTTTCTTCTGTTTCTCCTTCTCTTCTTCTCCTTCTCCTTTTCTTCTCTGCCTTGACAGTGTGTGTATGTTTGTGTGGTGTATATATGCATATATGTATGGATGTGTATATATATGATATGGGTTCAATCTTTCTATCTCTAAACTATCCAAACAATCCAAGGGGACAAAATGACCAAGTATATATAGAGGGTGGGAGTGCCACATGTCAAAACAATGACAATCGATTGGCCTCAGAGGCAATCAATTGGCTTTAGATATTTGATGGAAATCGATTGGATACAAGGGCAATTGATTGGGATAGTGCCATGTAATGGATTCAGGTTGGCAGCATGGCAATCAATTGGGGTTCAAAAGATAGGAATCGATTGGTATAAACACTAATCGATTGGGACCTAAAATTCAACAAAGACAAGAATAAATCAAAGGGTCATTATTTATATATACAGAAATACCAAAGTATAATGAAATTACAATGTATTACATTATACAATTTCATTCGGAGTAAGCTTCTCGATGTTTGAGAATTTAGTAGCGATGGCTATTGTGCATGGTTTAAGGCTTGGACTTTCCAGGACACTTGGGATGCAATAGTTGTAGGCTTGAACTTGTCGTTGGCATCGCGATTTAAGGCTTAGACTTGTCGCTACTGGATGAATGCATATTTTCTCCCTAAAGACTATGTAATGTGGTCAATGATATTGAAGCATGAATTTCCATATATACATACGTTAGAAATTATGCGCATAGCTGAGCAATGGAGATTTACTCCATTGCAGGTATGAAGAAAGGAAAGTTGGAATGTGAGGAATGAGGTCGTTGGTTTCATTCGGGGGATCATCGTGGGTAATTACTTGTATAGTAGAATATAATGCTCTTGGCATGAGAATCCATAGGACTTTGTAATTTAAACTGTTAATGTTGTAATTAGAGAGATTTAAAAGTGTAGACTCTAGCAATTGAATCTTAGAAGCTCTGGAACGTCGTTGGTTGATGCATAGTGTTTGGAAAACCTTTGGGATTCGGTTTGAAACGAATCCGAACTCTCGAGTTCATATTTTGAGATTTGTTCCCTTTGTGTACTTGTAATCCGTGGGACAAGGCTATGTTGTGTAAATGGAATATATATGTATTATGTATGTCTTCAAAATACTTTATATAGCTCTTTAAATGGTTTGGAGAGTTGCTGATTTGAGCATGTCAATAAGGGACTAAGCAAATATGAGTTTGGGGGGATAGAATGTTGTTCTGGTCCCTTTCGACCGGTCAAAGGAGAGAGTTTGACCGATCGAACACCCCTCTGCCAGAAACTTCTTTTTTGAGTTTTCGTGTATTAGGTTTTATGGAAACGATTATAACTCTTTGTACAAAATTCGGATTTGCTCCCCGTTTATTGCATTGGTTTCTAGACTCAAAGGGATATCTTTTGATATAAAATTTGGCTATAAAACATAAATGATCATTTTACCATTGGGGTTTATTTCAAACATTTTGGTTTATCAAAAGGTTTCAAAGTGAGTTTTAACTTGTTTATGGACCTTAATCATTGTTGGTAATGTAAGAGTGTTGATTTGAATTGGTTGAGTGAGACTTAGGAAAAATCCATCAAGATAGAAGGATTCTTCCCAGGCTCCATTTGACCGGTCAAAGAGGATAGTTCGACAGGTCGAAATGACCCCTACTTGCTTGTACTTGGCTACTCTTTCTGAAAAATATTTGAAAGTTCTAATTGTGTCTTAGGGTACTTTTGGGGTCCCTATTAACTAAAATATTCTTGTTTTGAAATATAATTATGGTTTCCAAATGAACTTTGTTTTAACAAGTTCCTTTTATATTTCATCCGCTGTATTTACATTTAATGAATTGGATAAGCCTTGGTGGCATGCCACGTATATTGCCCGTAGTGGGATAGGTCATGACAATTTTATTATATTCATTTTACATAAGTATTGTCTTGGGTAAAGAAGGTACTAGTGAGCAAGCTTCTTGCCTTGTCAAGTTGTGCAGACTTAATAGGCGTACAGCAAGGGTGGCCAGGCTATTGTATCCCTGAGACAGCGTGCTATTTCCTACCGCATCAGATATTATCTGTAGAGGGCGTGTATCGTCTCAAGAGAGCGTTTGGTGCCTCATCCTAGTCACCTTCTTATTGGTTCTCTTCAATGTCGTGAATTAACGGCGCTTCCATTACGGTGGATTCTTTTTAAAGCATTATTTTGTATTATTCTCCAATAATTTGAGACGATATGTATGGAGAATAATCTGATTTGAGAATCTGCAGCTGTGCTTGGTAAGAGTTTGGATTTCTATATATTTAATTACGGACATTATTCACGTGGCTAAGGTACATATGTTAATGAAATTTATTTTTTGAGATATAATATGTGACATAAACAGTTGGGCATAAGATTCTGCTTATTCCAATGATTTTTTATCTTCATGGAAAGAAGCATACTGGTTGCATGAAAATCATATTAGATATAAATTGTGTTTGTTTATACATCCAATATATGCTATTACAAAACAAAAAAAAAAGAAGGAAAAAATTCATGTTTATTTCTCGTGTGTATATACGGATATATAGAAACATGATGCTTTATGTTAGGATAAAAGCAATGTCACATATCTTTGTTTGGAAAAACATTGGTATAGCTTTAGCTACTTGCTTACTTGATTTTACTATCCTAAAAAATTGTCACTGTGACATGACTGTGTGATTTTTTAGACAAAATTTTGTATTGCTTCGTTACATCGGAAGAAAAGAGTTTTTGGAATTAAAGCTCTGTCAGATTTATTATGAGAAAAGAAAAAGTAAGTCTGAAGCATTGAGACTTAGTGTTTACATATTTTGAACAACTAGATATTCAAAGGTGATCTCCCGAAAATTTTATAAGACCTTGGGAGTTAGAAATTTTGTAAATTTTGGGTATTAGTTGTGTTAAGTATTGAGGGACATGAAATTTTTTGTAAAATAGAAGATGTGATTAATAAATTTTTTTTTAATTGGGAAGAAGTGAAAATTTTGAACCAAAACATTTTGTGGTTTTGGGAGCTTCAGGAAAAAAAAAAAAAGAGAGGACATTGTGGTAAATGTCTTCTTACTTTGTAAAAATTTCTGGAACTACAAAAAGGAATTTTTGAGACCTTAGTGAGAGAGAGTGTGTGTGCTTGTATTTTATATATATACACACATCTATATGCATACATATATATATACACACATATCTTTATATATGTACTCTGTGAGAGAGAGAGAGAGAGAGAGAAAGAGAGAGAAAGCTAGAGAGAGAGAAGTAGAGGAGAAGAAAGAAGAAGGAGACAGAGACAGAGAAGGAGAGGGAGAAGGAAGATCCATTAAAGCTCAGAGAAGGAAGATCCATTAAAGCTTGCCAAACGCGCCTTGCGATCGTTCGGTAAGTTCCAAACTCACTCAGTAGCATTAGTGTAATATTTTACAAGTTTTTGGACGTAAATATTGACCCCAAACACCCTTAGCACCTCTGGACGTTCACTGTATAGAGTTTGCTGAAGAAGACGACTTTCAAGCGATTGAACCCTGTTCTATCAATCAAACACACTGAGTCTCAATCGATCGAAGTAACGTTAATCGATCGAGACCACCTTCAGTTCAATCGATCGAACTTCACTTTCTTCAAGCGATTGAGATGACTTCAATCGATCGAACCAAACAGATCTTGGTTGTTTCTTTAAGTTTATAGTTCATAATGCTTAGCTATTTAATTGATGTTCCATGTTCCTATTATGCAATATTATGGATTGTGGAGGTAATGGGTAGGAGCATCATAGGGAGTAATGTATTTGGGTTTGGAATATTAGTAAGGATCGTGTAATAGTAAGTGTGGTGTTTAGTCGAGCGAATGATTCACTCAGAATGAATCCGATAAGCGAGTAACAGGGATTTGACCACGATTTGTGGGAGCTATGAGTGTACAATACTCGCAAGCATTCTTAAAAGCAGTGAACAGTAAGAGTTCTTAAAAGCGGTGAACAAGAGTAAATGGTACATCCATAGAATAGTCGTTATATAAGATTGATGTATAGTGTTCGCAAGAGTTCTTAAAAGCGGTGAACAAGAGCATTAGTATGTCGTGATGATATAATCAGTTCATGGTAGTCAGTCAATATTGGTACAGTCAGTCTTAGGATTGGCAGACACTAAGAATCGGATGATGATCGTTCTGAATAAAAGAGGAAAAGATATTATTAGTATCACTACATCATATCGTGCATAACTAATAAGGACTTTATACCTATGATACTGTGAGAGTTTCTGTTCACTCAGCTGAAGTAAGCTAGCGGCGTTTATGCCTGAACATTCCCCGTCCAGACTGCCCTGTCCCTATTAATGTGGTGATGGAGCCTATGATGATGGCTACTTCCCGGAGTTGGATTATGCAGAGCATGGCCCCATTAATGACGATTATGCTAGGGAAGATTACTATGCTGACGACTACCCTTACGCTAGCTAGAGATGAAGAAGTTATATCTAGTTTATATTTATGTTGTTTCTGTTGAACTTTTATAGTGGGTACATAGGCATATGTTGTCCCCAGACCTGTTAGGTTCTTGAGGACCACTCTGATATTATAATGGATAGAATTGATATTATATATATACAATTGTTTACTATTCTTGTTACTTTTAGTTGGACTAGTACTGTGTGGTGTGGGCAATTAGTGACATTCACCCGTCATTCCCTATGGACCCAAAAAAGAAATTTATTTTTCTCTATTTTTGTTGTTCTGGGGCATGACACATTGGCATTTCCAAGATAATTATTGATTATTTTGAATACCATTACTTGTGTAATGAAATACTTTAAGAAATTATTGGTTATGATTCCAAAGCTTTTCCACTATACTAGAAAAGTATAGTGATAAGATTTGGAATACTCTATGGTGATTGATTGTATACCATTGGCTATACCATGTGATTATTTTGGGCGGTGGAGCTATTTGTTAAATGTCAATGAAGAAGTAGGTTGGTTCGTGATTTTCTATATGAAACTTGAATATTCGAGAAAATCAATGCCGCTTGTTTTGATCCATTGTGATTGTACTTTAATGATTGGGAGAGTAGAAATAAGTATTACAATGGAAAAACCAAAGTTAAGGAGATACAAATTTATCAAAGTTTTAGCTAAAGTAGAAGACTGGTTAGCATCGAGGGGGATAGGCCTCAAGCCCAAAAAATAGTAAATCGCTTATGAGGATACCCTACCTAGGGACTAGAGATCCTGAGAACTAGGTTCAAAGGGAAGAGTGAATCATAGAGTGGTTTGATAGACATACACTAAATTGAGCACTAGCTCATTGGCTATCCTTATGGTGTAAGTGCATGGATCTCATGACGGGTGTGAGGTTGAGTTGTTTGCAGTTTGCAACTTTTCAAGAGTTCTATAGCTATTATTGGTGGGATGCTAGAGTCATGAGAGCATCCTTGATAGACTTACCTATTTGAGTGTGGAAGTAGAGCCGCTTCCTATGAGAATGAGGCTAATTCTCTAGAGCACTCAAGAAGCCGAGATATAGCACTTGGCAGTTAACGTGCTAGCTTAGAAGTTTGGAATAGAGTGCTGAAAAATTATGTGTGTGATGTAATGTCTTGTATCCCCAAAGCAGTCATAGTTCAAGACATTGTCACTACTGACTCTAGAGTAAGATTTGTTGAACATTAAGTGGGGGTTCAAGCCATTGGCACCCTTATTATCCATTTTTTTTTTTTATCTTTACCAAATATGTAATTATTTTAATAAAATAAATAAATATTATGTTTGAGTATTATATAGAGTTAATGTTTTAAACATGTGACTGTGCAAATTGCTTCATGTTCTATATCACAACGGTCTGCAATGGACTAAAACATTTACTAGTAATTTTAATACTCAATAGGTGTTATCCATTGTTCATAACTTGTGTATGTTCAAGCTTTTGTTTTTGGGTTTGTGTCTCGGGCATCTAACCGTTTCTGTGACGTGAACGGAGTTAATAGCTTAGAAGTTAATAACACACAGTTATCACCCTTTGGTTAAGAAATGAGTTAATGTCTTTCATAGATCAGATGCATGTTTGGAAAAATTAGATATATATATATATATTTATATAATACATATGCTGCTATAGATTCCTTATTATTTTTTCAGTAGCTTCATACACAATATTTTATGATATTCGTTTTACATAAGTATTGTCTTGGGTAAAGAAGGCACTTGTGAGCAAGCTTTTTGCCTTGTTAAGTTATGCAGACTTAATAGGTGTACGGCAAGGATGGCCGAGCTGCTGTATCCCGGAGGCGGCATGGATTTCCTACTGCACCGGATATTATCCGTAGAGGGCACGTATCATCTCAAGAGAGCGTTCGCGCGTCATTCCAGTCACTTTCTTATTACACTTGATTCTTTTAAACACATTATTTTGTATTATTCATCCAATATTAAATGTCATAAACTTTATTACAGATCTTAGACCTGACAAGCTGAAACAACTCCAATGCCAGAGAAGCCAGCCTGCGTAATGTGCAACAATCATAAGCACTTAGAAACAAAATTGTGTGAATTAGTAATAACAAAGAACCAATTATTTATCTTTAGAAATGAATTTTAGATTATGAAGGAAATAACAGTATTATATATATATATATATCTATATATATATCACATTATCACCTGCTAAATCATCCATATTAAACAAAGAGTAATGCTATTCTTTCCAATTAATTTTTTTCTCAAAAAGTGTTTCTCAATACATGTGATACTGTGACCCTCTTCATTAATGGAAGGACCACTTCAATATCAACCAATCATAATCAACTGAGTCCAGTATCACATGTATTGAAAAACACTTTTAAGAAAAAAATTTAAAAAGCATAGCATTACTCTTAAACAAAAATAGAATGTAGTCAAGTAAAAGGGAAAACCTATGTAATAATAGGGGTATCTAGAACTCTCTCAGGACCATACTTCTCCAAGACCCCTTTAGAAATCTATAAAACACAAATTTATCCAAACTAAACGTACAACCACCATAAATATACATATATACTTTCAACCGTTGAACATCAACAGCCTCTTGTTCTTCGTCTTGGGACTTAGTTGGGTAGATGATATATAAGGTTTAGCAATTAGTTAAACTAGTCGATAACTCGTGCTATACACGGATTGTACTGTGTGATTGACTGAATTAAAAAATAACTTGTTATCTAGGTAAAGAAAAAAGAAAAAGATGCCGTGATCGAGAGAAGAAACGAGTCAACAAAAGTTCCGGTCAAAAGTTTATTTCTCTTCTATTTTTTTATTTCTTTAATAACTGAGATAAAAATAGAAACTGTAAATTCAAATTATTATTATTTTTTTTAAAAAAGGACCAAACCAATCTGATAGTCGGAAGCACCTTTTATTGATGCTCTGCTTTTAACTTGGATTTCTGTCCATGAAAAGCTAATCATTGTGTAACATATGAAACCAAATTATTAAACGAAAGTTTTTGTAATTGTAGGTTTGACTAATTGGGAAATAACTTGGTATCCGGTTTATTTTATTTATAAAAAGAAAAAAAGTAAAAAAGACGATGTGAGAGAAGAAACCAAGTCAACCAAAGGCCCATCGGAAGTTTATTTCTTCTTCTACTCCTATGTTTTTTTTTTTAATTATCGAGTTAAAACGAATCAGTAAATTCATAAATTTAAAAAGGGATGAAACCAGTCACATAGTTGGGCACATTCTTGCAATTTTAACTTGGATTTCTGTCCATGGAAAACTAATAACAATAGGTAACATATGAAACTAAATTACTAAATGGAAGTTTTTGTAACCCAGCTCAATTTTACCTTGACCTCATGTAACGCCCCGAAATCCACGACACGTGGACGGGTTAAAGAGTCAAAGAAAGAGGTTAAGAAGAAGATGAGATCCTACGTGTACCAACCAAACAGTGCGGAAGCTACAAGAGAATCTTATGTGGATTCCAAAGAAAAGTCAAAAGGTCAAGGATTGACCCATGAGGACCAGACGGGTCAAATATGGTCAATCAACATTACTCTGGTTTTTAAAGAAGCTTTAAAATGATAGAAATAAGAAGTATCAAAAGTGGAAGAGAAGAAGAAGGGGTTTAATTGAAAGTTTTTATAAAGTCAAGGTTTGAGAATTTACAACCAAACAGTCCCTCAAAAATCAAAAGTAACATTTTTCCACCGTGGCTAACATACATCTAAAAGACTTCAAGTAAAAGTTAAACAAGTCCAATTACATTAGATCAGGAATTTTAATGTGTTCTAGATAAAGGGCTAAACATGTGCCCGAATCAAGTATCAAATGAATTGAACTTCAAGATTCACATCTATTACAATATCTTTTCAAACAAAAATAGAAGTTTAAAACAATTTCAAAACTAATATTTTTCTTGAAAGAAATCTTCAAAGTGAGACTTCATGTGTCGAGTAACTCTTGGGCCTTGCCCTGACTTGATAAAACCTAAAAAATGGTTTGTCATTTTTATGAGAACGACGGTTCGTAGAAAATATTGTAGAGATTCAATATGGATCCCATAACTAATATGCAACATGTGGTGCCATGAATGCCACCTAGGCAATGCAACTATTGAGCCCTCGGGCTATGCACACATGATTACTCGCCTCATTACCGGACTGTGAGCCACCCCCCACTGGAAATGTAGCATACCAACTTTTCGATAGCTAGTCGAATATAAGTTAGAGTTTGGCACGTTCTTAGGTACGTCCACCCTGTCTCACCACCCAATCCACATCCGGATTTTCTTATCCACTTTTATCCCCCTTTATTGGGGTCGGATTTAAATTTATACCCTCTTAGGGATTACTCAAATGCCACCCATGGTAATGCTATGTGGTGTGCCCACTTGGCAACAATGCACGTGAACTCTATGATTTCAATTCAAATGTTCTCAATTCACAAAAATGTCAATGTGCATTGTTGTCAAAATTTAGCAAGTCTCATTACTTCAACATTAACCTTGATGATATATGATTTCACATTTCATGGGAGTAACGACATTTAAGCTTATAAACTCCCATTAGCAAGAATTCAACTTCTAATTACAATGACTACTTTAAACAATTAACAAGTAGTTCATTTAGACAATTAAGTAATTAAGCAACACTTAGGCAAATAATTTAGCAACTAAGTATACAATCACATTTAAGTTACTAGCATTAATTAAGGGAATTGTTATTGTCACTCCATCGTTCAACTAAGGCACTCCATGGTACCATTCTTAGAGCATGTGGTACGATGTATGCAATGCATAACATACATGGTACCACATGTACTAAGAGTGGTACCATGGAGTGCCTTAGTTCAATGATGGAGTGGAAATAGCATCACCCTTAATTAATTAGCAACTAAGCGTATAATCACATTTAAGTTACTAACATTAATTAATTAGCAACTAAGCATATAATCACATTTAAGTTACTGACATTAATTAATTAGCAACTAAGCATATAATCACATTTAAGTTACTAACATTAATTAATTAACAACTAAATAAGTTAATCACATAGCAAGTGTTATGGGGAAAACAACTAAGATTAACTCCTCATTTCAACCCTAGTATTTCCTAACACAAATCACACATTAGAGATAAGACACATAGTGAATCAAGACAATATAATCTACCTTTGATTTTGGTGAAGAAAAGCAGAAGAGAAGAAGAATCCAAGATGGAAATAAGAAAGCCCCAAGTTGTAGAGCTCCAACAGACACCATGGCAAGAACCCTTTTTTTACCCTTGTGTTAGAGATCACCAAAATAGGAAAAGAAAATGCCAATAAGAAGCCCTACTTGAGAGGATCACTTTAGTTACTAATAGCCTTGTCCCAAAATGAAGTTCTTGGCTTCCAAAATGAAGGTTGAAGAGTTTAGAGGCTATGGAGATTTGTTCTTCAACTATAGAGAGAGAAAAAGAGATATAGAGATAAGAAAGAAGAAAAGAAAAATGCAAAAAAGAGGGAGAGAAGGCCCAAGTTGGCCAGCCAAAAAAGGAGGGTAGGAGAGAAAAAGTGTGAAGCTTCTAGGAGAAGATTGGGATTGGTTGGGGTGGATCCCACTAATGTGTCTTACATACACACACTCACAAATATTTACCCACAAGTATATCAAATTAAATGAAAATGTGATACCACAAAACCAAATTGAGTCCACACATTGACCACCAAATTACCATAATACCCTTAATAAAATTTCAAAACATTACACCTCAGCACTCAAATAATGTTGAGTGAAAGTATATGGCAACACCATTAGTGAAATTAGCTCCAAAGTAAATGCAAATTGCAATCCAAACCAAAGTACTCTTTGCTAGATACTCCTAATATATTTGAATTATGGAAGGTGCCAACTTTGGAAGGTGAAGAAGAAGCGGCCTGATTGGTTCCATCTGATCAATAACAAATAAGGGATTTCACAAAATCTCTCGTGTCATTTGTCATCCACATTTCAATACTGATCATGAGTGTACCGACACAACTCTTATTAATGCAACTAACACTTTTGTAACTCAAAATTCAAGACCATTTACTGCCTAGCTCAATTCTATAAATCTCCTCTAATTTAGTCTCATACAATCTACATTTTTCAACACTAGCGTCTGAAACTTCAATTTTTTTGTTCAACTCCGCAACAAAATCAAACTTTTCATTAGTACCCTCATCATATACTCAACTTCAACCATTTTCATACAGTAATTTTCACATACTCGTGTAATAATCTCACCATCTGTGGAATTAAGAGCTTCACTACGAGCCTTTCCGGTCATGGACATTTAGTTTATAAGAAATAAAAGATTATGACATCAAAATTAAGAATGAAAGGTGAAATATGGACATACAAAAGTTAAGAGATCTTCGATGAATATATATGTCTCTTGCTGCAACAGTGGGAAAAACAAAAAATGACAGATTAACCGAATGAGATTCAGAAAATAATTTTATTAGACATTAATTCAACAAATCAGCAAGAAAGATGAAACATTTGTCTGAAAAAATAAAGAATAAAGAATAAGGTAATTGATGATGAAATTTCAAAAAAATAAAATAAAAGGGGGGGGGGGGAGGGGATGGTTGGGAGAAGAGTCCTGAAGTTGCCAAGTTTGTCAGTGTAGTATTGACTGGGGCAAGAACAGTCACAAATAGCATGAATTTCACCGGTTTTCTTAAGTTTTTGGAAATGAAATCAAGCCCATGGTTAGTTCGAATACTTACTGCAAGAGAGAGAGAGAGCTCAGAGAGAGAGAGAGAGATGAGGATATGAAAAAAAAAAAAAAAAAAAAAGGAAAAAATTGTAGATTGGAATATTAGAGATAACAAAGGTCTAAGGCAAAATGAGAAATAATATATATATATATATATATATTCATATATACATATGTGTGTGTATAGAGGGAAAGAGACTGATGACAATCAGTGGTGATCTTCAGGGGTTGGATGGTAGTATTCTTTTTCTTTTTCTTTTTCTTTTTCTTTTTCTTTTTGGGGCTAAGCAATAATAGTCATTATAGTATATATTACGGGGACCACTAACCACAAAGGAAACCATTTAAAAATTTAAGCATCAAAAGTCAATAGACCAGCAAAAAAACCTAAGACCAATCAAAACCAACAATGAAACAAAAAAACAACAAAACCAGCCTACTCTCAAAGAAATAAAAGCTTTACCAAAAAAATTAATAAAAAAAATAAAAGAAAAAACTTTCACAGAAAACACCATAGAGCCATTGGAACCTCGGTCAAGAATCTACACCACCCAACACATCTGCATGTTTTTTTGCCAGCAAATCACCAAAGGAAATGGCATGACAGGAAGAGAAAGATAAAGGGGCATATATAAATCCACGGACTTTTCAACATTTGCAGAGAGAGAAAGTTAGATGGGTGCATTGGTGGAAATAAAGTTAATAAGGGAGAGAAAATTGGAGAGGATAGCTGGATAGGGATTAAAGAGTCTTTTTATTTTTGGTAAATAGCTGGAGAGATGAAAGATCTTAAAGCACTTTAAAGTTCTTTGGTCAGCGAAAAAAAAAAAGATCTTAAAAAAAATATGAGGGTGTCACATAGGAAATTTGGAGGAAGGAAAGGGGTGGCGCTTGACATAGCTTAGAAAAGGGTTTTAGCTTTGGTTTTTATATATACTAGTGGGTAAAATATGAATTCATTGTCCCATCATGACAATCACAAAAGTGCTGTCAAATGTGACATAAACCTATTAAATGGACATTCTCTCATTCATCTCAACATCCAAATAGGGAATGCATGCAAGCTAAAGTAAATTGAGCATATTGGTACATAAATTGCAATTTAGTAGTATGTCTAAAGAAAAAAAGTTTTGACCATTAACATAAGGTATATATATATATATATATGATCGATGAACTCAATGCGAGATACTATACCAATTTTGACAAAAACAAATTTTGCTACTGATTTACATATATATATATATATATATACATATTGAACAAACAAATTTAACACAACTAAATAAAAGATTCAAAAAGTATAAATAGAAATATCTCTAAAAAAATACCTTTAAGTCCAACAAATTATGAACGTAGCTTGGGAAGGAATCATTGTGCAACAAAGGATCGGAGATGACTTGGGGTCTAAGTTGGCTTCACATAATTAATTGGCAATTAATCAGCATACAACTCATATTGAGCAGTCATTCGAAATCCCCACTGGTTCAATATATATATATATTCATGTATGTACAACTTGACACCAACATGAAAAGAAAGGAAAGACATACATTTAGTTAATCCCTAATTTTGAAAATTTAAACAACTCATTGGGACTCCAACACCATAATTGAGTTCTTTTACTTTATCATGCATGTTCAGTTAATCAAATTCTTTTAACTATTAATGGAGTTCTAAACTAATGTACACATACACATGTATTACATCTACATGTACATATCTAAAAATAAGGTGATATGCATGTACATATCTCAGAAAATGAGTAATGCAAAACTCAGTAATAAATAGAAGGGAACATATCTATTTGGGAGACTTTGGCTCTTCAATTTATGAAAGATAAAAATAAATAAAAATAAAAAGAGAGCATGCCACACAATTTACTAATTTTAATTATAATATGGAAAATATAGGAGTGCCAAATAGGGGGAAAAAAACCTAGAAAATGCCAGGTGGTAAGTATTGCATAATTAAAGTGGATTCTCTTAACTTGGAGCGGGAAGTTGAAAAGATATATCAGTTTAAGGCTTAAAAAATAAAAGAGTAGAGTGGAAAAAGGAAAAAAAAATAAATAAATGAAAAGAAAATAAAAAAAGAAAAATAGAGAGGGATGTCACATAGGCAGTAAGAAAAATAGAGAGGGCTACCACGTAGCATAGCTCATAGGAAGAGCATGCCACATAATTTACTAATTTTAATTTTAATATAGAAAATATAAGAATGCTACATGGGGAAAAAAAACCTTAGAAAATGCGAGGTGACAATTATTTCAGAATTAAAGGGGATTCTCTTAACTTGTAGAGGGAAGTTGAAAAGATATCTCAGTTTAAGACTTAAAAAATAAGAGAGAGGGGGGGGGGGGGGGGGGGGGGGGGGGGGGGGAAATAGAGAGGGTTGCCACGTAGGCAGTAAGAAAAATTGAAAGGGTTAAATAGTTTTGCTTTTAATATTGGCATAGATTATATAATAGATACGGATATTAGGGCTTCTTCAACTTCTGTGGTAATAATTAAACATGCATAGTTGTCACAACCAGAAAAATAATAATAATAATAATAATAATAATAAAGAAGTAGATATGGTGATACAATCCAAAAAAGAAAACATTTTCTAATTAATGAGGGGAAAAAGGTAATTGGGATGCCATGTAGGACGCCACCTAGGCGCTGGGGCAGAGGACTGAGGAGAGTCCTTTGGTCCCGAGATTAGTATATTGTATATAGATATAGATGAGCATTTTGTTTGACTAAACAAGACGAAAAATAAGTTTAAAAAAAAAAAGATTGTCTGCTTATATATAATTAAAAAAAAACCAAAACCAAAAAAAAAAACAAAAAAGAAGAAGCAAAAATGAATAGTAATAATAGTAAAATAATAATTATAATAATTTGACTTAATAAAAAATTTGAATTTTAATGAAAAAAAAAAAAAGAAAGAAAGAAAGAGCAGCTCTAAAAGACTCTTCAATGTTATTTTTTTTTTCAAATTTGTGGCACTTTAAAGAGTTGCTCAAAAGCTAAAAGTATCTCTGAGAAGCTCTTCATAAATAATTTCTCTTGACTATTAACTATTAAGTATAAAAGAAGTTATTAATGAAAATAATAAAAAGAATGAGTCTGCATATAGCCAAAAGCCTCTACAAAAAATGAAGAGTGGAGAAGTACTCATGCTTGGTTTTGGATCCTCAACAGCACCATGTGACCTTTGACATGATCACTTTTTTCTTTCTTTCTTTTTTCTTTCTTTTTTTTTTTTTTTTTTTTTTTTGCATTTTTTTAACAGAAAAGTGAACAAAAAAAAGTGGTCCAAGCAAGGGCACGGGCTCTGGCTGGTGGGCAATGCTACCGATGATCCGGATCCCTCGTACTTTTGCTTCTGATACTTGGAGTATCTACTATCAATTTTCAAATTTAAATGTGTTGAGTATGGCTCTAGTTTTGGGGAGTTGATGGGCAGCTCATTGGGGCGAGCCATTTGAGGTGTGATGTTGCGTGCTCGTGACAATGAGGGACATAGCAAGATTTCATTAGCCATATCGCTCGAGCGTGGTTACCTGAATCAGATTTCCTAGTTCGTTTAGGAAAGGGATTTTCAGCTTCCTAAAAGGTTTAGAGGAGTTAGGGCTTTAAAGGGGACCCTAGATGACGTTTTTTGATAGATCAAGAGTGTGATACATGGTGAGTGATTGTGAGACACATTGTGTGAGAGATTGGAGAGCCTTTTGTGAGAGAAAATTAGAAAGAGAGAGAGAGAGAGAGAGAGAGAGAGAGAGTGTGTGTGTGTGTGTGTGTATGGAATTTCTGTGTATTTGGCCCTTGGGGCGTTCCCAGGTTAAGAGCTTAAATTCCTTCTGTGTAATCTTCTTTTTCTTCATATAGTGGAATTCTTCATTGTGCTCCCGTGAACATAAGCAAGTTTGATGATCCACATATATTTGTGTCTCTTGTGATTGCTATTCTTATCATTATTATTTTTTCACATTTTTCTCTACGAATTCATGTTTTGATTTTGTAATGTACCGGAACTTGTCTTGTCTGTTCTCTCTCTCTCTCTCTCTCTCTCTCTCTCTCTCTCTCTCTCTCTCTCTCTTTCTGCTCAACAAAATGCTAATATGTGAGTTAGAAGGAAGCAGTGTTGGATAACATGAATAGATCGAGCATGCAAATATTGCGCTGTCCAAAAAATGTATTTGCGTCACACACTTGGTTGCTTGTGGACTACAACATGTCGTTCTTGAGGATACTACGATCTAATATAGATGAGGCAACAACTCAACTATACTCTATAGAATATTATGTATATGAACTGGTCTCAAAGACTCTAGAAAAATGGTAAAGAAGAAGAGATAAAAATCTGTAAAAGTGTTTCACAAAATAACTAACTATATTGTATATATAGAGGTGTCTATTAGGTAAGAGATACTTACACTAAGGGTTGTGTCCCAACACCCATAACTAAGTATATATATATACACACATTTAGAAGCTATTAGAACAGATGAAATTCAAACAAATTTGAAGTTACAACATGAAAAGTTGTGACTTTCCACAAACTGAATCCGACCGACCGGTCTAATGCTCCTCTGCCAGAAAATGTTTCAAACTTCATATAGCCATTGAGCCAGTCGACCGGTCGAAGGGACTCAGTTGACCGGTCAGAAACCCCTCTACCAAAACCTTAAAACTTAGTGTTCCAAGCCTTTCCCTAAACATTGAGCTGGTCCATAGCGATCCGTATAATCCCCTTGAGCTACCATTAGCTCTCATTCACACCCTGATTATGGCTACCTGAACAAAAACAAAATATAATAAAACAGCGAGAGCAATTCACGACTTGCGATGCGTTAGGAGAGTGTCTTTTATGCTTAAACTTTCCTTTAGTGAATATCTATTGGATTTGCTCGGTAAAGCAGTGTACATTAAGTATTGAACTGTTCAACCTTTCTGTGTAAACCAATACTAGATAGCGCACCACATATCCTTATACTAGTTAATTCATTCATTTTAGTCCTGAACATGATATGTATTCATGAGAACTCTTGGAGAACCAAGCCTTTGAATTTCTAATAGAAGCGACCCCACTTCATTCTCATATAAGTGATACCAATTTAGAATACTAACATTTTCTCATCAATATCATTAAATATAAACATAACCTCAACAAATTTTATTACACACTTGAACAATATACATGAATAGAGCCACATTAAATGTGTGTTTACAACATGAACTTCCCCAACTAGTTGCCTGTTGAACCTAGATCTTGGGATCTCCAGTCAACTAGGTTAGGTTTCTGTCGGGTTATTTAAAGTATTGGTTTTAGGCCCATTCCTTTCGTTGTATATTGAACTTGATCTCTAGACAATCTTTTCGTGAGAGAATCTGTAATGTTTTCCTTTGATTTCACGTAATCAATAGTGATAATACTACTAGAGAGAAATTGCTTGATTGTATTGTGTCTCATTCTTATGTGCCTTGACTTGCCATTATATACGGCATTCTTACTAAGAAGGTGCCTCAGGTGTACTCATAGTCTTGTTAAAGGTTTGAGGTTCACCTTCAGTTACTAAAGTCACAAAGTCCGGTCCAAAAGAAGTAGTTTTTCTAGCTCTCTTGCTCTTTTTAGGAGCCATGTCATTTTCTTCATCATTCGTAGAATTAGATGAAACTACTTTAACACTTCTTTTAGGAGCTGGATTTTGCCTTCCTTCTTTAAAAGGAAAGATGTCCTCAAAGAATTTGACATATACCGATTCCATAAATGTATTAACACGAATGTCAACATTTTTGGACTTAACCACTAGGAATCTATATGCGGCACTATTAACAAAATATCCAATGAAAACACAATCCACGGTCTTAGGTCCAAGCTTGGTCCGTTTTGGAAGCAGAACTTGAACCTTTGCCCCTCACACTTTCAACTTTTTATATGAGGGCATGCTACCTTTTCACACTTTATAAGGAGACTTATTAGTCTTCTTATGTGGAATTCGATTAAGGATCACATTCTAACACGAATATAATTTTGCGCTCTAAATGCTACACCCAAGTAGAGTTGATCGTTCAACTAATATATTTTCTAGTAAGCCTAGGTCGAACCCAAGGGAGAGATATGATATTAATCGATTAATTATACCTAATTTATTGATATTAAAAATAAATAAAATATGATTTCTTTTGAAACTGATTTTAATTACTTTGTGCGTAAAAGTAAAACGATTAACTAGTGAAAAGCTTTTAAGAATATTAAATTGCTGAAAATAATATTAACTAATGAAATTTACCTACTAAGTAAAACTACTAATTAATTATGGCTATATTTTAAGTTCTAGAGTGATTTAACTAAGTAAATTAACTAAAAACTATGAATTAATTACAACAACAAATTTAATTCAGAGACTTCTAAGTATGAGAAAATGTTAGGAAATCATAAATCCACGGTAATAATCTTAACTTCTATGCCTACGGAAAGATACGGCATTCCCAATCATCGAAAGTTATGCCTCTAGTGTTTAGGCTTTATTACAATAATAAAATACCTTATATAATCAACATAAATATATGGAACTATTTCGATTAATCCTTTTTATGAAGTATGGGCAAATTGCTTATGAGCATGATTCATGGCCAAAACTAATCTATAATACTTGAGAAAACTAATCTAAACTAAAACCATGAAGCAAGTTCACAAACTAATGAAAATCCAAGTTGAAAGTCATTAACGTTATGCTTGTTAACATTGTTCATATTAGAAAACATGAAATCCTATGAATCTCTACTCAAACATTGATTAATCTTTGGATTTAGGGGTGCCCAATGAAAACATGCATGGAGATTAATTTGATCACCGTTTCATTGCTCTTTCCTAACTAGAGATTTGGCCTTGCATAGTAAAATTGGATCTAACAATTATATTAATGAAAGACATGATAAAAACAATCACAAAATAGATCTAGAATACAAAAATAAAGTATAAACTAAGAAAAACCTAAATTGAATGAATAATAGAACTTCTACTTTCAAAATCCCTAAACGTAGCACTTGAATCCACACCAAAATAGCTTGAATCAAAAACTAGGGTTTGAAGAACCCTAGGATCTCCTAAAGCTATTCTCCAATCGTATGTAATATAAAGTGTATCATTTTCCTATGAAACTATCTTATATTTATGTCTAGGAAGTTGAAATCCAAAAATCTCTAGTTCCTGCGAATCTACAAAAGTGTGACTGATCATGCCCTTTTGGTACGACCGGTCATGATCGTGACCGATCTTGGGTATGTTTCGTGACCGGTCATGGTCTTCTTTCAGGCACCTCTTCCTTTTATTCTTCTAATCAACTTTCTCTTCTGCACCATTACTCACTTCATTTTCCTTCTGCCTTTTTTATTCTACAAAACAACATGCTTATGAAAATATTAGCAGTAATGCCTCAATTATGCACTTTTATTACAAATAAGCATAAAAATTTAGAATTAGGGATGAAATCATATGTAATTAGTCCTAATAGCACTTTTGGACAAGCAATATCCATCTCTTATCACATTCATCGTGAGAATGGCATCCCCCTAGAAGTTGTGTGGCACTCCCGAACTTTCCTTAAGGGTTCAATTTTTCCTCTCCGCTACACCATTTTGTTGTGGTGTATATGATGCCATTGTTTGGTGGATTATGACATTAAGTGCACAATACTCGGCCAATAGAGTTGAATTGAATTCACCTCCCCTATCCGACCTTACCATTTTGATTGTACTTGAGAGTTGATTTTCAACTTCGGCCTTATATGTCTTAAACATATCCATGGCTCATCTTTGAATTAAGTAAGTAAACATAACAATATCTACTTTTATCATCTATGAATGTAACAAAATATTTTCTTCAACCTCTTGTTGGAGTTAAATTAAAATCACATAAGTCCATATGTATTAAATCTAATAGCTCACTTATTCTATCTATGGATTTAAATGGCTTCCTTGCAAACTTAGATTCAACACATATTTCACATTTATGAGTATTGTCAACTTCAAATTTTGGCAATAATCATAAATTCATCATTTTATACAAGTATTTTAAATTAATATGTCCAAGTCTAGAATGCCACAAACTACATAACTCAACTATATAAGAAGCTATTTTATTCTCATTCATATTAATAATTTTAGGAGAATTGATTTTGAAGAGCCCATCACATATATATATATACACCCCTTTCCTGCATACATTCTACCCTTAGTCAAAACAAATTTATCGGATTCAAAGACTAGCTTGAATCATTTCTTGCTTAGCATAGGTCCGGACACCAATTTTTTGCAAATTTTCGGAACATGTAGCACATCTAGGAGGGTCATCTCTTTGCCAGAAGTGAACTTAATAATCACATTCCCTTTGTCTTCAATAGTTGAAGCCGCGACATTGCCCATAAAAAGCTTGTCTCCACTATCAGCCTTTGTGTAGGTAGAAAACATGTTTCTATCTCTACAAATGTGTTTAGTGGCCCCAGTGTCTAACCACTAACCCTTAGAGTCAGTCACCACACAAGTCTCCATGATTACCGCCGCGAGATTGTTAGTATTCATCATGTTAGCATGTTTAGGCTTCTTGTTTCCTCCATTAGATCCTTTCTTGTTTCGACACTCCCTTGCACGATGTCCAAGTATTCCACATACCCAAAAATCCCATTTTATCTTCTTGGAATTGGGTCCTTAGAGCTGTTGTATGTAGATTTCCTCTTGCCTCCCTTTGAACTTGATTTAGGCTTAGTTTTTGAAGACTCACCTTCAACAAGATTTGCTTTCAATTCCATGGATCCTTATTGTTCATTCTTATCTCCTTTCCGGTTATCTTCCTCAATCCTCAAATGCACTATAAGATCCTCCATTGATAACTCCTTGCGCTTGTTCTTGAGATAACTCTTGAATTCTTTCCATAATGGTGGCAATTTCTCAATGATTAATGCCACTTGGAATGGTTCACTAATAGTCATTCCATCCATATGAATTTGGTTGATGATGACATGAATCTCTTCTAATTGCTTTACTACAGGAATAGAATCCACCATCTTGAAATCTAGAAATCTTCCAACAATGAACTTTTTAGTCCCCGCATCCTCGATTTTGCACTTCTTTTCAAGAGACTCATGCCCCAGAGCAGCAAAAATAGAGAAAAATAAATTTTCTTTTTGGGTCCATAGGGGATGACAAGTGAATGTCACTAATTATCCACACCACATAGTACTAGTCCAACTAAAATAACAAGAACAGTAAAAATTGAAATATAACAACAATACTATCTATTACAAAACAATCAGAGTGTGGTCCACAGGATCACAATAGGTCTGGAGACAACATATACCCAAGTACCCGTTAAACTAACAAAGTTCAACACTAATATAAAGCTTAAACTTAAACTAGATAAACTATCTCCAGATCTTCAGCTGGCGTAAGGGTAGTCGTCAGCATAACAGCCTTCTCCAGCATAACCGGCATTAGTGGGGCCATCCTCTGCGTATTCCCCTTCTGGGTAGTAGCCTTCGTCATAAGCTCCATTATCTGCATTAAAAGGGATAGGGTAATTTGGACGGGGGAATGTCCAGGCAATAACGACCATCAGCTTAATGAGAGTTGAGTGAAATAATATAACATATAACAAGTTATTCAAGTGTCTAAGATATAGTGTTACAATAGTATCTTCCTCTGTATTCCCACGTCGTAACTCAACCCTTATCGTCTTCTTATCCTGAGACCGATAATCAACATACTCTTTCCAGAACGAACTGACTCAATCGTTTCATATATATAGACATACCATCATTCTATCCATTGCTCATTAAGGATATAAACCATCCACCGCATTCATGGACACCACGTCAATCCATCCCCCGCTCGTTAAGGATATAAACCATCCACCGCATGTCAGGGATACAACGCTTTGAACAACAACATATCAAATCTATTGCCATGACTCATCGTATTATATCAGTGATCCCTATCCACCGCTCGTTAGGGATATAACGTGGATCATCTGGCTATCTTGGGACTACATGGTCCTGCCCAATGCTCGTTAAGGATATAACCCATCCACCCCATATGAAAGCATATCATGACCAAGCGTCCACCCATGTACCATTCCCAGAACTTATCAAACTTACTTAAACTCAGTACTACTATCAATACATGACAATTTCCATGTGGCCCGACTACTCTGATTGAAATGAACGGACATCAAACTTATACCTACATCTCATATTATCTATCGTTATTATGTTAATCCATTATTCTTAATCATACGTATCTGTGTTATCACATTCTCCCTGACTAAACCATAATCGCATAATAGAAGTCCAAATCGAATCGAATATTCGAACCTAATATAAAATAAACTAAAGAACTAAACCATGTTCTGTAAGGTTCGATCGATTAAAACCATTTCAATCGATTGAGGAAAACTAAGGTTCGAGCGATCGAAGTCATTTTGATCGATTAGACCTTCGATCGATTGAACTCTGTTCAATCGCTCGAGAGTCGTCTTCTCTAGCAGATTCTGAACAGAATATAAATAAACAGCTTATGGATGCATTTAATATGTCTAATTATACCAAAAACTTGTAAAAACATTATATGTACGAGACCAAGTGAGTAAAGACTCATTTAGGGTGCGTTTGGCATGCTTGAAAGTTTCAAAGCTTCTCCAATGGCTTCTCCTTCCTTTCTCTGCTCCTCTCTTTGTCATTGTCTCTCCTTCTCTTTCTCTTCTTCTGCTTTTGATTCTTCTTCTTCTTCTCTTCCTGTTACTCTCTCTCTCTCTCTTATAGAATATATATATCGTATGTGTGTGTGTATATATATATATAAATGTATATAAATAACATGTATCTCTCTCTCCCAACTCTGTGGTTTTCCAAACACATCTCATACACAAACACAATGTATATATAGGGGGAAAGGGGGTGCAGGTGGCCATATTTGCTGGAAACCTTGAAATCAAATGATTTCAAGTTCGATCGATCAAAGGTAGTTCAATCGCTCGAGATCAGATCGGTCAGGTTTGATCGATTGAAGAAAGTTTGATCGATTGAAGTGGGGACCACATCATAAATTCAGGTCGGTAGGGTTTCAATCAATTGAAAAGGGTTCGATCACTTGAACTCTGAAAATGCTCGATCGCTTGAAAGTAGTTCGATCGATCGAAGATAGACTTTTAAAAGTGATCGTAGGAAGTATATAGAATCTCTCTGCATAAATATTTATTAAAAATACAGGGTATTACATCATCCACCACTCATTAAGGATTTCATCCTCGAAATCAAAAACATACAAGATCTAAAACAAAAACAAAAACTTCTCATGCATCTCTGACTCTTACTCCCACAAAGCTTCTTCTTCATCATGATGCTTCCATTGAATCTTCATCAACGGAATCTCCTTGTTCCTGAGCTTCTTGATCCCACGATCTAGAATCCGCACTGGTCCTTCGTTGAATGTAACATTATCGTTGACTTCAATATCTTCAAAGTTGATCTCGTGCACTGGGTTATGAACACATTTCCTCAGCATACTGATGTGGAAAATGTTGTGCACTCCTGACATCTTCGGCGACAACGCAAGGCGATAAGCAAACTTTCCAACACGCTCTAGAATCTCAAATGGTCCGATGAATCACAGCGATAACTTGCATCTCTTCTGACCAAATCAAACAATCCCTCGAACAGGTAAAACTTTGAGTAGCACATAATCTCCAACAGCAAACTCCAAGTCTTTGCGTCACTTGTCAGCATAACTCTTGTGTCGGGTCTGAGCTATCTTCATTCTCTCACGTACAATCTAAATCTTCTCACTGGTTTCTTGTACCATCTCCAGCCCAAGAAGTTGAGTATCTCTGACTTCAATCCAACACAGCGGCAATCGATAAGGTCTTCCGTACAAAGCTTCAAACGGTGCCATTCCTATGCTCGAATGATAACTATGGTTGTAGGCGAACTCGATTAAAGGTAAGTGCGTCTCACAAGAACTCTCAAAATCAATGACACAAGCACGTAACATGTCCTCCATTACTTAATTAACTCGTTTAGTCTTTCCATCTGTCTGTGGATGAAAAGCTAAACTCAAGTTTAATGTTGTTCTCATCGCTGTCTGGAGACTCTTCCAAAATTCTGCAGTAAAATGCGAATCTCGATCTGACACAATAGAAAGAGGTACTTCGTGTAACTATACAACATGTTGCAGATACATCCGGCTTAAACATTCTACTGGATATGTCATACTGTAGGTGATAAAATGTGTAGTCTTTGTAAGTCGATTCACGATTACCCAAATAGCATTGTTGTTCTGCTATAACTTTGACAATCCTACAACGAAATCCATGGTTATATGTTCCCATTTCCATTGAGGAATCTATGGTTTCTGATTTTCTGCCTTTACTTGTTTACAATTAAGACACTGAGTTACATACTCAACTACTTCTCTCTTCATTCCTTCCCACCAGAAATTCCTCTTCAAGTCTTTGTACATCTTCGTACCTCCAGGATGAATAGTCATCAGTGACTTATGCGCTTCATATAATATTTCTTTTCAGAGATTTTCTTTGTCAGGTACATAGAGTCTACCTTTATATCGTAAGGCTCCGTTTGTACTAATACTCCAGACCTTTGGTTCCTTGGATGACATTTTGGCGAACCATAACTTCAAATCTTCTGCTGTTTGTTGAGCTTCTATGATACGGCTGATTATAGTTGGCTGTACCATAAGACATCCAAAATATTTTCTTTCCATTGGTTCCACTAGTTGTAGGTCAAATTCAGCTAACACTTCCAACGCTTTCCATTCTCTAATTAATAATGTCACGATCACTAATCGAGGTTTACGACTCAAAGCCTCCGCTACGACATTTGCTTTACCTGGATGGTATTGCAATGAAAAGTCATAATCCTTGAGTAACTCCATCCATCTTCGTTGTCGCATATTCACTCCTTCTGAGAGAATAAATACTTCAGGCTCTTATGATCGGAAAACAGATCAAATTTCTCTCCATAGAGATAGTGTCTCCAAATCTTCAATGCAAACACTATTGCTGCCAATTCCAAATCATGCGTCGGATAATTCTTCTCATGTACCTTCAATTATTTGGATCCATATGCAATGACATTCCCGTCTTGCATAAGTACACATCCAAATCCTTGGTGCGATGCGTTACTATAGATTACGTACCTTTCTCTACTCTTAAGTATTGCAAGTACTGGTGCCGAAGTCAATCTTTCCTTTAACTCTTGAAATGCACCCTCATGTTTGTCTATCCATTTGTACTTTATCTCTTTTCTTGTCAAATTCGTCAAAGGTCCTGCTACCTTGGAAAATCCTTCTATGAATCTTCTATAATATCCCGCTAAACCGAGGAAACTTCTAACCTCTGTCGCATTGGTCGGTCCGCTCCAACTTAAGACTACATCAGTCTTGGATGAGTCCACTGAAATACCATCCTGAGATATTACATGTCCCAAGAATTTGACTTCTCGTAGCCAAAACTCACACTTGCTGAACTTTGCATACAACTTGCTATCTCGAAGTATTTGTAAAGCAATCTGTAAGTGTTCCTTGTGGTCTTCCTCCGTCTTTGAGTAGATCAAAATATCGTCAATGAATATTATAATGAATTGATCCAGATATGGTCTGAATACTCTATTCATTAAGTCCACGAATACTGGTGTCGCATTCGTCAATCCAAAAGGCATAACTAGAAACTCGTAATGCCTATATCTCGTTCTGAATGCAATCTTCGATACATCCTCTGGTCGAATTAACAACTGATGGTATCCCGAACGCAAATCAATCTTGGAAAAGATCCTCGATCCTTATAACTGGTCAAAAAGGTCATCTATCTGAGGAAGTGGATATCTATCCTTAATCGTTACCTTGTTCAACTCCTTGTAGTCTATACAGAGTCAAACTGTTCCATCCTTCTTCTTCACAAATAGAACCAATGTTCCCCAAGGTGACGTGGTCGGATGAATAAATACTAGATCTTCAAGTTCTTGGACTTGCTTCTTCAATTCCAACATCTCAGTTGGTGCCATTCTATATGGAGTCTTGGAAATAGGCAACGTTCCAAGTACTAGTTCCACATAAAAGTCTATTTCCCTTTTTGGAGGAAGTCCTTTAATATCCTGGAATACATCCTGAAAGTCTTGTATAGTAGGAATCTGATTCATTTTGAGTTCCGTACTCGCACTCCCGATTGTAGTTAAACCACTTGTCAAGAACATATCGCTCATTGACTGACACTGAAATCTAGTCGTTGGTCGTCCTGATATCAGAAACATAATCGTCCTAGTAGGGCAGTCCAAATTGGCACTATACTTAGTGAACCAATCCATCCCTAGGATAATGTCAAACTCTGACATTGACAAAACCACTAAGACTACTGGAAGATTCCTATCTCCCAAGGTTAATGGGCAATCTTTGCACACTTTACCCAGCTTAACAATCACTCCCAACGGTGATGTAGCATTAAGTGTTGGGTCGAGTGTCTGGGATTCTAAAACCAATTGATGAACAATATTAATAGCAATAAATGAACGTGCAGCTCTAGTTTCAAATAAAGCTTTAACTGGACTATGAAAGAGTACAAGCGTACCTTCCAAATTTTGTTGTTCATCCACACTAAAGGCTGCTCCTATTTGGATAATAGCATTCATCCTAGTCTAATCAAGGGGTCCTTGAATCCCTTAAACTGGTGCCCCATAGTACCCTCCTAGTGGTGTATGGCAATCTCTGCTCAAGTGCCCTGGCTTCTTGTAATTTCAGCAGTTAGCACCCATCCGGTGGTTAAACTTAGCAGATGTGTAGAACTTTGCAATGTGCCTTGGCTTCCCACAATTAAAGCATCCTCCATTGCTACTTGGAAGAACTGTTAGCAATGTCTGAGGCTGTGGTCCCTACTGACGATATTGCTGGGGTCGAGAATAACCCAGATGAGGTTTCCTGGTTCCATCCCAGGTTCTCTTGTTCCCTCAAAAATTTCCCTGAGGTCTCCGACTCTGGGTATTCCTTGGTGGCGGGTTCTGGAAATTTCGATGTGGAAAACCTTTTGACGATTGAGGTCGATTCATCTATGGTTGCAGTGTTGGATAAGAATCCTTTTCCAACCCTATAGCAAATCTGACAATCCCTTCAAATGACTGACTCAGATGGCTAACCATCATATGTCTGAGGTGGGGGTTCAATCCTTGGTGAAATCTCTTCACCTTCTTCTGCGGAGTATCTGTTATAATCAAGTTAGATGCTCAAACTGTGCAGTGTATTCCCGTACAGTCCATCCTCCTTGAACCAGACTGAGGAAGTTCCTCTCCTATTGGTCTTTCTCATCTTCCCTGAGGTCTTCCTTTGAATGTCTCCCAAGGCATCGCTCTTGCGGCATTTATCCCTATAGTGGCTCGCTCAGCTTCCCACCAATCTACGGTGGTGTAGGTGAGCTGAAATATAGCAAGACGACGCTTCTCTTACTTGATGTATTCCAATGCTTCAAAAATCAACTCCATTTCTCTAATCCATTGGTCGGCTTTCCAGTGTTCTGTTAATCCATCAAACTTCTCGGGACGTGTAGATACCCCATTTTGTCGGCTATCATATTTAGGAGACCCATAGCTTGGTGGTTCATAATAATCGAAAAAGACTCAAAAAGGACTCCTGGAAGTTGGTTCTATCTCTCCAAATGCTCAGAATGACCAAAATACTCCTAAAAGCCCAAGCACTCCCAGATTTGGACCGAAAGTTCTAGAAACATGCTACATCATAAGAAAAGTGATAGAATGAGTTTTTATGCAAAATCAAATAAAATCGTCAGCTCCCAGAGACTCCCGGAAGTCCCGGAAGTTCCCTGAAAGTCTCCGTTGACCGGTTTGACTAGGTTTGACCAAAATCATCCAAATTCACAGAAAAATTCCGAGATCATTCTAGACCAAGTGAAAAGTACTAAAAGGAATTTTAAAAGAAAATCGAACGAAAACGTCAGCTCCTGGGAGCTCCCAGAGGTTCCCAGAACTTCCCAGAACTTCCTGGAGATCCCAAGTTTGACCGATTTGACCTAAAAGTTGACTTTGAAACTGGAGCATCGTCTCATTTTAAACATTTTTCATGGATACTAGAGGCCAATAGCTTTCTAATGGTATATCGCACATAATTTCTAAATTCAAAACGAATTTATTATGAATTTTTGAAAGTGAAAAAGGCGATCAAATCGGCTTTTATCACGAATACCGCAAAACTTTTCAAAGTAACCTATCTCCAAACTATTTTTTATGGAAATTAGACTCCATTAACTTTCCAACGGTATATCACAAGCTCAATTTGGAGTTTGTACGCATTTTTAGTGAATTTTTTACGAAATAGGGCCTTTTCGCTAATATCAAAACCTCTGGGGGGCCTAAACGTAAATTTTTGGGCATCTGAGGAGCAGTGCCTCGGCGACACTGGGCCACTGCCACAGTGGCACATGGCCAGTGCTGCGGCGGCACTCAACCCACGCAGAGTCCATTTTTGTAATTTATTTTGGGGGTCCAAATTGAATAATTGAATACCAAAACTATGTAGTTTTATGTTCACAGATGTTTGGGACCAATGGGAGCAATTTCTAAATCCCAAAACCACCCCAAATTGGCCTATATAAACCCCCCTTTGGTCTTCATTTAAGGGGGGTCAAGTACAAAGTTCATAAAAGTTGTAGAGAGAGAGAGGTTTAGAAGAAAGAAAGGGAGCTTCTCCCACTGATTTTCTATAAGAAAGTGAGTTTCAATCTTGTTTTCTTTCATTACCCTTCTTATATTTCACATTCAAGTCCTCCCCAACCACTAATTTTGAGCAATCTTGAGTTAGGAATCTACTTCCATGTCCAAATGTCAAAATCTATAAGTGAAAAACCAAGCTACAAGTCCAAAATCACATTGATTATCATCTATTGATTGCTATTACTTACTTGTTTACATGAATGTTCATCTCTTCTTACCTCATTTCTTTTTTATTTTTCTTTGATTACTTACATGCTTATCATCATATAGATGACATTTTGTTTGAAGAGAGTGAATCCTTATGGATAGTAGCTCTTGACCTCAAAGACATGTTTAATGGATTATGATTCTAACTTCAATACATTTATATGTATTCTTGAAGTCATATTCTCAAACAAAACCATGTTTGTACAAGTAATATTGGGATTTCTTGATATGAGTTTGATGATGATGTTCCAAGTGGTTTTAATCCTATTTTTGTGCTGGAAATGTGCTTTCAAAACCCCTTTAAAACCCCCAACATTTGGATTCCAAGAAATAAGCTTTGCTTTACCAAAAATCTTTAAAGCAGTGAATGATCTGAGTTCAAAGATTTCTCTAGAACTCAATAATCAAGGTATGACCATGTGATCACTTGGAAAGTCTTTTTAACTCATTATAGAACATCCATGATTTTTGCCTTAGCTTGATAAAACTTGAAAGGGTTCCATTTTGACCCAAACATTCCTTCCAGACATTCTGTTTTTACTGTCACAGCAGCTTGGTTGACTTTCAACTTGTTTTATAGAAAACTTTTCCAAAAGGCGTGGTCCCAACTCATTTTTCCCTTGAACATCAGTGTCTCAAGTTTCTGTATAATATGGGTCTCTAGATGCTTTTTTTTTCATTTTCTAAGATTTTTTGACATTTCAGTCCACAGTACGGACTCTGTTTCTGAGTAACCTCTAGTTTTTTATATGATTTCTCTCAATCTGTGATAGTTATTGAGGATTGGCTTTTTGATTTGTGTTCTAGACACAATAAAGATGATCTCTATAAAAATCATGCTTTTAAAACATTCCTAACCCTACTTTTCATTTCCACAAGATCAAGTCACAGTTCTGTCAACTATTCACAGCAAGCATTCTTTTACTTTCATTCTTTGATTTGATGCTTACATGCACTCCAAATTAGCTTATATCATAGGAAGTGGTCCATACTACATTTGTACATATCCCATGATGATTTCCTCCATGCATTCATTCAGATTTTAGACTTCTAAATCACTTTAGAAAGTCCATGTACACAAACACACTACAACCTTTGCACATTTTAGGATCATTCATTCCATCCATGCAATATTTGGGGTTTTTATGACCCCTAATCTAAGAAGATTATAAGGAATGAAGTTGATCACCCGTTCATGCTTCCCCTCGATCACATCATCCTTTTTCATCTGTCCCGGGGATTGAGAGGTTTTCTTTTATCAAAGATTAACATGCATCATTCTAGTTTGCTAAGAACATTTTGATCTCTCTAATTATTTGTTTCAATAACAATCCATGTCTCCTCCTAGATTAGGAAAACTTGATTACTTGATATGTGAGTAGAAGATTTTTTCTAAGTTTGTGTGATCTTTCACTTTTGCATTGTGTGATATTTGGCTTAGATCTTGTGAATGATATCTTATCTTGTGATCTTCCATTTCAATATTCTTATGAGATGTAATATACTATCATATTATTAATTTTCAAACCAAACATAGCATAAGATGATTATTTGGATGCTAATTGAGGCCTATCGAAAGACAGGGCGAGTTGAGGATGTTTTAGTCGTGACAAAGGCTCCTTCCTATCTCGTACCAAAACCCCGAGCCAAGTTCTTTGGTTATGAAAGGCCGGTACCCTTAATCCGTTTGGGTGAGTCAAATTAGGTTTCTTGGTTCCTTAAAGACCAAGTGGCGACTCTGTATCTATTTTCAGTAGACCTTTTCCTTTCCTTTTCAAAACAATTTCTAAACAAACAAGAGGTGGAATTTTGCGTGTCCACAATTTGGTCACTCTGTTGGGGATATTTATTTTCAAAACAAAATAATACAGAGGTTTAACTCATAAGAAGCATCCTTAAAATCATCTTTTTATTGTGTCTGGTTCACCGCATTGCACTTTTGCATTTCCCCCTCCAACTGTGTCTGAAACGCTGCGCTGAATTGTTCAGGTCTTGCTGTGCCAGGGCACAAGTCACTGTTGATACTATACCTTCCAAGTTATATCAAAAAGAGTAACAACTTCCATACTATCTCTCTGACGGTATATTGGAACTCTCGTCAATGGACCCTCTTTGACTAAACCCAACCTTTACATATAGATTCCTGTAGAACCTTTCATAGGACTGTTCATTTATCTTTTCAGATAGGACAATGTGATATAACTGTTGTATGCCTTGGCGGGATTACTTGCGCGATGTAGACGCTTATGTGGCATGAGGCAAGACCTCTTTCTTATGATTCCTAAGGCAATCACTCACATGTGATCACATTGAGTTGACCTGCCTAGGTACCATGATAAGGATGACTACTCCATGATCACAAGAATATACACCGCAAACCTTGTTTGTTGGTCCTAAGATATAGGAGTATGAAAACTTGCTAGAAAGTATGATCATTGTCATCACTTGCTCCCGTTATAAATCTCTGTTTCTCCTAGAAACTCTATCCGAATCACCCGAATATTTTCACTTCTCCCAGAAATCCTATTCGAACTCCCCAATATCTTTGTTTCACCTTAAATTCCAGAAAATCCATGTTCTCCTGAACCTCTATCCAAGCTTCCCAGAAATTCCCATTTCCTAGAAACTCACCCAAATATACCAGTTTCTCCCAGAAACACTGTCCAAATCCCTCAGATTACCCAGAAATCTCAGTTTCTCCCAGAAACTCAGTCTAAATTTCCTAGATTTCCCAGATATACCAATTTTTCCCAGAAACTCTGCCTAAATCTCCCAGATTTCCCAGATATACCAGTTTGTCCCAGAAACTCTGTCTAAATCTCCCAAATTTCCCAGATATACCAGTTTCTCCCAGATATACCAGTTTCTAAATCTCCCAGATTTCTCAGATATACCAATTTCTCCCAGAAACTCTGTCTAAATCTTCCAGACTTCCCAGAAAATACATGTTGCCCAGTTATAACCAATTTTTCCCAGAAACTCCGTCCAGATATCCTAGAAATACCCAGATATGACCAGTTTTTCTCCTACAAACTCTATCCAAATCACCCAGAAATGCCCAGATATTCATGTTTCTCCTAGAAACTCTATCCAAATTTCTTATAAATACCCAAAATACTAGTTTTTCCCAGAAGTTCAGTCCAAATCAACTAGAAATCCCTATTTCTCCTAGAAACTCCCCTAACTTCTAGAAATTCCTCCGAATCTTCCAAATCCCTATTTCTCCCAGAAACTCTGTCCAAACTTCCCAAAATATCCCAAAAATCCCTGTTATCCCTTGGTGATCATACTGGAAAGTAAGGTTAGCACACTCGATATGGCTAGGACCTTACTTATTTAACTGCTATCTATTAGAAATAGGAGCATTATGTAGATTAGGGCTTGCATCCGCATGTTTGTCTCATTTGCATGAACTGTACCTGTCAGTCCGCATGCACTGTCTTAGTCAGTTTGTGTACAAGTCAGTCCGCGTTGGTTAAACATCACTGTCATTTGTCTGTCTAAAGCCGTCATTGTCAGAATCTGATATAATCCTCTCAAATCTGCAGGGTTACTATAGATTCTCAAAGTCAGCAGCTGGGATCTTCGTCCTGGGTCAGAAATTTAGATAATCGTTTGGTCAGGATTAGCCCACTAAGTCATTCTAACATGAATCAAGAAGAATTAGAAAACAAAGGACACTGAGTTGGGAGCAACCATAAGCCAGCAATCTGATCGCATGGCCCAAGTTTTGAGTTTTATGGAAGAACTGAAATAGCACCTGGGTTTGTACCACCTCCCGTCGTTGTACATAAGAAAAATGAGGAAGAAGAATGGTTTCATGGGGTCCCACCACCTGCGTATGAGAAAAAGTTTCAAGAAAAGATGGATAAAGTAGACAAGCTGGAAAGTGAGCTAAGAAAGAGCAAGGGGGTTAACGATTACATGCTAGATCTGGAAGACCTGTTCGAACCTGTCAAAGTGAAACTGCCTGAGAACTTCAAAATGCCAAAAATTGATCGCTTCGATGGGACCGGGAACCCAAAGAGTCACATCAAGTTGTGTATGGACATCTTCCAATCTATGGGATGCACTCATGAGCACATAGTTATGTTGTTCCCTCAAACCCTCAAGAATGCCGCACTATCCTGGTTCCTAACTCTTGAAGCCTCCAAGACCCGAGTCTGGGAAGATGTTGCTAGAACTTTTATTGATCACTACTCTTACAACCAAGAGTTTGACGTCACCATCCGGGACCTAGAGATGACCAGGCAGAACATCAATGAGTCTTTCACTGAGTTACGGAGCAGATGGAGAAATAAAGTGGCCCAAATAATCCACAAACCTGTTAAGAAAGAGCAAGTATATATGCTAGTCAAGAACATGCAACCAGTATACCACGATAAGCTATTCTATCAATCCATCTCCACATTCGAAGAGCTATTTGAAATAGGCACCAGAATAGAGGATGCCATCAGAGAAGGAAAGTTCAAGAAGGTTGAATCCCAATACCAGTCCAAGAGACCCAATTACTCCCTGGACCCCCCGGATATCAATGCAGTTAGCAACCAACCAATGGCCTGCGCCCTCCGTCTATACCAGTCCGTTCTGCCAAATCACTCAAAAGGCCCTCGCAAATTCTCCAAACTTGATATTCCCCTTTCCACAGCCTTGGACCACCTACTCAAAAAGGGCCACCTGCAGCTCCTCCCTCACAAACCACTAACGGATCCCATACCGTCCCACTACAACATGAGTCTACGATGTGCTTACCACAAAAATCTAGGCCATGCCACTGATCAGTGCATCCACCTCTGCCATGACATCCAAAATCTAAATAGAGGATGTACCCCATCCTAATCCCATCTACTATCTTGGCTTGGACCAACCGATCGAATGATCCCTTTTACCGATACTAATGATTGTTGAAGCTACGCGATAAAGTGATGGCGTCTGAAACTTTTGCTAAAAAAAGTATAATAAAAAGAATAAGTGAGTCACCGTGACACTCCATTTGAGACCAAGTCGAGTCTGTCCTATGTTTTGAATCTATTTCAAGTTTTGTCCTGTTGTCGAGTTTGTCAGTCTTCAAGTTGTTATGAGTGTGTGTCGAGTAATGTAATCCTTCTCTTTTGATGGAATGAAATCTCATTTTACCTAATCTAATGTGTCTAATCATTAATGCACGAATCACTAAACTGAAGTGTCACTTTTTAAATTACCATGGATATTACTCTGCTAATAATTTTTCTGTAACAAAACAAAAAAGAATCCTGAAAGGTCAAAGTCGATTTCACGCTGACACCGATGAAGAGCTGAGAATTGAATAGTCTTGCTTTAAGAATTTAAAGATGCTCTTGCCTAAATCTTGTAAAGACATGCTTGAAACTGACTTGGGGCTTGCCCAACACCCTTTTTCCACCATTTCAAAGCCTTGAGCCCAATCCAATGGGGAGCCAAACAATCTGTCTATTGAAAGCAGTGCAGACTTAGTCCTTGATGGTAGCCAAATACTTTCGATGAGTTTCTTCTCCCCTTCAAAAAAAAAAAGAAAAGAAAAGCTCGCTAAGTTGAAAACCCGAAAGAGCACCTAGGCAAAAGTTAGAGTTGAAAAGGTATTGATTTCCAAGATCTGATCTTAGCGAGTCAAAATGATGGAAAAAATGAAAGAAAGAGAATTTTGGTGATACAGAGAATTGTACACTTCAAGGTACATCATGAGAACATGCCTAGATCACATTTCAAAAGGCTCGGAACGAACATAAATAAATTTCGAGAATTGACATGCACATTCTGGAATTCTAAGATTATGATCAAAAGGTCTCACAAGAATCAACTACATGAAAAGTAAAATTGACTGGCTAGGTGGAAGTGAAAAGGATCAATCCTCAAAAAGAAAAGAAAAGAAAAGAAAGGGAGACCGAAACTGAATCTTCTTATTCAAGGCTACCACAAGTGAGCTAAGTTTGAACTTCTTTGACGATTGGTTTGAAAAACCCTCAACCAATTTCCTTCAAGCCTTGCCTTGAACTACGCTCAAACTGATTCCCACTCAAGGATACGTAGGCAACCTCATCGGTTCGGTCGATACCATCATCAACCCTTTTTCCTTCAAGCCTCGCCTTGAACTACACTCGACCTGATTCCCACTCGAGGATACGTAAGCAACCACATCGGTTCGGTCAACACCATCATAATCAACCCCCCCTTTTTTCAAAACCTTGGCCAAAACTACATTGGACCTGATCCCCACTCGGGGGTACGTAGGCAGACTTTCAAAAAAGAAAAGAAGGATGGCTCACTAGGTCGAAAATCTGAAAGGACGCCTAGGCAAAAATTAGAGCTAAATCCAGAGTGAGCAATAACAAAAGAGATAAAATAGCTCGCTAGGTCACTTCATCAGTGCCTAGGCAAAAGTTATGAGCATATGAGAGATTACAGTCACGGTCCTTGCCTCAAGCCAGAAATCACCTTCCACACTAGGGGCAAACTTCGACTACCCACCTCGTTTGCCTGAATTTTACTATCTACCCTTCATACAAGGGGCAAACTTTGGTCACTTACCTTATTTGCCCAGAACCTCCAATAAACCATCATCCAAACTAGGGGCAAACTTCGGTCACCCACCTCGTTTGCCTATGAATTCCACTTCCTACACCTCAAACTAGGGGCAAACTCCGTTTGCCTAACACGATCCCTTCACACCAAGGGCGAGTTTTCAAGTCACCAAGCTTGTTTTAAAACTTTTAAAATAGTGCATCTTTTATTCTAAAAGCTAAGGCACTAATTCCAAGCACTTCTTGGGAGAAGTAGAGAATTGATTAGATCAATAGGGAGGAATTTTCAAAAATTAGATTTATCAGCAAAGTGCTATCATATTAAGATGAGGAGTGAACATAAAAGATGAGTGGTACATCGTTTATGACAAAGACACATTGAATTATGCTAATTTTGGCACTTCGTGTCATAACTTCAGTCAAGTCAATCCTTCTTTGGTTGAGTCAGTAATAATTTGATCAAAACTGTACCAGAGCTCAAGGTTCATACAAACCAATCCAACTTTCCTTGTCATCATTGTTCCTGTTAAGTCCATTTGTCCTAACGGTCTCAAATGTGTGGGTTTAAAGTGATTCCCAATTATAAAATAGGAGGATACAAGCAGAAGTTCGAAACACCATTATAGCACTTATCAAGGATGCAACATGATAAGTGCCCCAAGAATCTTGAGCATTAGTGGCAATCATAAGTCAGTCTGTAAGATCCACTGGCAATCTTCTTCCAGTTCCCCAGCAACCAAACCAAAATCATGTCAAAAATTTCCTTCATCCCCAGCGGATTTGTTATATTCCCAGTGCAACCATCCCCCCAGCAGAATCTTCTCATCCCCAGCAAAGTCATCTCTAGAAAAGTTCCCTGAACAAATGTGGTGTATCCCAATCAAAACCACATCCACTCCTCAGAAGAAACCATTTTCATCTCAGAAAGGGTTGTCACCTTCCCCACATAATTAGTCCAGTCCTAACAGCCTTGTCCCCAGAAGAGATATTTTTCCTCTAACAAGTTAAGTTCATCTTCAGTACAATCACTTACTCCATTAGCTCTAAAAAGAGTCATTTCCATCCCTAGCAAATTTAATTTTATCCCCAGTAGGCTTCTCGATTCGTACATCATCAGTTCAATCCATGACAGTCATAGTAGTTCACTGTCGACTCGTCATCTCGATTCGTACATCTTCAGTTCAATCCATGACAGTCACAGTAGTTCACTATCGACTCGTCTCGATTAGTCCAACCATTGATCCAACCCATGACGGTCACAATAGTTCACTGTCTGCTCGTCAACTCAATTCATACATCGTCATTCTTTCTGATCACGGTTAGTATAACCGTTGATCCAACCCATGACAGTCACAATAGTCCATTGTCGACTCAACATCTCGATTTGTACATCATCATTCCTTCTGATCACGGTTAGTCCAACCGTTGATCCAACCCATGACAGTCACAATAGTCCATTGTTGACTCATCATCTCGATTCGTACATAGTCATTCCTTCTGATCACGGTTAGTCCAACCGTTGATCCAATCCATGACAGTCACAGTAGTTCACTATTGACTCGTCATCTCGATTCGTATATGGTCAGTCTGATCCATGACAGTCACAGTAGTTCACTATCAACTTCTCATCTCGATTCGTACATTGTTAGTTCAATCCATGACAGTCATAGTAGTTCACTATCGACTCGTCATCTCGATTCATACATCGTCAGTTCTTTTGATCACGGTTAGTCCAACCGTTGGTCCAATCCATGATAGTCACAGTAGTTCACTATCGACTTGTCATCTCGATTCGTACATCATTAGTTCTTTTGATCACGGTTAGTCCAACCGTTGGTCCAATCCATGACAGTCACAGCAGTTCACTGTCGACTCATCATATCGATTCATACATCATCATTTCTTTTGATCACAGTTAGTCTAACCGTTGGTCCAATCCATGACCACTGTCGACTCGTCATCTCGATTAGTACATCATCGGTTCAATCCATGACAGTCACAGTAGTTCACTGTCAACTTATCGTCTCGATTAGTACATCGTCAGTTCAATCCATGACAGTCACAATAGTTCACTGTTGCCTTGTTATCCTGATTAGTACATCATCAGTTCTTCTGATCACGGTTAGTCCAATCATTGATCTAATCCATAATAATAGTTCACTGCCAACTCATCATCTCGATCAATACACTGTCAGTCCAATCCATGACAGTCACAGTAGTCACTGTTAGCTCGTCATCTTGATTCGTACATCGTCAGTTCTACTGATCACGGTTGGTCCAACTATTGATCCAATCCATGACAGTCATGGTAGTTCAGTGACTACTCGTCATCTCAATTTGTACATCGTCAGTTCATTAATCATCGTTAGTTTATCATCACTCCCATTCAAAATATGTTGTGTTCATCGTTCTCATTCAAAATCTTTGGGCTTCCATGTCCATTAATGGGGCTTTCGTGTCCGTCGCTTGACATCTCAGGCACATCACTTGATGTCTTATGGGCTTTAGTGTCTGTCTCCTAATTTTTAGGGCTTCCATGTCCATCAGTTATCTGTCAAACTTCATCTCCAATTAACGTCTTCTGGGACCCCACATTTGATTACATTCGCTTACGAAGCACACTTCCCAAAATTTAGAAGTTTGCTCCAAGACCCAGAATCTTCAACACCTTGGTATCCTTATCAGGATCTACCACTGCATTAAAATCAAGGAAACACTAGCACGACATAAGTTCGCTCAGAGTGGCACACACCCTATAGCACCAACTCATACTAGGATCAGAACACTACGCATGATAGGACTCATGACACAACTTATATCACGTCCATGTATAGCATATCATAGCATAGCATCCGCCAGTTTTAATGATGCATTTGCATATGCATTTTGTCCCTTGTTCCCCCGAACTACATCCTGGTCTGATTTCCCTTGGGATACGTAGGCATCTCACGAAGAACACGACCAGTACTGACCTTAGCATCATGTTTTTCATCATTACATCTTTTGCAACGCTTTTATCCTAAATCTATAGCCTCCAAAAAGACCTATCTCTTCAAGCTTTGGCACTCACTTGAGACATGTGTTGCCTCGCAAGTTCATGCCAAAGAGGGGCAAACTGTAGACACCCCATTTTGTTGGCTATCATATTTAGGAGACCCATGGCTTGGTGGTTCACAATGATCGAAAAAGACTCAAAAAGGACTCTTAGAAGTTGGTTCTATCTCTCGAAATGCTCATAATGACCAAAATACCCCTGAAAGCCCAAACACTCCCAGATTTGGACCGAAAGTTCTAGAAACATTCTACGTCATGAGAAAAGTAATGGAATGAGTTTTATGCAAAATCAAACAAAATCGTCAATTCCCAGAGACTGCCGAAAGTTCCAAAAGTTCTCTGAAAGTCCCCGTTGACCGGTTTGACCTAGGTTTGACCAGGTTTGACCAAAATCATACAAATTCATAAATAAGTTTCCCGATCATTCTAGACCATGTGAAAAGTACTAAAAGGAGTTTTAAAAGAAAATCAGATGAAAACGTCAGCTCCTAGGAGCTCCTAGAGGTTCCCAAAACTTCCTGGAGATCCCAGGTTTGACTGAATTGACCTAAAAGTTGACTTTGAAACCGGAGCTCTATGTCATTTTTTAAACATTTTTCATGGGTACTAGAGGTCAATATCTTTCTAAAGGTATATCGCACATAATTTCATAATTCAAAACAAATTTATTATGAATTTTCGAAGGTGAAAAAGGCGATCAAATCGGTTTTTATCACGAATACCGCAAAACTTTTCACAGTGACCTATCTTCGAACTATTTTTTATGGAAAGTAGACTCCATTACCTTTCTAATTGTATATCACAATCTCAATTTGGAGTTGGTACGCATTTTCAGCGAACTTTGGACGAAATAGGGCCTTTTCACAAATACCAGAACCTTTGGGGGCCTAAACGTAACTTTTTGGGCGTCTGAGGAGCAGTGCCACGGCGGCACTAGGCCACTACCATGGAGGCACATGGCCAGTGCCGCGGCGGCACTCAACCCCTACAGAGTCCATTTTTGTAATTTATTTTGGAGGTCCATATTGAATAATTGAAGACCAAAACGATGTAGTTTTATGTTCACAGATGTTTGGGACCAATGGGAGCACTTTTTAAATCCCAAAACCACCCCAAATTGGCCCATATAAACCCCCCTTTGGTGTTCAGTTTACGGGGCCAAGTGCAAAGTTCATAGAAGTTGTAGAGAGAAAGAGAGATAGAGATAGGTTTAGAAGAAGGAAAGGGAGCTTCTCCCACTGATTTTCTATAAGAAAGTGAGTTTCAATCTTGTTACTTTCATTACCCCTCTTATATTTCACATTCAAGTCTTCCCTAACCACCATTTTTGAGCAATCTTGAGTTAGGAAGCTACTTCCATGTCCAAATATCAAAATCTATGAGTGAAACACCAAGCTACAAGTCCAAAATCACATTGATTATCATCTATTGATTGCTATTACTTACTTGTTTACATGAATGTTCATCTCTTCTTACCTCATTTGTTTTTTATTTTTCTTTGATTACCAACATGCTTATCATCATATAGATGACATGTTGTTTGAAGAGAGTGAATCCTTATAGATAGTAGCTCTCGACCTCAAAGACATGTTTAATGGATGATGATTCTAACTTCAATACATTCATATGTATTCTTGAAGTCATATTCTCAAACAAAACCATGTTTATGCAAGTAATATTGAGATTTCTTGATATGCGTTTGATGATGATGTTCCAAGTGGTTTTAATCCCCTTTTGTGCTGGAAATGTGCTTTCAAAACCCCTATTTCAAAACCCCTTTAAAACCCCCAACATTTGGATTCCAAGAAATAAGCTTTGTTTTACCAAAAATCTTCAAAGTAGTGAATGATCTAAGTTCAAAGATTTCTGTAGAACTCAATAATCAAGGTATGATCATGAGATCATTTGGAAAGTCTTCTTAACTCATTATCGAACATCCTTTATTTTTGGCTTAGCTTGAAATAACTTGAAAGGGTTCCATTTTGACCCAAACATTCCATCCAGACATTCTGTTTTTACTATCACAGTAGCTTAGTTGACTTTCAACTTGTTTTACAAAAACCTTTTCCAAAATGAGTGGTCCCAACTCATTTTTTCCTTGACCTTCAGTGTCTTAGAGAACTTTCTGTATAATATTGGCCTCTAGATGTTTTTTTTTCATTTTCTAAGATTTTTTGACATTTCAGTCGATAGTACGGACTCTGTTTCTGAGTAACCTCTATTATTTATATGATTTCTCTCAATCTGTGATAGTTATTGAGGATTGGCTTTTTGATTTGTGTTCTAGACACAATAAGTATGATCTTCATAAAAAATAATGCCTTAAAAACATTCCTAACCCTATGTTTTATTTTCCACAAAATCAAGTCACTGTTCTGTCCATTATTCACAGCAAGCATTCTTTTACTTTCATTCTTTGATTTGATGCGTACATGCATTCCAAAGTAGCTTGTATCTTAGGAAGTGGTTCATACTATATTTGTACATATTCCATGATGATTTCGTCCCTACATTCATTCATATTTTAGACTTCTAAATCACTTTAGAAAGTCCATGTACACAAGCACACTACAACCTTTGCACATTTTAGGATCATTCATTGCATCCATGCAAGATTTGGGATTTTTATGACCCCTAATCTAAGAAGATTATAAGGAATGAAGTTGATCACCCATTCATACTTCCCCTCGATCACATTATCCTTTCTCGTCCATCCCGGGGATTGAGAGGTTTTCTTTTCTCAAAGATTAACATGCATCATTTTAGCTTGTTAAGCACATTTTGATCTCTTTGATTATTTGTTTCAAGAACAATCCATGTCCCCTCCTAGATTAGGAAAACTTGATTACTTGATATGTGAGTAGAATATTTTTCCTAACTTTATTTGTGTGATCTTTCACTTTTGCATTGTGTGGTATTTGGCTTAGATCTTATGAATGATATCTTATCTTTTGATCTTCCATTTCAATATTCTTATGAGATGTAATATACTATCATAGTATTAATTATTGAACCAAACATAGTATAAAAAGATTATTTGGATGCTAATTAAGGCCCCGAGAGACGGGGCGAGTTGAGGGTGTTTTAGTCGTGACAAAGGCTCCTTCCTCTCTCGTATCAAAACCCCGAGCCAAGTTCTTTGGTTATGAAAGGCCGGTGCCCTTTATCCATTAGGTTTCTTGGTTCCTTAAAGACCAAGTGGCGACTCTGTATCTGTTTTCAACAAACCATTTCCTTTCCTTTTCAAAACAATTTCTAAACAAACAAGAGGTGGAATTCCGCGTGTCCACAGGACGTAATCCACGAAAATTGGCCAGTAACTTATCTCCTGTTTGTCTTTGCTAGAACGGTGCAACTGGGGGATTGGACCGATCATTGAATTGTAGCATGATTGTAGGTATCCCTGTATGTTCCATCCTTTGCATAAATGCTTCAAAGACTCCAGATGGGTCCAATCCCTTTGGGATTGGGGCTCCAATACACGCTTGGTGATTTCTCAAGGGTCCTACCATACTGATAACGAGTATTGCCTACAAGAGACCCACTGCTTAGCTGAAAGTCTTCTCGCAGAAATCAAAGCAAGATAAAGCGAGAAGCACAAGAACTATCAGTTCTACTAAACAGCACATTACAACTCAAAATACCATCAATATCAAAAGTACTATTCATATATTAAAAGATGTACCATAGAGTACACAGTAATCGTACCATGTGCGACGTTGGACATAAGCAAAATACAATACTAAGGGCAACTATACTATTGGCATCTAACTATACAATATAAGCTATAGTCTAATAGCTATCTCTCAAGCTCCCAAAAATCATGCGGACAACATGTCCTGGTACAAAACTAGCAAAAATCTAAACCTCTCTAGATCCTAACTCAAAAGTCATCAACAACCGACCCTGCTGGTGGGGCCTCATCCTCCGGTACAATGTCCATCTCCACTAGTGGATCATCCTTAAGTGGTGCTGTTACTACTCCTACTACCACCCCAATATCCTAGTCTTTGACAATCATGTCGTCACCCTCCATATTCTCCACATCAAAAACTGGCTCAGCGATGTAAGCAACAAACTCAGCAAAATCCCCAACTATAGCCATAGCCTCTCCTAATGCAGCCTGTCCTATCAGAACTCTAGCTGGCTGTGTAACCATCGCTGCTACCCACTCAGCTGCCATATTGGCAATAGCTGCCATATGTAGTACAGGTCTCGCTGGTAAGTCAAACTCCACGGGTATATCTGGTACATCTACCCCCTCATCAGGAACATCCTCTACTGGTGCCTCAAAAATCTCGCCTCTCCCTACCGGGTCCTCTGACTTAAACTTTGGCTCCTCTGGGCCATCATTATCATCAACTGGCTCGATATCCTTAGCGGGATCCTCCTCTGGGTCGGCATCTACCATCGGCTCGACCTCTGGTAACTCTGGCTCCTTAGGCTGCTCATGTGGCTCTAACATGGGTACCTTAGGTACCGGTGGTAGTGGTGTTATTGCTAGTGCTGCCTCGATAGGTAGGGTCATCCCTGAATGGTTCGAAGCTCAATAGCGTCCATCTCCTGCTTACTCTGGATCAAACATAAAATGTCCTTATAAATATCCCTACCAATCCTTGCTAAATGATAAGCACTCATGCGCATCTCTTTAGGGTGGGTCTTTTTGGTCACATAAAGAGCCTTCCACATATCCTCCTCTAGATATTTTGATTAGTTGTCTGGTGTATGTGGTCATGATAAAACTCTAGATCAGCTGGCTCCACGGTATCACCATGGATCACATATCCTCCATAGGCATCGGTCACAAACTTATGGAACTCTGGATCCATAATGCTAACCTGTAAAGGAAAACTAACTTTTGTCAGAAGGATGCACTTATCTTAAACTCATATTTCATCTCAAGGATCTTAAATACTAGGACCAGATGGTGTGGAATGAATAGTGAATAAAAGTATCATAATGTAAGGCTCTGATACCAAAAACCCAGTCACACCCCGGAGCAGCAAAAATAGAGAAAAATAAATTTCCTTTTTGGGTCCATAGGGAATGACAAGTGAATGTAACTGTCGTGCCTGCCCCAAAAGTGGGGGGTAGTCCCCTCAAGGGTTGCGAACGTTACGTTGATAGGTGTGTGTAAAAGTGGGTGAAAGTACGAAAAACTGGGAGTAGGGCCATGTAAAAGTTCAGAGTCACCACCTTACATGTTTCGGGAGTTAGGACCCCTATAAACACATCTTTGACTTTTGAAAAATATTTTTAAAAAAGTAAGGCCCTTTTAAAGTGTGACTCAAATAGTCATGTGAAACCAGAGTTCTTGGAGTGGGTTCGGGGACTCGATTATGTCGAGGGAAGGTGTTAGGCACCCTCGAGCATCAGTGACACACGGTTGCCGATTTTAGTAGTTTTCATAGTAGTAGGGCACAAGTAAGAAATAGTAGAATATATACAAGAAATTGAACTCGAGCGTCCGTGACATGCGGTTGCCGATATACATATCTAGACACGAGATAGTTTTGAAAGAGAATAGTTATGTATATGTATGTTGACGCAAAATAGTTTGAAAGTATGTATACGTATCTCGACTCAAGAGAGTTTGAAAGTATGTACGTATCTCGACACGAGATAGTTTGAAAGTATGTATGTATCTCGACACGAGATAGTTTGAAAGAAAATAGTTATGGCCGCACCCGAGTATACGTATCTCGACTCAAGAATCAGGCCATACGTAGTTATGTGCTATGAATGTGCATGAGCGTTTTGGTCGATCTAGACCGTTAGTGTGTAAAATAGTATTTTGAATAAAGTCGGTGTAGCTAGAGCATTAACCTGTACGGTGTAATCCTAGACTTTAACCATGAGAAAGTAATGAGTTACGAGAAAGTGTTTTGAATAAAAGTCAGAGTAGATCGACTGTGCAATGAGTTTTTTTTTTGTATTTTTTGTTTTTTTATGATTTTTTGTCTTTTTTTTTGTGTGCCAGAAGTAAGGGTCGGTGCCCAGTGAATTTGGAAAACGTGTACCGAAAGTATAGGTCGGTGCCCAGTGCTTTGAAAAGGTGTTGGAAGTACGGGTCGGTGCCCAAGTAATGAAAAAGTGTGTCGGAAGTAAAGGTCGGTGTCCAGTGCTTTAGAAAAGTTCTACCGGAAGTACGGGTCGGTGCCCAAGTAGTGAAAAAGTGTGCAGCGCAAAAGTAAGGGTTGGTGCCCAGTGCTTTAGAAAAGTTCTACCGGATGTACAGGTTGATGCCCTGTGATGTAAAAGAGTGTACCAGAAGTATGGGTCGGTGCCCAGTGATGTAAAAAAGGGTGATGTGAAATTTTTACCAGAAGTACGGGTCGGTGCCCATGATTTAAGAAAGTACTGGAAGTAAGAGTCAGTGCCTAGTGATTGAAGAAGTGTACCGGAAGCAAGGGTCGATGCCCAAGTAATGAAAGAGTGTACCGGAAGTAAGGGTTGGTGCCCAATGATTTGAAAAAGTATCGGAAGTAAGGGTCGATGCCCAGTGATTGACGAAGTGTACCGAAAGCAAGGGTCAGTGCCCAATAGTTTTGAAAAGGTTTGACCAGAAGTATGGGTTGGTGCCGAAAGGTAAAAATGTATACGGGAAGTATGGGTCGGTACCCTGTGGTTTGAGAAAAAGTGCCGAAAGTAAGGGTCGGTGCCCAGTGGGAATGGAGAAAAGTATGAATTTTTTTGTGTCCTCGGATTTTCATCAACAAATATCGATAACGGGAGATAAAATGTAGTCCGGTAGGTCATTAGATCTCTTTCCGGCTTATGTAGGATATAAATTCCAATCGGGTGGAGTTCGAAGGTCTCCTTCGGACTGGCGCAGGATATAGCAGTTTGATAAAGTTCAGCCGGGGGGATCGTTAGATCTCCTTTTGGTTGAGGCAGGATGTAAAGTCCAATCAGGTGGAGTTCGAAGCCTCCTTCTGACTGGCGCAGGATATAGCAGTTTGATAAAGTTTAGCCGAGTGGGTCATTATATCTCCTCTCTGCTGGCGCATGATATAAAGTCCAATCGGGTAGAGTTCGAGGCCTCCTTCCGACTGGCGCAAGATATAGCAGTTTGATAAAGTTCAGCAGGGTGGGTCATTAGATCTCCTTTCGGCTGACGCAGGATATAAAGTCCAATCGGGTGGAGTTCGAGGCCTCCTTCCGACTAGCGCAGGATATAGCAGTTTGATAAAGTTAAGCCATGTGGGTCAATAGATCTTCTTCCAGCTGACGCAGGATATAAAGTCCAATCGGGTGGAGTTCGAGGCCTTCTTCCGACTGGCAAAAAAAAAGAGAAAGAAAAAGGCAGAATATCCGACCACTAGATTTATAGGGAGCCCAGACCACTAACAGTATGAGTTAAGGATGTTACCTGTGCAGAGGTGACTATTGAAGTTCAGTCGATGTTTGTTAAGAAAGAATGAAAGAAATTCGAGAAACATTGCAAAAATAATTCGAGAATGCCCAAGTCATATTTCGACACAAAATCGACTTAAATGGACATCATGGTTGGTTCCGGAAGGGCCGGAATAGTCATGATGTAAATCGTACGTTTGAATAGTACCCGTATGTTTTTAATATATATGAATAGAACCCATATGTATGAATAGTATCGTATGTATGAATAGTACCCATATGTATGAATAGTACTATACGTATGAACAGTACACGTATGCATACTGTATGTATGACATTAGAGGTGCTTATGATGGAGTTGGGATTTTATTTGGTCAATGTAGCCAAACAGGGCTTAGGAGAAGAGAAAGGTTAGGGATTCCCAAACAAAGCCTAAGGGAGAGAGTGAATTGGTAAATTTTTTTGGAAGGAGGGGACCTCCTATCTATAGGAAAAAATTTGATTTAAAAAATTAATTAAAAAAATAATGATAGTAATAAAGTAATAAAATATCTAGATATTGTGTGTGTGCGCCGCGTTCTCCGGGATTTTTTGAAAAGCTACGCGGTTGAAAACTGGACCGCTGGGTTTTGTCGATTAACACAGAACTTTGAAGACTGAATCAGATTTTTAAAACATTATTTGGCCCACATTCGGCACCAGTTATGACATAATGCGCTAATCGAGGTGCACTTTTCGAAATCCGGTGTCGGAATGAGACAAAATTACATGGATCCCTTTATTTTAATGTGAAGAGTATTTTCCTCCAATCAGAAAGTGACTCCTATGGCACGATTGGCTCAAATCCGGATTACTTAGTCACTAAGCAAAGAAAATATCTAGATATCTGTATAAGCGCCGCGCTTCTGAATTTTCTAGAATGCAGTGCGACAAAAACTTGGACCTACGCGGTCCTCTGGACAAATGCGGAATTTCGGTACAAAAATGGAATTCTTGAAACGCCATCTGACTCGTATTAAGCACCTGTCTTGACAAATTCGTTAATTAAAATGTACTTTTTCAGAATCTGGTATCGGATTGAGACGAAATTTTATGGATTTCTCCATCTCGATGTAAAAGGTGTTTTAATCCAGACCGAAAATACCACAACTGATTTGATCTCGAAGACTAGGACTTTCTAAAGATTTATCAGTATAAATTGACGTACCTGTGATCGAACTTATCGCAGTTTTGCGACTTTCTTTGTTTGATGGCAACGAAATTTCTGAAGGCACTTCATCTTGACAAATATGGATTTTTGGCATCAATTTTAAACCTTTCGAAGTTTTCTGGCAATGAAATGGAATTTTTCCGTTTGATTCCCACGCCTGATAAAGTACTTTTTCAGATTCGGTGTTCAATTGTGATGAAATTTTAGGGATCCTCGATATTCTGTCATAAAAAATGCTTGTTCCAACACCCGAAAAGCTACAAAATTAATCCCAGTCCCTCTCTGGGAAAATAGCAGATTCATCCGAACTTTAAACAATGATTATTTCTTCGTCCGTGGTTCAATTTTGACGATTCGAAGTCTAGTGACCTTGTATTTATGAGCTCTTCACACCCGTCGGACTCGATGTACATTAACTGTCCGCCTCTTTGTAGGTGGGCAAAAATCGGGTGTCTACAACTAATCTAACATGCTTTTGAGACCATGCTGGTGGGTATTCAAATTGATGATAACGCAATTTGACATCTAATTTGACCTCCAAATATTCTAATTAGGACTCCAGCTCTTTTTTTCATTGATTTGCGTGCCTGGTGGGCTCCCTTTGTGACAGTTATTTGTTTTTTAGCAGGTCAAAATGGGGTGTCTATAGCTGTCCCTCTTTGTCATGTTTTGCTAAGCAAATCATGACAAAGAAACTAGACAACCCAGTTTGTCCCTTTTCTTTTAAGTGATGAGAATAAATAAAACGTGCCAAAGTAGGCAAGTAAGTATGAGATGCCATCGTAGGTAAGTGATTGGTGTGCCAAAATAGGTAGCTAGGGATTGGGAGTATTGCTATAGTGAGTAAATAGCTCCGTTGGGGATAGAGAGCGTCACCAGAATGGGTGAACGACTCTGTCGAGGATTCATGTGAGAATCGAGTAGAAGAGGGATGGTGTAGTCAATAAGTGCATAATCGCGTAATCTCAAACTTTATTAAAAAAAATGTAATAAAGTGAGGGTATAGTCGAGCCCTTAGAGCTGACTACGTATCTCCTGTGCGGACAATCAGACCGTACATAGTTCGCACGAACCTAGGTGAGAGATGGTGTAGTCGAGAAGTACGTAGCCGCGTAATCTCAAACTTTAACCAAGAATGTAATAAAGTAAGGGTATGGTCGAACCCTTGGAGCTATCTACATATCTCCTGTGCAGAGAATCAGGCCGTGCATAGTTTGTACGAACCTGGGTAGTTGAGAGATGGTGGGAGACAGTGTAGTCAAGAAGTGTGTAGACACATAATCTCGAATCTTTAACCAAGAATGTAGTAAAGTGAGGGTATGGTCGAGCCCTTAGAGCTGCCTACGTATCTCCTGTGTAGAGAATCAGACCGTGCGTAGTTCGTGATGATGAAAAGGATGCCATGTTAGGATAGTGAAGATGAAAATGCTACATTAGGGCGTGATTGTGTGGATACGAAATAGCAAAATGCCATGTGGGGCGTAATTGCTATGAGATGGGAGAGCAAAATGCCACGTAGGGTGTGATTGCTGTGGATATAAGAAAGCGAAATGTCGTAGGGCGTGATCGCTGAGAAAGTAGAGCAAAATGCTACGTAAGACGTGATTGCTGTGGATACGAATTAGCAAAATGCCACGTAAGGCGTTATCGCTGTGAGATGGTAGAGAAAAATGCCACATAGAGCGTGATTGCTGTGAAGATATAGAGTGGTAAAATGCGATACACGTGATTTCCGTGAAGGTGAGAGATGAGAATAGTAAAATTTGATATGGGTGATCACTATGGAGATAAGATCAGCAGAATGCGATACGCGTGACTGTAGAGGATATGAGCGAGCAAAATACCAAGTAGGGCGTGATTGCTGTAGGGATACAAGAGTGAAATGCCACGTATGGCGTGATCACTATGAAGATTCAAGAGCAAAATGCCACGTGGGGGCGTGATTGCTGTGAAGATTTGAGAGCAAAATGCCTCGTGGGGGCGTGATTGCTGTGAAGAGTGATGAAATTAGCAAAATGCGGTATGTGTGATCCCATGGAAAGGTGAGGATAGCAAAATGTGATGCGCGTGATTACTATAGACTGTGTGAGGGTAGAGAAATACCCGATTCTTGATACTGATATAAATTGGATGCCGTTTGAGGGACATATACCTGATGAAAGGTGATATGAACAGGATGCCACTTGACGGACTCACTCTTTTGATTCTGATGATAGATAATGTGAATAGGACATCTCTTGATGGACTCGCTCCTGATTCCTCATGATAGATAATATGAATAGGATGCCACTTGACGGACTCACTTTCTTGAGCTTGAAGATGTGATTGGGAGGCCTCCTGACGGACTCATTCTAGGTAGTCAGATTATGAATGGGAAGCCTCTTGATGGACTCATTGAAATTGTGAACGAGATGCCTCTTGACGGACTCATTCCTGGTAGTGAACAGGCTGCCGCTGGAGGGTCTTATACCTGATGCTGGAAGTGAATAGTAGATTGGACGCCACTGGGGGTCTTATACCAGATACTTGAGATGGATATGAACATGAACAAGTTGTCGCTGGGGGGTCTCACACCTGATTCTGGAAGTAAACAGTGTACAGACTGCCGCTTGGGGCCTTATAACTGACGCTTGTGATGGAATAGGATGCCATTTGAAGGACTTACTCCCGATTCTGATGATGGATTCTGATGACGAGTGAACATGATGCCACTTGAGGATCTTATACCTGATTTTGGGAATGGGTAGTAAACAGGACGCCACTGGGGGTCTCATACCTAATCCTGATTTAAGCATGAATGGTTAGCCCTGAGCGAGGGATAGATTTCTTGACAATCTACCTAGGAGAAGACTGATTTGATATGTGGATCTGAGCAGATGGATCAGTGTGAAGTTGGCGAGTCAGAGCAAAGGTTGATATCGTGGCTCGTTTAGTGGCAAGCTTTTTGGGTCATTCGAGAGTAGTGTCGGAACCAATTATCCCTGCTATAGAAAGTATGCACTGTCTGCTATGTTGAAAGATATGAATGGATTTTGAAAGCCATGTCATGCTAAGTATACGTATTTACAAGAGTATGACGCATGAATCTGTCATTTGTGAAAGAATGCTCATGAGTTAGTGGATATTGACCGTCTTGTCGCCTGTTGAGTACTAGAAGATAAAGTTTTTGACTGTATAGGCTCAGTGCCCCAGTGATCGTCCTTCAGAAGGATCTAGTTTTTCCAGTATTTGATTTCTCTCGAGCTCTCCTTCTCTCTGAAACCATTTTTACCTTCGGCGCCCTCGCGAGTTTTCACCGAATCCGGTTATGTGATTGTTGTACTTCAGTGTATCTTGTGATTTTGAAAGTATATGGCACGCCCGTCATTTGGAATGATGCAAGGTATGTGTCAATCAAAGTGGACTTTACTGGGTTGTAACGTAGGCTAGGGTCATGGGTTGAGAAATGAAAGGATCGCATGAAGGCTCAAAGTATAGTTTGAAAAGTCGGTTGAGATTTCTGAGATCCCCTCTGCCCTGCATCTTTCCTTCTTTTGATTTTGCTCTTTTTTTTTTGTTGTTTTTTTTTTTGTATTCATCCAAATCTAGTGTGGGGTACGTTATTGCTAATTAAAGTATGTTCTGGGGAGAATTGCCCCATTTTGAAGTATGTATCTGTAGACACCCCATTTTGTCGGCTATCAGATTTAGGAGACCCATAGCTTGGTGGTTCACAATGATCAAAAAAGACTCAAAAAGGACTCCTGGAAGTTAGTTCTATCTCTCAAAATGCTCAGAAAGTGGTACAAATGACCAAAATGCCCCTAAAAGCCCGAACACTCCCAGATTTTGACCAAAAGTTCTGGAAACATGCTACATCATAAAAAAAAGTACTAAAAATGAGTTTTGAAGCAAAATCAGATGAAATTGTTAGCTCCCAGAGACCCCCAGAAGTCTCGGAAGTTCCCGAAAAGTACCCGTTGACCGGTTTGACCCAAGTTTGACCAGGGTTTGACCAAAATCGTCAAAATTTTTCGAAAAGTTTTGAGATCATTCTAGATCATGTGAAAAGTACTAAAACGAGTTTTAAAAGCAAATCGGACGAAAACGTCAGCTCTTGGGATTTCCCAGAGGTTCTCAGAACTTCTTGAGAATGGACCTCTTTGCTGAGTCGTGGGGGGCAAAGGCTGCCCCATTCGATGTATGTCATGATCTTGAGAATGGACCGAGGTGTTCTTGTCCCTGAATGCTCATCGACTGCCTGCTTTATTCTTATGTACTCAGATGACATCAAGCAATCGTAGAGAAGTATGCATTGAGTATGCTTTTGTCATTTGATTCTTGTTAAGATGTGAGTATCGTCATAGGATGAAATGGTTGATTTGTGGATCTGAGTTTGTTCTCGGCATGATTTTGCATTGGTCGCACTTTCAAGTAAACTCGAACATAACTTGCTATATTTTGAAAGTCTAGTACGATGTCTAAGTCGTACTCAACAAGTAACGAGACAGTAATATCCAATAAACCATGAGATTTAAAGAACGAGAGCAAGATGGCAGTTATTGAATGATGCAAAGAATTATTTTTTTTCATTTAAAAGTATGTACTTTATGCAAAGTAGACAAAGCATAAATTCAATAGTATGGAAAAATTGCCCATGTGTGGCATATGATGAGAAATAAATGTTTTAAGACAGTGGGCTGAGCGTTGGTCCTTCACGAGAATCGTTTTGGGCATGGCCAGAGCTTGTGGATGTATATGGGTAGAAGTAGGCCTATTGGTTTAGCAACTTGAGGGTTCGAACAATCGTGAATGTACTAGTACTGCTCGGATTTAATCTCCTTAAATTTTGTCATCTGCCCTGCTCAGGCTAAATGTTTGAATTTGGAGGTTGGATTCGAAACTCAAAGCTATTTGGAGTGGTTGTCCATTTGGACTATCTCTATTCGTAGAGAAGTCAGTGATGCCAGGAGTAGGCTGGGCATGTAGAAGCTTCCCAAGTTGACCTCTGTCAAAAATGTACCTACAGTGGAGGTCAGAAGAAGTTGTCACGCCCCGGAGTAAGCCAAAAATAGGGAAAATAAAAATTCTCCTTTATGGGTCCGTAGACATGTGACTAGTTTGTTAACCGTCCTGTCCTTCTAACTCCGCACCATACAATCATAAGGAAAATGCTAGAGCATAAGCATGATCTAAACTTATCAGAGTATAAATACAGCAGCGGAAATTAAACAAGGGTTACAATAACTTCAATCTTAATACAAGAGGCCATACTAAATAATTTACATAATCTTAAAACTTGAGAAACTGTCTATCAGGTCTTGGGCAAGGCTTTATTCTCCTTGGCTCCACGGTACTGCATCCTGAACTCTTCTATCTATTCTCCAAACCTGCAACACTCTGGGCATACGAATGCCCAGGGCATAACATGTCGTCAGCCTTGGAACAAGGCTGAGTGAGAGTCTTAACCGCACCATAATCAATAAATACAAAACATCTCTCAACTCACGTCATAGTTTAGTACTTTAGGGTATGGTTAATCTCTTATCAAAAGACGCATTCTCACCACGGGCATAACAGAGGTCTCAACAAGATAGGTAAACAGATAAACATAACATCATAGAATACATTCTCCTTATTATAACCTCGTGCGTGCAAATTCATGACCAATGTGACTTACTCCCAACTCCTTTCAAAGACTCTTGCTTTTTAAAACAGATACTTTTCAAAACCATTTCATTTTAAAATCAAAACTTTCCAAACCAAATCATTTGAACCAAACCCCTTTTATTCATCAATTCAATCTCATCATTCACTTTCTCTTTTTCATCCACTTGACAACACACGGTATATCAAGGATGACAACATGCTATCACAGCCAATTCCTACTCATCCCTTGATAGGCCACCGGACGTCTTCACGGAGCACACTATCTGTAAACAATGAAACTGGCATATGGGACGTCTTTAACCATGTGTATACTCTCACCGGTCGTCTACACGGCCGAGAAGTATATTAGAGCACTAGCCGGACGTCTTCAACGATACATGGGACGTCTTCAACCACGTATGCGCATCACCGGACGTCTTCAATGGTGAGAGGCGCGCTAGGAACCCTAACCGTTCATGTCCACCCGGCTCGTCAGCCGTTGATCCATCGGATCAAGAATCACATCTCTTTTACATTCACGTATCTCATCTCATTCATATTCTCATCAAAACACCTCTCTTTTTCAGATAATGCATGCTAACACATGTCATGTAATGCAAGTGAGTCCACTACCGATAACCATATACAAAACCACTTTCATTCTCTTTATTATTATCATAGCATGCGTTTTTATTCCAGCCAACAACATCGTAAAATGTGCATTTAACAATTTGCAGCAGAAACGTAACACATAGAGCATGGATCATATGACATGGATTTGATACCGATAAACATATAGATAAAACCCTTGACATGCTCACGTATGCGATAGCACTACCATAACATACTTTGCATAATCTTACAATTATTGGAAATACACCTGACATCATAAATCAACATATCACTTATACAAAATATCATACAGGTAGCTTTTAAACATCTTATATTATTAGGATTAGAGTGAGGTTAGGAAACTCACCTCGAGTCACCGATCCTCGGAACGCTGATAACCGTCAAGTTCTACAACAATAAACGGAATAAACAATAATAAAGAGTGAGTGCAACTCCAGGGGAAAAATGGTAATTTTACCAAATGAGGTTATAAATCTCAAGGTAGTGATCTACGTGTTATTCTAAGTCCAACGCCATTGACTAGACTCAAATCGGAGTCCGTCGCGTTTTACGAGGCAATATGTAGGGCTTACTATACTAATGCGGGCCCTAAACGACAGGCCGTATTTTCGACCGAGTCGAAAAGTCACCAAACTTTAAGAGAACGTTCTAGACATTATTCTAAGACTCTAGGACCTGACCGCGTAATTTTCGGAGTTCTAGATTATTTATTATGAATTTTTTTAAAGATAATACATACTAGAAAATACCCGAAACGGGATTTAAATACATAATTATGATTATAAATAGAAATCAGTACTTAGAAATATTTTTATTAAATACTAGGTATTAAAATACACTACCAGTATTTATCTCATAATTTTCGGAGCTCGTTTGGTATTTTTAATAATTAATATACTCATAAAATAGCTCCTTATTAATTATTAAAAATACTAGACTATAATATTATAGCTTTATAACATACATTATATAATAAAATAGTTCCAGGGTCATTACCCAAATTTTCTAGAATTTATAAATACATATAGGTATTTATTAACTATTTAAAACTGATATTTTATTATTTATATTAGCCATATAAATAATATATATAATATAATAATGATATATATATATAATATTAAAATAATATTATATAATACCAAACATTAATGGTATTAATTATAAACCATATATAATTATTAAAATAATTTAAATCATTTTTAAACTAATTAAAACTAATAATAATAATAATAATACTAATAATAATAATAATAATATTGTTATTATTATTAGACCCGACAGGTCAACCCGAACCGACCCATGGGTAAACAGGTTACCCGGATACACTCTCAAGGGGTTGAACCCAGATACACACTCACGCAAACCCAACCCGAGAACCCATTCGGGTTGAACCTAACCCGGAACCGAAACCCAGATACACGCACAATCTAAACCTACCCATTTACCCAAACCCTCACCAGACCCGAACTCGAACCTAACCCGACTACAGACACACACCAGCCCGCCCCAACTACCCGAACCCGACCTAGACCCAGCCCGACGTCAAAACGACGTCGTGCTACTTAAACCTACCCACGGGTTTTATAAAACCCAACCCGAAACCCAATTACACTCACACGTCAACCCACCCTGATCCAAACCCGACCCGGACTAAACCCGAGACGTCAAACGACGTCGTCTAACTTAAAAAGACCCATGGGTTATTTTAACCCGGCCCAAACCTATACCCTGACCCTTTTACACACACACTCTAACCCAACCCAGACCCGACCCGGGCGCGAGTCTTATGACCCGAAACCTAGACGGGTTTCTTCATCTTCTCCGGCGAGTTAGCGTCGCCGGAAAGTCGCGGCTCGCCGAAAAATCTTCAAGCCTTCGTATCTCTCTCGTCTCTCAATGAAAATCCATGAAACCAACAGCATTGTGACCGGAACGGGGTCCTCTGTCACATACTAGGAGCTGATCACGGGTTTCATTCGTTTTGACCTCCTACGAATGGATTATTCTTTCGGCCATTAAAGGGAATAATGGCCTGCATGGCCGGCCAAACGTTGCCTAAATCAAAAACTGCTATTAGGGGGCCTATCTAGGATCATTAGGGTCAGATTAGTGTAAATTTTAGGGGCTTTGGTTAATATTGGGAAAATCAAGCTCAAGCTTTGAGCTTTAATGGAGGCCGGAGCAAGAACCAGAGCTTAAGGCTCTGTTTGGCTACATGCATGCAGGTCCTAGGCTCTCTAGGTGACATGCAAGTGCATCTAAAGGTTCCTAGATAACATGCAAGGGTCCAGGATGAAAATGGAGGTTAGGTTTTACCTCTAGGTGTCACAATCTTCTTCTTCTCTTCTCCGATCTTCTTCTTCTTCTCTCTCTCTCTCCTCTGCGTGCTGCTTCTTCTTTCAGTGCATGCGGGTGTGTGTGTGTTAGAGGGAGTGGACAGAGAGGGAAAAATGCAGAGATAAGGGTGTTGTGTGTATTCACAATGTAAGTATGTGTGTGGTGTCCTCTCCCTAGCTCTCTCTCGGTTCTCTCTCTATGTAGCAGTCCATTTGGACAGCTTAGAGAGGTGTGAGTTATTGAATATCAGGGTTTAAATGAGGGGAGTGTGTTCCTTATATAAAGGGAGGGGTGAGGGAGATTTTGTTGTGTGCAATGGGTGCACCAATGTATACCTATGTATGTGTGTTTGTGTGTTTTTAAGGGTAAACACAAGTGGGGTCCACATGACCATCAAGGAATGGCGTGGGTCCAATTCTCGGGTTGTGTACTTAAGGCAAGTGCCAGTGTCTCAGTTTGTGTATACAGTAGTGAAAATGAAGACAGGTATAGATGTAGCTATTAACGGGGCTGTGAGCAAGCCTAAGTTCTAGTACGTCTACAGTTTCTAACTTAGTAACTATGCGCATCGGGGTTACTTCTATTCTAATAGGCACTAGATTCGAATCAATGTAGTCGTCGTCAAGACGATTACTAAGGATCCTAATACGGACTCCTAATTATGGTCATCCTAATGGACCTTCTGTAACCGTCCTCCAGGTGATGTCATCATTTCTAAATTCCTACGTGGAATTTCTGCGGGAAATTTATGGGTGCTACAGAAGTAGAGGTAGACATAAAGTCAGTAAGTCGCTTTAAAGAAAAGAAATGGGGATTCTTCTCCCAGTGACTCGTTAGAGATGGGAGAGTACTGCCCCAGTATGATGTGTGTTCCCAAGGTATGAGATGAATCTGGATAGCCTTTCGGCGTCACCAAATGTCTTTGAAAAGAGGATTTATCCTTAGGGAGTTTTATTTTTGCTTTGAAAGGTGAGAACGAGTTTGGAAAAAATCTAGTAGCCTTTCGGCGCCGTTTATGAGATTTTAAAAGTTTATCCACCCCTAGTCTATATACAGGTGCAAGGGGGAAGATGGAGAAGAATTAGGCAGCCTTAGGCGCTGTTTATTGATTTTGAGAAAGTCATATCAATCCTTTAAAATGTAAGGAAAAGATAAGTAAGAATGGGCAGCCTTTCGACGCCGTTATGAAGTTTTGAAAAAGTGTATCCATCTTTGTTAAAATGTAAGGAAAGGATAAGTAAGAATGGGCAGCCTTTCGGCGCCAGCCTTTCAGCATCGTTATGAAGTTTTGAAAAAGTGTATCCATCCTTGTTAAAATGTAAGGAAAGGAAAAGTAAGAATCAGCAGCCTTTCGGCGCCGTTATTTGATTTAAAAAAGTTTTTCCGCCCCCCTGGTTTATAAAAAAGTGCAGGGGAAAGACAGAGAAGGATCCGGTAGCTCGTCGGCTCCGTTTATTGTTTTTGAAAAGTTTTTCCATCCCAAGTTTATATAAGGGGAGGATAGAAAAGAATTGGGCAGCCTATCGGCTCCGTATTATGTTTATTTTGAAAAGTTTTTTAACCCTTGGTTTATATAAGGGGATGATAGAAAATAATCGGACAGCATGTCGGCGTCTTTTCGTGTTTTGAATGCACACGTGTAGAATGTGACTATGTGGAGAGGTTGACGTCTAATGTAGACTTATTTAGGTCCGGTTCCCAAACCTTCAAACCTCCGGTGCTGTAGCACCTTCTCAGGTTGGTGGCTCAAGTAGAGGAACTTTCGGTACTGATACCGATGGTACTACCGCAACGGCCATGCCACTTACTGATCCTCCTATCTAATCTTAAAGGGTTTTAATTTCAGAACTGGGTTATGTCATGCTTGATGTAAGTGTGTAGTGTGTATAGCGGTAAAGTACGGCATTGGCCTTGCAGTTTCAGTATGGCATTGACCTTGCAGTTTCTTTTGAGTCACAGGTACCTATGCAAACAAGTTTATAACCTAAAAAAGAATTATAGAAGTATAGAGTAGTTAGTAAAAGAAATACCCCTTTAGACTATTAAAACCACCAAAGTGACGGCCTGAGTCCTCATTCTAGTATTCCCCAGCAGAGTCGCCAGATGTTACGCCTGCCCCAAAAGTTGGGGGCGGTCCCCTCAAGGGTCGCAACCATTACGTTGATAGGCGTGTGTGAAAATGGGTGAAAGTACAAAAAGTGGGAGTAGGGCCATATAAAAGTTCAGAGTCGCCACCTAACATGTTTCGGGAGTTTGGACCCCCTGCAAAGACAATCGAAACAATCATCTTTGACTTTTGAAAAATGTTTTTAAAAAGTAAGGCCCTTTTAAAGTGTAACTCGAATAGTCATGTGAAACCAGAGTTCTTGAAGTGGGTTCGGGGACTCGATTATGTCGAGGGAAGGTGTTAGGCACCCTCGAGCATCAGTAACACACGGTTGCCAATTTTAGTAGTTTTCATAGTAGTGGGGCATAAGTAAGAAGTAGTAGAATATATACAAGAAATTGAACTCAAGCATCCGTAACACGCAGTCGCCGATATACGTATCTTGACATGAGATAGTTTTGAAAGAGAATAGTTATGTATACGTATGTCGACGCAAAATAGTTTGAAAGTATGTATACGTATCTTGACTCGAGAGAGTTTAAAATTATGTACGTATCTCGACACGAGATAGTTTGAAAGAAAATAGTTATGGCTGCACCCGATTAAGGGTTGCATATGTATCTCGACTCGAGAATCAGGTCGTACGTAGTTCTGTGCTGTATATGTGCATGAGTGTTTTGGTCGATCTAGACCGTTAGTGTGTAAAATAGTGTTTTGAATAAAGTTGGTGTAGCTTGGAACTTTATCCTGTACGGTGTAGTCCTAGACTTTAACCATGAGAAAGTAGTGAGTTATGAGAAAGTGTTTTGAGTAAAAGTCAGAGTAGATCGATCGTGCGATGAGGTTTTTTTTTATTTTTTGTTTTTATGATTTTTTTGTCTTTTTGTTTTGTGTGCCAGAAGTAAGGGTTGGTGCCCAATGAATTCAGAAAACATGTACCGGAAGTATGGGTCAGTGTCCAGTGCTTTAAAAAGGTACCGGAAGTACGGGTTGGTGCCCAAGTAATGAAAAAGTGTTCTGGAAGTAAGGGTCGGTGCCCAGTGCTTTAGAAAAGTTCTACCGAAAGTACGGGTTGGTGCCCAAGTAATAAAAGTGTGCCGAAGTAAGGGTCGGTGCCCAGTGCTTTAGAAAAGTTCTATTGGAAGTACGGGTCGGTGCCCAGTGATGTAAAAGAGTGTACCAGAAGTATGGGTCGGTGCCCAGTGATGTAAAAAAGGGTGATGTGAAATTTTTACTGGAAGTACGGTTTCTTGACCATGATTTGAGAAAGTACTGGAAGTAAGGGTCGGTGTCGAGTGATTGAAGAAGTGTACCGGAAGCAAGGGTTGGTGCCCAAGTAATGAAAGAGTGTACCGGAAGTAAAGGTCGGTGCCCAATGATTTGAGAAAGTACCAGAACTAAGGGTCAGTGCCCAGTGATTGAAGAAGTGTACCGGAAGCAAGGGTCTGTGCCTAATAGTTTTGAAAAGGTTTTACCGGAAGTATGGGTCGGTGCCCTGTGATTTGAGAAAAAGTGTCGGAAGTAAGGATCGGTGCCCAGTGGGAATGGAGAGAAGTATCAATTTTTTGTGTCCTCTGATTTTCATCAACAAATATCGATAACAGGAGATAAATTGTAGTCCAGTAGGTCATTAGATCTCTTTCTGGCTAAAGCAGAATATAAAGTCCAATCCGGTGAAGTTTGAAGGTCTCCTTCGGACTGGCGCAGGATATAGCAGTTTGATAAAGTTCAACCGGGTGGGTCCTTAGATCTCCTTCCGGCTGACGCGGGATATAAAGTCCAATAGGGTGGAGTTCGAGGCCTCCTTTCGACTGGCTTAGGATCTAGCAGTTTGATAAAGTTCAGCCGGGTGGGTCATTAGATCTCCTTTCGGCTGATGCAGGATATAAAGTCCAATCGGGTGGAGTTCGAGGCCTCCTTCCGACTGGTGCAGGATATAGCAGTTTGATAAAGTTCAGCCGAGTGGGTCATTAGATCTCCTTCCGGCTGACGCATTATATAAAGTCCAATCAGGTGGAGTTCAAGGCCTCCTTCCGACTGGCGCAGGATATAGCAGTTTGATAAAGTTCAGCAGTGTGGGTCATTAGATCTCCTTCCGGCTGACGCAGGATATAAAGTCCAATAGGGTGGAGTTCAAGGCCTCCTTTTGACTGGCTTAGGATCTAGCAGTTTGATAAAGTTCAGCCGGGTGGGTCATTAGATCTCCTTCCGGCTGATGCAGGATATAAAGTCCAATCGGGTGGAGTTCGAGGCCTCCTTCTGACTGGTGCAGGATATAGCAGTTTTATAAAGTTTAGCCGAGTGGGTCATTAGATCTCCTTCCGGCTGACGCAGGATATAAAGTCCGATCGGGTGGAGTTCAAGGCCTCCTTCTGACTGGCAAAAAAAAAGAGAAAGAAAAAGAAGGAATATCCGACCAGTGGATTTAAAGGGAGCCCAAACCACTAACAGTATGGGTTAAGGATGTTACCTGTGCAGAGGCGACTATTGAAGTTCAGTCAATGTTTGTTGAGAAAGAATGAAAGAAATCCGAGAAACGTTGCAAAAATAATTCGAGAAGGCCCAAGTCATATTTCGACACAAAATCGACTTAAATGGGCGTCATGGTTGGGTCCGAAAGGGCCGGAATAGTCAAGATGTAAATCGTATGTTTGAATAATACCCGTACGTATACTATATGTATGAATGGTACCCATATGTATGAATAGTATTGTATGTATGAATAGTACCCGTATGTGTGAATAGTACTATACATATGAATAGTACACGTATGCATACTGTATGTATGACATTAGAGGTGCTTATGATGGAGTTTGGATTTTATTTGGTCAATGTAGCCAAACAGGGCTTAGGATTCGAGAAAGGTTAGGGATTCCCAAACAAAGCCTAAGGGAGAGAGTGAATTGGTAAAATTTTTTGGAAGAAGGGGACCTCCTATTTATAGGAAAAAATTTGATTTAAAAAATTAATTAAAAATAATAATAATAGTAATAATGTAATAAAATATCTAGATATTGTTTATGTGCGCCGCGTTCTCCGGGATTTTTCGAAAAGCTACGCGGTTGAAAACTGGACCGCTGGGTTCTCTCGACTAACATAGAATTTTGAAGTCTTAATCGGATTTTTTAAAGTTTGTTTGGCCCACATTCGGCACCAGTTATGGCAGAACGCGCCAATCGAGATGCACTTTCCAAAATCCGGTGTCGGAATGAGATGAAATTACATGGATCCCTTTAATTTAATGTGAAGAGTATTTTCCTCCAATCAGAAAGTGACTCCTATGGCGCGATTGGCTCAAATCTAGATTACTTAGTCACTGAAAATATCTAGATATCTGTACAAACGCCGCGCTTTTGAATTTTCTAGAAGGCAGTGTGACGAAAACTTGGACCTACGCGGTCCTGTGGATAAATGCAAAATTTTGGTACAAAAATGGAATTCTTGAAACGCCATCTGACTCGTATTAAGCACCTGTCTTGACAAATTCGTTAATTAAAATGTACTTTTTCGGAATCTGGTATCGGATTGAGACAACATTTTATGAATTTCTCCGTCTCGATGTAAAAGGTGTTTTAATCCAGACCGAAAATACCACAGCTGACTTGATCTCGAAGACTAAGACTTTCTAATGATTTATCAGTATAAATTGACGTACCTGTGATCGAACTCATAGCAGTTTTGCGACTTTCTTCGTTTGATGGCAACGAAATTTCTGAAGGCTCTTCATCTTGACAAATATGGATTTTTGACATCAATTTTAAACCTTCTGAAGTTTTCTGGCGATGAAATGGAATTTTCCCATTTGGTTCCCACGCCTGATAAAGTACTTTTTTTAGATTCGGTGTTCAATTGTGATGAAATTTTAGCGAGTCCTCGCTAATGACACGCACTTCTGTTCTGTCATAAAAAATGCTTGTTCCAACACCCGAAAAGCTAAAAAAGTAATCCCGGTCCCTCTCTAGTAAAATAGCAAATTCGTCCAAACTTTAAACAATGATTATTTCCTCGTTCATGGTTCGATTTTGACGATTCAAAATCTAGTGACCTTGTATTTATGAGCTGTTCACACCCGTCGGACTCGATGTACATTATTTGTCCACCTCTTTGTAGGTGGGCAAAAATTGGGTGTCTACAACTGATCTGACATGCTTTTGAGACCATGCTGGTGGGTATTCAAATTGACGATAACTCGATTTGATATTTGATTTGACCTCTGAATATTCTAATTAGGACTCCAGCTCTGTTTTTCCTCGATTTAAGTGCCCAGTGGGCCCCCTCTGTGACAGTTATTTCTTTTTTTAGCAAGTCAAAATGGGGTGACTACAGTCACTAATTATCCACACCACACAGTACTAGTCCAATTAAAATAACAAGAATAGTAAAAACTGAAATATAACAACAATACTATCTATTACAAAACAATCAGAGTGTGGTCCACAGGATCACAACAGGTCTGGAGACAACATATGCCCAAGTACCCGTTAAACTAACAAAGTTCAACAGTAATATAAAGCTTAAACATAAACTAGATAAACTATCTCTAGATCTTAAGCAGGCGTAAGGGTAGTCGTCAGCATAACAGCCTTCTCCGGCATAACCGGCATCAGTGGGGCCATCCTCTGTGTAGTCCCCTTCCGGGTAGCAGCCTTTGGCATAAGCTCCATTATCTGCATTAAAAGGGATAAGGTAATTTGGATGGGGGAATGTCCAGGCAATAACGGCCATCAGCTTTATTGAGAGTTGAGTGAAATAAAAACTCACAGGGTATCAATAATATAACGTATAACATGTTATTGAAGTGTCTAAGATATAGTGTTACAATAGTATCTTCCTCTGTATTCCCACGTCGTAACTCAACCCTTATCATCTTGTTATCCCGAGACCGATGATCAACATACTCTTTCCAGAACAAACTGATTCAGTCGTTTCATATATATAGACATTCCATCATTTTATCCATTGCTCATTTGGATATAAACCATCCACCACATTCATGGACACCACGTCAATCCATCCCCCGCTCGTTAAGGATATAAACCATCCACCGCATGTCAGGAATACAACGCTTTGAACAACAACATTTTCAAATCTATTACCATGACTCATCGTATTATATCAGTGATCCCCATCCCCCGCTCGTCAAGGATATAAACCATCCACCACTCGTTAAGGATATAACATGGATCATCTGGCTATCTTGGGACTACATGGTCCTGCCCATTGCTCAGTAAGGATATAATCTATCCACCACATTTGAAAGCATATCATGACCAAGCGTCCACCCACGTACCATTCCTAGAACTTATCAAACTTACTTAAACTCAGTACTACTATCGATATATGACAATTCCCATGTGGCCCGACTACTCTAATTGAAATGAACAGACATCGAACTCATATCTAAACTGCATATTATCTATCATTATTATGTTAATCCATTATTCTTAATCATACTTATCTGTGTTGTCACATTCTCCCTGACTAACCCATAATCGCATAATAGAAGTCCGAATCGTGATTCGAATATTTGAACCTCATATAAAATAAACTAAAGAACTAAACCATGTTCTATAAAGTTTGATCGATTGAAAACATTTTGATCGATTGAGGAAAACCAAGGTTCGAGTGATCGAAGTCACTTTGATTGATTGATTGAACCTTCGATCGATTGAACTCTGTTCAATCGCTCGAGAGTCGTCTTCTCCAGTAGATTCTAAACTGCATATAAATAAATGCCTTAAGGATGCGATTAATGCGTCTAATTATACCAAAAACTTGTAAGAACATTATATGAACGAGACCAAGTAAGTAAAGACTCAGTTAGGGTGTGTTTGGCAAGCTTGAAAGCTTCAAAGCTTCTCCAATGGCTTCTCCTTCCTTTCTCTACTCCTCTCTTCGCTTCTGTCTCTCCTTCTCTTTCTCTTCTTCTTCTTCTTCTCTTCATGTTACTCTCTCTCTCTCTCTCTCTCTCTCTCTCTCTCTCTCTTACAGAATATATATTGTATGTGTGTGTGTATATATATGGATGTATATATATATAACATGTATCTCTCTCTCTCCCAACTCTCTAGTTTTCCAAACACATCTCACACACGAACATAATGTATATATAGGGAAAAAGGGGTACAAGTGGCCATGTTTGTGGGAAACCTGGAAATCAAATGATTTCAAGTTCGATTGATCGAAGGTAGTTCGATCGCTCGAGATCAGATCGGTCAGGTTTGAACGATTGAAGTGGGGACCATGTCATAAATTCAGGTCGGTAGGGTTTCGATCTATCGCTGAAAATGCTCGATCGCTTGAACTCTGAAAATGCTCGATCGCTCAAAAATAGTTCGATCGATCGAAGATAGAATTTCAAATGTGAACAAGGGAAGTACATAGAATCTCTCTACATAAATATTTATTAAAAATATAGGGTATTACAGAGACTCCCATAGTTCCTTTGCACTTGTAAAAGTTGAGTAGACATTGTAGAGAACATCCTCCAAACCATTGAGAATGTAATTCCTACATAGAAATCGGAATGATTCCATGCTTCTAGTGTAGCTTCGGCTTCTTTGGTAGGGTTTTCTGTAGGAACCACCAATTTGGCTTCTCATAGGATGTGTTCAAGATTGAGAGTGGTGAGATAAAACATCATCTTCATTTTCCATCTCTTGAAGTCTTCTCCCTTGAACTTCTCGGGCTTCGTGGCATATGAATTCTTGATAACGGTTGTTGTCTTAATGGCCATACTTCCAACAAATTTAAATTCAATTTTTGATTGTTATGCATATGAAACTCAATAAAAACAGTAATAAAGATCGAGCACATAAATATTGTGTTGTCCGAAATATGAATTTACGTCCCACACTTGGCTGCTTGTGGACTACAATGTATCATTCTTGAGGATACTACGATCTAATATAGATGAGGCAACAACTCAACTATACTCTACAGAAAATTATGTATATGAACTGCTCTTAAAGACTCTAGAAAATGGTGAAGAATAAAAGACAAAAGCATGTAAAAGTATATCACAAAATAACTAACTATATTACATATATAGAGGTATCTATTGGGTAAGAGATGCTTACACAAAGGGTTATGTCCCAACACCCATAGACTAAGTGTGTACATATATATATATATATATCTGTATATACACATTTAGAAGCCATTAGAATAGATGAAGTTCAAACAAATTCAAAGTTATAATATGAAAAATTGTGATTGTCCACAAGCTGGGTTCGGTCGACCGGTCGAATGCCCCTCTGCCAAAAAATGTTTTAAACTTCATATAGCCATTGGCCTGGTTGAAACCGTTCTGCTAGAATCTTGAAACTTAGTATTAAAAGCCTTTCCCTAAGCATTGAGTTGGTCCACAGTGATCAATATGATCCCCTTAAGCTACCATCAGCTCCAATTCACACCCCCAATCTAACAAGCGGGACATTGGAGGTGAATTGTGAGACTGTATTCATTAGTTTCAAGTGTCCATTCCTTCTGTTGATTCTCTTGTTCCAATTATTTTCATTATTATCATAATTATTTTATAGTGACTTCTTCTTCTTCTTCTTCTTCTTCTTCTTCTAACCACATCCATATAGCTAACAAAATCTAGGGCTAGGACATTTTTTTCAATGGATATGCTAAAGTTTATGCCTGTGTCAAATAATAGCATGTTGCTCAAAAACTTCTCATGGTGTGCCAAAATGTTGTATCATGGCATGAGCTAATGTTTTTAAGTATGCTACTATTTGGAGCGTCAACATGGTAATACATCAATTTTTCTCAATACAAACAAATGAATATCATTTCTTTTATACTCTTAAAACACATTACTAAAATCTAACATTTTAATACCCTACTGGTATCAAAATAAGTATGTCAATTTTGTTTGAATTGAGAGAAATGGAGAAAAGAGACCACTTTCTCTCCATATCTATTTGCTATAGTTTTTCGTTCGGGCGTGCCAGAGCCTAACAGGCTCAATTGTGCAAACTAATTTCCTAAATTGCTTGCGTGAGTAATGCACAGGGCTTTGGAACCTAACTTCTAACAAAATGATTGTGATGAGCAGGTAAGAAAGTACCCTTGGCCTAAGATTCTATGGCAGTGTTGAAACACACAAGCCAAATTGTGTTGAATGTACCAGGTAAATAAACACAAACAAAATTTAATAAAAACACATATGAAGACATTTTATTGAACATGTTTGGAAAAAACAAAACACATTAAATGAACAAAATCAGAATAGGCTTTGATTGTTCAAAGCAAGATTAAAAAACAGTAAACAACACAAAAGGACAGACCTATTGCTATGGATGCAGAAAAAACAAGATCGCTGGGGGTTGAATGTTGTGTGCTGTGTGTATGCTATTTTCAAGGGAGATACGGAGTACCTTCGAAGCTTGGCCGGCCAATTTATGGCGGCCTAGATTGATAGGGATAAGGCAAGTAAATCTTCCATAATTATCTTGTAAAAAATACCAGATTTATCTCCATAATGCGATCTTGAACCTGGTCCGAATTATGGCTTCATTCAGCTTCCTTTCCTTGCAAGTAAGAGATATACTTCCCAAATCAGATAATGTCAATAATATTATTTTTTCTAAATAGATAATATCTCCACAATTAATTTTGATATTCCTTCCATATCACAATATATATAGATATTATCCCATTGAAAATTTGTAGGGATTGATATAGTTCCCATAATGGGCCCACCACATCTTTCCAAAGTGATTGAATCAAACTGGTCAACCAAGGGTGGCCGAATGAAAGTGAATAACCATATCATAGTGGCCCCACTAAGGACACAAGTACTTACCTTCCCAAATATTGCTACTAGGCCGAATGATGTAACCACATATCAAAGTGGCTATAAGGGTCAAACCAGGGTGGCCCACTATTCAAATGCCATATAATAAATGGAAAGTGGTTGAATCAAACTGGAAACACCCGGTTTGAATTCAAAGCCTTCAGTCCGAATTGCATGTAAAGCCCATTACCAAGATTACAAAATGGTCAACAAAGTGACCATATCATTAAAGTGAGGTTGCGCACCATATTACTCATGCTTCCATAGTCCAATGCAATTAGCACTTATAATTGGGCTATGATTCCATACATTAGTTAATCCTATTTTGAAACTCATTTCGCTCTACCAACTTTGAACCAATGACTTGACTCCTAATTTATACAATCGATCTGTAAGTCCGAATAAAAAAATCTCAATCGGCCTCTACAAATTGTAACTTTAAAAGTGTATTTTTTTTGGTGCAAACAATGCCCACCCGAACTCTTTAAAATAAAATCTATGTAATTTTTGGAGAGCCATATTTTTTTTTATTTTTCCAGACCGAATTGAAAGTGATTGGTGAAAACTTTCCCGCAACATGGGACTTGACCTCATAGACACACCATTGTCCATCAAACACCAATATTAATGGACTCCCTAAAAAATGGTCTTGCACTATTAGGTAAAAGAATCTTGGGCCCATGCTAATTGCTTCAGACTCTTTAAATGGCCAAGATTGCAATCACAAGTCATGATTACAGAGAAACAACTCTCACAAATTAGTACACATCCCCTCCATTCTTTGTCCAACAAAAGTGACTGTCATTGACTTTTCCAATGGTTAAGATAATCAATTTATGCATTCACAGTCCAGCCTTTTGATCGACTTAGCATTTAGGTTCGGCCAGTAATTCTTTCCTTTTGATAAAAAAATTGTAACAGCAAGACCCACCAAATCAATGATAATTTTTGGTGAGATCCACAAAACAATTGTGGATGCAAATGAACACAAGCCAAATAATTTATTGATTTTAGAAAAAAAAAACTTTTGGCAATAAAAATGCTAAAAAATTTAAACAACTCTTCAAGGGTTAATTTCCTCAAAAGAAATCATTCAAAAAATTCATGGACCGAATTAAAATCAATCGGTCTTTGTGGAGCTTGCCCCCCGAGCGCTTCATCATCTTCACTTTCATCAACAAGAGGATTTTTGTTATCATCCTCCTCATCAACAGGAGGGTCTATGTCCTATACATGATCACTCGGCCTATCAAACTCTTCATTTTCGACCTCAACAAAATTGTTAGGCTTGTTTAGAGTTTGTCCCCCGAGCTCTTCTTCTTCATCAACATCATTGAGGGGCCCTCTGACCGAAATAGGAATTTTCGGCCTTTCATCCACTACAGTTTCACAGATTTACCCCCCGAGCAGTAAATTTGATAAACTACTTGGCTTTTCTCTCCACCCACCGTCTAAAAAATCCTCCACAGGTATGAAATAATTTCCACTGGGTGGTGGCCCTTCAGCTCCACTTAAAGCAAGAAGGAGACCGATTTCATTATTGAAAAACTGTACATTGGTCTCTAACCGGTCAATCTCAGTGACAAGATGACTGATTTCATCATCACATCGACTTATTTCATGATCACGCCGATGATGCAGCTATGAATCCCATGGAGATTCAGCCGTGTATCGCCATGAATCGCGAGAGATTCTCGACTTATTGAGGTTGAGATGAAAAATTAAATCAGTAAGAAGTCTTATTTTTAGTTTCGCCAACGAATTTGCCCATTGTAGAACTGCAGCCATGCTTCACGATATGCATGGCTCATCACTTGGCGGTCTGTGGACATGCGGAATCGCTCATCCACTCTTTTTTATTTTGGTTTTGAGATTATTTTTGAAAAAAGGAAAGGAATTGAAAAGGTCTGTTGAAAACAGATACAGAGTCGCCACTTGGTCTTTAAGGAACCAAGAAACCTAATTTTGACTCACCCAAATGGATAAAGGGCACGGCCCTTCATAACCAAAGAACTTGGCTCAGGGTTTTGGTACGAGAGAGGAAGGAGCCTTTGTCGCGACTAAAACACCCTCAACTCGCCCCGTCTTTTCGACTGGCCTGGATTAGCATCCAAATAATCATCTTATACCATGTTTGGTTCGATAAATAATACTATGATAATATATTACATCACACAAGAATTTTGAAATGGAAGATCGAAAAATAAGATATCACTCATAAGATCTTAGCCAAATATCATGCAATGCAAAAGTGAAAGATCGCATGAATAAACCTAGGAAAATCATCTAATCATATATCAAGTAATCAAGTTTTCCTAATCTAAGGGGACATGAATTGTTCTTGAAACAATTAAATCAAAGAAAACAAGGATGCTTAGCAAGCTAGAATGATGCATGTTAATCTTTGAGAAAAGAAGATCTCTCAATCCCTGGGACGGGTGAGAAAGGAGGATTAGATCGAGGGAAGCATGAACGTGTGATCATGATCATTCCTTATAATCTTCTTAGATTAGGAGTTACAAAAACCCCAAATCTTGCATAAATGCAATGTATGATCCTAGAATGTGCAAAGGTTGTAGTGTGTTTGTGTACATGGGTTCCTAGAATGACTTAGAAGTCTAGAATGTGTATGAATGAATGGAAGAAATCATCATGGGATATGTACAAATGTAGTATGAACTACTTCCTAAGACATGAGCTAATTTGGAGTACATATAAGCATCAAATTAAAGGATGGAAGTAAAAGTATGCTTGCTGTGAATAGTGGATAGAATAGTAACATGATCTTTTGAAAATTGAAAAGAAGGGTTAGGAATGTTTTCAATGCATGATATTTTATGGAGATATTCCTTATTGTGTCTAAAACACAACCAAAAAAGCCAATATTTAATAACTATCACATATTGAGAGAAATCATATAAACAATAGAGGTTATTCAGAAATAGAGTCTGTACTGTCGACTGAAATGTTAGAAAATCTTAGAAAATGAAAACAAAAGATCTAGAGGCCCATGTTATACAGAAGGTTCCCTAAGACATTGAAGTTTAAGGTAAAAATAAGTTGGGACCACTTTCTTTGGAAAAGTTTTCTGTAAAACAAGTTGAAATTCAACCTAGATGCTGTGACAACAGAGGCAGAATGTTTGGAAGGAATGTTTGGACAAAAATGGACCCCTTTCAAGTGCTTCCAAGTCAAGCCAAAAATAAAGGGTGTTCTATAATGAGTTAGAAATAATTTTGAAGTGGTCTTGCATTCATATATTGAGTATTGAACTCAAAATAATTCTTTGAAGTTAAATGACTCACTGTTTTGAAGGTTTTGAGAAAACAAGGTTCATTTCTTGAAATCAAAATGAGGGGTTTAAGAGGGGGTTTTGAAATGGGGGTTTTGAAAGTATATTTTCAACATCAAAGAGAGATTATGACCACTTGGAATATCAACATCAAACTCATCATCAAGAACCCCCAATATTATTGGAGAGATTCATTTTTATTTTGAACATAACTTCAAGGATACCTTGGAGGTATTGAAGTTATAATCATCATCTATTAAACATGTTTTTGAGGTCAAGAGCTACTATCCATAAGGATTCACTCACCTCAAACTTCATGTCATCATTTAGATGATGAAGAACAAGTAAGCAAATAAAGAAAAAAAATAAAAGAAAGAATGAGATTAAGAAGAGATGAACATATTATGAACAAGAAAGTAAATAACAATCAATAGATGATAATCAATGTGATTTTGAACTTGTAGCTTGGTGTTTCACTCATAGATATTGACATTTGGACATGGAAATAGCTCCCTTACTCATGAATACTTAGAAAAATGGTGGTTGGGTGTATTGATGATGAAAAATATAGAAGGATGATGGAAGAACTTGAGTTTAGAACTCAGTTTCTATAGAAAATCAGTGGGAGAAGCTCCATTTCTCTCTTCTAAACCTATCTCTATCTCTCTTTCTCTCTAAAACTTTCTCAAGTTTTGCACTTGGCCCCCCCTTAAATGAAGAGCATTGGGGGTTTATATAGGTTAATTTGGGAAGGTTTTGGGATTTAGATAGTGTTCCCATTGGTCCCATACATCTGTGAACATAAAACTACATCGTTTTGGTTTTTAATTAATCAAATTGGACCCCCAAATAAATTACAAAAATGGACTCTGCGAGGGTTGAGTGCTGCTGCAGCACTGGCCATGTACCTCTGTGATAGTGGCCTAGTACCACTGTAGCACTGCTCCTCAGATGCCCAAAAAATTATATTTAGGCCCCCAGAGGTTCCGGTATTCGCAAAAAGGCCCTATTTCATCCGAAATTCACAGAAAATGCGTACGAACTCCAAACTGAGCTTGTGATATACTGTTGGAAAGGTATCGGAGTCTACTTTCTATATAAAATGTTTCAGATTTAGGTCACTTTGAAAAGTTTTACGGTATTCGCAATAAAAGCCAATTTGCTCGCTTTTTCACCTTCTGAAATTCATAATAAATCCGTTTTAAATCCAGAAATTATGTGCGATATACTGTTGGAAAGCTATTGACCTCTAGTATCCATGAAAAATGTTTGAAAACTGTTACAGTGCTCCGGTTTCAAAGTCATCTTTTGGTCAAACTGGTCAAACTTGGGATTCCCGGGAAGTTTTGGAAACCTCTAGGCGCTCCCAAGAGCTGATGTTTTCATTCGAATTTCTTTTAAAACTCATTATAATACTTTCCACATGATCTAGAATGATTCCAAAACTTTTCAGAGAATTTGGACGATTTTGGTCAAACCTTGGTCAAACTTGGTCAAACCTTGGTCAAACCGGTCAACGGGGACTTTCTGGGAACTTCTAGGACTTCTGGGGGTCTCTGGGAGCCAGCAATTTCATCCGGTCTTGCTTTAGAACTCATTTTATTGTTTTTCTTATGACATAGCGCGTTTCTAGAACATTTGGTCCAAATCTGGGAGTTTTCTGGCTTTTAGGGGCATTTTGGTCATTCTGAGCATTTTGAGAAATAGAACTAACTTTCAGGAGTCCTTTTGAGTCTTTTTCGATCATTGTGAACCACCAAGCTATGGGTCTCCTAAATCTGATAGCTGACAAAATGGGGTGTCTACACGATCCCACCAGGCAAACCAAATTGTTTGCTATAGTTTTGCGTTCGGACGTGCCAGAGCCAAACAGACTCAATTGTGCAAACTAATTTCCTAAATTGCTTGCGTGAGTGATACACAAGGCTTTGAAATCTAAATTCTAATAAAACGAATGTGATGGGAAAGTTGGAAAGTACCCTTGCCCTAAGATTCTATGGTAGTGTTGAAGCACACAAGCCAAATCGCGCTGAACCTACGAGGTAAATAATCATAAACAAAATTAATAAAAACACCTATGAAGATAATTTATTGAACATGTTTGTGAAAAAAATGCATTAACCGAACAAGATCAAAACAGGCTCTGATTGTTCAAAGCAAGATTGAAAAATAGTAAATAACACAAAAGGGTAGACCTATTGCTATGGATGCAAAAATAACAAGATCGCTGAGTTGAATGCTTTGAATGTTGTGTGCTATGTGTGTATGCTATTTTCGAGAGAGACACAGAGTGCCTTGGAAGATTGGTCGGCCTATCAATATATAGCAGCCTGGGCTCATAGGGATAAGGCAAGTAGAAATCTTTAATAATTATTTGGTAAAAAATACTAAATTTATCTCCATAATGTGATCTTGAACCTGGTCTGAATGATGGCTTCATTCGGCTTTCTTTCCTTGCAAGTAAAAGATATACTTCCCAAATCAGATAATGTCAATGATATTATCTTTCCTAAACATATAATATCTCCACAATTAATTTTGATAATCCTTCCATATCATAATATAGAAATATTATCCCATTGAGAATTTGAAGGGATTGATATACCTCCCATAATGGGCCCACCATATCTTTCCAAAGTGATTGAATCAACTTGGCCAACGAAGGGCGAGCGAATGAAAGTGAATAACCATATCATGGTGGCCCAACTAAAGTTGGTTAGTCAGGTCCCAAATTGATGGTAGGCCAAATCAAGAAACAGTTTTCTTCATTCGGGCTGACAAGTACTTACCTTTCCAAATATTGCTACTAGCCTGAATGATGTAACCACATATCAAAGTGGCTATAAGGGTCAAACTAGGGTGGCCCACCACTTCAAATGCCATATAATAAATGAAAAGTGGTTGAATTAAACAGGAAAGAACAGTCTGAATTCAAAGCCTTCAGTCTAAATTGTATGTTAAGCCCATTACCAAAATTACAAAATGGTCAACAAAGTGACCATATCATTAAAGTGAGGTGCCCCACCAAATTACTCATGCTTCCATAGTCCGATGCAATTAGCACTTGTAACTGGGCTATGATTCCATACATTAGTTAGTCCTAATAGATGTGAACGGTCCTATTTTGAAACTCAATCGGCCCTACTAACTTTGAATCAATCACTTGACCCCTAATTTATATAATCGGTCTGTAAGTTCGAATAAAAAATCTCAATCAGACTCTACAAATTTTAACTTTAAAAAATGTATTTTTTGGGTGCAAACAATTTCCCTGGTTGGTAAGTAAAGTGAGAAGAGAAGAGAAAGGGAATAGAACTGGCAAGCAAGTGGAGAAAAAGAGCACACTTTTGTTTGTTTTCAAATCGGAGAGATTCAGAAGAGAAAATAAGAGACTCTCAAAATAAAATATTATCTAAAAAACTAATATGTCGCAATATATTTTCTTGTTTTTTCCAACATATATCCCTAATGGAGAGTAAATTAGTTATAACTACTTTCTTTTCTTTTTCTTATGAAAAGTTAATCAAACGACAAATTTATGTTTCTTTTATCTTCACTTCTCCATTGTCGATCCAAACATAGTGGAGTTAAGTATAGGGGTGGCATTCGTGTAAATTTTTTTTGTATTTTTTTTTGGGTTGGGGATACATATACCGAATTTTGAACTAAAATACAATTAAGAAAAATAGATTGGGCTAATTCGAGTAATATTTCAGTTCAAGTAATGGTATTATCCTATGCTGATATGGAGATATCTGAACTGAAGTATAATTCGATTAATTTTGGTTTGACTATTCAAGTGAAAATTTGGTTTGCGTTCAGGTGGCCCAAAAAATGTTTCAGATTTTGGTGTTACAAGTGGATAAATCAATACTAAGGCACAGTCTTCGGTACCTTAAGGCAGTTTCATTGTATATACAATAAAATCATTTCAACCATTGGATGATGATGCTCCATCATCCCAACCATCCACACGTATAACCCAATTTAAAAGTAAACCGTGTCTGGTATTGTACTAATGTGCCAAAATCACACCGGTAAGCCTTCCTTAACTTTTCAGCCGGTTACCATTACCAAGCAAACAAACTTCTCTCCTCTTTGTAAGATACTCCCTTCGTCCCATATTTTGAGTCCACTTTTGGAAAATAAACTTATTAAGTGGTCAAAAAAAATATACACCTACTTTTTACAATTATCCCTAATCATTACAACAACTTTTTTAGTTTGTCTTAGTGTAGATTTGAAGGACGGGTAGTTTTGGAAAGTAAGTAAAACTTATACACCAATTTAGGAAAGTGGATGCTAATTTTGGGACATCCCAAAATGGAATATAGGACTCAAAATATGGGACGGATGAAGTAATATTTATTTATCTCTATGCCCCACATAATATGTATCTCATGCATATATATACAGTGAGGTTCTTAAGTGAACAGGGTTGAGTGAACATACCCAGTGAACATATTTCTTAGCCTAAAAAAACTCGTGGGTCAGCGGAACAGCCCACAGGTTTTTTTAGGCTAAAAAACATGCTCACTGAGTATGTTCACTCAATCCTGTTCACTTCAGAGCCTGACCATATATATGTATATATATATATATATTTAAGTATGCTTTCAATTTCAGTAATGCTATGCTTCCCAAATTCAAATCTCAAATCTCCATTTCAAATGATATGGTACCATTTAAAAAATAGTGGGTCCATGATCACTGTGGCCCTGTGGGGTCACTTCAACATCCTCCAATCAAAATCTAATAGACCTATTTAGATTTGGAAAGCATATCATTACTCTTTCAATTTAAACTTGAATAGTGATATGCTTTCCAATTTTTTTTTGTTTTCCAAAAGTGTTTTCCAACACATGTGGCTATAGGCATAGTTAATTTTAATTGGTTGATATTGAAGTGGTCCAACTATTATTGAAGAGGGTCCCACTGGTCATATAAGAGTAAGTGGTTTCCTAAAATAATTCTACTTTCTTAGTTAAGTGGAATTATGGGAGTATAAAGAAACCAATCTTCTCTCTGTCTATAAAAGATAGGGCTTATATCACCTACCACTCCTGTGTCTTGAACCAAAAACTCTTACCCCCTCAGGTTTGAAGAATAACACTTTCCCCCTTGAGCTTTTATTAGCCATAACAAATCCCCCCCTTCTAATTATTGAATAATGTTGGATTTATTAAAAGGAAATTCCCTCTCCAAATTAAAATGAACTAATGCACTCCGTAGTACTACTAATACACCATGTAGTCAATACATTTCTTGGGGTACCACTGACTGATCTTATTTTAAGCTTTCCCAAATAGATCCTTAATCAGAGCCATTCAACTACTTATTTTTGTGTCATGTTTCTCTGTGTTTTTTTGGCTTCATGTCTGCTTCTTTCTTCTGAGTAATAATACCATTCTTTTCAAATTGTTATCACAAATAGGTTTCCATCACATATAGTAGTGGGCTTGATTAATTTTTATTGAGAGTAAAGCTATGCTTCCCAAATTTTGTATCTCAAACATAACCCGAAAGTTTTGTTCTGTGTTCATTAAGCTTTGTTCTTTTATCATTAGTATTTGTTTCATGACGGAAAAGTTTTGTTCCATAGTCACTAAGTTTTGTTCCTCCATCTTAAAAATTTGTTAAATGATTGTTAGGTTTTGTTCCTTCATCATAAATAATTGTTTTATGATAATTTTTTTTTTGTTTTTTCATCAAAAATATTTGTTCCACGACCATAAACTTTTGTTTCGGAATTTTAAGTTTTGTTCCTAAGGTAAGCAAATCTAGTTTCTTCATCATAAATATTTTTTTATGACTAGAAAGTTTTGTTTCTTCATCAAAAAATATTTGTTCCACGAGCTCAAACTTTTGTTCCAGATTTCTAAGTTTTGTGTCGTGACCATAAAGTTTTGTTCTATCATCATAAATATTTCTTTCCATGGCCTAAAAGTTTTTGTTCCATAGTCACTAACTTTTGTTTCTTCATCCAAAATATTTGTTTCATTACAAGAGAGTTTTGTTCCATGGTTACTAAGTTTTGTTCCTAAGGTATGCAAGTCTAGTTCTTTCATCTCAAATATTTGTTCTATGCCAGAAACTTTTGTTCCATGATCACTTAGTTTAGTTCTTTCATCCCAAACATTTGTTTCATAGTCAATTAATTATGTTCCTTCATCATAAATATGTTCTATGACGTGACAACTCCTTCATGAACTCATAACTCACCATATTCCTTATGACATATATAATGGATTTTTTTAACTTCAGAGATCACAACAAATTATTGCGAGCTCCCTAGAAGATGGAAAGAGATGAGTCATCCCATGGTGGTTCATCCTGAATTGGTTTATCCTGAGCTCCCATGTGGTGCATCCCTTGCCCAGACAATGTGTTTACAAGAAATTTTGTAGTCGTGCGTGTTGGGCATGCTAGAGTCCACGTGGACTCAAAGTGGTGATAACTCAATCTGACTTCTAACTTAGGCGATTTGTTGTTAGCAATACTCAAAGAGAACAACAAAAATATGGGCCTTTACTTTACTCTGATACAAGCAAGTAATTACAAATGGAATTTGAAATAGAATAAGAAACACAGTGATTCAGAATACCTCCATAGACATCATCTTCTTCATTGATTGAAAGAAAAGTAATTGTTACAAATGCTCAAAGAACTACGAGAACTCACCAATCACTCAAAATCACTCAAGAAAAAAAGTAGAGTTGTTATGAGGAAAAACTAAAAATCTGCTGAGAGCAGAAGTGGCGTGTGTGTTAGGCCCCTTCAAATGTTGCACCACTTGCCCTATTTATAGACTTGTGTGCGTAACCGTTCATGTTAGTGGGGATAATGGGGTTAGTGGGGTTAGTGGGGATAATGGCCCCTGGTTTCTAGGCGTGTGCCAGTTTTTGCTCCCACAATGTCCCACGATCAACTTCCATGACTTGTGTGATGACCCCACTTCTGCCATGTTCCTCTTTCACGTAACTGCTTCCCTTCCAGCTCAGTCTATTCTGAAGACCACGTTCTTATCCATGCTTGACTGCCTACCACCTGTTAGTAGATCCAGGACCGATTGCGTCCTTCCCTGAGTAGCTTAATCCTTGCTGGTGATAGAAGTCGGCCTTCTATTCAGTAGGAAGCCTACTCGCGTTCCTCGGTTTCTTTTAACCGATGTTGCCTTTGACTTTTACTGATTCCATGGACTGCTTTTACCACTTCCTAAGCCCGATATTACATTTTCTTGCATGGATGCTGTTAGCTATCATCCTATGGTCTTACCACTGCAGGATCTGTAGAGGAGGTCATCGGCCTTATCTGCTGATGTCGAGGTATATGTCATTGATCCTTTCTGATATCGTCCTTGCTTATCGGGGCTGATATCTTTATTAAAGCCGCGTTCCCCTTGCCGATATTAGGGTTCAATAGTCATAAATAGGTTGGGGATCGATCAAGTATGACCGAAGTTAGGGCTATAGTTGATGCTACTTTGCCACTAGCCATACTTGTTAAAATTGGAGTATTTCTTTGAGAACCTTGTATCATCCTGTCCTCGGTCTTGACACCGATATCCTCATATTGAATGTACCATCCTTACCAGCAGCTAGATCAAATATCGGTCTTTCCTACGTCATCGGCCTCATCACTTGTTCATCTGACTACATGGTCCTATGATGACGTCCTCAGTCTACATGACCGTCACGTGCCTTGGGAAACCCTAATTTAGGGTGTAAACAATGCCCCCAAAACGTCTTGTCAAACGTGGCGCCATCAGTTTGATGAGACGTTTTAAATTCAAATTTAATGCCAATCTACAACTGGCGGCATACGTTTCCACATGGCATCTTCCCAGTAGTCCCTCATGCCTCGTTTCCAGAATCGAGGCATGCCTCTTGGGAACCCGTTCCCAAATCATGATGACCCCCTTCTCCTTCTATAAAAACTTTTCTGTCCTTATTATTTTCCACTTTTTCACTTTCTTGCCTTACTTTCTCGGGAAAATCTTCTTTCCTCTCTCAAATCTCCATGGCTTCCTCCTCTACATCCAGTGCTTCCCAAGCCGTCGGCGCCACTTCTTCTTCCCCTGCTACTACTGGTACTGCACTGGTGGCTAAAACCAATGCCACTGTTGTAAAATATGCCATTGATGCCACTCCGGGGTTGATTAACCCTCAGGTATTGACTTCTCTGCCTTTTAGTTCTTCCATGGGGCTTGGTCCTTCTCTAAATTCCTTTCCTCCATCCTCCTTGGATCCTTATTTTCCTTTAGTTGTAGAAGATAACGAACTACTCTACCAGTTGCCCTCCTTTGATTGGGGTTCCCAATACGCTCCTTCCAACCCTTTACAAAATTGGCCTATTCATTCTCCTGACTGGGTCTCTTGGGTAGACCGATTGGCGGAGGTGAAAAAGGACCTATGGAGGGCCCTTGACATCTATGATGCCATTATGCTTAGCTGAGAGAAGTTCTACCTTGATAAGCCTCTTTTCTTTTCGTCCCTTTTTTTCTGGTCGACCTCGGCCAATGCTTTCTTCTTCCGTTGCGGCTTAATGAGCCCAACCATTTAGGACGTCTGTTTTCTCACCGGTTTGCCTGCTCATGGTGAGGAAATCACTCCCAACCTTTCTTCCTCTCTGCAATTTGAACATCCTAGGACCACAACGGGCAAGAGTTCTCGGATCGTTACTGGCTTTGGCCCTTTTATTTCGGCCAGTATGGGACAAGGGGAGGTCACTGATCAAGAACACGTTGCCTTCTTGATCTACTGGATGAATTGCTTTATCTTTTACTTGGCCTCATATGGCATAACAAAGGAATATCATCATATCGCCCTTGCGTTGGCCGAGGGAAAAAAACTGGCACTTGCCCCTCTCGTTCTTTCCCATCTTTACCGAGGCATTCTTGAGTTCATATATTCAGGTTTTAAAAATTCAGGAGGAGCCCTCTGGCTCCTCCAATGCTGGCTTCAATCTTACTTCCCTAAGAAGTCCCTGGTCGACAATTTCGATCCCGCTACTCTTCCCGAGTATTCTTCCGTATTTGCTTTACACTTCGCTGGTTTTGGCCCGATGGGTCTTTCTTTTTCTCACCTTTTTTCTTTCTTTTATGAGCATATGGGCAATCGGCCGCCCCAACAATTTCTTCCTTTTCACCCCTGTCTCCGATGTCCGAGCTGGCTTCTTTATAGCCCCGGCCGGGCTCGTAAGACCTAACATGAAGAACATGAAGCAATTTGGGCCAGCTTTTTAGTTGGCCGAGATCTTTTGTATAGCCCCACCATCCCTCAACATAATAACAAATGCGGGGTGGAGTATTATAATGCTCCAGCCTTTGCCCAACAATTCGGGCTGCAGCAATTAATCCCTCTTCTCCCCTTCAGAACTTTTAACCGATCTATGGCCGGACGATCTCTTTTCTCTGACCTAGCCAGGATTGAGAAATGTGCGTCCAACAATGAAGCTGCTCGGGCCGGCCTCAAATTTGTTCCATTTCTAGAGCTGCCTTCAACATCCACCGAGTTTGATACTTGGTGGTCCAAAATAATATCGGGCTTGCGATCCAAGCCCGTATTTGCAGTCCTAAAACGCATTTCTCCTCCTGTTTCTGAAAAACCCTCTCGTTCCACTAACCCTTTTCTGATTTAGGCTGCAGGGCAGAAGAGGAAAACCCAAGCGTCCAAAGGTAAATCCGCCTACTAAGCTGGTCTTGCTTTTGAAAAGTTCTTCAAATTTAAATTTGATCCCAGACATCCCGAGATCATGCGGTCCGATATGAAGTGGCATTTAAGGGCGCTTGAGCAGGAACACGTGAATAAAACAGCAAGAGCGTATAGAAAGTACTTGCAGATGGCTGATTATTCATCCGTCATGTCCTATGAGCAATTTCTCAAGCCCTTTGAATGTCGGCCCCCTCCCTTGCCAGACGCCCATTTTGTGATTGCCATTTCGATGGTAGATAAATAGGCATCGTCCACGATGGAACCCTAGGAAAGAGTCACTTATACTGGGCTGCATGATCTCAGGGTGGTCGATCATTCATCGACCATATGGGTTGTAGAAACTGGAGCACCAGTTTTAGGTATTTCCTTTTTTATGTTTCATTATGCCTTCCACTTCTCTAACTGATTTCTATTGCCATTCTTGTTCAGAGGCTCTTCCACGAGAGAATCCTTCCGGTGTGACCGATATCGAGTCGGACGAAGACGTCCCTCTCTCAACTCGTCAACGTCGTAATATAGCCTCTGCCACCGTCAAATCGGGCAAGGTATCCGATTTTCCTTGTGTATATTTTTTCTTTTTAAAACATATAAAACTTTTTGAGGCTGACCTTTACTTGTTTGATAAAAGGGAGCTAGAGGTGCTGCTTCCAAGAAGACTGGACAGGCGGCGATGAAGCCTCCCTCTTCTCGGCCAAAGGTGCCACCCCCTTAAACATCTCCTCTGAAACCTCCAACTTCAACCTCTTCCCCAGCGGCTTCAACTGAGACTCCTCCTCAAACTGCTCTAATCAAGGTCACCGCGCCGATGACCTATGATGAATTAATGGCCGAGCTCCAATGGCTCAGGGGTCTTGACGCGGCTAGGCAGGCCATTCTAAAGGGTGCGGCCGATATTTTGGCGCCCAGTTCTGAAGATGCTGCCATCGGTGAGACGCTAGGGTCAACTGAGGCCGAGAGGCCTTTGGGTGACTTTGGCGATTCTGGGAGTCTCATAGGGATCCTGGCTGAGGAGATCACCGAGGAGCCTCCATCCACCGGTGGTAGCTATACCGAGACATCAGCCTTACCTCAGCTTCAAATAAAGGAGCATGTCGTCTCGCCTCCGTCATCCGTTCCTTCTTCCAGCTCCCCATCGGTCCCGATAACCTTGCTTGCTCCTTTCCTTTTCCTTTCTCCTGCTTCATTGTACTCTTTTACTTAATGTACCTCTTCTTGCAGGTTTTCAGCTCTCTTCCCATCCCTGACTTTAGCTCGGTCTCATCTGTTGAGGCCTTCTTTGCTCTCCTCAATCCTGAGCAGCTCCTTCAAGCCGAGCCCATCATTGCTCAGGCTACCGCTGGTCCTTCTGCTGCTGAGTACCAATGGGCTGAGGAGTGGTTTCGGACTATAATCCAACGTAAACTCTCCCAACTCTCGAATTTTAACGAGTTTCACTCAGCCATGGGCCTCTTGCTTTCCTGGCTGGACATATCTGAGGAAATGAAGGCCGATCTCCAGGATCTGTAAGCGAGGCTGCAGACTATTTGAATCGACATCGGTCTCCCACCAAACTTATCTCCGAGATTGAAGAGAAGTCTAGGGGACGCAAAGCCCGCGTCGAGCATCTGGGTGCTTGCAAGCAGCAATTTGAGGCGTCCAAGGCCATGAAGGAGCGCCTCCTTCAGGAGAAGGCCAAGATCGAGGTCGAGATGGCCAAGCTCCAGGCCGAGTTGAACAATACAGATGTAGGCCTTGCACTATCTGAGAAGGCCATTCTCGATGTTGGGCGCACAGCGCAGGAACACGTGGATGCCTTGACTGGCACTGCAGCGGCTGCAAGCAGGTGGGAGGCCGACAAAGCTACTGCTGAAAAGGAGCTAGACTACTTGGACCGGGCTTGGGAAGAGCTTAGGTTGAGATTTGCGAAGAAATAATGTTTTTTTTTTAGGAACGTATGGATAATGCCATGTAAATTTTTTAAAAATTAATGAAAATGAAAATTTCCATCATTCATCTATTCTTACTGATTCCCAAAGGGATGGTGCATATTGCTTTAAATATTTTCCATTTATCGGCCTTGCATGCATCTCACCATCTAAATCCATTAACCGATATGCACCCCCCGTAATGACCAATATCACCTGGAATGGTCCTTCCCATTTAGCTGATCATTTTCCGTATTAGCCATCTTTTTCGCCCAACGGCAGTACAACTTTCCACACTAGGTCTCCTTCACCAAATGACTTGTGTTTAACCCTCTTGTTGTACGCTCGAGTAACTCTGTTCTTCTGTGCCTTAATACAATCCAATGCTTTAAGACGAACGTCATCGAGTTCTTCCAACTCGGCTATCATTGCCTCAGTATAATCGGCTGATTTTAGGCCGAGTTGGAATGCTCGTCTTACTGACCGGACGGTTACTTCCATTGGCAGCATTGCGTCATAACCATAGGTAAGCATGAATGGAGTGCTGTTTGTGGACGCTCTTTTAGAAGTACGGTATGCCCATAATGCCTTTGAAAATAAATCATGCCATACCCTAGGGTTGCCTTCCACCGTCTTCTCTATTATCCCCTTGATCGTTTTATTTGACGACTCAGCCTGTCCGTTTCCTTGAGCAAAATACAGAGTCGAATTAAGGATTTTGATACCTCGGCTTTCAGCAAATGCCTTAACTTCATCTCCCGTGAAGACCGATCCCTAATCTGCTGTGATAGTTTCTGGAAGTCCAAATCGATGAATTATATGTTCGTTAATGAATTTGATCACATATGTTTGATTCAAAGATTTGGCTGGCACTGCCTCTACCCATTTCGTGAAGTAATCAGCAGCAACCACAATGAAACAGTGTTGGCCCGATGACGGTGGGTAAATTTTCCCAATTAGGTCCATGGCCCAGCTGCAAAATGGCCACAGCCTTACGATCACTTGCATCTCGGTGGCTGGTACTTGCTGTATTGGCCCATGTTTTTGGCATGCTTGGCATCCTCTGGCGTAGTCAATGCAATCTTTTAGCATGCTCGGCCAATAGTAATTGTATCTTCTAAGAAGCCATTTCATTTTCGTACCAGCCTAGTGTGCTCCATAGATTCCATTTCATCTTCTAAGAAATCGGCAAGGGCTTGGCCTTTTACCGATCTCTGTGGAACGTATTGAAATGTGAACTCCATCATAGCCAGAGTCCATTTTCCTACATGCCCACGCATTATCGGTCTTGACAGCATGTATTTGATGACGTCAGTTTGACAGATCAAGTAAACTAACACAGGAAGCATATATACTCTTAACTTTTGTGCAGCAAAGTACAAGGCTAAACATAATTTTTCTATCGGCGTATATCTACGCTCGACATGAGTAAGAACTCTACTTAGATAGTACACTGCCTGTTCCTTTCCCCACTCGTTATCCTGTGCAAGCATACAAGCTATTGATTCGTCTGAAGCCGATAAATATAGCTTCAACGGCCTTTTCTTCCTAGGAGGCATAATTACTGGAGGTTCAGATAAATATTGCTTGATGGCTTCAAAGGCCTTTTGATGCTGATTCTCCTACCGGAATTCCTCCTCGGCCTTCAGCTTAAGCAATGGGGACCATACATGTGTCCGTCCTGCGCAGTTCGAGATGAACCTCCGCAAGAAGTTGATCTGCCCGAGGAGCCTCTGTAGCTCCTTTTTGTTCTGTGGGGCCTCCGCTGATTGAATAGATTGAACTTTGTTTTTGTCAATCTCAATCCCCCTTTGGTGTACTAGGAAACTGAGAAAGTTTCATGCCGATACTCCAAAGGCACACTTTAAGGGATTCATCTTCATCCCATGGATTCTCATTCTTTCAAAGGATCACCTCAAATCGACCAAATGCTTCGCCTACGTAGCCGATTTTACAACAACATCATCGATGTATACTTCTATGATTTTCCCTATCATGTCATGAAAGATTACAGTCATAGCCCGCTGATACGTTGCTCTAGCGTTCTTCAATCCAAACGACATCACCACCCATTCAAATGTTCCAATCGCTGCCGGACATCTGAAGGCAGTTTTTGGGACATCCTCTTCAGCTATATATATCTGATCATAGCCCGAGTGCCCATCCATAAAGGATAAAATTTTATGTTTGGCCACGGCGTCAATGAGTTGATCGACTATCGGCATAGGGTATTCATCCTTTGGAGTTGCCATGTTCAGATTTCTAAAATCTATACAGACCCTTATTTTGCCGTTTTTCTTGACTATCAGTACGATATTGGAAATCCAATCGACGTACCTGTTTGTTCTTATAAAACCAGCCTTCAGCAGTCGCTCGATCTCCTCTTTGACTTTTAAAATGACCTCAGAGGACATTCTCCTGGGTAATTGCTTGAACGGCCTGCACCCTTCTTTAATAGGTAACCGATGTTCCACAAGTCCCCTTGCCAGGCCCGGCATCTGATGGTAATCCCAAGCGAAACAATCTTTGAATTCTTTAAGTAGGGAAATCAATGATGCTTGGAAATCGGGCTCTAGTAATTGATTTACAAAAGTGGGCTGGTATTCCCCATTTGCCCCCAAATCAACCTCAAGGAGAGGATCTTGTACCTCGGTCTTCAAATCGTCAAGTTTTGCAGGGGCCGATGCAAATTCTTCGAGGTTTATGCAATCCTCCAAAATTTCTTGGTTTTCTTGGATATCGGCCATGTCTGCCGACGATATCTGTGCTTGTTTGTCTGCCAAAAAAGCTTGTACTCTGGCTACACTGGCCTACATGACCAGTGCTCTTCTATACTTTGCTGATGATGGAAGCTGGTCCATTGAAGGTGTTAAGTTCTCTATCGTCGTCGATCGGCGTAATCACGATTGATGGCCGATCGAGTTGTTTGTATACCTGAATCAACTGGTTCTTCTGGTCCTTTACCATGGTAGCCGATCTTGGCCTACCGTTTTTATCTGTTCCAACGAATTTGACGGGGCCGATATCGTCTTCATACAAAATGGCCTCCGAGTAGTGAACCCGGGAAACAAAAGGCTTGTGATCAGCCCAAACTACTTCCACCTCATCACCATTCCAAAAAATTAGGAACTGATGTAAAGTTGATGGGATACACCAGCTGGTGTGGATCCAGTCTCTGCCAAGCAAGGCATTGTATGATGCTCCAGAATTCACCACAAAGAATGTTGTCATGGTGGTTTTCTTCCCCACTGTGAGCTCTACTGGGAGAATCCCCTTTGTCTTTGCTGGTGTATATGAACCAACAGACTGTGAGCTCGATCAGGATCAACTCCTTCTCATCACGCTGTAGTTTTAGCAACATTATTGATGGCAGGATGTTCACTGCTGCTCCGTTATCGATCAACACTCTTGAATACGTCACTCCATCAATAGCCGTGTTAATGTATAACGACTTTAGATGTTGTGACATTCCTGCAGCTGGTTTTTCAAAGACTACTTTCGCGGGTTTCTTTCCTTCTTCATCCTCGGTCTTTGGCCTGATTACCGAGACCTTTGGCTTATCCGTCTTTACTTCTTGATTGACGATTACTGGAGTTGACGGACCCTCGTCCTCCTACACATCAACCCCACCCTTGCTTCCCTAGTCGGGCATTGCTCCGAAAGACATCGGCAGCATGTACACCATATTTACCGAGAAATATTTTAGAATACTTCCAAATTGGATGGATTTGTCCAGTGATTCCTCGTAATCTGAAGCGATGTCGGCCATTTTCAAGTCTGACTCGCTCGCTTCCAGAATTTATGTTTCAAGGTTCTGAGGCTTTGTATCTCGGTCATCAGCCTCAACCTATTCCTTTCCTTTACGGCTTAGGATCATTCTCGGTGCCATGTTCTTTTGTTGGTTTGCTCACTTTTTCTCCAAATGGTATTTGGCTTCCCAATCCCTAGCCGATTGCCTTAGCCTTTACATCCTTCTCTTCTAGGTTTGCTGAAATATGCATGCTCTAAGAATTTGGGGTGCTCCACTCTTTTCCATTGGTTCACTTCAGTTCGTGGTGGAACGACCATCCGCGGGGCTCGGTCTTGGCGTTGATGCAGTTTCCTTCTTACGTCCCTGTTTTCTTGCCTTGGTTCATTGCGATAATGCTCACACTTCTGGGAATCGGGCTTCCTGCGGTACTCCTGGTTAGGATACGTGAGGCGAGTGTGAATCGGCCTTCTCGGACTTGGTGGTCGATACGCCTTTTCCTTTACCTCAGTGTGCTCAATTACCTTAGCCTTGCATTTAGGACATAGCCCTTGCTCAATTAACTCGACCATCCATTGCAGCGTCGGGACCCTATCCATTTCAACCTTGGGTCTGTCTGACGTAATTCTAGAAGCCAATCTTTCTTTTGCCTGTGGGTTTACTCTCGCGCTTGTTTCTGAGCGTGGGCTCCTCTGAGATCAATTTTCTCTCTTGGCCTGCGCAGGATAGTGAAATCGGGCGCCACCATGTTTTGCCCCCACTATCTCCAGAAATAGATTACTGTCAACTCCCATTACGTCTTTTTCTTTCTCGGCAAACTTTAGATTCCCTTTATCGATCATATCCTGCAACATATTTCGGAATACCAGGCAATTATTAGTGGTATGGCGCCATGAGTTATGCCATTTGCAATACTCTTTGCCTTTCAGCTCGTTGGCCGAAGGTAATTAATTTAACGTCGTGAGGTAACCGAATCTGCTTATCGGCTAACATAAAGTCAAAAATTTGATCAGCCATCACAATGTTAAATGAGTATTGTTTGCCGGCCTCAAAAGGTTGTTTCTTGACCGATGACTACTGTGTTTCAGTCGGATTTGGCAACGGCTGACACAAATAAGGCCATTTCGAAACGATCTCAGCCACATCAACCTCGGTGTTGATTTCGCAGTCGGCGACATGAATATCATAATTGGGATCCCTGTAATAGGTTCCCTTGGATGAATTCTTTCTTTCCTGTTCCTCCTCGAGCATACGCTCATATCGGGAAGCCCGGGTTGCCAATTCAAATAGGTCGCGGAAACCCATGCCTTCAAACTCTTTCCGTAGCTCAAAGGCGAGCCCCCCCATAGCTATATTAACAAACTCTTCTTCGGGTAAAATCACCTTGCAGCGGTGTTTTGCTCGTTTGAACCGGGCAATATAGGCTTCTGCGGATTTATTTGGAAACTGACTCAGCCTAGTTAGATCGGCAATTGAGACTTCGGGCTCGGTCCGATAAAATTGGGCATGAAATGCTTCCTCCATTTGATTCCAAGTGTGGAATGAGTTTGGAGGTAAGTTGATGTACCAACTGAATGCTACCCCAGGCAAGGAATTAGGGAACAGTTTTAGTAGCATATCTCCTCGGTGACTTACCTCCCCGCTCTGAAGTAGAAAAAGACCGATATGCTCCACGGTCGATTGGTTTCCCTCACCAGAGAATGTTGTGAAATTGGGCACCTTATATCCTCTAGGAAGAGGTACTCTTTCGATGGCATCACTATGCGGCCTCCTATAGATAGGTCTCTGGGTCCTACGGAGTAGACCACCAAAGTCCTGACGAATGATATCGGCGATCTGTTCTCGGTCTACCCTAGCTGTCTGGACAGGGATACCCCTTCTTGTTCCAATTTCATGTTCTAGACCGATTCTCTCGTTTTCCATGTGTTCGTCTTCAGTGACTAAATTGTTGCCAAACAACGGGTTAACCCTTCCCCACAATTGGTTTGAACTTTGTCTGTTTAAACAAATCAGTGGATCCTTGATGGTGATACCTGGTTGGGCCATAACCTTGGGTGGGTTCACAGTCTCCCCTAAGATCTCCTTGCCATCCCTCTTTGGCGGTGTAACGTATTTTTCAGTCTGGGAGGAGGAAGGGGCATTCTGGCTTGCCCCCAACCCAACCCGAGACAGGGAAGTTGGTGGAATAGAGGGCTGTGGAGGATCACCCGCTTGATGCTCCTTCCACTCCCTCATTTCTCGGAGCATCTCACTCACTTGGGTAAAGGTTTGGTCTTGCCTAATGGACATCTCAGCCAGTCGTTGGTTGAACATTCCCATTAAGTGATTACTCATGTTAGACAAGTCGGCCTGACTGGCTACTGAGCTAATGGCCGGGTCTATGACAGGCTCTATGATAGGGTCTAAGAGAGGTTCGCGTGAGCCCACCTCCTGGGAAATTCCTTTAGATCGTGTTCCCTTTCCAGCCATTTGACACTGGGTCCCACCAGGCGTGCCAAAAATTATTTACAAGAAATTTTGTAGTCGTGCATGTTGGGCGTGCCAGAGTCCACGTGGACTCAAAGTGGTGATAACTCAATCTGACTTCTAACTTAGGCGATTTGTTGTTAGCAATACTCAAAGAGAACAACAAAAATATGGGCCTTTACTTTACTCTGATGCAAGCAAGTAATTACAAATGGAATTTGAAATAGAATAAGAAACACAGCGATCCAGAATACCTCCATAGACATCATCTTCTTCATTGATTGAAAGAAAAGTAATTGTTACAAATGCTCAAAGAACTACGAGAACTCACCAATCACTCAAAATCACTCAAGAACAAAAGTAGAGTTGTTATGAGGAAAAACTAAAAATCTGCTGAGAGCAGAAGTGGCGTGTGTGTTAGCCCCCTTCAAATGTTGCACCACTTGCCCTATTTATAGACTTGTGTGCGTAACCGTTTATGTTAGTGGGGATAATGGGGTTAGTGGGGTTAGTGGGGATAATGGCCCCTGGTTTCTAGGCGTGTGCCAGTTTCTGCTCCCACAATGTCCCACGATCAACTTCCATGACTTGTGTGATGACCCCACTTCTGCCATGTTCCTCTTTCACGTAACTGCTTCCCTTCCAGCTCAGCCTATTCTGAAGACCACGTTCTTATCCATGCTTGACTGCCTACCACCTGTGAGTAGATCCAGGACCGATTGCATCCTTCCCCGAGTAGCTTAATCCTTGCTGGTGATAGAAGTCGGCCTTCTATTCAGTAGGAAGCCTACTCGCGTTCCTCGGTTTCTTTTGACCGATGTCGCCTTTGAATTTTACTGATTCCATGGACTGCTTTTACCACTTCCTAAGCCCGATATTACATTTTCTTGCATGGCTGCTGTTAGCTATCATCCTATGGTCTTACCACTGCAGGATCTGTAGAGGAGGTCATCGGCCTTATCTGCTGATGCCGAGGTATATGTCCTTGATCCTTTCTGATATCGGACTTGCTTATCGGGGCCGATATCTTTATTAGAGCCGTGTTCCCCTTGCCGATATTAGGGTTCAATAGTCATAAATAGGTTGGGGGTCGGTCAAGTATGACAGAAGTTAGGGCTATTATTGATGCTACTTTGCCACTAGCCATACTTGTTAAAACTGGAGTATTTCTTTGAGAACCTTGCATCATCCTGTCCTCGGTCTTGACACCGATATCCTCATATTGAATGTACCATCCTTACCAGCAGCTAGATCAAATATCGGTCTTTCCTACGTCATCGGCCTCATCACCTATTCATCTGCCTACATGGTCCTGTGATGACGTCCTCAGTCTACATGACCATCACGTGCCTTGGGAAACCCTAATTTAGGGTGTAAACACAATGTTGTCCGGAGGGGCTCTTACAAGAGCCAACCAAGGATGGTATATTCCGAAAAAACCTTTGGTTGAAAGTCATCAACTGTGGGTACCTAGACGCAGAAGAGTGGAATCTCATCTAGACATTAAAACCCCAAATTTCTAAGTTTTGTTCCTAAGGTAAGCAAGTCTAGTTCATTCATCATAAATATTTGTTTCATGACCAGAAAGTTTTGTTCCGTGATCAGTAAGGTTTTTGTTTCCTCCAAAATATTTGTTCCGTAATCATTAACTTTTGTTCTAAGACAGAACATTTTTGTTTCTTTATCAGAAAATATTTGTTCCTTGACCATAAAATTTTGTTACAGATTTCTAAGTTTTGTCACTAAGGTAAGCAAGTTTAGTTCCTTCATCATAAATATATGTTTCTTGACCATAAAGTTTTGTTCCTTCATCCCAAATATTTATTGCATGGTCAATTAATTATTTTCCTTAATCATTCATATTTGTTCCATGACGTGACAACTCCTTCATTAAAACACTAGAATGGCCCTTGGCTGGCAGATCTTGTCGTGGGTATTTTGGAAAGCTTGACTCCTATAGCTGGTAACGATTTTCATAATGACATTTACCTCTATGATATTAAGGATCACACAGGAAATATCAGTAGTAATATCGACTATAAGATCTTTGAGCTAGGATTAAAAATGGCAAGAAAAGATCACTCATGGTGTCATATTGATCCTAACTAGTGTAGTCATATGACGGCCAACTCGCAACTCTGCATACCTAAATATAACTCTCACTAATCTTCAGATTGTCATAGGAATGGTGAGGATCAAATGTTCGGTAGCCTTGTATTTGTCGGAGATGTCGTTTGGGTTTGTTGTTTTAATATCGTTTCATTGTAATTCCATGTATGTTTATGGATGTGTATCCTACTAAAGTTCTTATGGTTGTGTGTTCGTGAATAGATAATATTCACAAAAACGATCATAATTTTCTCATTTTTTTGGCCTTTTGCGATGAATTTTTTTTTCATGTATTTCTTTTAGATCTACTTATTGGACTTGAACATTTTACAAAGAAAAGATAAGTTACAGCCTAAATTTAAGATTCATCTGTCTTACAAATAATATTATCTGTTCGCAGACAGAGTTTATTATCTGTCAACTTTAAGCCATCATAACTCTCTCAATTCTTGGACTTTTTGGGTGATTTGTTTTCTATATTTTTTCAAGATCTATGCATCTATCATGTAAAATTTACAAAATGATTATGTTTTCATAAATTTTATGCGAAAAAATGCAGGTTTAATTTCTATATTTATTTAATTTTAAGTTTTTTTTCACCAGTATTTCATAGTTAATATTGATCTTTTTTGATATATCTCATTTTGCCGATTCCAAAACATCTAATTTTATAAAAAATGGACTTGTAAAATAAAAGTTATAGCGATTTGAAATTGTTTAGGCATAAAAGTAATCTAATTAAAAAAAAAAAAGCATGAGTTTTAGCTTGGAAGAGTTTTACTTGGGGGGCTATGACTAAAGGTCCCTTAAATCATTATTTGGGGTTATGATCACTAAGTTTGTTTTTTCTTTTCTTTTCCTCCTAAATATTTGTTCCATGATCATAAGTTTTGTTCTAATGTAGAAAACTTTTGTTTCTTTATCTTAAATATCTGTTTCATTACCATAAATTTTTGTTCCAAATTTTTAAGTTTTGTTTTTAAATATTTGTTTCTTTACCAAACTCGATTGTGGGGTTATTAAACATAACTGAATGGAGATTAATGCAACCCTTAATTGGAGTAAACTATTAATTCATCACAATTGTACAAACTAATAGAGATTATTTTTAAATTGTACAATATTTAATACACGGATTACAATTTTGTCAATGTTTGTAAAAAAAAAAAAATCAGTCGAACAAAGCTTGAAGACATAGAACAAACATTATTGACCAATAGACAATAATCCTTGGTCAATGAACAAACATAAGTTACAGGGAACAAAAGTTAGTGAGAAATGAGCAATCATTTATTAAGTTTAGTTCCTTCATCATAAATGTTTGTTCCTTCGTACTATAAACTTTTGTTTTAGATTTTTAAGTTTTGTTTCTAAATATTTGTTTCATTACCAAATTTAGTTGGGTTTTTTTCAAATAGAATTAAATGGTGATTAATGCATCATAATTGTACAAAATTATTAGAAATACTTTGTAAATTGTATTACATTTTATATGTTGGTTATAATATCATTAATGATTGGCACAAAAAAAAAATTCCACAGGAACAAACTCTCATGTCATAGAACAAAAATTATTGACCAAGAAATGATAATTTGTGGTTTTGAAGACATAGAACAAATGTTGTTCAGTAAGAAAAATTATTAAGGAACAAACACGTTATATGGTACATGACCAACCGGTTATCACAGGTTGCTTCCCATGCATGTCAAAAAAATACTCCCTCCGTCTTATTTTATGTGTTCATCTTTCCTTTTTGGGATGTCCCAAAATTATTGTCTACTTTCCTAAATTAGTTTATAAATTTTGCTTAGTTTTCCCAACTACCCTTCCTTTCAATCAATACCAAAACAAAATAAAAAAAGAAAGTACAATGATTATGGGCAATTGTAGAAAGTAGGTGTAGAATTTTTTTGTCCCGTTAAATAGTTGGATTTCCCAAAATGGACACATAAAATAAGACGGAAATAATATTAAATGTACAATATCTTTTAACTTCTACTCTACTTATCCTCAAATCAATGGTTGACAAGTGTCGTGATGGTATACAACAAAACCATCGTTGGATACCGAACATATAATTTGTCAAATTTGTCATACGTACAAGTAATCATTAATTGGCATTTAATGCTTTATATAGTAGTATTTTCTTTTGCCACTTCCTTATTTGTCGTTTACGCCATAGAAGCGGCAGTCCAAGTTCAAGACAAAAAGCAAAACGTAGTTCGAAACTAAGTGAAAATATGGATAAATTTTTGGCACACAATCTAAGAGATGTCTCCATTTTTTTTTTTGGTATCATTATGAGATTAAGTGACATCACATGATATATATAGACAAATCTTTATATTCCAAAAATATACTTCTTTCTTCTCATAATAAGTGTTCACTTCCATTTTGCATATTGTTTAAGAAAGTTATATTATATTAGTTTTTTTGGCTCATTAAATGGTCACTTTTCAATTTTACCCTTAGATGTGATGGGTGTTTGATTTTTTGTTTATTTTTTAGACCACAAATAAATGTTACTTTGTTTTTATTATAAGGATAATTTTGAGAAAGTAAGTAAAGACTATATGTCAATTTAGAAAAGTGGATACTTATCGTGGGACATCTAAAAAAGAAATGTGGACACTTATTATAGGACGGAAGGATCATAATTTTTGGGTGTCTACCAATCTTTATTCTAAAAATATTGTTCGGAATTAGCACTTTATTATTACTCCCTCCGTCCTATTTTATGTGTATATCTTGGAAAATCCAGCTATTTAAGGAAACAAAAAGAATTTACACATACTTTCCACAATTGTCCATAATCATTGTATTTTTTTTTATTTTATTTTGGTGTTGATTGTAAGGAAGGGTAGTTGGGGAAACTAAGTAAAATTTGCATACTAATTTAGAAAAGTGGACAATAATTTTGGAATATACCAAAAAAAAAAAGATGAACACATAAAATAGAAATGATGGAGTATTATTTTTAGTTTTATTTTTATTTATATATATATATATATATATTTTCATATTTTCGGTAACCAAAGCTTCATATGTGTGTCCTCTCTCTCTCTCTCTCTCTCTCTCGCTCTCTAAGTCCCTCCCACTGCACAGATCATTTTGGGAACAGCAGTCTCTCTCTCTCTAAAACTTTCTCTCTCCTCTCTCCAGGTGAGAGAATCTAGGGCTTTGGAAAGGTGCAAGCCTATAATTTTGCAGTAGCTGGTAAGTATCTGCATAATTTGCCATTTCTATTTGCTAAAAGTTGAACTCTGAAGTAGTGATTTGTCTTGATCATAGTCTCTCTATATGTACATATATTCAAATATTCAATCATGTAAATTTTTGAAGTTGATTTCTATTTTAAGAGCTGAAGCTTGGTTTTTGCAACTGATAATTCAAAGTTGCTTTTTTGTTTTGTATTTTTTTTTTTGGTTGAAATGGATTGATGTTGAAAATTTCGGTCTCCGTTTGGTTGCTTGGAAACAAAGGGAAAGTAAGTATTGAAAATTTCCAAATTTTATGCCATTTTGGTTGTTGACAAATGATGGTATTGTAAAGTCAACTGAGCCAGGCACATAATTGTATTGGAATCATTTAGTGGAGTGTTTGTTGTCTTTAGGGGCGGATATAGGAAAATGAAGTCGGGGGCTTGATAAGAACGAAAGCAGGAAGTTGCATTCGATAGACCGAATTTTATTTATAGATATTTCTCGAGTAGAAATTTCCGTAAAGCTTGATATGGTAGGAAATCAATTACTTGGGTTAGGTTAAGTTAACAAGGGAAAAGAAAATTTGTTGCATCAATATTCGTTCAGTTGCTCTTTATATAAAATTTATGACTTGGCTATTGGTATATGATGGATAGGATTGCAATTAGTGTTGCAATATGAATATGTATACTGCAATCCAAACCAATATACATTTTTTTTTTCAAAGTAGGGTGGGCTTGATATCTAAGGTAGTAATAATATATAAAACTCATAAAATGGGGGGCTTAAGGGTACATTTTATTTTTTCTTAGGGTATGTTAAATTTTTTTCAAAAGTTTGGGGGATAAAACTCATAAAATGGGGGGCTTAAGGGTACATTTTATTTTTTCTTAGGGTACGTTAAAATTTTTTCAAAAGTTTGGGGGGGGGGGGGGGGGGAGGAGGAGGGATGAGGGTTGTGAAGCTTGGGGTGGGGGGAAGCTTCAGCCACCCTTTGTCCTTAATTAAACCCGCCCCTGGTTGTCTTGGGTCCTAAGCTATGAAGAAATATACAAATACTAACTGATTTTTTTTTTTTGTAATATCATGTGTTTATGTTGGAATATTCCCAGTGGTATTAAAATGGAGTACAACATGATGGGGATTACTGATAGTTTTGCATAGTAATATTTGGGGTTTACGGTGTTCATTGTGGGGTAATTCATGAAACGGTTAAGAGGATTTAAAGTGTACCTCTCAAGCAAGTTCGTAATTTGAAAGTAGCAGGTATTCCTACTTATAGTAATTGGTGCAAATGTTGAAGTATAGAGAATCATGCATGGTTAAGTGGATTACTGATAGTTTTGATTAGTCTCTCTCTTTCTATAAAAGGACAAATGTTTATTGAGACATGAAAGTGAGACAAACTTTTGCATAACTTTAACCTCGGCTTTTGTCATCGTATAGTATAGAGAATCATGTCATGATCAAGTACTGAGCTGAAGTTGAATATTTAAGGGCATGCATGGGAACGTTGTGGTTTGTGGTATTTGTTTTCATTTTTGGAGTAAATTCTCTCATACAGGAGTTAATCGTGAATACAAAAAATGAAAACAAAAATTGAAAACCAAAAACCGCAACGTTACCATGCAAGCCATAAGTAATCAAACCATGAGAGAGGGGAGGTGAGCTCAACTCATAGAGGAGAGGCAAAAGTATAACTCTCTGCTCTAGTGAAGATTTTTCTTGGATTTTCCTTGAAGAGTACTTTACCTAGGCCAGAAGAGATGACCTACATAAGCACATTGACAATATTGGTATGTGGCACTCTCCGAGAGGATTCAGGCCAATCGGTCGTAGTAAAGAGAAAATGTTTTTGTGCAAAATGGGGTTCATATAAGTGACAATCATTGGACATCGTGTGGTAATGGGTTGTCAAGCTAAAAGCCTAAAACTAGTCCCCACCAATAATCGATACAATGGAATTTGATATTTTATTTGTTTATATATATATATATTTTTTTACGATGGATGGTTTAGAGAGTGTTAAGTATGCCCATAGAAAAGCTTCAAACTGTTAATTTAACACAAACCTCTCTTATTAATTACAGGATTTCTTAGTTTTTGTGTCTTAATATTAGCTAAGAGGAAATGCTTTTAGGTGCATACTTGGTTTCAATTTTCGAAGGTCTCTGTTACCTGTTCTATGATGTTCTTTTGGTGGTTACTTCCTCGTCTTTTTATGAAAATTAGATTTAAAAGTTGCAAATGTGCATGAGCATATATTGTGTCATTTTGGGTTGACAGTTGGCTGGGTAGACTGTATATGAGATCAATATGGTGTAGTTGTGTTTTGTTTTGAAATTCTCAGCTCATATCTAATAGAGCCAGCTGAGACTTTGTTATTGCAATTTCCCAATATTTTAACTGTAACATGAGAATTTATTATTATCCATGGAATGATAATGGCATACGAGTTTTTTTTTTTTTTTTTTGATACTGCAAGTATTTAAGGACAGGACTTTTGTAGCTTTGCAAAGAGACATGAAACCACAATTTAATTATCTTTATTTACAGTTTCCTTCCTTCTTCTACTTATTCATAATTGCCCCAATAAAGCCTTAGGTGCTGCCATTTATTTTACTTTACGCCTGATGTTCTTGGTATTTTGAATCTGGATACTGTATGTCGGTTTCAGTAGGTCCATGTCTAGTAAATTGTTTTCTCTTGTATTATTTTTGACTAGTCATATTCTGATTCAACTAGATTCAGTTGGTTTTCATTATTAGTTTAATGAGATGTTCTCGACTATGTGGATGACATCGGCTCAGTTTGTTGTCCTGTTGATAACTATTAGAGGGTATTTGGGTAATGCAGATTATGTTGGTCAGAAAAGAACCGGTTTTTAATAGACTGGTGTTCGTGTAGATGCTTTTTAGTCACACAAGAGTCCGTGTCTGACTTAAAAATACATCAAGAACTGGTTTTTTATCAAGTCAAATATTGGTTTTTAGATAAAACAAGATGAAAGTGAGATTAAGCCTGAATCTGATAATGTTTTTAAGCGTTCTAAAACAATCCCTTTAGTTTTCCTTCTCGCATTTCTTAAACGACTTAACTGCTTTCTGCTGAAAATGTTGCTGTATTATCTTCTCTTTACTATAGTTTCTTCTGCATTCGACTTTCATTTGGGCCGCATGTTAACTAATGGAAAATATTTACTGGCTCAGCCACTTTTCAGGACAACATGTGAAATTCACTGCTGATACGACAAAGGTGTCTAATCATTCTTCTAGTAGAATGGCGACTGAAAGCCCCATGAGATTTGTGGAAACAAGTGGAAATTTTGGACCTTCATCTGACAATATGGCTGCAAGGGAGTTGGGTTTACTTCCGAAGGACCAAAGATTCCTAAAGAATGGGAGAAACATGGGCCCTAATCGAAGTGAAAGTGCACCCCCAAGTATTGAGGGTTCATTTGCGGCAATTCAAAACTTTATGTCCCAGCAAAAGTTCAGTTTAAACGATAGGTTGGAAGATCTAAAGTTGGCTTATCACTCTTCTAATGTTGATTTGAATCCTAGATTCCGGATTCACCGTATTGGTAGTCTTGGCAATGATTGGAGGTTGAAATCTTTTGATGACAGTAGAAATGACTCTTTGCATCTGTCTGAAAGTACCCTTTCTATTCATGAGGAAAAGTCTGAAGAAGATAGGTCACCCCAACAGGCTCGTGATGAGTGGGCAGAAAGGAACAGTGGGTATTTGTCTGAACAGGACTCTGCTTCATCAGGCGAAAACAAACTTTTAGTTGACGTTTTACAGGTAGGGTATATTAGTTAGGAAAAAAATTTTAGGCAAAAGATTGTGTTTAGCCTTGCTAGTTACGAAATGTGTCCATTCCTCTGCTTATGAAATCGTTGCGTTTTTATGTATTTCTATTGGTTTCCCTTTAAGATGTCAACATCTCCTGTTTATATATAACCAAGGAAGCATGGACTCTTCTGAAAGGTCGAAGTACCCGCACTCCATACTCACTTGCACCCGCACTAGTGTGGATTCTTCTAGGATGCGCCAGGGTGTTTCTTTAGATTATGTTTGTTAAAAAAATAGGGCTCGAATAAAATTTTAGACAATTTTGAGTCAAATCAAGTATGTTGGGAGTTGGATACACGTCAAAATGATACACGTCAAAATGTGCTAGACTGCTAGTATTGCTTATTTATGCTTGTTATTCATCTTAATCTCATAAAAATTTTAGTCAACGTATAGTTTATAAAAGTATTTAAAAGTAGATTTTCTATAGATTATATAAGTACTCCCGCCGCACTCGTTCTCTTGATTTTGAGAAAGTTGACAAACTCCCCGCACTTGCGTCCCTACACCCACACCGGTGCTTCCTAGTATATAACTTCTTTAAAAGAAGAGTAATACTTGGGGCACAACCAAAGCCACAACTTTTTTTGCACAACCTCCATTTTGTGTCTATCTCTCTCCTAGTGGGTACTGTGGGGTCACTGGCACTGTGGGACCCATCAAGAGAGAGATAGACACAAAATGAAGGTTGTGCAAAAAAGGTTGTGGCTTTGGTTGTGCCCCAAGTATTACTCTTAAAAGAACATTGATAGATGCAGTTTTCACAAATATTGCAGAACGTTGCCGATATCATGTAGTCAGTAGCATGGTGGTTAGAATCGGTTGATTCAAAAGCCGAGCCTTGATATTGCAAGAAGCTTGTGCTAAATTGCTACATTGCTCATTTTAACATGTGCTTCTATGTGCATACAATATATACATACACATTATTGTACTTTTTTTTTTCTTTTTTTGTGCAGTAGTGCTCATTCTCTCTCTCTCTCTCTCTCCCTCTCCCTCTCCCTATCTCTCTCTCTCTCTCTCTCTCTCTCTCTCTCTCTCTCTCTTTTGGGTGTCATCATAAATGCAACATATTCACTTGCAGGAAGATTATACACGTTCTTCATCACCCGTATATAATAAATTTCGTTCGTTCAGCCATGACTCAGTTGAGGAAGCATTTGTTGAGGCTGATCCCAGTTCTTTTCATGATCCCTCTATTAGTACGTCAAATGCCATTATATCTACTCCTGGTGCATACGATACAGGGCTATCTCCTAAACCAGACTCCCTAGCAACCCATGTTTCAGGACCGTCGCCCTTTGATAGAAAGGAAGGTGAGCCAGCTAAGCCACCCCTTTACAGAAGACGCTCGAACACCAAAAATGCTGATTTAGAGGATCAAGTCCTAAGTAGTGGTGTTTCTGTGTCAGATTCGACCCGAATTGAATCTGAGATGAAGGCTACTGACATTTCTATACTTCCAAATTCAGATAATCACAAAAATCAAAGGGACCCTCCACAACAGGTACTATTACACCAAAGACTTGCGTTTGAAGTTCCAGGTGCCAAGTCTCAAATGACTTCTCCGGGAATAAGCCATTCATACATGGGCACAAATCAATTCCCATATGGTCTCTCCAACTTCTCCTCGGCTGCCTATATGAATTCGTTAAATCCATTTCACCATCATATGCACCCTTCAAGTTATTTTTGTCAATATGGTATAGGTGGGTATGCTTTGAATAACACAGGTTATCCACCATTTATACCCGGATACCCTCAGAATGCTATTCCTATGGCTTTTGATGGTTCAACGGGTCCTTGTTTCAGGGCTCAAACTTATGGGGTTTCAACCGGGGAAATCACTAAAAATGCAGTTGATATGCAACATATAAACAATTTCTATGGACAGCTTGGGTTTTCTGTGAAACCTTCTTTGACCAATCCTCTGCATCACTTTCAACAACCCTCTGCAGATACCTATAATCATGGAGTTGGAGGCCCGGGTAATATAAACTCGAGACGAGTGGGTCCTACAAGTCCTTATTACTTCGGGAATCCAGTAAATTCTGGTGTTTTGATGCACTTCCCAACCTCACCTATTGCCACTCCAGTTTTGCCGGGATCCACGGCAGGTGGGACCCATTTTCCCAGAGTAAAAACTGAACTGAGGCTTCAGCCCGGTTCTGATAGAAATGTGGGTATATATTCTGGATGGCAAGGTCAAAGAGCGCCTGAAAGTTTTGTTGATACCAAATCTAGTTCGTTTTTGGAAGAATTGAGATCTGGTAAAGGCCGGAGATTTGAGCTAGTTGACATTGCAGGGCAGATTGTCGAATTCAGGCAAGTTCAACACTCATTCAATTTCTTTCCCTATTATGTTTGTTCTGTGTTACTTCAAGAAATAATTTTTTTACATTTTTAAACTTCAGTGCTGATCAACATGGGAGTCGATTCATTCAACAGAAGTTGGAAAACTGTAGTGGTGAGGTGAAGGCATCTGTATTTAGGGAAGTTCTTCCACATGCTTCGAGTCTGATTACTGATGTTTTTGGTAACTATGTTATTCAAAAGGTATGCTAGAAATATGGTGAATAGTTTGTGTTCACCCTTAATCTTGGTTCTTTTAATCTCATTTTTTTTTTTTTTTTTTCTAATTTGCCTTGTCTCTGTTCTGCTTCAGTTTTTTGATTATGGAAGCCCTGAACAGAGGAAGGAGCTTGCAAATAAACTTGAAGGTCAGATTTTGCCATTAAGTCTGCAGATGTATGGCTGTCGTGTAATCCAAAAGGTAGGCGTGATTCTCTTGGTACATCAATTAAGCTCTGTTATTCATTAATGTTGTGACATTATACATGGGTGTCTTTTTTCTTTATGCTCTAGTGAAGTACTATATAAATGCATGCTTCTTCCTGTGGTATATGCATCTTTTTGAATTTTTTTTTTTTGGAGGGAAAATCTTTTTGAATTTTGAACACATTAGCTTTCGGTTTTTTTATTTATTTTTATATATATATACTTTATCTGCATAGGTTTGATCTAGAAGTGTTACATACTTGTTTTTTAGTAATTTTTGCTACTTACCGTTTAGGCACATTATTTGATGACAAATAAATTTTTGATTTATTAGTGGAGTTCTGATTGGAGTTCTTACCTAATATCTACCATTAACAGAATCAATGTTCATAATCTTTCTCCACAGAATCTAAGGATTAGAATTCATGCAGTTCTAGATTGTACCACGTTGCCCATAGGATCCAGTATGAACGTAGTCTGTATGTGTACGTTTCTCTTGTGAAGCAAGTCCATGCATTGCCTATATATTCTTGGATTCATTTCTTATTTTCTACTGCTCTGCTTTAGTAGTCCTGTGTCTTCGCTTGAGAGCGAAGGAGTAGGGACTTGGAGGGTTACGTAACTTCCCATTTTCTTGATGCACATTATGATGATGTGGAGCGTCTGGCGCAGTTTTTCTGGTTCAAAATGCATTATTTCTTTAATTGAGCATATCTTCAGCTTTACTTCTCTCCACCTTTTGTTTTGTAATTTTTCTGAGGAATATTATCCGTCTCAAGATGCTTCATTTGTGACATCACATTCAAATGTATTTGAAACGTGCTATCCACAGCCCGTCGAGCCTTTTTATTATGCCTTTCTAATTGGAATGTTTTACGTACATAAATGTGAACTTGAACGTGGAAAGGCTATCATAATTGTCAATTTTAATGGATCGTCTTGAATGAAATAGATACATAGTGAACAATGGCTGGGAATTTTAATTCAGCTAACTGCGCTCTCTCTCTCTCTCTCTCTCTCTCTCTCTCTCTCTCTCTCTTTCTATATAAATATACATGTATTTACGTGTATATATATATGAGTGTGTTTGTGTTCGTGCGCATGTGTGTGTTTGCATGTCCGTATAGAGTCATTAGCCACATTATTCTATAGTATGTGTTTGCTATCAATAGTATGTACGGTAACAGTCTTCTTTATATGTACTTCAACCTTATTATTGTCGCATTCCTTAACATGAACGACATATGACTTCTCCTGTTAGTATCTGGTTTAGGATGAAGTGGTTGCAAATGTTCTTAGATATCTGAAGTGTATCATCGCTGTGATTTTCTCTCTCGTAAATGGTTAGCCTCTAATAGCCTAATTGGTGTTTGATCTAGAATTCATGATCTAGATTACTCGAGTACTGAACAGACTTCTAATGTCTTTGTGGCATCAATTTTTACTCTCTAATCCTTGTAATAATAAATAGTTGAAATTGAATATTACATAGAAAACATTGTTGTGTCTGGGTACTATTTATTTATTATTATTTTTTAGAGAAATTCAACTGATGATTTGGTACATGCTTGGTTTAGGCACTTGAGGTCATTGAGCTAGAGCAGAAAATAAAGCTTATTCATGAGCTGGATGGACATGTTACGAGTTGTGTTCGAGATCAAAATGGAAATCACGTAATACAGAAGTGCATTGAGAGTATTCCAACTGATCAAATTGGGTTTATAATTTCTGCCTTTCGTGGTCAAGTTGCAACTCTAGCAATGCATCCTTATGGTTGCCGTGTCATACAGGTAATACAACACTTTGGTTGAGATGTCTACTAAGGGCCCGTTTGGTACAGCTTTTTTATTTCAATAAAAAGAAAGCTTCAATATGTAGTCTTTTAAAAAATCTCTCATTCCAAAAAGTGATCATTTCAAAAGCTAACCCAAACGCGCTCTAGGATGGAGCCCTGCTTTCTTTCCTTTGTTTATTTTTTCTTTTTTCTCTTCCTTGGTTTTTCTTCCTAAACATGTTTCAATTTTGTGATTGGGATAGAGACTACTAGAGCGTTGTACAGATGATTTACAAAGTCAGTTCATAGTGGACGAGATTTTAGAGTCAATTTATGCTCTTGCCCAGGACCAGTATGGCAATTATGTTACCCAGGTTTGTTCTTATATGGGCAACACTATTATTTTATTTTATTTTTGGAAGCTTTTGTGTCACCACTATAATATTTTCCTATATATAGATAGTGCTCGGGATATTGTAATGACTTTAATGAAATCTGTCAAAAGTAACAAGAAGGGCCATATTCTGCTCATTTAGATTATATTGTGTCAGTCCCTCTAAAATCCAGTTTTTTGGTTGATGTAATTTTTTATGGTTGGGAGGGGTCTGTTTCATAATGCAAAGTTAATATTGTAGCTGTACTACAAGAACATAAAGGAGTATCAAGAATCTTGTAAAGGAGTTCTCCTTTAGCAAAAGGCTTTGTTTGGTTCATGGACTGAGTGAGGGAAAGAAAAGGAAAACACTAAGCCTCTTTTGGTTCATGGAATTACTAAGGGATAAAGGAAAATGCTTTCCTTTGTTTGGTTACCACCGAAGAAAGTGAGGAAAATAGGAAGGAAAAGAAATATAGTGGGAAATAAATTAAAAATTTTGAATTTTGTGAGTCAAGTTCCTCCTTACTTCTTGAGTTCCAACAATATTTTGATTTTTTTTAGACTTTCATGTTATTTAAGCATGGAGAAAAACACAAGGGAATTTGTTTTCCTTTTCTCTTCCTTCCATGAATTCGCAAACCAAACAAAGCCTAAGGAAAACACTACCCTTCTCTTGGGTAATGAGGAAAATAGTAAGGAAAGGAGGAAGGACAAGAAAATCATGTGAGAAATAAATTGAAAAGTTTGAATGTTGTGAGTCACTTCCCTCCCTTTTTTAAATCGCACTTGTATTTTGGAAACTTATTTAATGCTATTTAAGCATGGAGGACACAAGGGAACTAGTTTTCCTTCTTGTTTTCCCTTCCCTTTTGTTTTCCTTCAATAAATCCACAAACCAAACAAAGCCTAAAAGTTTGGGCAAAAAAACCAGTGGGGTATTCAAGCAACAATAAAAGAGGCGTTTTGTTGAGAAAACTGAGTATATGTCTCTAGCCAGATGACTCTGAATTTTCCTTTAGTAGTGAGTTTTGTGACTATAATTTGTTCTCCTTGATTTATCTATTAGTCTTGATTTCCTATTTTTCCTCCGTTCTTTCATTCTTTATTTCTTTCCTTTATCTTTCCCTTATTGAGAATACTATTCTTTGCCTTTTGTGCTCTCCATTGTATGTCCTCCTTAAAAATATGTTTACTCGAGTGTCCTCAATGTTAATTAGCTAAGTATGATTTCCAATGCCTTTGTTGGTGAGATACACCCTAGGATATGGGGTAAAAAAAAGTCAAAATGGGTGATTTTAGCCCTAGTACAAAGAAAACTGATTCTTGAACCCCTTTCATGCTCGTCTCCTCAAATCAACTGAGTTACCAGGGACTTTTCTGTCCACTTAGAATGCATACTTTTAGATATACAGTAGGTTATCATTTCCCATATATTGTAAAGTGCATATATATATAGTTGGATGCTAATGCGACACTTGGTTGTACTGCTCACAGCATGTATTGGGGAGGGGAAAGCCTCACGAAAGAAGCCAAATCATTAACAAGTTGTCAGGGCATATTGGACAAATGAGCCAGCATAAATTTGCATCGAACGTTGTTGAGAAATGTCTCGAGCACAGTGATTCTGCATCGCGGGAAATCTTGATCGGGGAGATTATTGGGCGTAGTGAAGAAAATGAAAACTTACTGGTAAGTGAATCGGTAACTTTAACTTTAATTACTGAATTATTGAGCTTAAGGATTCAATTTCCCCAGGAAAAGAAGAAAGTTAGTTGATCACGTTTGAGTTAGTTGCGCGTTGACCTCTTTTTTCTTTTTTTATTCTTTGCATTACTAAATAATAACTCACCAAAAAACAGTATTGTACTTTCTTTTGTGTTCTGAAGATCATTGACTCTGTATTAAAACTTCCTCTTCTTCTCGGTTCATCATAATCAGGTTGATCAAGATACCATTGGGCAGTGCATAAATTTTTACAAGACATGAAGCTATATTTCAACCAAAAACAAAAGGGTGGAAAAAGATGAAATAGCAGGATCATCTACGTTTTATTTGCCACTCCTTTTTCTAGCTAATACCTTCTTGCTATAATCTTTTGGGGCTGCATTTCATTTTGACTATAAAGTCTAGACGACGACACTTTTTTTTTTCATCCCGAAATCCTTTTTGGATATTATGCAATGGGTAATACTAGGTGTACACACTTTTGTACACACTTTTTGACACACTGTGCTTTAAATGTGTGTACCTTGTGCTATTTGAATTTTTCACACTTTTTCCGTGCACCACTTACATAGCACAGGGTACACACATTTAAAAAGTGTGTCAAAAAGTGTGTACAAAAAGTACACCTAGCATTACTCTTATGCAATTTCGACATGTGTTTTCTGCTTACATGTTGTCTGTTTCTGAATTCTGTGATCCTAGACAATGATGAAGGACCAATATGCAAATTACGTGGTTCAGAAGATCCTTGAAACATGTACAAATGATCAGCGGGAAATGTTGCTTTGTCATATAAGTACTCATCTTGATGCCTTGAAGAAATACACATACGGGAAGCACATTGCTGCTCGATTTGAACAGCTATATGGGGAAGGTTAGTAGCTTGCTAAGTTTACAATGTTGCATCGCATGCATATTGTCTGTTTATTCTTTTCTGTCCCCTTTGGGTATGTACAATAAAATGTCGGTATATGTGTGCATATTGCCTTAATCTCTAGCAGTGTAAATTTAAAAAGGTTACTGAAACTTGCCACGTGGTCCAATGCCAACCTTATAGGTGATGTGTTTTCATCACTTTTTCTGAAGGAAGTTGACATTGCAATTGGCCCGAAAGTTGAGGGCCTGTTTGGTGACGTCGTGGTTTTCAGTTTTTGGTAATCGTTTACCGGTTTTCTTTTCTCCTGAAAATGTTTAAATGATTAAATGAAAACCAAAAACAAAATGTGGTTGGTAATCTTTTTCATTCTTCTACTTTTGACAAATGATAACTAAATTGGACCAGAAAACGAAAACAAAAAGAAGTGGTTTTGGGTTTTCAGTTATCGTTTGCATGAAAAGAAAACAAAAACTAGTTTCTGTTTGCAAATTTCAAATTTCAAATTTTAGAAAACTGAAAAATGACCATGCAGCCTAAGGGACCAAATTACTACAATCAAAAGATAAAGACCAAACTGTAAATTGGTGTATAGCTCAAGGGTGCAAAATGGATTTTACCATTTATATTAGCAAAGGTTTATCTTCAAGTATGGTGCTTCATATTTTTCCCCAAAAAATTTATTGTTAAACGCCTACATGAATTCCCGTTTTCTTTTGCGCAGAAATTCAGACAACTAGACCATGATGCTTGCAGAGAATGTTCCAATGTCTTTTACCACAACACTCTGGTTTCTGAAGGTATTACACCCATTAATTCATTTTAAGAACAGAAAAGCATAGTGCAAGATGGCTACTCATATTGGCATTTCGAAGAAGCTGTTAAAAGTTATAATTTATGAGTAGCCTCAACCTAGTAAGTATTAATATGTGTATATGTGCATATACTTTCACACAATCTGTAGGCAATATTGGTGTATGTATAGGATTAATGTTCTAGTTAAAATGCATTTAAGAAGGTTTCAGTGTTAGAGATCCTTCTTGATCCTGTAAATATTATGGTTTTCTTTCTTCAGTTCAGTGTATGGTTCTTCAGATGAATTAGAAGTATCAGATACTTTCATGTTGAAATTCAAGGCTCTTATTCAGTCTTCATGTGTGTTTGTTTATGTGTGTGATTCTTTATATTTGTTGTAATATGTATATAATACTAGCTATTGTCCGTGCCTAAAGGCACTACTGCACAATTCTAACCATGCGACTGGAAAATGTTGTTCTAACCATGCCTAAAGGCTAGTAACCAAAAAACATCACTTGCCTTTGACACTTAAAGACAATGTTTTAACAACGAAGAGAGAAGAACATGATCCATTAAATTCCAAAATATAATTGAAAAATACAAAATAAACAAAAAAATAATAATAATAACTCGGGGGTCAAACAAAATGAAAAGACACTCATGCCAACCATACACAATTTAGTAGCAATTCAAAGAACGTAGTAAAAAAGAGTTTTAAGAGTTTAATAGTGGTCATAACACGCACGCACACACGTGGGTTAAGGGTATGGATGTCCAGTCATAAAACTTTCCTCAATTAATGAAACACAATTTTCCTAAAAAAAAAAGACCCATGCTTTCACTCTTGAAGGGCATTGATTCCATGAGAATTTTTAATATAAAAATAGTCTAAACCACATAATCATTTAGGGGCACAATTTTGGAAAGGAAAAACACAATTTAGGGAAAACAATTAAAATTAAGGGCATAATAATCTTGGTAAAGCAAATAAAAAATCAATGTGTTCACTCAAATCAAAATAAAGAAAAGAAGAAACTAAAAAGCATATCTTGCAACCAAAATAAAGAAAAGCAGTGTCAGGCTCTCAGCTGCACACTACTGGAATCTGGAATAGAGATGAACAAGCAAAAAAAAAAAAATACAATGTATTTGGTTGGTTTCAACAATTTCTGTGGCTCAGGACTCGAACATTGACACTCCATTTGTTTTGATGTAAAATATTTCTTGAAAAATGCTTTCACCTTATCCGGATAAGGTAAGTATTTTTCGAAAAATATTTTACATCAAAACAAACTGAACATGAATTGAAAGATAAAAATATTTTACATCAAAACAAACGGAGCATGAGTGGAAAGATAAATACAATTAAGAAAAGGACAATGCTAGGGGCACTAACAACATTCACTAACACTTACTAACACACTCTATCTCTCTCTTAGTGGTACTGCGGGGTCCACTGCGGACCTCACAGTACCACTAGGAGAGAGATAGAGTGTGTTAGTAAGTGTTAGTGGAAGTTGTTAGTGCCCCAAATATTACTCTTAAGAAAATACAGTAAAGGTGGATGAGAATAAACTAGAGTGCTATCATGTCACAATGTCCTTGTTCGTGTGCAAGGAAGCATGGAGCCTTATAGAGGGTGAAAAATCTAATTCACCGGAGGCACACACGCAATCGTAGTGGCCTAGATTCTTCTTGGGTGCGACATGCTGTTTTTTTTTTTTTCTTTCTATTTTTTTCTTCTTCTTAAGAACGGGACCTCTTAACATGATTTTAAAACTATACAAGTACCCCACTCCGGCATCCCGCTTCCTAGTTCAAATACTGTGAGATCTAGGCCCCGTTTGGTTCGCACGAAATGGAATCTAGGAAAGGAATCTCTTTCTACGGAACTATATTTTTGTGTTTGGTATACTTATTAAGTTTGAAAACTAAGTTGGAATTAATTCCACCTAGGAATGGATTCCTTAAAAAGTAAAGAAATCAATTCCTTATTTAGAGGTGGTAATGAGTTTCCTTTCCAAACAAATCTTGTAAAAAAACTAAAATTTAAATATCTTCTACCAAATCTTTGTGGCATTATTCGTGCAAATCAATCTTATCAACATTTTTTAATTTTTACTTCACTCTATATACATTCAATTTTATTAGTTTTTTGTTTTAGTTTATCACCTCTTCTAGTATTAATAATTAAAATAAACCAAACTGTTTTTTTATATGAAAATAAACCAATTTTTTTTTATATTAATCCATCTTGTTTCAAATATTTGATTCTTAATTTACCCAAACAAAATAATGGAAAGTAATGCAGTTTCCTTTCCGCGGAATGTGATTACTTAGAATCAAATTCCCCTTTACTTTCCTTTCCAAGTGAACCAAACGGAGCCTAAGGGTATTCGAATCCCTTAAACCTAGTCTATTAACATCATCATAAAAAGAAAAGCATTCAATCAATTATCTTTCTCAATGAGTAACCATTTGCCTGTCATACACCACCATGGAAATCTTCTTGTCTCCTTCACAATTTTATCAACTAAATTTGGGTGCCGAAATAAGTTTGTATGAGAATGATAGTGTGATCTGGCTATTTTCAGAGAATGGGTTTACCAGACATTGATCATCAACATTTAGTTTTCAAGTCACCATAGTTTCTATTTGTTTTAGGCTAAATAGCGTTCCAGTTTTAGCGAAATTTAACTTTGGATTATGTATTTTCAAATGCAATATTTTGGTCCCTCAAGTTTTAAAATCATGTCAATTTGGTACCAAAAACGAAATTTCTCTTTGGGCCCTATATTTACATGTGGTAGTGGGTCAGGTCTACTATAATGTGACTAATTGAATTTTGATTGGAAGTTATTTACCTGCCCCTACTGCCACATGAAGCACTTTTAGTATGGAAATTTGGGAAGCATATCATTACTCCTCATTCTATCATGTTTCCATCTTCATCTCTACCTTTTTTTTTCCCCTCTCCCTCTATCTATATATCTACTATACTATAAGAACACATAGGCACACATGTCAAAAAATATGAACTTCCTCTCATGCCCTTGTGTTTCTTGTGAATTACTATAAAAAAATGCAAATGAATCAACTATATTACGTATAATTACATTTAGGTTCACAATATGCTGGCTAATTACATCTTGGTCAACTCTTCCTTTTAAAATTTATATTTCAATCAAACTTACTATGGCTATTTACATTTATGTCAAGTTTTTTTATGAGTTCAGCTATTTTTTTTAATACAAATTTTAAAATCAATCTGCTATTTTTAAGCTATTTGGTCTTCGGTACCATTTTAAATGAATAATTACATTTCAGTCATAAATTATATACAATAATTTTAACAAATATCAAACAATAGGATTAAAATTCAACATTTTTAAACATTTCTACAACATTGAAAGCCCTCAAAAAAATTAAAAACCATCAACTTGCCATCAACAAAATTTGAAAATCAACAAATTTTGAATAGTCATTTTACAAGTTAGTCTACTTTAAATTTTCAATGTTCTCAAATTACACTAAAACGTTGCTCTCAACTATTTCGGAGAGTTGATCCAAACATTATAAAGAGTTACTCGAAAATATCATGTGCTATTGGATGACTTATAATTTTACAACAAAAAGGTTGATTTAGCAGTTGAAAAGAAAGAGTATCTTCTCTCCACAACATTAATTGAAATTAGATTTAAAAAAATTTGGGACAACACAAATGTGACAGTGAGAATAATAACGGGTCCACTTGAACATCCTCCAATTAAAATCCATCACCAACATCAAAAAAAAAATGACATCTTCACACGCGTCACATTCATGTTGTAATTCATTGTGTTGATGTTAGCTTTGTTGATGTTCTTTTTAATTATTCATTGATCTCCTAAACTTATATGCTCATATACGCAATGTCAAATAAATTTACACTCTATAAAATTAGAATTCAGAAAAAGGAAACTACTTTGTGCCTCACACGCAGTCGCTACCTAGTACCTAATACACATCTTCTCACATAAATGAGGCTATGCCTCCTATGGATGCGGGTCTAATCTCAAATTGATTTCGCCACTTTTGGTATTTTTCTGCTTGTTATGGACTTTATGGTAATTGCATAGTTATTCAAATACTATAATACCCTTGTAGTATACTATAATTACTCACACATGTGTACAACTACATAAGGATACATTCATTTGTGTGAGTCTAATTCTGTCGTTTGTACAATAATTACATTCAAGGCGACTAATAATTACATTTAGGTCAACTTTTGAAATTTTATTTAATATAATAATGAGGATTTAATCAACTTTGGCTTAAATATTTCAGCTTCAATCAACTTTTGGGACCATAATTACAATTAGCTTCAAACAAAAGTCAACCAAAATGCCTACTGACATAATATTTACATATAGGTCAATTTTGGCCTAAATATTTCAAGTTCAGTCAACTTTTTTCAACCAGAATTACAAATGACTTCAAAAATAAGTCGGCTGCTAACATCATATTTACATATAGGTCAAGTTTAGTAATAAAAATTACAAAATGGTCATCTTTTGGCACAAAATTTACACACATGTCAATTTTTTTAAGAAAAATTACAAAATAATCATTTTTTGGCACAGCGGTTTTTTCCCTTTTTTCCTTTTACAAAAATGGTTGTAGAAGCCAAAGAAGCTATTATGAGGGGATAGGCACGTGCAATTTTTGTAAGGAAAACTACAAAATGCTCATATTTGAGCACAATTACTTTTTCCCTTTTTACCTCTATAAAACCAAAAAAACTAATATGAGGGGATAAGCACGTGCGAAGAACGTGCTTGTCACCTAGTAGATATATATATATATATATATATTTGAATGAGGAAAGGTAAATATGAAACCGCTTATTTTTGTGGTACATATAAAATTCGAATCCATTCGAAACAAGATTGAGTTCATTCCCCTACAAAGTTAGGAAATCAACATTAAAAACTTTTTACCCTTTAAAAATATCACCTTAACGTCTGCTTTCTCTAATCTAACGACACTTACCCCGCAAAAAACTTCTAGCCCCCGACGCCAAGCTGACATCCCTACCTGTCACCACTACCAGTGCCTTCGTCACCAGTTAGGCAGTCACCATAACTACCGCATCTCCACCCTGCAGCGCCGACGTTCGACCGTCGATCTAAGGAACGAGAAAGGGTAATTTCTAAACCCCCGTGTGTGTATATATATATATATACTAGTTTTAGATCATGTGCGTTGGTTGGTGTACAAAAAGGAACATATTAACAAATCGAACAATCAAAGGCGAAATATTTGACTCGTACAAACAATTCCGAATTTCAATTGTTGAAGTGAAGTAATCAAACACTTTCTAATTGTTTGATTTAATTTAAGTCTTAATTTTTAGGATTAATTATATTTTACCTCTTGTGGCTAGACCCATTTCCACTTTAACCATATGCTTTAAAAGTGGACACTTAACCCCGTTGGTTACAGTTAAGGATTCTCTCAAAACATCCCCATATGGAGATTAAGTGTTAAAATTAGTTCCAAATAGAGAGTCCATTTTTACACAATTTATTTTGCCCTTATACTTCGGTCTTTGAAATTAAATCAGAAAATCGCATTATGAAATATAAAACTCGAGTAGTCTTTGATTGCGGCTTACATTATGAATATAATTTTTATCTATACGTCTTTAAAAAAATGATTCAACCTTGTATTATTCATTATGGTAAATGCAAAGTTATAAAAATATATTGAGTTTATAGCACAAAATAGTGTCATGTTGATTATCTATGTAACTAAACCATAAATAGACAATGAAATGCTTGGGTGAACAAAATTTGGGAGAGCAAATTTATTTTCTGTAACAAAATAATTTTTGATCAAATAGGGATAAACTAGTCATTCATTAATTGAACAAAAAATATGCGACAAATGTTCAAATAATAGAATGTACTCAAATCAAATCTTTCTCTTACTATATTTTATCATAGAAGATAATCAAATCAAAGTGGTAGTGGATATTCTAATAACTAAAAATTTCTAACTCTAAAATAAGTCTTAAATGGATATCTAACAATTATATTGTTACAAAAATCGTGTTGCAAAATTGTTCAAGATAATGACATATAAAATTACAAAGTTAATGCAAATGAAATTCACAATTAGCTCGATAGAATAAATAAAATAGTAAGAAATTGTGATTACCTCGAATAGATCACTTGAATGTTATCTATATAATGATCAATCAAGTTTAGTTTGATTGTAATAGTTTGATTGTAATACAATATTAGAAGAGCATCTGATTCGTGACTATTAAATTAAGGAGAAAGACTCTAAAATATGAAGAACATGGAAAGTGCAGACGTCTATTTCTCACTCTATTTAGATATAATTTGGATGATTTTTAGAAGTAGTTATATATTATTAGTCTTCTAATCTAAAAATAATTGGAAGCATGAACCTGGCAAAACTTCAAACAGAAACAAAATCAAACTTAAATCTCAATATGAACTTTAGATTTAGCATATCAACCCAATACTGATTCGATCCGAGCTCTCTTATCATCTAGTTGTATAGCACCAGCGTGCACGTGAATGTGTCCTTTTCATTTCTACTTATGACTTAAATTTGATAAGTTGTTAAACTTAATGCATGAAAGTAGTGGACAAAATAAATATGCAACTTTAATATAGTTGTACTATCATAATCATTATAAGTGAAGTTAGATATAATACTAAATCTAACTTCAAGTGGGCTTTAGCCCATGTGGTATCACAGGTGGAGGGTTCGAATCTCCCCAGGGGGAGTGGGGAGGGGATTTTCTCCTCTTCTAGCATTGTAGAACTGGCCCTGTTCCCTAGTCAGTAGAGATTTGTTGGGCTATGTCTTGCTTGGGTTGTGTGTATGGGTGTGTGTGTGCGTGCATCCCCCAGGTAAGTAAATAAAAAAAAAGATATAATACTAAATCAAGTTGAATATTAACTACGCTTTGTACTTTCTTTCTAAAACACTATTTTGAGATCTTATTTTATTTTTATATATAAAAAATTAGAGTTAAATTCTTGCCATATGGTTAAATGATAGTTAACATAAGATTCTAAATTTCTAATGGTAAGTATTAGCATAATATAATCGTGATTAGGACTTTAGCTAATTGATCAACAAAATTTTTTGGACTAATCTACCCTTCTATATAATAGATTTTCACCACCACCATCGACTTCACAATTTTTTAAAATATAATTTGTATAAAAAAAATTAATTTTTAATTTGAAAGATATGGATTTTTGAAGTTTGAAAAATCTTTTAAAAAGTTAGTTTTGGGATAGACTGTCAGTGAGCTAGAGAGCTTGCATGATAATTCATTTTAAATTAGTAAACAATACTGGACATACAACACAATAGAGTCAAATTAAATTAAAATAATTTTAAAATGAGTTGTAAATGTTCATTTTATTCCTCTCCCAACTTCCTTAAGATTCCATTTTTTTACATGTCGATGTTTTTATTTTAAAATATTAAGTCTAGTTCCATATATATATATATAAATGTTTTTGTTTCCTTAGTTTAGTTTTAATTTGATGTCTTCTATGACTATTTTAAAGTGAAAATTATAGCCTTAATTTTGTTTTTAACTTTCCACTCCATTAGGTTTCACCTTTTTTTTTTTTCCAGTCATCTATGAAATTATTTATTCTAAAATAATTGAGTTTTGATTTTGTACTCCTCTTCGAATTCTTCTTCTTCTTTTTTTTTTATTCCAACAATTGTTTTAAAAAATATCTAAGTATCATTTGCTTCATCTGCCCTCCATTGAACCCACCATTTTTTTTGTATCTTCTCACCTCTATTTATTCTTGAAAAACACATTTAGTCTATATTGCGTGGTTTTCTTCTAATTTTGATTCAGTCACACTTTCTAAAAAATCCACGATTATTTTTTTTTAAGTCCAAACTTTATTTCAAATCAAACACCATTATACCTATAAAGAATTAATAATGAAAATGAAGCTATGTAATTACTCATGAATAATTATTCGAAACCTTTTCAAATGCATTTTTCAAATTTTATACATTCTAGATTTTTGTATGTACTCTGTATGTGTTATTATTTCTATCTATAATGATATTCTCATGAAATTTTATACAATAAATTTTTACAATATTTGCAGTTTTCTCAATATTTATGTGCTCTATTTACTACAAGATTATTTATCCAATGTAAATAAGTAGATGACAGTAATATTGATAGTGTGTGTATATATACATATATATACATATATATAAGGCTATCCTAAGTAAATAAGTAGCCATGGTTATTGTACCTAGCGATGTTAATTGTTCAGTCAGCCTTTTTTTTTTCCTTGTATAAAAACTGACCATATAACCGACCATATAGGGACGTTTTAGTCGATTTTGTCATGTTTTTATCTGTTTGAATTTTTATTAAGCTGTGTTTTTTTTTTAAAACCAATTTGTCAGTCAGTTGGTTCAGTCCAATCGATTTTCCTAACACCTCTGTCTATGATCAAAAGGGAATAAAGAGCCACAAAAAAAAAAATTAGAGGACGAAGAAAAAACTAACAAACTTCTAGATAAAAATGTGAATACTTTGAAGATGCGTTTTTGAAGTTTTACGTAATAATGAAAACAACATAGATAGAGAAAGTAAAAAACCAACGATATTGCTAATAAAAATTGGCATTCTTGTATTTGTGTAGAACTTAGAGAATCTATTTTAGAAAATAGCTATAATCTTCTGTTAGATTATTTAAATGATCATTTTATTGTAATCAACAGTCACCACCAAAGATACTAACATGAACTACCAAACAAATCCTTAACTACTAAACAGTGAAGTACAAAAAATTACATTCAAATGAAGTATAAAGAAGTATATAATATGCATATGCGCGCATAATATATGTAAAATAAAATATCACATATATTCTAATAAATATTCTTATTTATAACTCACATTTTCTTAGAAGTTGGAACATATGTTGTATGTTGTTGATTAATATTGCTATTTGAATACAATAGTTAATACTCGTAGAATGGGGAGGAAGATAAACCAATATATAAAATTCCTATTTTGATTGTACTACTTAGGTCAATAATAATGAGTTCCAATAATATGGTAAACAATTTTAAAAGGTGGCTTCAGCCATAATCCCCTCAAATAAAATATGCCCAAGGTAAAACTCTAGTTACTTTTCTTTAACTCGCTAAGTCTTTTTTTCCTTGTTTTGGTAGAACAATATCCTTTTATGCCTAAAAAATTTCAAATTGCTAACACAAAAACATTTCCTTTTGTAAAATTGGTACTATAGATGCATAGATTTAAAAAGAATACATGAAAAACACACACACACACACACAAAGTCCGAAAAATTATAATTTTTTTATTTGTAGACAAACAAAATCCCGAAATCAGGCTGCAAAATTACATGTTTTTGTAAAGTTTCCAAGTCGAATGCGTAGATCTAAAAAAAAAACACATGAAATAAATAAATAAATATAAATAAATAAATAAATAAATAAATAAACACCACTCAAATAGCCCAAGAATTGAGAACGTTGACGTTGTTAATATTGCAGACAGATAACAAATAATATTACTTGTTGCAGACAGATAAAATCTCAAAATCAAGAAGCAACATATCTTTTTTTGTAAAATTTTCAAGTCCAATGCATAGATCTCGAGGAAATACATAAAATCAAATAAACAAAATAAACGAATAAAAAATCATCCACAAAGGCCAAATATGAGGAAATTATAAATGGTCGTTTTCGTCAATATTATCTGTCTGTCACCTGATAATATTGTCTATTTTGATAGATAAAATCAAAAAACAGGGTTTAAAAAAAAATTATTTTTGGGTACAATTTTCAACTGCAATACGTATATCTCAAACAAATACATGAAATCTAAAAAAAAATATCACCCAAAAAGCAAAGAGCGAGTAAGTTATAGTAGTTTAAAATTGACAGATAATATTATCTATGAGTTGCGATGCGCTTTTCACCAAATTGAAAAAGTAGCGAGGAGATTTTAAAAAATGGCCAAATCGTATGAGTTTTTGACTAATACACCTATTATTGAGGGGTCTATCACCTAACATTCATTTCTTATAAGAAGTAGAGTTTTTGATAGTTTAGGACTCCATTTAGTGACATTGATAGAACAAATATGTGACTCATTCACGTGGGGAACTTAATGGGTAATCTAGAAATAATTAAAAAATAATAATTTGTGTACCAATAGAACTCTATTCAACCAACTAAATAGGGATCGAACCAATGGTAAAAAAAAATGGCAATTGTAAAACATTAGGAATTGGATAAATTAATTAGTGGAAAAAAAGTGGTATAGTAGGACTCTCATTGACGGACCAAATAAAAAAAATTGGCATACTAAAAAAAAGGTTATTAAAACTCTAAGAAAATTACTTAAGTGAAACTGCCCCGATTGATATAAGTGTAAAACACTTATCCCCCCATTGGTACATTTATATGTATATATATACATAATATAGAATATAGATATATAGAACCCTTCTTACGAGAGAGTCCTCATTTTAACAAAGTGAGGACTTAGAATAAAGTAAGCAATAAATATGCGACTGTGCATGAACAATGTAACATCTCATCTTTCTGACTCTTTTCTCTCAACAAGACTCGACTCAACCAACCATTACCTCAGATACCAGGAATAATATCCAATCGATATCTAAGTTGTACACCACACTATCGCCTCCAATACCAGGAATAATATCCGATCGATATTGAGGTCGCATACCACGCTATCTCCTCAGATACCAGGAATAATATCCAATCGATATCTGAGCCGATCACGACCAACCATCGTTTCAGATACCAGGAATAATATCCGATCGATATTCGAAACGAGCACCTTAGATACCAGGAATAATATCCGATCGATATCTAAGCCGTACTCAATACCATCGTTTCGGATACCAGGAATAATATCCGATCGATATCCGAAACGAGTGCCTTAGATATCAGGAATAATATCCGATCGATATCTAAGCTGTAACTCAATACCATCGCTTCGGATACCAGGAATAATATCCGATCGATATCCGAAACGAGTGCCTTAGATACCAGGAATAATATTCGATCGATATCTAAGTCGTAACTCAATACCATCGCTTCGGATACCAGGAATAATATCCGATCGATATCCGAAACGAGCGCCTTAGATACCAGGAATAATATCCGATCGATATCTAAGCCGTAACTCAATACCATCGCTTCGGATACCAGGAATAATATCCGATCGATATCCGAAACGAGTGCCTTAGATACCAGGAATAATATCCGATCGATATCTAAGTCGTACACAACACTGTCGCCTCCAATACCAGGAATAATATCCGATCGATATTGAGGTCACACACCAGACCGCTACTCTTTACTCTTTTCACGCTTTCTCACACACATGCATGTTGACACAACCTCGACCCTAATATGTATGTCAATGTTCACAATTTGTAGTAGCAGTTATTAATCTCAAAGATGGATATTCGTTCAACATAAATCTCGGTCTTAAACGTTCTTACAAGTCCAATACCTAATCAGTGAGCCTTTAAATAGCATATTTGTCAAACAGTTCTTTAAAAACTTTCAAAATCTTTTCCAAACAGTTCCTTATATAAAAATACAAAAACTGTTTAAAATGCCCAGGTCGCGCCAGCGGATCGTGCGCGCAAAAATGGATTGATCACGCGAGCGGGCCGCGCGAGCGAAGGAGGAGAACGGGTCGCGCGAGCGGGTCGCGCGCGCGAATGGGGCAATGGGTGTCACGCGAGCGGGTCGCGCGCGCGAGTTGTCACAGTTTCATCATCTTCTTCGTTTTTCCCCTGTTTTTGATTTTCAAACTGAAATTATACCCATTTCCAGATTCTGTTCTAAACAGTGCATGTAATATATGGATCTCTTTAGTTTTTTGCGTAGATTAAGAATACGCGATCAATTTAAACAAATACTGATTGTATCTCTTAATTTTCGTGATTAAAGTAAGAGTGTCAAAACTTCAAATCATCAATACGTCGCCATACAGATAAATTGAGCCGTAGGATTGAAACCATAGCTTATTGGGACTAAGATCTTCCATAATCAATTCACAGAATTGATTTTGGTTGAGTTTTGTAAAACTCGAATTCAAAGCCTTCAATGGTGTATATATATATATACACATATACACACTTATATACACTGGAATATACATATATATATATATACGTTGAGAGTGAGTTTATAATACTCACAGAGGTGATTTAGACTGAAAATTTGAGACCGATAATTTCCGCCGTCGATTCCGTCGTTCGAATTCTCCTCCGTTTCTTGATTTTGAGATATAACAATATATAACTATGTATATGTGTATGTGTATATCATATATATATAATCTGTGTGTGTTGTGTGATATATAATATGAGTGTGTGTTCTTGAGAGAGTTGAGAGAATGACAGAGAGTTTGTGAGGGAGAGAATGAGAGACTGTGAGAGAGTGATACAAATATATATAGGAGGATTTGTTTTGGGCTCCAAGCAAGACAAAGAACTCCTCCGGTGTGGTTGAGCTCACGTGCTCCCACACCCAAACGCGACATAACCGCAGCTTTAAATCAAAACTGATATTAACTGGTTGAAATAAAAATATACAGAAATCATATTAGTGTAGGAATTAAATTCCCGGTTTATAACAAAAATATAGATATTGTTTTTAAAACCACAGAAAGCATTTTCTATATTTATGAAAATTTACGGTTTGACTCCCAAATAAATATTTCGAATAGAAATTAAATTGAAATAAACATTTATTAATAGAAAAGAAATACAGGGTGTTACACTCTACCCACCTTAACAGAGATTTCGCCCCGAAATCTGAGCTAACTAATCCAGAAACAACTCGGGGTATCTAGTCCTCATGTCCGACTCTAACTCCCATGACGCTTCTCCCTCGTCATGATGCCTCCACTGAACCTTAACAAAAGGAACGTCCCTTCTTCTCAGCCTCTTGATACTCTGGTCAAGAATCCTCACAGGTCTATCCTTGTAGACAACATTCTGACTTGCCTCAATATCATCAAAATTTACCACATGTGAAGGATCCCGTATGTATTTCCTTAACATACTAACATGGAACAAGTTATGAACACCAGACATCTTTGGTGGCAACGCGAGTCGATAAGCCACTTTCCCAACACGCTCCAATATTTCAAACGGTCCGATAAAATGAGGTGCCAACTTTCCTCTTTTCTGACCAAAACGTACTACTCCCCGAACGGGTGAAACCTTAAGGAGTACATGATCTCCGACACCGAACTCCAAATCCTTTCGACGTCGATCCGCATAACTCTTGTGTCTACTCTGTGCAGTTTTCATTCTTTCCTTGACCAGTGAAATCTTCTCATTGGTCTCTCTCACCAACTCTGGTCCCAACAATTCTGTGTCTCCCACTTCAGCCCAACACAACAGAGATCGACATGGTCGTCCGTACAAGGCTTCGAATGGTGCCATCCCAATACTCGAGTGATAACTGTTGTTATACACAAATTCGACCAACGGTAAGTGTGTCTCCCAAGATCCTTCAAAATCAATTGCACAAGCTCTCAGCATATCTTCCATAATCTGATTAACACGCTCGGTCTGTCCATCAGTCTGAGGATGGAAAGCAGTACTCATCTTGAGCGAAGTTCCCATAGCCTTCTGCAAACTTTCCCAAAATCCTGAGGTAAAACGTGCATCGCGGTCTGATACAATTGACACAGGGGCACCGTGCAGTCGCACCACTTGCTGGATATACATTCGACTCATCCTTTCTATTGGGTAAGTCATATTGTATGTGATAAAGTGTGCAAACTTTGTCAGACGATCCACGATTACCCAAATCGCATCATGGTTCTGCGGTGACCGGGGTAGTCCAACCACGAAATCCATAGTTATGTGTTCCCACTTCCATCCTGGAACAGGTAAGGGTTGTAACAATCCCGAGGGCCTCTGATGTTCAGCCATCACTTGTTGACAAGTCAAACATTTAGACACAAACTCGGCTACTTCTCGTTTCATCCCTTCCCACCAGAAGTTTCTCTTCAAATCTTTATACATCTTTGCTCCTCCTGGGTGTACTGTCAGTCTCGATTTATGTGCTTCTTCGAGAATATCTTTTCTCAAATCTCCGGAATCTGGCACACACAATCTGTCTCGACATTGGTATCCTCCATCGGTCCCAACCTTCCATTCTGTAGGGTCCTTTTCTGACATCTTGGCGAACCATACTTGAAACTTCTCGTCTTTCTTTTGGGCCTCGATAATTTGACTCACAAGTGTTGGTTGTACCATGAGGCATCCAAAGTGATGTCCGACACTTCCCTCAGAAATCTGCATATCAAATTCTACGATTGTCTCTAAAGCTTTCCATTCCCTTATCTTCAATGAAGCAATCATTCCTTGAGGTTTCTGACTTAGGGCATCAGCGACTACATTATCCTTACCAGGGTGGTACTCTAATGTAAAGTCGTAGTCCTTGATCAGTTCCATCCACCGGCGTTGCCTCATGTTCAGCTCTTTCTGAGTAAACAAATACTTGAGGCTCTTGTGGTCTGAGAATAAATCAAACTTCTCCCCGTAGAGGTAGTGCCTCCAGATCTTGAGCGCAAGCACAACGACTGCCAGCTCCAAATCATGAGTTGGGTAGTTCAATTCATTTGGCTTCAACTGTCGTGAACCATAGGCGATAACCTTACCGTCTTGCATAAGGACACATCCCAATCCTTGATAAGAGGTGTCACTAAAAATAGTGAATTTCTCACCATCCTTTGGTATTGCAAGTACTGGCGCTGTTGTCAATCTCTCTTTCAATTCCAGAAAAGCGCGTTCATGCTTATCAGTCCACTCAAACTTCAAATCTTTCTTAGTCAAACCAGTTATCGGGGCTGCTATCTTTGAGAAACCCTCTACAAATCTCTGATAGTAACCAGCGAGTCCCAGAAAACTTCTGACTTCTGTAGCATTGGTTGGCCGGGTCCAATTCGCCACTGCATTGGTTTTTGATGAGTCAACCGCGATTCCTTGTTGAGAGATCACATGCCCGAGAAACTTAACTTCCTGAAGCCAGAATTCACACTTGCTGAATTTAGCATACAGGCGGTGATCCTTGAGAGTCTGCAACGCGATCCGTAGGTGTTGCTCATGCTCTTCCTCTGACTTGGAATAGATCAAAATATCGTCAATAAAGAATTGATCCAAGTAGGGCTTGAATACTCTATTCATCAAGTCCATAAACACAGCTGGAGCATTCGTCATTCCAAACGGCATCACTAAGAACTCCTAGTGTCTGTACCTTGTCCTGAAAGCAGTCTTAAGTATGTCTTCCTTCCGCACCCTCAACTGGTTATATCCTGACCGTAGATCAATCTTAGAAAAGGTCGTGGCTCCTTGCAACTGATCAAACAAATCGTTTATCCGAGGTAAAGGATACTTATTCTTGATAGTAACCTTATTTAATTCCCAGTAGTCAATACACAACCGCATTGTTCCATCCTTCTTCACAAACAACACTGGTGCTCCCCAGGGTGAAGTACTTAGACGAACAAAACCCAAGTTTTCAAGTTCTTGAACTTGTTCCTTCAGCTCTAGTAACTCTGTAGGGGCCATCCTGTAGGGAACCTTGGTTATAGGTCGAGTGCCTGGTACCAGTTCCACACAGAATTCTATGTCCCTCTCAGGTGGTAATCCTGAAATATCTCAGAATACTTCCTCGAACTCTTTGATCACCGGTATTGATGACACCGTCACTTCTGTGCTGACAACTTCAATGTTTGCTAGGCATCTGGTGAGGAACATATCACCCGAAGGGTTACATTGGAAATCGAAGAGTCGATTCCCATTGTCTGCGAATGTGATCCTCTTCCTTGCACAATCCAACTTCGCATGATTCCTCTTGAGCTAATCCATTCCCAGGATTATATCGAACTCCTTCATTGACAGAACCACCAATCTTGCCAAAATTTCACGGTCTCCTAACCGTAGAGGACAATCCTTACATACATGTAATAACTTGACGGTGGTCCCTAAGGGTGAGACAGCACTCAGAACTTCCTCTAAACGTTGCGGTACTATTCCCAACTTTCGAACCATCTTAACAGATATAAAGGAATGTGTAGCACCCGTATCAAATAAAACTTTAGCATGAGAGTTAAACAAGGTTAGAGTACCTTCCACTGCTCGTTGCTCAGGCGGTTCCTCCTCATAAGCACCTTCTTCATAACATGTTTCTTCATAACCAGCAGCCTCAGGAATAACAGCATTCAGGCAAGCCTGTCCTTGCTGACCGTAATTGCCTTTCCTAGGAGCCTTGCATTCCGGACTTATGTGACCTGGCATGCCACAATTATAGCACACAACTCCCGAACAATCATCACGCCTAGTTACTCTGCAATCTTTAGCTCGGTGACCGGGATTACCACAATTGAAGTAGTTATTGTTGTTGTTCCCGCCTATTGCTCGAGGCAGATACTATTGTACTGCTTGTGTCTATTGAGGTTTCTTCCCTCCATCCCAGGTCCTTTTCTGTCCCTGAGGGTACCCTGATTTCTATCCTGAATAACCCTTCTGCGGAGGTCGATTTCCCAATGGCTTCAAATTCTGACAACCATCATTCTCTAACCCCGTAGCCAATCTCACCAGAGCTTCAAATGAATGGCCCAGATGTCCCATAGTCAGATGTCAGAGAGACAAGTTGAGGCCCCGGTGATACTTCTTGATTTTCCTCTGGGGTGTGTCCACCATATGTGGAGCAAAGCAAGACAGACGCTCAAATCGAGTAGTGTACTCACGGACAGTCAGATTCCCTTGAGTCAATTCCATAAACTCTTTCTCTCTCTTGTCCTTCTCTTCTTCAGGAAAATACTTTTCGAGAAATCTTTCCTTGAACACTACCCACGGCATTCTCCTTGTAGCTTCTTCCCCTATGGTCGCCTTTTCTGCATCCCACCAATCAGCCGCTGCATAAGACAGCTGAAAGATAGCCAGACGCTTCTTCTCTAGATCAGTGCACTCTATGGTCTCAAAGATATGCTCCATCTGGCGTAGCCACTGTTCCGCTTGCCAGGGTTCATCGCTCCCAGCAAAATATTCAGGTCGCAGGGCACGAAACTCCTTGAGAAGCTTGTCTCCAGTCTGGTGGGCTTGCAATCCATTCCCGTTATGATTCCCATTCTGATTATTATTCCTTGTGTTCTGCTCGCTAACCCTTTCCAATCTCCTTACAAAAGCCTCAAATATTCCAGTTGGATCTACTACCGGGGTGCAGATTCAATAGCAGGACGATTCCTGAGATTTCTTCTAGCCATATCTCAAGAGAAAGGTACCTATTCATCAATCAACAAAATTTGGTCAATCTCTCGAGAAGAAAGAAAAATTCTCAACGATAGAAAGCGACTACACACGGAATTAAGTCGAACTATCTTTTCTTAATTCTATCTTAACGGGAGATCCTATGTGTTCTGGATAATTGGTCGAGCCATAACCTGGCTCTGATACCAAAAAGCCTGTCACGCCCTGACGTAGCATAATATAGGAAAGCATTTAATTTCCTTTATGGACTCGTAGGTCGTGACAAGTGAGTATGACCAATTGTCCCTGCAACAAATAGCTTAAACAACATTTCTAAATAAAGGTTACTAATAAAACATAAGCTCCAAAATAAAAACTTACTAAACTATTGCATAAGTCCAGGTTTTAGGCACAAAAGCCCTTATTCAAATGTCTAAAGCTAGTTTATTACAACCCGAAATTAAAAAGACATAGGAAATATAAAGCAGCCTCCTGGAAAGTCTCCTGCTTCTAACTAGCATAGTCGAAATACCCTGGCTGCTCCTGACCCTAAAAATCTGGACATACAGTCCAAGACGCATCAATGTCGTCAGCTTATGCAAGCTGGTGAGCAAAATAAACAAGTGCTTGCAATGTATATATAAGCAAATAAACAACGGTGCAATTTAACTTTAAAAGCAATAGATTCAAGGTTCCAATTCCAACATAAGTCACGGGGGAATAAAGTGAGCAATAAATATGCGACTGTGCATGAACAATGTAACATCTCATCTTTCTGACTCTTTTCTCTCAACAAGACTCAACTCAACCAACCATTATCTCAGATACCAGGAATAATATTCGATCGATATCTAAGTCGTACACCACACTATTGCCTCCAATACCAGGAATAATATCCGATCGATATTGAGGTCGCATACCACACTATCTCCTCAGATACCAGGAATAATATCCGATCGATATCTGAGCCGATCACGACCAACCATCGCTTCGGATACCAGGAATAATATCCGATCGATATCCGAAACGAGCGCCTTAGATACCAGGAATAATATCCGATCGATATCTAAGCCGTACTCAATACCATCGTTTCAGATACCAGGAATAATATCCGATCGATATCCGAAACGAGCGCCTTAGATACCAGGAATAATATCCGATCGATATCTAAGCCGTAGCTCAATACCATCGCTTCGGATACCAAGAATAATATCCGATCGATATCCGAAATGAGCGCCTTAGATACCAGGAATAATATTCGATCAATATCTAAGCCGTAACTCAATAACATCGCTTCGGATACCAGGAATAATATCCGATCGATATCCGAAACGAGCGCCTTAGATACCAGGAATAATAATCGATCGATATCTAAGTCGTAACTCAATACCATCGCTTCGGATACCAGGAATAATATCCGATCGATATCCAAAACAAGCGCCTTAGATACCAGGAATAATATCCGATCGATACCTAAGTCGTACACAACACTGTCGCCTCCAATACCAGGAATAATATCCGATCGATTTTGAGGTCACACACTAGACCGCCACTCTTTACTCTTTTCACGCTTTCTCACACACATGCATGTTGACACAACCTCGACCCTAATATGTATGTCAATGTTCACAATTTGTAGTAGCAGTTATTAATCTCAAAGATGGATATTCGTTCAACATAAATCTCGGTCTTAAACGTTCTTACAAGTCCAATACCTAATCACTGAGCCTTTAAAATAGTATATTTTTCAAACAGTTCTTTAAAACTTTCAAAACCTTTTCCAAACAGTCCCTTATACAAAAATACAAAAACTGCTTAAAATGACCAGGTCGCGCCAGCGGATCGCGCATGTGAAAATGGATTGGTGGTGCGAGCGAAGGGGGAGAACGGGTCGCACGAGCGGGTTGCGCGCGCGAATGGGGCAATGGGTGTCGCGCGAGCGGGTCGCGCACGCAAAGGGGGATGGGTGTCGCGCGAGCGGGTCGCGCGCGCGAGTTGTCACAGTTTCATCATCTTCTTTGTTTTCCCCCTGTTTTTGATTTTCAAACTGAAATTATACCCATTTCTAGATTATGTTCTAAACAGTGCATGTAATATATGGATCTCTTCAGTTTTTTGCGTAGATTAAGAATACGCGATCAATTTAAACAAATACTGATTGTATCTCTTAATTTTTGTGATTAAAGTAAGAGTGTCAAAACTTAAAATCATCAATACGTCGCCATACGGATAAATTGAGCCGTAGGATTGAAACCATAGCTTATTAGGACTAAGATCTTCCATAATCAATTCACGGAATTGATTTTGGTTAAGTTTTGTAAAACTCCAATTCAAAGCCTTCAATGGTGTATCTATATATATACACATATACATACTTATATACACTGGAATATACATATATATACGTTGAGAGTGAGTTTATAATACTCACAGAGGTGATTTAGACTAAAAATTTTGAGATCGATAACTTCCGCCATCGATTCCGTTGTTCGAATTCTCCTCCGTTTCTTGATTTTGAGATATAACAATATATAACTATGTATATGTATATGTGTATGTGTATATTATATATATATAATCTGTATGTGTTGTGTGATATATAATATGAGTGTGTGTTCTTGAGAGAGTTGAGAGAATGACAGAGAGTTTGTGAGGGAGAGAATGAGAGACTGTGAGAGAGTGATACAAATATATATAGGAGGATTTGTTTTGGGCTCCAAGCAAGACAAAGAACTCCTCCGGTGTGGTTGAGCTCACGTGTTTCCACACCCAAACGCGACATAACCGCAGCTTTAAATCAAAACTGGTATTAACTGGTTGAAATAAAAAAATACAGAAATCATATTAGTGTAGGAATTAAATTCCCGGTTTATAACACTAATATAAATATTGTTTTTAAAACCACAGAAAGCATTTTCTATATTTATGAAAATTTACGGTTTAACCCCCAAATAAATATTTCGAATAGAAATTAAATTGAAATAAACATTTATTAACGGAAAAGAAATATAGGGTGTTACAAGGATAAAGCTCGTAAGTTTGAGGAAGGGCTTGGGGAGAATATCTGAGGCCGTGTGGACATGTTACAGCACCCGACGATTTCTTTAGTTGAGGAAGCTATTTGAATAGCTGAGAAAAGTGTCGATCGATATCGGCAAGGGCCACAAGGAAAGTGATCCAATGACAATAGGGGAAAGAGTCAAGGGAATGCGAAGAAATCGTTCACTCAAGGTTCGGGATCAAACATGGGTAGTCAGGGAGGGAGTACATTCGTAGGAGACTCGAGACCATTGTGCCCAACATGTAACCTGCGACACAGAGGGACTTGCTATCAATTGATCACCTGCTACCTTTGCAAGCAGTTAGGACATATATCCCATAATTGCCCTATGAATACAAACATGACTACACTGAACACCACCTCGAACGCCAAGAGCTACAACCCAGAGATGAGAGGGAAATGTTTTGAATGTGGACAACTAGGACATATAGTGAAGAATTGCCCAAGTAAGAGACAATCAGGAATGAGTACCGGGGCATCAAGTGTGCCAAGCGGATCAAGGGCAGAACCACGAATGGATAAAGGGAAAGGAGTCGCGCAACAACAAGGACGATATTTCTAGCTCAGGCTGGGGAATACGGATGATATCGTCGTATTAGGTATTCTTCTAATTTGTTCGTATCCTGCACGTATACTTATGCATTCTGGTTCGACACATTCATTTATATCACTTGATTTTGTTACTAACTGTAAAATTTGAACCGTTAGGATATGACTTGTGCGTATCATTGCCTAGTAGTGAACCGTTAGTAACTTCTTCGATATTCAAGTTGTGTGAAATCAAGATAGGTGATAAGGTCTTGAGCGTCGATTTGATTCAGTTGATAGTGAACTACTTTGATGCTATCTTGGGTATGGATTGGTTGTTGGTCAATCAAGCTAGAATTGATTGCCAATAGAAACAGGTTAGTTTCCATCCGTCAGGTCAAGAAGATTTTACCTTTTAGGGTAAGGGTGTGACAGTACCGCCGTATTTGATATCGATGATTCAAGCAAGTAAGATGTTGAAGAAAGGTTGTTCGGGTTTCTTATGTTCAATTGTTGACACACGAGTTCTTGGACCACTAGTAGAAGACATTCCAGTAGTACGAGAATTCCCAGATTTTTTTCCGAATGAGTTACCCGACGTATTAATTGAAAGAGAGCTTGAGTTCACAATAGAAGTAGTACCAGAGTCACAACCGGCATCCAAAGCTCCGTATCGAATGGTACCGGTAGAATTGAAAGAATTGAAGGTTCAGTTATAGGAACTACTTGAGAAGGGTTTTATCCGACCGTGTGTCTCGCCATAGGGAGCTCTAGTCTTGTTCGTGAAGAAGAAGGACGGGACAATGCGTATGTGTATCGACTACCGAGAATTGAATAAGTTAACCATCAAGAACAAGTATCCGTTGCCGCGAATAGATGATTTATTTGATCAGTTGCAAGGGGCTCAAGTATTTTTGAAGATTGACTTGAGATCCGGTTACCACCAATTGAAAGTCAAGGAAGAAGATGTTGAGAAGACAGCGTTTAGGACTAGATATGGCCACTTTGAATTTTTATTTATGGCGTTTGGAGTGACTAATACACCAGCTACTTTCATGGACCTGATGAATCGTGTTTTCAAGGACTACTTAGATGAGTTTGTTATTGTATTTATAGATGACATTCTAATCTATTCCAAGGGTATTGAAGATTACGAACATCATTTGCGACTAGCCTTACAACGACTACGTGAGAAGAGATTGTTCAGGAAATTAAAGAAGTGTGAGTTTTGGTTGACAGAGATTGCTTTTCTTGGACATATAGTGTCGGCGAAAGGAATTTCTATAGATCCTCAAAAGATAAAATTAATTACCAATTGGGTGAGATCGATGAACGTGACGGATATCCAGAGTTTCCTAGGATTAGCTGGTTACTATCGGAGGTTTGTAAAAGACTTTTTACATGTTGCAATACCAATGACACAACTTATGAGAAAAGATGTTACTTTCATATAGAGTTCAGAATGTGAGAAAAGTTTACAAGAATTGAAGAGTCGACTAGTGAAGGCACCAATATTAGCTGTTCCGTCAGGGACTGAAGGGTTTATTATTTACAGTGATGCTTCGTATAGAGGTTTAGGTTGCATTCTTATGCAGAGTGACAAGGTGGTTGCATATGCATCGAGACAACTTAGATCGCATGAGAAGAACTATCTGACACATGATTTAGAATTGACCGTCGTGATTTTTGCATTGAAGATTTGGCGTCATTAATTATACGGGGAGAAATATGAGATATATACGGATCACAAGAGTTTGAAGTACTTATTCACATAATGAGATTTGAATATGAGGCAAAAGAGATGTTAGAGTTGATGAAGGACTATGATTTATCAATTTAGTATCATCCGGGCAAGGCGAATGTCATCACCGATGCTCTTAGTCGTAAAGCACCAACCAATACAACATCAGATTTGACTTCTCAGAAAGAATTGATTCGAGATATGGAGAATTTGGAACTTGAGGTGATTATGAGGATTGAAGGTAGCATGATGTCGACGATTGTGGCGCAACCACTCTTAATTCACGAGATTACAAAGAAATAAACTTCAAGATGTAACTTTAAAGAAGATTTGTGATGAGATTCCAATGGGAAAACAACTAGGTTTTACTTTTGAGAATAATGTTTTAAGATTGAGGTAGAATTTGTGTACCTGCCGAGAAGGAGTTAAAACAGAACATTCTAGAGGAAGCACACAATATGAAGTACACCGTTCATCTGGGAAGCACCAAGATGTATAGAGACTTGAGACATATTTATTGGTGGCTGGGAATGAAGAGAGAAATAGCATGCTATGTTTCATGTTGTACGAGTTGTCAACAAGTGAAGGCCGAACGCCAAGTACCTTCAGGATTGTTACAACCGTTACCGATAGCCGAGTGGAAATGGGAACACATTATATTTGTTAGTGGGTTTTCGAGGTCTAAGAGATCGAATACCATCATTTGGGTGATTTTTTATCGTTTGACGAAGTCGTCGCACTTCCTATCGCTTCGAACAACTAAGCCGATGACGTTAGCAAAGTTGTATATTCATGAGATTGTGAGACTACATGGTATTCCAGTTTCTATTATTTCAGATAGAGATAGTAGTTTTACATCGAAGTTTTGGAGAGCCTTGCAAGAAGCAATGGGTACCAAATTACATTTCAGTACTGCTTTTCATCCTCAAACCGATGGTCAATCGGAAAGAGTAATCTAGATTTTAGAAGACATGTTACGTATATATGTACTTGATTTTCAGGGTGACTAGGAAGACCACTTGCCGTTAATTGAGTTCGCGTATAACAGTTTTCAGTCGAATATTGGGATGGCTCCTTATGAAGGTTTGTATGGTCGAGTATGTCATTCACTGATTAGTTGGATGGAAGTTGGAGAAAGAATGATTAAAGGGCCGAAAATTGTGCAAGAGACGACAGACAAAATAAAAGTAATTTGACAACGATTACTGACAGCTCAGAGTAGGTAAAAGAGTTATGCCGACAAGCGTAGGCGACTGTTGGAATTTGGCGTGGGCGATTTGGTATATTTGAAGGGGTCACCTTCAAAGGGGATTACTAGATTTGGGAAATACGGGAAACTCAACCCACGGTATATAGGACCTTTTGAGATCATCGGGAGAGTTGGACCCGTAGCGTATCGATTGAACTTGCCTAGTGAGTATGCTCAAGTTCATAATGTATTTCATGTATCCTTGTTACGTAAACACTTAACACAGGATAGGGAGCAAGTGATGACTCCGACGCCGAATGAGATTCAGAGTCATTTGACGTATGTTGTGTATCTTGTAGAGATTTTGGATCGAAAGGATCAAGTCTTACGGAATAAAGTTATATCAAAAGTGAAAGTGTTATGGCGTAGCCAAACGACAGAAGAGATGACAAGGGAAATAGAGGATGAGATGCGTACTCAATATCCGCACCTTTTCGATACATGAGGTATAAGTTTGGGGACAAACTTCTTTTAAGGGGAAGAGTATTATAACACCCGCATTTGTGTTATTTCATTGCATTTCATTGTCATGCATGATAATGTGATTTGGCGTGTCTTCTGACACATGTTTGAGTGAGTTTTGACTCACAAGTTGAATTGGGTGTCTGTGTTTGAGAACCCTTTGAGGCTGTAGTGGTCGAGTGATTTGTTGTTGTGAAGTCTCTCCGAGTATGAGACAGTCATTGTGGAATACTTTAAATGTTTATCTGAAAATAAATGTTTGCCTGTGTATTTCACTATCTGTATTATTTTCTGGCTTAGAATATATTTCTGTGGTTAGATTTAGTATCCTAGTGAGAACGAATTAACACACTATTAATTTGGTAGACTAATTAGCAACTTCGGAAATGTCATGTAGGAATTCGCGTTTTAGCAACAAAACGGAACTTAGTTAGAAACTTTTATAATTTTGAAGCTTCACTTGTAAAGCTATGATTTAGCTGTGTAGGACGTTTCAGAGACTAATTAGGAGTTTTGGAAACTTGTAGGGAGGTAAACGTAATTCTCGAGAGTTTTGCCTATATATAGATAGAGATGATCTTGAGATATTTTCATAAACTCTTAACCTAAAACTCAAAAGGATGCCACAAGGGAGATTTGGGAGCTTAGAGCTTTGCGACGCCAAACGACGACCTTTTGCCCGTTTATTTTCTTCAAGATTTCATATTTAAACTCTTTGAGGTAAGGGCTTCGTTTTGATACCCACTAGGGCCTGTTTGGTTAAGTTTTTCAAAAAGTAATTTTCTAGAATTTTTCATAAAAGTTGATAATTGAATTTCTGATCAATATGAATTGTACTAGACAGACTTCTGCACGTTCTTTGTGCACGGGTTTTCTTCAGCTAGGAGCGTTATTCGGAGGTGAGTGATTCAACTATATATTTTGGAATGATTCCTTGGCATGTATTCATGTTTGATATGAAAATCATGTGTTAGCTATAGAGATATATTGGGTAGTTCATATTTAGCCATTATATTGTTAAGTAGGCCCAATAGCATGGTGACATGTTTCGTTTATCGCGAGCATGGTGATATGTATTTGAGCATGTTGAGTTGCTTATTTGGGTCAGAAGGAGCACGTGGTCACTAAGCCATTTTGTAGAGCCGATATAGGCATTAAGGTCGCACGATTGAAGAGAAGAAGCGTGGGCCTTACCCTTTCGCGTGGACTTATTGGCGAGGAGTCGCGGATTGGGAGTATAGAATGTGCACGTGAGTCTCCTGCGACTAGTATGAAATGTAGAGATGTGAATGCGAGCTTGTTTATCATTCATGTGCATATGTTGTTTTATTCACTAAGCGTTAGCTTAAACAAATCGAATATGTGTGGTTATTCAAATAACCATTGCAGGTGTAAGTGCTGGCGAGGAATCGCAGAAGTGAGCACGTGGGTTTGGGAGTTCACTTGGAAGGCGACTTATCATGTTTAGCTCGTAGTTTTGGAAATGGAATATTGTAATAAGAACTTTATGGATTTTTGAACTATGTTTAACTTAGAACTGTAAAACGAATTCGTAACATTGTAATATGTTGAAGTTATGTTTTAGTAATGTTATAATGCAGTTAGGATCACTTTGGAGTGAGTTTGGTACGTGTGTTAAATCCCTAAACGTTTTGAGAAAACTTTTAACTTAGAAAATCTGTAGAATGTGTGCTGCTGCCATAAACCAGTGTACTAGTTTGTGGAGCAGTCGACTGGAGCCTCTTTTCTAGCAACTCACTGCATCGTTTTATAGAGGATCAGTCGACTGGGTCCCTGACACAGTCGACTGGGTCCTGTTTACAATTAGATATTTTGTATCCAGGCTGGACTTCAGTCGACCGGACCGTTCCAGTCGATTGAACTTTTGGCACCCCAGTCGACTGGGCTTAGAAAACAGTTGACTGGATGGGGTCTCAAAACCCAAATTTCTGCTGGACCAGATTCAATCGACTGGGCTGCTGCTTTTCAAAATATTTTGTTTTATTTCCGCTGCGTGTGTTCTTAAAACTAATTTTTGGGAACGTTAATGAATTGGTTTAGCCTCGGTGGCATGCCACGGGCTCTGGTTCTGCGATTGTGGGACCGGGTTGTGACACATCGCGACAGCTGCCGACACACCGCAAACGCAAGGAGGAAGAACAAAAGGCTCGGGAACTAGAGCGATGGAAAGAGCTTGAAGCCATCAATGAACAATACCACCTCGGATCATCCCAAAATCATAAGAAAAGGAGGTTGAACCTCAACAAGTTTTGATTTTCCTTTGATTGGGACAACACAGATGACACCTCTCGCGACCTCAATTCCCTCTACCAAAACCCTCATGAGGCTCGACTGTTGTTCGGTCGAGGGTTTCGTGCCAGTATTGATCGACATGACCAGAAGAAGAAGCAGCTTGATCTCCATTTGTTGTCCAAGAAGAAGCTCCATGAAATGATTGAGAGAGATTGGAGAATTTTTAGTGAAGATTTTAATATATCCTACAAGAAGGGTGGTGGTGGCGGCGGCGGTGATAGTTCGAAGAAGACGAAGATTCCTCGGCCTATGAAGAGTTGGTCAGAGAGTAATTTAAATCCTGATTTGCTGAAACTAGTGGAGAGTGCAGGGTACAAGAAACGTTCTAACACGGAAATTATTTGTGTGCTCTTGTGTGCATTACCCAGGTGTAGGTAGACGTGCAAGTAGTATTCTAGTAAGACCAGTCGATCCCACAGAGAAGGTTTAAGTTACTTAGACTAAACTTAAAAAGGAAAATAAAAATTTGATGTTTAAATAAAGTGTAGAACACGAAGTTCCACAATTAACTACTAAATGTAAAGCAACTAAATTAACTAGTAATTAACTATCTAACTAAGCGATATTTAAAGAGGTTTTTAACTTTATAAAAGGGAAGTGTTGGGATCACACGAATCCACAGGGACCTAGCCATCTACCATGCAGTTACATTGAAGCTCTATGGAGTACATCTCTCTATAGTATTCTGTATTTTTCTAAAAATAAAGATTTAATAGTCCTTTCATGACCGGGACTATATCATCACAGTTGGTTTCCAAATACATGAAGGCGGTTTAAACAATAGTTAAGACTCACACTATGAATGGTGTTAGTATTCAAAGTGGTTTGCAAAAGTTATTGAAGAAAAATGCCTTAAGGCTTAAAGTTAAGAAACTATTTTGACAAACTGAGCATATGCGGACAGTTTGATAACAAATTTCGAAAATAGAAATTCTAGGAATACTGCAAAGGATCATCTCAAGAATCTGAGTGTTCGATCGATCGACGCGCTCTCAATCGATCGAGCGTCATCATCCGTCAATCGATCGAAATGTCTTCGATCGCTTGACTATATCTCTGGTTTGATCGATCGAACTAACTTCGATCGATCGAATGTAGGTTTTATTCTGGTGTATGGCAGAGGCTGTAGATCACTATTTTGTCGTGATCTCCCAACTCTGGGACTACTCAGACATGGTCTGGAGTACCATAGATTGATTTTTAACGTGAGAAATCATAAAGGGACTATTTGTTTGTGTTTTTAACATAAAACTTATGAAAACTATGAATTAACAATAAACCAACATGCAAACTATGATGGTGACAGATTAAACTATGAGATTTAACTAGCAGAATGTAAATAAAAATAATGCAAAACCTGAAACGAACTGAAAACTTGTATTTAATGCTGAAATCTCCAAAAACCAATGTAAGATCCAAAGATTAACCTACAAAACCAACAAAGCTCTCTCTCTCTCTCTTTCTCTCTCTCTCTCTCTATATATATATATATATAAACTATCAAATGCAAAAGTGGGCATCCTCAGGACGAGTTTATAACATGTATAAATAGAAAAACCTAAGGCTAGGGTTACAATAATCCTCTTCTATTGCATGCGCGTAAAATTCGGGAAAAGGCATGTTCGATCGATCGAACCGCATTCGATCACTGGAACTGAGAAATACTCGAGCGCTTAAAGATCCTTCGATCGATCGAACACTAGATCGCTTGAGCTTTCTTCGATCGCCCGAACTCCACATTTTAGTTTTGAATTGTCTTGCTTATAATCAAGCTTTGCCAAATTCCTATTAATCATTCCTGCTCAAAGCAATCTGCACAAAATAACAGCTAAAGCAATCCAACTCATCATAGATTTGTCACATTGTATATAAACTGGCATTGTAACACAAGTTACAGATATAATAGGAAGTTGTAAACTAAATTGGTATATTTTCTTATTTTAGTGCGGTTGTATTCTACAGATACCCCCGCTTGTCACAACCCCCAACTAGCTTTTTGCTAGTCCTTAGCGATAAAGCGATAATAAAAACAAGCGAAACTAAAACTACAACGACTAAAAGAAAATAAAATAAACTAAAACAAGCTAACCTAATAGAAAGAGATAATTCCCGACTCACTTTCGCAAGAATCGCGGTTACATTTAGCGAATGTAATAAGCCGTTAAACCCCTAGGTTCCCCCTAGTGGACGAGTGTTGTCTCGTGAGGGTTTACAGTGCATATACCCATAAAATTCTTAAATTTAAGTTCAACAAGATAAAGAATAACTTTTAACACCCCTTCCCATTCAGTTGCTACTTCAGCTCTACAAAAAAATAATATTAATCTCAATCAAACCATGAAAGAAATTCACATGCTCCTCATGCCACCAAGATAGATATAACATATGTAACACATTCATGCATCCGTGTGTGTGTGTGAAGTTAACAGCTATGCATCGAACCTTGTTTAGAGTTATTTAGACCATCGTACCTCTAGAACTTGTAGTTTCAACTCAATTCTCACATTAGTTCACACTCATAAAAGAACGTCTCACAGAAACTCGCTTAATAATGATCGCACATGGTATGAAAGCTTTGATAGGAGTGATATTTTGGTTACTAATGCTTTCATACTTGACTCTATGAAAAATGGACGTATAGAGTGTATAGTCTCACGAATAGAGTACTACTTACTAGAGGAGTGAAATACCGTGGATAACTCAACTCACACGTTCATGTTCAAACTAATTTGTTAAGAATCATTAAGACTTTGAATTTTTGGTTTTTATATAGTAGCCAAAGATAATGAGAGAGAGAATATGCGTCTTACTATGTGATGAAGTCTATCTTCTCATTTTATTCTTTTTACATCCCCAACCAACCTCCATTCTTGCATATTATTCTTTTCTCCTTCTTATATATATATATATATACTCCCTTTCACATTCAAGTGTTTCTTTATCTACTTTTTTTTAACAACTCCCATAACTACTCTCTTCTAATTACATACTTTGACATTTTATTCATATTAGATGCGCAATGGGGTCCATTCAGGTCAAGGTATAAAATAGGAGTTTGTATTTTCGTAATAGAATTGGAAATATTGAATCGGTGTGGGGTAAGAAATGAAACAGCTTCTTTGAATGTAGGTAAAGGGATATGTATAGATTAGGGAATGGGTAGCGATGACTTAAATCATTTTCTTAATTCCTTATATTTAGCACTTCGGTGTTCATTGAGTTTAGTTTGTAGATCCTGAACGTTCTCCTCTAATAAGCAGCCAAAATGAAGAATTAATTGAGACTAATTCAACGACTTTTATAAGCATAATCAAGAAAAACAATTCGAGCTTATGTGACAATTCCCTCGGAAATGAAGATTGGATCAAAACTCACTAAGGGTAATTAGTTTCCACTACTCATTCTTTTAGCACAATAGTCGTATTAACTCATTTTTAGATTTTCTACATAGAACTAGTGCATATGGATGTTGGATACATGAAAAGTCAACACATGTAATCATCCTAGTGATACTAGAAGAACGCGTGAACGTAATTCATAAAAGGATGAGACAAATATGAATGTGTCATCACATAATAACAACCAACCAGGATTGAAAGTTCAAAATTTTTCTATCAATTAAGTTCAAAATTTTCAAAATTCTCAAAATTTTATTGAGATTATATGTTTATGAAGTTTCTTAAAGTTTAAAGGTGCTAAGTGTGAATTATGCAGGTGAGTACCTATCTATCCCCTACCCCCAACTGAAAACAACAATGTTCTCAAAAGTTGATTTTCAAGTAAAATGGATGGGTGTCACCTGGTAGAATAAACCAATAATAGCAATCATAGCAACCTGTAAAAGACCATACAATCTCCCAAACAACCAGGATCAATAAACATATGTATTATAACAATATGATCCATACATAGCAATATCACCAATCACTGGAAGAGTATAACAATAACAGTACAGAATAGTGATTATAATACCCAAATATCCAAAAGAGTACTAAGAGATGGAAAAGAGAAGGCCAAAGAAAAAAAAAATACAGCAAATCTCTCACACTACTCACGTACTAACATAAACTACTCGTCAGCAGTATTAGACAAAATCTCAATGGGTGCAGCAGGAGCATCCTCACCTCCACCCTCAGCATTCACTAGAGCAGTCATCGAGTCACTCGTGGTCGGGGTAGCTGGTGTGGATGATGAAGGGTCAGCCGCAATCGGAGGTAGTGGAGGTGGTAGAGCAGATGATGAAGGCTCGGTGGTAGGTGGTGCAGCTGGGGCTGTGAAGGTGTATCTAAGGACTGAGCATCCCCAAACTGTACCAGAAGTGTATTCATCTGTGTGGTCAGATGATCGATCTTGTCCTTGAGTCTCATCCAGACCTCCCTCTCTCCCAAGAGCAATGTATTGAGAGTTTGGAGAGACATAGATGACGAATCTCCCTGGGCTGGAGCCTGAGATCTCTGTCTCAGCTCAAAATACTATGTAGGAGTGATAGGATCCTCCTCCTCCTCAGTATCCTGCTCTTCAGCCTCGGTATGCGCACCTAAAGCAGCTCCCTTGGTATTTGTACCAATCCAGACTTGGCCACAATGCTATGAATGGCCCACGTGCCTTTCAGATGATTCTTTGCAGAAACATAGCGTGTGGGCTGCACTAGAAAATCAATGTATAGGCGTAGGAGGCAGACCCTCTTCCCCGTCTCCACAGAATACAACACTCGGACGTACCAAGGTGCCAACTTCTCGTGATAGGAGGTCGAGAAGATACAATTGCACAGCACTAGGTGGAGCTTGTAGTAGTCATCGGTCAAGTGGCGATCCTCGATAAGCGACACGCCGTTCTAGAACTGGACAACTCTGCCTGTAATCTCCCGCACTATAGTGGCATACGAGGTCTCAAGAGCTCCCAATCTCTGGGGACAATCACACTCGGGCTCCTCTGGGACTCCTAAAGCTACGGCTAAAGTAGCAAGACTGAATATGATCTCCCGCCCGCGGATGAATGAATGATATATAAATGGTGCGTGGGATCCTTGATCATGGTGGCGCAGGCCTCTCGCACCCAAGAGATATTGATCCTTTTGGCTTGGGTCAACATCTGGTACCACTAAGGCATATCCTGAATCCTAGCCAGGAATCACAGAGCTGAAAGCTAGACCGTCTCGAGGGGCCTCTCAAGCATGATCTTGCGGTGGCTGAAAAAGTGAGTATACCATGACTCGTCGAGAGCATTCCAGAACCCATGTTCAGGTACCGGATTAGGAATTGTCAGATCCAATGGCTTCTCCCTATGGTAGCCGGTCGTGGGATTCATGGCGATTGACCTGAAATAGATATATAGCAGAAAGTACTAATTAAAACATGAAATACAGGACAAAAACAGAAATCTGCCTCTGCATTAGTTTTATCGATTGACCATTTTTTGATCGATGCACAGAGTTACACAGAAACAACGAAACAAACACAGAAAAAGAAGAAAAGGATAAGAACAATACAGAGACAAAAAAAAATGGTGTAAAACAAATTTGGGGTAAAACACACCCTTGTCAATTGACTCACTTAAAATGTAAATGGTTCAATGGAACCTTACCTCGGTAGTAGCGCAGAAGGGGGTGAACGTGATAATGAGTATGAAGAAGATGAGATGAGCAGACATGAATGAAAATGAATGGGGGCTCCTGGACCAAAATCGCCAGAACTCTCTCTCTCTCTCTCTCTCTCAAGCGCTCGAGTTTGTGGGTATAAAGAATGAAGAGGTGTTCTAAAGATGCCTCGTTTAAATAGAAGGGTTGATCAATTGAGAAAGTTTGATTGATCGAACAGTCGACCACTTGAGCATTGTTCAAGCGCTTGAGGATTCAAAACTTTGATCAATTGAGAAGTGTTCAATTGATCGAACACAGAATTCCTAAGAACTTTTTGAATTAGTAAACCTGTGTACCCCTAACTGACAGAAACTGATCTGGACATACATGAAAATTATTAAACAGTTAAACGTAGAACATGTAAGCCAGAACTGATCATCATCGTGATAAATAATTGCAACTTCTCATAAATATAAATTTTTATAGCATTCATTTGCAAAATTATTTCCCCCAAACTTGGTACTTAAGACCTTATTACAATGAAAAATAAAATTAAAATTAAAAATAACCAAGTTTTGTCTAAGGTTACACTCCAATTGCTAAAAATTGACCAAATGAATCAACACAATTGAAGTGAACCACTATTCCTCGAACCTCTTCCACAATTGTTTCACACTCCACCGAATCTTCTAAATTTGGAGTCCAAACTTGACAATTCCCGTTCCCAGAAGAGTCAGAAAGCGGCAAGGATATCGTCGAGCATGTAAGGAATTGAATGCGCTCAAGAGAGGTGATCGTGATGGAGACATGGATAATGGAGTGTAGCTCCGCAGTTGTTCTCCCTCTCGTGGCGGCGTGCCAGGGGACCTCACGGGAGGCCCATAAAATAGCAGGTATGGAAGGAACACCAATAGTATATTCTAATTCATAGTGATAATCCTAAATAAGAACACAAAGACAACAAAGACAAGGACGGTGATTAAAATTAGAAACACGCAAAGAAGGAAATAAAAGAAAGAAAACAATTGAAAGGAACAAACAAAGAAAGAAAAAAATTGAAAATAGAATGAGTTGTGACAAGGAATTAACCTTACTATTGGCATGATGGAATCATGTGCACTAGCAGGTAGGGGGCACTGAAGCCTGAACAACAAATAGCTCATGTGCATATAGATGTATGGAACTGACTCAATGATGATGAAATCATCCACAAATGTGAAGACAACATTATGGCACTCTAGGACAACATCTTGCAACTCATTCTCGTCCCACGGTCCCCACATCGAGTCATTCTCCCACTGTTGCAGGAGTTCGTCATCTACCTCACCAACAAAATACCCAACCTCTTCGCCTTCCACTTTAGTAGGGAAGTTAATATTTTCAAAAGGATGAATGTTAAGAAGGGCTAGTGGGTAGGGAATATACCCTTGGGTTAGGTCGATTACATCATCCGCCCCTGGCCCTCGGTAGGGTGAGAGGTAGAACGCAATCTCATCAGCAGTCCATGGGGGGTTTTGGTATTCAGAATCATCCCATAACCCGATCGAATACACTGACCGTGTATCATCATCATTCCTCATTGTTACAAGCCTGCAAGTGAGAGAGATAATATGGAATAGTGGATTAAAAACTGAAGTAACACTCAAAAAGAAGAAAAAAAACAGAAATGGATGAAAATAACAATAAACAAAATGCATGAATTGAAAAGATTACGACAAGTTGAGGACTCACTTTGGTGTTTTAGGTAGATGAGTAGTTGGGCTCATCCAGTTGGATGTACTCAACTTTTGTTTGGAAGTTTTCCAAGAATGGCTTTAAACTTTGGCCATTAACCTTGCAACTCTCATCGTTCTTTGGATTTATCAGCTCGACGGCCCCATGTGGAAAGACAGATTTGACAATGAATGGACCAGTCCACCGGGATCGGAGCTTTCCTAGGAAAAAGAGAAGGCAAGAGTCATATAACAAGTCCTTCTACCCCGGCTCGAATGGTTTATGAAAGATCGTTTGGTCATAGTGAGCCTTAAACCTCTCCTTGTTCAACTTTACAGAGTCATACGCATCTCTACAGATTTCCTCAAGCTCTGCAAGTTGGAGTTTCCGTAATTGACCTCCCTCTTTAATATCAAAGTTTGGCGAGTGTGTCGCCCAATATACTTTATGTTCGATCTCAACAGGGAGGTGACATGCTTTTCCATACACTAGCCTATACGAGGATATGCCCAGGTTTGTTTTATAAGCGGTACAGTATGCCCATAGGCCATCGGTCAACTTGTATGCCCAATCTTTCCTGTTTGAGCTAACCATTTTTTCGAGAATGTGTTTTATTTATCAGTTAACTAACTCTGCCTGCATGTTAGTTTGTGGGTGGTAGGCTAAAACAATCTTGTGATTGACCCCATACTTCTTAAGGAGTGGTTCTAAGGGCCTATTATAGAAGTGCTTGCCTTGGTCACTTATTAATGCCCTCGGGGTTCCGAAACACGACAGAATATGTTCTTTTAGAAATGACATTATTGTTCTGTGGTCATTTAGTCTTGTCGAAATTGCCTCTACCCATTTTGATACATATTCCACAGTTAGAAGTATGTATTCGCAGTTGTTCAATTTCGGGAACAGGCCCATAAAATTATGCCCCAACAATTGAATATTTCAATTGTGATTATGGGAGTTAAAGGCATAGAATTTTGTTTTGAAATTGTTCCAAGATTTTGACAGCATTGGCACGATTTGCAAAAGGAGTAGGCATCTTTAAACACGGTGGGCCAGTAGAAATCGCTGTGTAAGATTTTTTGTGCGGTCTTTTGTGAAGCGAAATGGCCACCGCAGGCTTCAGAATGGCATGAGGCTAGGATTACAGTTATATCCTTATTCGGAATGCAATGTCTGATGACCTAATCAGAGCAATATTTGAAAAGGTATAGGTCATCAAAGAAAAAGTGACGCGCGAACGAGAGGAATCTTTTCCTATCCTGATTTGACCAATGCCCGGGGGTTTCTCCCGTGACCAGATAGTTTACAATATCTGCATACCATGGAAAACTAGAAACAGCCAGTAACTATTCATTTGGGAATTCTTCTTTAATCGGTGTCGGCTCAGTCCTATCAATAAAGGTTAACCTGGATAGATGGTCAGCGACCACATTCTCGACTCCTTTCTTGTCCTTAATGGTTAGGTCAAATTCTTGGAGTAGTAGTATCTACCTAATGAGTCTTTGTTTTGCATTTTTCTTAGATAATAGTTATTTAAGTGCCGAATGGTCTGTGAAATAGACTATTGGTGATCTTATGAGGTACGATCGAAACTTTTCCAAGGCAAAGACTATAGCTAACAACTCTTTCTCAGTCGCAGTGTAGTTCATTTGAGCATCGTTCAGGGTTTTGCTAGCGTAATATATAACATAAGGTTTGTAATCTTTCCTCTAGCCTAGGACTGCGCCAATGGCATAATCACTAGCATCGCACATTAATTCGAAAGGGAGACTCTAATCGGGAGCTCGAATAATAGGTGCAGTTGTGAGGAGTTGCTTTAGTGTATCAAAAGATGTTTGACAGGCATCCGACCACTCGAAAGGTACGTCTTTGACAAACAATTGACAGAGTGATCGGGAAATGACACTAAAGTTTTGGATAAACCTATAAAAACTCGTATGTCCCAGGAAAGAGCGGATATCTCTAACTGTGTAGGTAGCAGGAAGGTTTGAGATTATATCAATTTTTACCTTATCTACCTGGATACCTTTGTCAGAAATTATGTAGCCGAGGACTATCCCACTGGTCACCATGAAATGGCACTTTTCCCAATTTAACACCAAGTGTTTGTCCTCACATCGTGTTAACACACATTTAAGATTTTCTAAGCAATTGTCGAAGCTATGACCGAACACAGAAAAATCATCCATAAAAACTTCCACTATCTGCTCGACCATATCACTAAATATACTGAGCATGCACCATTGGAAAGTAGCAGGTGCATTGCATAAACCGAATAGCATTCGTCGGTAGGTGAAGGTACCGAAAGGACACGTGAAAGTCATTTTCTCCTAATCTTCAGCAGCCATTTCGATATGATTATAACCACTGTATCCATCTAAAAAGCAGTAGTATTTATGACCTGCCACTCGTTCTAGCATTTGGTCCATGAATGGTAAAGGAAAGTGGTCTTTCTGGGTCATAGTGTTCAATTTTTGGCAATCGTTATGCATCCTCCATCCGGTGGGGACGCGTGTCAATACTAATTCGCCATCTTTATTAGGAATAACCGTTGTGCCCGCTTTTTTAGGGACTACTTGGGTCAGACTGACCCAAGGACTATCAAATATTGGATATATGATCCCAGCATCAAGTAGTTTCAAAACTTCCTTTTTAACCACTTCTTGCATGTTGGGATTCAGACGCCTTTGCATTTGTCGTGACGGTTTAGCGTCTTCCTCCAAATACATTTTATGGGTGCAAATGGACGGACTTATTCCTTTAAGGTCAACAATCGTCCATCCCAATGCTCCCTTATGTTGTTTCAGCATTTGAATTAGTTTACCCTCTTGCTCTTTACTTAGAGTGGATGATATGATAACAGGATACGTCTTTTCAATCCCTAGGAAAGTGTATTTGATCTCCTTAGGAAGCTACTTTAATTCCAAGTTGGGAAACTAAAAATTTGAGGGCATAACTAATTTTGTTTTTAGAGGCAACAGTTCATATGGTATTTCCCACATGCATTCAGCTCTATCCTCCTCTTTCATTTCCATCATGAGGCAAGTTTGGTTTAAGTCGACATCCAGTAGAATAGAGTTTTTAGGTTGATAGACAACATCAAATTGTGACATAACTACCTCCAAAGGATCTTTATAATCGACAACATCAGCCTCATCTTCGATGACCGTCTCAATGAAGTTTACTTCCTCCTCATCCTCGAATTCTTCAGGTCGGGGAATTGAAAAGATTTTGACGTTTAAAGTCATATTCCCGAATACGATGGTCATTATACCACTTTTTATTTTTATCGTGGCATTGATTGTGTTAAGGAATGGACGTCCAAAAATTTCTAGGATTTGTGCACATAGATTGGACAACGGTATAGTGTCTAAGATTACAAAATCAACCGGGAAGACAAACGAGTCTATTTGCATGAAGACGTCCTCCAATACCCCTCTATGGTGTTTTACTGACCTATCTGCCAGTTATAACGCAACTTGAGTAGGTTTGAGTTCACCTAACCCTAGTTGTTTATAGACTGAATATGGCAGCAGGTTTACACTCGCTCCTAAGTCGAGGAGTGCATTGTCTATTCACTGATTCCCAATTTGACATGAGGCAGTGGGAGTACCAGGCTCTTTGAGCTTTGGGGGTAATTCATTTTGAATGATTGCGCTTGCTTAGCAAGCGACATAGGCGTGTTTCTTCACACTCTACTGCCTCTTGACCGTGCATAAATCTTTAAGATAATTAGCGTAGGCCGATACTTGTTTGATTGCATCAAGGAGTAGAAGGTTTATTTTAACTTGTTTGAACAGTTCCAAGAACTCCTGATTCTTTATCTCGTTTTTGGGTTTCTTTAGCCTTTGAGGGTAAGGCGCGGAGAAATGGCATTTTGGTAATTCATCATTAACGGGATCCTTTCCAGGCCTTCTCTCAACTTCTTCTACTTCTTTAAGAGCTTCATCATTTAATTCTAATGGTTCGTTGTTAGTAGGTGGCTCCTCTTCTTGAGTAGATGGTTGCTCTCTATTCACCACTTCATCCTCTTCATACTCTTCAGGTGTAGAAAGAGGCATGTTCTGCACTATAATCTTGCCGCTTCTCAAATTAGTCACGGCTTTAGCATGTTCTTGATTATTGGGACCATTATTGTATCCCTTAGGGTTTGGAAGTAGTTGGGCGGGAAATGTTCCACCCGATCCCTCTTGTCGTGCATCTATTCTCTCTAACGTTGCAGACATCTTGCTCATCATTTGAATTAATTGCTACGTTAGTTTTACATTAGCGAGTGGATCTTCCTCTTGTACCTTTTTGTGCAATGGCACGTAGACATTAGACTGTTGATTATTAGAGGGCTGAGCTTGATTATAGTTATTAGATCTGTTTTGATTGAATTGTTGGGATTGCCTATTGTATTGCCCTTGATATTGATTATTGTTGTAAGGCTGTTGCTGATATTGATTTTGGGTCCCAGTGTCGTTCTTCCAATCAAAACTGGGGTGATTCCATTGATTGTTATTGTTTTGAAAATTATTATTGTTATTATAGGAATTCCCTGCCCCTCTGTATCCTTGCATGTCGTAAATCTCCATGGGGGCTTGTTCTTGAAAATACAGCACATTAGGATAGTATTGAGTCGTGTGTCTCAACATATTGCATGTGCAGCATGGTTCTTCAGGTAAAACCTGCCTAGAACTCTCTCCTCTCACCCCTAATTCTTCTACTTTCCTCGCTAGTTCTTCGTATTTTGTCATGAGGTTTTCTTCAGTTTTTAACTGATATATGCTTTTCTCCTCTCCTCTTAATGGATGTGCGCGTGAAATGTCTTCAGAGTTAGACCATTCATGAGCATGTTCGGCCAACCACTCGAAGTGGGCTTCAGCCTCTTCGGTGTTTTTGCTAAGAAATGTCCCTGCTCTTGGTTTCAACCAACTTTTTCGTTTTACCATTTAGTCCTTCATAAAAGAAGCTGATGGTTCGCCACTCCTCATACCCGTGATGTGGGCATGAGAGAAACAAATCTTTGAAACGCTCCTAAGTTTGAGTAAAGGTTTCATTGCTCTTTTTTTTATAGGAATTTATTTGACGCTTTAGCTCAGTGGTCATGCGAGGTGGGAAAAATGTCGTTAAGAACGCAGTGTTCATCACATGTCAGGTGAAGATCAAATTTGGCTTGAGAGATAATAGCCATTGTTTAGCTTTGTCTTTCAAGGTTAAAGGGAAAAGCATTAAGCATGTGACATAGGACAGTTTTGGGTGAACATTTTGCAAACGTCCTCGAAATCCTTGACGTGTAGATATGCCTTCTCGCTCTCCATTTCATGAAAGGTTGGAAGAAGTTGAATCATTCAATTGCGAAATTGGAATTCACCTACATGGGGTGGAATGAGAATACATGAAAGTGTAGGTGTGTGTTCGGGTTGTATGAGATCGCATAAGGGACGCAACGAATCATCAATAGGCACAACCATGTTCTCACCATTTTCACTTTGATTCTCACCCATGGAGTCTGTAGGTGTGGCTATAGGATTAATAGAACTAGAGGAATCATATGAGTATAATGGATTTTCAAAAATTCCTTCGATGGAATTATCGAACATGAAAGGACAGCTCTGTAGACACCCCAATTTTAACCGACCATCGAATTCAGGGGATGGTTACCTCTAAGGCCGATGATGACAGTGCCCGATGAGATTTGAAGGTCTTCCAAGTAATTCCAAATCTTCTCCAAAAATTCTTCAGTCCCAATCAAAGTTTTCAAAAGGAAAAGGGAGAAATAGGGTGTTCGGGAAACCCCGATCTGAAGTGCATATGAGAAAAATAGGTTGAAAATGGATTTCAAAATAAAAAAATAAAAATATATAAATATATGTATATATAAGAATTTTGAAAAGAAAAACAAAAAGAGAGAAAATGAAATAATAGAAAAGAATTTTGAAAAGAAATAAATAGGAGAGAGAGAGAAAAGATTTAAAAAAAAAAATAATAATAATAATAATAATAAATAAAAGTACAAGTAATCTATTTGTAAGCTATTTAAGAATATACTAGTATAAGGTATATTTTAAGTATGTTAGTATAAAGTATATATTAGTATAAGTATAAATCGAGAATATTTTTGAAAAAAAATGAATAAATAAAAGAAAATGGAATTCAGTTAGCCGCGGTACACGACAAAGCCGGCAGCACTCGCTGAGTGCCCCGCCGACATTCATTGAGTGCCGCTTGGCACTCAGTGAGTGCCGCAGACAAATCGTCGAGTGCCGCCCATTGTAACAGTCTATTTTTCTCATATATTCTAGAAGAAATCCTTGCACATAGGTTTTCACCCAAATTTACCTAATTGACCCTTTGAGGGTAGTCTATATAAAGAGGCCTTCACCTCCATTAAAAGGATCTTCTTCCATTTTTCTTGTTGGGCAAGAAATATATTGAAATATAGAGAGAGAATTGAGAAAGACTAAGAAGACTTTGAAGAAAACAAGAACTTTTTGAAGAATTTGAAGGAGAATTTGAAGAATTTGGAAATTCTTTATCAACAACCAAGAAATCCTTGAGGTCATGGAGGTAACCTTCCAATCCCATCTAGATTTAGGTTGTAATTCAATCACAAATTCATAGATCTAGGACTTTTACACATTTTCAAAACCTCTATTCCTACCTCATTTCATCACACACCACATAGAATTTGTGATTGAATCTCATGATGGTTCATTATCTTGGATCTAAATAAGCCTTGGGTTTAAAAGTATGAGTTGGTTTTTTTTGTTGAAGAATTTTCCCTCTTGAATTTTCTTAAGTGAAACTTGATTTCTTTAAATTTCTACTTTCCTTTTGAGATTCATAAGATTTTATATATCTTAATGAGTCTCTTTGAGTTTGATTCTTTAGTTTCTTATGATCCTATAATCCATATGGAGATTAAAGTGAATCATAGTCATATCTACACATAGTTGGTTGGGTTCAAGTCTTAGCTCATTACTTGGATCTCCCTACTAGGGATCCTATGGAATCCATACTATATTCCATAGAGATTTGAATATATTTGGGTCTTATTCAGTCTCCAAGGACCATTAATTTGTGACGAGAATGGCATGTCATAGTTTTAATTTTATCAAAGATCATATGTTTGAGAGAGGATTTAGATGTAAGTTTTCATAGCTTGTTTGTTGCAATCTAAGAAACTTGAATATTCAAAGGTCCATAAGATTGAATAAGGCTTTAGGGCTCTCTTACTAGATTTTCAAATATGAGATCTATGATAGAGATCCATTAAGGTTAAATCTATGAATCTCTTTGTATTTCATCACTTACTCCAATAATCATAATCATGCTTGATCCTAGTTCTCTCTAGAATCATGGATCAAGTTTGATTCAAAATATGAACACTATTCTAACAATGGTGCAGTGAATCCTTAAATCCACTGTGATTAAAGATTTTTCATTAAATCATGGTCCATTGAAATGAGATGAGACCAATTGGAGGATGTTCATAACACACTTAAGTACCTCTGTGATTTTTTGTCTTGAAGAAAATCCATGTTTAAAATGGTTTGGTCTTATGATTTCAAAACAAGCTACTCTCTGTCCAGAATTCCAGAACAGTGAATCCATTTTAAAATTAATAAATCAGAACCTTAAAGGAACTTTCTTGGCCTCCAATAAATTTTTCTAGGTAGTTCAATGTGTAGGAATATACCCTAAAAAGATCTAAGTGTTTCTCATTTGTTTACTATTTTTAGAAAATCACACAAAATCTCTGGACAGAGAGTTGTAGATTCCTGAGTGATGCCAAGTATTTTCCTTGTTCCCAGAGATCTAACCGTTCAAACCTTAATTTTCTTTTTGGGTTGGAAACTAGACTCATAGAGGTACATCATATTCAAAAATCACTAAGATCCAACCGTTGTAAGTATGGTTTTTCTATCTTTGAAAATCTGATCTGCTCTCTGTAATTCATGAGAAACTGTCATTGTTTTGTCTAATCTTATTTAATTCAACTTAAATGGTTTCCGAAATGCCTTAGGATCCAGATCAAGTTTTGAATAATGATAATTAAGTCTAAATCCAGAGGCTAAGTGGTCCAAGTTAGTGAATAATTCATAGCCTGTCTTATACATATCCATGCATTCATCCATGTATATTGTTACTTGTAATTAAGATCTAGCTCTAGGTTGTTTTGCCCCTAATTGAACCTAGTTGCGAGTTCCTTATAATCATGTTGGGATTATACCACCTCTATATGGATATTGCATTGGCTCCTAGTTGAGACTTGCATATCTATAGAGGTGATATGTTCTCAACTAATCAGAAGGAACCCATAAGTAGGTCAATTCTTTCTATGCTTAATAGATTTAAGTTAGAAATTTAGGATCGATTATTTAATATCTTGTTTAAAATATGCAGACTAAACCTCTTGACCCTTCTCTCTAGTTTACTTTACTTCTTTGATTTTAATTGATTTTTAACTCCATGTGTGACACCTTAGATTAGGTCTTGCTTTATGTGTATATGTGATTAGAGACACTCTCTTAGGATTCTTATTCTTGCATGCATTACATGTTTCTATTTCGCGGCCGGATCCCAGGTATGTTTCCTAGTTCCCTATTTGCATGTCATCTTGCTTTCTATTTGAGTTATGTGGCTTATGAATGATATTTTACCGTTAGCATTCTTGCACCCTTTCCAACAAGTTTTTGCAATGTATATTTATATATATATATTATTTGAGGGCATGCTTAGATTAATAATTCAATTAAAAAGGATGATGAGTAGAGGCCTATCGTGAGATAGGATGAGGGGGGGTATTTTAGTCCGCCGGGCTCCTTCCCCTCTCATTCCATAATCCCCGGACCCAGTTTATCTTTGGTTTCGCAAAAGATCGGTTTGCTTTTAAAATGGTTTCTTAATTTTCCTTTTAAAAATTAAGTGGCGACTCGTCTTTGAATTTGAAAAGAAATTGTTTTAAAATTAAAAGTGGGCCCAAATGCCGGTATCCACAATCTGGCGACTCTGCTAGGGATCGAACCCAGAATATCTGGTTTCGCCGACCCGAATTTCTGATTTTGGGTTCACTCAAGGATTAGACTTGAAAGCATCATTTGAATCGAATTAATTAATTTTTGTTTGCCCGTTGCATTGCACTTGCATGTCCACAAAACTATGACCTTGGAGGCTCGGGGCAACCCGGTCGGTTAAGCCATCATGGGACTGTGTGATCATCCTTGATCTCATACCATGTGTTGGTATATAAAGCATCCTATCGGGTGTGTGTCAAGGGTCCCTTATTTGACCAAAACCCAGCCTTTGCATGATAGCTTCTATCGAACCTTTCAAAAAATAGGAAATCAATTCTTGATTAGGATTATGTGCTAGGAAGTTTTGTATGCCCGGAAGGGATTATTTGAGATGATGACGATGCTTGCTTAATGTAGAATGTATAACCTTTTAATCACTTTTGAGCAATTCCTCTTCATGTCTCATGACATTTGAGAAGATGCGAATCTTGATTAAAAGATTACACTTCTTATATTTTGTTAGCTAAGCATCATTGACCTTGTTTGCGTCTGAATTCATAAAAAGTACGATAAGTATCTAATCATGTGATACTCCTACCCAAGAATCCAAAGTTCATTGTTTATGATAGATTTTTTATTAATCATCATCTTTGATCCAAAAAAAATGTTTTGAAAAATCACCCTTCCAAAGAAAAGGTCTAAGCTTCATATTCTTTAATCAAGTAAAACCCAATCATCTTTTATTGAGAAATATTTTCACGCCCTCACTTTCAAAGGAAAAATCCAAAAATCTTGGGAATCATTTTTGGGAGAAATGCTTCTCAAATGAATTTCAAAGAAAAATTTTAGTCCAATCATCTTTGTTGAGAAATGTTTAACATCCTCGTTTTCAAAGAATTCCTAAGAAATGTTTTCAAAAGTTTTGATCACCTAAGAAATACTTTCCAAATAAATTTCAAAATTTTAATACTTAATAGGGGTAATGAGGATCGCAATGAAATGATAAATTGGCGTACTTAACATGGATGAGGATTTTAGGTGCTTATGTGCTTATATGTTAAGATTAGGAGTTCCTTTCAGTTTGGCATATAGAGTAGGCAAACATACACACACATACACATGCATCTCATCCATGTGACATTTGAATCATTCAAAGCATTTTCAAATTCTATCAAAATTTTGAAGTAAAAACAAATTTAAACTAGAGGCAAGATAGCATTGAATGCCAGGACAGTTTGGGTCAGGGATTCGAGTGCAAGGTTAGTAAGAAGAGAGCTAGAGACAGAAAGAGAAATGGACCAAGAACAGCATGCTGCAGAAATAGCACAGTTAAAAGAGAATGGATCAAATGATGACTATGTTAGATGCACTAACCTGCCAAAGGCCAGTAATTGATCCACCAATAATCGATCCCTCTCCACCTAATCGAGTTGGGGAAGATGATTGGTTTGAGGATCTGGAACCACCTAGAGCTGATATAACTAGGGCAGAAAGGGAGAAGATTGAGAAAGCAGAGAAAGAGTGCATCGAGATGAAGGAGAAGGTGGAAAAACTAGAGAAAGTTGTCCGCAAGTCCAATGGGGTTGATAGCTACCTGCTAGAGCTAGAATGTCTGTTTGAAGGGGTTCAAGAGAAACTAACAGTCGGCTTCAAGATGCCCGAGATTTATAAGTTCGATGGTTCTAGCAATCCCAGAAACCACGTGAGGATGTGCATTGGGGCTTTTCAACCGAGTGGTCTGAGTCCTGCCATGATGGCCATGCTATTTCAACAAACTTTGACTAGGGTGGTGATGTTGTCAATATCAAGATATCAAAAGTATACTTTACTTTTCTAAAGATTTGCAGTGTGGAAGTAAAGGTCGAACCCACAGAGATTGATTACTACAGCGACTTAATTTTAAAACCTAAGTCTAATTAATTAGGAAAAACGGATTTGATTTTGAATTTAATTAAACTAATAACAATAAAAGTAAATCTAACTTATGAAAGCAATTAAAAGTGTTTTTAAATAATAATTAAAGGAAACCTAGGATTGCAAATCCACCACTAGCTTCATAATAGGAATATCTATGAATTACTTTAGCTTATTACGTTGGATGAATATGGGGAATTGTAGCTACAAGCCCAATTCCTCCGACAAGAAGATAATCATGGTTCAAGCACCAACATAATCCATCTTCGGGTAGCACGAATTATCTCACACTAAACTAGGGTTGTGATCTAATCCGTCTAACCTAGGCATGGACTATTCGGATACTTGATAGCACGAATCAATAAAGCATCATCACATGTAAACAATCTAAACAAGCACAGCAAGAATAGATCGTTGAGCACATCACAGTCAAAATAGATCTAAGACAAGAATAAATTCTGAAAGCAATGATTTAATCAGTAGTAGTACGATTTATTTATAAAAATCCTCTAAACATGTGACTGTCATCCATACATAATAAAACTAAAATAAAAACATAAATAAAACCCTATTACTCATCTAGGGCTTCATTGAAACCCTAGATCTATGATCTAGCCGTCCATGGGAGTAATAGATAGCAAGTAGTTGATGGAGGAGGCCATGGGAACCCTTGGTCTTCTTCTTCTTCTCCTTGCTTCCCTCTCTTCAATGGCTGGAAGTATGGTTGTAGAATGTGTGTATAATAATTGCCAACCCTCTAATTGAAGTAAAATAGAGTATATATAGATTTACAACAAGTTTTGGAAGCCTTTACAACTCGAAACGGACTGAAACTGATGTAATTTACAATCTGGACGTCATTCTGCAGTTTCGTTTGCACAGGAGTCTTCAGTACACTGAAATACGCAACTATGATTTTTCCTCATATCGCGCGAGCGGGTCGCGCGAGCGCGACATTTGGACCTTCGCGCGCGCGGATCGCGCGAGCGATTCTGGGGTTCTCGCGCGAGCAGATCACGCGAGCGATTTCTGGATTCTCGCGGGCGCGGGTCGCGCGCGCGACTTGGATTTTTCAGCTTCTTTCTTTCTGCTTTTTCACCCTGTTTAGCCTGGTTTAGTTGATTTCTTCCAAAACCTGTCAGAAACTAGAAAACGAAGTAAAAATATACAAAAACAGGATAAAATGTACTAACAAATGCTCGTTAAGGCGTATATTTAGGATTAGTTCTCTCCCGATCACACCCCCAAACCTACATTTTGCTAGTCCTCGAGCAAAACTAAAATAAAAACTACTAATAAAAATCGATTCCATTTTCGTATGGATCACGATTGCATTTAGCGTATGCAACAAGCCTTTTAAACCCCTAGGTGTCCCTAGTCGGACGAGTGAAGTCTCGTGAGGGTTCTCGTCAACAAGTAACCCACAACCATCTTTATTAACTTAAAAACTTAAAAAGTTTTATTCAAACAAAGAACATAATATTCAATACTCCTTATTATACAGCAAAGATCTGAGATAGAATAACGAACATAAAGAAATAGAATCAAACGTTCACCTACATCATGGAAAACAATCTCAAGCACATGCATCGTATAAATCAATAGAGTTTCTCATAAAATCGCACGTGTGTGATATGGTAGTCAAATGAACACGCGCTTGACATGAACTTGGAATAAAACCCGGATAACCGTCTAACTATGTCTCGACTACGAATCTCACAATGAATTACACTCTAAAATAAAACACTCAGAAACAGGTGTAATTTTTCTAAAATACGTGAGTAAAAGAAATATGTTTTCAAAACGAGAAATGCTCACATATGACTCGAAAAAGACGCATGACACGAAAGAATAGTAGTCTCATGGATAAGATACCAATAATCAAGAAAAATTAATTATTACCATGTTTTAATCCCCCTCCCATCGTTTTCATATCCAAACCATGTTCCCTAAGATCAAATAGGACTTTTCAAAGGTTGTAATGTGGCTCAGGTAATGAAAAATGATAGAACGGATATATTGGGTAGATTTAGAATGGCATTGTAAGGCATGTTCGATTTCTTTCATTCATCTCTTCTACCAACTTCATCTTTTCTTTCTCTTCATTCCTTTTCATTCATTTTTTTTCAACCTTCTCTTCTTTATTTTTTTCTTTTCCTTTTTCTTTTCTCGCTTCTCAAATGACTATGCATTGAATACCAAGCAACTACCCCAATAGCATCTTATTTTCTTCCTCCTTTTCAACACATCACCTTAACACTACTAAAAGGTGACAAATCTCTCAGTGATGAACTCCAAGTTTGTCAAGTCGGAGCAAAAACAAGGATAATGGTAATCAAAGAAAGAAATGGCATTTTAACGGCTCAAAGGGCAAACTAAGGAAATTTTATCTTTTATCGGCCGGCAATAAACAAAGAAGGCCTAAAATCATTTCCTAGGGTCATATGGTTCTTCAATGTTTACGACGGAAGATTATTTAGCATGGTAACAAATATTTTAACTTGACTATTAACCAAAACAAGAATAATGAGACTAAACAACAAGTTAATGCGCTATTTCAATGAAATTCGACAAACACAATGTATTTATAACCCTCAAAACAGAAAAGATAGGCTCAAAAGCTCACCGGGCTTAGTCTCCACCATGTGTTATCTAGAAATCCGAATCATATTATAGTTAACAACCAACATGTATCCCAATGACTACGTGCAGTGCATAAGTTTAGTGTGCAAATCTATGATATAAAACTATGATTCAAACAATACATAACTTAAAACATTTCAACATGACTTTAGTAAATATTTAACCACATATTCTCATGTTTACCATTCTATAACAATTCAAAGTTATTGAACAAGAAGTATCAAATTGATATTGCAAAAACGTTAGTACTATCGTTTATTTAAACACACTTGTGAAAATATTTTAAAATTTTAGTGCATAATAATGTGCATGTGTGATCGCATACCCCCAAACCTAAACCTTTCATTGTCCCTAATGAAACAATAAAACGAAAGAAAGGAGAGTACGTAAGAAAGGAACGATAATACCTCGATCTTTGACAAGCCTAGAATAGGTGAACACAAAGGAATATGGCTATAAAGTTCAATGTTACCTGTTACTTCTAAATAAACGAAAAGAAACTAACCAAAGAATATGAAAAGTAAATTAAACCAAAATATAACATATAAATCTAAAAACCAAGTTAAACTAAACTAAACTAGCAAAAGGAAAAGAAATAAAACGAAAAAATATAAATGTAATAAGGAAAACAACGACTAACTTGATCTAACGGAACCAACTAAACAAAAACAGAAAATAAACACAAATAAAATAGGCAGAGGGAAAGATATAGAAAACACAAGAAAATACCAGAAAAATGGGGAATCGCGCGAGCGGCCGTCGCGCGCGCGAATCCCAAAATTATTATTATTATTATTTTTTTTAAATGAAAATCGCGCCAGCGAGGGTCCTCGCGCCCGCGATATCAGGCGCGAGTAAATGCTGAGAGCTCATATAAGGAAAAGAAAGAAAAAGAATACTAAGGCACATTCTCGCGCCAGCGGACCGCGCGAGAATGGTTTTTCCATTTTTTTAACTAAAATTATGTATATATTATTAAAATAAATTAATTCCAACCCCCAAACCTATCCAGAATGTCCAAAACAGACACAAACAGACCCAAAAACGACCAAAAATAAGAAAAACGAATGAAATAAAGCTTGGGTTGCCTCCCAAGAAGCGCTAACTTTTACGTCTTTAGCTAGACCTTTCTAGCATAAGACTCACGGAGGCCGTAAATCGGACTGTGTACCCCTAAGGATGTCAGGAAGAGCTCGGTGGTAAGCAGAAATAACATCGCTTTGAATTAAATCGATTAACGGTTTGTCATTATGTTCGAATCGATTTCTTACCTTCCGAGTAGATTCCGCATTAGGGTCCACGAGATTAGGATTCATCCACTCATCATCGTCCGCTATATTATTTTTCCCACTCACCTTTATTTCTTTAGTTGGCTCAATATTCCGTTTTACCTCACCTTCCACCTTACCTAAGGAATCGTCGTTTTTAGGAGGTTGATCCATAGCGTTAAAAACGTTTAATTTTAAGTTCATGTTCCCAAATGACACTTTCATTACCCCCGTCCGACAGTTAACACGTGCGTTGGCGGTTGCTAAGAATGGACGGCCTAAGATGACAGGAGTATGTTTCCTAGCATCTAGCACCGGTTCGGTGTCAAGGACCATAAAATCTACAGGATAGAAACATTGATCAACTTTTACTAGCACGTCTTCAACGATTCCTCTAGGTATTTTGACAGAACGATCCGCTAACTGAATAGTAGCGGCCGTAGGTTTAAGTTCACCCAATCCTAGTTGTTTATAGACGTGATAGGGTATGAGATTAACACTAGCTCCTAAGTCAAGAAGAGCCCTATGAATGATAGTGTCACCTATGACACATGAAATCGTAGGCGTACCTGGATCTTTATATTTTGGAGGAGCGTGTTGGAATATAGAGCTTACTTTTTCCGTGAGGAAGACCTTTTTCGGAGTGTGACTCCGTATTTTTCGCTTTTGCGTACATAGGTCTTTTAAACATTTAGCATAAGCGGGAATTTGTTTTATAGCGTCGAGGAAAGGAATATTAATTTTAACTTGTTTGAACACCTCGAGTATATCCTCAACCTTAGACCCTTTCTTAGGCAAATGTGACGGTCCCTCAACGTTTGGTGGATATGGCATTCTTGGAATATAATTCGTTGAGACCGGTTCATTTTCTTTTCTACTTTGATTCACATCCTCACCTTTATCTTTATTCGAATTTAAATTTTTATTTTTCTCACCCCCATCCGGAGTTACAACAACTTCCTCATCTCGAGTAGTCGTCCTAGTCGAAACAACGTTCACACTCTCACTCGTACTACCCACTGCGTATTGCCCCTTAGGTTGCTGAGTAGGTTGACTCGGCAACTTACTCTCAGTTAAACGGTTTAATGTATTAACAATTTGCCCTACTTGGGACTCCAGTTTTGCGATGGATTGTGTGTGAGAGTGTACTAACTGAACCACCGAACCAAAGTTTTCAAGTGAGGCCAACACCTTCTCCTCAAAGGCATTATTGCGTGGAGGTGGAGGAGGTGGTTGGTATTGACCTTGTTGGTATTGGGGTCGGTACGTATTAGGAAAATTAGTCGACCTAGGATTATAATTATTTTGTGGGAATTGTTGCATAGAATTAACGTGTTGTTCAACAAATTCCGGATATTGAGATGCAGAAGGACATGTAAAGATATTATGTGACGGTTCAGAACATAATGCACATACTTCTAAAGAGGATGGATTAGACGGTTTGTTCATTTGCATAAGTCGGTCAAGTTTTCTATTTAATTCTTGTATTTGAATTGATTGACTTGACTCAACTGTCACCTCTCGCTTAGGTTGAAGGTACCCCTCAGAACGTACTGACACAACCTGATGCATCGAATTCTCGCTTAACGTTTCAAAATATTTTCCAGGCCTCGTCGGCGCTTTTGTGTAGGAAAGTTCCCGCACAAACGGCATCGACGATATTCCTAACAGAGGGAATAAGCCCCTCGTAGAAGACTTGAACCAATTGCCACTTGGGAACCTGATGATGTGGACACGAACGCAATAATTCTTTAAATTTTTCCCACGTGTCATAAAGAGTCTCCCCATCTTGCATCACAAAATTAGTTATATCTTTTCTTATCTTATTTGTACGCATAATAGGGAAAAACTTTTGTAAAAAGGCGGTGTGTAAGGCTTCCCATGTTTTTATTGTGTTTGGCTCCAAAGATTGAAGCCAATATTTAGCTTTGTCCCTTAAAGAGAATGGGAAGAGCCGCAATTTTAATTCATCATTATTTAGGTTTTGTATTTTCAAAGTAGAGCATATACCCTGAAAATCTCCTAAGTGTTGGTAAGGGTCTTCATTTAGACGGCCATGGAAGGAAGGTAGTAGCGAGATCGTAGACGACTTAATCTCAAAGTGCGATGCCGTCGCCTCCGGTAATTCGATACCGGCTTGTGGTGTGTAAGTAGTAGGAATAAAATAATTTATAAGTGGAGGTGGTGGCGGTATATTAAGATTGTTCATATTCGCACCATCATTTTGATTGTTTTCGTTATTATTTCCAATGTCTGCCATTTTAATCGGTTCAATTTGAAAAGTTCGAGTTTTCCTTAACCGTTCACGGGTACTCTGAATTTCGGCCTCAAACAACGACGACGGAATCGGAGTTGATTCGTCGTCTTGCAACCTAGCTCTAGAAGCTTGGGTTGTGGACTTACTAGTTCTTAAGGTACGTTCAAGTTCAAGATCGAAAGATTTTAAATCTGGTTTATTTGAACGTGTACCCAACATAAACTAAAACAAAAGAAAAGAAACTAAAAAATTAACTAACAAAAGAAACAAATAGCAATCACGCAAGTAAGACGACAATCAAGCACACAGTACTACTATGATGCATGAATATTATCCTGTAATGCAATGACCGCGTCAAGCCCAGCGCCCCGGGTTTCCTAGCTAATGCAGTGCAATTAACCCTAAACTAATGCAAATAGTGCGTCACAGCGCCCTGACTTACAGCGGTTTAAAGTGAATTCCAAAGGAAGCAATTTATTTAATTGTATTTATATTTTTATTAGCGTAAGCTCCTTTGATGTAATTAGCTGCTCCACTCGGAAACGTTGACTACAAAATAAAAAAAAACAAGTTAGTAACTAAAAACAAAAACAGAAAATAAGAAAAATAAAAACTAATCTAATATTTACGAATTAACTAAACTACGATTATAAAACTAAGAGTAGTAATACAATCCCCGGCAACGGCGCCAAAAATTGATGTTGTCAATATCAAGATATCAAAAGTATACTTTACTTTTCTAAAGATTTGCAGTGTGGAAGTAAAGGTCGAACCCACAGAGATTGATTACTACAGCGACTTAATTTTAAAACCTAAGTCTAATTAATTAGGAAAAACGGATTTGATTTTGAATTTAATTAAACTAATAACAATAAAAGTAAATCTAACTTATGAAAGCAATTAAAAGTGTTTTTAAATAATATTTAAAGGAAACCTAGGATTGCAAATCCACCACTAGCTTCATAATAGGAATATCTATGAATTACTTTAGCTTATTACGTTGGATGAATATGGGGAATTGTAGCTACAAGCCCAATTCCTCCGACAAGAAGATAATCATGATTCAAGCACCAACATAATCCATCTTCGGGTAGCACAAATTATCTCACACTAAACTAGGGTTGTGATCTAATCCGTCTAACCTAGGTATGGACTATTCGGATACTTGATAGCACGAATCAATAAAGCACCATCACATGTAAACAATCTAAACAAGCACAGTAAGAATAGATCGTTGAGCACATCACAGTCAAAATAGATCTAAGACAAGAATAAATTCTGAAAGCAATGATTTAATCAGTAGTAGTACGATTTATTTATAAAAATCCTCTAAACATGTGACTGTCATCCATACATAATAAAACTAAAAAAAAAACATAAATAAAACCCTATTACTCATCTAGGGCTTCATTGAAACCCTAGATCTATGATCTAGCCGTCCATGGGAGTAATAGATAGCAAGTAGTTGATGGAGGAGGCCATGGGAACCCTTGGTCTTCTTCTTCTTCTCCTTGCTTCCCTCTCTTCAATGGCTGGAAGTATGGTTGTAGAATGTGTGTATAATAATTGCCAACCCTCTAATTGAAGTAAAATAGAGTATATATAGATTTACAACAAGTTTTGGAAGCCTTTACAACTCGAAACGGACTGAAACTGATGTAATTTACAATCTGGACGTCATTCTGCAGTTTCGTTTGCACAGGAGTCTTCAGTACACTGAAATACGCAACTATGATTTTTCCTCATATCGCGCGAGCGGGTCGCGCGAGCGCGACATTTGGACCTTCGCGCGCGCGGATCGCGCGAGCGATTCTGGGGTTCTCGCGCGAGCGATTTCTGGATTCTCGCGGGCGCGGGTCGCGCGCGCGACTTGGATTTTTCAGCTTCTTTCTTTCTGCTTTTTCACCCTGTTTAGCCTGGTTTAGTTGATTTCTTCAAAAACCTGTCAGAAACTAGAAAACGAAGTAAAAATATACAAAAACAGGATAAAATGTACTAACAAATGCTCGTTAAGGCGTATATTTAGGATTAGTTCTCTCCCGATCAGGTGGCTTTGTCCTGGTATTTCATGATGGAGCCAAGTAAAACTCGCGTGTGGGAAGAAGTTGTGAAAGCCTTTGTCACCCAGTATGAATACAATTAAGAGCTTAATGTAACCGTGAGGGATTTGGAGACGACTACGCAAGAACATAAAGAATCATTTGCTGAGTTTCTGTCTCACTAAAGGGAAAAGACCGCAAAGATGACCCTAAGGCTATTTAAAAAGGAACAGATCTGAATCATAGTAAAGAATCTACAAAGTGTCTATCAAGAGAAGCTTATGTATCAGTGCATCCACACTTTTGTAGAATTATTTGAGATTGGAACAAGGATCGAGGACGCAATCAAGGATGGAAGGATTAAGAAGGAGGAGTCCCAGGGGAACTGCTCTAGAAGACCGTTTTATGGAGGGAACACGGGAAACCAGCTAGCGACTGATGTCAATGTTTTGAGAAAGAAAGGTGCACTAAGACCAAGATTGGGAGGACAACCACGTCAGTTCACTGATTTAGGGATCTCATTGACCACCACTCTCAAGCGATTGATGGAAAAAGGATATCTAAATCCGCTAGACCCAAGGCCAATACCTGATCCCCTCCCACCAGGCTTCAATGCAAACCTTTAGTGCGAATTCCACTAGGCTCATGGCCATACAACCGACCGATGCATGAGGTTAAGGCATGAAGTACAAAATCTAATTGATAACAAGACCATTTCCCCTCTGCCTGCATTTCGGCCACATGTGACCCGAAACCCGCTCCCCAATCATCATGCTGTACCACCACCACAGAACATCAATCTATTAGATGTTGGGAAGGAGGTCTTCGATCCGTCTGTGTTGATCATACCTGTAGGAAAAGCTACCAAAGCTTATGAATTCCCAAAAGATAAGAGGATTTGCCTTATAGTAGTCGAGGAAGAGGATTGGCTGATAGGAGGAGAAGAGGAACAATCATTGAGGAAGATATGGACAATGAAATCCTCTAAATCAATTGGTGGGATCCAAACAATCCTACTGATAACTCCAATTAGGAGGAGGAGATGTACAGTGCCACAGACGGTCTGTGGTCCGAAGGAGAAGAAGAGGGAAATGCTGAAGAAGTGGTCAATCATGCCAAGCTGCGTGGGTTAGATGGGAATGATTTAGAAAAAGGGAAAGAGAAGGATCTTGAAGAAAATATAGAAGAAGGTCAAGCGTTACACAAACAATTCATCAAGAAAGGAGGAGATTTCCCCTACTGTGGCTTTCCAGAGCCATGGGTGGACTGCAAAGATAAATACTTAAAGCAAGGGTTTGAGATCTCTTTCTTACATAAACTCGCTGACTATGAAGATCCGTACCTATAAGCGCCCACAGAACCAATTTCAGTTTAAGATTGGATTTGTGCACTAGATGGTCTAGCTATGAGGAACCTTTTTAATGACGAAGGTAGTAAAACCGAGGAGAGCGGTCAAAAGAAGATCACAAAAGTGAAGATTGGGAAAGAACGGATGGGAGAAATACTGAAGGAAGAGATCAGGGGGAAAAAGCAAGGAAGGAGAAGCCGAAAAATGGAGGAGAGACAGAACCAGGGGATTCGCCAATAGGTCCTCGAGTCTAGTGATAGGATTCCCCTACCCCGGAAGTCTGTAATGGCCAGTATGAGCCAAACTCTTTTAAATTTATGCTATCAATGAATGTGATTGATTCTGCTTACTTGATTCTGCTTAATGATTATAATAGCTATGAAAAAGGAAATGAACTTGCATGCAAAATCATTGAGGAAACCTTGGCAATTGACTTAGGAAATGAAGAAGATTCTCAAAGTGTTTCTTTTCATATTTCACTCAATGACGATAAAAGCATAAAACTTGATCTCATTGCTAAAAGAATACAAGGATGGTTTTACCTGGTCCTATAATGATATGCCAAGAATAGATTCAGAGATTATCCAACATTACCCCTTTTATACCAAGCCTAAAGCCATAAACTTGGTCCCTGAGTTGTAGCCAGATGTTTTAAATGAACTTCTTATTCGTCAAAAAAAAAATAATAATAATAATAAATAAATAAATAAATAAAATTAGAAATAAAGTTTTGAAAGCATCAATCAATTTCAAAATTTTGTGAAAAACTCAATGCAGTCAAGTGAGCCTAAAGCAATGCAGAAATATCTTTGAGAAAACAAAACAAAGAGAGATTTGGATAGCTGATGATAAAAGTATGATTATAAACACAATGTGCTATGAGGGTCATAAAGATTGACTGGCTAGTGAAAAAAAGGGTCAACCGTAAAAAAAAATCATGCTATACAAAGGTTACCACAAGTGATACGCACTCACTGGACCCAAATGGTAATATGGCTCGAAAAGCCAGCAATTCTTTAAGCCTTATTCTTTCAAGACCTCCAGAGTAGATGAACTACGTTTTGACCTGATTCTCATTCGGGGATACGTAGGCAGCCTACAAGGTTTGGTCACAATCACATACACACAGTCAATTATTGCACTTTTTCAGGCCTTAACCAAACTATTACAGGACCTGATGCCCATTTGAGGATAAGTAGGCGGGTCTCCCAAGGCCCTCGGTCCAAAGAAGAAACCTAACCGATTCATGGAATTTACTTAAAAACAAGGGGCAAACTATCGTTTGCCAGAGGCCACGTTAACTCCCTCAAACCAAGACAAACTTCGTTTGCCTAGCATTCCCAAGCCCCCTATCAAACTAGGGGCAAACTTTCATTTGCTAAATAAGATATCTCTGGATTTATTGGCTTTCCAAATAAGGATCAAGTGTGGACATCATGAAAATTCTTGAGGATAAGAGTTGATAGTTTTCATGCATAAATCTGAAATTGATTTAAGATAAAAAGAAACATGAAAAGAAGACTTCTTCATTATCATAAAGTCAATCGCAAAAGAAGATGCAATGAAAGAATACCATAGGATGATAATTTTCTAAAATTAATCAGAAAAGCACAACGAAAAGGAAGCAGAATTGGTCACAATATTTTGAAAAATACGTGTTTCTCTACTCAGTTAAGTCTACCTTCTTGAAGTCCGAAAGATACATTCCTCAGAGGGATCAACAAGAATTGGAAATTTCAAAAGAAGTATAATAGCATGGAGGTCAAGAAGTCAAATCTCGCTCAGCCAAGGAAATCGAATAGAGATCGAATAATACTCTCAGAAAGAACAGAATCATGTAAATATTCTCAAAAAGATCGAGCTTCTAAACCATGCAAGCTAATCAACAGATGTACCGGAAAGACTTTTGAACTTGTCCATAGTCAAAAGGGAAATCAGTGAGTAGAAAAGCGAGGTTGTCATAAGGAACTGGCTCGTACTTCTTCTTCTTCTTGCTTGAATCACCTAAACTGCTGTTCATGGAAACTAATCTATCAAAAAAAAAAGAAGAATTTTGAAAAAAAAAGAAGATAAATCCGGGATAAGAAGCACATGAACATCTCTTCAGCTAGAATAGCCCTAAGGCAATTCTTTTGGGGCTGGGTCAGCTCCGATCAAATCCTCGATCTTGGTATAAGTCGTCTATCACAGCCTATAAGTCACCGATCAAATCCTCGGTCTTGGTTTAAGTCGTCTATCGCAGCCTATAAGTCACTAATCAAATCCTCGGTCTTGGTTTAAGTCGTTTATCGCAGCCTATAAGTCACCGATCAAATCCTCGGTCTTGGTTTAAGTCGTCCATCACAGCCTATAAGTCACCGATCAAATCCTCGGTCTTGGTTTTAGTCATCTATCGCAGCCTATAAGTCACCGATCAAATCCTCGGTCTTGGTATAAATCGTCTATTGCAGCCTATAAGTCACCGATCAAATCCTCGATCTTGGTTAATTCGTCTGTCGCAGCCTATAAGTCACCCATCAATTCCTCGTTCTTGGTATAAGTTGTCTATCACAGCCTATAAGTCACCGATCAAATCCTCGGTCTTGGTATAAGTCATCTATCGCATCCTATAAGTCACTAATCAATTCCTCGGTCTTGATATAAGTCGTCTATCGCAGCCTATAAGTCACCGATCAAATCCTCGGTCTTGGTTTAAGTCATCTATCACAGCATATAAGTCACCGATTAAATTCTCAGTTTCGGCATAAGTCGTCTATCGCAGCCTATAAATCACCAATCAAACTCTCAACTTCAGGCATTAGACGTCGATCGCAGCCTATATAAATTTCGGTTCATTGAATCCAAAGCGCTTCTGACTTTTCTACAAACTTTGACAAGACACCAGAGTATAAGACGCGAAGCGCATCTCAATTCAACCATTTTTTTAAGCAAAGAAAATGCATCTGTATCAATCCTGGCCCTCCCAGAACAGGATGATGTCATGACAGAAAATTTAAAGCATAAATTGCATTCTTGTCACTAGAAGAAAGCACATTTGTATTTTGAACCATCGCGCTAGAGAGTATGGAGCATATACCATGGCCACATGCATCACGATCAGATAGGTGCATATGACTGTTTGTGTTTGTGTGTGGTCCCTCACTCGAACTACGTTCTGGTCTGATTCCCATTGGGATACGTAGGCAGCTCACTGCTCAGCAAGACCAGCACCAACCTCTTTGCGCCTGTGTTTGCAATGCATTTTTGTTTTTACCTGAATTCAGTAGTTCAGTCAAAGGCTTATCTTCACACAGGCTTCGACATTCACTTGTGATACGCATTGCTTCACAAGCTTTACCGAAGAGGGGCAAACTGTAAACACCCCAATTTTGGCCGACCGTCGATCTCAGGGGATGGTTACCCCTAAGGCAGATGATGGCAGTGCCCGATAAGATTTGAAGGTCTTCCAAGTAATTCCAAATCTTCTCCAAAAATTCTTCAGTCCCAATCAAAGTTTTCAAAAGGAAAAGGGAGAAATAGGGTGTTCGGGAAACCCAGATCTGAAGTGCGAATGAGAAAAATAGGTTGAAAATGGATTTCAAAGTAAAGAAAATAAAATAAATATATATTTATATAAGAATTTTGAAAAGAAAAACAAAAAGAGAGAAAATGAAATAATAATTTTGAAAAGAAATAAATAGGAGAGAGAGAGAGAGAGAGAGAGAGAGAGAGAGAGAGAGAAAAGATTTAAATAATAATAATAATAATAAATAAAAGTACAAGTAATCTATCTGTAAGCTATTTAAGAATATACTAGTATCAGGTATATTTTAAGTATGTTAGTATAAAGTATATATTAGTATAAGTATAAATCAAGAATATATTTGAAAAAAAATGAATAAATAAAATAAAATGGAATTCAGTTAGCCGCGGCACGCGACAAAGCCGGCTGCACTCGCTGAGTGCCGCGTCGGCATTCATTGGGTGCCGCAGACAATTCGTCGAGTGCTCCCTGCTGTAATAGTCTATTTTTCTCATATATTCTAGAAGAAATCCTTGCACATGGGTTTTCACCCGAATTTACCTAATTGACCCTTTGAGGGTAGTCTATATGAAGAGGCATTCACCTCCATCAAAAGGATCTTCTTCCATTTTTCTTGTTGGGTAAGAAATATATTGAAATATAGAGAGAGAATTGAGAAAGACTAAGAAGACTTTGAAGAAAACAAGAACTTTTTGAAGAATTTGGAAAATCTTTATCAACAACCAAGAAATCCTTGAGGTCATAGAGGTAACTTTTGAATCCCATCTAGATTTAGGTTGTAATCCAATCACAAATTCATAGATCTAGGACTTTTACACATTTTCAAAACCTCTCTTCCTACCTCATTTCATCACACACCACATAGAATTTGTGATTGAATCTCATGATGGTTCATTATCTTGGATCTAAATAAGCCTTGGGTTTAAAACTATGAGTTGGTTTTTTTCGAAGAATTCGCCCTCTTGAATTTTCTTAAGTGAAACTTGATTTCTTTAAATTTCTACTATCCTTTTGAGATTCATAAGATTTTATATATCTTATTGAGTCTCTTTGAGTTTGATTCTTTAGTTTCCTATGACCCTATAATCCATATGAAGATTAAAGTGAATCATAGTCATATCTACACATAGTTTGTTGGGTTCAAGTCTTAGCTCATGACTTGGATCTCCCTACTAGGGATCTTATGGAATCCATGTTATATTCCATAGAGATTTGAATAGATTTGGGTCTTATTTAGTCTCCAAGGACCATTAATTTGTGAGGAGAATGGCATGTCATAGTTTTAATTTCCTCAAGGATCATATTTTTGATAGATGATTTAGATGTAAATTTTCATAGTTTGTTTGTTGCAATCTAAGAAACTTGAATATTCAAAGGTCCATAAGATTGAACAAGGCTTTATGGCTCTCTTGCTAGATTTTCAAATATGAGATCTATGATAGAGATCTATTAATGTTAAATCTATGGATCTCTTTGTATTTCATCACTTACTCCAATAATCATAATCATCCTTGATCCTAGTTCTCTCTAGAATCATGGATCAAGTTTGATTCAAAATATGATCACTAATCTAACAATGGTGCAGTGAATCCTTAAACCCACTGTGATCAAAGATTTTTCATTAAATCATGGTCCATTGAAATGGGATGAGACCAATTGGAGGATTTTCATAATCCACTCAAATACCTCTGTGATTTTTTGTCTTGAAGAAAATCCATGTTTAAAATGGTTTGGTCTTATGATTTCAAAGCAAGCTACTCTCTGTCCAAAATTCCAGAACAGTGAATCCGTTTTAAAATTAATAAATCAGAACCTTAATCGAACTTTCATAGCCTCTAATAAATTTTTCTAGGTAGTTCAATGTGTTAGGAAGATACCCTAAAAAGATCTAAGTGTTTTTCATTTGTTTACTATTTTTAGAAAATAACACAAAATCTCTGGACAGAGAGTTGTAGATTCCTGAGTGATGCCGAGTATTTTCCTTATTCCTAGAGATCTAACCGTTCAAACCTTAATTTTATTTTTGGGTTGGAAACTAGACTCATAGAGGTATATCATATCCAAAATCACTAAGATCTAACTGTTGGAAGTATGGTTTTTCTATCTTTGAAATTCTGACCTGCTCTCTGTAATTCATGAGAAACTGTCACTGTTTTGTCTAATGTTATTTATTTCAACTTAAATGGTTTCCAAAATGCCTTAGGACCCAGATCAAATTTTGAATAGTGATAATTAAGTCTAAATCCAGAGGCTAAGTGGTCCAAGTTAGTGAATAATTCATAGCTTGTCCTTATACATATCCATGCATTCATCCATGTATATTGTTATTTGTAATTAGGATCTAGCTCTAGGTTGTTTTGTCCCTAATTGAACCTAGTTGCGAGTTCCTTATAATCATGTTGGGATTATACCACCTTTGTATGGACATTGCATTGGCTCCTAGTTGAGACTTGCATATCTATAGAGGTGATATGTTCTCAACTAATCAGAAGGAACCCATAAGTAGGTCAATTCTTTCTATGTTTGATAGATTTAAGCTAGAAATTTAGGATCGATTATTTAATATCTTGTTTAAAATATGCGGACTAACCCTTTTGTTTTGTAGCGCTTTCAAGGTACAACCTCTTGACCCTTCTCTCTAGTTTACTTTACTTCTTTGATTTTAATTGATTTTCAACTCCATGTGCGACACCTTAGATTAGGTCTTGCTTTATGTGTATATGTAATTAGAGACACTCTCTTAGGATTTCTATTCTTGCATGCATTACACATTTCTATTTTGCGGCCGGATCCCAGGTATGTTTCCTAGTTCCTTATTTGCATGTCATCTTGCTTGCTATTTGAGTTATGTGGGTTATGAATGATATTTTACCGTTAGCAATCTTGCACCCTTTCCAACATGTTTTTGCAATGTATAATTATATATATGTATTATTTGAGGGCATACTTAGATTAATAATTCGATTAAAAATGATGATGAGTAAAGGGCTATCGTGAGATAGGATGAGAGGGGGTGTTTTAGTCCGCCGGTCTCCTTCCCCTCTCATTCCATAATCCCCGGACCCAGTTTATCTTTGGTTTCGCAAAAGATCGGTTTGCTTTTAAAATGGTTTCTTAATTTTTCTTTTAAAATTTAAGTGGCGACTCGTCTTTGAATTTGAAAAGAAATTGTTTTAAAATTAAAAGTGGGCCTAAATGCCGATATCCGCAAGCTCTAAGTAGATTTTTTATCTAAAGAACCTAAAAAGTAAAAAGAAAAACAGAAATAGATGAAGAAAGAGTGAGGTAATCTGAGTATTAACTAGTCGCCTTCCCCAACAACGGTGCCAAAAACTTGGCACGGAAATTATTTGTGTGCTCTTGTGTGCAATACCAAAGTGTAGGTAGACGAGCAAGTAGTATTCTGGTAAGACCAGGTCGATCCCACAGAGAAGGTTTAAGTTACTTAAACTAAACTCATAAAGGAAAATGAAAATTCGATGTTTAAATAAAGTGTAGAAAATGAAGTTCCACAATTAACAAGTACTAAATGTAAAGCAACTAAATTAACTAGTAATTAACTAACTAACTAAGAGATATTTAAAATAGTTTGTAACTTTATAAAAGGGAAGTGTTGGAATCACACAAATCCATAGTGACCTAGCCATCTACCATGCATTTACATTGATACTCTATGGAGTACATTTCTTTACAATATTCCGTATTTTTCTAAAAATAAAGATTCAATAGTCCTTTCATGACCGGAACTATATCATCACAGTTGGTTTCAAAATACATAAAGGTGGTTTAAAACAATATTAAGACTCGCACTATGAATGGTGTTAGTATTCAAAGTGGTTTGCAAAAGTTATTGAAGAAAAATACCTTAAGGCTTAAAGTTAAGAAACTATTTTGACAAACTGAGCTTATGGGGACAGTTTGATAACAAATTTCGAAAACAGAAAGTCTAGGAATACTGCAAAGGATCATCTCAAGAATCTGAGTGTTCGATCGATCGACGCTATCACACCCCAACCCGTCCCCGCGAGCTAGGACACGTGTAATAAAGACAGCAAGGACCAAACAATCAATTTTAACGTTACAAAGATGAATATTTTGATTGAAATATCAGGGGTAGAATATCTTCTTATCAAGTAAATTAATAAAAAGAAATAAAAATAAAGTTTTAAAACCGTAGAATGGTACTTGGGCAGAGTTTCCTCTATTACAGTGCCATTCACCTTGTTGTCATAAACTATTTTAGACTCTTACAACATTTTATTTCCTTAAATATTCCAAAACATACTAAAAACCCAACTAAATATATAAATATTACAAACTCATTCTAAACATTTATTTCTAAACATATTTAAAATTATAAACTTCAAGCTTACAACAAGTCTATTTAAATTCTCACGTGCAAATCTATACACAAGCTAGACCCAGCCCCTTAGTATCGATCATTTCTCACTATGATGTTCATCTGAACCTGTGTGGTCATTAACCACAAAAATCGAATAAGCTTTCGCTTAGTGAGTACGTGGTACTAATCATGCAATTGGAGTATTTAATGATTCATAACACCAATTAAACATTCACAACAATAAATGGTCGCAGGTGTGTCAAGTAATCAACCACCATCATTCTGGACCCCTGACTCCGGGCTATTCTAACTTTTTTTTTTCGTCACATGTAGCGAAATCACACTCATTCTCTTGTGGCCGTAGTCAATTCGCTGTGTGGTCGTCACCACATCCCTTTTTCTCTGAGAACTTCATCATCATCCCCTTTTTCTCCGAGGAATGGGCGTCCCTTATATACGTGCTAAATAATGGTGATTATCACTTGAGACCCTTTGCCCTAAATAAGCACATAAGCAGCTCAACATGTCAACATGGCAATTTTAACATTTTAGACATGTTAAATATAACTAATCACATGCTTTTCTACTTAATCAATAATTAAACATTTAAAAGCATTTAATCACATTAAATATCCAATTTTGGGATTATGACACTCACCTCACAAATAGGCCTAAAATTAGCCTAGAATTCCCAAATTCCTTTGCAAAACTAGCTCCTAATGATTCCAATGATAATCCTACACAATTTTGGTAAACTAAATGTTACCAAACCATTTGGGTCACGAAAACCTATCGATTAAACTGAAAATAAATTATACCATAAGGTTAAGCTTACTCCCATGAATCCAAATATGACTTCATATCACGATTTGGACAACGTACGACGAAGCTATAGCTATGGGAAGGCCGAAACCCTCTCTTTCTCTCCTCTTTCTCGCGGCTCACTTTACTGTTCTTTCTCTCTCTCTCTCTCTCTCTCTCTCTCTTTTTTTTGTTTCTTATCTTCTCTTTTTTTCTTTTCGTTTTTGTCATGAGACTCATGACTAACTAATATATAATAAACTATACACATCACCGCCGCCACACTTACACACTGTACACGTTTTGGCTTCTTTTTTTTTTTATGAGTCACATGGAATATTTCCAAGAATATTCTTCACCTTAGTTTTATTTCCATTTACACCCCCACATATTTCTAAGTTCTATTATAAGACCCAATCTATTTATATTACTATCCCAATATCTAAGTGAGTCTATATCTATGTCACGTATGGGTCCCAAACGTAGTCCCAAATATTATATGAAGCCTCTATTAGCCTACCAATTACGCCACATATCCAATTATACTCTCACAAGGGTACCCAAATTGGTCCCATAAATAATCATGAACAATAATAAAATATTAAAACACTTAACATTTTATCAATCAAATAATCACATGGCATCAACATGTATTTTAATGTACACATTTACATTTACATGTCTACCATTTAATCACATAAATGCAACCAAATAAAATTTGTCCAATCTTGACCTCCTGTGGGTCCCGTTTCACATTTGTCCAATTGTGCCCTTTATCCTTCACCTATCACATCAGGGTACCTAGATCTTACCCAAATCATTACATGCAATTATTTATACTAATTAATGCATGTAAAATAAATATCACTTCTATTTTCTGGGTACGGGTATTACATCTCTCCCTCCCTTTTAGGAAGTTTGTCCCCAAACTTTTCTCACCTTACAAATCAAATAAATGTAAGTGTTTCTTCTTGTACCTCTACTGGTTCATATTTAACAACATGATTTTAGAATACATTATACCTACTGGTGTGACCACATTCGCAATCGACTGGTCCCCATTCTTTTCAATATTTCTCAATTGTCATACTGGAATTTCAAGTATACCCTTTTTCCGAAAATAAAACTTCTAGAGCATTTCTCTCTACAGTAGTCATTTCCACCAATCATTCAAAACTCACTTGCCTTTATTACATTTTCCCACCAAATATCAGTGTATGCTAAAACGTCTTGCAAAAGTTCAGTCTCATTTTTATTGCTTTTGCCAGTTTCTAGACTTCTTCATAATCGACCACTTCTTTTTAGGATGACAAGTGCTAGTACCCACATAATTGCGTAATTCTTTTCACATATAGGTCGTTTAATTCTGGCAAATCCGCAATTCCAACCAATACCACATTCTGTCGATAATCATTTATATGACAATGGCTAATTCTCGTTGATTTTGGCAATCACGTCAGGAAATTTAATACGATAACATTCAACTCAGATTGTTAATAATGTCAATCACAATAATCCCATGAATCTTCATTGTTTCTGCCCTTATACTACACATTGCAAAGAATGCTTTACATTTTCTCATCCGAAGGCAGCTTTCTCGATATATTAGTCTTCAAGAAAACTTATGCTTTTGTGACTAATTACTAAATCATCGTATGAAATGAAATGCAATTAGTAATGTCGCATACCCAAATTACTAACGTATTATATACTCAAATTTCATTATATACTTCAATATTTCTTCTGAACCCATTCCCTTGAGCTATCTTCACTCAAAGTACATGCTTGATCTTGAGATTCTAACACATTTTACTGTAGAGTAAAGCTCAATCACTTTCCTTTTAATGTTTCCAAATTTCTAAAATAAAAACTCAAATCGATCTTTAAATCAATTTCCGTTCATCTGTTATAATAAAGCTGGTTGACCTCAATTTGTTATCATCATTTCTTCCCAAATTTTTGGAACAAATTCAGTTTCTAATAAATTCTAAATCTTGACTCAAATCCTTTCTGAATAGTCAACGCACATACCAAACCCCCGTTGATCTCTGATTCGAACACCAACGACCATTTTGTCTTCACCTGATTAATACAAAATTTCAAATTGTAACTATCATGAGTTCTAATTGTCCTCCATACTATGTACTCAATTGTCGTTGTATAACTAAATTTCAAAGTCACGACAATTAATATAAACTTCCAGCTCGTGAGAACATTACTGTCAAATGCTCAATATAGAGAGAATACCATGAACTCTAGATCTTGTACCAGATAATTCATTTTATGAAATTTCAACCATATGCAGCATAAATTACTGTTGCATCAACATATAACCCAATCCCAACACAAACATTTGCAATAATAATATCAATATCATCATAGAAGACATCTTCACTGCAACCAATATAAGTTTCACACGCGTCCTTGTACAGAAAAGAAATCTTCAATATATTTTTGTAATAATATCCAGTCAATTCCGTAACTTCAAATTCATGTCATCTTCATAAGTCCCGATTGATTAATATCCAATGATACTCACAAAATCTCTATCTTTTTAAATCACACATTCCAGAAATATAACTCATCCACCAGATAATCAACATAAGACAAAGCTTTACAATTCTCAAACTATGCAGGTCATAGAACTCACCTGTCTTTCGGTTTACACTGGCTAAGCCCCAATATATAGAAATCGATATACTTATTTGTTTCCTCCTTGTAGCACTTACAATAAATAAGCAATTGATCTTGTTGTAATAAAACTTAAATATGATCCAACACTACTTAATCTCAAATTTTCTCCTATTTACCCAAGTGTATAATACCCTTTTAAATGCACCACTTATATGTAAACAAGATCACTTGTTGATCTCCGACTGTAATCCCAAGCAACAAGTGATAACCTAAAGATATCCAGAACATGTCTTTAAAATGAAGTGCTTCATTACTCTGTCATACTCATTTTGTAACCAAGGATATCCCAACTCAGTTCCCAAAAAATAAATTGATACTTCTTACAGCCCATCAACCAAAATCATGTACCCAAAACAAACAGTATTAAGAATAATACGTAGAATATCACAAGTTACTTCCAGACCATTTTCTTACTAAAGTCATTTGGAATTCATTTAAAAATTTAATATTCCAATTCAAAATCAAAGTAAAAAGTAATGTACTCATCTGAGCTTCCTAGCCAAATAGTATCCATTTAAAATCTCTCCATAGAATAAAAACATTTAAACAACTATCATATAATCAAAATATTTTCCATTAATAACTCCTTTAAACAGCAATTGAAATACCCACATTTAATTTAAAATTCTTTTCACTATTTTTCCTCTTCTACACAGCTTGGGTCAAATCCTACCACCTCCTGTTATCAAAATATTTTAAAACACTTCTTGATTCACAATAAATCAGTTTTTTTTTTCACTCAAAGATGATTTCAAAACATTTTCTTCTCATTTAAACATATATAAACTCACTTAACGTCATTCGAGTATCTCAGAAATTTTGAATACATTATTAGTAGCTAAATTCAAAGTCTGAAAGTTTCTACTGATATACTAGGATACTTGACAATTGCTACAGTGCAGGTCAATAGTCAAATCTCAATTGCTTACATATAAAGTACAAAGAAATAATAAAAAACTTATTACCTGAGGCACATGGTGGTTGAACGGATCTTGCAGTGGTTTGGATGTCATAGAGATACTACCTATTAAACTTGTAAACCCATCTTCAAATTCAGATCTCTGGTAGAAAATTCTGATACCCCGTATTGTCAATCAACCCAATAAGTTATTCGTACAACACATCTCGTTAGTCTTGATCACATTCAGCCAATCCTTAACCAGATAAGAATGATTCATAACCGTAGTGATACCTAGTCGTTAGGAACACAATAGGAAAAGTCTTATAGTTTTAGTTGACGCCAAATCTACTTATTCATACCGACACGTTAGAGAACCAATCATTAATCGATAATAAGAGAGGCATCCCAAGTAATAGAAATAAATGAATTTATGTTGAGAAATTCCTCAACAAACCGATATAACCCAAATAGAGTTGAGAGATTCCTCAACAATCCAAGATAACTCAAGCGACTGGATAAATCCCCAAATACCTTATTACCATGACAAACTCAGTATTGCACCATCAATCCCAAGAGAATATAATGAGCTCGATAAATGGAGAAATAAGATATAATAATAATTCGTATCTGCTCATGATGACCATATAAATCATAAGAAATCCAGAATTCCCCAAACTATAATATTTGAATACTAGAAGACCCACCATGTAATACCCCGTATTTTAATTTCATAAATTTTATTAATCGAATAATGCCAGTTTTGGAATTTATATTGCATAAATTTTTTATCTGCGTGTGTGATTAAGCTTGTGAGCTCAACACACACAAGAACTCCTCACTAGAACTTGGGCCCAAAGAAAGGCAGTTGTGCACTGTGTGTGCGAGTGTAGGCAATTTGTGTTTTTGTGAAGCTTGTACTTCACTGTTCTTGGGGACCAAGACTTGCAAATCTATATATATACACACCTAAGGTTCTCTAATCTCACAACTCCCTCAACTCTTTGATTATCTCTCAACTCTCCAGTGTCCCTCTCTCTCGGGTACACACACCCACACAAATATTGATTTATGCACACACACATATGATTACTTATACACACATATAAACAGTTACATAGATTCAGAGAGTTTCAATTCTAGAGCTTGGGTTGTTTTGTATCTGATATTAAATTGGGTAAGGTTCTAAACAACCTCTTGTTTCCATTTAGTTTATATACCACTGTAGATATATATATATATAGCTAGATTCATGTCTACAATTTCAAGTGATTGAAATTCAAGTTTTGAATTTAAGCTTTAGATTTTGGTAAGCTTTTGTTTTGATTTCAGTTCACTATAAACTGTGTATATAGATACGTATATATATGGATTTCATATATGTATATTGTTAAGGGTCCAAAAATAGAGAGTAGAAAAACTGTCACAGAAACGTGAATTCTTTATATTAAATGAAAGGTCTCGATCCCACGAGGCTCCATTTCAAATTTCAAAATCTAATTCATAACGTTCGCTAAAATGGGCTGGTAATCGGACAGATATCATGTGAATTCCAAATTAAGAGTTGGGAGCTATGCCCGTTTCACTCAGTGGCCATTCAACTCATGGATTCATTCAATGATATAAGTGTGAGCTATATCCCTAGGTTAACAAATACAGAGACCGATAAGTTAGCAAAAAGGGGATCGACCTCATCAACTAAAACGGACCTAGAAGATAAAGCTATCACGATACAAGTCTGATCACTGCCGTTCGTGGCAAAGAGAGATTGGTACACTACAACCAATTCAGTCTTAATGGAGGATGATGATTGGAGAATCCCAATCATAGGATATCTACAGCACCCAAATATGAGAGTATCCCAAAATATTAGACTATTCGCAGTCTGATTCATTGTATTAGATGGGGAATTGTTCAAATAGCCCATCGGGGATGACGTAATCCTAAAGTGCCTCAGGAAAAAATAAGCTATGAGGGTAATGGCCAAAGTCCATGAAGGGATTTGTGGGGCTCATCAGGCCAGGATAAAGATGAAATGGCTCCTTAGGAGATATAACTACTACTAGCCAGGCTTGCTGAAAGATTGCATCAGTTATGCTAAAGGATGTCAAGCTTGTCAGAAGCATGGTCCGATTCAAAGAGTACCGGCCAAAGAACATCAGCCTATAATCAAGCCATGGACGTTCAGAGGATGGGCCATGGATTTGATTGGCAAGGTCCTTCTACCTTCATCGGGCCAGCATTGCTACATAATAGTAGCTACGGACTACTTTACTAAGTGGGCCGAAGCCATACCGTGCAGAATGGTGACGCAAGCATTGGTGATCAAATTCATTGAAGAACACATAATTCACCATTTCGGCCTTCTAAAAACCATAACGGCCGATCAGGGATCCATGTTTACGGGCATAGAAACAATGGCCTTTACAAAAAGTAGGGGAATCAAGATCCTCAACTCCACTCCATACTATGCTCAGGCCAAAGAACAGGCCGAGTCAACAAACAAGATCCTCAAGGGGATCATTGAGAAAATGATAGATGAAAATCCAAGAGAGTGGGACAAGCTACTGTCCGAGGCATTATAGGCTTATCAGACTTCTAAAAGGTCCAGTACAGGGATTATACCGTTCATGCTAACCTACGGGCATGATGCTATGTTGCCGATAGAGATTACAGTCCGATCGACTATGAGGGCATTACAAAATCAGCTTGAGCTCGCTGAGTACACAGAGGCTATGATAGCTGAGTTAGAAGGGCTTGATGAAACAAGACTGGCGGCCTTGGATTCATTAAGGGTACAAAAGCAACGGGCTATCCGAGCATACAACAAGAGGGTGAAGGAGAAGTCCTTTTGCACAGAAGACTTGATCTAGAAGGCCATTTTGCCAATCGGAGATAAGGATAATCGATACGGCAAATGGTCGATCAATTGGGAAGGTCCATTCATTGTTCACCATGTTAAGAGAGGTGGAGCATATAAGCTACGTGATATGGATAGAACAGTGCATGTCAGGTTAATTAATGGTTAGTATTTAAAATCCTATTATCCTACATTGTGGGAGACCATCGATCTTGAATACAATCCAAACCCTGACCTAGAGTACGAATCATTTAATTATGAGCATGAGATGGAAGTTTGAATAAAATCGTCATTGTATTAATAAGGCTGAGCACAACTTACTTACAAAATGAATAAATAATAAAAATATATATATATATACAAGTATCAAAAGGAGTCGGCCTCTAGGCCGACCCAAAATTCCTAAGCTTGGCCTTCAGGTCCTCCTAAGTCTTTGCTGCCACAGCTCGATCTTGTTTGGCTTTTTCTAACTTTTGAGTCCAAGACCGAGAGATGGGAATGCTGGCCTGCAATTGGTCACTACATTTCTGGGCATCTCCACCGAGTTAGGTCAGGACTCCGTCGATCTTCAACAGAGCTGCATCATTAGCCACCACCTCGGCCTCGTATTTTACTACCTGGGCTTTGAGTGTTGTAATGCGATTTTGCAGCCAGGCATCTCGGGCAATCACTTGAGCCCGAGAGGCCTTCCCAGCTTCATACTTGGTTTTTGTAGCCTAGAGGAACTGCGTGGCCTTCTAACAGGCACCAAGATGAATTTTGTCCTCAGCTTGAACCGACAAGGCCGATCGCTCCAGGAGACAGCAACTAGGGAGTCTTTCTTGTATTTCCCGAATTAGAAAGAGTTGCCCGTCTGTTGAAGAATGATCGGCCAGGAGCGCGTTCAAGGTGGTGTCTAGGTCAATAGCAGGTGGAAGGCCGGGAAGGTCCTGATCAGCCAGCCCAAGGAGGAGGTCTTTCAATCGTTGAATGCTCGAAGGAGACACTGGTTCAGGCTCAAGAGGACCCAGGTCGAATGCACTTAGGTCCAGGCTGCTGAAGAAGTCATTAAAGGGGATGTATGGCTTTGGACCTATGGGAATGGCCTGTTCAAAACATTGGGGGTTAAAAGAGGATAAAGTATTCATGAATGAAATTAGAAAGTGAGGCTACAATACCTGGGCATGAGAGGATAGTGAGGTCGAGATCTCTTTATGAACATCGGCCTTACCACTTGGATGAGAAGTGGATGGCTCAGATGGCTGCTGACTGGGTTCAAGAGAGGGAACAGAAATGGTTTCCACCATTGGACCAACAATACCCTCATTTGATGAAGTTTGAACACCCGGTGTGGAGCCCGAGGCTTCAGCCATAGCCCTATCCTCAACATTTGAAGCTGTAGGACCTTTAGGAATAGATGAAGGATCGGCCTCAACAGGTTCCTCTATTAGCTCAGAGGTTGATCCCATGGCAGCGGTAGCTCCAGCCTGGCCGGAAGGGGTTTCAACCACAGATGGGGTAGCCTCCTCTACTTCTTCTACTCTAGCTGTTCCCCTAGCCACATTGCCCGTTCATAGGTCTTTGCTGCGACATTAATCCTCCAGCAAGATCAGCAGCGTCCTCCTCCTCATTCGAAGGAGTCAAGGGTGGCAGGATGTGGAGAGGCATTACTCTATTGGTAACCCGTTCAAGATAGGCCGCTTGCTTGGAAGGAGAGGAAGGAAGATCGGCCGGAAGAGGTTGAGAGGGTGGAACTATTGTTGATTGAAAACCCTGCCCGGCCAGTGGAACGTCTTCTCTAAGATCCTCATCAACAAGCTGAAATGAGAGAAAAGGGTTAGAAGGATGAAAGATCTAATCAAATAAGGATTAGACAAAACACGAAAAAGTGATAGTACCTGAGTGGACGAGGCCAAGGCTTGTTTTTGTTTTTTCTTCTGTCCCTGCCCAGGTGCTAGCTTATGGGCCAGCCTCTTTGCTATTTGCTTCCGTACGGTTGGCGCCATTGTAGCAATAGGGACATCGGTCTCTGCGGTCGTTGACACGACAAATTAAAGTAAAGCCTCTGTGGCAGTGCCTGTGAAAATCTTGGCAGCCCGATCAGACCACCACTTTTCAAATTCATCGGTCACAACCGGTCGGCCCGAGAATGGTGTGAATTTGAAGGCGGCCTTCAACTTGTCTGACCTCTCCTTTATTTTTTTTCACATGCCCATCATTAACAATTAAGCCACGTTCAACCCAGTCCACGCTTACGGTAATGGCTGGTGGAATGGGCACGAGCTGAGAAAACCCGAATTGACGGGCATAGAGTGGAGCAAAGTAGTACTCCACCCCGCACTGTTGTTGGTAAAGGGAATATTCGGGCTGAAAATTATGTCTCTAACTACTAAGTAACTAGATAAGATTTCATTATATGTAGTTTGGGCGCCCGGTCCCCAGTTGGAAGGGTTATGTGGAAGCTGGAGTAATGTGGGAAAGTGAGTAGAAGAGAAGGACAGCCCGGTTGGCACCCCTCATAGAAAAAAGAAAAGCACTCCTCAAAGGAGTGGGAAGAAGGAACAACGTCCATGAATTGGACAGCGAAAACAGGAACGGTCGATAATTGGCGATCGACCGGCCTGAATTGCTGGAAATAAGAATAGAGTCAGACCTGAAGAACCTAGATCAGGCTACCTCCAACACTGAAGCCTGAATGCATGAAGTCAGTCTCTCCATGAACAAGGTAAGCCCAGATCAGTGTGGCTAAGGCTGAGGGCTTCCCAATAGCAAGGGCCAAGGCTAGAGTAGTCTACTCCTTGGTGATGGCCTGACTAGCTGAGCAGAAGAGGTATTTGTTCAGCCAGTATATCAGAAAGGCCGTGTGCTCAGCGTCGGACACTTCGGTCTCATCATCACCCATGCAGGCCGTTAAGAAGCTGCCAAAGGCTTTGATCGGTCTATAGGAAATGGCTCCATCTCTTACAGATTCCTGTTGGGGGTAGGTGAAACTGGCTGTTCCAACATCTAAGCCTGAGATCACTTCTTGTCCGTGAGGGTGGAGACCGAGCAGGTAGCTCACATCCTTGACGGTAGGTGTCATCGGCCCGCAATGGAAAAGGAACCCGTTTATTGAGGCAAACCAGAAAAGAAGAGCTGAGAAGAAGAGAGGCTGGTCTATCTCCAACTTGGACCAGCTGAGCATTATGGCATCATGGATGCCTGTTCTCTTCCACAGATCAGACTTCGAGGCCGATACTCTTGTCACCTATTTATCCCAGTCAGTAGCAGGAGTGGGCCAACCCCTGATTGGGTGTGAAGATGTCCAAACTTTGCTCCAGTTGGCAGGAAGTTGGAGGAATGCCTTATTTTCTACCGGCGGGAAGTAGGGGCTGAACGCCGCCGGAGGATAGCCACGGAACGCCGTGCCAAGGCCAGGCACCACCGGTGAGCCGTCGATAGCACTGTAAGGAAGAAAACTGTTAGTAGAGAACTCTGCGACGTGGCTTTTGGCCAAAGCCCTGAACTCTCTACAGCGATTTTGGGGCGGTGGAGCATCCACGAAGGTTTTCTTGCCTTTTGAGGTGGCTACCAGAGCAGTTTTAGGGGCCGTTACAGCAGGTAGGGATGCGGATTAGCTTCGTCGGAGATAATGAAGTTCTAGATAGAGAAGCTCTGGGCACTTGGGATTCTAGAGAGAGAAAGAAGACACAAATAAGAAAGTAAGGAGATTTTTGAAAATCTCGCAACTGTATACACACCGCATTTAATGGGGAGTGACTGGTGGGATTTCCCAGATCTAACAAGTCTCTACATGGATGGCATGTGGCATATTTAAATTCAAATTAACCAAGGCGGGATGTTTGATATGACCTTTTGGGGGGCAATTATTTGCACCCAAAAATAGCCAAAGGTTTTTGAGCCCGAATGAATTATGGGAATGGACAGGCCGGCCCAAGGACTGCAAAAACCCATCGGGCTCAAGAGGTAAATGTCATGTGGTTCAGGGAGACAAGACTAGTGATTTAAACGGTGAAGTCCGATTGATGAAGTAGGTAGTGTACAGTCGAGCTATAGCTAGTAATGAAGCCCAGTTGGGAGGCTAAACATGGACCAAGCTTATCGGGTGTTGGAGGAATATAACCTAGCGTTAGGGCAAGCTTGATGGAAGGTACAAGCAGCAAGCAAGACAATCAGATACCATATCTGGTAAAAATGGTAAAAGACAGCTGTATGAACCTGATTGGCTACAAGCATTCAAGAAGAGGCCATCGGGCATGGAAGACAAAAAATACAACAGACGGGCTTGTATGAGCCCGATTTAACTAAAGAGATAATTGATGAGCCCGATGGACAAGCAGGGAAAGGCGGTGCTGCTCACAGCTGTCATGATGACATCATCTGGATTGTTAAGGAAGCAGAGTCCATTTCGAAAAGGCATCTAATCACGTCCAATTGGATTTGGAAGGCCAATCCCTAAAATATTGGGATTGATTCAATCAAGATAAAGATAAGGCAAGAGTTGGAAATTAGGAAGGATTCTGCCACTATCAATCAACCAATCAACTAGGACTGCTTAAGGCGTAAGTCAAGGAGTCCTTTCCTTATCAGAATTCCCAAAGGCCGCTATAAATATGCAGGTAGGCCAACCGTGCAAAGGACTCCGCGTCATCTCGATACACAGCATTCAAACCTGACCCTACGTCTCATCTTTCTACAGCATTCAGTACACTGCACTCAAGGCATCTACACCTTTGAGTTCTCACTTTTTCCATAGCAAATAGGTCTGCCCTTTTTGTTATTTCTTTTCATTCTTCTGGATAATCAGAGTCTGTTCTGATCTTGTTCTTTGGATTTGTTTATTTTTCCAAACATTTAATAAAACCTGCTTTTTATTAATTGTTTGTGATTTGTTTGCATGGCAAACACTTGCACTATTTGGCTTGTGCGCTTCAGTAATGCCAAGGGATTTATGGTGAGGGTACTTTCCTATTCATTGCACACAATCACCCTGTTTAGAAGTCAGATTCATAATGCCTTGTGTATCATTCACACAAGCATTTAGGAAATTAGTTTGCACACACACCAAGCCTGTTTGGCTCTGGCACGCCCGCATAAAACTACAGGCAAACAGTATCTTATCAAAATTTTATGTTTCAGATTCTGGAGTGAGAAAAATAAAGCAGGGAAGTTTTTCAAAACTATGCAGTTTTTCAACAGAAAACATGTACTTATCCCCAATATATAAAACCGAAAGAAATATTTAATTAGCAGTATTTAATTAGTTTATATGAAACCGAAAGAAATCTTTAATTAGCAGTATTTAATTAGTTAACTCGTGGGAGAGCAAAAAAATTTTTGACTTTGTCATAGAAAGTGATTCCAAAGAGGCAACCGCTTGGGTAAATGATGGGGAAGTGGGTAACTGGAGATGCAACTTATCTTTAAAGAGATTCACAACACTACTAAATGTAAAAAGAATTAGAATTTATTCGCTAAAATGGGCATTGGTAGAGATCATCATTTAATGGCTTGGGTCTAAGTTGAAGCCTTTACGAGTTTGTTTGTGTTGAACCAAATCCAAGACATGTCTGGATTCAGTAGCTACAGTTTATTGAGGGGGGAATTCTGCCATGCATACAAGGCCGCACATGATGGGTATAAATTACCGTCTATTTTTTTTTATTTTTTTTTGGTGAGATCCCTTGGCCATTTTGGGGTTTTGTTTCATGTCAATACCTTTTTCTGTTTGTCTTTAATGGCTCTAATAGTAGGCTGACTTGAAGTGATGTTGGAGTATTTTAATAAAAATGTTAATTTAAATATATTATTGCTCTTCAAGGAAGTTGTAGGTTAATTTCTTAATTCCACTTAAATAAAATGGAATTGAAGAAAATCCACAAATGTTCACATTAGTATTACTGTTATAATGTAATTTAATAGTATATTAATGTAGCAATGTATAAATATATATAAATGTTCATAACCGTTTGGCAACATATGCATGCTTTCAACATACATAATTTCTTATTTACATAGTATTATAAATTGCATTTATTAATATTATAACATTGGTATGAATGTTGCATCTTGCAACTGACTTGGCAATGGTTATAACATTGGTATGAATTTTATAATTGGAACGGCTCGTTTGGCCGTTTGTTTGGCAAGCAAAATCTTCTTCCCTATATATTAGCTCAACCATTATTCGTAAAAAAAATATAATATGATAGAATCAGATCAATATTTCCTCCTATTTTTTTTTTATCTTTTCAAAAATAGAAAAATACACATAGTTAGAAAGAGTTTTCAATTTGTGGTTACCGAGCAACAAAATCTGAAAAGGTGCGAGTATACCAGTTTTTCGATGTGCAAGAGAAACTGAGACAGATGTGATTCTGGACTGTTTTATCCTGGGGATGACTTAACATGTATGAACTGCTTGCACGCTTTGGGCAGAGCCGTGAAACGTTTTAAAGAGAGCGAGATTTGTGACTCGGCCCATGATTTGTTAAAGAGGCTACTGATCCGGTAATTATGTTCCAATTTTTATTTACTGTTTCAACAATTTAAGACATTATATTCTGCCTTGAAAATTTTGGATCTCTTAGTCTCTATATCTTAACAAGCTTTAGCTTTTAAATTTGAGAATCTTTACTTCAAGATGAATAGAATCAAAGATGGTGATGTGTATCAATTTTAGCTTTTTAGGATAATTTGAGATTCTCGCTCATATATTCACGTACACGATGATCTATAATTGATGTATACCAATTTGTTAGCTCCTTAAAGTCTCTTATAACCTTTTTTGTCCAAAGATCTAAGATTATTTAAATGGGAAGTTTGGACATGGATCAGTCGAAAGAAATTGAGAAAGAATACTTGGAAGATATACAATCCGAGTTACAGGACATAAACCTATGGACATATAGTTTTAAACATGAGACATAATTTCAGCCGTTGGATAGTTGGATCATTTTTAATGGATGGTTATGATAGGAATACATATGGTGATTAGTTATGATGGTGCTTACATATCTATTATCCTCTGCTTTTTTTTTTTCCATTGGTTTGTCCTTTGCTGAATTTTAAACTTTAGGCAATATAATGGGATGTATATGGAATTGTTATATATTATGGTTTTTTAAGGCATTGTCATATTAACGGCTATTGGTTACAAATTAAGTCTTTAAAATTGGTGAGGACATGTGTTTTGTGAATTTTGATGTGCGAGTATTCTATGTCATTCTTTGAGTTTGCTACACTGAGTATAGCTAATTTCAAAACAGCCAACAATTGTACCATCTTATGTTAGTGTCATGTGTAAACATATATTTAGGGTAAGAATAATTATTTGGGTGCAGCAAGTTCCTTTTAACTTGTATACTCTTTTGACCCAATAGTTTTTGACTCATGAAGATTTTATTCATACAAGGTTTGATAGAGATGATTCAAATATTTGAGAACAAACTTTACTACACAATATTTTTTGTTTTTAATATAGAGTCTCCACTCTAAAACAAAAGTTGCTCAAATTTAGCATTGGAAAAAATGAGGAAGTCCATAATTTCATTTGTTGTTAAGTTTGGGTTATTTGGCTTATGTTAGGTTTAATCTTAAGAAAAGTGCTAGTAGAGCCGTAGAACGTGCCTTTTTTGAGATATGCATTTTAGTAGTAATGGTTGTAGATTCTTAGACATATATGAATATAATGTGTCTTTTGAATCCATTGACGCTTATTTTTGTGGATAAAGCCTTTCTTTATTGATTGAGGTATAGTGGGGGCTCTCAACCTCCTGTTTAAGTACGTCTCTCCTAAATCTTGCGTACTTACCATTTAGGGTACATGATTAATATCATGGTATAAAATTTGGACCGCGAAAGTTTAAGAGAGCCAAGCTCTAAAAAGACTTTGAAAATAAATTTGTATGCATTTACTGCAGAAGAAGATCCTATTTATTTAGAGGATACTCTTACCTTTTCAAATGTTAAGTTTTTGAAAAGATGAATTTTATTATTTTTAACCATATATATTTGAAAACTTGTAGATTTGTCATCCAAGTGTAATGTTATATAGAGGAAATGGAGCATTTCAAAGACTTTTAAACCAGATAATGTTGGAAATATGATTGTTGGATACCTATTCTCCTGTTTTACATCCGTTAAATTTTATTAGCTATTGTTGTTATCTATGGTTTACATACTTGTGAAATGGATGTCAAAACCGTTTTTTATGGAGAATTGGAAGATGATATTTTATTGGGTCTTTTAAATTTCAATCCTTTATTGTAGCCGTTTCTAGAAATTGATCCATTCTATTAATCAACTTAGAAATTAATCCCTCACCTATTTTGAGGACCAAAATACCCCGACTCCCATTAATCAAGGTTTTGAAATTCAAAACCCAAATTTGTTATATATATATATAGAGAGAAAGAGAGAGAGAGAGAGGGAGAGAAAGATTACCTTCTTTGGAGTTTCTTTTTTGCTTGATCTAAGCATGGAAGCTTAAGATCCGGAGAGAAATGAGTGGTTTGCTGACTGATATTAATGGCGGATTAAATGACCCTACGACTTGGATACACGGATGAGGCGGCAGAGATTTCTCTCTACATGTATATTTATATGGAATCTATGACGCCCGCCCCGCCACGGTTCCAGGCGACGGGGTGTCATCCAAGCGGAGGCACAATAATAAACCGTAACAGTAACAACAGTAGGCTTTGACACCAATCGGTAACTCCCCGAGTCCAAGACTCCGAGGGTTACCTATATAAAACGTTCATCATTTGGAAACATTTACAAAACAGAAGTCTGGTTTTCATTTGAAACATTCTTTCTTGAAACAAAATGTTTTCAATATAAGCAGCGGAAAAATCAGAATTAAGCTATCCTTTTATTTAAAAGCGGGTGGACTAACATTTGTCCAGTTGAAGCATAACATGTTCTTTGAAACCAAATTTCATTACATTAATAAATGATAATCCCCACACACGGGGTCTTCAAACTATAGCGGAAGCATTGTCAAGTCTCGGGGCCTTGCCCTTATCTATATCACCTGAAAGAGAGGTTTAATAGTCCATAAGCCAAAAGGCTCGTATAGTCATATAACCGCACAATAACATTTGTTATATAACATGCATGAGTGCAATGAATGCCAATGTCAATGCATGAAAACCATTTTCATGCCTTTTCAAACACTCACCCTCAATCGTCATTATCATTACCCGGACCATGGGCTTCCCGTCCATGTAGGCCTAGCCTCAAACGTGCGGGACTTTGGGCTTTACGAATTACACGGAGGCCTAGCCTTTACCGTTACGGGGGTTTCTTGCAGCACATCCCGCAATTCGAGTTCCTAGTGGTACCTATCTCACATGCCTACCCACAAATCTGGGATTTCTAACTTTTCAAAACAAAATCCCTCCTAGAGGGTTTTATGCATGGAAGCCTCTAAGGTCTTCCCTTTTTTAAAACCTGAAAGCCTCTAAGGTCTTCCCTTTTCAAAAATTGAAAGCCTCTAAGGTCTTTCATCCCAAAATCATTTTCGTGATTTTCGTGTTCATGCTCATGCTTATGAAATGATATGACATATGCGAGCTCTAAGCATCCAGACATATTCAATATTTCATAAGACAGATTATCAAGGCATGCTATCAATTCAAAGCAACACAATAGACATGCTGAAATTATCCAGGTAAACACATAAGACATAGCAACTCAAGTAACCACTTAAGGCATAGCAGCTCAAGTAAACATGTAAGTACACTATTAACATGTTATACAACTTTATTGAGGGTCATACGGAACTACCGTTCACCGAGGATAGACTGAATAATTAATCAGAATAGAAATTGGAACTGCTCAATCTGTTACAAATCTCAATATACAATAATGCGCGTATATTAGTGAGGTACAACACCTCAAAGCATGAGTACAACTACTATAAAAGTAAAGTACAACTCTCAAAGCTTAGGGTACAAAGTCCCTTAGCTCATAACGGACTTAAATACAATAAAACAGAAGATTTCACCAAACAACCTGAGGTCGTGCGCGCGGGTCGCTCGCGCGGGACCTCGCTCGCGCGGTCCGCTCGCGCGAGGCCTCGCTCGCGCGGTTCGCTCGCGCGGAATGTGTTCAGAATGGCCACGTGGTTATTTTAAAACAGTTTTCGAAAAGTGCCTGGTCGCGCCGGCGGGTCGCTCGCGCGACCCCTCGCTCGCGCGGGTCGCGCGCGCGAGTTGTCACAGTGTCGTCTTCTTCCTCTTTTCTTCCCCTGTTTTGAAATCAGAGGCTAAAGTTACCCAGTTTGAAAACTTAATCAAAATAGACTTCCAATATATGAATCTCTTCCTTTTTCCGCGTAGATTTCAACTACGTAATTGATTTTTCATGAATCAAAACACAACTCTTGATTTTATTGAAAAATCGAACGAAGACAAAACTTTAAATCGACCGTTCGTCGTAACCGTTGCGAATTAGCTTTTAAAATTTGAAATGGAGCCTCGTGGGATCGAGACCTTTCATTTGATATAAAGAAATCACATTTTTGTGACAGTTTTTCTGCTCGCTATTTTAGGACCCTTAACGGTATACATGAGATATATATATATATCTACCCTTAACAGTTTAACCAAACTGAAATTACAAATTAAAATTGTAAACTTACCCAATTCCAAAATCCAAAGCTTGGATTGAAACTCCTTGAATCAATATAAGATGTGTGTGTATGTGTGTGTAAGAAATAATATGTGTTGTGTGTTTTATGCTTACTGATAGAGAGAGATATAGAGAGCCAGAGAGTTGGAATGAGAGAAAAGAGAGATTAAGGTCCCATATATAATAACTCCCATACTTGGTCACCAAGTAGTGTGAAGTATAAGCCTCACACACACATGAATTGTATACACCCGCACACACAGTGCACAAACTGAATTGCTTTGGGTCCAAGTTCTATAAAGAAACTCTTGTGTGTGTTGAGCTCACGCTATGATGCACACACAGAGGTAAATATTATACTGCGAAAATCCAAAACTACTATTTATTTGATTAATAAAAAAAATACGGGGTATTACATCCTACCCACCTTAAAAGAAATTCCGTCCACAAAATTCGCACATAGATAACAACCAGCAGAAAACAAATAACTCAAGACGAGAACAATTGCGGATATCGATCGCGCATCTCCTTCTCATTCTCCCAAGTAGTCTCCTCAGTACCATGGTGACGCCACAGTACTCGAACCAAACGAATAGTTCTACCACGAAGCACATGCTCCTTAGCTTCCAGAATCTGTACGGGTTGTTCCTCGTAAGACGCATCTTGCTCTAACGGTAAATTAGTCCAATCTAAAACATGAGACGGATCAGGTTCATACTTCCGAAGCATCGAAATATGAAATACATTATGAACTTTTGCCAACTGTGGAGGCAGAGCCAACCGATAGGCAACTTCACCCACACGTTCTAAAATCTGGAAAGGTCCAATGAAAGGAGGTGAAAGCTTCTTATCCTGTCCAAAACGAAGTACACCACGACGAGAGGTTTTCTGCTGTTCTTAAAAGGATATAACGATGTTGATTGGAATACCCTTTCAGATGACTCCAAGAGCGCTATTAGATATTTTTCTAGTATCGCTGGGGGTGCAATTTCATAAAAGTCTAAGAAATAGATTATTTTGGTTAAGTCCACGATGGAGTCAGAGTTGATACCATTAGCTATTGCTAGTGAGGGAAGCTTGGCTGAGAAGCTTGCTATAAGATACCCCTTTATGGGAGAGATCGATACCAGATGTTTTGTTCACTGCGATAGTACCGCGGCTATTGCGAAAGTATAGAACCGTTATAACGGTAACAGGCGACAGATATGTCACAGGAACAACGCTATCAGAGAGATTTTCTCTACTGAAGCTGTAAGAGTGGATAATGTACAGTCTGAGGATAATATAGTTAATCCTTTGACGAAAGGACTAACTCAGAAGAAAGTTTGTGAAGCCTAGAAAGGGATGGGACTAAAGCCCATAGAGAGTTGAGTCACTTGTGGTGGTAACCCAACCTATAGACTGGAGATCCCAAGAAATAGGTTCAAAGGGTAATAACAAGTCATGAAGTGATGTGAGTGGAATCATGCTACTATTATGATACGGGGTTAACTCTCCAAGTCCATCCCTAAGAAGCATGATATCCTAAAGCGATAAAATGATGAGTTACTTTAACTCTTAATGAGATCTAAACTCTATGTTGAGTGGGATACCTAGTTACAGGAGTATCCTTGTTAGACTCACCTACGCGATTGTGGAAGTGTGGCCGCTCCTATGGAATTTGGGCAAATTCTCTATAGCTTTCGCTATACTAGGATATAAGCACATGGCCGTAAAAGTGCTGGCTTTTGAACTTCACCTTAGTAGGGTTGTGTGTGTAGTGTTTCCTGAGATGGAGTTCAAAACTACGGTTACTCTAGTATAATTGGAAGCACTATCACTATGTAAATGTTTAAGTTGAAAAATACCTTTATTTATGCACAATCCTATGATCAGTTGCTCGATGAAAATTTTATTTTTAAAATTTATTTTTATTAAAATAAGTGGGGGATTGTTGGAGTATTTTAATAAAAATGGTAATTTACATATGTTATTGCTCTTCAAAGAAGTTGCGGGTCAATGTCTTAATTCCACTTAAATAAAATCGAATTGAAGAAAATCCACAAATGTTCACATTAGTATTACTATTATAATGTAATTTAATAATATATTAATGTAGCAATGTATATATTTATATATATATATATATATACATAAATGCTCATAACCGTTTGGCAACATATACATGCTTTCAACATGCATATTTTCTTATTTACTTAGTATTATAAATTGCATTTATTAATATTATAACATTGGTATGAATGTTGCATCTTGCAACTGACTTGGCAATGGTTATAACATTGGTATGAATGTTGCATCTTGCAACTGACTTGGCAATGGTTATAACATTGGTATGAATGTTATAATTGGAACGGCTCGTTTGGCAGTGTAACAATAGGCAACGGTTTGTTTGGCAAGCAGAATTTTCTTCCCTATATATTAGCTCAACCATTATTCGTAAAAAAATATAATATGATAGAGTCAGATCAATGTTTCCTCCTATTTTTTTTTTTTTTTTTTTTATCTTTTCAAAAATAGAAAAATACATATAGTTAGAAAGAGTTTTCAATTTGTGGTTACCGAGCAACCAAATCTGAAAAGGTGCGAGTATACCAGTTTTTCGATGTGCAAGAGAAACTGAGACAGATGTGATTCTGGGCTGTTTTATCCTGGAGACGACGTGGCATGTATGAACTGTTTGCACACTTTGGGCAGAGCCGTGAAACGTCTTAAAGAGAGCGAGATCCGCGGCTCGGCCCATGATTTGTTAAAGAGGCTACTGATCCGGTAATTATGTTTCAATTTTTATTTACTGTTTCAACAAGTGACACTTTAAGGATCAATTGTACATCAATCTAATGCTTATTAATGAATATATACTCTTGATTTAATAATAATAAAAAAAACTATCATTATTTAAGAGTGGCCAAACAGACCATTAGGATTTAGATTTAGACGTTGTTTTCTTAACATATTGCACACCTAATTCATCTTATCTCAACTTCATTTTATTGAACTTCATGATCGAAAAGTAATAGTATGTTGTTTCTTGATAAGTATTATTACGTTTTAAGTATTTTACCATAGATAACAAGTTCATTTTTGGATGTATGGAATAGCTCTTCATATGGTTATGAATTGCCCAAAACAACAAGAACTTATTGCAAGGTGCACTTCGATTCTTGATTGCAATTATAGAATTGTTCCAAATTCTTGAACTGTTTTTTTTTTTTTTTTTTTGTCTAAAGTTACAAAAAGATTTGTATTTTAAACAACGTACTCGCGCATCTCGTGGGTTATAAGCTAGTATTGATAATACATGGGCAAAATGAGAATAGAATGTGACACGTGACACCTGAGCAATGGATGAGCAAACTAGGTGAGCAAAAATGCTCTTGATAATTTTTTGAACAAAACTTAAAAGTGAAATGGCCTATATTCAACATATATGCATATTAACGTATATATAAATGGATATACAAATATGTTTGTGCATGTACATAGACATATGTACGCAAATATACATATATACATGTATGCATACACTTTTATATACACATTACTTTATATACATTTAGACATTCTTACTTATATATGTTTCTGTTTAATAATATTAATGCAAGTTGATACAAAAACTTAAAATCTTTAATAAAGTGCTTATTAGTGCATTGTTTGATACTCTTAAAAAAAAAAATTATAGTAAAAAATAAGGTACATTATACTGGTTCCTTTTGCGATCTGTTATCAGAAAACGAACAAAGAAAATAAGGTTGACGAAGGGCGAAAATTAACCTATTCCACAAAACCCCTACCACTACGGGATTCGAGAAGATTTAGATGTGCATAGTTTTTTCTCCTCATGTATAAAGGTTGTGTCCGAGTTTTGAATTACGACATTCAGATCACAAATATAACAACCTCACTGTTACACAAATGCTTAGTCTGAAATAAGATACTATCAAAACAGTTATTTTGGGAGCCTAAAGATGGGTCTATTCTACTGTCCATGGGTTCTGTCAAAAACGACTTTCAAGACCACCATTGACATCTCATTATTCTGGGCATCTATGCTCATTGACATATCAAGTGCCACACGAGCATTTTACTAATCCAACACCTCTCTTCTCTGTACCAAAATATTCTATTCCCACAATAGTTCAACAAGCATTTCAGCCAATCAATACCCTCTTTCATAATGCAAAGGAATGGGGCCAAAATATTTTGTGTAATCACGTGGATAATCTTGAGGTTCTACATGTGACCATGCCATTTGAGTGTGATATGACATTCACTTCCCCTTTCGTAAAGTTTACCACCCTAGTGATCAATTACAGACATGTATGTATATGTGTATGATATGAAGAAAACGGAGTCAGAATTTGATCTCAGGAATACGAATTTGAATTGGGCAGCGCTCTAGTACCGATTTTGTCTTTTATATTCTCTTTTTTTTTGTAAATACCATAATGTTGAATTTAAAAATTATGTGGTTTTTCCACGGTTTCGGAATGGAGTTAAGGGTAAAACATGATTATTTAAAGACAAATGAATATTGGCCAAAAAATAAAAGAGAAACGAATCTCTCCGTAACTCTTTTCAGAAAGGAAATAAATTTTTTATTTTTTTTTTGAATTCGTATACTTAATTTCTTCTTATTTCATTAATCCTTAATATGCTTAAAACTGATATCTGGGTGAAAATTAGTAAAAATTAACGACAAAAGTGAGATTATTGAGTTCAAAAGGAATAAATTAAAATTCCAGAAGGAGCACAAATACATACAATATGTACACATGGGGGGAATCAATTTATAAAGGAGAAAAGGGGCACATGCCCCCTTTGTCCCTGAGAATATGAGAATCCATTGTGGTATCAATCCAAAACGAGCCTATAAATACAGAGATATCTTGCATGGAACAACATTGCAAACCAGAGAAGTGTTCTTCAGTCCAAGAGTGTTTGCATGAAGATGTAAAGAGTGGATTGCAGCCAAGGATGATTTGCCGGCATTTGCTGCCCAGTGGGTTTGACCCGGCAAGTTGGTCTTGGCTACATTTTGCTCTTTTCTTCTCATGCAAGCCTCTCGAGACTTGAACAGACAAACATATGTACATATCATGTAAACAGGTATATACATCTGCGCAAGCACGCGTATGTGGTCATGTGGTGTTCAAAGCTGTTTGATAATGTCTAAGAGTGTTTGCATGAAGATGTAAAGAGTGAATTGCAGCCAAGGATGATTTGCCGGCATTCGCTGCCCCGTCAGTTTGACCCGGCAAGTTGTTCTTGGCTACATTTTGCTCTTTTCTTCTCATGTAAGCTTCTCGAGACCTACATGAAGGACGGACGTATACATATACAAGTATTTATATACCGACACATACATATGTTAATATATCCACACACATAACCACATTCCTTGTGAGTTGTGGCCGAGTGATAAGCTTCTTGGGTGTACTACCCAAGATATTTAGTGTTCGAGTCATGGAGAGCATGGCCATTGGGGAATTCACCGGCGACTCCAGGGTCTTGAGGGATTAGTCGAGGTGCACGCAAGTTGGCTCGGACACATATATATATATATATATATATCCACACACGCGTGCTCACAGATATATCATGTCCACCTGTGTGTAAAAATACATGTATCGAAATATCCGAGTACTAGAAATGCCATTGACGGCAATGTTGTAGCCTGCAAGACTAGAAATGGAGCAAATAAACAAGCATCCATGTTTAGGGATGACAAAAATCCCCGATTCACCGGAAATCCGTCTCGCTGACGGGTTTGGAGGAGGTATCATAGGAGTAGGTGCGGATTTGGTTAATAAAAATAAAAACCCTATCGAAGTTGGGGCGGACGTGGTAATTGAAAATACCCCCAATTAAAACCCGCCCCGCCCCGATTAAAGTATCTAATGTAGTAATATACTCTTATACTTTCCCTTTATTTGCTACAATACTATGATTTATACATATACCTTATACCATGAGTCCATGACATATAAAAAGAAATAAAAAAAATACTACATAGAGCCAAAATTAATAAATTTGACTTATGAAATAAGAGAACCCACCATGGTTACTTGTCAATTGATCATTGAATCCATTAATTTACTAAAATATAAGTTTTAAAGTTTATTTAAGTCACCCTAATGGTAAACCCGTTACCGTTCCGATAAAAAACCGACCAAATCTGACTCCGCTACTAATAGGGTTGGGGCGGCTTTGGTAATCAACTTTTTAATAGGAGTAGGAGTTGGGAAGAGACTACTCCGTACCAAACCCGCCCCGTTGGCATCCGTATCCACGTTCGGATGCCAGGGTGCCCGAGGTGGACTATTAGTCCATTGTAGTTGAATAGTCCCGGGACTTACCACACTGCAGACTATTCAATTAAAATGGAATATTATCCAAGTCCCGCCAATCCCCTCAGTCCCGCCCAATCCCCTCAGTCTCGCGAAACAAATGGTTATGGAGCCGAGTTATTCTTTGACCATTATCATTTGTAAAAATATCAAAAGTTAGGACACATGTTCTTAAAGTGCTACACCATTGAAGCACGCCTTTAAGTTTTCGCGCCGTGAATTGTAGGTCCTCTCAAAACTTTTTGGAAGATAATTACTCTTTATTTTGATGAAGTGTAATGACCCTCTACTATTATGCCTTCCCATTCACGAAAGCAGAAATACATTTTATCGACTAAATACAATTGCCCTCATATTATCTTTCCTAGATAAAGTAATAACCTTGCTTACACAAAACCTACACCACATGTATAAAGAAAATTCAGACAAGAATTGAATCATAATATCGGAAACTTCGGAACCTACTGAACACTTTTGTCACCAACTGATCTTCCCCTATAGACCTTTCCCAGCCAAAACATCAGACTTCAATGCCCAAAATAGTGTTAAGATAACAAGAAATACCAAAAAGATGAACAAGCAAGCACCTAAAATTTCCATCCGGAATGTACGGCGACCACGCCTCCAACAAGATTCTCGTATTCAACCTTCTGAAATCCAGCTTCTGCAATCATTGAAGCAAATTTCTCCTGCAATCATCAATTGTAGAGATCATGTAAAATGGCATATAGTATCAGTCCATGCAGCACCGACACGGACACACCGCCACTAGGGGTGAAAACGGTTCAGTCGGTCCAATTTCTAGTCAAACAGATCGGTTTTGGTTTGGTTCGGTTCGGTTTGGTTTTTACACTGCAGGAAATTTTTGAAAACCAAACCAAACCGAATCGAATCAATCGTTCGGTTGGTCCGTTCGGTTTGCTTACACCCCTAACCGACATGGATACGACACAACACGGGCACGTGGACACGACCTATGTTACACGGACTCTTCAAAGTGTCCGGCGGACACGGGTATGGATTCCATATCCGACACGGGTACTTTGCCTTTCTTGTCTGAAAATTACACTAAACTACACTAGAAGGATCCTACCCAAGTGTCATACCAATGTCCGCAAAGAGTCGTGTCGACACGGGTACTTCTCCTATTTAGAAGAGTCCATGTAACATAGGACACGACAAAGTCTTAAAAAAAATTGCACTTTGACACTTCAAGAAAAGTGTTCGTAAAGTGTCGGGTCTGTGTGTTGAACACGACACGACACGCGATACGTTACCTTCTTAGAAGTGTCAGTGCTTCCTAGATATCAGCTATAGCTAGTTTAATAGAAAACTCAGTTATAATTAGCTAAATAGACTTGGACCCCATTTGGGATAGTTTTCTGTTTGGCGCGGGGTGGGGGGGCGGGGGGGTGTGCGCCAAAATCACTTGAGCTATGACAATTTGGATTAACTTTTTTACAGCTTTTTTTTTTCCTTTCAAAAAATTGATTCCTTTTCAAAGCTAAAAAAATTGCTTTTTTTAAAAAGCTTCATTTTCTATGGTTTTAAAAATCTCTTATCCCAAAAAGTCATTATTTTGATTTTAGGAAGACCCCAAAATTCTAATTTTGAATTCATTAACCGACTCACTCGAGCCCGATGAGTCGGTTGCACCAGATCACTCGAATGGTTGGCGGGTTGCAGATCTTGAACCCGATGAGATTCGGGTGGATGAGCGGGTTGACCTCAAACCCGACTCACCCGACCCGTGGACAGCCCTAATCACACCCCAAGATAACCAACGTTACCAACCACCAAGATGAAGTATTCCATCAGTTTTTGTTGGAAGTCCTCTTTTCCTGCAAACTTATAATTGTACTTATTGTTTTTATTATTATTCCCCTTTCCTCTTCTATGAACTCTGGCAGGAGAGCTTAATATTTTAACAACACGACATCCGGAAATCGTGTTTTCAATAAGCATACTCATCACAGAAATAGAATATTTATAATTGTTTTTAATGCAATCAAGAACATCGGGACATGGGTAAACATTAACCACCCTCATACCCATATCATTCACTGGGTGTACACAATTAAAAGAGTGCTAAAGCAGGTTCCCGCTGGGAAAATAAAAATTGGACAAAATCAAGTTTTCCTAAAGCACTAATAGATTTTACACTTTTACTCTATCTGGGGTTATCAAATTAGGCAATGTATAAGTGCAGCCAGGCATTTTTACACAATCATTGTTGTTTGCTGCTTATTTAAACTGTTTTCTCAGCTTTAAAGTGGGTTCGATTTTTGAAACACTTGTGAAAAAGTTTTTGCCAAATGGACTGAAATCTCTCAATAATAAAAAAAAAATGATTGCTGGTCCCAAATAAGCTGATTAAAATAGGTTCTAAATTGCTACTGATATTGAAATGGAGTTACGGTGGATTCAAGTATAAATTTATAATAACCTGAGGGGGAAAGCGACGAGTACTCTCAACCAAGTACTGATAAGATTCCCGATCGCCTGCAACTAGCTCTCCCATGGCTGGAATGACGGTGAATGAGTAGTAATCATATCTGCAGACAAACAGCCCAAAGTTATTGTCAAAGTGAATTGACGAGCTAAAACATAGCTTGAGATTACACAAAATGTAGTTTATAAGAGCACTATGCTCCATACGAATAACCTATGAAACCCACTAGATAAAGACAGGTAAATAAAGCTCAAGCAAGACACTGGCCCAAAGAACTATAGCGGATGAGTAAGACATGAGTGATCCATTTTAGGGTGCATTATTCAACAAACTCATATATACATGCGTTGTTTGTCATGGTTAGCATCTTCCTATCAAAAAATTTTTTAACAAAAAAAAAACCTCTTGCAGGATCCTTAGGTTCTGATTGGTTTGAAGCCTTGAGGAAAAGAAAACAAGAATGTAACTGATTTTCCTTCTGTTATCCTAGTGTTTTCCACTTTTCCTCCATGCTTAAATAACAATGGAAATCGAAAATTATCAAGATATAATAAAAACTCAAGAAAAGAGTTTTCCTTATTGTTTTCTTTTCCTTTCCCTCATTTAATCCATGAACCAAACAAAGCCTTAGTTGTCAAACCAGTGTTTCTTGGAAAGTGGATTCATTCAGCAGATAGGATAACCTCGCAACAATCAACAAACGTAACACATATTCTATGCTGCTTAGATAATACAGAGTTTATTCTGCATGAATTTTTTCACCATAAGCTAATTGTCAAAGAGTCAAAAGGTACTCACAACTGCTTAAAAACTGGAATATCTACATGGCTCAGTTCAAGGCATAGAAATCTTCCCCCCGGTTTAAGCACTCTGTTACACAAACCAAAACCAGTGCATTAAAATGACATGGATATGAGATCAGACAACTTTTAAAAAAACTCGAAAATTAAAATAAAAAACTAAATTATGGAAGATATTCAGGGAATGACAAGACATTTGAATTACAAGAAAACACAGAGGCAAAGCCAAACAAAAAGATGCAAAGCGGCTAAAAGACAGTAACATGATGGACTATATACAGTATACACATAAAACACATGCACCATGTGTAAAATGGACATAATAAAAATTTACCACAAGTTTCATGCAATATAGAGACTCAAAACACCGAAAGTTTTCCACTTAAAGCTTCAAATTTCAAAATTATGAATCGTGAATCATATCTGTGTTATGAAACTCGAATCTAATCTTATTAATTGACACTTGAATTGACCATTCTAACAAACATGGCTAATACATAGAACAAACAGGCCAAGCAATCTGAAGTTACCTAAAAGCTTCAGCAAGAACTTTTTCTATATGAGTAACATTCCTTATCCCAAATGCAATTGTGTAACCATCCATTGAATCGTCATCAAAATTCAGTGCTTCTGCATCTCCCTCCACCCATATGAGAGATGTATCTTCTCCAAGTCCTACATATGTCGAGAGTCAACTTTCACCGTCAGATAAAAACAGGATATCCCATCCAGTATAAAAGTCAATTTCATTCCTCTAGAAAGCTTATACATTCCACTTCATTTCTTATATGTACCTCTCTCTTGGGCCCGCTTTTTACCTACATTCAACATATTTGGATTGATGTCACATACATATATCCGAGTTTCTTGTTGTAAATTGTCTTCAACAATGTCTCGTAAGGCTCTGCGTCTGACACTGTTTATGGTATCTAGAATCCTGAAAGCAACATCCCCTGTAAAATTAGAGAAACTGTTAATTCAACTCATAAATGAAATAACTTTGCTAGGCGGAAAAAACAGTTTCTTACTCACAAGCAAATTCACATTCATTGGGGACAAGAAAATATATGTGGTGCTAAGTTCTAAGTCATAAGATTCCTAGAGAATATAGCATCTATTTTCAAATTTACAAATGCAACACTAACAGCGATGGTAGCAACTGAGCGTCAAGCCAAGCCATTAAGCAAATGGCAAAAATGCGAGTTCCAAACCTTTATTGAAGAAAGAGCTCGTGCCTCCAACTCAGAACAGGCTGTTGCTTTCGCAACGTGGCGCCATACCTCTGAGTCTGAACTCTAATAAAGCGCCCATACCCAATTTATCGTTACAATTATGCTTACCATACCTCTGAGACTGAACTCTAATAAAGCGCGCATACTCAATTTATCATTACAATTATGCTTAATCTGGTAAATTATGATAACTCATTTATTTCTTAATTGTTTGTGTATCTCTATGATAATGATCAATGAATCTCAAAGTTATAGATGCATCAGGGTATCAGAATGCACAGGAAAGGAGCTACAAAGGCTAAAGGAGTACACATGTCCCCTCTCAACTTTATAAATATCTAAGCCATATAGATATCCATGCTGAATATATAATGATTCATTGTTTTATAAGTGAAAATAGTAAACCAAAAAAAAATAATAAAAAAAAAAAAAGAGCAAGCATATGAACACAATTTTGTAAGAAAGAGTTATGGATTGGAGAGATAAGTTTGTCTCTGAATGATTATGTTTTACCCATCACCCTATTATAAGTGAAACCTACATAACAATCACACATTTTTAAAACTCTAGAAACCAAAATAGTAGTACTTCTACAAACAAAAAAAATTTGGGCCTAGAGCGCCACCCCTAGCATGTAAGTTTGTACCCATAAGATTAAATCCAGGTTCCACCCCTAAGTATGCATATATACAACAGGGTTTATGGTTTTTTGGGAAACCTCAATCTTACACTGTAACTGAGCAATTGCGAATTATGATGTAGCCAGAAGCAAAACCAAAAGTTTTCAAATGAAAGGTGAAACACAAAAAGGGGACTTACTGTAGCCCATGCTCATGAATCAGTAACTTAAGTTTTGAAACCATTAATTAAGATTGCTTTCCCTTTTGCTGATCGACAAATTTGGAATATCCTTAAGCTTCCTTTAGAGTAGTTGTTGACTTACTGTGCAAACTTTGTTTGCATAATTTTGGTTGCAACTTGACACAAGTTCTCTAACAGAGCATTTACTTTCCCTCTACCCCTATTGAATTGCTGAAAATGAAGAAATGATTAAAGTAACAAAAAATTCTACTTCAAGATGAAATTTCTTTTCTTCTCTTCGAATTTGTCAATGACTAAAGAATGCACAGTAAGTTGCCTAACTTTCCTTTACAGATTTACCACATTCATATCCCTCGTGCTTCCCATCCTTCAGTCAGTTTTGTGCCTTGGTCGGTATTGCTGTGAAGAAGAGATTTTCTCTTCAGATGATTTTGAAAAAGCAGAAAATTGTTGCTTCTTATGTAAGTTGATTTTTTAGCTTTAAAGTGGAAAATTCTTTTGCCAAACAGACTCAACTCTCTCAATAAACTCAAATAAATGGTTGTTGGTCACAAATAAGCTAATCCAAACGGGCACTAAGTACTCTATCCATCTTGATAACTACAAAAAGACATTGCATATAATGACTGCATAGAACAAAGCTAACCTGTCCCACCAGCCACATCAAGATGCTTCATTCCAGGAAATGGGTTCAACTTTGAAACAAATCTGGAAAAAGATCCGAAGAAAAAATTGCACTATAAGAAGAGAGAGGGAAGTCATTGCAAAATTGAAAAACATGCAAGTTTATTGAAAATCGGAAAAAATACAAACCTATCCTTCCATAATCTATGCAATCCTCCACTCATCAAGTCATTCATGAGATCATAGTTTGAAGCAACATTGCTGAAAACGTTGCCAACCATTTGGCTTTTTTCTTCTTCGCGTACTTCTTTAAATCCTGAAATTTTCAGCAAGCCAAAATCTTTTCTAAGCTATAAATGTGAAACAAGCTAAAATAGCTTATCCTAGGCACACCTGATGGGCACAAAAGTTGAATTTTTTCAAGTAGAACACAAATTTAAAAGTAAAAGAAAAACATGTCTACTCTCCAAGACAAAAATATGCTTTGGCATAAAACTAAAATGGAGTGTATGATTCATTCAAGAAATGAGAGGAAGCTACCCAATCAAATTACAACCCAAGGGAAAAAAGAAAAACCATGAACCTAACTTTCCTTTTTCTTTTCCATAATAATAGAGGTAGGATAACATAAGCCCTTTATTCTTTCCAATTGCAGCCACTTATGAATTATCTGTCGTGTTGTTGAGCTCCTATGAAGAGTAGTATAAGACTATAAGGTCTTTGGTAACAAATACTGTAACAATCATAAAGGACTTCATTAATTAAGCCAGCCATTGGCATCACCAAATAAACAAAAGCGAATTTTAGTCTAAAGCTCTTTAAGATAGACTTTTGTGGTCTTAAACCCGTCTATCTTTGGTTAGTAATATCAGTTAACCAAAATTTTAAGGATGTCCTTTAAACTGAAATAATCAAATATGAGGGATTTTTTTAAACCAAAATTCGATCATAAAAAATAATTAAAAAAAAACAACCAATGCACACATCCTTAGCAAATGATACTTAATGGAAATATATGTAACTAGAGTAATGCTATGCTTCCCAAATCCAAATCTCAAATTCTCATCCCAAATGATGTGGTACCAATCAAAATTCAGTGGCCCACTGACCATTGTGGAGATCACTTCAACATCCTCTAATCAATACAGCCACTGACCATTGTGGTGGGTCACTTCAACATCCTCTAATCAAAATCCATTAGACCCAATGCAACATCATTTGGGATGGAGATTTAGGATTTGAATTTGGGAAGCATAACATTACTCATGTAACCAAACAACCTGATTCCTAATCATCCACTTAACATTTCAAAGTTCCTTTTAAATTTAAAAATAAAAATAAATAAATAGCTTCACCAAGGCATTTGAAAACACAGAATATACTAGAAACCAAAAATAATCTACCAAATGATACATTTATTTGCAGAAGAACAGAGCGGGAAATGGGTGTACCAAAACTAGTAGCGTGGGAATGTAATGTAGAATTGGGAATGAACATCGGTAATAGCTTACTCCTTGAATTCCGAGCAATAACTCTCACTGCCATAGCTGCTAATTGATCTGCCAAATCACCTTTAGTGTTCACTAATATGAAATCAAATTATTTATATATATATATATATATAGAGAGAGAGAGAGAGAGAGAGAGAGAGAGAGAGAGAGCGATGGAACCTACAATAACCGCTTTGGCTATTGTAGAGTGCGAGAGAGAGAGAGAGAGAGAGAGAGAGAGAACCGAACATACAGATCTCCTCTTGACGGAGTATGAATTGCTACTCATGCCTTAGAGGCTTGGAACATTGAGGTGCCCTCAATGGGCCTATTTTAAAGTCCATTTAGATTTTAAGCATGATAGTGCCCAAACTTAAACTAGTTAGGAGTAGGGGTATTCGCGGTCGGTTTTTTTAGTTGTGTTAAAATTTTCTCGATTTCGGTGGGTTGATTTTAGCCAATTTTCTTTTAAAAACTGATGAAACGGTGTTTGGTCGGTATATTTCGTTCGATTTTCGGTGTTTGACTTTCTTGAACGTACCTAATTTGGAGCTTAGACAGTGTGAAAACACTCTAACATAAAAAAAAAATACTGTAAATTTTTTTGTAATTTTTCATTATTATATGAGTAACGATATGTTTCCCAAATTTTGTTTTCAAATGCTTTAACAGGTGTACTATATGACGTGATATTGGTTGTTGATACTCTATACCACTGCATGTGATACAACTGACAAGGCATTTAGAAATCGAATATGGGATTTAAATTTGGGAAGCATATCAATTGTAAAATATAGGTGTGAAATGGTGTTGCAAAGACTACCATTGAATGCACCCACTAAATTTCTCTCTGCACTCAAATTGTGCAATAATGGGAAGTACATACAACATTCCATGCTGTACATGTGGATGTGACAGAGAGAAATATCTCAGGTAACTCTTTGGTGTAAAAAGGGTTTGGGCAGGGTATGTCGGTACGAGCCTGACCACGAATGGTGGTGGCATAGAGAGTTCTGACACCTCAAAAAATGAGCTCGTATCCGTGTCGAAAACAGACACTTGCCCGACATGTGCACAACATATAAGTGGCATTTTTCTTCCTTCGGAGGTGGACATGGTAGGACACGACATGCGATATGGAGGAAAATATTTTTTTTTAGACCAAAACACTATTTTGGTTGTCTTTTAATTTTCCTGAAATAACAATTCAGTTTTTTTTTTCATCTATTTTCTTCGTGTCAAATAACAATTTTTGACAAATAAGAATTGCACATAAAATACAAAAAGAATCATATAACAATTTTTAAAAAAAATATAAGAATTGTACATAAAAATAAAGATTAAAAAAAGAAAAAATGCAATGTCCTTTTTCATGAATTTTCATGTCGGCATATCTGTGCTGGCCTAGCATGATTTGCTCAAGTTGGGGAGGCCATTTGGCATAACATCACCCCGAACAAGTCAAGATCGAGGTGTTATTCTAGCAGGCCATGCTAGGCTGACCCTCCAGCTTTAGCAGCTAGGCGTCTCATCTCATACAAGTCCTGTGTGGCAAGAAATTATTCCATATAACTCACATCGTGTGACGTTTATTATGACCGCTTCATTCCTATAGGATTCACGTGAAACCCAAGAGATGATTTCTCCTATGTGTACACAAAAAAAATAAATAATAAATAAAATAAATAAATCAAACATGTTCAAGCATTCAGAGGCTTAAATAAAAAAAAAATGTACTCTTGAAGTTTTGGTCCCTACCTCATGTAGTCCCTGTAGTTTTAATTGCATTAATTTGGTCCCTGGAGTTTTTAAATAGAAGCAATATAGTCCAAATGCCCCATTCCATCAGAAAATTTGATGGAAAATTATATTCTAGTGAGATTGGTGGTGTTTAATTTTTTTTTTCCCTAATAAGCGTGGTAGTGCATCTCATGCGAGTAAATGGTGTTTCATTTTTTTTTCCCTAATAAGCGTGGTAGTGCATCTCATACGAGTAAATTCTGTAAACTTTTCTGATAGAATGGGACATTTGGATCACATTGCTTCTACTTAAAAACTCCAGGATCAAATTGATGCAATTAAAACTATAGAGACTAAAATGAAAGAATGACCAAATGTCAAGGGCATATTGTATAATTAAGCCTTACTCAGACTAGTGAATTTATCACTTAGAACTTAGCTCCTAAATAACAAACAAACATACCATTTTCTTGACCTCAATGAATGAGAATATTGCTTTTGTGTAAGAAAACGGATTTGTTATTGGTCAGATTATCAATAGTAATTACACTTGTGAATTGCATTAAAAGCTTCTCTAATTTTACAGAACCACTAATCTCCAAAAAAAAATATTAAAGAGGAAGGAAAAACTGGAAATGAAAATGAAGAAAGACTATAACAATGAGCAGAGGTGAATCAAAAACTACAATTAAGAGACTGTTTGGAAAATACAAGAACCGGTTCTTTTTTTTTTTTAGAAAAGAACTTGTTCTAAAAAGTTTGATGATTGTATAATCGTTTTTTGACTACATAGGAGTTTTTGTTTCGACTTAAAATACTCCAAGATCTAATTCGTTATCAAATCAACACAATAAGTTATCATTAAAAAAATCAAATAAAAGTGAGATTGAGTTTGAACCTAATGGGTTAAGAATTTCCAAGTAGTTCCAAAGAATACCTAGGAGGCTAGGAACTTAGTTTGATCTGCCAACCAAGTTAAACCAGATGAGTTTTGGTCTATCCCAAGTTGTGAGTCTTGTGACAAGGTCAACAAGATATTTGAGAGTTGTAAGACAGTTCATCTACATTTAAAGCATACTGATTGCTTCATATTCTGCACATTGGATTCTTCAAATTCAAGGATCCAGAAGTAAAAAGGGATATAAAACGTGCAATAGTATAAAATAGGCAAGTCATCTAGATAGAGGAAAATAACAATTACCTAATACAAAGGTATTCTGGTTCTTTTAAGAATTATCAAATCTTGAGTAATGATCACATCACAAATGTGAGTCAATCACATAAGATAATTTAATTGCCATGTGACAAAAGGAGTATCACCATCAATGAATCTCACAAAACTTAAATGTTCAAACAATGCTTATAGGCAATTTACATGACTCACATGTATCCTCTAGTTCATTTTTTTGTATTGCAAAAAAAGACCTATTAGTTAATGCATATTACAATCCTGTTTAGAGACCATACAATATTTACTGCACTGTTTGGTACGGTAGCGAAAGAGAGGTATAGATGGAGATATAAACTTTATAGAGCAAGATTTATTTTCTATAAAAGTTGAGGGGCATGGGGTCCCATCTAGGAAGCATCGAAACTTCTTATAGAAGGTAGCGTGGCGTGTCGTGTTGTGTCCCACAGATGGACATGATACTTCACGGACACTTTTCATGCAATGACAATGTGCAATTTAGGATTTTGTCGACGTGCCCGTGTCATATCATGTGTCCGTGCTTCATAGGGTCCTATCAATCCCCAAATTGCGTCCTAATGTGCAAAATACCATCTTTAAGAAGAAGTAAGACAAACTTGCTTTTGTTAAAAAGTAAAAATTGGTCTACAACGAAGCAGAGCGCATTATATTTAAGAACTGCGACAACCTAAACAACTTCCTTAAAATATCGCTCATTTGGTCAACAAGGAAATCACAAGTGGTATTGAACCGAAACAAAGATAAATATGAAGGACTTTAAAAAGCACTAACAGTAAAATAGACGAAATTTCCCTCTGCAAAACGGATTTGAGTGAACAATTCATGAAACAATGGCCTGGCAAAAATAGAGGAGTATCGTACCTTTAAGGCGAGCTCAGATATACGAGGAAAAGTCAAGGTGACCAAATCTCTGGTGGGAGACTGCTTCTTACTAAAAATCACTTATTCGCTGAATATGAACGCTTCAATTTGCAACTTTGTTGAACACGCTTAACGGTTAACAAATTCCCTACTTCTAGTATCAAAATAATGACAATTCTTTCACTAGCAAAGTTTTAGTTTTTCAGTTCAAAGCTAATCCAACATTGTGAGAATGACTTTCATACAGAGTCAAGAACAGATAATTCTCCGCCTTCATCACTATTAATATAGCAACAGTCCATAAACATAAAACATAAGTAACAAGTATATAGCAACAAACATACAGAAAGAACTATAATATTCAAATGTAAAGTTACATTTAGATAAAAATTTCATTGAGTTTGTTCAACCAAAAAAAAAAATTTGGAGATTGAAACAAAAACCCACAAAACAAAATGTTTCAAGACAATTCCGCGGAATTATCACCTTCACCCAATGGCCGGCTTGCATTTTGCAAGCAACAATCACACCATTGGGAGCAAAAGTAAAAACGCTATCCAAACAACACACTAATGAGACATGCTTACGTATAATAAATCATTAAGGCCTATACTAATGGAAACAAAGAAAAAAGGAAAAAATATATCATATCATCGCAGGGAGAAGAAGCTCTCAGTATAAAGCCGTAGCCACATCCATTCGCCTGCAATCAGATTCTGCATTCTTTTGAAGGTTTTGTTCTCTACATTGTAATAGTCCAAACTCTCTTGCCTTGCATCCATTAGAATTTCGCCATCTCGCTGATCCAAAGGTATAATGAATTTCAGCAACTCATTATCAAAACCATTCAAATCAATGCTATACTCTTTAACCCATTTGTGATTCTTGTAATCTTTCAACACCCATATATCCATAGTAGAAGGACGAGTTGCATTATCAACTAAACACAAAGAACCTCTCAATTCCACCAATGACCAAACCCCATTAGGGTCTAGACACCCTTCGGGCGGTGAAATCGTCCCAAACTCTTCTCTCTCCAAATCGAAGAACACGATGGCTTCATTTCCCGGATGATCATACACATCCCAAATCATCCAATAAAATACATTCTCAACCAAGACCCCCCACCCTCTAACCACATAAGGGCAAACGGAATCGACTATTTTCCAAGAACAAGCACTACCACAACCATCACACAACCTTAGAATCTCACACCCAATATCATTATCAACATGAATATCCAAACTTCTATCAAACAAATGGATCAAAACATATTCATTTCTAGATGAAATATAACCCATACCAGCATTAATATCACCAGAAGTACAACAATTTGGCTCAGGCAATTTCACAAACATTTGGGTACTTGGGTTACAAACATAAAATGAATTTTCACCAGCAAAACAAATCAAATCCCATTTCGAAGGCAACAAATCAACATTATCACCCACATTCAATGTAAAATCAAAACTGTACTTTCCATCAAAATCAAGTGCACGTAAATCAATTTTGGTTTTCCTCATCTGGGTTTTGCCAGATTCATCACAATTCGAATTTTTCCGTAGTAAGAGAAAATTAGGGTTTTGCAGAGATCGGTTTCGATGTGTGAGAATGAAGAACTGATCGGTGATTATGTTGAGCCATTGTTTGGAGACAGATTTGAACTTACCGAGAACTTTGACGGGAAGCCTAGATAGGATGTTAAATATGAGATCTGAGGGGAGAGTGGGGCCCCCGTAGATGGCTGTGAGACCCAGCTTCTCTGTTTCGAACGGGGGGGACGAAGAAGATCGTCTGGTCGGTGGTGAAGTCATTGTTGTTGTTGGGGGTTTTGAGGTTTGTGGGATTTGATTTATTCTTCATGTTCCCTGAAAAAGAAACTTACTGAAATATATATATATATATATATATAAGAAAATAGAGCGTTGTGGGTCCTTTTAAGTTAGCAACTTTTAATCTTGACCATTGAGACAAGTTTAAATATTTCAGATCGTCGGATTGATTGTCCACAAAAAATAGTTAATCCCATTAAATATTGCATTGTATCCTATTAAAACTCTAAATTTAAATTAATTTGAATTTGAATAAATACTTGCCAATATCCAAATTGTCAACTTCAGTAAATACAAAATACAAATCTTGGGTAAAACTAAATCATTAAACTGTTTTTTTTTTAGCAAAAAAGAAATTCCCTAAATTAATTTGAATTTGAATATATACATATCTAATAGTAAATACAAAACACAAATCTTGGGAGATAAACTAAATCAGTAGACTGATTTTTTCAAAATAGAAATATTGGAATATAAACTTCCCATATCATACATATATTCATAGAGTTTATTTTTTTTTTATAGGTTTTCTTTTTTCCTTTCCGTGACTCTAATCAAATGACTTTCATAAAACTAATCAAACTGATATAATATGAGTGAAAAATCACATAAAGTTTAAGTTTAGGAAGTGAGTTTTAATAATGGATTTCATAATTCAAGTCTCAAGAAATGTATTCTCACTTGCACTTTTTTTAAAATCTAGGAAGTGTATTTGTTATATACTATTGTCTATCTAGAAAATGGGTTTCTCCAGCACTATGGTTGTAAATTTTGCTACCAGTTTGATTAGTTCCACCCTTTTTATAGGTCATTTGATTAGTTCTATCAGTTTGATGTAGTCTATAGGGCTAATTAGTGAAATAAGTAATGTTGCTTCCCCAATATGGGCTAATTATAAATAATCACAAAAGTTTTGCTTTCCTTTTTTATTTCTTTCCAAAAGCTTAGAAAAAGCCTTTGTTTGTTTTTTGTTTTTTGTTTTTTTTGTTTTCACTTCGTGCCCTCGGGCACGGAGGAAGTCTCTACGAATAAACATTAATTATACTTAAAATATTCATCCAATGTTGGACTAAATATATTTAACTAAATTAAGTTAATGATATATTTAATATTGGAACCAATGTCTTCTTCACTTAAAATTCCAACCATATCTCAGATCTTTTAAAGTATTGAATTTTTTTTTCCCGCTTTGTGCCCACGGGCACGGATTAGTACTAAATAGCCTGTGGATTTGAATGACCTGTACAATTTTACGCAAAAGATTTGAAAATTTTAAAGTATTGCATTTTTTTTCCCCTTTTCTTCTTCTTCTTCTTATTTTTATTTTATTTTATTTATTTATTTATTTATTTTTTGCTTTGTGCCCACGGGCTCGGATTATTACTAGTATATATATAAATATGTGTGTGTGTGTATAGGCCGTAGGCGGTAGGCGTATAAGTGCGTATGTGTGCGTATTTTTCATTCTACTATAAAAGCCTATTATCCACTACACCATATGGCCTTATTAAATAAATGTTACTAACGGATATATCCGTTAGTATTTTAGCGTTAGTAAATCAAATAATTTCTAACGGATATATCCGTTAGAAATGTACTTACTAACGGTTGTTTTTCACCTGATTTTAAAAGATTTATATTGAATACTAACGGTTTGTCAACAGTTTCTAACGGATATATCCGTTAGTAATATCCAAAAAAAATTTAAAAAAAACACTAGCAAATTTACTAACGGATATATCAGTTAGAAATCTGCATAATTAAAAATATATATATTTATTTATATGCTTCCCAATTTTTTTTTGTACCTAATTTACAAGTATAATTAATTGAATTGCATCACTAAAATTCTACATGACAAAAATTAAAGAAGACAAGGAAAAAAAAAAGGAAAGCTATATATTTCTCAAAATTCCATTCCAATGCTCATACAATTAATTTGTAGTATTCCATTACAATTCACAAACATTTGAGTGAAAGTAGAAAACAAATTTTCATTCATACTTCTCTATCTGGATCAAAATCTCCTCCCGCTCTCCTTTCCGAAATATATGTCATCCTCGACTTCAGATTCGTAATCCACATAACTTGGCCTCTGTAAATTAACGCACAGCAAACATAAGGGGAAAAGTTAAAATCAATGAGAAATTCTAGAATTAAAAGGGGGAAAGTAAGTTTTCTTTGGTTTAAAGGAAGGGGAGGTTACTTGTTATTAACTTTCCTGTGCTCTATGGTATACCAATTCACTCCCTCATTTGAGGAGTATTCCCCACCACCATAGCCTTAGCACCTACTTTCCATACAAAGTAGTTTCTTATTTTACCACTTCTACTTGGATAATAAAAGACTTATGTTCTAACTTTTTCCTCCATCATTCGCTCCGGTGCCAAAAAGGTATGTCCTTTGGACAATCCACAATGACCTCAAATTTGCAAAATATCAAACCAATTTCAGCAAAAAAAAAAAAAAAAAAAAAAGAGTTTCAATTACTACTTTGTGCTGTGATTCTTGGATTTTCAGCTTTTAAACTATGTTAGACGAGCAAGATGCATGATTAGAAAGTTTTCCACCGTATGATATCTTACTACCCAAACAAAAAATAATTACAATTCAAGTTCTACTACAGTGCTAAGTGTCACGCCCCAGAACGGCAAAAATAGAGAAAAATAAATTTCCTTTTTAGGTCCAAAGGCAGCGACGGGTGAAGTCACATGATTGTCCACACCACGCAGTACTAAGCAACAAGAAGTAATAGTGTAACAAGAATGAAGTCTAAGTTCTGATCACAACGAAACATAATGTCAACAGAAGTTACTAACTATTACACATCAGAGTCTCGAATCAAATATAAGACAGCGGAAGTACAAATGTCAAGGCAACATATGCCTGTCTACAAAAAGGGTTCTAAAATGGTAAAGACAATTAGCTACAATTCTAGTCTAGTCTTCAGTTGGCGTAAAGGTAGTCCTCGGCGTAGTATTCCTCTTCGGTCTGACCTCCGTCGGGGAAATTCTCCACGGGGACATCGTCACTAGCATGGTAGTCTTCTCCTGCGGGCCCTTCATCTGTATAGTCATAACCAAGGTGCGCTGGAACATAGAAATGTCCAGCGGCATAAACGCCGTCATCTTAATGAAAGCTGAGTGAGTTAGATACTAACAGGGTATCAACTATTGAAGTTATTACAAGTTATAAACCGTAACCAAGTTAGAGTTCAGTGAGGGTAACTCCTTTACATCAAACCGATTATCCGATTACTAACGTCTTACTCATTTTAAGACCGATAACACGTCTTGATGGGGGAACAGACTCGACAATAGTTCAACTCTATAAATACACCATTGCTCATACACCGCTTTTAAGAACATACACACAGTTCACCGCATGTCATGGATACCACATTAGTCCATCCCCCGCTTTTAAGAACATATGCACAGTTCACCGCATGTCAGGGATATAACGCTTTAAATAACAGTATATCATTCTATGCCACGACTTAGCGACGTCTACCAGTGATCACGGTCCACCGCATGTCATAGACACCTTCGTCTGTCTACCGCTTTTAAGAACATATGATTAGATCATCTGGCTATCTTAGGGCAATTGGTCCGGTTCACCGCAAGTCATAGACACCTTCGTCTGTCTACCGCTTTTAAGAACATATGATCGACCAAAGCCCGCCCACGCAAGGTTCCCGAATCTTAGCAAACCTACTTAAGTTCAACTCTATCACCGATACATGACAACCCCAATGTGGCCCGACTACTCTGAATGAAATGAATGTTAACTCCAAAGGATTCACGACTATTCCGTTATCTAACATCATAAACATTATCCGTTAATCTTGTTGTTACTACGATCCTACGCCGCATTAACTCATTATCATGTCTGTATTACAATAATAAAGTATGCTGGGAAATACTGAACAGTAAATAAACAACTAAACAGTTATTATAAGAAAACAGTATTCTGAGACTTCCAATCGATTGGTATAGAGGTCCAATCGATTGGTATAAAAGTGGCATCAATCGATTGGAAAAGGGTTCAATCGATTGGATCAAAATCCATGCCAATCGATTGCATAAAGTGTCAATCGATTGGGACCTGAAAGAAGTCAATCGATTGGTAAGAGTACCAATCGATTGGGACCTGAAAGATGTCAATCGATTGGGACCTGAAAGATGTCAATTGACCAATTGATTGGTAAGAGTACCAATCGATTGGTACTTCGTCTTCTTCACAGTGAAGACTGTTCAGCAACATATAAACGGGAATACATAGTTTACACTCCATTTCTTCATTCAAAACACGTTCTAACACCAATATAAAGCTACCAAGTGAGTTTAAAAATCACTTTAGGCGTTAAGGGCGTGTTTGGTTGTGTGTTTGAGCTTTGGAAGCTCCAATGGTGGCCTTCCTCCCTCTCTATCTTGCTCTGCCTTCTTCTTTCTTCTTTCTTCTTCTCCTTTCTTCTTTGATCTTCTTCTCTTCTTCTCTCAATCCATCTGTGTGTGTGAGTGTATGGATATATGTATATATGTGTGTGTATATATATATGAGTGTACATATGTATAAACACACACAAACACTCCCTCTCACTCTCTCTGATTTTTCTAAAAAGAAAAACGCAGGAAAAGGGCTCATATATATAGAGGGGAAGTATTCACGTGGACAAACCCCAGCCAGAGCAAAAGAATCTGCCCAGCTGCCTCCAATCGATTGGTATAGAGGTCAATCGATTGGTATAAGCAATCGATTGGTATACTTGCCAATCGATTGGTACCCAAAATAAGGCAATCGATTGTAAAACTTGTCAATCGATTGGTATCCAAATTATACCAAGGGTAAGGCCAAGCTCATACAAGTATTAAAAGAAACATACAGGGTCTTATTCACATAATATATTACAAAAATACAGGGTATTACACTAAGATTTCCCCCACTTCAATCCTCATACTTAATAGACCAATCCTCATACTGTGCTAAAATCTTCCCGCGTGGATGTGTGCGTATGTGCATTGCACGTGTGCTGTACTGTACTACTTTGCATGTGGGTTGCTGTGCTGTGCAAGTGGTTGTGCGCGTGCTGTGCTGTGCTGCCGTGCACATGCTGTGCAAGTGTGCTGTGTGCTGTGTGATGTGCTGTGTGCACATGTGTGCATTCCATGAAGACAATTTCATACTTATGCTTTTTTTCTTTTCTTTTCTTTTTCTCTACATAAAAAATAGATCAAAAAGTTTCTCCAAATCTTACTCATATACGTTTGGGATACCAAAGGTATACGAAAAATGCCAGTTTTGCTTCACCATACAATGGTAACCTTCAAGAAGGTGAGCCATATGGGGTTTATTAGTAGCAATTTCAGTATAAATTTTTGCATATAAAGTACCTATATCAGAAGTCGCAACTCTAACATATGGGGTTTATTAGTAGCAATTTCAGTATAAATTTGCTACTTAGAAACCCCATTCTCATCAGCTATGGAAATTAAGACTTGTTAAAACGTACCACCTGATCTTTGAAATCCATGATTTGATGAAGCGAAGACGCAATAAAGTAGAGCTCAAAAAGTGGGGTTAGTTAAGCTACAGCAAAAAAGAAATAAAATTAAAGGAAGAAGAAGAAACAAAAATGAAGCAATAAAATTATTTATTGCTAAAAGAAGCAATAAGGATATTAAACTAAATTAACTCAAATAATACAACATTGAAATCTTAAGTACTTCATTTCATTGGACTACAAGCATCTTAATATGCATATTGGTAAGCTAAAATCAAGAACACTTTAAATATGCACCTAGGCTCCATTTGATACATTGATTTAGTGAAATGTACACTACTTAAAATTCATCAAACAATGTACTACATTTCAGTTTATTCTTTTCTCCAACTACAAGGAAATGTAAATAGAGTGAAGCTTAGCCATAATGTTGAAAGTGCTACCTGACAATACTAATATTCTAGACATACAAATGAGAAAGGATTCCCCAAACAGAAAAAAGAGTAAATTAATAACCTGCTGAATAGTAGATGCAATTCTCTTCATAGAAGCTATGGCTAAAGCAACTGTTTAGAAACCTTACTTACCATTGGTGATGTAACCCATTTGTATATAGTAGACTAGAGCGTATCATGTATGCTTTAAAGTGCAAGCTGCAAAGAACTCATTCAGGTCACTTTTAATAGAATTGATAAGTTGCAGAGAAACCTTTGTGTTCTACAAACTCACCTGGGTAGGTCTTATTTAGCACAAAAGATCATAATGTAAATAGAATGTAAAAAAAACAAACAAACTAAAATAGTGGTGGCATAAGGGGCTGAAGCTACATAATATAATATGCAAAAAGCCAATTTAGGGAAGCCTGAACTTGCAAAACTTGCAAAACTTAGAAGCATAAAAGACCATTTTTTTTCTTCTTGTTTTCCTGCATAAAGGAGTAAGACCTCAAACTTCTTTGGAAAATCAACAATGAAAGAAACAATGATTCTACATGATACTTATTACTCCAAAATCTAACGCAAAGATCAAATTAAGAAAATGTTAGAACAATAGAGCTTCTTCTAGTTGCACAGATCAATTTTCGGGAAGTCTCCTATTCTAGACATACCAACGAGGCCAGCTTAAGGTATTCTAAATTCGGCCCTCTTGGATTGGTCACTTCTGAAGCCCAAAAATTTTTATATATTTTATATATATGTAGATAATTTGGTAAATGTAGCACTATTGTTAGTGAATAAACTCAGTCACTATCTAAACAACCCTGGAAAAATACATCTTTAACTACTGGAAGCAATTTTTTTCAAAATAAAAAAATTGGAAAACTACCCAAGTCCAAATTCACTTCAACACAATGATGAGTAGTGGATTTACATTCCCTACCACAATCCTTGGACTTGCTAGTTGTTAATTTACAGTACAAATAATCCACAAACGAGACATAAGTCAAAGCCTTTTAACAGAGAAAAATTATCCTCTAAATAGCACTTGTCTTGTTCGGTACTTGGAACCCAAAGCTAAAACACATATGTATTCATAATAGCTGTTCTTGAAGTACTAGAGGTCTCATGGTAGCTCTCTGTCATTACAAGGCAAGAGATTCTTTCCTTGTTTGGACATTACTTCTAATCTTGCTTATAGCCAAGGGTAATGTTTATACACGTCATGATACATACATGTACGTAATGCATGATATTAATACAAGGGTAATGTTTGGGATACAAAAGGGCAATAATGCTACACTCACACAAATTCCTCACTCAACACATCTTGGCTTATAGCCTTATATAAAGGGAGAAGTAACAAAATGTCCATTCTAGAGCTTTTAAAAGCCCCCCAAAAAAGTTCTAAGTTCAATTTTTGCAAAGCTCATAAACTAGGCTTAGACTAAGCCTTAAGACTGTTTCAACTAGCTTTAAAAAAGGAGAAGCAACAAAATGTTTCAAGATTTGAAGCCCACTTGAAAGATTTGTTATACATCTTATTTATGTACTTTAGTGTAAATGGTGAGAGAGTTTTTTATGTTTCTTCCACTAGATACTTTAGGCTTGTGTGTTTTAGAGGACTTTGTGTCATCTTTTTCTTTTAGTGGTGAACCGCTTTAGCACCATAAGGGTCTGTTTCAGTAATGAGATTGTCTCCTCACTTTTGTATCTCTCTTTTGATAGTAAAAAAAGGTCCACTATTAGGGACTGTTTCACTATCTTTTGTATTGTGCTAATGTTTGAAGAACCCTATAATTTTTCCTAATTTTTTTGGTCCAGAATGGAAAATAGGGGAAATTTAAATTAAATTTTTTTCTTCCTGATTCAAACTCCCTTGATTAATTGAAATTTGAGGCTTTTTTGGTCCAGCATTTAGAAATCTCCTCCTCATCCAATGAGAAGTATAACTAATAATTCTAGATTCAAAGGAAAACAAAACTAAACGGTGTCCAGAATTTCCCTCTTATTTACAAATTCCAACTTTAAGGCTCCAACAAAACTCTTACATACCACCGACACCTAAGTAGGCTTGTTGAAGCACCAAATTTTTCAACGCATCTAGTTCATCAAGTTTCTTGATGATATAATTCAAATCATAATTATTTTGAAAAATGGTTTCAAGCACTTATTAGGAGAGTGAAGGAGAATGACATTCGAAGTGCAGAGAGAAAAATGAAACCCAATGTTTACTATAACATACCAATAATTGATCTATCGAGTGTTAAATCAATCTAACCAAAGGCATAAGCAAAGAAGGCTGAAATTAATCAGTCCCAAAAGACATCCGCTGAAATTTTCGATTGTTAAAGCTTTTTGGAACCATTGACTTAACATAGGGGATCCGATGAAGTAGAGTAGACTATTGTATAATTAGCACTTCATAGTAGGAGTCTCGTTTCTGACCCCCACTAGATTTAGAAGTTATGATCACACATGTTAAAAACTTAAAAAGGATCTACTAGCAAATCCAATGTGTTATGAAACCATTCATTTTCTTCATCTATTTTCATATGTAATCTTTAACTATACTAGTATACTACTGAGCTAGAAAACCCTATCTTGAATCAAGGGAAACCCCTTTCTTACTAATATGGTAAGAAGTACACTAAAATCTTCACCAAATGAAATTTTTTTTTCACACTTTCAGAAGTATACCAGAAGTCACATTTTCACAAGCATGTGGTCTGCAAATAACACTAATTACATCAATTTCCTCATCAATGAAATATTAAGAAACAGAAATTAAACAGAATGAACCACTCTACAACCCACATTATGCAAACAAATATACCCCCCCCCCCCCCCCCCACACACACACACATACCTCCAGCAATTCCTCTCAATTTTGGGGCTCTACGGCAAAGGGGCATTTGACCGCCTTCAAACCCTCTTCGAACTCTGGGACATGACCTCGATTTCTGGCCTCTCATACCAAACCCACAACTTGTGCCTTGACCAGCTGCAATACCCCTACCCTTTCTCTTCGTCTTCTTTCTCAAACCCGGCTGGGGACCCAGATTGTCTAGCCAAAACCGAACAACAGAGACTGTCTCACCAGGAACAGGCGATGGTGAAGCTTGATTAATTACAATCAATGGTCTTCCCACTTTGATCTTGTGGGTTTGTACTTTGAGAGATGGAAATTGATATGGGTTTGCCTTTAGATTGTTCACATTCCCCTGTATTGTATTTTATGAAAAAAAAGAGAGAAGACAATGAGCATATTAAAACACTAGCTCAATACAATTTATATGTGTGTGTGTGTGTGTATATATACCTTGAATAGAGAAGAAGAAGAGAGATGGAGGACTGAAAGGAAAAGACATATCTACCACACAAAAGACCCTAAAAACTAAAAGCCACAAAATTGAAGTAGGAAGATAGATCGAGATCTAGAAAATATGTGATACCGTCTCCATGTAGTTTTGTTGAGAGAGAGAATGGTTGCAAAGCTTGTGTCACCGTTGCCGAGCACACCTATTCATCATCCCCATTTCAGATCCAGAGGAGTACAATCAATATACGCTTATAAAACCCCTAGATATGATATGTATGTATATATATATACATAAATAGAAAAAATTAACCCAGAGAGAGAGAGATGACCTGAGAAAGGGACTCAACGGCTCCTCGAGGCCTGTGATGGAAGAGGGCTGGTGGTCTCCATGTAGTTTGCATCTTTGTGTGGGAGAGAGATGGAGCACTGGCCGTTGTTGTTTGGTCTGGGAGTTGCAAGGGATTATTTGGGGGGAGAAGAGGGAGATAGAGGGGAATGAGATGGTGTTTGGATCTTGAGTCTTGACCCTTACAGTGGAGAGGAGATGAATGTTTAGGGGGAAAATTTGGGGGAAAAATCTTTGGCAAAACCCATTTAGGCGGGTTCTTTAGGCAAAACCCATCTGGACCCTTTATTTCCATTATTAGAAATCGTAGCCATCCATTTTATTAACTGCAGTTTGAATTTTTATTTATAAAATTGTCACCGTATTTTTCAATTGTTTGGGTTTTATTACAAAAATGCCACCGTATATTAGTTTTACAAAAAACTTTTCAATCTCAAATAAAAAAGTAAAACATTTTTTTTACTTCTAACGGTTTTTTGACATTACTAACGGATATATCCGTTACAAATTTGTAACGGATATATCCGTTAGTATTGTCAAAAATCGTCCGTTAGAAAATGGGACTTTTGGTGTAGTGATCGGTTTACATTTCGTAAAGTTTCTAGACATTTTTGGCCCCAAAAAAATAAAACAACAAAGAGTAATTCTTTGGTGACAACTTTCATACAACTTTCATACAACCTCTTAAAAAGATGTGTCTATCTCTCTCCTGTGATGTCACTGAACCCCACAGTGACACAGGAAAGAGATAGACACATCTTTTAAGAGGTTGTATGAAAGTTGTCATCAAAGAATTACCCAACAACAAAATAGAGAGGGTGTTTAGAGTCTTTAAACAACGAGAGAACATACTAGTCAGGGTGCTGCTAGTGTGTAGCTCTCTACTCTCTTCTATAGCTGTGTTGTTTTTTATGGAGTAGTTTTTGTTATCATGGAACATTTTCATGTAACTTCGGTTGTCCCCTTTGGTAAAGTTTCTTCACTTCTTTGGGCTTGGTTTTGTGTTGTCTTCTTTCTTTGGGTGGTTTCTATCATCTACAAGTTTGAAGTTGTCTTGGGTTCCAGATCTCTCTACGCGGCGATCCTTGTGGCGCAGTCCAAATGTTTTCTGTGGTCACTTATACTTCATCATCTATTGTACCTTTGGTTGTTTTGCTTTTGCTTGTTCTTTTCTTTAATTTTGTTGTTTGTTTAGTTTTCTTTGTAAAGTTTGATTTTCATTAATGAAATTTTAGTCTTTGAGCGATAAAAAAAAAAAAAAAAAACCTTTACAAATTGGGCCAGACGACAATACACCCCCTTAAAAAGGGTGGATGTCAACCCCCAATCACATTTGTCATAACTGACTCATAACAGTGAGCCACATTTCTCATAACTACCTCATAACTGAGCCACATTTTTCATAACTGAACCTCATTTGTCATAACTAATTTTAATATTTTTTTGTAATGATTTTGGTAATGTGGCTCAACCTGAGCCTCACGATGGGGGGTTGACATCCACCCCTTTTTTAGGGGTTGTATGTTAGATTTTTCCCTATAAATTTAAGTGTTTGGGGAGTCTCAATTTTTTGAATAGGAGTCTGTGTCTAGTCTAATAATTTTCATAAAAATGAATCTTTGCCAAGCCAATACTACTTTAATTCTCACAAAAATAAGATAAAAAGCGAGTTTGAACGTTGTCCAATTTTAAACTATCTTCCTTCTTACTTTTTTTTCCCCCTTACCAAACCAAGAGTAATGATGTACATCTCAAATTTGAATCCCAAATTTACTTGCTAAAAATACTTTATCAATTGCACTGTATGCAGTGATATGTAATATCACCGATTATTGTCACAATATTTGGTATAATTATTAAAATATTTAGAAATCAAATTTGGCTGAGCGTGCTGTAGCCCAATTGGCATAGCCACTCTCTTCTCAGTGGGGATGGAGAGGGTTCGAATCTCCATAGGAGATTTTAGTTGCTTGCCCCACAGTTTCTTCAGTCGGAATAAGTGACCCTTGTTGGGCTTTGCTGTGGGCCCAATGTGAGGCTTTGAGGTTGGGTTGGGACTGGGGTGTGTGTGTGTGTGTGGAATGTGTGCGTATCATTAAACACACAATCTACCATTAGACACACAATGCACTTTAATTCTCAATGAATCTTTGTCAAACCAATACTACTTTAATTCTCAATGCACTTAGCAGAAAGTGGGACCCACACCCAATCTACCATTAGACACACAAACACACCTATACTTGTACACAAGTTGTGCACCCATTGCATGGGATAACCTCCCTTATTCCCCACTTTACAAATACATCCTCACTACCCCTCATTACACTCTCAAACACAATAGCACACCCCCATAAATCTGTTTACGCAGATTTTGTATAGAGAGACCCAAGAGTGAGAGAGCTTGAGAAGAAAGAAGAAACACCCACACATTCATTCCCTCTTTGTCCATACCCTCTCTACCTCACTCTCTGAGCACAGACACACACACACACACACACATACACACACACACAGGAGCACCAGAAGAAGAAGAAGAGGGAGAGTGTAGAAGAAGAAAGACGGTGGATGAAGAAGGGAGAGATCGGAGAAGAAGAAGAGTGATCTAAGATCACCTGAGGTAAACCCACACCCCCTGTTCATTTTTGGACATCTGCACATCACTTAGAAATTTCCTAAGGCCACATGGAAGCAACCAAACAGAGCCTAAGGCTCTCTGCAACTTCCGGCTAGCCATTAAAGCTCCATTTGAGCTTGATTTTTTGACCTTCACCAAAATGCATGAAACCTATGCCAAAAGATCCGTATTAGACCCCTTTAACTCCCCTAAAAACAGTTTTAGATCAGCCTTTGTCAATCATCATGATTTGATGACTTTCCGTTATACCCACTTCGTGGTTTTACCCAGATTTCGTGAGCAATACTTAAAATTGAGACCTCTAACTTAGTTAGTTGGATCAGGCTCGTTGAGACGCTCAATTGGCATATAGGACTCACCTATTTTTGTCAAGAAACGAGTGAGATATGATGATTTTTGTGTTTAAGCAAATGTATGTTTATTTCAAAGTATGTGCTGAGAAGAAAGGTAAGATAGATCCTTGCATGATTGATCCTATGTAAGATCAATCCTGACAAGATGGATCCTACACAAGATGGATCCTAGCAAGATGGATGCTACGCAAGATTGATCCTATATAAGATCAATCCTGACAAGATAGATCCTACAAGATGGATCCTGCACAGGATAGATCCTATGAAGATGGATCCTACGCCAGATAGATCCTCCGAGCTATTCTCCTAACCTTTATTATAATTGTTTAAAATTAGTTTTACTATATAGTTAGTATATCTTAAATTCTGAAATACTAGTAAATAATATTTTCCTGTATTATGAAATTTAGAATATATATTTATTATTTCATTGGTCTTACATAAATAATAAATATTGGTTTTCTACTATGTTTAAATAAATAATAAATATATACTAGCTACTTTGAAACTACAAGAACAATAGTAGTATTATATTAAAAGATTATTAGTTACTATTTTATAATTTATTAAATTATAAAATTATATTTTGGTATTTATGATAATTATTGAGTAGCTGTTTAATTGTCATTTTAATTATTTTAAAACCAAACGAGCTCTTAAATTATGAGATAAATGCAAATAGTGTATTTTAATGTATAGTATTTATTAAAAATGTTTCCAAGCCCTACTTATTTTGTTTAGATGTATTTTGTAATTTAAATATCTTTTACGGCTATTTAATATATTGTTTCACCTTTGAAAATTTGTAGTAAATAATCTAGAACTCCGAAAAATACGCGGTCAGTTCCTAGAATCTTAAAATAATGTCTAGATCGTTCTTCTTAAGTTCGTAACTTTTCGACTCGGCCAAAAATATAGCATGTCTTTAGGACTTGCGTTAGTGTAAAAAGCCCTACCTTTTATCTCGTAAGACGCGACGGACTCTGATTTGAGTCTAGTCAATAACGTTGGACTTAGAATGACACGTAGATCACTAACTTGGGATTTATATCATCATTTGGTATTGTTAGCCTTAAATTTCTTTAAGGCACTATTTATGTTTGTTTTGATGATGGCAAATCTGTTGATAATTGCATCTTCTTAATAGTTCTATTCCAATCAATTATCAAGTTATTTTCATTGTGCTAATCTCTTGAATCATACACTTAAATATTCTAACTTTGTTTGAGTTCATGAGATAGATTATGGTGATGGACAAGAGTGATGGAGCTCAACAAGGATCAAGTTTGAAGACTTGAAGATCTTTTCATCCTTTGTTTGAGTCTAGGATTTTATTGTAAAGCTTTTTTTTTTATCATCACTCAAAAGGGCTTAAAGGTTTAAAACTTGGCTAAATCTTTTTAAAACAGAAAAACTATTTTTTAGTAGAAAAATAGTCGACTGGGTGCTTCAAAGTTCAATCGACTGATCGCGAAAATAGTTGACTGGTTTGTGTTTTGAAAACACTCTTTCTGTTTCAAAGTTTTTATTCGACTGGATCCTTCTTTTAGTTGACTAGTTTTTGGCTGATTTCTAAATTATTTGAAAAACAGTCGATCGGACCATTACTTCAGTTGACTGGTCTTATGGCGCATTTCTAAACTGTTTGAAAAATAGTCTACCGGATCCTTATTTCAGTCGACTGGTCTTATGAAGCATTTCAAAATTGTTTGAAAATAGTCAACTGGATTGCAACATCAGTCGACTGGATTGAGGCAAAACTGCATAACGACTAGTTTTCTGAAAGGTCTTTTATTTACCATTTTGCCACTGATGGTATAATCTTTCAAGGCCTATAAATACATATTTTCCTAAACCATTTGGGCGAGATCAATCCATTGGAAAACATAATTTGAATCACACAACTTGTTGATCTTTAATCATTCACATTTGAGCCCTAGTTGTGTGAGTTGATTGCAGGTCCGTGAAACGGGGAGGTGCTGCCAAAATTTTGAATTTTGCTAAAGCCGCAACAGAAAACATGGCATTGTATGATCCTGCTCAGCTTACAGCTTGGCTGAGCATCACAGATGGCATAGAACAGATTAACCTTTTTAGCTACGGCTTGATCGAGCTGTTCTCTCTTCGCCAGATAGCTTTGAATGCTGAGTTCATGCGTGCCGCCTGTGGACACCGGAAGTGGACCACTTCTCTTGTTTGAGATTGTTTTGAAAAGGAATTTGACTTGGATCAAAGAAAAGAAAATGGTCTGTTGAAAACAGATACAGAGTCGCCACTTGGTCTTTAAGGAACCAAGAAACCTAATTTTGACTCACCCAAATGGATAAAGGGCACCGGCCCTTCATAACCAAAGAACTTGGTTCGGGGTTTTGGTACGAGAGAGGAAGGAGCCTTTGTCGCGACTAAAACACCCTCAACTCGCCCCATCTTTCGACGGGCCTCAATTAGCATCCAAATAATCATCTTATTCTATGTATGGTTCGGCAATTAATACTATGATAGTATATTACATTACATAAGAAACTTGAAGATGGAAGATCTAAAGATAAAATATCATTCATAAGATCTAAGTCAAATATCATACAATGTAAAGTGAAAGATCACACAAATAAACCTAGAAAAAATCCTCTAATCATGTATCAGATAATAAAGTTTTCCTTATCTAAAGGGGACATGAATTGTTCTTGAAACAAATAAACAAAGAAATCAAAATATGCTTAACAAGCTAGTATGATGCATGTTATTCTTTGAGAAAAGAAGATCTCTCAATCCCCGGGACGGATGAGAAAGGATGATTAGATCAAAGGGGAAGCATGAACGTATGATCGTGATCATTCTTTATAATCTTCTTAGATTAAGAGTTACAAAAACCCCAAATCTTGCATGAATGCAATGTATGTATGTAAAATGTGCAAAGGTTGTAGTGTGTTTTGTGTACATGGATTTCTAGAATGACTTAGAAGTCTAAAATGTGTATGAATGAAATTAACATGGGATGTGTACAAATGTAGTATGGACTACTTCCTAAGATATGAACTAATTTGGAATGCATATGAGCATCAAATCAAAGAATGAAAGTTGAAATGTACTTGCTGTGAATAGTGGACAGAACAGTAGCATGATCTTTTGGAATTTGAAAAGAGGGGTTAGGAATGTTTTCAATGCATGATTTTTTATGGAGATGTTCCTTATTGTGTCTAGAACACAACCCAAAAGGCCAATCTTGAATAGCTATCACAGATTGAGAGAAATTATATAAACAATAGAGGTCACTCAGAAACAGAGTTCGTATTGTCGACTGAAATGTTAGAAAATCTTAGAAAATGAAAACGAATGATCTAGAGGCCCATTTTATACAGAAAGTTCCCTAAGACATTTAATTTTAAGGGAAAAATAAGTTAGGATCACCCCTTTTGTAAAAGTTTTCTGGAAAAGAGGTCGTAAGTTGACCTAGCTGCTGTGACAGCAAAAATAGAATGTTTGGAAGGAATGTTTGGGTCTAAATGGACCATTTTCAAGTACTTCCAAGTCAAGCCAAAAATCATGGGTGTTCTATAGTGAGTTAGAAAGACTTTCCAAGTGGTCTTGCATTCATACATTGAGTATTGAACTCAAAATAATTCCTTGAAGTTAAATGACTCACTGTTTTGAGGGTTTTGAGAAAAACAAGGTTTATTTCTTGAAATCAAAATGAGGGGTTTAAGAGGGGGGGGTTTTGAAATGAGGGTTTTGAAAGTATACTTCCAGATCTTGGATGAATATTCTAACCACTTGGAATATCAATTCCTAACTTATTTCAAGAACTTCCCAAGTATTTGCAAACCATGGTTTTATTTGGAAATCAAACTCAAGAATCTATGGGAGTATGATACATGAGAGGATAGATGATACATGATATGATATAGCATGCTAAAAGTGGTAAAGAACATGTGCATGGGATATGGGTTCATCTAGATACAAGAGAGTGTTGCATCAAAGTGTGAAAGCCAAAAAGTGAAATGCTGTGAATAGTGGACAGACTGTATGCATTACTTTATAACATTATAATGGGAGGTCAAACGTGCCTAGAAAAATGTGATAAAAATCAGAGATCATCCTTATTGTGTCTAGAAAATAACCCAAAAAGCCAAACATCAATAGCTATCACAGATTAAAAGAAATAAATCAGAATGTACACATGACTCAGAAACAAAAGCTGCACTGTTGACTGATTTTGTATGATTTTTCATAAATCAAAGAAAAGGTTTATGATGACCCATTATATACCAAAGGTTTCCTAAGACACCCAAGTTTTATAAAACAAATAGAAAAGATATATGTACAGTGACGAAAATATCCAGAATAAGTGCAAGAAGTTGGGTGAACATTCTGTGAGAACAGAGGCAGATTATGAATATGAACTTCTCACATCCAAAACAAATACTTTCACATTTCTATAATTGATGGGAAAAATTGGGGACAAACTATGATGTCTTAGGAAGAATTTCCAAGTGGTTTCATCATCATAACTCAAGTATTTAATTCAAAACAAATCTTTGAATCTGAACAGCTCACTGTTTTGGATCATTCTTGAAGAAAATGGATTTGGGTTTGAAATAGAGTTTGAGTTCTTGATTGGGGGTTTTGAAATAGATGTTCAAAGCATGAACTTAAACTCTTGAGATGACCATGTGACCACTTAGAACCTCATCCAACCTTGAATCATCAAAGAACTCCCAATATTATTGGAGAGATTCATTTTTATTTTGGACATAACTTCAATACATTTCAAGAGCATCTTGGAAGTATTGAGGTTATGATCATCATCTATCAAACATGTTTTTGAGGTCAAGAGCTACTATCCATAAGGATTCACTCACCCCAAACTTCATGTCATCACTTAGATGATGATGAACTAGTAAGCAAATAAAGAAAATAAAAAGAAATGAGATTAAGAAGAGATGAACATAATATGAACAAGCAAGTAAATAACAATCAATAGATGATAATCAATATGATTTTGGACTTGTAGCTTGGTGTTTCACTCATAGATTTTGACATTTGGACATGGAAGTAGCTTCCTAACTCAAGAATGCTCAAGAATGGTGATTGGGTATATTGATGATGAAGTATATAGAAAAATGGTGGAGAAAAACAAGATTAGAACTCACTTTGATTGGAAAAAATGGAAAAAGAAGACTACTTCTTCTCTTTCTCTCTCTATATTTCCCTAGAGTTTCTTCCTAAGCTTTCTCTAAGCTTCCATGTCTCTCCCCTAAATGGAAGTAAATGGCTTCTTTTATAGGCAAAGGAGGGGTGGTAAATGGAGTTTTAAAAAGTTTAAAATGGTCTCCCATTGGTCCAAAATAAGCTGGGAATCAAAACTACGTCGTTTTGGTTTTTAATTAATCAAAATGGGACCCCAAAAGAAATTACAAAAACTCACTGTTCTGGAGGGGAGTGCCGCGGCGGCACTGGGCCAGTGCCGCGGCGGCAGTGGGCCAGTGCCGCGGCGGCACTGCTCCTCCCTTCGTCCAGATAATGCTGTTTAGCCCCCCTGAAGTTCCGGTATTCGCGAAAAGGCCCTATTTCGTCCGAAATTCACAGAAAATGCGTACGAACTCCAAATTGAGGTTATGATATACCGTTGGAAAGGTAATGGAGTCTACTTTACATAAAAAATAGTTTGGGGATAGGTCACCTTGAAAAGTTTTGCGGTATTTGCGATAAAAGCTGATTTGATCGCCTTTTTTGCCTTTGAAAATTCATAATAAATTCGTTTTAAATCCAGAAATTACGTGCGATATACCGTTGGAAAGCTATTGACCTCTAGTATCCATGAAAAATGTTTGAAAATTGTTTTGGTTCCCCAGTTCCAAAGTCAAATTCTGGTCAAACTGGTCAAACCTGGGATTCCTGGGAAGTTCTGGAAACCTCCGGGAGTTCCCAGGAGCTGACGTTCTCGCTCGATTTTCTTTTGGAACTTGTTTTAACACTTATCTCATGATTTAAAATGATTCTGGTGAATTCGTACGATTTCGGTCAAACTCGGTCAAACTTGGTCAAACCTTGGTCAAACCTAGTCAAACCTTGGTCAAACCGGTCAACGGGGACTTTCCGGGAACTTCCGGGACTTCCGGGGGTCTCTGGGAGCTGACGATTTCACCCGATTTCTCTTAGAAACTCATTTTATCACTTTTCTTATGACATAGCATGTTTTCAGAACTTTGGGACCTAATCTGGGAGTTTTCGGGCTTTTAGGGGCATTTTGGTCATTTTGAGCATTCTGAGAGATAGAGCTGACTTCCAGGAGTCCTTTTGAGTCTTTTACGATCATTGTGAACCACCAAGCTATGGGTCTCCTAAATCTGATAGCCGACAAAATGGGGTGTCTATAGTTTGCCCCTCTTTGGCATGAACTTGCGAGGCAACGCATGTCGCAAGCGAGTGCCAAAGTTTTGAAAAGACAGGTCTTTTGGAGGCTATAGATTTAGGATAAAAGGGTTGCAAAAGATGCAATGATGCTGTGGCTAGTGCTGGTCGCGCTCTGCGTGAGCTGCCTACGTATCCCAAGGGGAATCAGACCAGGACGTAGTTCGGGGCTTAAAGGAACCAATCACACATGCACAACAAGACATGCGGATGCTATGCTATGAGGATGATATTCAATGCATGGATGTGATATGAATTATGTCATGAGTCCTATCATGTCTAGTGTTATGACCCTAGTATGAGCAGGTGTTATGGGGTATGCCACTCCGAGTGGACTGGTGTTGTGCTAGTGTTTGCGACTGTGATGTGGTGGATGACTCGGATAAGGACATCAAGGTTTAGAAGACTCTGGGTCTAGGGGCAAATTTCTGGAATTACAGGAAGTGTGCTTTACAAGCGAATGAGATCGGATGTGGGGTCTTTGAAGATGACAACTAAGGACAACCCATAGGTGAGGGAGTTCATGATAACCGACAGTTTTATAATAACCAAAGTGAGGAGGCTCATATAAGTGGGGTAGCTCACGATAATTGACATGTGAGATAACCGGAGTAAAGAAGCTCACGATAAGTGAGGAAACTCATAATGACTGACGGGTGAGAAAGCTCATGATAATCAGTAGACACGGATCCTTGAATTGGGAATAGACAGTGCTTGCCCTGGGAATCGGGGTGAATTGACTGCGGGTGATGTTTTGGCCGATCCTTATGATGACAAGTCCAGAGAATCGGTTCGGACTTCTGTTATCTCCTGCTAGGGATGGTAGGGGACTCTCTGAGAATCTCTCTTCAATTCTTGACCTAGAACCAGGATCCATCTCTGAATCTCTCGTGGTTGGTCATATTTTGCAATGCTCAATCCAAAAGAGCCGGTTAGGGCCTATCGGTTTCTGTCCTCGGGGGATGATGTAGGGTTCTCGGAGAATCTCTTTTGGTGCTCAATCCAAGGGGGCCGGTCAGGGCCTCCGGCAGCTGGTATCTATCGGTTTTTGCCCTCGGGGGATGATGTAGGGTTCTCGGGGGATCTCTTTAGGCGCTCAATCCAAGAGGGCCGGTCAGGGCCTCCGAGAGCTGGTATCTATCGGTTTCTGTCCTCGGGGGATGATGTAGGGTTCTCGGGGAATCGCTTTTGGCGCTCAATCCAAGAGGGTCAGTCAGGGCCTCCGGGACCTGGTATCTATCGGTTTCTGTCCTCGGGGGATGATGTAGGGTTCTCGGGGAATCTCTTTTGGCGCTCAATCCAAGAGGGCCGGTCAAGGCCTCCGGGAGCTAGTATCTATCGGTTTCTGTCCTCGGGGGATGATGTAGGGTTCTCGGGGAATCTCTTTTGGCGCTCAATCCAAGAGGGCCGGTCAGGGCCTCCGGGAGCTGGTATCTATCGGTTTCTGTCCTCGGGGGATGATGTAGGGTTCTCGGGGAATCTCTTTTGGCGCTCAATCCAAGAGGGCCGGTCAAGGCCTCCGGGAGCTGGTATCTATCGGTTTCTGTCCTCGGGGGATGATGTAGGGTTCTCGGGGAATCTCTTTTGGCGCTCAATCCAAGAGGGCCGGTCAAGGCCTCCGGGAGCTGGTATCTATCGGTTTCTGTCCTTGGGGGATGATGTAGGGTTCTCGGAGAATCTCTTTTGGCGCTCAATCCTAGGGGGCCGGTTAGGGCCTCCGGGAGCTGGTAGGATAATGTACTCTGCTAGGAAGAAGGAAATACGTCCTTTAAATGGGAGTCAAGGTATCATTCTATTTGTGATGAAGGATACGGAGATGGCCTGCGACAGTTAAGGTTTTGATTTTGAAGTGATGGACTTATGTTGCTTTAGGATGAAAGAAGGTCATCAACAGCCACTCATGGACTTATGTTGCATGAAGAAAAATGAAAGATCAACGGCCACTCATGGACTTATGTTGCACGAAGAAAAATGAAAGATCAACAGCCACTCATGGACTTATGTTGCTAGGGGAAAGGAAGATCATCAACAGCCACTCATGGACTTATGTTGCATGAACAAAGGAAGATCATCAACAGCCACTCATGGACTTATGTTGCATGAAGAAAGATCAACAGCCACTCATGGACTTATGTTGCAAGGAGAAAGGAAGATCATCAACAGCCACTCATGGACTTATGTTGCATGAACGAAGATGGTTAACTTTTGACGGTTTGGAAAGGGATGAAATTCTCCCCAAGTTTGGACGTTTCTCATGCTGACGCCTTGTCTGGTGCAATAATGATGTTTGGTACTCCTGCTTGTATTGGCATGCTCTTTATAACTTGATTTGAAAATTTTATTAGTCACTATTGACTTACACATTTGAGACTACAACAGACTCAAAAACTTGACAGACATTGACGGACGAGGACGACACATTTGATACCAAAATGAAGCAAGGTCGACTTGCCGAAACTTAATGTGCTCTTGTCATAAATGATGTACCATTTCTCTTTTGTGTTTACTTCTCACCTTAACGTGGCATCACTTTGATGGTGAATCTTATTTTGAAAATTTTTCCCTACTGATCTAATCAATTCCTTTGCTTCTCCCAAGATGTGCTTTGAATTAGTGCCTTAGCTTATGGAATAAAAGATGCTCTATTTCCATCTGTTCAAGACAATGCTTGTGACTTGAAGGCTTACCATTGGTGTACAGGGATCGGGTGGCAAACGAAGTTTGCCCCTAGTTTGAAGGCCATGAAGTGGGATCGGTAGGCAAACGAGGTAAATGACCGAAGTTTGCCCCTAGTTTGGAGAAATGTTCATTGGAGGTTTTGGGCAAACGAGGTAGGTGACCGAAGTTTGCCCCTTGTGTGAAGGGTAGATAGTAAAAGTCAGGCAAACGAGGCGGGTAGCCGAAGTTTGCCCCTAGTGTGGAAGGTGATTTTCTGGCTTGAGGCATGGACCGTGACTTTAATCTCTCAAATGCTCATAACTTTTGCCTAGGCACCAGTGAGGTGACCTAGCAAGCTCTTTTCTCTCTTTTGTTATTGCTCACCTTGGATTTAACTCTAATTTTTGCCTAGGCGTCCTTTCGGATTTTTGACCTAGCGAGCCATCCTTCTTTTTTTCTTTTTTGAAAGTCTGCCTATGTACCCCCAAGTGGGGATCAGGTCCAACGTAGTTCGGGCATGGTTGGGAAGAAGCGGGTTGATTTTTGGGTAGGTGGGGTGACCGAACCGATGCGGTTGCCTACGTATCCTCGAGTGGGAATCAGGTCGAGCGTAGTTCAAGGCAAGGCTTGAAGGAAATTGGTTTGATTATGATGGTGTTGACCGAACCGATGTGGTTGCCTACGTATCCCCGAGTGGGAATCAGGTCAAGCGTAGTTCAAGGCAAGGCTTGAAATAAGGGGTTTGAGGTATGAGGGTTTTTCAAACCAATCGTCAAAGAAGTTCAAACTTGAGCCACTTGTGGTAGCTTTGAATAAAAAGATTCAGTTTCAATCTCCCTTTCTTTTCTTTTTCTTTTTCTTTTTGTTTTGTTTTGAGGATTGATCCTTTTCACTTTCGCCTAGCCAGTCAATTTTGCTTTTTAATGTAGTCGATTCTTATGAGATCTTTCAATTGCAATCTCAGAATTCCAGAATGTGCATGTCAGCTCTCGGAATTTATTTGTGGTCATTCCGTGCCTTTTGAATTGTGATCTTGGCACGTTCTTAAGATGTATCTTGAAGCGTATGATTCTCTCATTTGTTTCATCAAAATTTTCTCCAACATTTCGACTGGCTAGGGTCAGATTTTGGAAATCAACACCTTTTTCAGCTCTAACTTTTGCCTAGGTGCCCTTTCGGGTTTTCAACCTAGCGAGCTTTTTCTTTTCTTTTCTTTTTTTTTTTTTTTTTTGAAAGTGGAGATGAAACTCACTGAAATGTTTGGCTATCATCAAGGGCTAAGTTTGCATTGCTTTCAATCGGACAGATTGCGTGGCTCCCAATTCGATTGGGCTTAAGGCTTCGAAATGGTGGGAAAAGGGTGTTGGGCAAGCCCCAAGTCAGTTCCAAGCATGTCTTTTTGAGATTTGAGCAAAAGCATTTTTAAATTCTTAAAGTAAGACTATTCAATTCTCTGCTCTTCTTTAGTGTCAGCGCAAAATTGACTTTGACCTTTCAGGATTTTTTTGTTTGAGTAAAAAAATATATATATTTTTTTTAGCACAGTATATCCATGGTAATTTGAAAAGTGACACTTCGGTTCAGCGATTCATGCATCTATGACTAGGCACATCAGATTAGGCAAAACGAGACTTCATTCCATCCAAAGAGAAAGGTTACAGACTCATTAACAACTCGATGATAGACGGACTCGACTACAAGACTAAACTTGAAATAGACAAACACACAACTGACTCGACTGGACTCGACCTGGTCTCAAATGGAATGTCACAGTGACTCACTTATTCTTTTTATTTCTTTTTTTTTTCTAAAGAGCATCTTCATTTGGTTTTCTAGCAAGAATTCCAAACACCATCACTTCACCAGCATAGGTTCAACATTCATGGTCCTCGGCGAAGGGGATCATTCGAATAGGTAAGCCAGGGGCTTAGATGACACGGGGTTGAATGGGTGGTGGCTCAATGATGTTTTGGTCGATGAGGTCCTGGATATCATGGCGGAGACGTATGCATTGGTCGGTGTCATGGCCTGGGCCTTGGTGGTAGGCACATCGTTTGGACAGGTCACAGTTAGGTGGTGGGGGATCGGCACGAGGCTGAAGGAGTTTGAGGTGTCCCTTTTCTAGCAGACGGCCCAAGGCTATGGAGGGGGAGATATCTAGTTTGGCAAAGGTACGGGGTTGATTTTTCTGGTAAGGACAACTAGTGATTTGGTTGGGGGATCGGTATGGCCGATGAGGGTATGCCATGGGTTGGCTGCGCAGGGCGTCGACATCCGGGGAGTGTCGGGAGTATTTAGGCCTCTTGGACTGGTGTTGGGGTTCATCATTCTTGAACTTTTCTTCTATGATGGCATCCTCAATTCTGGTCCCCATTTCAAGCAGTTCTTTGCTAATGCTCCGTGCCATCTTCTCAAATCGACTCACCCTTAAACTCAACTGCTCAACAGTGGTTTGAAGCTTGTTCACTTTCTCTTCCAGAGCTTTGTAGGCCATTGGTGGATCGATGATGGTCTGTGCTAGGCCGTGATCACGATAATGAATTTGGGGAGGTACAACAGTGTTTTTACCCGGGGCTACAATTTTTCTGCAAATAGAAGTAAAAGTCCAAATTAGCGGAGGCGCGGAACACTTCTTATGGACTCCTATCAGGGAGAGATGATCAGAGATTTTGAAGAATTCATCGATGTGAACCGATGACGCTTACAGTAAGTATACGACTTCTGTACAACGATTGAGATGGGTGGGGATGATGATACGTATGTATTTGATGTGTAGAGACTGACATGTGTGAGACTGATAAGATGTGTGTGCATGTAGACTGACACAAATTGTGTATGTATATGAGACAAGCATGCGAATGCAAGCCCTAATCTATATGATGCTCCTATTTCTAACAGATAGCAGCTAAACAAATAAGGTCCTAGCCATACAGAGTGTGCTAACCTTACTTTCCAGTGTGATCACCAAGGGACAACAGGGATTTCCGGGATGCAGAGTTTCTGGGAGAAATAGGGATTTGGAAGATTCGGAGAAATATCTAGAAGTCATTTGAGTTTCTAGGAGAAATAGGAATTTCTGGTTGATTTGGACTGAGCTTTTAGGAGAAACTGGTATTTTGGGTATTTCTGAGGAATATGGATAGAGTTTCTAGGAAAAACAAGTATATCTGGGCATTTCTGGGTGATTTGGGCAGAGGTGCTGGGATTTTTGGAGAATCTGGGAGATTTGGGCAGAGCTTATGGGAAAACATGAAAATTTGGGTAAGTTGGACAGAGTTTCTAGGAGAAACAAGTATATCAGAGTTTCTGGGAGAAATTGAGATTTCTGGGTAATCTGAGAGATTTGGACAGAGCTTTTGGGAGAACAGGTATAACTGGGTAAGTCGGACAGAGTTTCTGGGAGAAACAAGTATATCGAAGTTTCTAAGAAAAATTGAGGTTTCTGGGTATTCTGGGGGAAGCAAGAATATCTTGGGGGACATAAGTATATCGGAGTTTCTGGAAGAAATTGAGATTTCTGGGTAATCTGGGGAGAAATAGGGATTTCTAGGAAATCTGGGTGATTTGGACAGAATTTCTAGGAGAAACAGGGGTATCCTGATGAGTTGGGTAGAGTTTTTGGAAGGAATAGGGATATACGACGAGAATAGGTGATGATGGTGATCATACTGTCTAGCAAGTTTTCATACTCCTATGTCTCAGGACCAACAAACAAGGTTTGCTGTGTATATCTTTGTGAGCATGGAGCAGACATCCTTATCATGGTACCTAGGCAAGTCAACTCAATGTGATCACATGTGAGCGATTGCCTTGGGAATCATAAGAAAGAGGTTCTGTTCTATGTCACATAAGCGTCTACACCGCGCAGGTAATCCCACCAGGGCATACAACAGTTATATCACATTGTCCTATCTGAAAAGATAAATGAACAGTCCTATGAAAGGTTCTATAGGAATCTATATGAAAAGGCTGGGTTTAGTCAAAGAGGGTCCGTTGACGAGAGTTCCAATATACCGTCGGGGAGACAGTACGGAGGTTTTTACTCTTTTTGATATACCTTGGAAGGTACAGTATCAACGGTGACTTTTGCCCTGGCACAGCAAGACCTGAACAATGTCAGCGCCGCGTTTCAGACACAGTCGGAGGGGGGAAATGCAAGAGTGCAATGCAGTGAACCAGACACAGTAAAAAGATGATTTTAAGGATGCTTATTATGAGTCAAACCTCTGTATTATTTTGTTTTGAAAATAAAATTCCCCAGTGGAGTCGCCAGATTGTGGACACCGGAAGTGGACCACTTCTCTTGTTTGAGATTGTTTTGAAAAGGAATTTGACTTGGATCAAAGAAAAGAAAATGGTCTGTTGAAAACAGATACAGAGTCGCCACTTGGTCTTTAAGGAACCAAGAAACCTAATTTTGACTCACCCAAATGGATAAAGGGCACCGGCCCTTCATAACCAAAGAACTTGGTTCGGGGTTTTGGTACGAGAGATGAAGGAGCCTTTGTCGCGACTAAAACACCCTCAACTCGCTCCATCTTTCTACGGGCCTCAATTAGCATCCAAATAATCATCTTATTCTATGTATGGTTCGGCAATTAATACTATGATAGTATATTACATTACATAAGAAACTTGAAGATGGAAGATCTAAAGATAAAATATCATTCATAAGATCTAAGTCAAATATCATATAATGTAAAGTGAAAGATCACACAAATAAACCTAGGAAAAATCGTCTAATCATGTATCAGATAATAAAGTTTTCCTAATCTAAAGGGGACATGAATTGTTCTTGAAACAAATAAACAAAGAAATCAAAATATGCTTAACAAGCTAGTATGATGCATGTTATTCTTTGAGAAAAGAAGATCTCTCAATCCCCGGGACGGATGAGAAAGGATGATTAGATCAAAGGGGAAGCATGAACGTATGATCGTGATCATTCTTTATAATCTTCTTAGATTAAGAGTTACAAAAACCCCAAATCTTGCATGAATGCAATGTATGTATGTAAAATGTGCAAAGGTTGTAGTGTGTTTTGTGTACATGGATTTCTAGAATGACTTAGAAGTCTAAAATGTGTATGAATGAAATTAACATGGGATGTGTACAAATGTAGTATGGACTACTTCCTAAGATATGAACTAATTTGGAATGCATATGAGCATCAAATCAAAGAATGAAAGTTGAAATGTACTTGCTGTGAATAGTGGACAGAACAGTAGCATGATCTTTTGGAATTTGAAAAGAGGGGCTAGGAATGTTTTCAATGCATGATTGTTTATGGAGATGTTCCTTATTGTGTCTAGAACACAACCCAAAAGGCCAATCTTGAATAGCTATCACAGATTGAGAGAAATTATATAAACAATAGAGGTCACTCAGAAACAGAGTTCGTATTGTCGACTGAAATATTAGAAAATCTTAGAAAATGAAAAAGAATGATCTAGAGGCCCATTTTATACAGAAAGTTCCCTAAGACATTGAATTTTAAGGGAAAAATAAGTTAGGACCACCCCTTTTGTAAAAGTTTTCTGGAAAAGAGGTCGTAAGTTGACCTAGCTGCTGTGACAGCAAAAATAGAATGTTTGGAAGGAATGTTTGGGTCTAAATGGACCATTTTCAAGTACTTCCAAGTCAAGCCAAAAATCGTGGGTGTTCTATAGTGAGTTAGAAAGACTTTCCAAGTGGTCTTGCATTCATACATTAAGTATTGAACTCAAAATAATTCCTTGAAGTTAAATGACTCACTGTTTTGAGGGTTTTGAGAAAAACAAGGTTTATTTCTTGAAATCAAAATGAGGGGTTTAAGAGGGGGGGGTTTTGAAATGAGGGTTTTGAAAGTATACTTCCAGATCTTGGATGAATATTCTAACCACTTGGAATATCAATTCCTAACTTATTTCAAGAACTTCCCAAGTATTTGCAAACCATGGTTTTATTTGGAAATCAAACTCAAGAATCTATGGGAGTATGATACATGAGAGGATAGATGATACATGATATGATATAGCATGCTAAAAGTGGTAAAGAACATGTGCATGGGATATGGGTTCATCTAGATACAAGAGAGTGTTGCATCAAAGTGTGAAAGCCAAAAAGTGAAATGCTGTGAATAGTGGACAGAATGTATGTATTACTTTGTAACATTATAATGCGAGGTCAAACGTGCCTAGAAAAATGTGATAACAATCAGAGATCATCCTTATTGTGTCTAGAAAATAACACAAAAAGCCAAACATCAATAGCTACCACATATTAAAAGAAATAAATCAGAATGTACACATGACTCAGAAACAAAAGCTGCACTGTTGACTTATTTTGTATGATTTTTCATAAATCAAAGAAAAGGTTTATGATGACCCATTATATACGAAAAGTTTCCTAAGACACCCAAGTTTTATAAAAAAAATAGAAAAGATATATGTACAGTGACGAAAATATCCAGAATAAGTGCAAGAAGTTGGGTGAACATTCTGTGAGTACAGAGGCAGATTATGAATATGAACTTCTCACATCCAAAACAAATACTTTCACATTTCTATAATTGATGGGAAAAATTGGGGACAAACTATGATGTCTTAGGAAGATTTTCCAAGTGGTTTCATTATCATAACTCAAGTATTTAATTCAAAACAAATCTTTGAATCTGAACAGCTCACTGTTTTGGATCATTCTTGAAGAAAATGGATTTGGGTTTGAAATAGAGTTTGAGTTCTTGATTGGGGGTTTTGAAATAGATGTTCAAAGCATGAACTTAAACTCTTGAGATGACCATGTGACCACTTAGAACCTCATCCAACCTTGAATCATCAAAGAACTCCCAATATTATTGGAGAGATTCATTTTTATTTTGGACATAACTTCAATACATTTCAAGAGCATCTTGGAAGTATTGAGGTTATGATCATCATCTATCAAACATGTTTTTGAGGTCAAGAGCTACTATCCATAAGGATTCACTCACCCCAAACTTCATGTCATCACTTAGATGATGATGAACTAGTAAGTAAATAAAGAAAATAAAAAGAAATGAGATTAAGAAGAGATGAACATAATATGAACAAGCAAGTAAATAACAATCAATAGATGATAATCAATATGATTTTGGACTTGTAGCTTGGTGTTTCACTCATAGATTTTGACATTTGGACATGGAAGTAGCTTCCTAACTCAAGAATGCTCAATAATGGTGATTGGGTATACTAATGATGAAGTATATAGAAAAATGGTGGAGAAAAACAAGATTAGAACTCACTTTGATTGGAAAAAATGGAAAAAGAAGACTACTTCTTCTCTTTCTCTCTCTATATTTCCCTAGAGTTTCTTCCTAAGCTTTCTCTAAGCTTCCATGTCTCTCCCCTAAATGGAAGTAAATGGCTTCTTTTATAGGCAAAGGAGGGGTGGTAAATGGAGTTTTAAAAAGTTTAAAATGGTCTCCCATTGGTCCAAAATAAGCTGGGAATCAAAACTACGTCGTTTTGGTTTTTAATTAATCAAAATGGGACCCCAAAAGAAATTACAAAAACTCATTGTTCTGGAGGGGAGTGCCGCGGCGGCACTGGGCCAGTGCCGCGGCGGTAGTGGGCCAGTGCCGCGGCGGCACTGCTCCTCCCTTCGTCCAGATAATGCTGTTTAGCCCCCCTGAAGTTCCGGTATTCGCGAAAAGGCCCTATTTCGTCCGAAATTCACAGAAAATGCGTACGAACTCCAAATTGAGGTTATGATATACCGTTGGAAAGGTAATGGAGTCTACTTTACATAAAAAATAATTTGGGGATAGGTCACCTTGAAAAGTTTTGCGGTATTCGCGATAAAAGCTGATTTGATCGCCTTTTTCGCCTTTGAAAATTCATAATAAATTCGTTTTAAATCCAGAAATTACGTGCGATATACCGTTGGAAAGCTATTGACCTCTAGTATCCATGAAAAATGTTTGAAAATTGTTTTGGTTCCCCAGTTCCAAAGTCAAATTCTGGTCAAACTGGTCAAACCTGGGATTCCTGGGAAGTTATGGAAACCTCCGGGAGTTCCTAGGAGCTGACGTTCTCGCTCGATTTTCTTTTGGAACTTGTTTTAACACTTATCTCATGATTTAAAATGATTCTGGTGAATTCGGACGATTTCGGTCAAACTCGGTCAAACTTGGTCAAACCTTGGTCAAACCTAGTCAAACCTTGGTCAAACCGGTCAACAGGGACTTTCCGGGAACTTCCGGGACTTCCGGGGATCTCTGGGAGCTGACGATTTCACCCGATTTCTCTTAGAAACTCATTTTATCGCTTTTCTTATGACATAGCTTGTTTTCAAAACTTTGGGACCAAATCTGGGAGTTTTCGGGCTTGTAGGGGCATTTTGGTCATTTTGAGCATTCTGAGAGATAGAGCTGACTTCCAGGAGTCCTTTTGAGTCTTTTACGATCATTGTGAACCACCAAGCTATGGGTCTCCTAAATCTGATAGCCGACAAAATGGGGTGTCTACACCGCCATTGTCCATTGGGACTCGATAAATCATGTCTTCAATTTTAACGGCCTGGTGATATGCCCCATGTTTGAGGAGTTCTGTGCTATCCTTGGTTTCGATCCGGATTCAGACTTGATCCTTGCTTCTGCTGATACCCCCAGTCCTACGCGAGGTCTGGCTGAATACTTGAACTATTCCACTACTATCTCCCACCGACTAATTCATGGTGAGGTTCTTGACATTGCTTCCGTCATTGCCCGGTACACCAGTCCCAGGAATCCCAGTATATATGATGTCACCCGCGAGGCCGCTCTGATATTATGCATGAGTTCGTACTTCCTATTCTCGAGTACTTCTAGTGACTTGGTACATGTGTGCCTTGGGCTGAAATCGAGTAAGATATGGCCATGGTTCTGGCCGAAACCCTGAATGGTTTGGATCGTGCTTTTAATCAAGGAACTCTCCTTCTTTCTGGGGCGCCTTTGGTGTTATAGGCTTAGCTCTACGATCGCCTTCAGTTATGGACTGGTAGTGTGCCGCCAGTTTACTTCTGCAAGGCCGTGCTTCATTCTCATTACACTTCTGTCGATTAGGTTAGCATGATAGGTGCTTTATCTGAGGCCGACATTTGCTGGATTGTGGGGTGTTGGGGCCTCCTTGCTGTGACCACCAGCCTCAGGGATTACCAGAGAGTGTGGTTGAAGGGTCTGAGAGAGACTTCTTTCTATCATCCTCGTCGATTGGCTAGACAGTACTGGCGAGTTCAGGAGGTCCCCCGGGGGTTTATTGAGAGGGTCTTTGCTTCCAAAGTCAGAGTTGTCACTATTGTTGCTTTCATCAGTGGATGGGCCTACAAAGTAAAAGCCTACTTCTAAAGACCTTAGAAGAAATAAAAGACACGAAATAAAACTAGACTTGACTGATTCTGCTTCTTTCCACCAAGTGTCTTTGATATTTGTGATTGCTTTCTGAAAGAAAAACTTTTATTTATTCCTGCTTACGCAATATTCGAGGTTTTGTTTATCGGTGAACCTCGGTTACTTGGAGAACCTTATTTTATGCATTTAGCTTTCTGAAAACATTTATAGTATGATTTTGATAAGATGTTTGCTTTTGGTACTTTTGGGCACGCTGGGATGATTAGAGGTAAATGATTCGTGGTGAGAAGTGCATGTTCATAGCGTATTTTATGGTCTGTTATGCATACTTTTATCTCCAAAGTCCCTATATTTAGGTTCATTCTAATAACAATGGTCTTTTTATTGTGTTAATGCTAAAATATATGTTTTTGCATTGTCTTATAGGTATTAGGATGTAAATCAATGAGTGGAGCTAAAGAAAAGTGATTCTGGTGGATAGAACAACAGAATTAGCTGAGAAAATGCCAATTTTGACAATGAAGACTTCAGATTTGGAAGATTTTTTCAGAGATTTAAAATGTTGACCTTTGAGTTGCGGTCACGTGGCCGCAAACGGGAGGTCAATTCAAGGTCCGAGTGAAAAGTTATGGCCATTCTCCCAATAGTACGCAGAGCTGTCAAAATCATAGAGTTTAAGCGATTGAAGAAGAGTTCAATCGATCGAACCTTCGATCGATCAAACTAAGCTCGATCGATCGAACTTTATATTCACCCAAAAGTTGCGTAAACTCTGCGAGAACCCTATATATAAGCCGTTTTGACGCCAGACGAAGAGAGGACGCTCCAGAACGCAGAAAACAGCAGTTTAGGGTAGTTTTAGGGTTAGTTTAGGAGTAGATTAGTTTAGTTTGATGTTTTCTTCCTCCTTTTCCATTGTAGATTCAAGATTCAACTTTATTTCAAGTTTGTTACAAGTTATATTCAGATTTATTCCAGGTTTTTCTGTTCCTTTTCTTTATTTGATTGTTTGTTAATCTAGTTGTTATGATTACTATGTTTTACTACTTCTGCACTAGTTTAATCATGTTTCTGTAGTTTAGACGTTGGGAATATGTGATGAAACATTGATTCCCAACCTCTGCCCTTCAATCTTTAGAAACCCTAGGCTCGATCGATCGAAGGTATTTCGATCGATCCAACCAGGGCCATAGTCAAGCGATCGAAGGCACTTCGATCGATTGAAGGATGAGACTGTCCGATCGATCGAGAGCGCTTCGATCGATCGAACATGTTAAATCTTGAGATGATTCTTTTAAGTATTCCATGACTTTCTGTTTTAGAAATCTGTCATCAAATTGTCCCTATAAGCTCAGTTTGTCACAACAGTTTTTAGAACTTAAAGCCTTAAGCCCTTTTCTTCAATGACTTTTGAAAACCACTTTGAATGCTAACACCATTTATAGTGCAAGTAATAAACATTGTTTTAAACCGTCTTCTAAGTATTTTAAATCACTTGTGATGATGTAGTCCCGATCATGAAAGGGCTATTGATTCTTTATCTTTAGAAAAATACGGAATACTGAAAAGGAATGAACTCCATAGAACATTAATGAGTATGCATGGTAGATGGTTAGGATCAATGTGGATTCTCGTATTTCCAACACCTTTAGTTTATCTGTTTAATTAGTTATGCTTCTTTATGCTTTAGTTTATTATTTAGTTTAATTTAATTAATTAGGATTCGTAGAACCTCCACTTTTATATTCTTATTTTCTTTTCTTTTTGTTTAGGTTGTAGCTTAGTAGATATTTTTCCTATTCCTTCCCTGTGGGATCGACCTGGACTTATCCAGTATTACTTGCACGATCACCTACACTTGGGTGTTGCACAAGAGCGCACAACTTTTTAGTCGTGTCAAGTTTTTGGCGCCGTTGCCGGGGAAGGCAACTAGGTTAGGATTTTACTAAGTTTTTCCATTTTTCTTCTTTTACTTAAAAAAAAAAAATCATTGGACTTTTTCTCTCACAAGAAAAAAAAAAAAAAAATTTCTTTTGTTTAAATATTTTGGGTAAACATGTCTTATCCATATTACCCTCCATACAACACAAATGCCACGAATGGGTACACATTAGGTAATGAGAACTATACCCCGAGTTGGCAAGCACCCATATATGATGCACATTATCAACCTGAGTGCTACCAATCACCACAATGGGAAAACCATCGTGTTAGTCCCCCATGTTATCAAACGTATCAAGAACCTCCACTTGGAGAGTTCTATCAATCGCAATGGGGATATAACCAAAATGATAGTTTAGGATATAGTAGTAGTTCCCACGATTACCAAATGCACCAAGACTTTCCTTCTGGGGAGTCTTGCACACAAACACAATGGGAAGGGGACTATTACCAACAACAATGGGGTGAAACTTCATATAGTTATAATGAGGAGAATAACCAAGTTGAGGATAATGGTATGTTAGAATTGCTGCTTAGTGAAATGAAAAGGCTAGAGAGTGCAATTGATAAATTAGGAGCTAGATATCAACAAGCATTTGATAGCCAACCTTTAGAAAACTATACCAGTCCTTCAACGCTACAACCTGAATTTCAAGACACTAACAATGGAATGGAATTAGAGGACAATGATGGGTTCATACCGAGTGAGGTTAACAACTCATTTGAGAAAGTGATAACCCAACAAGAATTCCAAAACCAAACCATTGAGCATGAAGTTGTAGAACCATCTTCTCCTCAACATACAACCCCAGACATCAACTCCTTCACTGCCTGGATAAAACTGCACAATCTCTTTGTCCAGAGCATCTCAATAGATGACATATATAGTGAGGAGAGTTACAAGGATGAGAATGAGATTTTAAAAGATGACGAGAGTTTAGGTGATTGCACGCAATTAGGAAAGGAAGAGTCCCCTGTTGACTCTACCCCTACCTTTGAAAGTGACCCTAGAGAGGACATAATTGAAAAATCTAAATCTGATTTAGATTCTTGTGATATTCATGAACCCTCACCTCTTTTGACCGAAGAGGTGGTGTCACCAAGTTGCCCATCACCTATCCTTGCTATCAATCAAAGCTCTCGTCCTGAGCTTGAATGTTATGTGTACCCCATTCGTGAACAAACAGAATGTGTTGTGGAAGAGGATGGTAAGGATACTAGCACATGTTCTTCACAAAATTTGAACTTTCAAAATTCTTTGAGAGAAGACTTGGAAAATATTGGGCCCACTTTAGATGATCTTAAAATTCAACAAGAAGCTAGCAATCTTCTAGACTGCTTGACCTTCTTGAGTGATTATGACATTGAGGCCCAAATAGATAGCTTTATCCAAGTCCAGTCCAAAACCATGTGCATAGAACAGAAATTCAATTCCTATGATTATATCTCCATAGATTCTGTTCTAGGACAAGCGGAGGGTGGTGAAGCTTCATTAGAACATCACTTCGACCCTACCCCTTTTATTGAACCATGGCCTCCGCCTGTTTTTGATAATAAAAAAAGAGAGGCTGTTATAGAAAATACCAACACCAAAGATCTTTCCTTGAGTATAATTCCTAAAAAGTGTGGTATTCCTCTTATAGCTGTCCCCAACAAATTTGGAAGCCATAGGTTTTGCATCATCTCCTCTGACCTTGAGCCTGACATTAGTTGGGGGGGGGGGGGGGGGAGTTGCATTTTTATGAGGATCTCAAAAGTCTTTTCATTGTTAAATTATTTCACTGGGAAGATCCTCAAAAATTTCGTTTGTTACTTTATGATAAATATCTTGATTAACCGAATTTAGTTACTGAGTAGTTGTAGCATATTCTCTATTTTCCTTGTTGCTACTAATGATTTTGCAGGTGACTTATCAAAATAAAAAAAATAAAAATTGGATATTAATGCCTTGAGGTAACATCCTTCCTTCTCTCTCTTTACTTTACATGTCCATGTGCTTAGTTTAGAACATTGGGGACAATGTTTAGTTTTAGTTGGGGGGAGTGAGTCATTGCATGCCTCGTTTATTTCTTTTTATGGTTTCGTGTCAATATACCTGCTTAGCAACATGACTCAGTAAATTAAAATTGTCAAAAATTTAAAAAATTTTAATTTTATTTTTAAAGATAATAAAATGGTTATCGTATTTCTCTCATAGTTAATGTAGTTAGTTATGATACATTAGTGTTATTTTCTGTATATTATTAGTATGTGATACACACAATGATAGTTTCTTTACTATCTTAGTTATAGTATATTTTATGCCTTTTAATCTTCAAACAACTTTAAGCACGTTGTGACAACCTTGTACATAACTAAAATGGATTAGTAAGCATAGCTTAGATGTCTTGAGAGACTGTAGTGGAGACTAATAACCCAAGTGAGCTTTTGTGCCATTCTTTGTTCTTGAGGGTTTTATAAAATTACTCTTACTTTTTGAAAAGTGTATTCATTCGTTGAAAGTCTCATTTTTCTTCTTCATTTTTGACTGATCACTAGAAGAGAACGTTCAGGATTTATCAAACTTTAGAGCTCTTGAATTTACTGAAATGAATAATCCTATTAACTTAGAAGATGATTTAGGCCATCTTTTGACCATATATGGATAATATAGCATTGGCCTACCTCCATGATATTCCTTTACTTCACCTCTTGAGCTTATCATAATCGCCTTGTCTTCACAATCCTTAAGTGTATACCTAACTCCAAATTAGGAGTTCAAGCTTCAGTTCTTCATTTAGGAGTGATTGGAATGTGTTATCTTGACAAGAAGTTTGGTTGTGTGAATAAGGGAAAGTTGGAAAAAAAATGATGGAAAAAAAAATGAAAAAAAGAAGGGAAAAAAAAGCATGAAAAGAAAAAAAAAAGTGCCAATGGTTGTTACAAAAGAAAAAAAAATAATAAAAAGAAGAGTGTGAAAAAGAAAAGAAAAAAAAGAAGAGAAGAAGAAAAGAGAGAGATTGGAGATGTGGGGGAAGTTTCAAAAAAATGTAGTAGACATTCTAATCACATCCTTTGACCCAATTGAATATCACGAATCTCTTTCTTCTTAATCGAATACCTTTTTTTCAAAGTCCTGATGATTCTAGGTAAATTGGATTTGAAGTTAAGGTAATGAGAGAGTTCTCCACGGTATCTCGCTATTCTAGTGAAAGGTATCCTTTCATGAGACTTTATGCACTAAAATGTCCGTTTTTCTATTTAGATATGAGAAGCATTAGATTCCATTTACAATTACTCTTTACAGCTTCCATATCATGAGTGATAATTATTACACCTAATTCAGAGTGATTTCATCTTAAGAGTGTAATCCCGGTGAGAGTTGAGTCAAAATGAACGTCTTGATAGTGTCTTAGGTTATGCAAGCTTTGAAATTATAGTTTTGTATTTTGGTTGTCCATTCACACACACACTTGAAGATTAATAGGTATGGAACATTCTAATGACTTTGATAGTAGATTAACTGTAATGTGTGTGTTGCATGGCTATGGCATACTAGAGAGTTTCATGAGATTGTTGAGCTTAACTATATTGTTAATGAGAGGAAAATTCCTTGAAAACATTTAAATGAGAACCATTGCCTTAAACATGAATTTTGTGGGTAGATTCACTGCAAACCCTCACGAGACAACACTCGTCCACTAGGGGTAACCTAGAGGTTTAAAGGCTTGTTGCATATGCTAAATGCAATCGCGATTCCTGCGAAAGTGAGTTAGGTTTTTAATTTATTTTGTTTTCATTTTTAGAGTTAAATAAACACTGTTGTAGTTCGCTTCATTGCTAGGGACTAGCAACGAGCTAGTTGGGGGGTGTGATTCGTGGTGAGAAGTGCATGTTCATAGCGTATTTTATGGTCTGTTATGCATACTTTTATCCCCAAAGTCCCTATATTTAGGTTCATTCTAATAACAATGGTCTTTTTATTGTGTTAATGCTAAAATATATGTTTTTGCATTGTTTTATAGGTATTAGGATGTAAATCAATGAGTGGAGCTAAAGAAAAGTGATTCTGGTGGATAGAACAACAGAAGCAGCTGAGAAAATGCTAATTTTGACAATGAAGACTTCAGATTTGGAAGATTTTCTCAGAGATATAAAATGTAGATCTTTGAGTTGCGGTCACGTGGCCGCAAACAGGAGGTCAATCCGAGGTCCGAGTGAAAAGTTATGGTCATTCTCCCATCAGTGCGCAGAGCTGTCAAAATCATAGATTTCAAGCGATTGAAGAAGAGTTCAATCGATCGAACCTTCGATCAATCGAACTAAGCTCGATCGATCGATCGAACTTTATATTCACCCAAAAGTTGCGTAAACTCTGCGGGAACCCTATGTATAAGCCGTTTTGACGCCAGACGAAGAGAGGACGCTCCAGAACGCAGAAAACAGCAGTTTAGGGTAGTTTTAGGGTTAGTTTAGGAGTAGATTAGTTTAGTTTGATGTTTTCTTCCTCCTTTTCCATTATAGATTCAAGATTCAACTTTATTTCAAGTTTGTTACAAGTTATATTCAGATTTATTCCAGGTTTTTCTGTTCCTTTTCTTTATTTGATTGTTTGTTAATCTAGTTGTTATGATTACTATGTTTTACTACTTCTGCACTAGTTTAATCATGTTTCTGTAGTTTAGACGTTGGGAATCTGTGATGAAACATTGATTCCCAACCTCTGCCCTGCAATCTTTAGAAACCCTAGGCTCGATCGATCGAAGGTATTTCGATCGATCCAACCAGGGCCATAGTCAAGCGATCGAAGGCACTTCGATCGATTGAAGGATGAGACTGTCCGATCGATCGAGAGCGCTTCGATCGATCGAACATGTTAAATCTTGAGATGATTCTTTTAAGTATTCCATGACTTTCTGTTTTAGAAATCTGTCATCAAATTGTCCCTATAAGCTCAGTTTGTCACAACAGTTTTTAGAACTTAAAGCCTTAAGCCCTTTTCTTCAATGACTTTTGAAAACCACTTTGAATGCTAACACCATTTAGAGTGCAAGTAATAACCATTGTTTTAAACCGTCTTCTAAGTATTTTAAATCACTTGTGATGATGTAGTCCTGGTCATGAAAGGGCTATTGATTCTTTATCTTTAGAAAAATACGGAATACTGAAAAGGAATGAACTCCATAGAACATTAATGAGTATGCATGGTAGATGGTTAGGATCAATGTGGATTCTCGTATTTCCAACACCTTTAGTTTATCTGTTTAATTAGTTATGCTTCTTTATACTTTAGTTTATTATTTAGTTTAATTTAATTAATTAGGATTCGTAGAACCTCCACTTTTATATTCTGATTTTCTTTTCTTTTTGTTTAGGTTGTAGCTTAGTAGATATTCTTCCTATTCTTTCCCTGTGGGATCGACCTGGACTTATCCAGTATTACTTGCACGATCACCTACACTTGGGTGTTGCACAAGAGCGTACAACTTTTTAGTCGTGTCAGTAAACGAGGCGGGTGGCCGAAGTTTGCCCCTAGTTTGGGATATGTATGGTTGTGAGGCAAACGAAGTAGATGACTGACGTTTGCCCCTAATTTAGAAGAGGTTCAAGCAAACGAAGCAGGTGGCAGAAGTTTGCCCCTAGTGTGAAGGGTGATTTCTGGGTTATGGTAAGGACCGCGACTTTATTTCTCTCATACGCTCATAAGTTTTGCCTAGGCACCAGTTAGGTGACCTAGCGATCTCTTTTCTCTCTTTTATTATTGCTCACTTTGAATTTAACTCTAATTTTTACCTAGGCGACCTTTCAGATTTTTGACCTAGCGAGCCATCCTTCTTTTCTCTTCTGAAAGTCTGCCTATGTAACCCGAGTGGGGATCAGATTCAACGTAGTTTGGGCCAAGATAAGAAAGAAGTGGGTTGATATTGGTGTCGACCGAATCAAAGTGGTTGCCTACGTATCCCCGAGTGGGAATCAGGTCGAGCGTAGTTCAGGGCGAGGCTTAAAAGGAATTTGGTAAAAAGGTCAAGCATAGTACTTTTTGAGGTGATCCATGTTGATTGGTTCTTTGAATTCGACACCGTCGAGGTCCATGAGATAGGTTGCTCCTCCGGAGAAGATAGTTTTGACGATGTAAGGGCCAACCCATTTGGGTTTGAGCTTCCCACGCGGGTCAAAGATCGGAGCTCGTAGTTCCTTCAGGATAAGGTCACCCTTGACAATTTTCCTCGGACGAACTTTCTTGTTAAAAGCACGGGCTATCCTCTTTTGATAGATTCGGACGGGGTCGACTGTCGCTAAGCGCTTTTCAACTATGAGAGCCAATTCTTCATACCTTTCCCTTAAACAGTCGGATTCTAAAATTTCACATTCTGCCATCACACGCAGGGACGGTAGTTCTATCTCGACTGGAAGTACTGCTTCCATACCATATACTAATGAATAGGGAGTCGCTCCCGTAGGTGCCCTTATCAATGTTCTGTATCCCCAAAATGCAAATGGTAGTTTTTCGTGCCAGTCTTTGTAAGTATCGGCTGACTTCTGCAGTATGGCCTTGACATTCTTGTTTGCAACTTTGACTGCCCCATCAGTTTGTGGCCTATATGGTGACGACTTATGATAAGTGATTTTGTAGTCCTCAAACAGATCCCTGACCTCTACTTTGAAATGACTTCCGTTGTCCAAAATGATCTTATGGAGGACTCCATAGCGGCAGATGAGGTTCCTCTTGATGAACTTGGCCACTTCATTGGCCCCCAACTTGGTGTATGACGCAGCTTCTACCCACTTTGTAAAGTAGTCGAAGGCCACTAAAATGTATCGGTTCCCATTTGAGGCCTTTGGAACAATTTCGCCAATGATGTCAATTCCCTAAGTCGAGAATGGCCATGGGGAGGTCATACTGTAGAGAAGAGATGGCGGTACGTGTATCATGTTTGCATAGATCTGGCACTTGTGACACCTTCTTACGTATTCACAACAATCTTTCTCCAATGTCGTCCAGTAGTACCCTTGCCTTATAATCTTCTTAGCCATCATGTGACCGTTCATGTGTGGACCGCATACCCCTTCCTGTATTTCTTCCATCATCCATCTAGCGTTCTTCCCAAACAAGCAAGTCAGGGTGTGACCATTGTACCCTTTCTTCAACAAATTTTTTTCGCAAATGATGAAATGTGCTGCGAACCTTCGAATTGCTCTTTTATCTTTCTCAGTAGACTCTTGGGGGTATGTTCCCCTTTCTATAAAGTCCCAGACATCTTGATACCATGGTGTTTCCTTTTCTCTTCTTCTTCGATTGCAGCGATCATGCTAAATGACGGTTTATATCTGTACTCAATTACCAGAGGCATCATTTTGACTCCCATAGGAATTTTGATCATGGAGGCTAGGATAGCCAATGAATCTGCTAACTGATTCTCTTCTATGGGTAGGTAAAAGAATGTTATGCTCCTGAACTGTTTCTTGAGTCCATCGAGATGGTCATGGTAGGGCTTCAACCTCTCTTTTTTCACCCTCCATTATCCTCTGGCTTGTGACACAATGAGATTCGAATCTCCAAAGACATCTAACTTCTAAACTCTCAATTCTATGGCTACTTCCATCCCCAAAATGCATGCCTCGTATTCAGCGGTATTATTGGTGGAGTCATAATTGAGCTTGACTGCCAGTGGGGTATGGTCCCCATTTGGTGATACCAGAATCATTCTTACTCTGTATCCTTTAATGTTGGCTACCCCATCAAAGTACAACTTCTACTGCTCTTCTTTGATTTCCATGATATTCTCGTCTAGGAACAGAAAGTCTCCATTTTCTTCAGAGTCAACGGCATGTTTCCGCAAGATGCTCAGCTATAGTTCTCCCTTTTACCGACTTGCTTGTCACATACTTGATATCGAATTCAGATAATAGAAGTAGTCAATGGGATATACGACCAGTCAGGGCAGGTTTTTCGAGGAGGTATTTTAGAGGATCCATATGGGATATGAGCACAATCGAAAAGGCTAGCATGTAGTGCCTTAATCGGCGGGTGCACCAGACTAAGGCCCAACACATTTTTTTGAGGGCAGAGTAATTAATCTCATACCCAGTCATCCTCTTGCTAAGGTAATATATGGCTTTTTTGGAGTGGCTTTCTTCTCCTTCCTAGGCTAGCATGCAACCCATGGCATTTTTGGAGACATATAGGTAAAGAAGTAAGGGCTTGTGAGGAATGGGTGATGAAAGGATGGGCGAATTTTGAAGGTAGGCTTTTATTTTGTCGAATATGGCTTGGCATTGGTCATCCCATTAGAACTTTTCTCCTTTCCTCAGCAACTGAAATAAGGGATCACATGTAGTCGTGAGCTTGGAAATGAAGCGGCTGATGAATTGGATTCCCCCGAGGAATCCCCTCACTTCTTTCTCATTCTGTGGTGGCGCCATTTCTAGAATTGCCTTGATTTTGGAGGGATCGACCTTTATCCTTCTTTGTGTGATAAAAAAACCTAGGAGCTTCCCCAAAGTCACACCGAAAGTGCATTTCTTGGGATTCAGCCTCATCTTGTACTTGCACAATCTTTCAAAAAACTTCTCCAGTGTCACCAAGTGCCCTTCTCTACCCTTGGATTTCATGATCATGTCATCTACGTACACTTCTACTTCCTTGTGAATCATGTCATGCAACAAAGTAATGGTGGCTCTTTGGTAGGTTGTTCCAGCATTCTTGAGTCCGAAAGGCATCACCGTATAGCAGTAGGTCCCCCAAGGTGTGGTAAATGTCGTCTTTTCTCGATCTTCTGGTGCCATTAGAATATGATTGTACCCCAAAAACCCATCCATGAATGACAGTAGCTCATGTCATGTGATGTTATCTACCAAGACATCAATGTGGGGAAGCGGGAAGTCGTCCTTAGGACTGGCTTTGTTTAGTCACAGAAGTCGACGCACACACGAACTTTTTCGTCTTTCTTGGGGACTGGTGCGATGTTGGCAACCCATTTCGGATACTCTATAACAATGATGAACCCTGCCTTGAACTATTTTTCTACCTCTTCCTTGATCTTCAGCGCCCATTCTGGTCTCATGCGCCTCAGTTTCTGCTTGACAGGTTTAGAATTGGGGAGGAGGGGAATACGATGTTGGACAATGTCGGGATCGACCCCAGTCATATCCTCGTAAGACCAAGTACATCTTTGAATCCTTTTAGCAAGAGAGTCAATTTTTCTTTTTCTTCTTCATTAAGTGTTGAGCCAATTTGCACAATTTTTGGATTATCTCTTTCACTTAGGTTAATCGATAAAGTGTCTTCCATTATTTCATAAGCAGGTGGTTTTTCAATTAGTTGCTTAAGTTCGATTGGGAGATCCTCGTAGGGATCTATGCATTCATAAGTATTAGACACAGAGGAGTAGGCAGAACCATCTTTCATTTCATTCATAACAGGTGGAGTGATTACATCAGACACTAGTGGGCTCACAGTAGCCGACTTTGGTACAAACTTGATAATAGGAAGTACAGACTCCAGGGGAACAGGGGATAGGGAGACACAAATAGATGACTCTATAGCCTGGTTGCTCAGACCTTCCTCAATTGGCATAATCTGATCATCTTGGCTCTTGGCCCTCTTTCCTTCCTTTTCTTCAACAAACTCTTCTGACATCCTCTCGATAGCCTCAGTGTCTAGATACTTCAACCAGTCTTCCTCTAGGGTTTTCACAAATTCTTCTGGATAGACTGGATCTTGATAGGGGGGCCTTTCGCAGTCAGCAAAGATTTCAAGCCCAGGGTGCCTTTTTTCTGGTGGTCTGATGGATCCAAGGTTCAAGGAACCCAAAATAGGGGAAATCGTCCCCTTCCTTGATAAATTGCCCATTCAGGGTCTTGCGGTACGGTGGAAGACTCCTCACTCTCTTCTTCCATGGATTTTGTAGCTCGATGTCGACTTTGGTGGGCTTGTACCCCAATCCAAAGTGCCACATTGTCCTTTGATCTGAGGGAACTCACGAATCCCTTGTTAGCGTTGACCCAATCCCATTCCAGGGAAGTAGTTCATTTTGCGGACGATATTAACCACCGCGGAGTGGACCTCTGGGAACCTGTCGCCATCACTAATCATATGGATCTTTTCCATGAAGAATCCTTCGATTTCTCCTTCTTCTAGTTCATGTATTTGGATTTCAAAGACAGGAGCGTAGCTTGGGAAGGTTTCATTTCCCCAATTGTTGCCAATGATGATTTTTACCTCTTTTTCATGAATGTATTTGATCATTTGGTACACAGTGGATGAGACAGCTTTGTTGACATACAACCAGGGCATCCCAATCAACAAATTGAATGAGGCAGGTATGTCCATAACTTGAAAGATTTCAGTGCTAACCAAAGATCCTACCCGAATTTTGGAGAGAAATAGTCCCCATCACATTCCTCTTGGTGTTATTGTAGGCCTTCACGGATTGCACAGATGGTGTGATGTCAAGGATGTTGACCCCTAAGGCAGTGGTAGTTCTTAGAGCACAAACATTTAAGGTAGAGCCTGTATCGACCAGACAGAATGTTACCTGTTGCCCCTTGCATCCGACGGTGATGTACAGAGCTTTGTTATGTACAGATCCTTCCGGTGGCAAATCCTTATCGGAGCAGGTGATGACTGGATCAGGGGTGAGTGTGCTTAAGAAGGCCACCATATCTTCCGGTGCAGCATCAATAGGGACCTCAATCCCAGCCAAGGCATTCAACACGGTTTATCTATGCCTGTAAGATGTTACCATAATGTCCCACATCGAGAGATGTGCCTGAGTCTTATTCAACTGCTTGATCAACTCATTGTCCTCTTCGATGACCTCATCCACTTTTTTTTTCCCCTTTCCTTGGCTGGCCCTTTTTCCATGGTTTTCGTGACATGTGGTGGTGGCTGATAATGACAGCCTGACCTAATCAGATGATTGATCTCAGCAGGAGTAGGTCCTTCTACAGTCCCGTCTTCTTTGAAACACTCGCAATTTGTTCCCACAAATGGTTTTCTGGCTCATCCCACATGGAGGCATCGCTTTCTTTGTTATGATCATACCATTTGAGGTCTATTGTCCCTAGATCATGTTCTTCCAGGAAGAACAAATCTTGTTCATCATCTAGCTACTGCTGCCACCCATCATCTTCTCCTTCAATCAGATGGACTTATGTAGAATCCGAAATGTCAATGCGGGCTAAGGGAGGTCCTATGGGGATTATGAAGGTAAAAGGATTGAAAGTAGGGGGGTCGTATTCAATGAGGCTGATATTTTGGTGGTTTGGTAGGGGATTTTGGGTGACATGAAGCTACTTGGGAGGGGGCTCAATGATATTCTGGTCCATGAGCTCTTGGATATCATGGCGGAGGCACATGCAATCATCGGTATTATGGCCAGGGGCATGGTGGTAGGTGCACCTTTTGGACATATCATAACCGGGTGGTAGCGGGGTGTTTCAGGGCTGAAGGAGTTGGAGGTGGCCCTTTTTGAGGAGGCGGTTTAAGGAAGAAGAAAGTGAGATTTCTAGCTTAGTGAAATTGCGAGGAGGCTTTTTCTGGGAAGGGCGATTGGAGGAATTTGCTTGGTTGGAGGGTTGGTATGGCCTAGGAGGGTATGCCATGGGTTGACTGCTAAGAGCATTGACATGTGGAGGGTTGTGAGAGTAGCTGGGCCTTCTTGACTGACTTGGAAGCTCATCTTTCTTAATCTTCCTTTCCCTGATAGCATCTTTAATTCGAGACCCGACTTCAAAAAACTCTTCGAAGGTGGAGATGGATTGATAGAGTAGTTTTTCATGATAGAGTGGCTGCAAATTTCGGATTAACATCCTCACCTGTTCCTTCTCAACCGGTCGGTGGGTCATCTGGGCCACTTTATTTCTCCATCTGCTCAAAAACGCAGCCAAAGATTCATTGTTGTTTTGCCGAGTAGTTTCCAAGTCTCTGATGAGTGCAACCCATTGATTGAAAGATGCTCATACATAGCTTCACATAACTCTTTGGATTTCCAGTTCCATCAAAACGATCAATGACAGGCAGCTTGAAGTTTTCTGGCAGTTTTAGCTTAACAGGTTTGAAGAGCCCTGCAAGTATAGCATGTAGTCATCAACCCCTTTGCTTTTCCTCAATACACTTTCTAGCTTGTCAACTTTGTCCATTCTCTCCTGGAACTTCTTCTCATATGCAGGAGGTGGGACCCCTTAAAACCAATCTTCTCCCCCATTATTCTCAGGTTCGATGACGGGAGGTGGTACAAACCCTGGCGCTGGTGGTGGCACGAAACCTAGTGGTGGCGGGAACCCCGGTGGATACTGCGGCTGCTGCCATTTCAGTTCTTCTATAAACTTCAGGACTTGGGCTAGGCTGTCGGACTTCTGGCTTAAGGTGGCTCCTAACTCAGTGACCTTGTTTTCCAACTCTTCTTGATTTATGCTGAAATAACTTGTCGGGCGGATTCTGACGAAACGATTGTTCGAATTTCTGACCCAGGATAAAGATCCCAACTGCTGACTTTGAAAATTTATAGTGACCCTACAGATTTGAGAGGATCGTATCAGATTTTGGCAGTGATGACTTTAGACAGACAAATGATAGTGATGTTAACAGACGTGGACTGACTTGTGTATAGACTGGCTGAAACAGTGCGCGCAGACCGACGGGAATAGTGCATCCAAATGAGACAATCATGCGGATGTAAGCCCTAATCTACATGGTGCTCCTACTTTTAGCAGATAGCAGTTAAGCAAATAAGGTCTTAGCCATATAGTGTGTGCTAACCTTTTCTTTCAGTATGATCACCAGGGGTACCGTCGTAGGCCTCGTATGCCTACTTGTTATGATTCTTCTGCTGAGGATGACCTGTTTGGCGATGACCCTACTGTTATTGATGACCCTTATGGCGCTCCCCCTACATCTTCCGAGTCTTCTTCGTCTGAATCAGCCAATTCATCGATCGATGATGACGACGAGGGTGTGGTTTCCAGTTTAGCTGTTAGTTCATTATCTGACCCTGTTGAGTATACTGTGCCTTCGACTGAGGTTACCTATCCATATGGGGACCTCCTGGATTATGTACCAGACGTTGTTCGACAGCGTCCGGGTCACCCTGACTGGTCCCCTGAGGACATTGCCTCAATATTTGCGCCTTATTCCGGTCCTGAGGATGATAAGGTTGATTTGGGTCCGAGTGTCATAGAGGAGATTGAGGAGGGAGTGAGTCCGGAGCTACATGCTGATTTTTATGAGATGGGACCACCATTCGACCCTGCGGAGCACCCGGAGTGGGAGCTAGTTGATTGGTACTTTCGATCTGGTGTGCCGCTACCGTCCGACATTTTTCATGGTGTGGACGTCTTGGTGATTTTCTACGAGGACTACATTCATGTCATTGTCATGTTCCCATCTGCATAGGGACATGCAGTGCTTTGGTTTGGGGGAGTATATGGATATTCTTTTTAGTATTGTCGTTTTATTTTTCAGTTTATTTTTCATTTTTAGTACTTCAGATTATTTTTGTTCAGTTTATTCTGTTAGTTCGTTATTTTGTTATTTCGTTCATTTGTTATTTCTGTTAGTTTTTTTTTTTTTAAAATAGAAAATTATAAAAAAAATTAGTTTCTTCATATTGTTCAATGTTGCATTACTTCTGTTTGTAATTAGATTTCAGTGAGATTTTGGAATTTAGAGAGTATGTAATTTGATGTCTACCGAATCTATGAAGGTATGTCTTGAGAGTATATATCCTTAGAATCATTGTTTTATATCTTATACTTGCATACCTTGTTGCACGGCACGTAGTCAGATGGATATCTAGTAACATTTGAACTATAATATAATTTGGATGTCTAATTAGTAAAATTGTGGAGACTAAACCTGGTAAGCTTTAGAGCCTTTCATCCTTTTGAGGGTTTTAAATTTATTATGATCGAATCTCTTTGACATTTTGCACTATTCCGTTGATTAGTCTCATTATTCTTTTTATTTTGATTGAGAGTCGAGTCGGTATTATAAGTACCATGCTTAAGAAAAAAATTATATTTCCCTTAACATTATAACATTGAAGAATCATGTGACTTTGGAATATGACACTAGGCCATCTGTTCTAATACACCTTTTCGACCTTTGGCCTACCCAATATAAATATTTTTATCCCTTGTTAACCTATTTGAGCCATTTTTAAATAAGCCATTTCTTTGTTCGCCTATTATCCTAACCACTCCGATATGGAGTTCGCCATTATAAATTGACCTAACCCATGTCCAAAAGTAGCTAGAGAATAGTTTTCCATAAAGAAATAGGGCTAATAAACGACTACGGAAAAGCGATGGATTGAGTAGTAGAAGAAAAGAAGTAAAAAAAAAAGAGAGAAAATAGATATTGAAAAAAGAAAAAAAAAAGAAAAAAAAAGATATACGAATCTCTTGGAAGAGATAAAGAAAAAAAAAAGAGAAATAACTAGTCATTGTAGTAAAGCCCTTGCATTACACATCAATGCCATTGCTAGATACTTACGGACTCTTTGAATCCCTTTTACCCCTCTTTTCTGAACCTTAACCCTCGACCAATGCTACAACCTTATAAAGTCCTAGTTGATTCTATGGAAACATGATTTGAATCTGGAACCGAGAAAGGAAAGGGAATATAAACATGGTAGTAATGATATTCACTTGATGATTGATATCTATTCATGAGACTATTTTATTTTCGTCGTGTCGTACATTGTTCCGTGTCATATGCGAGTTTATTAGTTGCACGATAATTCTTCCTCGCATATATATACATATGAGTGTTTACACCTGTTTCAAAATGATTTCATTTTAGAGTGTAATAACAACGTGAGATTTGTAGTCGAAGCATCACTAGATAGTTATCCGATTTATATTCCGAGTTCAGAGTCGCCGTGTATCCACTTGACTACTAATTCACACACATGCAGGTTTTTGATATATTCTATTGATTCTGGTGATGTATGTTTTCGGAATATTTTTCATGGTGTAGGAAGGCATATTATTGTTTTACTCTTGATAATTTAAAAGTTTCATGTGAAGTTGATTTTATAAAAGGAGGATGTTAACATTGAAATATTGTAGATTTTGAATAAAAGTTTTATTTTTACAAGTTAATAAAGGTGGTTGTGAGTGACTTGCTGACGAGAACCCTCACGAGACTTCACTCGTCCGACTAGGGACACCTAGAGGTTTAAAAGGCTTGTTGCACAGGCTAAGTGCAATCGTTATCCATACGAAAATGGAGTAGGTTTTTTTTATTAGTAGTTTTATTCTTTTTGCTCGAGGACTAGCAAAATGTAGGTTTGGGGGTGTGATCGGGAGAGAACAAGTCCTAATTACACGCCTTAACTCACATTTGTTAGCCGTTTTTATCCTGTTTTTGTGTAGTTTTACTTTATTTTCTATCTTCTGTCAGGTTTTAGAAGAAAACATGGAATCCAGGTTAAATAAGGTGAAAAAGCAGGAGGAAAGAAGCAGAAAAAGACCCCTCGCGCGCGCGAGATCCCCAAATTCGCTCGCGCGACTCGCGCGCGCGGCCCGCTCGCGCGATCCGTACAAAAATGAAAGTTGCGTAATATGCTCTACTGGAGAATCCTGTGCAAACGAGGCTGCTTAATGACGTCCGGATTGGAAATTATAGCTGTTTTAGGTAGTTTCGGGATAGGAAAGCTTCAAAAATTCCTTGTAAACTCTATATATATGGAGATTTTATAAGTTTTTAGATACATATACATCTAGGGAGCTATTCATATACATTCATTCAAGGCTTTGAAGGCAAGGGAGAAGAGCAAGTTTGAAGGTCTCTCATGGCTTCCATCCAACCAATCTTCATGCTTTCAACCATCATAAACAACTAAACTCCTAATCTAGGGTTTCAATGAAACCCTAGCTATGTAAAGGGGGATTTTCTGTGCTTTTCTACTCTAAGATTTTATGTTTTGGGATAGTGATTGTATGTTGGTGGATTATTTATATAATCAGTTTTAATGTTAATAATCAATAGTATTTTGGATCTATTCTTGTTTTAGATTTTTCCTTATGCTTATTGAACTCAATAGTCCTTGATTTCTGTGATTGATAGGAGTATTTACATACAATGGTGCTTATGTGATTGTGACGTTTACATCTTTTATAATCCATGCTTAGGAAAGATGAGTTATGCTACACCCTTGTTATAGGTAGATAATTCATGTGAACCATAGATGGATTATGCTTAGATTGAACTAACAATATTCTCTTGACGATACTATTGGGCTTGTAGCTACAATAGATCATAACTATCCAAACATAGAACTTAGATTAGAAAGTATAGAACCCCAATGCATAGTTAGTGGTGGAATTGTAATCCTAGATCTCATCTCCATATATTTAAATCAACTTTAAATTTTGCGTACAAGTTTCCTTAGATTTACTTCTAGATTTTATTCTAATATTTCATAGTTTACTTCATAGTTTAATTAGTAATAATAATTAAATTCTAAACAAATCAAACTCTCGATTTTCTTATAACTAGCTAGATTAGATCTTAGTAATTAACGGGTTAAAAATTAACAATCTCTGTGGGTTCGACCTTTACTTTCCACACTACAAATCTTTTGAAAGTAAAGCACAAATAAGCATACTTTTATATCTTGATTTTGACAAGATTAGTACCCGACCTCGATTGCTCATCTTTTGACTAGGAAGATGAGTTAAAGCTAGAATGGTACATATCTAAGGTCCCTTAGATGGGACAGGGAAGCAACTCATGACCTAAATAGGGGTTAGGACCCTAATTCTAAGGTATAGGGCTGGAAGGACCAAGAGCCTATATGTCAAGGCATACACGATCTACATGGTCAGGTAACACTCAGACAGAACAATCCTATGATGCGCCGACTCGGCTGATTGCTCTGTCAAAGAGAGGGAACTACCTGACCTGAGGAAAAAAATAGAATCTAAGGTAGAAGAAGTCCCACTCCCTCACAAGACCTAAAGGGTTTCTATTCTCCAGCCTCATTTAGAAACACTAACAAGTAAGAATAGAAGGAAAAATATAATGAATTACAAGGTTGGGAAGACGAAGACTTACAATAATAGAGTGTGGGAAAGAGCTCGAGAATCTTAATCGGGCACTTTTCTCTAGAACCGCTCGGTAATCTCTCCCTATAAGAAGTAGAAGGAACGAAAATGTTCAAGTGCTCCTTTTATAGATTGCACGAATGGTCTAGATGATCTCAGATCCAATGGTCTTGCTAGTTTCCTTCCTAAACGCCTGACAACTGGTGCCTCAGGCAGCCCAAGCGGTGCCTCAAAAGGTGTATACATTAAAGGCATGAGGAGACAGTTCAGTTAGGTTATGACTGACCGATAACATTCAAACCAACCTCATTGGATTCTAACCACGCCAACCACTTCTTGACACATGGCAAGATCCATCCCCAACCTCCCGAGGTAACTGATCGGTCCTGGCCCTAGCTGACCAAGACGACCAGTCCGACCCGGAGCCATTCCCCGAGCTGTCCCGGAGAGTTTATTGAGCTGTACAAATTTTCAACCTTCATCTGATGAAGCATCACTTTAGCCTCAAAAATGGGCAGCAGCTAATATGTATGAAATATCCAGTGAAAGTAAAGCTCTACTACTGCCTAACCCGAGCGGTACACCTAGTATCACCAGGGCCCGACCAACAGGTTGGGTATACATCACATGCTCAGTTTGTTGCGGGTATGGCCCGGATAGATCTTAGGACGTGATCTAGAATGTTCCATATAGTTTTCCATATAGACTAGAAGACCAATGGAAAAGCTAAGATTGTTTCCTAATCCAATTAGGAAACTCACATGATTTATGCTAATCAATCTCAATTAGATTATAGTACTTTATCAGTTTACTTGCCATGTATGAGTAGGTCTCTTGTATCTATAAAAGAGGCCACTCACCTCCCTTAAGGGGATCGTAATTTTTATATTACCCAAATTTACATTGTCCGACCGGTCTTTGGTAGCTACACCCATTGTTGATACACCAAAGACTCCCGGTATTTTTTTTTATTTTTTGTTTGGTCAGAGCTTTGGTTAGCCTATGACTGTGTAGAAAAAAACATTCAAAGCAAAAAAAATGAAGACAAAGTCATGTGTTAAGCAAATGCTTGATTGAGACAAATGAGACAGTCGGGTTTCACCCGACTCGACCCGACTCACCCGACCACCCGATGAGTCAGGTGCACCCGACAAAGCGAGTGGATGACGGGTAGAAGGAGGGCAAACCTGACTATGTTCGGATGGATGAATGGATGAGGGCCAAACCCGACTCACCCGACTCGTGAGCACCCCTAGTGCAAGTGCTCCAACACCACGTGGACATAGGTTCCTTTAATACCATGGCCAAACCACATACAACTCCCTTGTCTACTTCTTCTTACTCTCTTACCCAAATTTCGGCATCATCAAGTAATATGCTACTTGATCACAAAATTATGAGTATCATTATCCTTACGAAATGGTATTTGTATTTATTTGCTAGTCATTCGGTCATGTGTAAATGTTGTGTGCTCGGAATAGTCAATAATGGTTCAATGTTTGAGTGTAACACTTCAGTTCTTTATGATGAAGTAATTGTTCCTTGAGTTGTGATACTTTGGGGCTGCATGATGAATAAGTTATTCTTTGAGTTGTGATACTTCGGGTCTACATGACGAAGTAGTTATTCTTTGAGTTGTGATACTTCGGGTCTGCGTGATAAAGTAGTTGTTCTTTTTGTGATACTTCGGGTCTGCATGACGAAGTAGTTGTTCTTTGAGTTATGATACTTTGGGTCTTCATGATGAAGTAGTGGTTCTTCAAGTTGTGATACTTCTGGTCTTCGTGATGAAGTAGTGTTAATTCGAGTTATGATACTTTGGGTCTTCGTGACGAAGTAGTGGTTCTTTGAGTTATGATACTTCAGATCTACATGGCGAAGTAGTGGTTCTTCGAGTTGTGATACTTTGGGTCTTCGTGACAATGTAGTGGTTCTTCGAGTTTTGATACTTCGGGTCTTCGTGACAAAGTAGTTGTTCTTCGAGTAGTGATACTTCAAAACTTCGTGATGAAGTCGTCATTCATTAACACTTCGGTTCTTCGAGATGAAGTTGTGGTTCGTAGAGTTGAGACTCCTTTCAGTACCGGTGTGGCCTATCATATGTATAATGACAGAAAAGCGATGAGAATGAGCTGATGAGTGATATGGTTTGGTTTTGAAAAGTATTGGTTTTGAAATGACTAGTTTTAGAAAGAAATGGTTTTGAAAAGTACTGGTTTCGAAATGAGTTGGTTTTGAAAAGAAATGATCTGAAAAGTATTTGTTTTGAAAAGCAATTGTTTTTGAAAATTATTGTGAGTGAGTTGTGTCAGTCATGCATTTGCACGCACGAGGATAAAATAAGGAATTCTCTGATATTATGTTTATCTGTTCTCATGTTTTGTTGAGACCTTTGCTATGCCCATAGTAAGAATGCATCTTTTGATAAGAGATTAAACGTATCGCAAGATACAAAACAATAATGTGAGTTGAGCAATATTTGTATTTACTGATTATTGTGCGGTTTGACGCTTACTTAACTTTGTTCCAAAGCTGACGGCATGTTTTGCCCTGGGCATTCCCATGTCCAGAGTGTTGCAGGTTTCCTTACATGGATGAAGTTCTGAAGAGCCAAGGTAGAATAGAGCATTGTTGGAGATCTGGAAGATAGCTTCTTGTATTTTAAGTTTATGCATTCAGTAGTATGGCCTCTTGTAATAAGCTCAAAGTTATTCTAAATATTGTTATATTTTTCGCTGTATGTACTTATATTTTAGTTATGTTTGAGCTATGTTTATGTTTAAGATTAGCAATTCCCTTATGATTAATTGTGCAATGTTAGAAGGACAAGACTATTATCCATCCCACACGTACCAATGGGTCCAAAGGCAGGAAATTTAATTTTCCCTACTTTGCTATGCCGGGTCATGAAGAGGGGTGTTACAAACTAGACTAACAAAACTGAACCAAATGGATTACACGAACTAATTGTATTATTTGAAGTGACTGCAATCAACACACAACTATAATTCTATCCATATAATCATCACGATTCAATTATTTTGAGCAACTCGCAAACCCAACTGATTGAACTCCCAATTGTGAACACTTTTGTAATTCGTTATATATCAAACACAACACAAGCTAATACACACACAAACATTTATACATTTCAATTTCTCACAGTAAGCTTCCCTCCTCTATTTCTATATCACTCTCCATAGCTCTTTTCTCATCCCCATTCCCCTCTCTCTCTCTCTCTCTCTCTCTCTCTCTCTCTCTCTTACACACACACACACACATCATACATAAACCCACAAATAGTGCACTTCCATTTTTAAAGTTTAGCACTCTCAAGCCCATCCTTCTTGATTCCATAGATCTCTCCCTCATCACTCTCATTCCCTCTCTCAATACATACACATACAAGTTCATATATTTCTAGAAGTTGAACGAAAAGAAAGAAAAACTGAAATAGAAATATCACAGTGAGCTCTCAAAGCTTCAAAGAGGACGTAGTTCATATTTTGGAATTCTCATCTTTCTTCAGCAAGTCACGCTGCTCAATTTAACAACCGGTGAGTCTCTTAAACTCACTAATAATGCAAAATTAGTCATTACACACAAGCTGAGGGTATCAAACATAGGTGAATACATATAGATTTATATATATAGTTTTGAAGCTTCAAAAATGGTGCCACCATACTCAACGAAAATGAGTTTTGTAAATTAGAAATGAAAGATTGAAGTCCCCTTAGGTTTTGTTTCAAATATTAGACCTTAATTTGTAACGGTTGTGACGTACGGTTAAAACGAAATTTTGGCGACTCTCGAATTTTTGTCCATAACTTAAGTTACGTTAATAATTGGAAAACAAGACATATATTTGTAATCTATATAGAAAAATAAAGAGATCAATATACTACAAGCACTGTAAAAAATAGTTTGAAAAACCCAAAACACTTCTCTATTTCTATAGAAAAGCTACAAAGAAGACAAGGAAGCTCGATCCTTGCAAGATCGATCTTACTGAAGATCGATCCCAGCAAAGATTTATCATCTAAAGATCAATCCTCCAAGGATTGATCCTTTAAGCAGTTTTTCCAGATTTTTGTTTCCCTGTTGTTATAAGCTGTACTATGTGTTTAAACTGATTGTACATTGGAATAAGATGTTAAGGATCTTCTAGTAACAATTTTAAAAGAAATTATGAACTTGTACTTTATGATTTAAAAGGTTGTACCTTTGGTTTTAAAGATTTGTACCTCTTTGTTTTATAAAGAAAAAGGAAACAGATATGAAAATGGAATTTGGATAAAGTTGATTTTGTTATTGATAATAACCATATGTATAAGTCGCTCTGATACTAGTTGTAGGAATTAAAAGTATAAATAGCTCTAATACCATATTGGAAACGTCAAAAGGAAAAGTATGATGCCACTATAAAAGATAAATATTAAAGTCATATCGCTCTGATATCGTTATAAAGAAAACATAAAAGAAAGAATAAGTTGTACGATCACTCTAATACCTTTATGTGACAAGAAAGAGAATAAATTACACATTTGAATAGGCAAGATTTCATGTTTGGAAAGGGGTTATTTGGACGGCATATATGTTTGTGAGAAATGAGTAAAGACAGAATGTCTTGTTTTGTGTCAGCTTAATTATTCCTAGCCGACTCGGATACGACATATTAATTAGGAAGGATTGAGCCCAGGCCGAATCAGATATGGTAGGCCAGTCAGAGTCTTGTGATAACCTTACTTATTCCAGGCTGACTTGGATATGGCAGATTAATTAAGAAGATTGAGTCCAGGCTGACTCAGATACAATAGACCAATCTATTCGCATCCAGGCTGACTCAGATACGATATACCGATTGTTGGATATTCTAGACTTAGTCCAGGTTAACTCGGATACGGCAGACTAGTAAGGGTGTTCAATAGGTTATTGTAACCTTGAATGCCTAGGTACGTCCAGGCCAACTCGGATACGATAGGCATATCGACAGATATTCTAAACTAACGGCCTTGTGAGCTGGAGGTTCAGGGGAACCGCTTGTGTTGGGTTTTGTAGTCGAGATAAAAGAGTCAGTAAGATGAGATGGTTTCATTTGTTCATGCACGGTCTTAAAATATTCATTACTCAAACTATTTATTAATTGTTAGTATGCGATGACTGGAACAATGGATTAACCGTACTCTAAGGTACTGAACAATAACAATAAATGTTAATGTACTTTTATATACATTACTTGTGTGTTTATTATGCTCACTATGCTTTCATTAGCTGATGACTTCATTTTGTCATGGACACCCAAAATGTTCAAGAAATGATTACGCAGAACACTATGATTCTGCTAGCTAGAAAGGAGAAGCTCTTGGAGATGTCTTTATGTTTTATTAGAATTGTGATAAGGGATAATGTTTTAATTTGAATAAAGGCAATTTGTGCCTTAAAGATATTTGAATCAAAGACTATGTAATATTATTTGAGTTCTATTGTAATGAGTTATATTTATCTTCCATGTTGCTTTATACTCTGTTTACTGGTACACGCCAAGCTAAGTACAGGACAAGCGATCCATCACATGTCATGACCCATCCAAAACAGAAATGAAGATTTTTCCTTACGTTGGGGCATGACAATAATGATCACCAAAGGTAGAGATTTTAATGGATTGAGGTTCTATTCGAGTTGGTCGAAACCAACTTCCTCACAGCCTTTGGAGTAGCTACACAGGTTCATGTACCCCCTCCCCCAGTGTATTGACGAGGTTTGATATTTATAGAATATTAGCCCGAATAAAGAATAGAATCTATTAATCTTAGCCTTATATCTCTAGTTTTACTTGCATTTGTGATTTAATCTATCTCTTTACACAATGATATATTTCTGTGGTATGTTGTTGCGCTTAGAGTGGTTATGTGCAGGTTTTGAAGCTGGATTGGATAACAGGTTGAAAAGGGGATAGTGAAGAAACAAAGAGGTCAGTTCAAGTTACAAAGCTAGTCCCAATCGACTGGGCAATCAATTTCCATCCCTTATATCCCAATCGATTGCCATACTTGAGCAATCGATTGCCTTCAATACCAGTTCATTGCCTCTAGTGCCAATCGATTGGATGGGATTGCACAGTCAAACCTGTTTAATGGCATAAGATCTCAATAATCCCATAATGGATGATGACCAGTTGTTACAGAATGAGCCTGGACACCCTCTTTTCACTGATAGAGTTGTATACAGGTGTATATGAGGGAAGTTAAGGGTTGGCTCATTTTTACTTTGGTTTTGTAGGTTTTAATCTAAGGATTATTATTTCTGTACCAAGATCTTAGATTCTGTAATTTCTTTTTGCAATAGTCAGGTTCCATTTCTGTTTTCCTTTCCAATTTATGGTTGTTATTTACAGTTCATTCAAATTTTAGTTTGGTTCACCATTGTCGTCTTATTGCATTGTTGCTTCCATGTCTAGATCGCATCTTGTTAACATGTTTCAACATATTTATGTTTCTGCATATAAAATCATGCTAGAGTAGACTCGTGGTTGGGAACAATGTGATGAAACGTTATTATCCAGCCACTTCCATGTCTCAAATTAAAAATCAGTGGCAATCGATTGGAAACATAAACCATTCGATTGCCATAGATTCCGAGCCAATTGATTGGTATCTTATGCCAATCGATTGAGAGACCAACAATGCCAATCAATTGTTGTCTATGGAAATCGATTAGTAAGATGATGTCTTAGGCAGAACCCTTTAGCATTCTAGTGACTTTTGTTTAAGAAACTTAACCCAAATTGATCTTCTAAATTTCAAGTTGCAAATAGATTTTGAAATACGAGCACTTAGACTACTTAACTCAATGAACAAATATGATTAACATATTGAATATTTTATACTCAATTGGTTTGTCATACTTCAAGGTTTTAAATAGTTACTATTTCCGTTCTTCAAAGTAAGTAAAGTTATTCAAACCACTAATCATGTACAACTTACATGGCTAGCGTCTAGATTTCTAAACTTAATCATTTTCGAAATTAGGAATGCTAGAAAGGCAAAGCCCCATTAGTACGTGAAAGCGATAACATGGTAGTGGTTGGGACAATGTGGATTCACACGTTCCTAACACTTTTTCATAAACAGTTTTAACTCAGAGTTCTCATATCTAGTTAATTTAGTTGGTACATAATTTCAGTTAATTTAGTTAAATCCTGAATACAATAGGACTGTTAGAACCTCCACTTCCAAAAATCATCTTTTCTTTTTATTTAGGTCTCAATCTAGCACTTTCTGTCCTAAACTTCTATTCTTAGGGATACGACCTGGTCTTACCAATTACTCGATGTGACCATCTACACTTGGACGTACTCATAAGGGCATACACAATCTTAGTCTTGTCAAGTTTTTGGCACCATTATCGAGGATGATAACAGGACTAGAAATTTTAGATTGATCAGATCCTTTCTTACCCCATTTCTGTCTTTTTTCTTTCTTTCTTTTCTTCAGAACACAAACTTTGTGGTTTGTGTCCTTCTATGTCCTATAACTCTACTAAAGCTTTAATCATATATTTGTTTGAAGATTTTGTTAATAGTGCTGATAATCCCATCTCTACTCTTTCGATTTCTGAATTAATGTCGGTGGACACGAGGAATCGGTCGTCCACTCTTTCAGTTTGCTTGGAATGGATTTGGATCAGAGAAAGAAAAGGAAGGTCTGTTGAAAACAGATACAGAGTTGCCACTTGGTCTTTAAGGAACCAAGAAACCTAATTTGACTCACCCAAATGGATAAAGGGCACCGGCCCTTCATAACCAAAGAACTTGGCTCGGGGTTTTGGTACGAGAGATGAAGGAACCTTTGCCGTGACTAAAATACCCTCAACTCGCCCCGTCTCTCAACGGGCCTCAATTAGCATCCAAATAATCATCTTATACTATGTTTGGTTCGAAAATAATACTATGATAGTATATTACATCACATAAGAATTTTGAAGTGGAAGATCAAAAGACAAGATATCATTCATAAGATCTAAGCCAAATACCACACAATGTAAAGGTGAAAGATCACACAAACAAACCTAAAAATGTCTAATCACATATCAAGTAATCAAGTTTTCCTAATCTAAAGGGGACATGAATTGTTCTTGAAACAAATAATCAAAGAAGTCAAAATATGCTTAGCAAGCTAGGATGATGCATGTTAATCTTTGAGAAAAGAAGACCTCTCAATCCCCGGGACGGATGAGAAAGGAAGATTAGATCGAGGAAAAGCATGAACATATGATCAAGTTCATTCCTTATAATCTCCTTAGATTAGGAGTCACAAAAACTCCAAATCTTGCATGGATGCAATGTATGATCCAAAAATGTGCAAAGGTTGTAGTGTGTTTGTGTTCATGGACTTTCTAAAGTGACTTAGAAGTCTAGAGTATGCATGAAGAAATTCATCATAGAATATGTACAAATGTAGTATGGACTACTTCCTAAGATATAAACTAATTTGAAGTACATATATGCATCAAATCAAAGAATGAAAGTAAAAGTATACTTGCTGTGAATAGTGGACAAAATAGTGAGTTGACATTGTAGTAATTGAAAAGTGGGGTAAGAAATGTTTTCAATGCATGATTTTTTTATGGAGATCATCCTTATTGTGTTTAGAACACATAACAAAAAGCCAATCTTCAAAAACTATTACATATTGAGAGAAATCATATAAAGAATAGAGGTTACTCAGAAACAGAGTTCGTATTGTCGATTGAAATGTTGAAAAATGTTAGAAAATGAAAAAAAAACATCTGGAGGCCCATATTATACGGAAAGTTCCCTAAGATACTCAAGTTCAAGGAAAAAATAAGTTGGGACCACCCATTTTGGAAAAGCTTTCTAAAAGACAAGTTGAAAGTCAACCTTGCTGCTGTGACAGCAAAAATAGAATGTCTGGAAGGAATGTTTGGGCTAAAATGGGACCCTTCCAAGTGTTTCCAAACCAAACCAAAAATCATGGGTGCTCTCTAATGAGTTAGAAATACTTTCCAAGTGGTCTTGCATCCATACATTGAGTATTGAGTTCTAGAGAAATCTTTGAACTCAGATCATTCACTGTTTTGAAGATTTCTTGAGAAAACAAGGTTTATTTCTTGGAATCAAAATATTGGGTGTTTTAGAGGGGTTTTGCAATAGGGGTTGATACAACCAAAATTGGCTCTATCTTATGATCGAGCGGTTCAAATCAGCAGCTAGTCCATGCCCCGGGCAAATCACGCACCACTCCTCAAAAGCATCAGCCCCGAGCGGTTTAGTCTACTCATCATCCCGAGCGGTTCATCTATGACCCGGCCAGCAGGTCGGGAAAACTGCACATGCACATCCCGCCGCGGGAACAGCTCATCCGGGCCCACAGGCGTGATCCCAAGCATTACGGGCAGTTTCCTACTCAAGCTAGAAGACTAATGGAAAGTTCATACTATTTCCTAATCCAATTAGGAAATCCCCATAATTAATGCCAATCTATATCAATAGGATTATATTTCCTTATCCATGTATGAGTCGGTCTCTTACATCTATAAAAGAGACCTCTCACCCCCCATTGACAGGGTCGCCAATCTCTCAGTCTACACAGCACCTCTATAATTCACCATTATACGCATACACCCGGCCGGTATTACTGGTAGTGCCGCCCCTCTTTGTTGGCTCACCAGGCCCACCGGTGATCTGCTAGTGAACGTGCTCAGGCACACAGGTGGACGTAGGTACCTTCATTAACAGGGCCGAACCACATACAAAAAATAGTCTCTTACTCTCTCTCCTTGAATAGCTTTACTTTACTCTTACCAAATTCTGGCATCATCAGTTTGGCGCCGTCTGTGGGAAACGACAAGTCTTCTCATCAACAAATTTCTCAAGTGATCGTCATGCCACCGAAGAAGAGTAAGAAGGCTGACTAGCAGTCCGACCGGGATGTTCCTCCGGCCCCGGCACCGGCTGCGGTAGTCATGACATCTGAGCATATCAGCGCAACCCTCACACAACTCCTGGAGGGCCAATGTCAAATCCAGCAACAGATCAAAGCCATGCTAGCCCAGCAAAGCAGTCCTCCAGGGGCCGGGAAGCGACCCGGGAACATTGCGTACGGTTGGGAACCGATCTTGGCCAGAAAACGTGCCCGAGCCATCCTGTCCCGTGTTAAGGATGCCAAAGACGTCAACAGAGGGCCTATTGCCCGAGAGAAAAGGCAGTGCATATGGCCCGGGAATCAATCCTGGGTCACTCGGTCAAGAGCCGAGTTGTCCCTAGGCGAACGGTTACCCGGGGTCATAGTCGAGCCCGATCCCAGAGGACAGCACCCTGCCATGAAGAAGCCTCTTCCACCAACCCGACCAGTTCCTCAGATACCGGTCAGGAAGGAGTGGAAGCCCGAATCCAGGACTTGCAGAAGCAGATCGACGGAGTGGCCAAAAAGCTTGGTCAAAACCGTGTTCCGAATCAAGCCAATACCGAGACAGAGTCACCATTCTCCAGCCAGATCACGAGGTTCTCCATCCCGCACAAATTTAAGCAGCCTCTGCTAGATTCATATAACAGCTCGGGAAGCCCGGTCCACCACGTCCGGACCTATAAGGCTCAGATGGCCCTAGCCACCAACTCCAATGAGCTACACTGCCTAGCCTTCCCCAGCACTTTGAAAGGCCCGACCATGCAGTGGTTCTACTCCTTGGAGCCCCGATCGGTCTGTAGTTTTAAACAACTCAGCAAGCAGTTCATCAACCAGTTCGCCAGTATGCATGAGCGGCCAAAGCCAGACATGCAGCTACTGACAGTCAGACAACGGAATAATGAGTCCCTCAAGGAGTTCACCGACTGGTTCAACCAACAGAAGCTTCAAATCCGCAATCTGAATGAGAGAATCACAATCATAGCCTTCTGCTTGGGAGTTCAACACACCAAGTGCGCCGCGTCGTTCCACAGAAACCGATCGGTAACCTTGGTCGAACTCGCAGAGAGGGTTGGAAAATACATTGACACTGAAGAATTTCTGAAGATCAAAGACCCCGGGCAAGAAAGCAACAAGTCCTCCAGAAGTAAGCGAAAGCAAGATCAGCCCGAGAGTTCAGACAGTTCTTCCAGTTCACAGCGGTCAGAGTTCGGCAGCCCTGACACGACCCCCAATTCACAGTGGTCTGAGTCCGACCGCCCTGACACGACCTCTAGTTCACATCGGTCAGGATCAAGCAGTTCCAACTTTGCCTCCAGCACAGAGAATTCTAGATCCTGACAATCCTGATCCGACCTCCTGTCTCTATCGGTCTAGAAGAGCCCGACTACAGTGGTACTTGCTTGATCACCACATGAGGCTCCACCGATTGTCAGAGAGCTCATACAAAGACCTCGGGCCTAACCCCGAGGCATACAAAGACCTCAGGCCTAACCCTGAGGCATATAAAGACCTCGAGCTCCGAACTCAGGCACTAAAAAGACCTCAGGCGTCGAACCCAGGCACTAAAGACCTCGGGGTCACACCCGAGGTACCGGCTTCGGTTAGGTCCAATCGACGATGGGGGCAAACCCCCTAGGTGGCTGATGATGGCAAGCTTCAAAAGACCCTGCAACCACCATGTTCCAGGTCGGTTACCTACGGATCATAGCCTCTGTAAGACCCTCGTCTTAGCGAAAGCTTGGGGGGCAAGATGGCGTAGTGAACTAAACAGGTAATCACACCGGGTATCTACAGGCCTCACGGATAACTAAGTCAAAATCTTGGACAACCCGAGCACCTACAGTACTCAGATGCATTAACTCCACTTAGGTCCAGACCGACGATAGAGGTGACTAAAATCTCTTAGGTTGGCCGACGATAGAGGAGCAAAAGGACCCTTAAGCAACATGATTTAGGTTGGCTCCACCAACATGGTCAAGCTCTTCTTCCAACAGTCTTGATGAAGGCTGGCCGGGCAGAAGACAACCATCCTGGGGAGTTAACATAAAAAAAGGACCCTAGAGCAATATGCTTTAGGTCGACTTTTCCAACATGGTAAAATCCTTCTACCCACAGCCTTGACGAAGGTTTACAGGCAGAAGATAACCATCCTGGGAGCTAACTCAAGCAAAAAAGACTCCAAAGTAGGCCGAGTCTCAACTCTCGGTCACTTCCCGAGCACTCAAAGACTCTGAATTAGGCCAGGTCTCACCTCTCGGTCAGTTCCCGAGCACTTAAAAGTCCCGAGCTAGGTTGGGTCTCAACTCTCATCCAGTTACTGAGGACTCACCAGGCTCAGAAGCCCCGAGGCAGCTTCCCCAAGCACTCAGACAGCGGCAAGTAACATCAAGCAAATTTCCAAACTTGACCCGATATAGCATCTGGCCAATCTTGGACATAGGGGGCAGCTGATACACCCAAAATTGGCTCTATCTTATGACCGAGCAGTTCAAATCAGCAACTAGTCCATGCCCCGGGCAAATCACGTACCACTCCTCAGAAGCATCAGCCCCGAGCGGTTTAGTCTACTCATCATCCCGAGCGGTTCATCTACGACCCGGCCAGCAGGTTGGGAAAACAGCACATGCACATCCCACCGCGGGAATAGCTCATTCGGGCCCACATGCGTGATCCCGAACATTACGGGCAGTTTCCTACTCAAGCTAGAAGACTAATGGAAAGTGCATACTATTTCCTAATCCAATAAGGAAATCCCCATAATTAATGCCAATCTATATCAATAGGATTATATTTCCTTATCCATGTATGAGTAGGTCTCTTACATCTATAAAAGAGACCTCTCACCCCCCATTGACAGGGCCACCAATCTCTCAGTCTACACAGCACCTCTATAATTCACCATTATATGCATACACCCGGCCGGTATTACTGGTAGTGCCACCCCTCTTTGTTGGCTCACCAGGCCCGCCGGTGATCTGCTAGTGAACGTGCTCAGACACACACGTGGACGTAGGTACCTTCATTAACAGGGCCGAACCACATACAAAAAATAGTCTCTCACACTCTCTCTCCTTGAATAGCTTTACTTTACTCTTACCAAATTCTGACATCATTAGGGGTTTTGAAAGCACATTTCTAGAACTAAAAGGGGGTTAAAACCACTTGGGAAACCAACATCAAACTTAAGTCAAGAACCTCCAAGATTGTTGGAGAGATTTGTTTTCATTTGAGCATAACTTCAAGAATACTTTGGAAGTATTGAAGTTGGAATCATAATCTATCAAACATGTTTTTGAGGTTAAGAGCTACTATCCATAAGGATTCACTCACCTTAAACACCATGACATCATCTAGATGATGATGAACTAGTAAGTAAATAAAGAAAAATAAAAAAGAAATGAGGTAAGGAGAGATGAACATTTATATAAACAAGCAAATAATAACAATCAATAGATAATAATCAATGTGATTTTGGACTTGTAGCTTGGTGTTTCACTCATTGATATTGACATTTGGACATGGAAGTAGCTTCTTAACTCAAGATTGCTCAAGATTGGTGGTTGGGGAGGATTTGAATGTGAAGTATAAGAGAAGTAATGGAAGGAAACAAGATCAGAACTCACTTTCTTATAGAAAATGAGTGGGAGGAGCTTCCTTTCTCTCTTCTAACCTATATCTATCTTTCTTCCTCTCTACAACTTTTTTAATCTTTGCACTTGGCCCCCCAAAATGAAGAGCAAAGGGGGGGTTTATATAGGCCAATTTGGGGGTGGTTTTGGGATTTAGAAATTGCTCCCATTGGTCCCAAACATTTGTGAACATAAAACTACATCATTTTGGTCTTTAATTATTCAATTTGGACCCCCAAAATAAATTACAAAAATGGGTTCTGCGGGGGTTGAGTGCCTCCCTGGCACTGGCCATGTGCCGCCATAGCAGTGGCCCAGTGCCGCCGTGACACTGCTCCTCAGATGCCCAAAAATTTATATTTAGACCCCCAGAGGCTCTGGTATTCGCGAAAAGGCCCTATTTTGTCCGAAATTCACAGAAAATGTATACGAACTCCAAATTGAGCTTGTGATATACTGTTGGAAAGGTAATGGAGTCTATTTTCATTAAAAATAGTTCAGAGTTAGGTCACTTTGAAAAGTTTTGCGGTATTTGCGATAAAATCCGATTTGATCGTCTTTTTCACATTCGGAAATCTATAATAAATTCATTTTGAATTTAGAAATTATGTGCGATATACCATTGGAAAGCTATTGATCTCTAGTATCCATGAAAAATGTTCAAAAACTGACACGATGCTCTAGTTTCAAAGTCAACTTTTGGTCAAATCGGTCAAACTTGGGATCTCCAGGAAGTTCTGGGAACCTCTGGTAGATCCCAAGAGCTGACGTTTTCGTCCGATTTTCTTTTAAAACTCGTTTTAGTACTTTTTACATGATCTAGAATGATCTCAAAACTTTTGAGTGAATTTGGATGATTTAGGTCAAACCCTGGTCAAACCTAGGTTAAACCGATCAACGGAGACTTTTGGGGGAACTTCCGGGACTTTCGGGGGTCTCTGGGAGCTGAAGATATCATCTGATTTTGTTTTAAAACTCATATTAAGTATTTTTTTATAACGTAGGATGTTTCCAAAACCTTCGGTCCAAATTTGGGAGTGTTTGGGCTTTCAAGGGCATTTTTGTCATTCTGAGCATTTTGAGAGAGAGAACTACCTTCCAGGAGTCCTTTTTAAGTCTTTTTTTATCATCGTGAACCACCAAGCTATGGGTCTCCTAAATTTGATAGCCGACAAAATGGGGTGTCTACAATGTCGGATATTGAAAGTCTATACAGAGAGAATAGGGTTAACCTCATTGAGGATGGTCTACGCCTTTGCATGAACTTCTCACTCTTGATCAAACAGCCGCACCTTCTTGTATTTGCATCCCACCATACACAAGCACATTCCATTTATGAAAATATAATGATTCAATTGTTGCCAACTTTCCATGGGATGGAAAGAGAAGGCATGTCTACACATCCGTGACTTTTGAGGATGTCTGTGGGACTTTCACTGATCAAATATGCTCAATGATATAATTTGGCTAAAACTTTTTCCTTTTACCTTAAAGGATAAAGCGAAGACATGGTTATTATCTCTCAAGCTGAACTGTATATCAACATGGCAGGATATGCATGAGGCATTTCTTTAAAAGTTTTTCCCCAATCGGTTAGCTACCAATTTGTTGAGACAAATCGGGACATAATTTCAAAAAGAGGGAAAAACTTTCGTCAAGGCATAGGAGTGATTTAAATGTTTGTTATTGTTATGCCCACATCATGGCTTCGAGAAGTGGTGACCAATAAGCTTTTTCTTTGACGGTCTTGGTCCAAAAATGAAGAAACTTGTAGAAACCATGTGCAATTGTTACTTTATGAGCAAGAATACAGACCAGGTAGAAGCTCATTTTGAATGGCTAGCCGAGCACTCTCCAAAATGGGAAACTCAAGTGTTAAGAACTCAAATAAGTTCAAGTTCAAGTTAAAAGAGCATCTATCAGCTGAAAGCTGAAGACTGTTTGATGAAAAAATACGAGCAACTGGCTCGTATGTTGGAGGCATTAGAAGCGAAGAAGGAACAAATTACGCAGTGTGTCTCTGGAGAATCTTGTAAGTTGTCTTCAAATGGGGCATACCTTTCAAAATTGCTAAATGTATCATGTTCATCAAGAACATAATTCGATAGAGGTACATGATGTTAATGCCCCAAATTGTTTTAATCTCAATAGTAGATGGAGCCATCCTGGTTTCGATCACAAGAAAAGTGCTACTACTGCATCTCAACAGTGGTAGCCAAATCAAGTGAACCAATACCAACCCTAGAATCAAGGGTACCAACAAAACTACCAACCCACCTACCACCAACATCAATACCAGCAATACCAATCTCAACCCCAATACAACCAAGGGAGCAACAGTCATCCTCCCTCCAACACTTATGTGTCACCCCACAAAAAGGCACAAGAGGATCTAAATACACCCACGATACAATAGATGATGTAGCTAATGAGAAAGCTCAACATAAGTGTGGAGAAATTGCTTGCTCAATAAGGGAATAGAGAAAGAAATGTTTTCCCAGCACAGTCGAAACCCAATCCAAGAGGCCAACATTCAAGTTCAGTCCCCTCAGTGTCAGGACCACATGAACAAGCCAAGGCTATAACCGTGTTGAGAGGTGGGAATGTAATTGAGAAAGATTCTCCTCCCCTACATCTAGTGATTGAAGAGGAAGAAGAAGTGGAAAATGAAGAGAAGTTAGTGGAAGGAGATAAGGAGGGCTAAAAAGTTAAGCCCCAAACAAGAATTTCTGAGGACACCAAATTGAAGAGAAGGCCAAGAAAAGAACCTCTTCTCGAGGAGGCTCCCAAATGCCCTTTTCCGGCACCATACCCTCAAAGGATAAAGAAACCTCAACAAGAAACCAAAAGTCAGGAGTTCTTGGAATTGTTTAAGCAAGTGAAAATTAACCTTCTGCTCCTTAACACAATCAAACAAGTAGCGTCCTATGCCAAGTTCTTGAAAGACTTGTGCATTGTTTAGAGGAAGCAAAGTGTTAAAAAGAGCGCTTATCTTGCTTTCCAAGCAAGCACAATCATTAAGCATGATTTTCCACCAAAATTCAAGGACCCAGGTATACCAACGACTTCTTGCATAATTGATCATAAGAAGGTGAATAATGCTCTTCTTGACTTGGGGTCAAGTGTGAATCTCTTACCATACACTATCTACCAATATTTGAGGTTAGGAGAACTCATCCCACTTAAATTACTCTTCAGCTTATAGATTGATCGATCAAATATCCACGAGGAGTTATGGAGGATGTCTTAGTCCATATTGACACCTTTATCTTTCATGTGGACTTTGTTGTTTTAGACACTAAGCTTGTGCATAATGCCAGTTCTCAAATTCTAGTGATCTTTGGACGTCCCTTTCTTGCAATGATCGATGTGATAATAATGATAAGAAGTGGAGTTATGACCCTGGTCTTTGGGAATATGACATTAAACGTCAAAATCTTTTCAAATCCCAAATTGGATGACCATGATGATGAAGATGAAGTAAATTGGGTGGAGTTGATCGTTCAGGACCATTTTGATTCGACTACTTCTCCTGATCCTGTAGAGTCCATAATCAGTAACTCTTGTTATAAACTAGATAGATACACTCCATAAGATGAGGAGATGAGTTAGATATGTGCAATGCTAGTGGCTGTAGAAGTGGAAGTTGCAAAGGTAATATGGAAGACTCATTATGAATAATTGCCACCATAGACTAAGTTGGCAGTGCCGTCAAACTTGCAATTTCCAGAGTTGGAACTAAAAGAGTTTCCAAAAGAGTTGAAGTATAAGTTTCTTGGTGAAGAAAAGACCTTTTCCGTAATCATTTCATCTGTATTGAATCAGGAACAAGAGGATAAGTTGATCAAGTTACTTAAGCAACATCGGAGTGCATTAGGATGGTCCATTGTAGATTGAGAGGAATAAGTCCATCTATTTTGTAATACCCTATACTCCCGAATGTATATGAATAAATATGGCTTGATACTGATCTATATATACTTGTATAACCTTATCCTTCTATTGGACCAATTGTGATCCCAATCGATTGGAGTTTTTCAAGAATCGATTGCCACTTTTTGAATACCAATTGATTGCTATATTTTCCAATTGATTTCCATCTTGTCGACCTATAGTCATGATGTGTCACCATCCTAATCGATTGCCCTTGTATCCAATCGGTTACCATACAAGATCTGATGCCAATTGATTGCCTTGGTGCTAATCGATTGCCAACTGCAGAACTTGGTTTTCAACTTTGCTTTATGTTTTGACACATGGCACTCTTTTTCCCTATATATACAAATTCATTTCTTGCCCATGGGTCTATTTTGATAATCTTAGGAGAGAGGGTATATATCTCATATATACACATACTCATACACTTATACATATACACCCATACACACACACACACACACACACACACACTGTCTGGACATAGGACGAGGACGAGAAGAAAGAAAGAAGAAGAAACAGAAGATAAAGAGAAAGAGAAAGAGAAAGAGAGAAAAGACAGAGATAAAGAAGAGAAGGAAGAGAGAGAGAGAGAGAGAGAGCTTTGAAGCTCCGTAGTCCACACACACACACACATACACACACACACACACACACTAAAGGTGAGCATTTAAACTCACATGGTAGCTTAGTTATATTGTTATAATTATTTTAGTGAGAAAGAATGAACGTAGGATGTATAAATATATTTTAGTTCATGTTTAATAGTTTCTGGGGAAGAAGATGACTCACCAATCGATTGGACCTTTTTCCAATCGATTGCCATTTTTCCCAATCGATGGCCATTTCTGTTAAGCCAATCGATTGTCTTTTCTCCCAATTGATTGCCAAACCATAACCCAATCAATTCTGCACTTCTGATTATTAAATATTTTAGTTGCTTATAGATGTTGAGCTGTTACATTGATATGCATTACACGTTGATTGTTAGTACGGTATTGTGGATATCGCATTTTTCTTACCCACGGCTTTTCTTTTAAAGTTCTTTTAAAATTCAAATTCAAAACAAATGAGTCGCCACTTAATTTTTTAAAAGGAAAATTAAGAAACCATTTTCAAAGCAAACTGATCTTTTTAGAAACTAGAGATTAACTAGGTACGGGGATTATGGAATGAGAGAGGAAGGAGCCCGTCGGACTAAAACACCCTCTCTCATCCTATCTTGCGATAGGCCTCTACTCAACATCCTTTTAATCAAATTTATTAATCTAAGCATGCCCTTAACTAATACATATATACATATACATCACAAAAGCATGTCCAAAGGGTGTAAAATTGCAATTGACAAAATATCATTCAAAAGCCACGTGATTCAGGTAGCAAGCGACATGATATGCAATAGAGAACAAGTGAACTTACCCGGGATCTAGCAACGATATTAAACGTGTAATGCATGCGAACACAAGAAAATCCTAAAAAAAAAGTCTCTAATCACATATACGCTTAAGGCAAAACTTAAATCTAAGGTGTCGCGTATCAAGTCGAAAAATCAATAAAAATCAAAGAATGCAAGAAACTAGAGAGGGGTTGAAAAATCGTACCTCAATAGCGCTACAAAACAATGGGTTAGTCTACATGATATACAAAATGACATGATATCAAACAATCACTCATAATCTTCTAGCTTAGGTCTAGCAAGCATGAAATCCAATTTTTATCCAATAGCTAGTTCTAATTATAAGCATTAATGGATGAATGAATGTGAACAAGAATAAAACATGGATTTATTCACTAATTTGGATCACTTAACTTCCAGATTTAAGCTAAATTATCATTATTCAAAACATGATTTGAATCCCAAGACATTAGGGAACCATTTGAGTTGAAATAAATAAGATTAGACAAAACAGTAGCAGTTTTTTATGAATTACAGAGAGCAGACCAAATCTTAAAAATTGAAATAAAATACTTCCTACTGTTGGATCTAAATGATTTTTGGATATGTTATGCCTCTGTGGGTCTAGTTTCTAACCCAGAAAGAAAATCAAGGTTTGAACGGTTAGATCGTCGGGAATGTGGAAAACACTAGGCATCACTCAGCGTTTTACAACTCTCTGTCCAGAGATCTTGTATGATTTTTTACAAATAGCAAACAAATCCGAATTGCTTCATTCTTTTTAGGGAACCTTCATAACACATTAAGGTTCTTATAAACAATTATTAGAGGTCATGAAAACTTGGTTAGGGCTCTGATCTATCAATTTTAAAACCGGTTTGCTGTTCTGAAACTATTCTGAAATTCTGGACAGATTGGGGTTGTCTCACGAAACCCATGATCAAACCCTTCTAAACATAAAACCACCTTAAAACAAAAATTACAGTGGTAAAACGATGTGTTATGAACACTTTCCCATTGGTTTCATTCAATTCCAACGGTCTGATTTCAGACTAAAAATCCTTGATTAAAAACAGTTTGTGAACTCACTGTTTTCATTTTGCTAGTCCAACTTTGTTGGTTAACCTCAACTATTAAAACATGAAGTTGGGACTAAACCAAACTACTTCTTCTACCATTTGATGGTCCTTGAAGACTAAAAAAAAAAAACTTTATACTTATGGATTTTGATGAAGTATGAAATGAACTTCTCAAAATTCCAAACAATGAACTCAAACTTTATAGACCAAAGCTTGAATTCAATTTGTTACTCCTACCATTTGATGGTCATGGGAGATAAAGACATGACTAATGCTCCTAAGTTTCAAAAAGAATAAAGGAATGACTTCATTAGATGCCAAGTTTAGAGGATCCAAGTCATGAGCATGGACTTGGATCCGCCCATATGAAACAAAGTGATGATCAAATTTTGACTCTCATGTAGAGTATAAGCTTTACATGAGGTTCAAAGGATCATACTCAAGAGATCAAGAGAGATATTGAAGATCTCCAAGACTCTCAAGAGGAGAACACATACAAAAAAATAGAAGGAAGAATTAGAAATAGAGACTCCTAAGCTTGCTTGACAAACAAAAATAACAAGAGATTTTAGGATTAAAAGTTCAAAAGAAAAAGAGTAAACAAACAATCTATGGCATAGAGGATCACCTCCAAATTATCCTCAAAGTTCTCTTTCCTTTGAAGATCTTCCAAGCTCTTCTTCTTAATTCTCTAAACTCTCTTCTCTCTTCTCTCCAAAATATGTTGATGTAGTGGTCCTTCTCTCTTGTATCATCACCCCTTCTTTTATAGGCAAAATTACCAAGTATTTTCAGTGAATTTTGGAGCAAAAAACAGGTGTAAATCTCTCATTTGGTGGTACAATGCGTACTTTCTGAAATTAGGCAGACTGCTGCCCAGGGCGGCAGTCCAAAAAGCTGTGCGGCAGTCCGTGACTGCCGCTGCAGCACTCCATGACTGCCGCTCCGGCACTCCGTGATTGCCGCACAGCTCTCACCAAATGCTGCGACAATTAATGGGTTGCCGCATTTTTGTCAGTCTTACTTTATCAGTTTTTTATTTTTATCCGTATACACATACGTATTGCACTGCAAAATACGGACTTTAAAAGTGAACGGCAGTCAGAAAATGTTGGCGGCACTCAGTAAGTGCCGGGCCGGCACTCACTGAATGCCGTTCGGCACTTAGTGAGTGCCGGTCGACATTCACTGAATGCCGCTGAAATCTGCCGTGTGCCATTTTTTGTTGAGCTTCCCTTTTTAGGTCTTTCTTTTTTTCAAAGCAATTTATTTTTGAAGATCTTTTCCGAAAATTGTGTTTTATACCTGATTTCTCCTAAATACCTGTTTTGTCTTCTTTCTGTGAAATTTTATCGCGTTTAGAGGATTTTTTGAAGAGCTTGGAATACTTCGAATCTTCCGGTCCTTGTCATCATCGGATACGGAGGTGACACTCTCCTAAATTCGGCGGTCGGTCAAAATTGGGGTGTCTACAGGTATTGAATAATACACATGTTTGAATAATGTATTGTATAAAGCAGAATTGGTTGGATAACGATTAAGGTGATTTTGCTAACCAGATTAAAAAGTTGACGTGCATAGTAGTGGGTCTATCGACCGTAGAAGTTGAAACTATTTATGATGGCACACATGAATGCAATTGCGAAGATCTTACGATTTTGGGTGTGGGATTTCAATGAGGTGAGACAGTTATATGTGTGGGAAAGTTAGGACTATGTGTCAGGCGTATATATGATAACGTAGGACTTCGTGTCAAGTTTAATATAGTAGGGCAGGATGGCTAGTAATTAATCGGGCATGTTGGCCATATTGTATCTAGCATATTTGCTAGGCGTGTTGGTTGTAATTATAGATACCCTATTTTGGTTCGTCCGTTCGACAGAAGGAACCCGTCCTCAAGAACAACCCGATGACTGGAATTAGGATTCATTGGTTATAAAGTAGAACTCTGTGAAGCACTATAGCCTCTAAGATACGTTAGAATAACCTTTAGGAAGACTTAGGTACGTTAGAAACTCAAATCAGAGACAAAAACCCAAGTTAGGTAAGCTTTTTCACATGAATGACAAAAAATCACCTTTTACTAAGAAAAATATGGACCTCAGAGTGGCATCTTGAGAACTACCTTTCCAAAAAAGTCCTAAAATAGGCTAAATTAGTGACCCAAGCCCTTACATTGGCCAAAAATCCGTGTAGGAAAATTTTTACCCATTTACACCTCACAGGTTTGCTTCTTCTTGGAATCAGCCTCACTCTTTTGGCCATAACTCAAAATCCACAAATGTTTTTTGAATGAGACCAAAAACATCTTAAACTAGACTCCCATACCTTTCCAATAGTATATCACAAGCCCAAAAAGGATAACCGAGGTAAGAGAACGAAGTCTGGGAATTTTAGAGTAAAAATATAACTTCTGGGCTGAGAGCTATGGTGGTTCTCAAGCTGAGTTTTGCATGGCACTATTGGACTGCCGTGTGAAAGGCTTGAGTTCCACTATGGCTCTTAGATACCTTAGATGCATTCTGGACCCTTGATTTGACCCCAATCTGCGTGAAAATGCACAAAATCGGGAAAATTTGTGTTTCTTTTATCCCACATCGCTTAACTACAAGACTTTACAACCAAATCTTCAAATATAAAAGGGGGCTCTCCCCTCCACATCCAGCACAACCTAAAAATCATGAGGATTAGAGAGCCAAGGAAACCCCTTTGGAGGATTCTGAAGCACTCCTAGAAAATCCTTAGGAAGAGTATAAGTTTTTAGAGTCTAGGATTGAGTCCTGGAGATCCCACTGTTAGCAGAGCTCTATCCCGGAAGAAGATTCTGAGGAATTTTCTTGGGGTAAGCTTTCTTCTTCTTGTTTTCTTTTTTTGTTTTTATTATTTTTCTTAGTTTTGATCTTCGTAGTTCTTAGTTTAGATTCGTTTTCTCATTTGTTCTTCATAGTTCTTCCCTTCTTAGTAGTTTAGATCTTCTAGGATTCTAGGTTAATTAGCCTACTATCCTGTTTATGGATAGGCTATCCCTAGTGGTCCCTATTCCCATAATGGAATAGCCACCACTAGTGAGATTAGTAGCCAAACCATGGCTATTCCAATCTCACTAGGGACCCTGAAACCTGAATCTTTTTATTGTTTATGCTTATTTAACCTAGACTAACCTAGTTTAATCTTATCTATGCATTCATACATTGTCACGCCCCAAAGCAGCAAAAATAGAGAAAAATAAATTTCCTTTTTGGGTCCATAGGGAATGACAGGTGAATGTCATAATGATCCATACCACACAGTACTAGTCAACAACAAGAATAGTAATAAAACCAACTGGATATACAAAACTGTTGCTTCTATTACAAACATCAGAGTCTGTCACGCCCGGAGTAGCAAAAATAGAGAAAAATAAATTTCCTTTTTGGGTCCATAGGGAATGACGGGTGAATGCCACTAATGATCTACACCACACAGTAGTAGTCAAAAACAAGAATAGTAATAAAAACCAACTCGATATACAAAATCGTTGCTTCTATTACAAACATCAGAGTTATTACAACAGTAATGCTACAACGGAAGTATATAAGGTTTGGAAGCAACATATGCCCAAGTACCGAATATGACAAAATAGTCTAAACAGAAATATAAACTAAAAACTATCTCCATATCTTCAGCTGGCGTAAACATCAGCATAGTAGTCCTCCTCGGCATAGGTGTCATCAGTGGGACCACCCTCTATGTATTCCTCTCCCAGATAGTAACCGTCGTTGTAGGATCCAATCACCTGTAGAATGAAGCACAAGATAGTCTGGATGGGGGAAAGTCCAGGCAGTAAAGGTCGTCAGCTTACTGAGAGCTGAGTGAGTATAAACTAACAAAGTACCAATTATCTAAAGCGAAACAAACTTATGAAGACACGAGTTAAGATCTTATTATAATAATATCTCGTTCCTTTATTCAACCATGTGACCCACCCTTATCGTCTTGTTATCCGAAGACCGAAATTCTACATACCCTGACTGAATGGAACAGACTCAATCGTTTAACTCTAGGGATACACCCTTATTCCGTTTATCGCTTTTAAGAGCAATATATCCTACTCACCACATGTCATGGACTCCACGTCGGTCTGTCCCCATGTTTTAAGAGCAATATATCCTGCTCATCGCATTTCAGGGACACAACGTTTTGAACAAGGCATATCATCTATTGCCACGACTCAGTGTCATCTACCATACATCCCAACTCATTGCCTTTTAAGAACATTTATCAGTTCACCGGCTTTTAGGAACATATCATAATCAAACATCCATTTATGCACCATTCCTAGAACTTATCAAACCTACCTGAGTTGTGTTCTAATATTGACACATGACAATTTCCAATGTGGCCTGACTACTCTGATCAAAAGGAAACGGATATCGTACTCATACATGAATCACATAGTATCTCACATCATTTTATTAACCCATTGTTCTTAGTCATACTTTATCTTTGTTGTCGCATTATCCCTGATCAACCCCAAATCGCATAATAGAAGTCCGAATTGGGAATCGAACAATCGAACCCTTAATATAATAAATAGGCAAAGGAATCCATGTTCTACCAATACCAATCGATTGGGATAAGGTCCAATCGATTGGGATCAAAATAATGTCAATCGATTGCTAACAATGGTAATCGATTGGGATGTCAATCGATTGGAATTCTATCCAATCGATTGGGTCCAGAGTGATGGCAATTGATTGGTAATTATGCCAATCGATTGGCACTTCGTCTTCACCAGCAGATTATAGAAACAACATACATAAACATACACCATATGCATTTTCTACATCTAAGCTTCAAAATAACTTGTAAGGACTTCATATAAAGGGACTAAGTGAGTTAGAAACTCACCTAGGGTGCATTTGGCTTGTGTGAGCTTTAAAAACTCAACTTTTCTCTCTCTTCCTTCTCTTTCTCCTCTCTCTGTCCAGCTCTCTCCTTCTCTTCTTCTTCTCTTCTCTTTTCTTCTTTCTCTTCTCTTCTTCTCCCAGGCTGCCAAGGGCAGTGAGTGTGTGTATGTGGGTATGCATATAGATATAGATATATATATATGTGTGTATATGATATACAAACTCTCTCTCTCTCTCTCTCTCTCTCAAGAACTGAGCAAATAGCCGCAAGGCCATAAATGAAGACATATATATAGATATTGAGAGTGCCACACGTTCAAAGCCCAAAGAAAGAAGAAAACTTGTCTCAGCTTATGCCAATCAATTGGTAATGATGGCAATTGATTGGTAACATATATTTGAAGGCAATTGATTGGTATGTTGCCACTGTTGGGTTTGTGCCCTCAAACCATTACTTTCTGTATGAGACATTGACATTTTAATATATGGATATCAGCTTTACATTTTATTGTGTATGTTCTTTTCATGAGATGATTGTTAATCCTTAAGTATTATAGTAAGTAATTCGTGTGTGTATGAGATGCACACAAGTGAGATACGAATTACTATTCTTTAATACTTAGAATGTGTCACAGTGGATGATGAGACTGGATACCTCATCAAGTCTACACTGTAGCATAATTAACTACCATTGGATGGAGTGATTAATCTCAATCACTAGAGTGTAGCTCTTAGTTGATATGCTAGTGCTTATAGTGCATTGACGGACCTGAGTTTCCTATTGACGCTTAAGACTGTCAAACAGTCAATAGGAACTCATAACTTGTATAAGGTACGTGTTCTCAATCTTGAGACGATTATGAACACAGACTGTGGATATGACTGCTTTGATTTACCAATCAGTGAGGTCTATAAAAGATCAACACCTGGGTATCTTGGGTATGTCATGTTCATAGGGTTGTGAACATGCATTGTCAAGATAGAATCTACCCTCTGTTTCAGAGTAAGCATTCCCTTGAGAATGTCACCAAGTCGATTACTGAGTACTGCAGTCTTGTTGATAAGAGTTATCAACATGTTTGGTAATCATGAGAGGTGAATGGGACTCAAGGAATACAAGAAGTAATCATGATTCAGGTTGACAGTAACAGTTATCCGATTACCTGAATATGATTACGAATGCTGACGGTAGAGGGACATTAGTACACCATACAAGTCTAGTTATCGCTTCGGATATGTTCTTTTGCGTTGGAGTTCAGTTATCGTTTTATAGTAGAGTAAACTTTAACTGACCAGTTAGTTAGTTTGCTGATCAAAGAGTTTGGTCATGGTAATTAACAAACTGGTCTGAGCCAACAATAAAGAGCCTAGGAGGTCCCACTCTTAGCTCCGCCAGGATGCTTGGAAAGATGCTTGAGGATGATGTCCAGACAGGTTCGATCGATCGAAGATGTCTCGATCGATTGAAGTCTGAAGGTTCGATCGATCGAAGATGGTTCGATCGATCGAATGTTCGATCGATCGAAGGCACTTCGATCGCTCGAAGTCTAGGTCGGTTCTGGGAATCTATAAATAGGGCAGCTGCGTTCTAGAAAAGGTTGTTCGTCGTTTTGAACGTCAGAAGCTGCAGAAACTGTTTTGGAGTCCCAAAACCTTCTCTATCCTCTCCATTAGGGTTCCCACCAACCCTAGTCTTTCTGGCAGGCATCCGCAGGAGTCATAAGGGTGAAGATCATCTAGTGGAGGCTGCTGGAAGTTGAAGATCAGAATTGGGTTCAAGACACTAAGGTATAACTCGTGTCCCCTCTTGTGCGTATCTATAGAATTGACGAGTAGTAGATCCAGGCATGCCAATAAAGTTTCATAACTTGATTTTTCCGCTGCGCGTTTAAACTTTCCATTTAAACCTGTTTTTCCAACAATTGGTATCAGAGCCACGCTCGTTTGGATCTATAGATGCGTTTTTTGGAACACTATTTTGATTTGCATGTTGATTTTAGAACTGCTTTCGAAACTGCATCGTCACAGATCTGTTTCTGCAGTGTTATCACAGCAGTATACAAATCTGTGATTGCATTGGATGCAAGATGGGTTCGATCGATCGAAGTAGTCTCGATCGATCGAACGCTCTGTACTCGAGCGATCGAACAGGTTTCGATCGATCGAAACCTTCTGTTGTTCGAGCGATCGAATAGAGTTCGATCGATCGAGACAGACTCTTTGTCAGGTTTTCTATTTCACAGTTTTAAAAGTATTTTGAAATTAAAAGTTTAATTTTAACGTATTCTGCAAAAAATTTAATCATTCTGTGAAATAGAATGTTCAAGCGATTGAACAGTGTTCAATCGATCGAAGGTTCGAGCGATCGAACGGTCTTCGATCGATCTTCGATCGATCGAACTATGACAGAGAAGTTAGATGCTGTTTTGAGTTCTAATTCAGTATGTAAAGAGTTTATATACTGTGTGAATCAATTAAGGGTTCCAATAGTTATATTTTGTTATATATATGCGTGGATGTGTGTTCAACTAAACTTTTGCAGCAAAAGATTAGTCGCTATCTCCCATGGCGCCAAGAGCATTTAATTTTGTGTTTGAATGTTTTTAGATTGGTGTGTTATTTTAAGTTTGGTTTGGTTTTAAGGCATATGTAAAGGGCGCTGCGACTTCAATCCTACGAAAAGGAAAGTCGCACCGGTTTCCCTAGCCTTTTATTTTGTTGTTGCTATTTCTATTTCTAGATAAATTGTAAGCTTCAAAAGAGGCATAGGTTCAATGTAATAGAATTAGAATATCCATGAAGATGGAGCAAGGAGCCGTTGTCCATGAAGATGGAGCTGGAGGCGATCAAACCAAAAGCAGGTTCTATGGAGATAGAGCCATGGGAGATAGAGGCATCGTTTGGATGTCTTTTATTTCATTTTAGTTTTTTGTTTTATGTGCTTTGTTTGTGATTGGCGTACAATACATTGTTGCATGCACGCAAAACAAGTTTTCTAAAATAAAATTCAAAAACCGTTTTCAACACATTAGTAAACATTAGATGTTTATGGGAAGTGTGTAGAAACAGATTTTCTCAAAAAGCAAAATCCTTTTTTACTAAATCTAGTGGGAGAGGGTCTTATTAATTACACCCACGATCTTCCATTAACGGTTCACTGTAAGATGAGTGATGCATTCTGTGTCACCTCGCCAGGGGTGATCATTCCATACGGAGGATGCATTACTCATTGGTTACTAGATGTGAACTTCTTTTGATAAGGATCAATCAAACGTGTTAGAGGGTGACCACCATACGGAGGCGCTACTTGAGACGGTTGTGATTGGATCCTAGTTAATGGTACACACTAGCTAAGCTATGGATAAGGGATCCCACACGGGGCATTATTCAGAAACTTAGAGATCAAATAGGTTCGGAAGTCATAACTTGTTTTGCAAGAGTTGCATAGCGGATAAGTTATGATAAATTGAAAGATCGAACATTGACCACCACACGGAGGCTTTATTCTTTCGTTTCGATATTCCGGCGACTTAGTTTAAAATAAGAGTTTTAAAAGGATTCTTTTATTTCAAACTGTCAAATTCTGATATCCATATTTACTTTGTTTTGATTTTTTCAGTAAATCATAATGTCTGGATCTGCATTTAGTCCACTTGCCACCATACTCACTCAAAACAAGTTAACTAGAAACAACTACACTGAATGGAAACGTAATCTTGACATCGTGTTAACTGCGGAGGATCACATATATGTCCTCACCACCCCATGCCCCGAAGAACCCGCTGCAAATGCTTCGGCTGCTGCTAGACGCGAGTTCGATAAATGGAAAAAGTCGAATGGGATGGCTCGTTGTTACATATTGGCTTCTATGGCTAATGTGTTACAACACCAATACCAGTCGAACAGTTCCGCCAGTGACATTATCGAATCCCTGAAAAAGATGTTTGGGGAGCATGGCAGGCCTGCCAGACAGGTAGCTATGCAGAAGATAATGAGTGCTAAGATGTCGGAAGGGACTCCAGTCAAAGAACATGTTTTGAAAATGATTGGTTATTTAAACGAGCTGGAGACCCTAGGTGCTAACATCGATGCACAGACCTAAGTTGATATGATCCTCAATACGCTGTCGCCATCATTCGCTCAATTTAAACTGAATTATAATATGAATAAAATGGATTTTTCAATGAGCAAATTGATGAGCTCTTTATTGGCAGCGGAAGGGGTGATCAAACCTGGGGGCAGCGTTTTAAACGTTGAGAAAAGCGCTTCCTCTTCCCGATCTATGCCGAAAGGAAAGAAAGGGAAGAAGAAGGCTAGCACTGGTGGTTCAAGTGTTGGACCAGTCCCTAAGATTGCAAAATCTAAGGGAAAAGGTAAGGGCAAAGGGAAGGTGGGTGGCCAAGGCAAAGGAAAGTGTTTCCAATGCGGTGAGAAGGACCACTGGAAGAGGAACTGTCCAGAATTCTTAGCTACAAAAGTTCAAGGTATGATTGAATCACATGTGATTGAAGTAAGTTTTATAACGGATACTTCAAACACTTGGTGCATTGATTCTGGTGCGACTAACCATATCTGTAATTCATTGCAGGGGTTCAGATCAACCAGGAAGTGCAGTGATGGGGAAATCGTACTTACTCTAGGTTCTAGCGCAACCGTTTCTGCGGTTGCTATAGGAGTCGTAGTTTTAGAATTTCTAGACAATAAAGTTTTGATTTTATCAGATGTACTTTACGTCCCTTCAATGAGACGTAATTTAATTTCAGTTTCTAATTTATCGAATAATGGTTATTCTTTTCATTTTGGAACTGAAGTTGTGATTAAAAGAAATAGTTCTTTTATATGTTCTGGTGTTAAATCAAATGGTTTATATGTGATTACTCCCAATATTTCTAAAGATTCTTGTATGGAACTTAATAACTCAGTGGTAACTGTACCATCTAAAAGAAAGAGACCTTCCACTAATCCAACAAAGCTTTGGCATATGAGGCTTGGTCATATCAATCTAAATAGGATTGGCAGACTAGTCAAAGAAGGGGTCTTAGGCGATTTGGTTCTCGAACCAATAGAAGTCTGCGAGTCTTGTTTAGAGGGTAAGATGACCAAAAGGCCCTTTCCTGCAAAGGGCAATAGAACCAATGCATTGTTGGAATTAGTTCATACTGATGTGTGTGGACCAATAAATATTAGAGCAAGGGGTGGTTATGAGTATTTCATAACATTTACTGATGACCACTCTAGGTATGGATATGTGTACCTAATGCAGCACAAGTCTGAAGCCTTTGAAAAGTTCAAAGAGTTTAGGGCTGAAGTGGAGAAGCAATTGGGCACACATATCAAGGCCATTCGATCTGATCGAGGTGGCGAGTACCTCTCTAATGAATTTATTGATCACCTCGTACAGAATGGGATTCTGTCACAGTTGACTGCACCTGGCACGCCTCAGCAAAATGGTGTAGCGGAGAGAAGGAATCGGACTCTTTTAGACATGACTAGGTCAATGATGAGTTATTCTGAGTTACCTTTATTTCTTTGGGGTTATGCTTTGGAAACCGCTGCTTACATACTAAATCTAGTACCAAGCAAATCTGTTCCCAGGACACCACGAGAGATGTGGATTGGGCGCAAGCCTTCTTTGCAACATCTCCGGATATGGGGATGTCCGGCACATGTGCTAAAAGGAAAGATGAGCAAGTTGGATTCTAGATCGGAAGTATGTTACTTCGTGGGGTATCCAAAGGGTACTTATGGATGGTATTTTTATGATCCAAGAGAACAGAAGGTGTTCGTCAGTACGAATGCTATTTTCTTGGAGGATGATTATATCATGAACCATAAACCTAAGGGAAGGATAGATCTTAGAGAGATAGAAGGAGAGCCCTCAGTCCAACCCGTAGTTAATAACGATGTAAATCAGGAAAACACCACTTCTTCACCTATTTCCGCACCAGTACCTCGTCGTAGTGGGAGGATTATCAGCCAGCCTGATAGATACATGTTCTTAGGAGAAGTTTTTGAAGCTGTCTCCATAGAATCTGAATCTGATCCTACCACATACGAAGAGGCAATGGCTGATGTTGATTCAGCTCATTGGGTTAAAGCTATGAAGGCTGAATTGGAATCTATGGATTCTAATCAGGTCTGGGATCTTGTAGAACTTCCAGCCAATATTAAACCCATTGGCTGTAAGTGGGTCTACAAGAGGAAAAGAGGATCTGATGGAAAGGTTGAGACCTTTAAGGCAAGGCTTGTTGCGAAAGGTTATACTCAGAGGGAGGGCATTGACTATGAGGAAACCTTCTCGCCGGTGGCCATGCTCAAGTCCATCAGAATACTCTTATCCGTTGCTGCATGCCTAGATTTTGAGATCTGGCAGATGGACGTCAAGACTGCATTCTTGAATGGCAATCTTGAGGAGGACATCTATATGCAACAACCAGAAGGGTTCATAGCTGGTCGGAAAGGTAACTTGGTATGTAAGTTGCAAAAGTCCATTTATGGGCTTAAGCAGGCATCCAGAAGTTGGAACATACGATTTGACCAAGCGGTCAAATCGTTTGGTTTCATACAGAATCTGGATGAACCTTGTGTATACAAGAAGAGTGAAGGGAAATTGGTGGCTTTTCTTGTGCTTTACGTTGACGACATTCTACTCATTGGAAATGATGTAGCGGCATTGTCAACGGTCAAGGTTTGGCTAGCTAGTACTTTCGATATGAAGGATCTAGGAGAGGCGAGCTATATTCTTGGGATAAAGCTCTTTCGGGATCGCAAGCGAAAGATAATGGGATTATCTCAAGCTGGTTATATCGATAAGGTGCTTACTAGGTTTTCAATGGATAATTCGAAGAAAGGTTTGTTACCTTTCAGGCATGGTTTAGCGTTCTCCAAGGACCAGTGTCCAAAGACACAGGAGGAGAGGAATCGCATGACAGGAGTTCCCTATGCTTCTGCAGTGGGAAGTCTCATGTATGCGATGTTATGCACTAGACCAGATATCTGCTTTGCCGTTGGCATGGTTAGCAGATATCAGTCGAATCTGGGTCCAGAGCACTGGACAGCCGTTAAGCACATTCTTAAGTACTTGAGAAGAACTAAAGATTACATGCTTATGTACGGTGGTAGTGAGTTAATTCCAGTGGGATACACTGACTCGGACTTTATGTCAGATAAAGATTCGAGGAAGTCGACGTCCGGTCATCTCTTTACCTTGGGAGGTGGTGCTGTCAGTTGGAGGAGCATTAAGCAGAAATGCATTGCAGACTCAACTACAGAAGCTGAGTATGTGGCTGCTTGTGAAGCCGCAAAGGAAGCTGTTTGGCTCAAGAAGTTCCTTATGGAACTCGAGGTGGTACCAGCGTCGCTGTCGCCTATTACGCTTTATTGTGATAATAGTGGGGCAGTGGCTCAGTCCAAGGAGCCAAGGAACCACGGAAAGGGAAAGCACGTAGAGCGGAAATATCATCTTATTCGAGATATTGTTCAACGTGGAGATGTGACTGTCACCAAGATTGCCACAGCTGACAATCTTGCTGATCCGTTTACAAAGGCCTTGCCACAGAAGGTCTTTGATCGTCATCTAGATAGTCTAGGTCTTAGATGTAGTTCTGAATGGTTATGAGTGCAAGTGGGAGTTTGTTGGGTTTGTGCCCTCAAACCATTACTTTCTGTATGAGACATTGACATTTTAATATATGGATATCAGCTTTACATTTTATTGTGTATGTTCTTTTCATGAGATGATTGTTAATCCTTAAGTATTATAGTAAGTAATTCGTGTGTGTATGAGATGCACACAAGTGAGATACAAATTACTATTCTTTAATACTTAGAATGTGTCACAGTGGATGATGAGACTGGATACCTCATCAAGTCTACACTGTAGCATAATTAACTACCATTGGATGGAGTGATTAATCTCAATCACTAGAGTGTAGCTCTTAGTTGATATGCTAGTGCTTATAGTGCATTGACGGACCTGAGTTTCCTATTGACGCTTAAGACTGTCAAACAGTCAATAGGAACTCATAACTTGTATAAGGTACGTGTTCTCAATCTTGAGACGATTATGAACACAGACTGTGGATATGACTGCTTTGATTTACCAATCAGTGAGGTCTATAAAAGATCAACACCTGGGTATCTTGGGTATGTCATGTTCATAGGGTTGTGAACATGCATTGTCAAGATAGAATCTACCCTCTGTTTCAGAGTAAGCATTCCCTTGAGAATGTCACCAAGTCGATTACTGAGTACTGCAGTCTTGTTGATAAGAGTTATCAACATGTTTGGTAATCATGAGAGGTGAATGGGACTCAAGGAATACAAGAAGTAATCATGATTCAGGTTGACAGTAACAGTTATCCGATTACCTGAATATGATTACGAATGCTGACGGTAGAGGGACATTAGTACACCATACAAGTCTAGTTATCGCTTCGGATATGTTCTTTTGCGTTGGAGTTCAGTTATCGTTTTATAGTGGAGTAAACTTTAACTGACCAGTTAGTTAGTTTGCTGATCAAAGAGTTTGGTCATGGTAATTAACAAACTGGTCTGAGCCAACAATAAAGAGCCTAGGAGGTCCCACTCTTAGCTCCGCCAGGATGCTTGGAAAGATGCTTGAGGATGATGTCCAGACAGGTTCGATCGATCGAAGATGTCTCGATCGATTGAAGTCTGAAGGTTCGATCGATCGAAGATGGTTCGATCGATCGAATGTTCGATCGATCGAAGGCACTTCGATCGCTCGAAGTCTAGGTCGGTTCTGGGAATCTATAAATAGGGCAGCTGCGTTCTAGAAAAGGTTGTTCGTCGTTTTGAACGTCAGAAGCTGCAGAAACTGTTTTGGAGTCCCAAAACCTTCTCTATCCTCTCCATTAGGGTTCCCACCAACCCTAGTCTTTCTGGCAGGCATCCGCAGGAGTCATAAGGGTGAAGATCATCTAGTGGAGGCTGCTGGAAGTTGAAGATCAGAATTGGGTTCAAGACACTAAGGTATAACTCGTGTCCCCTCTTGTGCGTATCTGTAGAATTGACGAGTAGTAGATCCAGGCATGCCAATAAAGTTTCATAACTTGATTTTTCCGCTGCGCGTTTAAACTTTCCATTTAAACCTGTTTTTCCAACAGCCACATCATTACTTTTAGTCGGTATAATGTCAATTAATTGGTATAATGTCAATCGATTGGTATTTGAAAAGTGGCAATCGATTGGGAAACAAGGCAATCGATTGGTAACCAAATTTTACCAAAAGAAGGAAAAAGTTTATACAAATATATAGAACGAAGTTTTATTTATTAATACTCTCTAAAAATTCAGGGTATTACATACATGCACACATGCATATACCCATGTTTGGTTATTATGCTTGTATTATCCTAACCTTGGTCAATTTGGAAGCTATAATTGGAATGCTACGCTATCCCGAGTAAGTTTCTTTGTTCCCTCCTATTTATTGCTTTCCTAGATCACCTAGAAGCAGGCATAGGTGAATAAAACTGGTTTAATTTCCTTACATGGTACTTGTGCATAGAATTCATGTTTTTTTAGGGTTATACGATTTTCACGTTTAATTTAATTTTATTTGCTTTCGCATGCATGTACTTGTATCGTTTCTTGCACGATTTTTTGTATTCGTTGTTTATAAATAGAATTAGGATTGCATCAGAGTAAATGAAATGGTCCACATAATGTCTAGTAAAATACCTTAAAAGCTGAGTAGAGGCCCATCTCATGATGGGGCAAGAGGGGGTGTTTTAGCACGATCTAGCTCCTTCCTCTCTCGTATCTTAACCCCCGACCGAGTTCTTTGGTGATGATGGGACGGTGTTCTCTATCCATTGGACATGATAGATTTAGTTTTCTTGGTTTCCTTTATCAAACCAAGTGGTGACTCTATTAGTCAGGATCTCTCTGGATATAGCCTTGTGGGATAAATATGGATTACTCACTCATGTAGCCTTAGATATGGGTCATGGGCATCGATAGTTGCCTTGGGTTGGATAAAAGACCTGATGGAATCCAAAATATGAGTAATCTAAATTGATCAGATCGGATAAAGGCTAATGAAGGGTGGTTAAACACACTCATGCTGGTTGACATGAGATTTAAAATGGGATCAATCAAGTAGGCTTAATCCTTCTAGGCCCAAAGCTTGGTTCGGGTACCCACAATTTGTGACTCTGCTGGGGACTGAACTAAGAGGGCTAGACTCCAAAACTTTTAAGGTTGTTTGACTTTATATTATAAGGATCACATGTGCATTAGTTTTAGGAAGTTTGGGAGGACCAAAGCCGAGGGACTGCAGCCTGTCAAATCCCCTCCGCAGAGGACTTTCCTGCCCTAGCATGTACCTAATGGTATAAAAAGTATTCCACATACCACACCAAACCTTGTAATAGGGGATATATAGGGCTCTCGCTGGGGGACCCTTTTTGACTCTATCCACCTTGATGCATATAGTAGCCACAGATCCAATCCTTTAGGGCTTGACCTGATATGACAATGTGCACACACACGCTTTACGTGCCCTTTGGGATTATGTGACATGATAAGGAAGCCTATATGACCTGTGGTACATAGCCCTGTCTAATGCCCAAGGTATTCTATCCATATAAAATGCTCGCTACATAACATGAGGATGATTTGGTTATGTGTTATACTGGGAATATAAAATGCGAGTCCATAGGACTACGAATCATAACCTTGTTTGTGTCCTATTCGCTAGAAGTTGCCCTAATCAGATCTAGGCAATCATAAACCCTGTTATACATGGAATTCTAGACATAGAATGGCTAGTGTAACATTGATTATGGTGGCCAACGGGATGAGAGGGAATACTTGATGATGCGACTAGGACTTATATGGCTACCTGTTCATAAAGTGGTTACCGGATCTGATCTTTCGCATGAGCATACATGAGCATACATAGCATTGAGAGAATCGAAAATGAAATTAAAACTTAACGATTTCTTAAATCAGGCACGTGTGGGCATACAGACTATCTAGAGATAGCTTCAAGGAAAACCGTGAGCATACCTTCTTAGGTCCATCCCCCTGGTTCAAGAAGATTAGTCCGAACTACTAGTATTGGGATACTGTCACACCCCAACCCACCTTGTGCAGATTAGGACACGTGTAACAATGCTACAAGAGTCCAAGTACCTTAATTTGCAAAGAAACATTCGAATTACTAAGAATCGCATGCGTTTAGAACCATTAAACAACTCTATTGTTAGAAAATATCCCCCAAGGGTAAAATGGTAATTAATAAGGTATATCAAATTTTATACCAAAAGATAGGTCTTTGAGTCCCGGTTCCAACGCAAAAAACGGCGCGCAAATCCAAGTTTTCTAGAGTGAGTTATGTCCATTTCCGTAAAAACCGTCGGTGCTAAATCTGAACCAGCGGATCGATCTGCCCAAAACCGGATCGATCCGGTTTTGACAGAATGACCACTTTGGCTCCTCCAGATGCTCCGGATCGATCCGCTTAAGACCCGGATCGATCAGGTTTCTGCAGAAACCATCTTTGACAGCAAAACCTCTGTTTTAACAGCCCAAGCACACCCACATTATCATCAAACCTCATGGAACCCTCAAATAACATTCCAACCACATTCCCAAACTCATTTTAACATTAACCAAGTATGTGGAACATACACATACTCATGATTGAATCAAATCTACCATGAATACAACTCTTTTAGGTTCAAAACAAGTTTTGAAGTTCAACTCATGTCAAGAATTTGTATCTCATAAGACCTTGTTGGAAATGAACTTAAAGCTACAACCAACCACATAGAACATTAGGAAACCATATCAAAACAAATTCCAAGCAGTCAATCCATGAATGTATCCTCATTTGAATCAAACAAGTGAATCAAATCTAAACTCTTTCCAAGAACAACCATAAGCATAAAACTTTCCAAATAGCATTTCCAAAACCATTCAAACCATATAGTTACAAAAAGGAACTTATCCAAAAGAGTTGCGACACATATCCGGACTTGCCGGAAGGGTCCATTTCCAAACCATCTCACCCATAGTTATAGTTGAAACTTAAAGACATACGTAGAATGTACAAGGCAAACTTCAAATCCTCTACATTCTTACTCAAACTATCAACATAGAGAATAACACAAGTTTCTACAAATTTACATTCACCATATGAGTCATGGGACTCCAAAACTAACTCCATGGATACAACCATGAGTCAAGGTTTAAATCCACAAGTCAAGGATACTAACCCACAAGTTACATTATATTACAAGTTATAAACTTAATTACAAGCCCCACATCTCTTCCCCACTCCCGAGCACGCTATTTCCTCTCCGGATATTGCTCCGTACCTGCGGTGGTTGTTATTTAGCACAACAGAAACAGAAAACGATTTTCTTAAACATTACGCTTAGTGAGAATTCTAAACATGGCTGAATGTTTAAACATGTGCAATGCAAAAATAAACACATAAATCATATCTTTGTAATCGTCGAGTCACCGGTTCAATGATTCATTCAGACCCGGGGCCTCCCTTGGTCCCGTGGCCACTTCTATTCCTTGGACTTCTGTATTTCTCGGATTCTTCCTCTTCACCACCCTTATTACTCCCAAATAATAAATTATTTTCCCGATGCTCATTGAATACCACATAAACATATAAGCACATAACCATGTAGGCACATATAATCTTCATAAAGCTAACATGCAATTCACAATTTAGTAACTACATGCTTTCTAAACATGAATAATTAACACAATAAGATCATTCTCTACATCTCTACATCATTGATGCCTTGAACATAGTTTAACACAACCATTCTTTAGTCTAGAAAACTCACCTTAGCAAGATCTACCCAAATTCAAGCTAGAAATGAAGAATTCTTTCACAAATCTTGCTCAATTCTTACCCAAAGTACATCCTACATAATTTTGGTACAACAAACATCGATTATCAAGAACGGTTGTCGAAAAAACGTTGCCAAAAATGAAAACAATTACGTGCATGTGATCCTCTTACCTCCATGAGTCCAAAAGTGGTCTCGGATCGTAAATCTGGCGAACGGGGGCGACGGAACGGCGAAAAAGGTCGTCGGTGACGGTTCCGTCTTCTCTCTCGGTAAGCTCTCCTCTTTTCTTTGTTTTAATTCCAGCAAATATGAGACAAGTCTCATGTTTTGACACACCCACTATGCACAAGCATGAGGTGTCACCCCATTTTTCCTTCTTTTCATTCATACCCTTATTTGGGTGTCCATACTAATACAAGTTGCTAACACATGTATCATCATAAAATATAAAAGCATTTAAGCAAATATTCAAGTAATCACATAAATGCATCTAATCACGTAAAATGCAAATTTTATTTAGGCCCTTCACTGGGTCCCACTTCCAAACCTGTCCCTCCTCACTGGGGACTTTTCCATTTGGTGTCCTTTTCTAAACACCTTTTCCACGGGCGAGTCCAAGCCTCCCCTTAATCCATTTTATACACTAATTATATTAATTAATGCATATTAACATTGTAATTAACCCGTTCTCTGGGTACGGGTGTTAGATTTCTCTCTCCCTAAAAGGGAGTTTGGTCCCCAAACTTACTCTTACCTCAAGAATCGAATAAGTGTGGGTACTTTGCTCAAATCTCATCCTCTCGCTCCCAAGTAGCCTCCTCGACTGAATGGCTTCGCCATTGAACCATAACAAGTAGAATCACCTTGGTTCTCAGCACTTGATCTTTTCTATCAAGAATTTGCACTGGATGCTCCACATAAGTTAAATCTTCCCGAATCTCTAATGGTTCTGGAACGATGACATGTTTCGAATCCAGCACATAATGTCGAAGCATTGACATGTGGAACACGTTATGAACATTCGCCAACTCCTGTGGTAATTCCAATCGATAAGCTAATAGTCCCACCCGGTTAAGAATCAAATATGGCCCAACATACCTTGGACTGAGTTTACCTCGCTTACCAAACCGTGCTATGCCTTTCGAAGGCGAAACCTTTAAAAACACATAGTCACCCACTTCAAACTCTAACGGTCTTCTACCCGTATCCGCATAACTTTTATAGCGACTCTGAGCAGTTTATAACCGTTGCTTTATCAATCGAATCTTGTTGGAAGTAATTTGAACTATCTCTGGCCCCAAAAGTTATTTTTCACCAACTTCTGGCCAACAAACTGGTGATCTACACTTTCTTCCGTACAATGCCTCGTAAGGCGCCATTCCAATGCTGGTTTGGAAACTGTTATTGTAAGAGAACTCGATTAAAGGCAAATGGGTCTCCCAATCGGCCTTGAAATCCATAACATATACCCTCAACATATCTTCCAAAATCTGAATCACCCTCTCGGATTGACCATCAGTCTGGGAATGAAAAACAGTACTGAAATGTAAAGATGTTCCCATAGCCCTTTGCAAGCTCTCCCAAAATCTTGACACAAATCGAGTATCACGGTCCGATACTATCGAAACCGGTGCTCCATGAAGCCGTATAATCTCTATAATATAAATCTCTGCAAGTTTTGAGGGATCCTTGGTCTTGATAGGCAAGAAATGGGCTGACTTAGTCAACCGGTCGACAATAACCCAAATGCTATCATTCAACTTCATAGATTTTGGAAATCCCGATACAAAATCCATCGTAATATGTTCCCATTTCCACTCCGGTATCTCCAACGGGTGTAATTCTCCCCCGGGTCGTTGATGTTCCAGTTTTACCTTTTGGCAAGTCATACATTTAGACACTAATTTTGTGACTTCTCATTTCAAACCACTCCACTAGTAAATTTCTCGCGAGTCTCGATACATTTTGGTACTTCCCGGGTGTACTGAATACCTGGTATTGTGAGCTTCCTCCATAACTTTATCTCTTAGATTCCCAACTTTAGGTACACATAAACGATTTATATACTTTAAGACACCATCATGGAAGCTAAATTCTGGCATTTTACCTTCAGGTAATTCATCCACAATCCTCTTGAAATCTAGATCTAGTAGTTGATTAGACTTTATCTCACCAACAAGACTTGGCTGTGCCATAATTGCAGCCATTAACCCACCTTCAATTCTGGGAACCACTTCAAGTTTTAGTTGTTCAAATTCTTTCACCACTTTTCCTTGTCCCGTCAAGGCATAAGCTAAGTTTTCCGACGACTTTCGGCTTAAGGCATCGGCCACTACATTAGCTTTTCCCGGGTGATATTGAATCTTCAAGTTTTAGTCTTTCATTAGTTCCAACCACCTTCGTTGTCGCATGTTAAGATCTCTCTGAGTGAACAGATATTTTAAACTTTTGTGATCGGTGAAGATTTCACAAGTTTCCCCATATAGATAATGTCTCCAAATTTTCAGGGCGAAGATTACTGCTGCTAATTCTAAATCGTGAGTTGGATAGTTCTTTTCATGAGACCTCAACTGTCGTGAAGCATAGGCTATTACCTTGTCATCTTGTGTTAGCACACATCCCAAGCCTTGGTGCGAAGCATCGCTATAAATTCTGAAATTCCCAGTACCTGTTGGAATTGTAAGTATTGGTGCCGTAGTCAACTTTTTCTTCAATGCTACAAAACAATCTTCACATTCTTTGTTCCATTCAAACGGTACGTCTTTTCTCATCAACCTTGTCATCAGAGTCGCAATTCTAGAGAAATCTTTGACAAACCTTCTGTAGTATCCGGCCAACCCCAATAAACTTTGAATCTCAGACACATTAGTTGGCCTTGACCAATTTATAACGGCTTCAATCTTCTATGGGTCAACAGAAATACCCTCTTTCGAAATCATGTGCCCTAGAAAAGTGATACTTGTTAACCAAAACTCGCTCTTCTTTAATTTCCCAAATAACTGTTTCTCTCGAAGTCGCTGTAAGACTAGTCTCAAATGTTGTTCATGCTCCTCTGAATTCTTCGAGTAAATGAGAATGTCATCAATGAATACTATCACGAATTCATCCAAGTACGACTTGAACACACGGTTCATTAAATCCATGAAAGCGGCAGGCGCATTAGTAATCCCAAACGGCATCACTAAAAATTCAAAGTGCCCATAGCGAGTCCTAAAGGCAGTCTTCTCTACATCCTCTACTTTAACTTTCAATTGGTGGTATCCCGATCTCAAGTCTACCTTCAAAAATACTTGAGCCCCTTGGAGTTTATCGAATAAGTCGTCAATGTGTGGCAACAGGTATTTGTTCTTGATAGTTACCTTGTTGATCTCCCGGTAGTCAATGCACATTCTCATTGTACCGTCCTTTTTCACAAATAATACCGGTGCACCCCACGGGGATACACTAGGTCGGATAAAACCCTTGTCTAGAAACTCTTGCAACTGTATCTTCAACTCTTTCAACTCAACCGGTGCCATTCGATATGGTGCTCGCGAAATTGGTTGAGTTCTCGGCATAACATCGATACCAAACTCAATTTCTCGATCAATTAACCCACTGGGTAATTCTTCTGGAAACACATCTGGAAATTCTCTAACTATCGGAATATCCTCAAGTTTTAAATCATTACCCCTAGTATCTAGAATACTACACAAGAACCCTCGACAACCTTTCTTCAACAAACGACATGTTTCAATAGCCGACACTATATACGGCGGTGACACAACACCCTTGCCTTGGAAATAGAACGTATCTTGATTCGGAATACGGAATATGACCCCTTTGTTATTACAAGCGATATTTGCATAGTTTGCCGCTAACAGTCCATACCCAATATGACATCAAAGTGTTGAATGATTAACGGTACTAAATTGACTGTTAAACTTTTACCACCTATATTTATCTCACAGTTTCTAAACACCCCTAAACTAATCAACGGAACCCCTAATGGTACTGCAACAGATAAATCATAATCCAAAAACTCTAATGGTTTATCTAGATACTTAGCAAAGTGATGTGATACGAACGAGTGTGTGGATCCCAAATCTATGAGTACATTTGCTAGGTGTGAGCAAATGGAAACCATACCTGAAACCACAGTGTCAACTGAAGCGGTCTCCCCCGGCCTGAGCTGATATGACCTTGCCTCCCGCTGCTCTCTCCTTGGAGGTGATTGAGTAGTCCTTGGTGTAATGGCACTAGCCGGGTATGAACCGGAACCAGAAGCTCCCTGACGCTTGGTTGGACAATCCTTAGCTTGATGTCCCAATTCCTTACAAGTGAAGGATCGACTCCTCATATCTAAATTTTGCTTTGGACAGTTCTTGGCAATGTGTCCCGGTTGTCGGCAAACATTGCAAATGATTGGATTTGGAAGTTGATTGCATCGGCCCCAATGAAATTTCTGACATGTCTGACACCACGGTTTATTTCCACCAGAGCCACTACCAAAACTAACTGATGGTCCTCCTGAACTCTGCCTTTTTGCGCTCCCTTGACTACTGAACTGACTCGACCCTGCCCTTTTGTTTTGTTGACTCGGTGGTTGTGGTAAGTTTGAAGTGTACCCGAGATCTCTTTCAGCGATAGACGCAATATCCAATGCCTTAGCATAGGTCTCTGGACGAAATACGGTCACTCGCCCTCGAATGTCACCCCGAAGTCCCGTTACAAACTTCCTTGCTTTCACCTTCTCAGTCATTATAATATCCCCAACAAACCTCGCCAAACTGGTAAATTGTGTTGAGTATTCCCTAACTGACTTTCCCCCTTGCACTAACTCCATGAATTCCTGAGCCTTCTGATCCCCAAACGATTCCGGAAAATATTGCTCATTGAATATTTCAAGGAATTGATCCCACGTAGTTGGTTACCCCGAGCCCAGTTTAGTACGCCACCAATATTGCGCTTCGTCCTTCAGGGTATCGGCCGCATACAACACCTTTTGTTCCTCTGTACATGGTAGAACCCTGAAGATTTTCTCTATATCTGAAATCCAAAAATTCGCCTTCATCGGATCGGCTTCCCCGCGGAATATGGTCGGCTTTTGTTTGTGAAATTTTGAAATAGTAGCAATGTCTTCCCTCGGATTCGAATTCGGTTGTATCGGTCTCTCTTCGACCATATGAGTTTCTGCTACTTGTACCAACCCTTCGATTGCTCTTTCAACCCGTTCCATTCGGTTTGAGGTGTCACCTCCAGACATAATGCCTGGCACCCACATATAGTACACACATGCACGTTACTTTTAAGAAACACATGACATGATAATTAACATTTAAAAGCATGCTAAGTAAACGTGTATGCATGTTTATGCAACTACGTGTTGTGGTGTGCACACTACGCGTCGTATACGTCTCTCATCCCCAAAGGCTCTAACCTATTGCTCTGATACCAAAAACTGTCACACCCCAACCTGCCTCGTGTGGATTTGGACACGTGTAACAATGCTACAAGAGTCCAAGTACCTTAATTTGCAAAGAAACATTCAAATTACTAAGAATCGCATGCGTTTAGCAACATTAAACAACTCTATTGTTAGAAAATATCCCCTAAGGGTAAAATGGTAATTAATAAGGTACAGAAAATTTTATACCAAAAGATAGGTCTTTGAGTTCCGGTTCCAACGCAAAAAATAGCGCAAAAATCCGAGTTTTCTAGAGTGAGTTATGTTCGTTTCCGTAAAAGCCGTCGGTGCTGAATCTGAACTAGTGGATCGATCCGCCCAAAACCGGATCGATCAGGTTTTGACACAATGATCACTTTGGCTCCTCCAGATGCTCCGGATCGATCCGGTTTCTGCAGAAGCCATCTTTGACAGCAAAACCTCTATTTTAACAGCCCAAACACACCCACATTATCATTAAACCTCATGGAACCCTCAAATAACATTCCAACCACATTCCCAAACTCATTTTAACATTAACCAAGTATGTGGAACATACACATACTCATGATTGAATCAAATCTACCATGAATACAACTCTTTTTGGTTCAAAACAAGTTTTGAAGTTCAACTCATGTCAAGAATTTGTATCTCATAAGACCTTGTTGGAAATGAACTTAAAGCTACAACCAACTACATAGAACATTAGGAAACCATATCAAAATCAATTCCAAGCATTCTATCCATGAATGTACCCTCATTTGAATCAAACAAGTGAATCCAATCTAAACTCTTTCCAAGAACAACCATAAGCATGAAACTTTCCAAATAGCATTTCCAAAACCATTCAAACCATATAGTTACAAAAAGGAACTTATCCAAAAGAGTTGCGACACATATCCGGACTTGTCGGAAGGGTCCATTTCCAAACCATCTCACCCATAGTTATAGTTGAAACTTAAAGACATATGTAGAATGTAAAAGGCAAACTTCAAATCCTCCACATTCTTACTCAAACTATCAACATAGAGAATAATACAAGTTTCTACAAATTTACATTCACCATATGAGTCATGGGACTCCAAAACTAACTCCATGGATACAACCACGAGTCAAGGCTTAAATCCACAAGTTAAGGATACTAACCCACAAGTTACATTATATTACAAGTTATAAACTTAATTACAAGCCCCACATCTCTTCCCCACTCCCGAGCATGCTATTTCCTCTCCGGATATTGCTCCGTACCTGCGGTGGTTGTTATTTACCACAACAGAAATAGAAAACGGTTTTCTTAAGCATTACGCTTAGTGAGAATTCTAAACATGGCTGAATGTTTAAACATGTGCAATGCAACAATAAACACATAAATCATATCTTTGTAATCGCCGAGTCACCGGTTGAATGATTCATTCAGACCTGGGGCCTCCCTTGGTCCCGTGGCCACTTCTATTCCTTGGACTTCCGTATTTCTCGGATTCTTCCTCTTCACCATCATTATTACTCCCAACTAATGAATCATTTTCCCGGTGCTCATTGAATACCACATAAACATATAAGCACATAACCATGTAGGCACATATAATCTTCATAAAGCTAACATGCAATTCACAATTTAGTAACTACATGCTTTCTAAACATGAATAATCAACACAATAAGACCATTCTCTACATCTCTACATCATTGATGCCTTGAACATAGTTTAACACTACCATTGTTTAGGCTAGAAAACTCACCTTAGCAAGATCTAACCAAATTCAAGCTAGAAATGAAGAATTCCTTCACAAATCTTGCTCAATTCTTACCCAAAGTACATCCTACATAATTTTGGTACAACAAACATCAACTATCAAGAACGGTTGCCGAAAAAACATTGCCGAAAATGAAAACAAATTACGTGCATGTGATCCTCTTACCTCCACGAGTCCAAAAGTGGTCTCGGATCGTAAATCCGGCGAACGGCGGCGACGGAACGACAAAAAACGTCGTCGGTGACGGTTCCGTCTTCTCTCTCGATGAACTCTCTTTTCTTTTTTTTTTTTAATTCTAGCAAATATGAGACAAGTCTCATGTTTTGACACACCCACTCATGCACAAGCATGAGGTGTCACCCTATTTTTCCTTCTTTTAATTTATAACCTTATTTGGGTGTCCATACTAATACAAGTTGCTAACACATGTATCATCATATAATATAAAAACATTTAAGCAAATATTCAAGTAATCACATAAATGCATCTAATCACGTAAAATGCAAATTTTATTTAGGCCCTTCATTGGGTCCCACTTCCAAACCTGTCCCTCCTCACTGGGGACTTTTCCATTTGGTGTCCTTTTCTGAACACCTTTTCCACGGGCGAGTCCAAGCCTCCCCTTAATCCATTTTATACACTAATTATATTAATTAATGCATATTAACATAGTAATTAACCCGTTCTCCTGGTATGGATGTTACAGATACCTACGGTTGAGGAACAAGAGAGAATGGAACAGTTAGAGAACACCTTGGCTTTTCAGGGGCAACAGTTGCAGTTTTTTATAGACCGTTCGGGACAAACCACTATGAACCCGCAGGGTTTACCTACTTCTGACCCACTCATATTACCTCCACCTCCTCCACCTATTGCACCTAAGGACCCTGTTGATCCAAATCCTATTAAGGAGGAGGATTGGTTCGATGATAGTGTACATGGAGATCCTAGAAATGTAATAACAGACAAGTTGCACCATTTGGAAAGTGTAATGAGGAAATCCCGTGGTGTTGATGATTACCGGTTAGACCTTGAGGGTTTCTTTGAGCCTGTAAAGTCATATACCCGGAGAAGTTTAAGATGTCTGACCTAGAAAAGTTTGATGGGACCGGGAACCCCAAAAGCCACTTAAAGATGTATGTCACCGCCTTGAGTCTTATGGAATTGGTAAATGAACACTTAGCCGAGTTGTTCTCTCGTTACCTATCTGGAGGAGCCCTATAATGCTTCTTAGACCTTGAGTCTTCTAAAACCCGTGTACGGGAGTATATTGTGCATGAGTTTGTGAAGCAGTATGCCTACAACGCCGAACTTAATGTCACTATCTGAGACCTTGAAACCACTAGGCCAGACAACCAGGAGTCTTTAGCCAAATTTCTGAACCATTGGAGGAAGAAGGCGTCCGAAGTGGCAAATAGGCCAACCAAAAAAGGACAAGTCCACATGATCATAAATAATCTACATCCCACCTACAAAGAGCACATGTGTTTCATACCTATCTCCATCTTCAATCAACTATTTGATGTGGGGACTAAGATAGAGGATGTCTTGAGGGATGGGGAGATTAAGAAAGAAGAAAATAATCCAAGAAGGAGAAACATCGGGGGCAAATACTCAAAAAAGCATACCGCACTTGATGTCAATGTCTTACACGACAACCCCGACCAAAGTGCCAACCGATCCTACTCAAGAAGCAATTACCGCTCCAAACCCAAAAAATTCACTACCCTCAGCTTGCCACTATCTTCCATATTAACTGTCTTACCCAAAAGGGCCATCTCAAACCCTTAGACCCGAGACCTTTACCTAACCCACTCCTACCTAATCACGATCCCTCCAAATATTGTGTCTTCAACAAAGCATATGGCATTGATACCAACATTTGTATACAACTTTGCCATGAGATCCAAGACCTCCTCGATAATGGAGTCATCACATGTCACGCCCCGGAGTAAGCCAAAATTAGGGAAATTCAAAATTTTCCTTTATGGGTCTATAGACATGTGACTGGTTGATTAACCGTTCTGTCCTTCTATCTCCGCACAACATTCATAAGGGCAATGCTAAAGTATAAACATAACTTTAAACTTAACAGAATATAAATATAACAGCAAAAACTAAAATATAAGTTATGATAACATTCAGCCTATTACAAAACGGACAATACTACACTTGTTACATAAACTTAAACATAAGAAATAACTGAAATAACTATCTTCAATCTCCAGCACAGCTCTATCCTCCTTAGCTCCTTAGCACTGCTTCCTGAGCTCACCTCCCTTTTTATAAAATCTGCATCACTCTGGACATAAGAATGTCCAGGGCGTAACATGCCGTCAGCTTTGGAACAATGCTGAGTGAGAGCCCAACTGCACACCAATCAATAAATACAATTATCTCTCAACTCACGTTATTGTTCTGTATCTTAGGAAACGGTTAATCTCTTATCAAAAGGCGCATTCTTTCATGGGCATAATAAAGGTCTCAACAAAAACATATAAACAAGTAAGCACATAATCTCATTTCATCATAGAATACATTCTCTTTTCGTTAACATTCTCGTGTGTGTCAATGCATGACCCTTGCAATTACCTTCGTGTCGGGATGCTGAATCCTTGACCTGAACAATAAACTCGTAATCTTTATCAGAACCAAATGTGTCACTCATCAACACATTCTCGTCACTATCTTTTTCTCACCTATCCATTGCCTGACTGGTTCTCTGACTGTCGTCGTATTACCATTGCCCTACTGGCATGCTGACTGTCGTCAATTGGCACTCAAACTATCGCCCATATGGCACATTAACTGTCGCCCAATTGGAATTCAAACTATCGCCCAACTGGCACATTAACTGTCGCCCAACTGGCATTCAAAACTATGTTTCGTTCATACCCAACCATACCCTTCGAAGCTTAACCCAGAACTGAATTGATCAACAACATTGACTGAAAGAAGACTCAATTCCAAACGCATTTACGGGTCAAGAAAGAACAACACTTGACAATGAATCGCTTGATCGAACACGTCACTGATGATCCTCAGGTCACCTGTAAGACTGAACACATCATGATGATCCTCAGATCAAGAATGCGGGATATAAACAATCACTTAGTTGAACATATCATGATGATCCTCAGGTCACCTGCACTTAACTGAACACATCATGCCGATCCTCAGACCAAGGGTATAGGATATTAACAATCACTTCATCGAACACGTCATGACAATCCTCAGGTCACCCGTACTTAACCGAATACGTCATGCTGATCCTCAGACCAAGGGTGCGAAAAACTATTCAACTACTTGATTGAACACGTCATGACGATCCTCAGGTCATCCATACTTGACCGAACACGTTATGTCAATCCTCAGATCAAGAACACCAACATAACTCTCCAATCGACTCTATGAAATTACCGCAAGACCAACTTTGCAAGAAATATCCAAACGTGACACGAAGGTTCACGAATCAACTTTGATCGATAGTCACATGACTAGAAACAAAGCTCTACGTCCCTTATTCGCATAAATCCGTTATTGAAGGGTTTGCCATTATCTGGATTTGATAACAACAATTATATAGATAAAACTCTTGACATGCTTATCAATGCAATAGCAATTACCATAGCACAAATATTCATAGCGATACAGATATTAAGGTATGTAGCAACATTAATCGACACCATATATATACAATACATCATACAAGTAGCTTGTAGATATCTTGGATAGATTTTAATACTGATTAGAGTGAGGTTAGGAAACTCACCTCGAGTCATCGATCCTTGAAAAGCAGATAATCGACAAGTTCTACAACAATAAACGGAAGAAACAACAATAATGCATGAGTACAACTATAGGGGCAAAATGGTAATTTTACCAAATGAGGTTATAAACCTCAAGGTAGTGATCTACGTGTCATTCTAAGTCCAACGCCATTGACTAGACTCAAATCGGAGTCCGTTGTGTTTTGCGGGATAATATGTAGGGCTTTCTAGACTAACGTAGGCCCTAAAGACAAACTGTATTTTTGACCGAGTCGAAAAGTCACAAAACTAAAGGAGAACGATTTAGGCATTATTCTAAGACTCTGGGAACTGGACCGCGTATTTTTCGGAGTCCTGGATTAATTATTATGAATTATTAAAGATCATTCATTTATAGAAAATAGCCATGAAAGGACTTTTAATTAAATAATTATGCTTAAATATACAAGCCAACACTTGGGAATATTTTTATTAGGTACTAGATATAAAAGTATGCTTCCAATATTTATTCCATAATTTTCAGAGCTTATTTGGTATTTTTAATAATTAACATACTCATAAAATAGCTCATTTTTAATTATTAAAATATACTAGACTATAATATTATAGCCTTATAAATTGTATTATACAATAAAATAGTTCCAGGGTCATTACCCTAATTTTCTAAAATTTATAAACGCATATAGGTAATTAAATACTATTTAAATACCCTTAAAAATCATATATTATACTCATATAATAATAAGTAAAAGATAATTATATTAGTATTATAATATAATTATTTTCCAGAATATAGGGACTACTACATAATAATATTCTATAATTTAAAACATTAATATTACATTTATAAAGCATTTAATAATAATTAAGACTATTTAAATCTATTGTTAAGTAAAATAATAACAATAATAATAATAATAATAATAATAATAATAATAATAATAATAAGAATAATAATAATAAGAATAATAATAACAAGCTAACCCGATGGGTTAACCTGAACCGACCCTAACTAAATGAGTTACCCACTTATACTCACAGCAAAACCCACATGGGTGATCCATTGGGTCAAACCCGACCCGAACCTGTCCTAAGTGGACTACCCACTAATACACACAAGGGCACCCACTTTAAAACCCATTCGGGTTGAACCTAAACCCGAACCCAAACCCAAACCCAAACCCAATTATACTCACTAAATAACCCAATCCGCTGACGCTAACCCAAACCAAACACGGATCCACTAGCAGACTCAACACGACCCAACCTGAAAACTCAAACCCAATAAGACCCAAACCAAAACCCGAGACCCACACACTCACACAATAATTTCCAAACCAAAGACCTGGACCTGCCCCGAATACGGCCCGGCGTCAAAACGACGCCGTTCCATTAAACCCAACCCATGGGTTATTACAACTGGATCCTAATTCCTACCCTTACCCATATATACTCACACACTAACCCACCCAAACCTTTACCCGATCCGACCCAAACCCGGGGTTATAACCCTTTTCTTCTTTCTGCTCCGGCAATTCCGACGCCGCAGGTGACCCGCGATTCGCCGGAAAAACTTCCTATGCTCATAACTCTCCCATCTCTCCATCAAAATTGATGAAATTAACGGGGAAATGACCAGAATTTCCTACTCTACAACATATTAGAGGCTCACGGTCTGGTTCATACGTTTAGACCTCCTACCAAAGGATTATTCTTTTAGCCATTAGAAAGAATAATGGCCTGCATGGCCGACCAAATGAACCTCTCTTCAAAAACTGTTCAGAGGGGAGCTATTTGTGTTCATTACGGTCAGAATGGTGTAACTTAGGTGCCATTAGGTTAAGATATGAAAAAATCAGGCTTCTCAAGGTGCTCTAATGGTCACCGGAAGTTACAGAGAGTGTTAGGCTCTGTTTGGCAGCTTGCATGTGTGTCCAGGGGGTTCCTACGTGGCATGCAAATGTGTAGAAAACTAAAGGAGTATTTAGTTTACCTCAGGGGATCTTAATCCTCTCTCACTTCTCCGATCTCTTCATTTCTCTCTCTCCTCTACATCTTTCTCTTCCTCCTCTGCTCTTTGCGTGTGTATATGTGTGCTGGGAGGAAATGGACAAGGAGGAGTGGTGGTGATATACACAATGTAGGTGTAGATTGTATTTTACGGGCATGTATGGGGTTTGTGTTTGAGAGTGTTTACTCTAGCTCTCTCTCTATATCTCTCGGGTGTCTCTCTCTCTTGAATCTTTTATTTGAAGATTGTGGAGTATGTAGCTTTATAAATGAGGGAGTAATGGCCATATTTATAGAGTGGGATGGGAGAAGAAGTTAGGGTATGCCCGCTTGTTTGTGTGCATCAATGTGTATGTCTAAGAGTAGATATTAGGGGACAAATGAGGGTGATGGTATGGGTCCCATTTCGGTAATTGCATTGGAATGTGAGTATGGGTCCTAACTAGGTACAATACTGAGAAGATGATCACAGGTACAAGTGTAAGCGTGAACGGGGGCTGTGAATGGGTTTATGTATAAGTCATCTATATTTCAAACTAAGAAACTACACACGTCGAGTTTACGTCTATTCTAATAAACACTAGTTTATTACTAAGGTCGTCGTCGTCGTCAAGACGATTATTATGGACCCTATCCAAAGGTTCCTAGTTAAGGAAATTCTAAAGGACCTTTTGTAACCGTACCACGGTGACGTCATCACTTCTAATCCTATGTTGAATTTTTGGGAAAATTCAGGGGTGCTACATCTCTACCCACCTTATTCGAGGATTTTGTCCTCGAAATCTAGAGATTGCTAGGTCTCAGAAAGTACAAGGTTCTAATTTCATCTCAGATTCTAAGGTTGTGAGGTTTCCATCAGTTGATTCATCAAGTCCTTCTCCTAATTTCTTTTGAATGTCCCAAATATTCTGTATTACCATCACAATATAATATTCGAGGTTCTGGCATTGAGTATAGTACCTTCAGAGTTCCATTCTGTTCAGTGTTGGGGTCGATTCACTGATCTACGAGCTCTCTTTTTGGATCTTCGTGGTGGTGGAACATTGTTCTGAACCTCTTGTTTGGGGCAATCTTTATATACATGTCCAGTCTTTCCACAAATGAAACACTGCACCTATTGTCCTGTGAGTTGTTTCGGTGTTGTGCATTCTTTGGAGTGGTGTCCAGGTATTCCGTAGTTGTAACAGATGTCACGTTGCTTTGCGTGTGTCTGAACGGCTGTCTGGCTAACTTTTCTGTCATTGCTTCTTTGTCTCTTGTGATGATTCTGGATGTGTTCAGAGTTTCCTCTAGTGATTACAGACTGCATTCGAGTGGTCGCCCGTGACGCTTGATTGCCTCTTCGACTTCCTCCTGGGTTGGTTGCCTGGAACCGGTTATCTTTTCCTCTTTGTCGGTTGCTCTCTTGTTTCTTGCTATTCAGGGCTATGTTCTCCAGGTGTGTGGCTAATTCGACCATTTCTTCGAATGGTTGATCGAGGCATACTGCTACTACTACTTTAATGTCTGTGTTAAGTCCTTCATAATATTGCAATGTCTTATTTCGCTGAGTATCTACCATGAAAGGGGCAAATCGTGATAGTCTTTCGAATTTCGCAGTGTATTATTGTACTGTCATATTGCCTTGAACTAGTTCTGTGAATTCCTTTTTCTTCTTGTTCCTTTCTGTCCTTGGAAAATACTTTGCTAAGAATCTAGTCTTGAATGCGTCCCATGTCATTCTCCTTGCAACACCTTCGCCTATTGTAGCTTCAACAGATTCCCACCAGTCAGCTGCCGAATACGTCAACTAAAAAATAGCCAAGCATCTTTTCTCCATCTCGTTGCATTCAAGGGCTTGAAACATTCGTTCCATATCACGAAGCCATTGCTCAGCTTCCCATGCTTCTGTCATTCTAGTGAAAGTTCCTGGTTGAAGTGCACGGAATCTCTCAAGCAGCTTATCTCCTGTCTGACGAGCATTTCCATTATTGATGACGCAGTCTAGGTGATCACTTGCTTGCTCTACACGTCGGACAAGAGCTCCTATCAATCCTGTTGGATCCACTGCTAGAGGTATCACATCCGTTGGTCTGTTGGGTGGATTCTGAGCATTCCAGTTTCTCCTAACCATGGTGTATGTTAACAAGGGTCATACCTATAAGTTGATTCCTAATAGGTCAATACCATATCTTATCTCATCTGATCACATAATAAGTAACAGTAACGGTTCATCAAGTCAACAGAGATTCTTAACATATAACAGTTGTCACAACTACTACTATGATCAAGGGTAAGGCATTCCTACCCTTGGTTTTTCTAGACTCTAGGCTGAGCTGACTGTTCCGAGATCTGCCTCAGGAAGTTCGTCAGTGCCTAAACTTCTCATTGATATGACAAGCCGTTCTGGCAAGACTATCTAAGAAGACTATACAAGAGAAACATATAATTGATAAGGATACGGGTAGTCATCAATCCACTCAAATACGAAACTAACTGAAAATAGGTTCTCATAAAATAAAAAGATTACAATAGTAGCACCAATACAAATCTTCCAAATCTGAACCTCAATAGAAGAAGTGAAACTATAAAGTCTGGCAAGATGAACAATCTAGCTAAAGGTCCATCTTTATCTCAATTGACATCAAGCGAGGTGCTATGACTCTATGATAGGCTATCTCTGGAACATGTCTCTCACGAAAGGAACTACAACTCAATCTGTCTATCCTCTAGCGAACACTGTGCTTGATGGTGGCACCGATATGAGCTAATCCTCTGCAAGGAGTCTGTCTCTGTAGGGTGACTCTGTACTTTCCATCTACTAGGTCATGCTCTACTCGAAGCTCTATACTACCCCGCCCAACGCAGAAAACTAACTTAGTACTGGTGCTAACCAAAAGAATTATTTTAAGGTTCATAGCTTAAGAGTGTTGGACAGACGGTAAACTCCTAAACCTAGGCTCTAATACCACAAAACCCAGTCACGCCCCAGAGTAAGCCAAAAATAGGGAAAATCAAAATATTCCTTTATGGGTTCGTAGACACGTGACTGGTTGATTAACCGTTCTGTCCTTCTAACTCCGCACAACATTCATAAGGGCAATGCTAAAGTATAAACATAACTTTAAACTTAACGGAATATAAATATAACAGTGGACACCAAAATACAAGTTATGATAACATTCGCCCTATTACAAAACGGACAATACTACACTTGTTACATAAACTTAAAAATAAGAAATAACTTAAATTACTATCTTCAATCTCCAGCCCAACTCTATCCTCCTTAGGTCCTTAGCACTGATTCCCGAGCTCACCTCCTTTTTTACAAAACCTGCATCACTCTGGACATAAGAATGTCCAGGGCGTAGCATGCCGTCAGCTTTGGAACAAAGTTAGTGAGAGCCCAACCGCACAACAATCAATAAATACAATTATCTCTCAACTCACGTTATTGCTCTAAATCTTAGGATACGGTTAATCTCTTATCAAAAGACGCATTCTTTTACGGGCATAGCAAAGGTCTCAACAAAAACATATAAACAAGCATCAACACATTCTCGTCACTATCTTTTTCTCACCTATCCATCACCCGACTGGCACTCTGACTGTTGCCTTGTTACCATCACCCTACTGGCAAACTGACTGTCGCCCAACCAGCACGTTAACTGTCGCCCAACTGGCACTCAAACTATTGCCCATCTGGCCCATTAACTGTCACCCAACTGGCATTCAAACTATCACCCAACTGGCACATTAATTGTCGCCCAACTGGCATTCAAAATTATGTTTCATTCATACCCAACCATAACCTTCGAAGCTTAGCCCAGAATTGAATTGACCAACGAAATTAACTGAAAGAAGACTCAATTCCAAACGCATTTATGGGTCAAGAAAGAACAACACTTGACAATGAGTCGCTTGATCGAACACGTCACTGACGATCCTCAGGTCACCCATAAGACCAAACATGACGATCCTCATATCAAGAATGCGGGATATAATCAATCACTTAGTCGAACACGTCATGACGATCCTCAAGTCACCTGCACTTAACCGAACACGTCATGCCGATCCTCAGACCAAGGGTACTGGAAATTAACAATCACTTGATCGAACACGTCATGACGATCCTTAGATCACCCATACTCAACCAAACACGTCATGCCGATCCTCAGACCAAGTGTGTGAAAAACTATTCAATTACTTGATTGAACACGTCATGACGATCCTCAGGTCATCCGCACTTGACCGAACACGTCATATCGATCCTCAGATCAAGAACACCAACATAACTCTCTAATTGACTCTATGTAACTACCGTAAGACCAACTTTGCAAGAAATATCCAAACGCGACACGAAGGTTCACGAATCAACTTTGACCGGTAGTCACACAACTAGAAACAAAGCTCTACGTCCCTTATTCGCATAAATCCGTTATTAAAGGGTTTGCCATTATCTGGATTTGATAACAACAATTATATAGATAAAACTCTTGACATGCTTATCAATGCGATAGCAATTACTATAGCACAAATATTCATAGCGATAAAGATATTAAGGTATGTAGCAACATTAATCGACCTCATATATATATACAATACATCATACAAGTAGCTTGTAGATATCTTGGATAGATTTTTAATACTGATTTGAGTGAGATTAAGAAACTCACCTCGAGTCACCGATCCTCGAAAAACAGATAATCGACAAGTTCTACAACAATAGATGGAAGAAACGATAATAATGTATGAGTACAACTATAGGGGCAAAATGGTAATTTTACCAAATGAGGTTATAAACCTCAAGGTAGTGATCTACATGTCATTCTAAGTCTAACGCCATTGACTAGACTCAAATCGGAGTCCGTTGTGTTTTGCGGGATAATATGTAGGGCTTTCTAGACTAACGTAGGCCCTAAAGACAAACTGTATTTTTTCACCGAGCCGAAAAGTCACGAAACTTAAGGAGAATGATGTAGGCATTTTTCTAAGAGTCTGGGAACTGGACCGCGTATTTTTCGGAGTCCTGGATTAATTATTATGAATTATTAAAGATCATTCATTTATAGAAAATAGCCATGAAAGGACTTTTAATTAAATGATTATGCTTAAATATAGAAGCCAACACTTGGGAATATTTTTATTAGGTACTAAATATAAATGTATGCTTCCAGTATTTATTCCATAATTTTCACAGCTTATTTGATATTTTTAATCATTAACATACTCATAAAATAGCTCCTTATTAATTATTAAACTATACTAGACTATAATATTATAGCCTTATAAATTGTATTATACAATAAAATAGTCCCAGGGTCATTATCCTAATTTTTTAAAATTTATAAACGCATATAGGTATTTAAATACTATTTAAATACCGTTAAAAATCATATATTATACTCATATAATAATAAGTAAATGATAATTGAATTAATGTTATAATACAATTATTTTCCAGAATATAGGGACTACTACATAATAATATTCTATAATTTAAAACATTAATAATACATTTATAAAGCATTTAATAATAATTAGGACTATTTAAATCTATTATTAAGTAAAATAATAACAATAATAATAATAATAATAATAATATTAATAATATAACCTGATGGATTAACCCGAACCGACCCTAACTAAATGGGTTACCCACTTATACTCACAGCAAAACCCACATGGGTGACCCATTGGGTCAAACCCGACCCGACCCTATCCTAAGTGGACTACCCACTAATACACACAAGGGCACCCACTTTAAAACCCATTCGGGTTGAACCTAAACCCGAACCCAAACCCAATTATACTCACTAAATAACCCAATCCGCTGACCCTAACCCAAACCAAACACGGATCCACTAGCAGACTCAACACGACCCAACCCGAAAACTCAAACCCAATGAGACCCAAACCGAAAACCGAGACCCACGCACACACACAATAATATTTGGACCAAAGACCAGGACTCGCCCCGAATACGGCCTAGCGTTAAAACGACGCCGTTCCATTAAACCCAACCCATGGGTTATTAAAACCCGATCCTAATTACTACCCTTACCCATATACACTCACACACTAACCCACCCAAATCTTTACCCGACCCGACCCAAACCCGGGGTTATAACCCTTTTCTTCTTTTCTTCTACGGCGATCCCGATGCCGCCGGTGACCTGCGATTCGCTGGAAAAACATCCTACGCTCATAACTCTCCCATCTCTCCATCAAAATTGATGAAATCAACCGGGAAATGATCGAAATTTCTTCCTCTACAACATACTAGAGGCTCACGGTCTGGTTCATACGTTTAGACCTCCTACCAAAGGATTATTCTTTTAGCCATTAGAAAGAATAATGGCCTGCATGGCCGACCAAATGAACCTCTCTTAAAACACTATTCATAGGGGAGCTATCTGTGTTCATTACGGTCAGAATGGTGTAACTTAGGGGCCATTAGGTTAAGATATGAAAAAATCAAGCTTCTCAAGGTGCTCTAATGGTCACCGGAAGTTGCAGAGAGCCCTAGGCTCTGTTTGGCAGCTTGCATGTGTGTCCAGGGGGTTCCTACGTGACATGCAAATGTGTAGAAAACTAAGGGAGTATTTAGTTTACCTCAGGGGATATTAAACCTCTCTCACTTCTCCGATCTCTTCATTTCTCTCTCTCCTCTGCATCTTTCTCTTCCTCCTTTGCTCTCTGCGTGTGTATGTGTGTACTGGGAGGAAATGGACAAGGAGGGGTGGTGGTGGTATACACAATGTGGGTGTAGGTTGTATTTTGCGGGCATGTATGGGGTTTGTGTTTGAGAGTGTTTACTCTAGCTCTCTCTCTATATCTCTCGGGTGTCTCTCTCTCTTGAATCTCTTATGGGAAGATTGATGAGTATGTAGTTTTATAAATGAGGGAGTAATGGCCATATTTATAGAGTGGGATGGGAGAAGAAGTTAGGGTGTGCCCGCTTATTTGTGTGCATCAATGTGTATGTGTATTGTGTATGTCTAAGGGTAGATGTTAGGGGACAAATGAGGGTGGTGGTGTGGGTTCCATTTCGGTAATTACATTGGAATGTGAGTATGGGTCCTAACTAGATGCAATACTGTGAAGATGATAACAGGTACAAGTGTAAGCATGAACGGGGGTTGTATATGTGTTTATGTATAAGTCATCTATATATCTAACTAAGAAACTACACACGTCGAGTTTACGTCTATTCTAATAAACACTAGTTTATTACTAACGTCGTCGTCGTCGTCAAGACGATTATCATGGACCCTATCCAAAGGTTCTTAGTTAAGGAAATTCTAATGGACCTTCTGTAACCGTACCACGGTGACTTCATCACTTCTAATCCTATATGGAATTTCTGGGGAAATTCAGGGTGCTACATCACACCTCCACCTCCCCCAAATATTACCCGTAACCCGTTGCCAAACCACCATGCCGTTCCTCCACCATAAAACATAAACCTCAGCCTTACCCCATTCTCCTATAACCCAACCATATACATCACTGCCATAACTGAACCTAAACCTATGGTTGTCCTCCCGGAGGAGTTTGGGATTTGCTTTCTGAGCGATGATAAAGAATTTTGGGTGGATGAAGATCTTGAGTTAGAAGACCTATTTTACTTAGAGGAGTTGGGCCTTGGCTTAGGAGAAGTGAAATGGTGGGATGGGCAGCCTTTTGATGATTTTATATAGGATGGTATTGAGATCAATAAAGGAGTTCCGGAGAGTATATGAGGAGAAGGAGATCACCCAGGGAAGAAAGTAGATAATGGAAAGGGAAATGCAGTCAGCGTACCACAAGAAGAGGATGAAGTACGCATGCAGCTTAAGAAGACACATGCTAAAATATCCATTTGGACCTTGCTTATGGCTTCTACAAACCACAGGCAGGCAATCCTCAAAGCTTCAAACCGTCGTGATGTACCTATCGATACTACACCAGAGCAATTAGTAGCCCTGATCAAGCCCATGGTAGAGACCCCAATCATATCCTTCACTAATGAGGACCTTCCTCCAGAGGGACCTTGTCATAATTGGCCACTCCATGTTACTATTCAAACTTTGGGAATGAGGGTTCCGGTTGTTCCAGATGATAATGGTTCTGAGCTCAATGTCTGCCCACTGCAAACCTTACAAGCCTTAGGTGTTCCGATGAACAAGCTGTGAGTCTCAGACCAGTCCGTCCATGCTTATGATAATGCTCAGAGAAAGGTAGTTGGGGTGTTGAATCTACAAATCACTATTAGGCTCGTAAGCAGGAATATAGAGTTCCAGGTGATTGACATAAGGGCCTCATTCAATCTGTTATTGGGAAGACTGTGGTTACATGATATGTGGGCTGTACCCTTGACCCTTCACCAAAAGATCAAGATGGTAGTGAAAAATCAGATAGTGGTTCCATTTGGGGATTCTGAGATCCGTACAGCTCAAGATGGAGTTGCATTGGAAATACAGTTGACCTAGCAAGGTCCTACTCTTGGTGGGTTCGAGCTCGAGGAGATGAATGCTTTAGGAATGGAAGATTAGGAAAGATCGCACCGTACCTAGATGATTATGTAAATCCTATGATAGCTCCTATTATGAATAAGATGAAGTTCTTCTCGGGCATAGGCTTAGGCCATAGGCAGCATGGTATAGCCGGATTTCTAGATTTTGGTGGGCACAAGACTAGGAATGGTTTGGGATATACACTGACAAGAAAGCAAGCAAATCCAAAGGCATCGGACCTCTTAAGAAAACTCTCAATGGCTCTTTCATCAAAGAGGGGGAGGATTTTTACTACTGTGGCTTCCCAGAGCCTTGGTATGACCATGGTATAAAGAAGAGGATCCCCGCTTTCGAGATCTTCTTTGACTGTGAACCATTGGGAGAAGAACATTGGTACAAGGATGTAGAAGAGGGATAAGCTGAAAAGACCATTCAAGCAGATTGGGCTGAGAACATGGACCAAGGATCTATGAAGCTGCTATTGGGGGATGGACCTAAGGACGAGGAAGACTCGGACCAAGAGGTGATGGCACTGCAAGGGAAAAAGATGGATGTCTCCAAATTCATCATGGAAGCTGAGGGAGAACTCAAGAATTAGAAGTATGAGAAAGCACCGCTCCCGAAAGGAGATTTTTCTAAAGTTTTTGAGTCTGTAGCCGGATCCACACTTGTTAGTGGACCAGGAGTTGTTTTTCATTCCTTCTTTGAGTCTATTACTAGGGGTAAGAAGTTTGATGAGTCTGATATCGAGTTTGCTATCGAGTTTGTTAAAAATTTCCCAGTTATTAATAAAATGAACTTTGATTCTGCTTATTTCAACATGTCTAATTCTGAATGCATAGATCCTAATGAAAATGATGAAATCCCTACTAATTTAAAAAGGTTAATTAAAAAAGATGAAATTGAATCAGTTCAAAAAGTAGTAGAAGATACTTTGTCAATAAATCTAGGAACTGAGAAGGATCCCCAAGAAGTCCAAATCCATTAAACACTTAATCAATGTGAAAGCCAAGAATTGACTACTCTACTTAAAGAATTTAAAGATGTTTTTTGCATGGTCGAATGAGGAATCGAAACCTGCAATTGTCCAACAGAAAATCCCTCTTTTTCCTGAATCCAAACTTGTAAAACAAAAACTAAGGCGAATGAGAACCGAGCTGGTGCTTAAAATTAAAGAAGAAGTTGAGAAACAATTGCAAGCCAGTTTCCTAATAGTAACCAAGTATCTGGAATGGGTGGCTAATATTGTGCCTGTGCTTAAGAAAGATGGTAGATTACGTGTGTGCATAGACTTTTGGGATTTAAACACAGGTAGTCATAAAGATTACTTCCCACTCCCACATATAGATGTTCGAGTTAATAATACCGCCGGGTACGCACTATTGTCATTCATGGATGGGTTTTCGGGATACAATTAGATACTCATGGCACTAGAGGATAGGAAAAGACTACCTTTGTCACACAATGGGGCACTTTCTACTATAGAGTAATGTCGTTTAGGTTAAAGAATGCAGGGGCCACATACCAAAGAGCTGCCACTACACTGTTTCATGATATGATCCATAAAGAGGTAGAAGTGTATGTAGACGACATGATAGTAAAAGAAAAAGAGTGGGGAGACCACATAGGGGTGCTGAGAAAGTTCTTTGAGAGATTTGAAGGAGTTTAAGATGAGATTGAACCTGAAGAAATGTACATTCGGAGTAACCGTAGGGAAATTATTAGGGTTCTTGATCACTAAGAGAGGTGTAGAAGTAGATCCTTCTAAGATCAAAGTGATTCTAGAGATGAAACCACCTAGGTTGGAGAAGGAGGTAAGGAGTTTCCTGGAAAAAATCCAATTCATAAGCCGCTTCATTTCAAAATTGACCACCACCTGTGAGCCGTTGTTCAAACTATTAAAGAAAGAGGATAAATTTGAGTGGAGTGAACCTTGTCAAAAAGCCTTCGACAAGATCCAAACCTACCTACAAAACCTGCCCATTTTATCACCGCTTGTTGAAGGCAAACCCTTGCTTTTGTACCTGTCAGTAACCGAAGATGCCATGGGGTGCATGTTAGCTCAAGAAAATAAAGAGGGTCATGTGGAGAAGACCATATACTATCTAAGAGGATGATTGGATATGAGCTCAAGTATACACTGCTAGAGAAAACCTGTTGTTTAGGCTTCTCACCGACTTAGGCACTACATGTCTTTTTCTTTTTTTATTATAGCTCGAATGGACCCGCTAAAGTACCTATTTGAAAAGCCTGCACTGATAGAAAGGATTGCCCATTGGACTTTGATTCTCGCAGAATTTGATTTAAAGTACGTCGTGAGGAAATTCGTCCAAAGGGAGAGCGATAGCAGAATCTTAGCTGACCAAGCGATAGATGGGGATGACGCTAAAGAATTCCCATTCCCTGATGAGCCGCTAAGTAGAAGGGTATTGGAGTTGGGATAGTGTTAGTATCTCCGGGTGGTGCTCACGCACCATTTGCCGTCAAGCTAAACTTCTCTGTCACTAACAATGTCAGTGAATATAAGGCTTGTACGATTGGACTGGAATGTCACTAACAATGTCAGCTAAACTTCTCTGTCACTAACAATGTCAGTGAATATAAGGCTTGTACGATTGGACTGGAAATGAACATAGGACTAGGGGCAAAGAAGGTTGAAGTGTTTGGGGATTCTAATTTGATAATTTCACAAGCTAGAGGAGAGTAGAAAGTGAAGGAAGAAAAGCTGAAACCTTATCATGAGTACCTAGAGAGTTTGTAGGCAAGATTCGAGGAAATCACCTTCTTCTACCTAACTCGGGACGAGAACTAATTCGTAGATGCTTTAGCCACCCTAGCCTCGATGATAGAAATGCCTATCGGAATAACTATGAGGCCCTTGATCATAGAGAGGAGAGAAAATCCATCCTACTATTGTGTTACTAACCTAGAAGAGGAAGACGAATTACCTTGGTATAGTGACGTTTGGAAGTTCATAAGTGAGCAAGGATACCTTGAGGGAGCCACGGAGAAATACATGAGAGTAATTAGGAGGTTATCAGCCCAGTTTGTCATACATGGAGGAGAGTTGTACCGAAGGTCACATATAGGAAAGAACCTCTTATGTTTAGATAAGCATGAAGCTGAGAAAATGATGGAGGAAATTCATGCAAGAGTATGTGGCCCCCATATGAATGAACACATGCTAGCAAAGAAAATAGTGAGGCAGGGATACTATTGGTCCACTATGGAACATGACTGTTGTAAGTACATAAGGAGATGTCACCGTTGTCAGATCCATGCAAATCTTATGCACACCGCGTTGTCAAAACTTTATAACCTCACTATACCTTGGCCATTTTTAGTCTAGGGATAGATATAATTGGAGAAGTGATACCAAAATCGTCAAACGGGAATAGATACATCGTAGTAGCTATCGACAACTTTACGAAGTGGGTGGAAGCGACATCCTATACGAAGTTAGAAGCTAAAGACATAGCCAGATTTATCAAGCATAATATCATTTGTCGATATGGGGTCCCTCATAAGATCATATCTGATAATGGGTCTCATTTCAAAGCCGAGGTACTAGCATTATTGGAGGAGTATAGGATCACCCACCATAAGTCATCACCCTATAGACCACAGACCAATGGGGCGGTGGAAGTTGCAAATAAGAACGTGAAGGTAATTTTGCAAAAGATAGCAGATACGTATAAGGACTGGCACAAGAATTTACCATTTGCCCTATGGGGATATAGGACGTCTGTGAGGACATCCACTGGAGCTACGCAATACTCATTGGTATATGGGATGGAGTCTGTGTTGCCAACAGAACTAGAAATACCATCCTTGAGGGTAATGGCCGAATGTTTGGTAAAGGAATCCCAATGGTTGAGAGAGAGGTATGAAGAGCTGGCATTGATAGATGAGAAATGGTTGGAAGCACTAAACCATGTTTGGGAATATCAAAAAAGGATAGCTAGAGCTTATAACAAGAAGCTTTGCCCAAGGAAGATTGCTGAGGGTGACCTGGTCTTGAAAGAATTAAGAGCGCCAATTTTCGATCCAAGAGGGAAGTTTAAGCCCAATTAGGTCGGACCCTACCTCGTTAAGACCATTCTTAAAGGGGGAGCATCCTACTTACAAACCTGGATGGCCTTGAATTCAAAAAACCTATTAACCTCGATCGCCTCAAGAAGTAATATGCTTAGCCCACCCATGCACATCCTACCCGAACTACATAAATGGACTTGAATCCCACAAGGGGGTTGCCTAGAAATAGGTTCGGTCCAAGTCTTTAAGCCATTCCCATTCATTTGTTACACTAGGGGCAAGCCCTTCCCAGTCTTGATTCTCTTTGACTATCCCTATACTAGGGGCAACCCCCGCCTTGAAGCCTAACCCTTCTTTTAAAAGGGCTAGCCCCGTTCTTGAACCAAACATCAATGTAGATTTTAGGGAAATGATTTAGGCATACACTCAAAAGATTAAAATAAATTGGTTTTGAATCGATAAGCTAAGCATGATAAGATTGGCATAACAAAGAATAAGTGAAGAACTAAAAGTAGACTAAATAAGGAGAATCCTCAAGACCAAGTTTAATGATTGAAGTCTTATTCCACTACCAAAAGCTAGAAATAAAAAAAAATAGGAACTATGCTATTCTAAGGACTAGTCCTAAATACGGAGTCAGAGGTTTCTTCATTCCTTCAGCCATTTTTGTGCTATTTTTCTCCTTTTTGATTACACATTTTGAAGAAGTAAGAAGGGAGGTATTCCTTGTTATAAATTGTCATGATTTCTAGCATTATTGAAATCCTGTTATATGTAAAAAAAAAAAAGGGGGTCCTACTGTGAGTTTTAAAGCATTCATTCCTAGTCATGAAAGAGTTATAAGAGTCTCAGAAGGTTTCCAAGGGAGCATGCTATGTATACGATTCACATAAGAGTTCAAACAAAAATACAAGAACGAAATCCATGTGTACAATCCTAAATTGGGTACAATCATCCATAGTAGTGCAGGGAAAGTAAAGATAAAGCATATAGCTAGTCTCGAGGACATCTCTTGCCTGCATTTGCCTGCCTCGATCACACTCGTGGCTGTCCTCCTCTTCCTCCTCATCCTCTTCAATGATGACACGATGAGGAGAAGTGGAATGCCTGACCAGCTTTGGCATTGGCCTAGTAGGAGGCTGATGTGATGAAGATTCCCCTAATCGCATCTCCAACTCTACTATACACCTTTGTCCAGCATATATTTCAATGCACTGAAAGGAAAAGAAACCGTTAATCAAATCAAGAAAGAAAAGAAAAGAAAAGTGAGAATGAGAAAGCATGCATCCATCCATTGATTCCAAGTGATTAAATGAATAGCTCGCACTGGTTTATAGATATGCTTGACTCACCATACTCGTCTTTGCAACATCAAACTAGGTAGAACAGGACTATAGGGAGCACTTAGCCGACTTAAGCTGTTAAAAGGAGAAGAAATAAAAAAATATTAGATAATAGTTGTGAAACTAGGGGCAAGCCTCGAGAGTTTTACCTTGTATTCTACCCGGCGGATCCATGATCTTAAGCTAGCAACTAAGCTCCAGTGTTCTTCCACATAGGATATTGGAATAAAGGCCACGTTTGAAGGGATGCAATGAAAGTCCTGCGGAATTGCCTCTGGGAAATGATAGGGAAGCTCGTGCTCATCATCATCTAAGGTAGCAACCATCCAATCAATGATAGGGAGGTCAGAAGTAGAATACCTCAAGGGTGCTCCCTCATAGGAAGATCCTGTCCCTTGAACTCTAGTGCCAGAGCTCCCAGCTCCTCCAATAAAAGGCCCTACCTGGAACCAAAGAGAGCTTAGCAAGTTAACAAATAAAGATAAGATAAGATAAGCTATGAAGGATTCATACCTCAGCACGACCGATCCTAGGAAAATTAGACATGAGATGAGAGACATGGAAATCCTCGTAGCTCATCTAATCGACCACTAGTTGCATCACATCCACCCCCATGAGAGCCTCTTCAAGGTCATCAACCCGAAGCCTATGAGTGTCTAGCAAGTTGGGAGGAAGGACGTCATGTACAATGAAGTGATCTACAAGGCATGCCTGTGTCAGGACCTTCTCTCCCAAGTACCAAGCGGTGGTGTAAGGACCCGTGAATAAGATGCACTGCTTTGATAATTGAATCATTAATGCATAGGGAGCCTTTGTAGTATGAGGAATTCTAGCCCAAGGATCCCACATCGCCAAGTCCCCGGTAAGATAAGTTAAGAATTCCCAGCATTTCTTAAGATCCTGATCAGCTCCAACCTTCACGCCCACCTTCTCCTTCATCCATTTAAGACCCCTTAGGAATAAGCTAGCGCTCAAGTCTATGGGTTTAGGAGCAAGCATTCCAAAGTACTCAAAGCTCCATAACTGTCAAGCAAAAGGAAAGAACATCGTTAAAACACTATTAGAAAGAGAAAAAGGAAAGAGTGAAAGAAGAAATGAGTTGAGTGATACCTCCCAAACCCTCCAAAAACCTCCAATCGAGGGAGAGCACATTCGAGAAAATCTTCCCCTTTGCTTGTAGAGAATAGCTAAGCTAGCACCGCCCCAATCATATGTATGAATCCAGTCGACATTAGCTAGGCTTCCCAGGATAGATGAATCCGATCTGCTTTGGTGCTGAAGAGGGAACACCCTAGAATATACATGATAAAGGCTCGAGTGACTTGGTCAGTGGTGAATTGATTGTATCTTTGGAAGGTCTCGAGAAACCACGCATAAAGACCTGCACCACTCACTCCTTTAGGTGGGTATATTCCCAGGAGAATGATAACCTCTTGCCTAGAAGTCTCCAATGTAGGATCCGTGATGATAGGTTCTCCTCGTACCCACAACCCGGTAATCATAGAGAAGTCGTTTGGGTCATAGTCATCTCCCTGAAAGGAAGATGGAAGGTGTTAGTAGAGTCCTACCACCTTTTCAATAAACTAGTTAGATGACTAAGTCATTAGAACTACTCACCAAGATCTTCACAAACTCCCCGAAGCCAGCGGCTTTTCCCTTTATTTTTTTCACAGCTTCCGAAAGTTTCCTGTACCATTCATAGCCATGAGTCAGACACCCGTGTCCTTTCAAGGTCACCTTCTTCACCTAGAAAGACAAGAAAGAAGAAATGGATGAGTTGAGCATTTTTACAAACACCTTGTGTGCGTAATTTGAAAATCCTTGTTTTGAAAATGGTGGCTCTTGATTTCCCATTGAATGGAATCAACCACAAGAAAAACATATTAGAGCATGCATACTGTAGACACCCCAATTTTGACCGAACTATTAAACTTAGGGGTATTTACCTCTAGAGATCAATGATGAATATGTCTCGTTAGAATGAAGACTCTTACAAGCAATTTGATTCCCTTCCAAGAAGAATCTCAATCCAAAATCACCCTTTTCAACTAAAGAGACCAAAATTCTCATTTACCCATCACCTTGTAGACAATGAGTTTTGAGCACGTTAGGAACACGACAATGTTATTGGAGCATCTTAAAACCATTTTCAAAAAGAGATAAATTCAGCATGAACCCTGAAAAGTCATCAAAAGTCAACAGTTGACCCAGTGAAAAGTCAACGGGTCAAAAAGGGGTCAATCGTTAAATTTTCAAATTTCAAGATGAAAAGTCCTGGTAATTGTTCATTGGGTCTCCCTCATGCTAAAAATGATTTTTAAGAATTTTAAATTGTCACGCCCCGGTGTAGCCAAAATAGGGAAAATTTTAAAATTTCCATCTTGGACCCTGAGGCACGTGACTGGTTCCATCACTGTATTGTCCACAACCAAGAAATAATAATAATAAGTGTAACTAACAAAGGATAATACCAACATCTGCTTACATATTTATTTTACAATAAAAGGCAGCGATATTACCTAGCTATTACATCAGAGTCTTATGGCTCTCGGGCCTTACGCAAACAATTACAAGAGTTAGGATGAGTCTTCTGATAAAGTTTACAATCAAAAACATTTACAAAAGATAACTACTAGTCTTCTCTCTAACTAGCATAACCATAGTCATCTTCAGTGTACTCTTCCTCTACGTCCTTCTCTTGCATATCATCATATCCTGTACACTCATCACATGGATAAGCTGGACATGGGAATGTCTAGTGACATGAACACCGTCAGCTTATGAAAGTCGAGTGAGAACACTAAATCAAATGGAATGTATATAGCCTCACATAAGAAGAATACGATTTCTGCTTTTTAATACGTCTTTTATAATCTTCGCGTTCTCATCATCGAATTTTGACCACTAACGTGCCTGACTAAGCATTTGAAAAGAGTACGAACAACCAAATTGACTCGTCTTGACATCCTTAATGCCACTACTACCCATTACTATCATCTGACATCATTTACTAACCAAAATACCTCTCATTAACCACCTCGTCACGAAGAATCTAAGTGTTCACCGTTTCCATTTTCGTCACAAAGAATCAAAAGGATACTCAACTTTATAACCGTCAATTCATCACGAAGAATCAAACTGTTCATCATATCCATTTTGTAACGAAGAATCGAAATGATACACAACTTTAAAACCATCACGTCGTCATGAAGAATCGAAGTGTTCACCGTATCCATTTCGTCACAAAGGATCGAAATGATACACAACCTTATAAACGTCACTTCATCACGAAGAATCAAAGTGTTCACTGTATCCATTTCTTCACGAAGAATCAAAATGATACACAACTTTATAACCGTCACTTTGTCACGAAGAATCGAAGTGTTCACCGTATCCATTTCATCATGAAGAATCGAAATGATACACAACTCTATAATCATCACTTCGTCATGAAGAATTGAAGTGTTCACCATATCCATTTCATCACAAAGAATCGAAATGATACTCAACTTTATAACCGTCACTTCGTCAGGAAGAATGGAGTGTTCATCGTATCCATTTCGTCACGAAGGATCGAAATGATACACAACCTTATAACCGTCACTTCATCACAAAAAATTGAAGTGTTCACCGTCTCCATTTCGTCATGAAGGATCGAAATGATACACAACCTTATAATTGTCACTTCGTCATGAAGAATTGAAGTGTTCACTGTATCGATTTCGTCACAAAGAATCAAAATGATACACAACTTTTATCATTCGTCAACCATACTCTTTTCTCACTATCCTAACCTCCGCAGCCTGGATTACCTATCCGACAATTATCTTCAGCATAAGCTACTTCTAACATAGCACTATCGACCCTTACATTTCCCCAACCGCGCATGCGTCACTCATTTTGAAATTTAGTTCATTAAAGGACTTCTGATTAAACTTTCAAAGTTACATTTATACATCCGTCATTCTATTTTATATCATAATATACTTACAATGGAAACTTACCCAATCACTATCAATGCAATAATCGTGCCATATAACATACTTATAGCTCAGCTATGAACTTTCAATGGTCATCACACTATTTTCATAACAATAGAAACATAGCATGTAGCTCATAGATCTATAACATGGATTTGATACCAACAAACGTATAGATGAAACCCTTAACATGCTCGTCTATGCGATAGCACTACCATAGTACAAGATTTTTATAACAACACAAGTACCGGAAAACTAGCATCATCAATCATAATGCATAAACAAAACATCATACAAAAAGCTGTACAATCTGCCAGGATATATTTTCACTATGTTGACTAAACTAATATGATTTATTTGGAGATGATAAATTGCTTTGTAGATCAAACTTAAAACTAGAATGTTATAGGTAATTGGATTATCTTCATGTACAAAAAAAATCTAGCTTCATTTAGAATTTTGAGCTGCTTAAAATGTTTATTTTACTTAGACATTTCTTAAAATTTCAGACCGCTCTGTCCCAGGTTTTTAGCACTACGTTATACGTGCATTTCACCTTTGAAGGAGTGATTTTTAGACCAAGCTATAGAAGAGTTATTTGTAGATAAATGAGTTAACTTTCTCCACAAAAAAACCTATCTTTAGTCGAATTTTTGAGCTGCTCAAAATGTTCATTTTACTAAACTACATTCTGCTGAAAGTTTCTGTTTCCCAGATTTATAGCACTACATTGTACATGCATTTCCCTATGAAGGATCGATTTTTAGACCAATCTATAGAAGATTATTTGTAGATAAATAAGTTAGCTTTCTCCACAAAAAAACCTAGCTTCAGTCGGATTTTTGAGCTGCTTAAAATGTTTTTTTTTACTAAACTATGTTCTATTGAAAGTTTATGTTTCCCAAATTTGAAGATTTATCTTGCATGGCATGGAAATCTCAAAATAACATCAAGCACTTACTAAACATTACTTCATACTATATATATTCTTAAGTAAGTTAGTAAACTCACCAAGTCTTGAAATTGAGCTTGAATGTTGAATTCGAGCTTTAGGAAGCTTGAACTCAAATTCAATGGTGGAGACTTCTTCCTAATTCTTCTTCTCTATCTCCATGTATCTCTCATCTTTATCTCTTTCTTTCTAAGTGCAGATTCTAAGTGTCTAAAGGATGTAATGCATGTGTGCATGCATGTATATATAGAGATGGTGTAGTGATTAGTGTCAATGTGCATGCTTGTATGAGTGTGCATAGAGGGACATGTGTCAAGGTGGTGGACAAGTGTCCAATGGCTGGACAAGTGGCAAGGGAGGTGGTGCCATGTGGTGTATGGGCTTCCATGTGGGCGGCCATATGGGGTCTACCTCAGTTTTTGTGCCTCTTTCTCAATTTGCGTGCATAAGTCCTCGATATACGTGTCGATCTCAATTTACGTGCAACCGGGTATTATTTCTAATGTCTGGGTTTGAGTACGGGACTAAGTTAAGTCTTTCTATGGTCGAGTCGGTACGGTGATTACAGTCTAATTAGTAATACTACAACAAGTCAATACCGTCACGCAATTAAAATAATATAATAACTGGTCAAATACAGAAATTCAGAAAGCTGATATTATTATAAGTAGAGGAAAATTACTGGTATTACATAAATGAAAGGGAACATTGAGAAATCGAAAGATCTTTAAGAAGAATTGTGTAGGAAATTGGAGATTTTGCCTTCTGAGGGAGAGTTGACTTTTTTTCCTTAAGGAATTTGATTTTTTAGATATTTTTATTGAATTCAAAGGGGGGCATTTTCTTAATTACATTTAATGTCTTAAGTAAATGGGACATTTACTTAAATGACATGAAATGAAATGAAATTAAGGTGCTGAATTGCTGTAAATAGTGTTGAACTGCTGTGCAGCGGCACTCAGAATGCCCGAACGGCAGTCAGCGAATGCCACTGTGACACTCACTGAGTGCTTTCCATTGAGGACTAACCCAAAGATGCCACCATTGAAGACTAATGTAAGGTTGCCACTGAGGACTAACACTGATGATGTTGCCATTGAGGACTACCGCAAGGTTGCCGTTAAGGACTTAACAAGTTGACGTAGAGGCCTAACAGAGATTGCCTTTGAGGACTAACAAGGATTGCCATTGAAGCCTAAAAGAGATCGCCATTGAGGACTAACAAGGATTGCCATTCAGCCTAAAAGACATCGCCATTAAGGACTAACACAAATGATACTGCCATTGAGGACTAATGAGGATTGTCTTTGAGGACTAATAAGATTTCCATTGAGGACTAATATAGATACCATTGAGTACTAACGCAAATGATGCTTCCATTGAAGACTAATGCAGGTGCCATTGAGGACTAACATAAATGATGCTACCATTGAGGATTAATGCAAGGTTGTCATTGAGGTACCGATGATGCTGTCGTTGAGGACTAATGCAGATGCCATTGAGGACTAACACAAATGATGCTGCATTGAGGACTAACGCAAATGATGCTGCCATTGAGGACTAATGCAAGGTTTACATTGAGGACTAACACCGATGATGCTGCCATTGAGGACTAATGCTTAGAGAAGAGAAGCTATCATTGAGGACTAACACAAATGATGCTGCATTGAGGACTAACGCAAATGATGCTGCCATTGAGGACTAATGCAAGGTTTACATTGAGGACTAACACCGATGATGCTGCCATTGAGGACTAATGCTTAGAGAAGAGAAGCTATCATTGAGGACTAACGCATGTTCGGAAGTCTGCTCAAGCTCAAAGAAATTGAACGGAGTTGATTGGAAAGAATGATTTTCTACATTTGCGGACCTTTGGAAGAAGCATATCGATTCTGTCAAAAGAGGGAGGTCACCTTTTCCCCTAGTCTTGGACTCTTCTTATATTACTACTTTAGCATTATGTTGTGATAGTGTTCAAAATCTCTACTCGTATTGCTCTTAGGATGCTCATGGAGACTTTTCAAATTTTTAATCATCATCTTAAACCCACACATTTGAGACCATTTATTGACTCATCAAAGGAGGACAGACCTGATTAAGCCAGTTACTTAATATGACTGACTCAAACTCTACATTCATTATGAATCAATGTGCTTTCATCATGAATAATGTATCATCTCACCTTTCATTTATTCATCATCTTACAAATGGTAGTGCTTTGCTGATAAATCGAAACTTTGAAAACCTCCCCTTTTTTGATTTAGCGAATTCTTTGCCCATCAAGAATGTGCCTCAAATTAGTGATTTAGCTTATAGAATGAAAGGCACTATATTTCAATCCTTTCAAAACAAACTCAATTACTTGAGAACTTGCCTCTGACATAGAGAGCTTTTGGCAAACAAAGTTTGTCCCTAGTTTGAAAGAGAATTAGGGGCTTGCTTTTATGATAAAAGGGGCTTTCAGCAAATGAAGTTTGCCCTTGGTTTAACGATATATATGTAGCTCTACGCAAACATATGTTTGCCCCTAGGCTGAAGGAGGGAAACCAAAGGCGTAAAGGGTAATGCTTACAGTTTAGGGATGGTTATGGATTGAGAACCTTGGGAGGTCCGCCTACTTATCCCTGAACGGGAATTAGTTCCAAAGTTCACTCCTTTAGGGAAGATTCAGAGGTATCACGACTTACTCCTGAAAGAAAGATGCCTTGAGATGACGAGGGTGATGACCGAACCGAGCAGGTTGCCTACGTATCTCCTATCGGGAATCAGGTCAAGCATAGTTTAAGTACTCTGGAGGTCTTGAAAGAATAAGGCTTCAATAATTGGTGGGCTTTTCGAGCCATGCTTCCATATGGATCTAATGAGTGCTCTTGGGCAGATTTTTTGAAATGGATCCCTTGTGGTAACTTTGTGAATAGGATGATGAGAACATGCCCTACTTCTCCCTTTCATTTTCTTCTTTTCTTTTCTTATTTTCTTATTTTTTTTCTTTTCCTCTTTTTGACGGTTGATTCTTTTAACCTTTTCACTAGCTAGTTAAACTTTACAACTCTCATAGTGCATTGTGTTTCAATCATGCTCTTCTCAAAGCAATATCTATCCTCTAAATCTCTCTTTGTTTTTCTCAAAGATATCTCTGCATTATTTTAGGCCCACTTAGCCATTATGCCTCTCACAAAATTTTGTGACTAATTGATATTTCAAGTCTCTCATTTCATTTCAAATTTCTTTTCTTTGTTTAGAACAACACAAAGCCTTGAGATAGTTCATATGCCATGATGTACTTTGAAGTGCTCAAGAGTTCTCAATCTTATTTATTCTTTACTTTTAATTTTCTCTTTCATTTCTTTTCTCTACGTCACTATCTCTTATTCTCTTTATGATTTTGACTGGCTAGGATCCGGGATTTTAAATCAACATGCATCTTATTTTTGCTCTTACTTTTACCTAGGTGCCCTTTCAGGTTTTCATCTTTGCGAGCTCTTTCTCTTTTTTATATCTCTTTCTTATTTTCTCTTTTTTTGTGCTCGCACTTTTGCCTAGGTGCCATTTCGGGTTTTCATCCTAGCGAGCTCTTTCTTTTCTCTTCTTTTTTTTTGAAAGAAGAAGTTCATTTAAAATATGTGACTACCATCAAGGATCAAGTTATGACTTTGGATTGGTTGGGCTTATCTTTTAGGCTTGATGTTTGAGAAAAGGGAATGGTGAGCAAGCTTCAAGAAGTTCCAAGTTCATCTTTTTAAAATTGAACAAGATCATATTTAAATTCTTAAAGTAAAGCTAATTAATTATCTACTCCTCTTTGGATTTGGCATAGAATTTTCTTTGATCACTTGAGGATCCTTTTCAATGGAAAGATTTATTAACAAAGTATTTTCCATGATCGTTTGAAAAAGAAAAGGTTTTGGGCGTAATGATCCATTCATTCACGACTTAGCACACTGAAACAAGCAAAATGAGATTTATTCAACTAGGATAGAAGGAGAATTACATCACTCGACTTGATAAAAACACTTGAAAATAAACTTGATAACAGACTGACTCGAAGACTCGACTGGACTTGACTTTTGACTCCTACTTGACATGACTCGATCATAAACCATACTAGACTAGATTCGATCTCAATTGGAGTGTCACAGATAATCTTCAATTTATTGGGTCCCCAAGAGAATCCACATTCGCTTCAACAACAGTATTTCCAAATACTATCACCTCACTATCATCATTTGAACCCTTAGGTTCATCACTCCCCAGTAGTGTGTGTCATAACTCCTTTCTCAATCAGGCTTCGAATTTCATGCTTCAATCTCATACAATGGCTAGTGTCATGACCCAACATCTGATGATAAGCACAATACTGGTAAATGTTATATCATTTTGCGATGGGGTCAGGCACGAGTTGTGGATCCAACTTTTTTAAGTATCCTTTCTCAATTGCCTATTCTAATGCCACACTAAATGGTATTCTGAATTCGACGATCTCTCCATGTCGACCCTGATTAGACCTTGACCGATTACCTTTTTGATAATGGCCCTTTCATTGAGGTTGTTGTACCAGAGTGTTAACATCGGATCCTGGCCTCACATATTTGTTTGCCTAATTCTCTCTTTTGATTACCCCTTCGCGGATAGCGTCTTCAATTCTCATCCCTACATCAAAAACCTCAGCAAAAGTGTTGATTGATTGGAACTTCATCTTTTCTTGGTAAACCGGTTGTAAATTTTTCATTAGCATTCTGATCTGGTCTTTTTCGGATGGCCTTTGAACCATTTTGGCTACTTTACCCCTCCATCAGCTTAAATACTCAGCAAATGATTCCTTCTACTCTTGTCGGGTGGTTTCTAGATCCCGGATTGTCACATCTATCTCCTGATTATACTCATATTGAGCCGCGAACAATTTGACCACTTCCTCCAAAATTCTCGTCTTGCTTGGTTCGAGTGTGAGGTACCATGCCAAGACGGCTCCTATCAAGGTCTACTGAAATAGGATGGTCATCATTATGGTGCTTAACCCACTAGACTGGAAGGCCCCAATACATATTTTGATGTGGCTACGAGGATTCCCTGTCCCGTCAAATTAATCGAAGATTGGCATTTTAAAATCTGTAGGCAATGTTTCACACACCCCCTCATACAACCCTTCTAACTCCAATAGGTAAGTATCAACTCCCTGAGCTTTACAGACCACCCTCTCAAGCTTCTCTACCTTTTTGGCCATTACCCTTTCTTTCTCAGCTTTTTCTTTTTTTATTTTCTCTCTTTTAGCTCGTGGTATTTCAGGCCTCTGCATTTCTGGATCATCATATCAATCCTCTTCTCTTGTACCCATGGGAGGACCAACGACTTGTGGATTTGCTGCATGTATCTCCCGTGTCATTGTTTCCACAATAGTCATCATGCGGTTCATATGTTTAGCTTGTTGTTCTACTATTGCCCTCAACTCTGCCACTTCCCTATGTTGGGTTTGTGTCCTCAAACCATTACTTTATGTATGAGACATTAGCATTATAATATATGGATATCAACTTTACATTTCGTTGTGTATGTTTCTTTCATGAGATGATTGTTTTATCCTTAAGTATCATAGTAAGCAATTCGTGTGTGTATGAGATACACACAAGTGAGATACGAATTACTATTCTTTGATACTTAGAATATGTCACAGTGGATGATGAGACTGGATACCTCATCAGGTCTACACTGTAGCATAATTAACTACCATTGGATGGAGTGATTAATCTCAATCACTAGAGTGTAGCTCTTAGTTGATATGCTAGTGCTTATAGTGCATTGACGGACCTGAGCTTTCCTATTGACGCTTAAGGCTGTCAACAGTCAATAGGAACTCATAACTTGTATAAGGTACGTGTTCTCAATCTTGAGATGATTATGAACACAGACTATGGATATGGCTGCTTTGACTTACCAATCAGTGAGGTCTATAGAAGATCAACACCTGGGTATCTTGGGTATGTCATGTCCATAGGGTTGTGAACATATATTGTCAAGATAGAATCTACCCTCTGATTCAGAGTAAGCATTCCCTTGAGAATGTCACCAAGTTGATTACTGAGTACTGCAGTCTTGTTGATAAGAGTTATCAACATGTTTGGTAATCATGAGTAGTGAATGGGACTCAAGGAATACAAGAAGTAATCATGATTCAGGTTGACAGTAACAGTTATCCGACTACCTGAATATGATTACGAATGCTGACGGTAGAGGGACATTAGTACACCATACAAGTCTAGTTATCGCTTCGGATATGTTCTTTTGCGTTGGAGTTCAGTTATCGTTTTATAGTGGAATAAACGTTAACTGACCAGTTAGTTAGTTTGCTGATCAAAGAGTTTGGTCATGGTAATTAACAAACTGGTCTGAGCCAACAATAAAGAGCCTAGGAGGTCCCACTCTTAGCTCCGCTAGGATGCTTGGAAAGACACTTGAGGAAGCTGTTAAGACAAGTTCGATCGATCGAAGTATGTTCGATCGATCGAAGTATGTTCGATCGATTGAAGTCAGCAGGTTCGATCGATCGAGAATGGTTCGATCGATCGAAGGTTCGATCGATCGAAGTCACTTCGATCGATCGAAGTCTAGGTCGGTTCTGGAAATCTATAAATAGGGCAGCTGCGTTCTGGAAGTAAGTGATCGTCATTTTTATACGCAGAAGCTGCAGAAACTATCATAGTCTTCCCAAAACCTTCCTATCCTCTCTATTAGGGTTCCCCACCAACCCTAGTCTTTCCGGCAGGCATCCGCAGGAGTCATAAGGGTGAAGATCATCTAGTGGAGGCTGCTGGAAGTTAAAGTTTCAGAATTGGGTTCAAGACACTAAGGTATAATTCTTGCACCCCCTTGTACGCATCTATGGAATTGACGAGTAGTAGATCCTGGAATACCAAAAGTTTTATAACTTAACCTATTTCCGCTGCGCGTTTAAACTGTAACTTTAAACCACTTATTCCTTCAATTGCGTATAATACATTGTTGCATGCACTTAAAACAAGTTTTCTAAAATGAAATATAGGCATTCAAACAATGCCTCTATCTCCCATGGCTCTATTTCCATAGATCCACCTTCTTGGTTTGGTCGCCTCCGGCTCCATCTTTATGGTCAACGGCTCCTTGCTCCATCTTCATGGAATTTCTAATTCTATTACATTGGACCTATGCTTCTTTTGAAGCTTACAATTTATCTAGAAAAAGGAAATAGCAAAAAGGAAATAAAAGGCTAGGGAAACCGGTGCGACTTTCCTTTTCGTAGGATTGAAGCCGCAGCGCCCTTTACATACGCCTTAAAACCAAACCATTAATAAATTACAACACCCTATTGTTAGTTTCTTATGACATTTCACTGTTGATGACTTCCTTCCTTCCTTCCTCACTAATCTCGATGTGGAATCTCTAAACCAAACTGAATTAGGCGCTATTTCGCCTACAATCACATTTTATTTTAATCAATTTTTGATTTTCAAAAGAAATTTGTTATTTATTATCTCCCCTCTTTCTTCATTACCATAGTATTTTCATACTTCTGTTTGATTTTATTTGTTGCAAATGCTTGGCGAAATATTCATGAATAATCCATATGTCACACAGATGCAATGCATGTGTGCGTGCATGCCTATTCTATATGCCAAAGAAAAGAAAATCCTAATCCTAACACATAAACACATAAGCATATAGAATCCTCAACCATGTCAAGTGCGTTAACTTGTCCTTTCATAGTGGTCCTTGCCACTTTTTCCATGGTTGGATATTTTTTGGAAAATTTTGAGATTCACTAGAAAAACAATCCCCGAACATTATGATATTTTTGAAAAAATGGGATGTGAAAAATATCTTTCAACAAAATGTGATTGGGTTAAAATTTTGTTTTGTAATTCATTTGAAAAACCATTTCTTTAAAAGAGGAGATCTCTCAAAAATAACTCTTAAGAATTTTGGATTTTTCCTTTGAAGGTGAGAGTGTGAAAATATATCTCAACAAGGGTTGACTTGGAATTTTAATCAAAAGGCAATTCCCAAAGATTTTTGAAATAGTAATTTTGAAGAATTTGGAATAACGATGGCAAAAAAAATCCATTTGCTTTAAAGTTGGATTTAAAATTCCTTGGGTAGAAGGATCAAATGATCAGTTATCAACGTACTTTTCATGAATTCAGATGCATACAAGGTCAAACGAGATATAAGAACTGTAACCTTATAATTAAGAACCGGCATGTTCCTAAATGTCACGAGACATAAAGAGGAATTGCTAAAAGGTGATTAAAAGGTTACATATTTTACATCGAGCAAACATCATCATCATCTCAAATAATCCCTTCTGAGCATACAAATCTCCCTAGCACATAGTCCTAATTTAAGAATTGATTCCCTAAATTTAAAGGTTCTATAGAAGCTATCATGCAAATGCCGGGTTTTGGTCAAATAAGGGACCCTTGATACACATCCGATAGGATTCTTTATATACCAAAACATGATACAAGATCAAGGGTGATCACACAGTCCCATGATAACTTGATCGACCGGGTTACCCTGGGCCTCCAAGGTCATAGTTTCGTGCAATCGACTGGCTAGACATACAAGTGCAATGCAACGGGAACACAAAAATTAATTAATTTGATTAAAAGGATGCTTTCAAGTCTAATCCTTGAGTGAACCTAAAATCAGAATTCTGGTCTGCGAACTCAAGTTAGGAAAGAATAGTGACTCTCCAGAGATTTTGGGCTCGATCCCCAGCAGAGTCACCAGATTGTGGATATCGTAGTTTTACCCACGCTTTTTAAAGTTTTTTCAAATTTCAAATTCAAATACGAGTCGCCACTTAATTTTTTAAAGGAGAATTAATAAAACATTTAAAAGCAAACTGATCTTTTAGAAAACTAGAGATTTCTAGATGGAATGAGAGGGGAAGGAGCCTGGCGGACTAAAACACCCCCTCTCATCCTATCTCGTGATAGGCCTCTACTCAACATCCTTTTTAATCGAATTTTTAATCTAAGCATGCCCTCAACTAATACATAGATATATATACATAGCACAAACATGTCAAAAAGGGTGCAAAATTGCTAACGATAAAATAGCATCCAAAACCATATAATTCAATTAACAAGCAATATGATGTGCAATAGGGAACAAGCAAACTTACCCGGGATCCAGCTGCGAAGGGAAACGTGCAATGCACACAAATAAAAGAAAATCCTATAAAAAGAGTCTCTAACACATGTATGTACACAAGGCAACCCTAATCTAAGGTGTCGCGCATGAAGTTGAAAATCAATGAAATCAAGAAGTAATAATAAACTAGAGAAGGGTTAAGAAATTGTACCTCAAAAAGTGCTACAAAACAAGGGTTAGCCATATGCTATAAACATGATAGAATATCAAATAATTATTCCTAAGCTTCTAGCTTAAATCTATCAAGTAGAGAAGGAATCGACATAACTATGAATTCCTTTCAACTAGTTAGAAACATAGCACCGCTATAGATATACAAGTCTCAACTAGGAGCCAATGTAATGTCCATATAGAGATGATATAATTCCAACATAGTCATAAGGAACCCATGATTATGAGCAACAAGGTTAAATTGAGTATAACTTAAACCAAGGATTAGCCCTAATTCCAAGCACCAACATACATGAATGAATGCATGGACATGAACAAGAATGAGCTATGAATTAATCATTGATTTGGAACATTTACCTCTGGGTTTAAGTCCCATTATTTATTATTAAAACATGGTTTGAGCCCTAGGTCAGGAAAAGGTCATTTGGATCATCCTTTACAAAGTTTATCAAAAACTGTAACAAAATTTAGGAATTACAGAGAGCAGATTAGACATTCAAAAAAAAAAAAAAACATACTTCCAATGGTTGGATCTTAATGATTTTTTGATATGACGTGTCTCTATGAGTCTAGTTTCTAACCCAAAAAAAAAATCAAAAATCAAACGGTTCAATCTCTGGGAATTGAGTAAAAACTAGGCATCACTCAGAAATTTAGAACTCTATGTCAAGAGTTTTTGTATGATTTTTCTAAAAATAACAAATAAATCCAAATGACTTCATTCGTTTTAGGGGATCTTATTAACACATTTAACTTCCTGGAAAAATTTATTTGAAGTCAAGAAAACATGATTAAGATTCTGATCTACTAAGTTTAAAATGGACTTGTTGTTCTGAAATGTTGGACAGATAGTAACTAATTCACAAACAATAAGACCAAATCATCCCAAATATAAAATCTATTCAACAAAAAATCTAGTGATGCATATATGAGTTATGGACACTCTACAATTGGTCTCATTCAATTCCAATTGATCATGATTTAATGAAAAATCCTTGATCACGGATTGTAATTGAAATCACTGTACCATAGATGAATTAAAATCCGTAACTTAAACCAAACTTGATCTATAATTCCATGGAGAATATAGATCAAGTATGATGTAACTAACACAATGATACTCACTTATTATGAAGATCCATGGATTTAGCCTTCAGGGAACCCCATTATAAATCTCATGACAGAAATGGGTCCTAAGGTCTTACTCAACCTCATGAATGAACCTAGAACACTTGGATTCACTTGAATTCAACTATCAAATTATGAAAGTCTAGATCTAATTCCTCTCTCAAACATATGAGCCTTGAGGAATAGGAGTTTACTTCATTCAAGTCTCCTCTCAAGTTAATGGTCCTTGGAGACTAATTATGACCAAATCCACATGAACTCCAATGAAATATGAAGGGGATTCCATGATGTTTTAAATTAGAAGACCCAAATTATAAGTCAAAACTTGGATCCACTAATCATGTATGGATATAGCCATAAACAACCTTAATTCCCATATAAATCACAGGATCATAGAGAATTAAAGGATCAAACTCAATGGAATCCAATGAGATATTGAAGATCTCAGGGACTTCAAGAGAAGAAAATCAACAAAGGGAAATGAAATCAAAGCTTGTTTGATGATCCAACTTGTTTGATCTTAAAAGACAAAGTTCATTTAGATCCAAATCAATGAAAGCAAATGAAAAATTCAATCACAATTCTTAGTGGTGTGTGAAGAAGGAGATGGAGAAGAGACATTTTGAAAATGTGTAAAAGTCCTAGATCTATGAATTGTGATTGAATTATGTATAATAAGTATAACAATAAGGATTTAACCTCTAGATCTTATAAAGATTTGATTGATTTGGAGAGATCTAAGCCTTACAAGCAATGCTCTTCTTCTTCTTCTTCCTTGAAGCTTCAAGGTTCTTCAATGGAGATTTGAGGAATTTGGGTGAATTGGGTAAGATTTCTCTAGTGTTTTTTTAGTTTCTCTCTCTATATTTATCTAAGAACAAACTCAATCTTCAAAATTTAGCTTTTCTCTTTAAGATTCAAATCTCATCCTCTAGATTCAATTCTCTAACCCCTCAAAATGAGAGAAAATGGGTTTTTTTATAGACTTTCCTTTTCTTAGGGGCTAAGATAAGGGTAGATAGGTCAATTAGGGATGGTGGGAGCATGGTTTGCATGACCTAAGAGTAGTAAACACGTACATAAAAAACGATATCATTTGGTGTATTCATTTGATCAAAGATTGAAAAGGATGTTTGGCTTAAAATGCAATTTAGCCCAGACCGACACTCAATGAAGATGAGGTGGCACTCAGTGAGTGTCGAGCGGCACTCAGCGAGTGCCGCAGTGGCATTCGCTAACTGCCATTCGGGCACTCTGAATGCCGCTGCACAGTAGCTCAGCACTATTCACAGCAATTCAGCACCTTAATTTCATTTCATGTCATGTCATTTAATTTATGTATTTACTTAAGACATTAAATGTAATTAAGGAAATACCCCCTATTTGGATTCAATAAAATATCTAAAAAATCAAATTCCTTAAGGAAAAAAGTCAACTCTCCCTCCGAAGGCAAAATTTCTAATTTCCTGCACAATTCTTCTTAAAGACCTTTCAATTTCTCAATGTTCCCTTTTTGAGAAATTTTGCCCCCTTTTTGACCCGTTGACTTTTCACTAGTCAACTGTTGACTTTTGATTACTTTTTTGGGGTTCATGCTAAATTTTTCTCCTTTTGAAAATGGTTTTAAGATATTCTGAGAACATTGTCGTGTTCCTATATGTGTTCAAAACCCATGGTCTACAAGGTGACGGGTAAATGAGAATTTTGGTCTTTTTGGTTGAAAAGGGCGATTTTGGACCGAGATTCTTCTTAGAAGAGAATCAGATTGCTTGTAAGAGTCTTGATTCTGACGAGACATATTCATCATTGATCTTCAGAGGTAAATCCCCCTAAGTTTAAGAGTTCGGTCAAAATTGGGGTGTCTACAGTTTGCCCCTCTTCGGTAGAGCTTGTGAAGCAGCACGTATCACAATTGAATGTCGAAGCCTGTGTGAAGACAAGCCTTTGACCGGGCTATTGAACTTAGGTAAAAATGAAATGCAATACAAAAACATTCGCGAAGATGGTCGGTGATGGTCGTGCTTAGCGGTGAGCTGCCTTCGTATCCCAACGAGAATCAGACCAGAGCGTAGTGCAGGCAAGGATTAACACATAAGCACAAATAATCACCTATATACATACACCTATCCTATCGTCATGCACGTGCTAATGAATAATGACTGTCAATTCAATTCCATGCTTCATGCTATGTAGATGCGAAGATCAAAGATCATGCACTTTTTGGTGATATGAATGCATTCTATGCCTTACACCGATATGAATTGCCTCAACCTAGATGACTTCAACAAGGATTTGCCTAAATCCAGAGGACTGCAATGAATTTTCCTTAATCTAAAGGACTTCAATTGGGATTTGCCTCAATCTAGAAGATTCCAGCAAAGATTTCCATTAAGGGCTAATATCGACCAAAAGATGCTGCCATCGAGGACTAACGCAAGTTCAAAAAGATTGCCATTGAGGCCTAAAAGAGATCACCATTGAGGACTAACACAAATGATACTGCCATTGAGGACTAACAAGTTGCCATAGAGACCTAACAGAGATTGCCTTTGCGGACTAACGAGGATTGCCATTGAGGCCTAAAAGAGATCGCCATTGAGGACTAACACAAATGATATTGCCATTGAGGAGTAACAGGGATTGCCATTGAGGACTAATGGGGATTGAGATTTCAATTGAGGACTAATATAGATGACATTGAGGACTAATGCAGATGCCATTGAGGACTAACACAAATTATGCTGCCATTGAGGATTAATGCAAGGTTTCCATTGAGGACTAATACCGATGATGCTGCCATTAAGGACTAATATAGATGCCATTGAGGACGAATACAAATGATGCTGCCATTGAGGACTAATACAAGGTTGCCATTGAGGACTAATACCGATGATGCTGCCATTGAGGACTAATGGAGATGCCATTGAGGACTAACACAAATGATGCTGCCATTGAGGACTAATACCAATGATGCTGCCATTGAGGACTAATACCAATGATGCTGCCATTGAGGACTAATGCAAGATTGTCATTGAGGACTAACGCTTATGATAGAAAAGTTTCCATTAAGGACTAACGCTTAGAAAAGGAAAGCTTCCATTGAGGACTAATGCTTATGAAGAGAAGCTGCCATTGAGGACTAACGCTTCGGAAGAGAAGCTGCCATTGAGAACTAATGTTTATGAGATAAGCTGCCATTGAGGACTAATGCTTATGAAGAGAAGTTGCCATTGAGGACTAATGCTTAGGAAGGGAAGCTGGCATTAAGGACTAATGCTTATGAAGATAAGCTGCCATTGAGGACTAATGTTTAGGAAGGGAAGCTGCCATTGAGGACTAATGCTTATGAAGAGAAGCTGCCATTGAAGACTAATGCTTAAGAAGGGAAGCTGGCATTGAGGACTAATGCTTATGAAGATAAGCTACCATTGAGGACTAATGCTTGGGAAGGGAAGCTACCATTTAGGACTAATGCTTTTGAAGAGAAGCTGCCATTGAGGACTAATGTGAAGGGAAGCTGCCATTGAGGACTAATGCATATGAAGAGAAGCTGCTATTGAGGACTAAAGCTTAGGAAGGGAAGCTGTCATTAAGGACTAATGCTTATGAAGAGAAGCTACCATTGAGGACTAACGCTTAGAAAAGAGAAGCTGCCATTGATGACTAATGCTTAGGAAAGGGAAGCTGCTTTTGAGGACTACTGCTTATGAAGAGAAGCTGCCATTGAGGACTAACGCTTAGGATAGGAAGCTGCCATTAAGGACTAATGCTTATGAAGAGAAGCTGCCATTGAGGACTAATGCTTAGTAAGGGAAACTGTGGACAATGCTTATGAAGAGAAGCTGCTGACACGAGAATTTTTCTGTGTGCACTTGTGTTCTATACCCAAGTATAGGTAATCGTGCAAGTAGTAGTCTGGTTAAGTCCAGGTCGATCCCACAGGGAAGGTGTTAAACTAAAAAAACTAGATTAATCTCTAAAAGGAAAACAAAAATCAATACTTTAAAGGGATGTAGAACACGAAGTTCCACAATTTATCAACTACTAAAGATAAAGCTATTAAACTAACTTAATCTAACAACTAACTAACAATTTAAAACGATATTTTAAAACGTGTTTCTTTCTTAATAAAAGGGAATGTTGGGATTACACGAATTCACCGTGACCTAGCCATCTACCATGCAGTTACGTTGAAGCTCAATGGAGCACATTCTCTACAATATTCCGTATTTATATAAAGGTAAAGAATCCATAGTCCTCATGACCGGGACTATGTCATCATAGTTAAATTTGAAATACATAAAAGTGGTTTAAAATAATAGTTAAGACTCGCACCTACAGTGGTGTTAGCATTGAGGGTGGTTTGCAAAATATACTGAAGAAAAATGCCTCAAGGCTTTAAGTTTACAGACAGACTGCTTTGACAAACTAAGCATTTGGGGACAGTTTGATAACAAATCAGTAAAGCAGAAAGTCTAGGAATACTGCATAGGATGTTCTCAGGAATCAGAGAGTTCGATCGATTGACACGCTTTCGATCGATCGAACATCTTCATCCCTCGATCGATCGAACTGACTTCGATCGATTGACAATGTCTCTGTTCCGATCGATCGAACTAACTTTGATCGATCAAACACATTAATCATTCTGCTGCATGGCAGAGGCTTAAGATCACGGTTTCATCATGATCTCCCAACCTGGGGACTACTCAGACATAGTCTGGAGTAGCACAGAGTTATTTTTAACGTAAAGATTCATTAAGGATGCATTTGTTTGTGATTTAATCATGAAAATTATAAAAACTAATGGTGTAAATTTATCTAGCATACAAACTACGTGATAACTGATTATATTGCTCTATACTACGTGCAGAATATAAATAAACAATAAAGGAGTAACCTGGAATGAAGAACTATTGTTAAACGAAGGGAATCCAAGTTACAATACCAAAAGTCTTTGAAAAACCTACAAAACAATGGAGAAAACTCTTTATCTCTATATAAAACTGATGAAAAAGTAATGTGGGCGTCCGTTTTTCCGTGAATACAACTTATATATATAGAAAACCTAAAGCTAGGGTTTTAACCAATGTCCCCGCAGCGTGCGCGTATGTTCTGATAAAAAGCCATGTTCCATCAATCGAACATATCTCGATCGATTGAACTTCTGGGATCTTCGATCGCTCGAACTCAAGTCAATCGATCAAAATCTCGATCACTCGAACCCTCTTCGATCGCTTGAACTCTGTGCTTCAGCTTTGAAATGTCTTCTTTGCAACCCATCACTTCCTTTTATCGTTATCTTCCAATTCTCCACACTGCAACGGTAATCTGCACACATAACCACTAAAACAATACCACTTATCATAGATTAATCATATTATATAAAAACTGGCATTGTGATTCAAATTGCAGATAAACAGGGAAATTGTAAACTAATTTAGTGTATTTTCTTCTTTTAGCGCGGTTGTATTTTACAAATACCCCCGCTTGTCACAACCCCCAACTAGTGATTTGCTAGTCCCTAGCAATAGAGCAAAAATAAAAACAAGCCAACCTAATACTACAGTGATTAAAATAAAACACATGAAAACCAAAATGAACTAAAATAAAAAGAAACTACCTAACTCACTTTTGCAGGAATCGCGGTTGCATTTAGCAAATGCAACAAGCTGTTAAACCCTTAGGTTTCCCCTAATGGACGAGTGTTGTCTCGTGAGGGTTTGCAGTGAATCTACCCACAAAATTCTCTGATTTTAAGCTCAAAAAGATATAGAATAACTTGTAAACACTCCCTTCTATTCAACTATTAATTTAGCTCTACAAAACATATCATCCTCATTCAAACCATGAAAGAAATACACATGTTCTGCATGTCACCAAAAAAGAACAACATATGCATCACATCCATGCATCCTGTGTGTGTGAGATTAACAGCTATACATCAAACTTTATTTAGAGTTGTTTAAACTATCATACTCTCAGAACTTGTAGTTTTAACTCAATTCTCACATGGTTACACACTCAAAAATGAATATCCCTCAGAAACTTGGGTAATAATGATCACACATGGTATGAAAGCTTTGATAGGAGTGATTTTTCGGATACTAATGCTTTCATACTCAACTCTATAAAAGACGAACATTTAGAGTGTATAGTCTCGCAAACGGAATACTACTTACTAGAGGAGCGAAATACCGTAGATAACTCAATTTACACGTTCGTGGTTAAACTAAGTTGTTGAAAATCATTAAGGCTTGGACTTGACGGTTTTTATTTAGTAGGGTAGAAATTAGAGGGGTAAGAAATTGCACATTTTTAGCATGTGATTGTGTTCAGTAATTTATTCTTCACTTCAATCCAACCATCCTTTCCATTTAATATATATTATCTATATATATATATAAAAATTTTTAACCTGGATTTTCTCCTTCCCTTTCTTTTCTTTTATGCAGCCCTTCCCACTACTGCTCCTTCCTCATACTTCAATTGAATCACATTGGGTGTACAATGGGGTGTATTAAAGTCAAAGTATAAAATTAGGAATTTGAGATTTCATAATAGATTCGGCATTATTTACTAAGTGTGGGGTTGAGAACAATGCATATTCTGGAATATCAATACAGGTATATGGAAAGGTAAGGAGCAAATAGCGATGGCTTAAATCATTTTCTCAACTTCTTAATTTTTTTTTCACGTCAATGTTCATTGAGTTTAGTTGGTAAATCCTGAATGTTCTCCTTTACTAAGAAGCCAAAATGAAGAATCAGAGACTATTCAACGAATTCAATAAGCTTATTCAATAAGAACAATTTGAATTTGATGTGATAATTCCCTCAAGATTGAAGATTGGCTTCAAAAGCTCACTAAGGGACTAGTTTCCACTACTTTATTCCTTAAAGTACGAAAGTCATATTTACTCTTATTTTAAGTTTTCTGCATAGCTATTAACATGTGCAAATGATTTGGATACAAAAATGGTCAACATATGCATTCATCCTAGAGAAACTAGAAAAACGCATGAACTTAATTCATAAAAGGATGAGAATAAAATGGTTGTGTCATTGCTTGATAACAGCTAAATAGGAGTGAATATTCAGAGTTATTCTACCAATTTAATTCAAACCTTGCTCAATTGTTGGAAAATTTTAATTTTTTTAACATTTTTAAATTTTTCTTAACTTCACAAATTCAAGCTCGAGATTGTATGACATTTGCAATAAAGTGATCCAGATTGCTATGTATAAATATGCACAGGTGATTATCTATCTACCTCCCACCCCCAACTGAAAATAACAATGTCCTCAAAAGTTGATTTTCAAATATAGATAGAGAGATAGCACCTGTCAAAGCATAGTAATAACCGCAAGAGTAACAACCTATAAAGAAAGCATACAAACTCCAAATAGGCAGGATCAAAGAGATATGAAATATAGAGCATGGAATCCATACATAAAACATAACTCATCACTGGAAAGATAATAAAGAGAAAGAACATAACAGTGATAATATACTCCATACAAACTAAAATCCACTATATCCAACACCAACCAACCCACCAAAAACCAATCAACAATATCCAAAAGTCCACATATCCCACCAAACCATAAGAAGAAAAGAAAAAACATGAGAGAGAAGAATACAGTCACTAGCAACCAAAACCACCCAACATCCAAAAACACTGATCGACCATAAGCTATACATCGTCAGCGACGTCCGATAATATCTTGATCAGCGCAGCTGGAACATCCCCATCACCACCCTAGTCCACAATAGTGGTCGTAGCCGGGACACTCTCTGTCGTAGTAGCTGGTGTAGATAATGGTATGTCAGCCATGACATGAGGAGGTGAAAGTGGTATCTCAGTAGAAAGCGGCGTCGCAGAAGTGGATGGAGTTGCAGACTCACTCGGTGCAGGTGGAGCTGAAGAAGTAGAGAGAGCGGTAGGATCAGGAACAGGAATAGATGGGCCAGTGGTGTATGATGGAATATCAGAAGTGGTAAGTGGGACGGTAGACGCAGCGGGAACAGCTGTAGGTGGATCGCTGGGGTTGGTGCAGAAGCGGTGTGAACTAACTGATCGACTCCGATCTGGATCAAGATGGCCTCCAGTAAAGTCGTCACCTGATCTACCTTGCCCTCGAGTCTAATTCGGGCCTCCCTCTCCTCCAGTAGTAACCCGTGAATAGTCGGCAGAGGCGCAGAAGAAGACTCTCCCTGGGCATGAGCCTGAGATCTCTGTCTCAGCTCAAATCTCGCAACCTCCTCAATAGGGTCCATCTCCTCCTCAGACTCATGCTCCTCAGCCTCTGTGGGCGTCCCAGAAGCAGCACCCTCCATATCAGTGCCTCCTCATCTTCTGCTCTTCTCGCCAACCTTAGCCTTTCCTTTACCTCGCCTCTTTCTCTTTTGTACATAAGACCGGCGGGAAGCTATCTCTCCAAAACGACTACAAGACTGGGCAGTCGCATCACTCGCCAACGGAAGGAGACCTGCCTGCTCAATAACCCGATGAATGGCCCAAGCACCCTTCAAGTGCTTCTTGGCCTGAACGTATCATGTAGGGTGCCTCATGAAGTCAATGTAAAGGCGAGGCAAATAGACCGGCTTCCTTATCCCGATCGCATATAACACACGTGCGTACCATGCTGCAATCTTCTCCCGATAAGATGTCACTAAGAGGCAATTGCTGAGGGCGAGGTGTAGCATATAATAATTATCTGTGAGGTAGAAGTCAGCAATAAGGGCCTCGTCATCCCAACCCGGAAGAGCACCCCCAGTGATCTCTTTGATAATAATAGTCGGTGAGAGTAGCGGTGTGTCAGCACGGTGTGGACAAACACAGTCAGGTACCTCGGCTACCCCTAAAGCAGCAGAGATAGTGGCCGGACTAAAAATGATCTCTCGACCTCAGAAAAATGATCGTAGTGTGAATGGAGCAGCCGGATCCCTGACCATCGTCGCACATGCCTCCCTAATCCAAGATAGATTAGCGTGCTTTGGCTGGGAGAGGAGCTCATACCACTGCGGCATAGCGTGTATCAGGGCAAGATACCAAGGAGTGAAAAGCCATGTTGTCTCGAGTGGTCGCTCGAGCATAACCTTCCAAGACTGGAAGTATCTAGTGAACCACACCCGGTCTTCCTCATTTCTGAACCCGTGATCGGGTATAGGGTCGGGTATGGTTAGGTCAAGCGGCTTGGACTTGTGATACCCTGTGATAGGGTTCATTGTAAAGCCCTGAAACCGAAGAAACAAACAGGAAAAATAGAAAAGAAAAAAAACTGCTGCACTTCGATCGATCGAAGGACATTCGATCGATTGAGAAAATCGCCAAATCGATCGCTTGAGCTATGTTCGATCGATCGAGAAGAGGGCTGGTCTCGATCGCTCGAGACCAGTTCGATCGATCGAACACAGCGAAGTGGCAGCGACGATTAACGAGAATGGGAAATGCCCGTAAACATAAAAATTTAAGAAAATAAACATAAAAAAAAAGATTAATACCAATTGGGGGCACCCCCAATACAATTCTAATGAAAAGAAAGACACGGGGGGGGGTGAACCAAGACCTCACCTCGAGATACGCACGACAAGGGGGATGAGGAGGTTGAAGATGATGATCCGAGAGGTCCAGTTCTCTTCAAGTGATGTGGTTGTGCATGGGGGTCCAAAAACCGCGAGATTCTCCTCTGTCTCCGATCGCTCAAATGTGAGAGAGAGAGTGAGAAACTGAGAAAGTGTGTCGACGACGCCTCATTTAAATACAGGTCTTGATCGATCGAGAAAGTGTGATCGATCGAACATTCGATCGATTGAGACCTGTTAAAGTGCTTGAAGAATGGATGAGCTCGATCGATCGAACATGGAAATCCTACACTACCATTGAAATGAAAGAATATACACCCCCAACTAACCAATATTGTTTTGGACATACAAGAAAGTGATAAAAATAGTTCATTGACAGGACATGTAAGCCAAAAAGTCATCATCAAAATAGAAAATTGCAAATATTTTATAGATAGAACAATATATTAGCATCCATTTGCAACATTATTGCCCCCAACATGGCATTTAAGACCTTACTGATAAAGAAAAACAAAACAAAACTGAAACTAATAAAACTTTGTCTAGGAATGCACTTCAATTGATGAAAGAAAAATGAAATGACATAACACAATTGAAGTGAAGCACTATTCTTCAAGTATGAAGATTTCTTCTTCCACAACTTCTGTCTCCGCCAAAGCTTCGAATGTGGGGTCCAAATTTGATGATTCCCTTTTCCAGAACAGTCAAAAAGCATCCAGGGCATCATTGAGCAAGTCTGAACTCTCCAAAGAATTGGTCGTGCATGCAAGAGGTGAACCGGATGGAGATAGTGATAACGGTGTGTGAGTTCCCAACGGACTCTCTTCTTGCGGCGGAGTACCCGGAGACCTTATGTATGGTCCAATTTTGTGGAACAACTGATGTGGAAAGAACAGCGGCTGTATCATTGATTCATAGTGACACCCCTGACAAAGGAAAAACAAACGAGCACAAAAAGAAAGAAAGAAATTAAATAGACAAATGAAAGAACTAAAGGAATACACAAAACTGGGAATGTGACCAAGAATTAACCTCACTATTGGCCTGATATCACCAGGTGCACTAGCAGGTAGAGGGCATTGAAGCCAGAACAACAAATAACTCAAGTGCACATACATGTAGGGAACCACTTGGATGACAAGAAAGTCATCAACGTATGTGAATACAGCATTATGGAGTTCTGGCACCACATCATGTAAGTCCTCTTCTTCCCACGGTTCCCACGTTGAATCATTCTCCCACTGGTCCATCAGAGCATCATCGACTTCCCAAACAGCATATCCCTCTGGTTCTCCCTCCTCTTCAGGAAATTCCATGTGCTCAAAAGGATTGATCTGGAGGAGAGCAGGGTTGTATGGGATGTATCCGTGGGTTAAGTCAACAACATCTTCTGCCCCTGGCCCTTGGTATGGAGATAAGCAGAATGCTATTTCATCAGCAGTCCACGGGGGGTTATGATATTCAGAATCATCCCATGACCCAATTAAGTGGACATCATCATCTCGCATGTTGAACAACCTACAGGAGATAGATAAAAATGTAATAGCAGGTTAAGATCGAGGTCACACTCAAAAATAGATAAACAAAAGAATAAAACAAAATGAAAAGTAGTAAAAGAAAGAGTACAACAACATTGTGAAAACACACTTGAGCGTTCTAGGTCGAGGCATAGTCAGGCTCATCCAGTTGGATGTGCTCGACCTCGGGTTAGAAATCCTTTAAGAACAGTTTTAATCATTGGCCATTGACCTTGAAACTTCCTTCGTTCTTAGGATTAAATAACTCGACGGCCCCATGTGGAAAGACAAATTTGACTATGAAGGGTCTTGTCCACCGAGATCGGAGTTTTCCTGGGAAGAGATGAAGGCGTGAATCGTAAAATAAAATTTTCTGTCCCGGCTCGAAAGATTTTTGAAAAATCATTCTATCATGGCGAGCCTTCAACCTTTCCTTGTAGAGTTTAGCATTGTCGTATGCATCTCGGCGAATTTCTTCCAGTTCAGCCAACTGGAGTTTCCGGAGATGACCTCTCTCTTTAATGTCAAAGTTTAATGAGCGTGTCCCCCAATATGCTTTGTGCTCGATTTTGACGGGAAGGTGACATGCCTTACCATACACTAACCTATACGGGGACATCCCCAGATTTGTCTTGTAGGCAGTACGGTATGCCCAAAGAGCATCAACCAGTTTATAAGCCCAGTCTTTTCTGTTGAAACTAACCGTCTTTTTTAATATATGCTTGATTTCACGATTAGCCAACTCTGCCTGCCCATTTGTTTGTGGGTGGTAGGCTAGAGCGATCATGTGGTTCACCCCATATTTCCTGAGTAGTGACTCCAAAGGCCTATTGCAAAAGTGTTTGCCTTGGTAACTTATTAGTGCTTTTGGGGTCCCGAAACGCGATAGGATGTTTTCCTTAAGGAAGGACATTATAGTTTTGTGGTCATTGCGTCTCGTCGGTATCGCTTCTACCCATTTTGATATATATTCCACAGCCAGGAGTATATATTCACAGTTGTTAGATTTAGGAAACGGGCCCATAAAGTCTATTCCCCAACAATCGAATATTTCAATTATGATAATAGGGGTTAAGGGCATAGAGTTCCTTTTCGAAATTGTACCAAGCTTTTGACATTGTTGGCACGATTTACAAAAAGCATATGCATCTTTGGACACGGTAGGCCAATAGAAGCCGCTGTGTAGGACTTTATGTGTAGTCTTTTGGGAGGCAAAATGGCCACCGCAGGCTTCAGAATGACAGGAGGCCAAAATTACAGTTATGTCCTCATTCGAAATGCAACGTCTGATGACCTGATTAGCATAATACTTAAATAAGTAGGGGTCATCAAAAAAGAAATGACGTGCGAACGAAAGGAACCTTTTCTTGTCCTGATTTGACCAATGACTTGGGGTCTCTCCTGTAACAAGGTAATTTATTATATCTGCGTACCAAGGCAAACTGGAAACAGCCATCAGTTGCTCGTCAGGGAATTCATCTTTTATTGGTACGGGCTCAGTGTTATCAGTAAATGTCGACCGAGATAAATGATCGGCGACCACATTCTCTACTCCCTTTTTATCCTTGATAGTGATATCAAATTCCTGGAGTAGGAGTATCCAGCGGATGAGCCTCTGTTTCGCGTCCTTCTTAGATAGCAGGTACTTAAGGGCCGAGTGGTCTGTAAAACAGACTATTGGGGACCCTATTAGATAAGACCTGAATTTGTCTAGAGCAAAAACTATTGCCAATAGCTCTTTCTCAGTAGTCGTATAATTTATTTGAGTTTCGTTAAGTGTTCGGCTGGCATAGTATATTACATAAGGCTTATTGTCCTTCCTCTGTCCTAGAACTGCGCCAATGGCATAGTCGCTAGCATTGCACATTAACTCAAAAGGCAAACTCCATTCGGGTGCCTATATTATCGGTGCGGAGGTAAGGTGTTCTTTTAGTGCGTCAAAAGATGTTTAACAATTTTTTGACCATTCGAATGGCATGTCTTTTAGCCAACAGTTGACACAGTGGGCGATAGTTTGAATGCCAGTTGGGTGACAGTTAATATGCCAGCTGGGCAACAGTTAATGTGCCAATTGGGTGATAGTTTGAGTGCCAATTGGGTGACAGTTAATGTGCCTGTTGGGCGATAGTTTGAGTGCCAGTTGGACGACAGTTAACGTGTCAGTTGGGCGACAGTCAGCGTGCCAGTAGGGCAATAGTAACAGGGCGACAGTCAGAGTTCCAGTCTGGCGATGGATAGGTGAGAAAAAGATAGTGACGAGAATGTATTGATGAGTGATACGTTTAGTTCTGATAAAGATTACGAGTTCATTGTTCAGGTCAAGGATTCAGCATCCCGACGCGAAGGTAATTGCAAGGGTCATGCATTGACACGCACGAGCATGTTAACGTAGGGAGAATGTATTCTATGATGAAATGCGATTATATGCTTACTTGTTTACATGTCATTGTTGAGACCTCTGCTATGCCCGTAAAAGAATGTGTCTTTTGATAAGAGATTAACCGTATCCTAAGATACAGAACAATAACGTGAGTGGAGAGATATTTGTATTTATTGATTATTGTGTGGTTGGGCTCTCACTCAGCTTTGTTCCAAAGCTGACGGCATGTTACGCCCTTGACATTCTTATGTCCAGAGTGATGCAGGTTTTGTTAAAAGGGAGGTGAGCTCAGGAAGCAGTGCTAAGGAGCTAAGGAGGATAGAGCTAGGCTGGAGATTGAAGATAGTTATTTCAGTTGTTTCTTATGTTTAAGTTTATGTAACAAGTGTAGGATTGTCCGTTTTGTAATAGGCTGAATGTTATCATAACTTGTATTTTGGTTTCCGCTGCTATATTCATATTCAGTTAAGTTTAAAGTTATGTTTATACTCTAGCATTGCCGTTATGAATGTTGTGCGGAGTTAGAAGGGCAAAACGGTTAATCAACCAATCACGTGTCTACGAACCCATAAAGGAAAATTTTGATTTTCCCTATTTTTGGCTTACTCCGGGGCGTGACAGCTTTTCACTCTCTCCTCTTTTTTCTATCTCCCTCTCTTCTCTCCTTTTCTTTCTGCTCTTCCTCTTTTCCTCTTCCTTCTGTCTCTCTCATCTTCCTCTTGACAGTGTGCGTATATGTTTATGTATAGTATATGTGTGTGTATATATATATGAGAGTGTGGTGTATATATATATTTCACTCTGTGTGGGCCAATAACCATATACATACACACACACACAAAACACTCATATATATAGGAAAGGGAAGAGAAGGATACAGGTGGCAGTCCTTGCATAAACCCGGGGATAAAGATCAGAGCACTTTTAATCGATTAAAATTATTCAATTGATTGAAAATAGGTGGCAATGGTTCAATCGATTGATAATGGTTTAATTGATTATAAAGAGTTACAATCATTGCATTTATGTCGGTATCATGCCGACAGGGTTTTAATTGATTATAATGGGTTTGATCGATTAAAAAAACATCATGTCAATTTATTAAGAGATATTCAATCAAATGAGGAAGACACTAAGTCAATCGATTGAGATGATGGCCAATGGATTGAGACACAAATTTACCAACAGAAGGGTAAGGATTATACAGATGTTCTAGAAGTGATACCAAGTCTTATACATAAATGTACATACGAAATTATAGGGTATTACATCATCCACCACTTATTAAAAGATTTTGTCCTCAAAATATGAAGTAGCAGGGTTCAAAATAAAAATGAAACTTTTCATGCATCACTGGCTCTAGCTCCTATGAAGATTCTCCTTCATCATAGTGTTTTCACTAGATCTTGACCAACGAAATCTCCTTGTTTTGGAGCTTCTTGATTCCTCAATCCATGATCTGCACTGGTCCTTCGTTGAAAGTCATGTTCTCATTGACTTCTATATCCTTGAAGTTGATCTCGCGCGCTGGATTGTGGGCACACATCCCTAACATACTAATGTGGAAGGTGTTGTGCACTCTTGACATCTTCTGTGGTAATGCCAGTCTATAGGCAACCTTTCCAACGCATTCCAGGTTTTTGAACGATCCTATGAATTGAGGCAATATCTTACTTCTCTTCTGACGAAATCTCACAATTCCTCAAACATGTGAAACCTTGAGTAGTACATGATCTCCAACTATAAACTCCAAGTCCTTAAGGTGTTTGTTAGCATAATTCTTATGTTTGGTATGTGCTGTTTTCACCTTTTCACGCACAACTTGGATCTGCTGACTAGTTTCTTACACTAGTTTTAGCCCAAGAAGTTGGTTTTCTCCGACTTCGGCCCAATATAGCAACAATCGGCAAGGTTTTTAGTACAAAACTTTGAAAGATGCCATTCCTATGCTCGTATAGTAGCTGTTGTTGTAAGCAAACTCAATCAATGTCAAGTATGTCTCCCAAGAACTCTCAAATCTATGACACAAGCCCATAGCATATCCTCCATCACTTGATTAACTCGTTCAGTCTGTCCATTGGTCTATAGATGGAAAGCTAAACTCAAGTTCTGTGCAATTCCCATCGCTGTTTGGAGACCATTCCATTCAAACGATTAGTTAAGATGTCCAATCATCATATGGAGGAGGTGGGGGTTCAACCCCTGGTGAAATCTCTTAACCTTCTTCTAGGGTGTGTCATTCATGTGTTGAGCAAATCTCAACAATCACTTAAACTGCATCATGTATACCCTCACAGTCCAACCTCCTTCGACTAGACTCATGAAATTCTTCTCTTTTTGGTCCTTCTCATCCTTTAGAAAATACTTTTCTAGGAACCTATCTTTAAACGTCTCCCAAGGTATCCTTCTCGTAGCATCAACTTCTATTTTAGTTCGAATCAACGATGGTAGAGGTCAGCTGAAAAGTGGACTGGCGATGCTTATCCTGTTCATTACATTCCAGATCTTCAAAAATGAGCTCCATCTTGCGTAGCCACTATTCTGCATTCCATTGCTCTGTTAGTCCATCAAACTTTTTTGGGCATAATGCACGAAAACATTCCAATAGTTTGTCACCAATCTGCCTCGGTGGTGGTGTTGGTGGATAGGTCATTGGTAAGTAGCATGGTTTTAGGTGTCTCCAACATGCTCCATCCATTACATGAATGCATCAAAGATACTGCTTGGGTCCATACATTCCGGAATAGAGGCTCATAGTTATGATTGGTTCCTCGTAGGTCCCACTATAGTGATCATATGTGCTATGTACCTACGAAAAGACTTATCGATTAGCTAATAATCTTCTTGAAGAACCAAAAGTCAAGACAAAATGTTAAATTGAAGGAACTATTAGTTCTATATCACAAGCACATAGCAAAATCAAGCTCATAACATAGCATCCCTAAAAAGATAAGGCTCATATATATATGTCAAAAAATGTACCGCAGAGTACACACTAGTCAGACTGTGTATTGCGTAGGACACAAACTAAATATAAGTATTGTAGTTAGCTATTTACAATACCACTACTAGTGGCTACTATCTATACAAAAAGGCTATGGTCAAATAGCTCTCTCTTAAATCCTCAAAAAGTAGAGTGGACAACATGTCCAGATATATACTATAAAATCTAAGCTCTCAAAGTCCTAACTCAGAAGTCATCCATATCTGATCCAAGTAGTGGAGCCTCATCCTCGGATGCAATATCTAGCTCCTCCAGTAGATCATCCTCCATAGGTGCAAAGGGATCTCCCATCATAATCCCAACATCCCAATCATCAACCACAACATCGTCATCACCCTCATCCATATCACCCACTGCTAGCTCGGAGGCGTTGATGGCTACCGCGCTAAATCCCTCAACTACTGTAATAGCCTCTTCTAACTCGGTCTCCCCTATAATAAACTTGTCAGGCTATACGGCCATCTCCGCGACCCATACTATTGCCATCTATGATATAGGCCCTATAGGTGGCTTAGGTACAACTACCTCCTCTGGCTCCTTATCCTCAACATCAGCATCTCCCTCGGCTACCACAACATCCTCTCCAGCTATAATGTCCATATTAGCCTGGTCTGGGCCCATACTCTAGCTCCTCCTCTCTGTTTCCGTCCATATCCTCATCATGATCCTCTTCCTTTGGCTCCAGATCCTCATTAGGATCCTCATCCTCATCATCATCCCTTATTGGCTTAGGCTCTACTGGCTCTGGCATTGGTACTAATGGCACCGGTATGGTGGTGCCACCTGAGCTGGTGTAGCAGCAAGTACGGGCAGGAAGTTGAGCCTCCGTAGGATAGCTCGTAACTTAATAATATCCATCTCCAGCTTGCTCTGGATCAAGCTAGCCATCTCATGGTAAATTGCCTCTCGAGTCCTCGTATAATGATACGCATCTATACAAATCTCTGTCGACTGAGTCCATCTGTCAACATAAAGGGCTCTCCATATATCCTCCTCTAGGAACTGACTGGATGTACGGCGTATGTGCTCGTAGTATCGCTCTGGGTCGGCCTACTCCACAGTGTCCCCATGGTTCACGTGTCCTCCGTAGGTATCATCCGTAAACTTATGAAAGTCTGGATCCATTCTAACCTGCACAAAAACTATCTAATGTCAGAATGATGAACCAATCTTAAACTCATATCTTAGGAATCTTAAAAGTTCTACTACCAGATGGTGTGGGATAATTAGTGAGCGAAAGTATCAAACCTAGCATTGATACCAAAAATTATGTCACGCCTCAGGACAGCAAAATAGAGAAAATACAATTCCTTTTTGGGTCCGTAGGTAATGACTGGTGAAGTCACTGAATTATCCACACCACACAGTTCTAAACAGTAATGTAAGAGACTAGAAGTTGCATCTTATATAAACATGATACAAAATTCTAGGATTATTAGATCAGAGTTTATAACCTAAAATATCAAAATATAAAAGGTCTTAAGGCAACATATGCCCTATTAAAAAACATAATACTAAAGTCATATAGTAGGATTAGAACTATGATCTATCTTATATCTGTAGCTGGCGTATACATAGTTACTAGCATACTAATCCTCCCTAGTGCCTCCACTCTTAGTCAGTCCACCCTTAGCATAGCCTTCCACTAGATAGTACTCATCATTATAAGGTTCCCCAATTGCATTATAAGCAACAGGATAGTCTAGACGGGGAATGTCCAAGCATAAAAAGATATCAGCTTACTGAAAGTTAACTGAGTGGAAACTAATGTGATATCATAGGTATAAAGTGATTAGAAGTTATGAAATGATATATGATTAATGTTACTAATTATATCTTATCTTTATTCCAACTCATTATCTGATTACTAATACCTTGTTACCCAAAGACAGAAGAAGTACTCTTGATTTGGAGAACATACTCAATAGTTCAACTCTATAGATATTCCATCATTTTTTCTACCACTTTTAAGGACATATCACCACCTACTGTATGTCGTGGACACACGTTAGTCCATCCCCTACTTTTAAGGACATAACTGGCTACCGCATGTCAAGGATATAACGATTGAACAAAAGCATATCAATCAATTGATACGACTTAGTGACATCTACAAGTGATCCCCACCCACCACTTTTAAGATCATATCATGAATCACCTAGCTACCTTAGTATTACTTAGTCCTGCTCACCACTTTTAAGGACATAACCACCCACTGCTTTTAAGGACATGACATGATGAAGTATCTGCCCACGCACGATTCCCAGAACTTATCAAACCTACCTACGTTCTATACTAATACCGAAATATGACAATCCCTCTATGGCCTGCCTTTTTTGATTAAAATGAAGCAGATATCAAGCTAATTTAAGACCACAATGTTATCTAACGTTACGACATGTACTCATGTTACACTTACGATTATCTCGTTATCGTAGTATCTCTTGTTCAACAATATCGCAAAATGAAAGTATGAAATGATATTTAAACAACTGAGCATTTCATATCATTAACAATAGGGAATGTCAACATTCTGTAAATACCAATCGATTAGGGCAGGTTAATCGATTGGGAAAAAGATAGCTTCAATGGATTGGAATCATTTTTAATCGATTTAGTGAATAGTTGTATCAATCAATTGAAATCATTTTCAATTGATTGAGTGAACAGTGTGTCAATCGATTGAGTAAAGTTCAATCGATTGGATCAAAGTTTAATCGATTGAAAAGACCTTCTTCTCTAGAAATTATGCAAAGACGTACTGGTTTTCTAGTAGGCCTTAGGTTTCATTTCTTTATGTCCAAAACTCATAAAAATACTACATCTAGCTACTAAGTGAGTTTAGAACTCACAAAAATAGGGAGGGTGTGTTTAGGGAAGCTTTGAGCTTGAAGCTCTAATGGTGCTTCTCTCACTCTCCTTTTCCTTCTCCCTCTCTCTCTCTCTCTCCCCTCTCCTCTCCTTTTTTTGCTCTTCCTTTTTTCTTCTTCCTTTTGTCTCTCTCTTTTTCCTCTTGATAGTGTTCATATATTTATATGTATAGTGTATATATGTGTGTGTATATATATGAGTGCGTGGTGTATATATCTCACTCTCTCTAAACTCTCTCTGGGCCTACAACTACACATACACATAAAACACTAATATATGTATAGGGAAAGGGAAGGGTACAGGTAGTAGTCCTTGCATAAACTCAGGGATAAAGACCAGAACACTTTCAATCGATTGAAATCGTTCAATCAATTGACAACAGATGGCAATGGTTCAATCGATTGACAAGGGTTCCATTGATTGTAAAGAGATGCAATCATTGCATTTATGTCGATATCATGTCGGCAGGGTTTTAATCGATTATGATGAGTTCGATCGATTAAAACGGCCATCATGTCAATCAATTAAGGGGATTGCCTCAGCTACTGATATAGATGTTGGCTACCCATTTTGACTATTGGGACACCGGAGAAAACAAATCAACTGAGATTACATGCAATCGATTGAGACTCAAATTTCACCAACAGAAGGGTAAGGATCATACAGATGTTCCAGATGTGATATCAAGTCTTACACATAAATATACATTTAAAAATATAAGGTATTACAGAACAAGACCATTAGAGAGCTCTATAATAAATGTTGCTTTTACTTAAATTTGTGGCATAAAACATTAACTAAATAATATTCTGATTGAGGATTGAAAAAGAAGAATAATTACACTACGAAACCTATTTGTTCTCAAGGAATTAGAGTGGAACTTTCCTTGGCATCTGATATCATGAGGTGATAATATGATCAGGTTTTACCCTAAAAAAAGATGATATGATCAGGTCTTTTGGAGCATCTCGAAACGGTGTCTAATACAACCATGAACATAAGAGAAAGCACTTCATCCAGGGATGTAGGGATATGGGATCTAGTGGGTACCATGGTATCCACTCAACTTTTAAAGTTTGGGAAATTTTTTTTAGTACATGCAATATTTTAGCCTAAATGTAGTCTAATCCACCATAATAATAAGGATAAATATCCCCTAGACCCCCTGAGGTTTGCTCTAATCACACGTAGACCCCCTCACGTTTCAGTAATATCACCTACGCCTCTTGAGGTTTGAAGTGCGTATCACCTCGACCCCCTGTAGACACCCCATTTTGTCGACTATCAGATTTAGGACACCCATAGCTTGGTGGTTCACAATGATCGTAAAAGACTCAAAAGGACTCCTGGAAGTCAGCTCTATCCCTCAGAATGCTCAGAATGACTAAAATGCCCCTGAAAGCCCAAAAAACTCCCAGATTTGGTCCCGAAGTTCTGGAAACATGCTATGTCGTAAGAAAAGTAACAAAATGAGTTTTTAAGAAAAATCAGATGAAATCGTCGGCTCCCAGAGACCCCCTGAAGTCCCGGAAGTTCCCGAAAAGTCCCCGTTGACCGGTTTGACCAAGGTTTGACCAAGGTTTGACCAGGTTTGACCAAGATTTGACCAAGTTTGAGCGAAATCGTCCGAATTCACTGGAATCATTTTAAATCATAAGAAAAGTGTTAAAACAAGTTCTAAAAGAAAATCGAGCGAAAACATCAGCTCCCGGGAACTCCCGGAGGTTTCTAGAACTTCCCGAGAATCCCAGGTTTGACCAGTTTGACCAGAATTTGACTTTAGAACCGGGGCACCAAAACAATCTTCAAACATTTTTCATGGATACTAGAGGTCAATAGCTTTCCAACGGTATATCGCACATAATTTTTGGATTTAAAACGAATTTATTATAAATTTCCAAAGGCGAAAAAGGCGATCAAATTGGCTTTTATCGCAAATACCGCAAAACTTTTCAAAGTGACTTATCCCCGAACTATTTTTTATGTAAAGTAGACTCCAATACCTTTCCAACGGTATATCACAGCCTCAGTTTGGAGTTCATATGCATTTTCTGTGAATTTCGGACGAAATAGGGCCTTTTCACGAATACCGGAACCTCTGGGGGCCTAAACGTAAATTTTTGGGCGTCTGAGGAGCACTGCCGCCGCGGCACTGGCCCAGTGCCGCCGCGGCACTCATCCCTCGCAGAGTCCATTTTTGTAATTTTTTTGGGGGTCCAATTTGATTAATTGAAAGCCAAAACGACATAGTTTTATGTTCACAGTTGTTTGGGACCAATGGGAGTACTTCTAAAACCCCAAAACCACCCCAAATTGGCCTATTTAAACCCCCCATTGCTCTTCATTTTAGGGGGGCCAAGTGCAAAGCTTGAAAAGTTGTAGAGAAGAAGAGAGATAGAGATAGGTTTAGAAGAGAGAAAGGGAGCTTCTCCCATTGATTTTCCATAAGAAAGTGAGTTTTATTCTTGTTTTCTTCCATCATCCTTCTATATACTTCACATTCAAAGTCCACTCCAACCCTCATTCTTGAGCATTCATGAGATAGGAAGCTACTTCCATGTCCAAATGTCAAAATCTATGAGTGAAACACCAAGCTACAAGTCCAAAATCACATTGATTATCATCTATTGATTGCTATTTACTTGCTTTGATTATATATATGTTCATCTCTCCTTATCTCATTTCTTTTTCTTTTCTTTATTTACTTACTAGTTCATCATCATCTAAGTGATGACATGAAGTTTGGGGTGAGTGAATCCTTATGGATAGTAGTTCTTGACCTCAAAAACATGTTTGATAGATGATGATCATAACCTCAATACTTCCAAGGTATTCTTGAAATGTATTGAAGTTATGTTCAAAAATAAAAATAAATCTCTCCAACAATCTTGGAGGTTCTTGATGATGAGTTTAATGTTGACATTTTAAGTGGCTATAATCCTTATTGAGTATTGAAAATGTGCTTTCAAAACATCTATTTCAAAACCCCTCTCAATCCCTCTCATTTGGTTTCAAGAAACAAAACTTTGTTTTCTCCAAAATCTTCAAAACAATGAGTCAAAACAATGAGTGAGTTGAGTTCAAAGATTTCTCTAGAACTCAATACTCAACATATGGATGCAAGGCCACTTGGAAAGTCTTCCTAACTCATTGGAGAACACCCATGATTTTTGGTTTGACTTGGAAGTACTTGGAAATGGTCCATTTGGATCCCAATATTCCTTCCAAACATTCTGATTTTGCTGTCATAGCAGCTAGGTCAACTTCCAACCTCTTTTACAGAAACCTTTTCCAAAAGGGGTGGTCCTAACTTATTTTTCCCTTACAATTCAATGTCTTAGGGAACTTTCTGTATAAAATGGGCCCTTAGATCATTCTTTTTCGTTTTCTAATATTTTTTAACATTTCAGTCGACAGTACGGACTCTGTTTCTGAGTGACCTGTGTTGTTTATATGATTTCTCTCAATCTGTGATAGATATTCAAGATTGGCCTTTTGAGTTGTCTTCTAGACACAATAAGGAACATCTCCATAAAAAATCATGCATTGAAAAAATTCCTAACCCCTCTTTTCAAATTCCAAAAGATCATGTTACTGTTCTGTCCACTATTCACAGCAAGTACATTTCAACTTTCATTCTTTGATTTGATGCTCATATGCATTCCAAATTAGTTCATATCTTAGGAAGTAGTTCATACTACATTTGTACACATCCCATGTTAATTTCATTCATTCATTCATACACATTTTAGACTTCTAAGTCATTCTAGAAATCCATGTACACAAAACACACTACAACCTTTGCACATTTTAGATACATACATTGCATTCATGCAAGATTTGGGGTTTTTGTAACTCTTAATCCAAGGAGATTATAAGGAATGAACTTGATCACACATTGATGCTCCCCCTTTGATCTAATCATCCTTTCTCATCCGTCCCGGGGATTGAGAGATCTTCTTTTCTCAAAGAATAACATGCATCATACTAGCTTGTTAAGCATATTTTGATTTCTTTGTTTATTTGTTTCAAGAACAATTCATGTCCCCCTTTAGATTAGGAAAACTTGATTAATTGATATATGATTAGACGATTTTTCCTAGGTTTATTTGTGTGATCTTTCACTTCGCATTGTGTGATATTTGGCTTAGATCTTATGAATGATATCTTATCTTTAGATCTTTCGTTTCAAGTTTCTTATGTGATGTAATATACTATCGTAGTATTACTTGTCGAACCATACCTAGTATAAGATGATTATTTGGATGCTAATTGAGGCCCGTCGAAAGACGGGGCGAGTTGAGGGTGTTTTAGTCGAGACAAAGGCTCCTTCCTCTCTCGTACCAAAACCCCGAACCAAGTTCTTTGGTTATGAAGGGCCGGTGCCCTTATCCGCTTGGGTGAGTCAAAATTAGGTTTCTTGGTTCCTTAAAGACCAAGTGGCGACTCTGTATCTGTTTTCAACAGACCTATTTTCTTTCTTTGATTCAAATCAATTTCAAAACAATCTCAAACAAGAGAAGTGGTCCGATTCCCGGTGTCCACAATCTGGCGACTCTGCTGGGGATTTTTATTTTAAAACAAAATAATACAGAGGTTTGACTCATAAGAAGCATCCTTAAAATCATCTTTTTACTGTGTTTGGTTCACCGCATTGCACTCTTGCATTTCCCCCCCTCCGGCTGTGTCTGAAACGCGGCGCTGACATTGTTCAGGTCTTGCTGTGCCAGGGCACAAGTCACCGTTGATACTGTACCTTCCAAGGTATATCAAAAAGAGTAAAAACCTCCGTACTGTCTCTCCGACGGTATATTGGAACTCTCGTCAACGGACCCTCTTTGACTAAACCCAGCCTTTGCATATAGATTCCTGTAGAACCTTTCATAGGACTGTTCATTTATCTTTTCAGATAGGACAATGTGATATAACTGTTGTATGCCCTGGCGGGATTACCTGCACGATGTAGACGCTTATGTGGCATAGAACAGAACCTCTTTTCTTATGATTCCCAAGGCAATCACTCACATGTGATCACATTGAGTTGACTTGCCTAGGCACCATGATAAGGATGTCTGCTCTATGCTCACAAAGATATACACCGCAAACCTTGTTTACTGGTCCTGAGACATAGGAGTATGAAAACTTGCTAGACAGTATGATCACCATCATCACCTATTCTCGTCGTATATTCCTAATTCTTCCATAAACTCTACCCAACTCATCAGGATATCCCTGTTTCTCCTAGAAACTCTGTCCGAATCACCCAGATTTCCTAGAAATCCCTATTTCTCCCCAGATTACCCAGAAATCTCAATTTCTTCCAGAAACTCCGATATACTTATGTCCCCCAGATATTCTTGCTTCCCCCAGAATACCCAGAAACCTCAATTTTCCTTAGAAACTCCGATATACTTGTTTCTCCCAGAAACTCTGTCCGACTTACCCAGTTATACCTGTTTTCCCAGAAGCTCTGTCCAAATCTCTCAGATTACCCAGAAATCTCAATTTCTCCCAGAAATTCTGGTATACTTGTTTCTCCCAGAAACTCTGTCCAACTTACCCGAGTTTTCATGTTTTCCCATAAGCTCTATCCAAATCTTCAAGATTTCCCAAAAATTCCAACAACTCCATCCAAACTTCCCAAAAATGCCTAGATGTACCAATTTCTCCCAGAAATTTTGATTTTCCAATTTCTCCTAGAAGCTCAGTCCAAATCAACCAGAAATCCCTATTTCTCCTAGAAACTCAAATGACTTCTAGAAATTTCTCCGAATCTTCCGAATCCCTGTTTCTCCCAGAAACTCTGTCCAAAATTCCCGAAGTATCCCGGAAATCCCTGTTATCCCTTGGTGATCATACTGGATAGTAAGGTTAGCACACTCTGTATGGCTAGGACCTTATTTGTTTAGCTGCTATCTGTTAGAAATAAGAGCGTCATATAGATTAGGGCTTGCATTCGCATGCTTGTCTCATATACATACACAATTTGTGTCAGTCTACATGCACACACATCTTATCAGTCTCACACATGTCAGTCTCTACACATCGAATACATACGTATCGTCATCCCCACCCATCTCAATCGTTGTACAGAAGTCGTATACTTACTGTAACCTCGGTTTGCATCATTAAATCCTTCAAAACTCTGATCATCTCTCCCTGATAGGAGTCCATAAGAAGTGTTTCGCGCCTCCGCTAATTTGGACTTTTACTTCTATTTGCAGAAAAATCATAACCCCGGGTAAGCGCACCTTTATACCTCCCAGAATTCACTATCTTAATCGAGGGCTAGACCATCATCGATCCACCAATGGCCTACAAAGCTCTGGAAGAGAAAGTGAACAAGCTACAAACCACTGTTGAGCAGTTGAGTTCAAGGGTTAGTCGATTTGATAGAATGGCACGGAGTATTAGCAAAAGAACTGCTTGAAATGGGGACCAGAATTGAGGATGCCATCATAGAAGAAAAGTTCAAGAATGATGAACCCCAACACCAGTCCAAGAGGCCTAAATACTCCCGACACTCCTCGGATGTCGACGCCCTGCGCAGTCAACCCATGGCATACCCTCATCGGCTATACCAATCCTCCAACCAAACCACTAGTTGCCCTTACCAGAAAAAGCAACCTCGTACCTTTGCCAAACTAGATATCTCCCCCTCCATAGCCTTAGGCCGTCTGCTAAAAAAGGGACACCTCCAACTCCTTCAGCCTCGTGCCGATCTCCCACCACCTAACTGTGACCTGTCCAGACGATGCGCCTACCACCAAGGCCCAGGCCATGACACTGACCAGTGCATACGTCTCCGCCATGATATCCAGGACCTCATCGACCAAAACATCATTGAGCCACCACCCATTCAACCCCTTGTCACCTAAGCCCCTGGCTTACCTATTCGAATGATCCTCTTCGCTGAGGCCCATGAATGTTGAACCTGTGCTGGTAAAGTGATGGTGTTTTGGGACTCTTGCTAGAAAACCAAATGAAGATGCTCTTTAGAAAAAAAAAATAAAAAGAATAAGTGAGTCACTGTGACATTCCATTTGAGACCGGGTCGAGTCCAGTCGAGTCTGTTGTGTGTTTGTCTATTTCAAGTTTAGTCTTGTGATCGAGTCTGCCTGTCACCGAGTTGTTAATGAGTCTGTAATCCTTCTCTACTGATGGAATGAAGTCTCATTTTGCCTAATCTGATGTGCCTAGTCATAGATGCATGAATCACTAGACTGAAGTGTCACTTTTCAAATTACCATGGATATTACTCTGGTAATAATTTTTGTACGACAAAACAAAAAGAATCCTGAAAGGTTAAAATCAATTTCACGCTGACACTGATGAAGAGCTGGAATTGAATAGTCTTACTTTAAGAATTTAAAGATTCTCTTGCCTCAATCTTGAAAAGACATGCTTGGAACTGACTTGGGGCTTGCCCAACACCCTTTCCACCATTTCTACCATTTCAAAGCCTTGGGCCCAACCCAATTGATAGCCATGCGAACCTGTGCAGACTTGGTCCTTGATGGTAGCCAAACATTTCAATGAGTTTCATCTCCACTTTCAAAAAAAAAAAAAAAAGAAAAAAAAAGAAAAGCTCGCTAGGTTGAAAACTCGAAAGGGCACCCAGGCAAAAGTTAGAGCTGAAAAAAGTGTTGATTTCCAAAATCTGACCCTAGCCAGTCAAAATGTTGGAGAAAATTTTGATGAAACAAATAAGAGAATCATACGCTTCAAGATACATCTTAAGAACGTGCCAAGATCACATTTCAAAAGGAACGGAATGACCACAAATAAATTCCGAGAGCTGACATGCACATTCTGGAATTCTGAGATTGCGATTGAAGGATCTTGCAAGAATCAACTACATGAAAATCAAGAATCGACTGGCTAGGCAAAAGTGAAAAGGATCAATCCTCAAAAAAAAAGAAAAAGAAAAAGAAAAAGAAAAAGAAAAAGAAAAAGAAAAGAAAGGGAGATTGAAACTGAATCTTTTTTATTCAAAGCTACCACAAGTGGCTCAAGTTTGAACTTCTTTGACGATTGGTTTGAAAAACCCTCATACCTCAAACCCCTTATTTCAAGCCTTGCCTTGAACTACGCTCGACCTGATTCCCACTCGGGGATACGTAGGCAACCACATCGGTTCGGTCAACACCATCATAATCAAACCAATTTCCTTCAAGCCTTGCCTTGAACTACGCTCGACCTGATTCCCACTCGGGGATACGTAGGCAACCACATCGGTTCGGTCAACACCATCATAATCAAACCAATTTCCTTCAAGCCTTGCCTTGAACTACGCTCGACCTGATTCCCACTCGGGGATACGTAGGCAACCACATCGGTTCGGTCAACACCATCATAATCAAACCAATTTCCTTCAAGCCTTGCCTTGAACTACGCTCGACCTGATTCCCACTCGGGGATACGTAGGCAACCACATTGGTTCGGTCAACACCATCATAATCAAACCAATTTCCTTCAAGCCTTGCCTTGAACTACGCTCGACCTGATTCCCACTCGGGGATACGTAGGCAACCACATCGGTTCGGTCAACACCATCATAATCAAACCAATTTCCTTCAAGCCTTGCCTTGAACTACGCTCGACCTGATTCCCACTCGGGGATACGTAGGCAACCGCATCGGTTTGGTCACCCCACCTACCCAAAAATCAACCCGCTTCTTCCCAACCATGCTCGAACTACGTTGGACCTGATCCCCACTTAGGGGGTACGTAGGCAGACTTTCAAAAAAAAGAAAAAAAAGAAGGATGGCTCGCTAGGTCAAAAATCCGAAAGGACGCCTAGGCAAAAATTAGAGTTAAATCCAAGGTGAGCAATAACAAAAGAGAGAAAAGAGCTTGCTAGGTCACCTCACTGGTGCCTAGGCAAAAATTATGAGCATTTGAGAGATTAAAGTCACGGTCCATGCCTCAAGCCAGAAAATCACCTTCCACACTAGGGGCAAACTTCGGCTACCCGCCTCGTTTGCCTGACTTTTACTATCTACCCTTCACACAAGGGGCAAACTTCGGTCACCTACCTCGTTTGCCCAAAACCTCCAATGAACCTTCCTCCAAACTAGGGGCAAACTTCGGTCATTTGCCTCGTTTGCCTACCGATCCCACTTCATGCCCTTCAAACTAGGGGCAAACTTTGTTTGCCACCTGATCCCTATACACCAATGGTAAGCCTTCAAGAACATTATCTTGAACAGATGGAAATGGAGCGTCTTTCATTCCATAAGCTAAGGCACTAATTCAAAACACATCTTTATAGAAGCAAAGAAATTGATTAGATCAGTAGGGAGGAATTTTCAAAAATAAGATTCACCATCAAAGTGATGCCACGTTAAGGAGAGAAGTAAACACAAAAGAGAAATGGTACATCATTTATGACAAAAGCACATTAAGTTTTGGCAAGTCGACCTTGTTTCATTTTGGTGTCAAATGTGTCATCCTCGTGCGTCAATATCTATCAAGTTTTTGAGTCTGTTGTAGTCTCAAATGTGTAAGTCAATAGTGACTAATAAAATTTTCAAATCAAGTTATAAAGAGCACGCCAATACAAGCAGGAGTACCAAACACCATTACTACACCGGTCAAGGCGTCAGCAGGAGAAGCGTCCAAACTTAGGGCAAATGCGAATTTCATCCCTTTCCAAACCATCAAAAGTTGACCTTCATCTTCTAGCAACATAAGTCCATGAGTGGCTGTTGATCTTTCATTTTTCTTCATGCAACATAAGTCCATGAGTGGCTGTTGATGACCTTCCTTTGTTCATGCAACATAAGTCCATGAGTGGCTGTTGATGATCTTCCTTTCTCCTTGCAACATAAGTCCGTGAGTGGCTGTTGATCTTTCTTAATGCAACATAAGTCCATGAGTGGCTGTTGATGATCTTCCTTTGTTCATACAACAAAAGTCCATGAGTGGCTGTTGATGATCTTCCTTTGTTCATGCAACATAAGTCCATAAGTGGCTGTTGATGATCTTCCTTTCTCCTTGCAACATAAGTCCATGAGTGGCTGTTGATGATCTTCCTTTCTCCTAGCAACATAAGTCCATGAGTGGCTGTTGATCTTTCATTTTTCTTCATGCAACATAAGTCCATGAGTGGCTGTTGATCTTTCATTTTTCTTCATGCAACATAAGTCCATGAGTGGCTGTTGATGACCTTCTTTCATCCTAAAGCAACATAAGTCCATCACTCTCCTCTTTCAAAATCAAAACCTTAACCACCGCAAACTCTGTCACAAATAGAATGATACCTTGACTCCCATTTAAAGGACGTATTTCTTTCTTCCTAGCAGAGTACATTATCCTTCAGCTCCCAGAGGCCCCGACCGGCCCTCTTGGATTGAGCGCCAAAAGAGATTCTCCGAGAACCCTACATCATCCCCCGAGGACAGAAACCGATAGATACCAGCTCCCGGAGGCCCTGACCGGCCCTCTTGGATTGAACGCCAAAAGAGATTCCCCGAGAACCCTACATCATCCCCCGAGGACAGAAACCGATAGATACCAGCTCCCGGAGGCCTTGACCGGCCCTCTTGGATTGAGCGCCAAAAGAGATTCCCCGAGAACCCTACATCATCCCCCGAGGACAGAAACCGATAGATACCAGCTGCCGGAGGCCCTGACCGGCCCTCTTGGATTGAGCGCCAAAAGAGATTCCCCGAGAACCCTACATCATCCCCCGAGGACAGAAATCGATAGATACCAGCTCCCGGAGGCCCTGACTGGCCCTCTTGGATTGAGCGCCAAAAAAGATTCTCCGAGAACCCTACATCATCCCCCGAGGACAGAAACCGATAGATACCAGCTCCCGGAGGCCCTGACCAGCCCCCTTGGATTGAGCGCCAAAAGAGATTCTCCGAGAACCCTACATCATCCCCCGAGGACAGAAACCGATAGACCCTAACCGGCTCTTTTGGATTGAGCATTGCGAGATCTGACCAACCACGAGAGATTCAGAGATGGATCCTGGTTCTAGGTCAAGAATTGAAGAGAGATTCTTAGAGAGTCCATCAGCTCCCGAAGGCCCTAACCGGCTCTTTTGGATTGAGCATTACAAAATCTGACCAACTATGAGAGATTCAGAGATGGATCCTGGTTTTAGGTCAAGAATTGAAGAGAGATTCTCAGAGAGTCCCCTACCATCCCAGCGGAAGATAGCAGAAGTCCGAACCGATTCTCCAGACTTGTCATCATAAGGATCGGCCAAAACATCACCCGCAGTCAAATCACCCCGATTCCCTTGGCAAGCACTGTCTATTCACAATTTAAGGACCCGTGTCCACTGATTATCATGAGCTTTCTCACCTGTCAGTCATTATGAGTTTCCTCACTTATCGTGAGCCTCTTCACTCCGGTTATCTCACCTATCCATTATCGTGAGTTACCCCACTTATCATGAGCCTCCTCACTTTGGTTATTATAAAACTGTCGGTTATCTTGAACTCCCTCGCCTATGGGTTATCCTTAGTTGTCATCCTCAGGGACCCCACATCTGACTACATTCTCTCGCAAAGCACACTTCCCAAATTCCTGAAGTTTGCTCCTAAACCCAGAAACTTCTAAACCTTGATGTCCTTATCTGAGTCACCCACCGCATCACAGTCGCAAACACTAGCACAACACCAGCCGAGTGGCACACCCCACAACACTTGCTCATACTAGGGTCACAACACTAGACATGATAGGACTCATGACACAATTCATATCACATCCATACATTGCATATCACTCTTATAGCATAGCATCCGCCTGATTGTTGTGTATGTGCATGTATGATCGATTCCTTGCCTTGAACTACGTCCTGGTCTGATTCCCCTTGGGATACGTAGGCAGCTCACACAGAGCGCGACCAGCACTAGCCTCAGCATCATTGCATCTTTTGCAACGCTTTTTATCCTAAATCTATAGCCTCCAAAAGACCTGTCTCTTCAAAACTTTGGCACTCGCTTGTGACATGCGTTGCCTCACAAGTTCATGCCAAAGAGGGGCAAACTGTAGACACCCCATTTTGTCGGCTATCAGATTTAGGAGACCCATAGCTTGGTGGTTCACAATGATCGTAAAAGACTCAAAAGGACTCCTGGAAGTCAGCTCTATCCCTCAGAATGCTCAGAATGACCAAAATGCCCCTGAAAGCCCAAAAAACTCCCAGATTTGGTCCCGAAGTTCTGGAAACATGCTATGTCGTAAGAAAAGTAACAAAATGAGTTTTTAAGAAAAATCAGATGAAATCGTCGGCTCCCAGAGACCCCCTGAAGTCCCGGAAGTTCCCGGAAAGTCCCCGTTGACCGGTTTGACCAAGGTTTGACCAAGGTTTGACCAAGTTTGACCGAAATCGTCCGAATTCACCGGAATCATTTTAAATCATAAGAAAAGTGTTAAAACAAGTTCTAAAAGAAAATCGAGCGAAAACATCAGCTCTCGGGAACTCCCGGAGGTTTCTAGAACTTCCCGGGAATCCCAGGTTTGACCAGTTTGACCAGAATTTGACTTTGGAATCGGGGCACCAAAACAATCTTCAAACATTTTTCATGGATACTAGAGGTCAATAGCTTTCCAACGGTATATCGCACATAATTTCTGGATTTAAAACGAATTTATTATAAATTTCCAAAGGCGAAAAAGGCGATCAAATTGGCTTTTATCGCAAAAACCCCAAAACTTTTCAAAGTGACTTATCCCCGAACTATTTTTTATGTAAAGTAGACTCCAATACCTTTCCAACGGTATATCACAGCCTCAGTTTGGAGTTCATATGCATTTTCTGTGAATTTCGGACGAAATAGGGCCTTTTCGCGAATACCGGAACCTCTGGGGGCCTAAACGTAAATTTCTGGGCGTCTGAGGAGCACTGCCGCCGCGGCACTGGCCCAGTGCCGCCGCGGCACTCATCCCTCGCAGAGTCCATTTTTGTAATTTTTTTGGGGGTCCAATTTGATTAATTGAAAACCAAAACGACATAGTTTTATGTTCACAGTTGTTTGGGACCAATGGGAGTACTTCTAAAACCCCAAAACCACCCCAAATTGGCCTATTTAAACCCCCCATTGCTCTTCATTTTAGGGGGGCCAAGTGCAAAGCTTGAAAAGTTGTAGAGAAGAAGAGAGATAGAGATAGGTTTAGAAGAGAGAAAGGGAGCTTCTCCCATTGATTTTCCATAAGAAAGTGAGTTTTATTCTTGTTTTCTTCCATCATCCTTCTATATACTTCACATTCAAAGTCCACTCCAACCCTCATTCTTGAGCATTCATGAGATAGGAAGCTACTTCCATGTCCAAATGTCAAAATCTATGAGTGAAACACCAAGCTACAAGTCCAAAATCACATTGATTATCATCTATTGATTGCTATTTACTTGCTTTGATTATATATATGTTCATCTCTCCTTATCTCATTTCTTTTTTCTTTTCTTTATTTACTTACTAGTTCATCATCATCTAAGTGATGACATGAAGTTTGGGGTGAGTGAATCCTTATGGATAGTAGCTCTTGACCTCAAAAACATGTTTGATAGATGATGATCATAACCTCAATACTTCCAAGGTATTCTTGAAATGTATTGAAGTTATGTTCAAAAATAAAAATAAATCTCTCCAACAATCTTGGAGGTTCTTGATGATGAGTTTAATGTTGACATTTTAAGTGGCTATAATCCTTATTGAGTATTGAAAATGTGCTTTCAAAACATCTATTTCAAAACCCCTCTCAATCCCTCTCATTTGGTTTCAAGAAACAAAACTTTGTTTTCTCCAAAATCTTCAAAACAATGAGTCAAAATAGTGAGTGAGTTGAGTTCAAAGATTTCTCTAGAACTCAATACTCAACATATGGATGCAAGGCCACTTGGAAAGTCTTCCTAACTCATTGGAGAACACCCATGATTTTTGGTTTGACTTGGAAGTACTTGGAAATGGTCCATTTGGATCCCAATATTCCTTCCAAACATTCTGATTTTGCTGTCATAGCAGCTAGGTCCACTTCCAACCTCTTTTACAGAACCTTTTCCAAAAGGGGTGGTCCTAACTTATTTTTCCCTTAAAATTCAATGTCTTAGGGAACTTTCTGTATAAAATGGGCCCTTAGATCATTCTCTTTCATTTTCTAATATTTTTTAACATTTCAGTCGACAGTACGGACTCTGTTTCTGAGTGACCTGTGTTGTTTATATGATTTCTCTCAATATGTGATAGATATTCAAGATTGGTCTTTTGGGTTGTGTTCTAGAAACAATAAGTAACATCTCCATAAAAAATCATGCATTGAAAACATTCCTAACCCCTCTTTTCAAATTCCAAAAGATCATGCTACTGTTCTGTCCACTATTCACAGCAAGTACATTTCAACTTTCATTCTTTGTTTTGATGCTCATATGCATTCCAAATTAGTTCATATCTTAGGAAGTAGTTCATACTACATTTGTACACATCCCATGTTAATTTCATTCATTCATTCATACACATTTTAGACTTCTAAGTCATTCTAGAAATCCATGTACACAAAACACACTACAACCGTTGCACATTTTAGATACATACATTGCATTCATGCAAGATTTGGGGTTTTTGTAACTCTTAATCCAAGGAGATTATAAGGAATGAACTTGATCACACATTCATGCTCCCCCTTTGATCTAATCATCCTTTCTCATCTGTCCCGGGGATTGAGAGATCTTCTTTTCTCAAAGAATAACATGCATCATACTAGCTTGTTAAGCATATTTTGATTTCTTTGTTTATTTGTTTCAAGAACAATTCATGTCCCCCTTTAGATTAGGAATACTTGATTAATTGATATATGATTAGACGATTTTTCCTAGGTTTATTTGTGTGATCTTTCACTTCGCATTGTGTGATATTTGGCTTAGATCTTATGAATGATATCTTATCTTTAGATCTTTCGTTTCAAATTTCTTATGTGATGTAATATACTATCGTAGTATTATTTGTCGAACCATACCTAGTATAAGATGATTATTTGGATGCTAATTGAGGCTCGTCGAAAGACGGGGCGAGTTGAGGGTGTTTTAGTCGCGACAAAGGCTTCTTCCTCTCTCGTACCAAAACCCCGAACCAAGTTCTTTGGTTATGAAGGGTCGGTGCCCTTATCCGCTTGGGTGAGTCAAAATTAGGTTTCTTGGTTCCTTAAAGACCAAGTGGCGACTCTGTATCTGTTTTCAACAGACCTATTTTCTTTCTTTGATTCAAATCAATTTCAAAACAATCTCAAACAAGAGAAGTGGTCCGATTCCCGGTGTCCACACCCCCTCTGTCAATTCACCGTTAAAAAAGTGACAAACTGACATAAATAAATATAAAATATACCCTTAAAAACTTGATCCTTGTGTCATTTTAGTCCCTCTAGTTTCAATTGGGTCAATTTAGTCCGTACAGTTTTAAATTGAAGCAATTTGATCCAAATACATCATTCTATGAGAAAAATTGGTAGAATTTACTCATTGTTATGCACAATTACACTAATAAGTGGGTTAGGAGATTAGTGGTGTTCGATTTTTATCCTTAAAATGTATGCACAATTACACTAATAAGTGGGTTAGGAGATTGGTGGTGTTCCATTTTTGCCCTTTAAAAGTGTGACAATGAATAGTATGTGAGTAAGTTATGTCAATTTTTCTTACAGAATTGAACATTTTGATCAAATTACTTCAATTTAAAACTTAAAGGCCCAAATTGGCCCAATTGAAACCATAGGAACTAAAATGGCACAAGGACCATGCTTTCAGGGGTATTTTTTTGTCTTTATTTATGCTAGTCTGTCACTTTGTAATGGTGAATTGACGGAGGGGGTCTACGTGATACGCGGTTCAAACCTCAGGGGGTGTAGGTGATAATACTACAAACCTCAGGGGGTCTAGGTGATATTTACCCTAATAATAATTGTCTATGTGATATTATAGCCCAAACACACCCTAATGTTTCTATTTGCACAACAAAATAAATTCCATGGCATGGTCCCACAGAGGATATGGTCACAAGAGGAGAACATGTCACGTGGTTATTTTTGTAGATGGCTAGGATGATGGTTTGATGACAAGATGATGGCAGTTACTCATTGAAACAAGTCTGGTTGACAGTAAATAACTACTGATGATGCCTAAAACTGGTAAGAAGAGTTTAGAGAGAATATAAGACAGGAATTTGTATGTGGTTCGGTCCCGTTAACGAGGTGACCTACGTCCACGGTTGCGTCTGTGCGCTCTCACTAACAGATCACCGGCGGGCCTGGTGAGCCAACAAAGATGGGCGGCACTACCAGTAATACCGGCCGGGTATATGTGTATTGGTAGTGAGTTCTCTGCTATATGCTTGTAAGCTTAGAGAATTATTCTCGGATCCCTATTGATAGGGTAGGTGGGCTCTTTTATAGATGCAAGAGTCCACCCTTACATGGTAAGTTAATAGGATTAGGAAGCCTAATCTGATTACAATTTGATTGGCATAATTTGGGGAAGGTTTCCTAAGTGGTTTAGGAAACTGCCACCTTCCATCTTGCAGACTTGTAGTTGGTTTAGGAAACTGCTGGATTGGACGGTATCACGGGACGCCGTGGCCTTCATGCCCGGTTCGTTGGTGCGGACTGCGCGGTCTGAATAAACACCTTGGGAATGACTGGCCCCACGGGGTGCGCCCTTACCGGAATAACCGGCGCCTTTGGGTGACGTGGCACTGTCTTCATGGCTAGATTATTTTGGACATATCAACTACCAAAGGCCCATCTTTCCAACATGTATGTGCAAAATCTTCCACATGTATTAAATCTATTATAACGAAGTAGAAAAACTGCTATTTAGTGGAGAATGGCAGTTACAAGGTAGTGGAGAATGGAGGTTACAGAGTAGTGGAGTTATATTAACACATGACCATTATTTAAATGGCTTAGTAGAAAATAACCACCCATGAACTACCATATCATAGGGTTGTTATGTAAGAGGTTATTATCTCTAAATTATCACATCATGTTCATCAGCCACGTCATCAACCTGAAGTGGCATGATCAATCTAAAATGTAGTGGCAATTATGAAGTGATCTGCCTGAAATGTTGTGATCAGTCTGAAATGTAGTGGTAATTATGTAGTTAATTAAATTCACCATGTTGCCTATAAATACAAGAGATAATGAAGAAGAAGGCATTATAAACGATCAAACAAATTACATGGTCTAAGCAGTTCATCTTTTACCTTTTATATCTTTTTTCCTATTTTAGGAGTAGTTTTAATGTAGTTCTTCCACTTCTATAAGTGAATGAGCATTATCCCCTTCTCCTTCGTGTTGTAATTTGGAGACGAGCTCTGCCACTCCAAATTATAGGAAAGCGTGTGTTGCCCTTCTTGTTTCTATAGTTGGAGGCGCGATTACTACTCCAATCACTTGTAACCATTTTTGTGCTTAATGAAAAATATTATCTTTTGGGCATTTACTTGTATTGTGAGATTTCTGTTACATTTGTAAGTCTTTGATTATATCAAAGCGCCGAGAATCCAAAGGAAAGTGTTGTTCCTCTACTTTCCAAATCGTTTGATCAATTTATCCATACTTAGAGGACATTTGTTGGTAAACAATACATTTCTTGGCACGCTTGCGCATAAGAACATTTTCTACCATACAATTTTTGGCACGGCCGATGGGATCGAAAGTTAGAAATCTAATTCACATTCAAAAGATATGATGAAAACTTGAATCAATCAAAAGAAAACCAAGTAATTGGCCTCAAGGCCGATGAAAAATTAAAGGAATTAAGGTCTCCAATGAATATGTTCAAAGATGCAACAGTTTCTAGAACATTGAAGGAAGCCAAAATGTGGAAGATTTTCAACCATAAGGATGATTGGAAGTGACAATAATCCAGATCTACAAGTTCTTAAAGATTATATGTCTGCAATACATTATAATGTTGATTGTGCTTTTAATAATTTCTTACAAGCCAATTTAGAACAAGTAACCACCATCATAAGGCCTATTATAGATTTTATGCAAAAGATTGGTGATCAAATTACGAGGAGTACTGATCACCAAATGGATCTTATGGTGGAGAAATCGGGTCCATCATCCTCACTAAAGTCCAATGCATAAGAAAAAATGGTCCAACCAAAAGAGGCTCGACAAATAGATTACAATCACGTAAAATTTTTGAATAAGCCACAAGTGCGAGAAAAAGGACCAATGTTTACAAATGTACCCAGTACACTAATTTTTGGCACTTACAATCCTGTTGCCAATTCAAGTCATCAACCTAGTTTTGTTGGGGATAAGCTTGGTTACACTAGTGTTTAGTCTGGTTTTTCTAGGGATCAGCCTGCTTACGCTAGTGGACAATCTAGTTTTGATGGAGATCAGCCTGGTTTTGCTGAAGATCAACCTGGTTTCATTGGTGGTCAACCTGATTTTGCTGACTGTCAACCAGGCTTTATTAGAGATCGGACTGGTTTCACTGGTGGTCAGTCTGATTTTTTTGACTATCAACTTGGTTCTCAGTTTGGGAGGCAAACACTATTGACCTGGTTCTTAGCCTAGGGGGCAACCTAATCAACCTGATTCTCAGCCTGGGGGGCAGTTCTATCAACCTAGATTCAACATTGGAGGTCAATGAAATCAACCTAGATCCATAGCTAGAGGTCAAAGAAATCAATTTGGATTCTTTGGTGGGGACAAGGTTATCAACCTACTAATAATGAGTTACGTTACTTATTTCATCCTAATGTCCAGCCGAGTCCACGGTTAGGTCGAAATAGGAATGAAGTAGCTAAAGTAGTAAGAGAACAATTGCAAAATCAAATAAGAGAACAATTACAATATCAATTAAGAGAACAATTTGGGGCAGCTTTTAAGGCTTCACCAATACCACATTATCAAAAACTTTATCCTAATAATGTTTATCGAATGTTTGAGTTTCCTCAATGTTTTAAAATTTTGGATTTTATTTTGTTTTCTGGACCTACCTTTACTTGGTATGTAAACCTGCTAATTGGTTCTGTCCAAACTTGGCAAGATATGGAAATAATATTTCTTGCGCAATATTACCAAGCTGAACCAAAAATTACAATTATTGATCTTGCTAAAGTGAAGCAAAAATCTGGTGAATGTGTTGAAACATTTATTGCCAACTTTAAGTTCATAAGGAACATGTATAAGACAAGACTTCTAGAGACTGAATATGTTCATTTGGCTATTGAGAATCCTAGACCTATGTTAAGAATGCGTTTTGTAGGTCAACAGTTTACTGATTTATGTCATCTTGTAGAAGTTGTGTCTAGATATGAAAAAATAGTTAATGAAGAAAATGAAAAGACACATTCTATAGGAGGGACGTATTACATGAGTCAAAATCAGGATGATCACAAATCTAACACAAAGGAATAAGTACAGAGTGTTCATGAAGAGGAGATTGGAGATCAAAGTCAGAATTGAGAGACAAGCCACGAGGGTAATCGCTTAAGGAATTTATGAATCTGATTCACTTCAGGCTGGTCAACAACATCCCTTAACTAAAACCATTGGATTATGAACTTAAGGGATGTTGGGGGAATTGTTTGCCCCATAAAATAAATTCTATGGTATGGGCCCACAGAGGATATGGTCACAAGACGAGAACGTGTCACGTGGTTATTTTTGTAGATGGCCAAGATGATGGGTTTGAACACAAGATGATGGTGGTTACTCATTGAAACAAGTTAGGATAATGGTAAATAACTACCAAAGGTCCATCTATCCAACATGTGCGTGTTAGGAAAACTGCGTTCCCAGAATCCGTTGATAGCGTGTATAAGTTGGTACTGCAAAAATTTACGTGAAAGCTACAATAACCCTACAAGGGCAAAACTAGGGTTACCTTGAACTGCAAAACGGATTGCTGTAGTAGACGAATTGAGAACACGGGTTCGATAACAGCTCACGATCTTCTATCGTATTCCTCTGCTGCCAGAATATCGAACTGAGTGTGGGCTCTATTGAAATCCCTTTCTGTTTTTTGCTCTCCCTCTTTTATGCTCTCTTTTCTATTCCGAGTTATAATACTCTTGATAGAAAAATGCAAATTGAGAGGAGAGCCCAAGCAGCATATATATAGACTACGATAGGGACCATAAGAAGTCAATAGGGAATAGAGTTCCTTATCCAATTCGAACTGAATCATATTCCTATTTCCATAAATTATAATTCATATCACTAAAGAATTATAATTGCACTCCTACACTTATCTCAAAAATATATTTCGAGCTCCATGTTATTAAATGTTTATTATCTCCCCACGTTAAGATTAAAGATATCTATTAATTAAATATAATTACTGACAATCATATTTAATTAATCTCTTAAAATTCCTTGAGATCCTCTGCTTGACTTATCTGATATGTCGGATACAAAATCCACCTGCAGGGTTTGATATAATCAAAACTTATAAGCTTTCTCAAGGGGATATCATCAATCCCAAAATTGAGACATAGATTCCATCATTAATTTATATCCTCCACACAATCAATATTGTCACCCAATCTAATGAGATATTAACCCATTTTAGGATCTCACCCTTTTAGGAATCAAAGTGTAAATATCAAATGCACGTGTCTACAAATTAACTTAGGATTTAGAGCATAAGCACTCATAATAGCCAAGAGGTATTAATTATCTTATAAGTCAGTATAAAGATAATTACCCCAAGTTAGTCCCGTTTAATACACAAAGTGTACCAGCATAATGAGCTGAAACTATACCATTTCCCATAGTCAAGACAAACCTACTATAGCACCATGTTGCAGTCCTACTGATGGTGTGTCCAATCCCATCTAAGACTGTAAATCAAAATCTTACATTCTACAATATATGATGGTCTGGTCTTCCGTGTGTAAGCCAAACTCTACACACCAAACCACATATTATGTAAAATGAGAGACACACATGCATAATATTAAATAAATAATACAATACAAACATTGCCCACACAGATTCTCATAAAAATAGAATAACTGATTTTATTGAATGAATAATAAATCAACTACATAAAGCATGGCTTTTAGTATATATCCCGAAAAGTGCGTGCAAAATCTACCACATGTATTAAAACAGTTATAAAGAAGTAGAAAAATAGCTACTTAGCGGAGAATGACGGTTATAAGGTAGTGGAGAATGGAGGTTACAAGGTAGTGGAATTATATTAACACATGACCAGTATTTAAATGGCTTCGTGGGAAATAACCACCCATGAACTACCATATCATGGGGTAGTTATATAAGATGTTATTATCTCTAAATTATCACATCATGTTCATCAGCCACATCATCAACATGAAGTGGTGTGATTAGTCTAAAATAAAGTGGCAGTTATGGAGTGATCAGTGTGAAATTCACTGGCAGTTATACAGTGATCAGCCTGAAATGCAGTGGCGGTTATGAAGTTAATTAAACTCACCATGGTTCCTATAAATATAAGAGAGAATGAAGAAGAAGGTATCATCAACAATCAAACAAACTACATGTTTTAAGCATTTTATCTTTTATCTTTTATTTCCTTTTTCCTGTTTTAGGCGTAGATTATAATGTAGTTCTTCCACATCTATAAGTGAATGAGCATTATCCCCATCTTCTTTGTGTTGTAATTTGGAGACAAGCTGATATGTCCAAAATAATCTAGTCATGAAGCCAGTCCGCCATGTCATCAAGAAGTGCCAGTTATTCCAGTAAGGGCGCCCACAGCCAAGCATTCCCGAGGTGTTCACTCAGACCGGGCGGTTCGTGTTAACATGCCGGGCATAACGGTCGCGGCATCCCGCGATCCCGACCTGTCCAGCAGTTTCCTAAACCGACTACAAGTCTGCAAGATGGAAGGTGGCAGTTTCCTAAACCACTTAGGAAACTTTCTCCAAATTATGTAAATCAACTCTAATCAGATTAGGCTTCCTAATCCTATTAACTTACCATGTAAGGGTGGACTCTTGCATCTATAAAAGAGCCCACCTACCCTCTCTAAAGGAATCTAAAATAATTCTCTAGCTGGCAAGCATACAACAGAGAACTCACCATCAACACGCATATACCCGACCGGTATTACTGGTAGTGCCACCTATCTTTGTTGGCTCACCAGGCCCACCGGTGATCTGCTAGTGAGAGAGCACAGACGCAACCGTGGACGTAGGTCACCTCGTTAACGAGACCGAACCACATACAAATTATTCTTGTCTTATTTTCTCTCTAAACCCTTCTTACCAGTTTTAGGCATCATCAGTTTGGCGCCGTCTGTGGGAAAGACGTGGTCTTCTCATCAACAAATCCTTGACTGATCAACATGCCGCCGAAGACGGGTAAGAGAGCCGCTCTTCTGACCGGTCAGGAGAACCCGTAGCTTAAGCAGCAGGCCGCCTCCATGACCACCGAGCAGATAACGGCAACACTGGCACAGCTCTTGGAGGGCCAACGCCGGACACAAGAACAGATGGAGGCGCTTTTGGCCCGACAAGAGAAGCGTCCTGCCTCAGAAAATCAGCCTGAGAAAAGCGCCCCTATCCAAAGGCCCCCTCAGGCACGCAGGGAAGCCCGTTCCGCCCCGGTATCTCCATCGGACCAGGAACACCCCGGTAATGGTGAGCGTAGCCAGGCTACCAGGAGTTCACAAAGGCGAGCTTGGCCTGATCTCACCGGGTAGAGGATGCCAGGACTATCATCAACCGACGGCGTGCGGCCAGAGGGGAGGAGTCCGAACGGAGAGCTCGAGAATCGGCCGAGGACCCTCCGGCCCTGAGCCAGGGGGATCTTAGGCACACGCTTTCCCAGACCTAGAGTCGGGCCCTATCCCCGAGGTCGATGCATTTTGAGGAAGAGGCCTCATCATCTGATCCAACTTACCGCTCAGATATAGAGAGGAGAACCGGGCGGGACGACGTAAAGGCCCAGGTCGAGGAATTGTAGCAGCAAATTGAGAGGTTGAACCGCAAGTCCGGCCATGACCTCACTAACACGGAGACTGAGTCACCCTATACCGCTCAGGTGACATAGTTTCCTATTCCACAGAAGTTCAAACCCCCTCACCTCAACTCCTACGACGGCACTGGGAGTCCGGTAGACCACATCCGCACTTACAAGGCTCAGATGGCACTGGTCACCATGGTGGACGAGCTACTGTGCCTGGCCTTTCCCAGTACTCTCAAGGGGCCATCCGCACAGTGGTTCCATGCTTTGAAGCCCCAGACGGTCGACAACTTTAAATCCCTCGGCAAGCTGTTCATCAGCCAGTTTGTCAGGATGCTCAATCGGTCGCAACCGGACACTCAGCTGCTGACCATCAAGCAGTGCAAAGGGAAGTCCTTGAGGGAATATGTGGACCGTTACAACCAACAAAGGCTCCTAATCCGTAACCTCAACGAAACAGTCGTAATTATGGCCTTCTGTTCGGGAGTTCAACACACCAAGGTTGCCACGTCGTTCCATCGCGACCGACTGGCAGGTAACCCTGGTGGAGCTCTCGGAGAGGGTCGGAAAATACATAGATACTGAAGAATTCCTAAAGGCGAAGCGCGCTGGCCAGGTGGGAGACGAATCCCCGAAGGCCAAGCGCAAGCGTGAAGGATTCGAGAAGGTCTTAGGAAAGAAGCCGAGGTAAGATCAGAAGGACGCCCGGGGTCAGTCCCCGATTGCTTTCACACCCCTTTCCCGGCCCATTCAAGAAGTCATGGCTGCCGCAGAGGCTGCTTCTGCAGCCAGCTAAACTATGAGCCCCGCCCGGTCAGAGGAACCAGGACAAATTCTATCGCTACCACAGGGATCACGGCCATGAAACGGAGGATTGCTTTAAATTGAAGATGGCAATAGAGAAGCTGATCGAGCAGGGACACCTCGCGGAGTTTGTCACGGCAGATAGACGACCCCGGCAAGACACTAGAGCTCTCGATCAGCCACCACCACTTGGCCACATCCACGTGATCTCCGGAGGAACATCAGGCGGAGGAGATTCACAATCGGCACAGAAGAGGCATGCTCGGGCATCCCAGGCGGATGTCTGGCAGGTTCAATCCACCGGCTCCTCCCTAACTGATGTTCTAACATTCACGTCCGACGACTTACAGGGCATCTACTGCCCCCATGATGACCCGCTAGTAGTGACGCTTTCCATAGCCAACTATATGGTCCAGAGGGTACTAGTGGACACAGGCAGCTCATCCGATATTATGTTCACGTCGGCATTCGATCAGCTCAGAATCTCCAAGGATTGGCTCCGGCCGGTCGCCACTCCCCTGGTTGGATTTAATGGCTCCAACACACAACCGCTCGGGTCAATCGAGCTTCCAGTTCTCATAGGGACCTACCCTCAGCAAGCTTCCGTGCTGACTAATTTTGTGATCGTGGAAGCCCCGTCGGCCTACAATGTCATCCTTGGCAGGCCAACCCTCAACAAGGCCAGAGTGGTCGTCTCCACCTACTGCTTAACAGTGATGTTCCTAACTCCCCAGGGACCCGGATGCTTGCGAGGAGATCAGACTACCGCTCGGAGTTGTTATGTCAGCTCGTTGCGCCGGGGGGCAATCACAGAAACATTGAACGTCCAAGAGATGGACCCCCGGGACCAGAGCGACGCAATAGGTCCGATGGAAGAACTGGAACAAGTGATGCTGGATCCCGAGTACCCAGACCGCACGGTCAGCATAGGTACCCTACTGGAGCCCGGCTTGAAGGAAAAATTGACTCAGTTCCTAAGGCAAAATCAAGACGTTTTTGCTTGGAGCCATGAGGATATGCCCAGGATTGACCCCCGGATAATGTCCCATCATCTCAATATCAGCCCGGATTGCCACCCAGTCAAGCAGAAGACAAGGGGCATGGCCCCCGAGAGACAGAAAACAGTGAGTGAGGAGGTCGAGAAGCTCCTAAAGGCGAAGTCCATCAGAGAGGTCCACTATCCCGACTGGTTAGCTAATGTCGTTTTGGTCAAGAAAAGCAATGGGAAGTAGAGAATGTGCGTGGACTTCACCAACCTCAACAAAGCCTGCCCCAAGGATTGCTATCCGCTGTCCAGGATAGATCTCCTTGTGGATTCTACGGCAGGCCACTCACTCCTCTCATTAATGGATGCCTACTCGGGGTACAACCAAATCAGCATGTACCCCGGGGACGAAGAGAAGACAGCATTCATCACCGACCAGGGGACGTACTGCTACAAGGTTATGCCATTTGGTCACAAGAACACGGGGCTACCTACCAGCGCCTGGTCGACTATATGTTCAAAGACCTCATCAGAAAGTCTATGGAGGTATATGTGGATGATCTACTGGTCAAGAGCCGGGACGATCCCGACCACCTCGAGCATCTGGCCGGGGCCTTCAGCATTTTGAGAAAATTTAGGATGAGGTTGAACCCGGCCAAATGCACCTTTGGTGTCTCGTCCGGGAAATTTCTTGGCCATCTAGTCAGCAGACGGGGGATTGAGGCAAATCCCGAGAAGATCAAAGCCATCATCAATATGCGGTCACCCAAGTCAACGAAGGAAGTACAGAGTTTAGCCGGACGGGTGGCCGTACTGAACAGATTTGTCTCCCGAGCTACTGACCGGTGCTTGCCATTCTTCAAAACCCTCCGCAAAGCGTTCCAGTGGTCGGAAGAGTGTGAAAAGGCATTCCAGGAACTCAAGAAGTACCTGGCGTCCCCTCCTCTCCTCTCAACACCCGTGCCAGGGGAAGAATTATTTTTATAGGTGTCACCATCGGCGGTTGGCTCGACACTTATTCAGGAAGAGCACGGGATACAGTTCCCAGTGTATTACACCAGCCGGGCGTTACAGGGCGCAGAGAGCAAATACTCCCGCATTGAGAAACTGGCATTCACCCTTATTACCTCGGCCCGAAGGCTCCGCCCATACTTTCAGGCCCATGCCATTGTGGTCCTTACCGATCAACCTCTTCGCAGAATCCTCAGTCGTCCAGACACGTTCGGGAGGCTCGTTAAGTAGGCATTGGAATTGGAAGAGTTTGAAGTGATCTACCGACCTCGGACAGCCATCAAGGGACAAGCCATAGTAGACTTTTTGGTCAAGTTTACGTATCCCGAGGACCCAGTTGAAGAGTCTGACCCTCCGACCCTACCACCCTGGTTACACTCCGATATCCCTACCTGGGTACTGCACGTGGACAGTTCATCCAATCAGCAAGGCAGTGGGGCAGGGATCATCCTGACTACCTCCGACGGTATCCAGCTCAAATATGCACTAAGGTTTGGGTTTCGTGCCTCCAACAACGAGGCCAAATACGAAGCTCTCTTGGTTGGGTTATAGTTGGCCATCTCTATGAGTGCACAATAGGTTTAGGGCTACAGCGACTCCCAGCTCGTTGTCAATTAGGTTACCCAAGAGTACAAAGCGCGGGAAGACAGCATGGTAGCCTACTTGGCCCTTGTCCGAGCGGTTTCCAAGCAGCTCCGGGGATTCTCCATCACACAGATACCCAGAGAAGAAAACCCTAGAGCCGACCGATTGGCTCGCCTCACCTCATCCTCTGAGTCAGACTTGCCCGGGATAAGGATACAATACCTACCCGAGCCAAGTGTGATCAACTCAGAGGACATGGAGGTAGACCCGGTCACTCTGGAACCCAGCTGGATGGACCCGCTCGTGACATTCTTGACGACGGGGATGCTACTAAACGACAAAGAAGAAGACCACTGGGTCAAGTACCGGGCAGCCCGTTACCATCTTCTCGACGGCATTCTCAAGAGAGGATTCACTATCCCATGCCTCCGCTGTGTTCACCCCGCACAGGTCCCAGCAATACTGTTCAAAATCCACGAGGGAGTGTGTGGGAATCACATCGGAGGCCGGGCACTCTCCAGAAAGGCCCTACTACAAGGTTACTACTGGCCAACCATGGTCTGGGATTCCCAAGAGTACGTCCAAAGGTGTGATAAGTGCCAACAATACTCTCCCATGATCACCCGACCGGGAGAGCTCCAGACACCAATCCACAGCCCTTGGCCATTCGCCCAGTGGGGAATCGACATTGTTGGTCCATTATCGATGGGGAAAGGACAGGTCAAATTTGTCGTGATAGCTATTGACTACTTCACCAAATGGGCAGAGGCCGAGCCCTTGGCGATAATAATCGAATGGAAAATGGAGAGCTTTGTGGAAAGGAATATTCTCAGTCGGTTCGGCATTCCCCGGGTCCTGGTCAGCGACAATGGCAGACAATTTGACACACCCATCTTCAGACACTTCTGCTCGGGCTACGGGATACTGAATCATTACTCCTCTCCCAAGCATCCACAAGCCAACGGTCAAGCTGAGGTAACCAACCGAACAATCTTACAGTCAATCAAAACGAGGCTTGAAGGCGCCAAGGGGTTGTGGGCTGAAGAGCTATCAACCCTCCTATAGGCCTACCGCACTACACCCCAAGCGGCAATAGGCGAGACGCCGTTCTCTTTAACCTACGTATTTGAAGCGGTGGTCCCCATAGAGCTCGGGTTGCCAACATACCGGGTGGCCAACTTCAGTGCGCCGGATAACAAAAAAGCTCTCAGGTCTGAACTGGACTTGGTAGAGGAAAAAAGAGACTGGGCCTACTTACAGGTGGCGGCCTACAAGCAACGGGTTTCTCGATAATACAATAGCAAGGTGAAGCACCGCAGTTTTCAAGTCGGAGACCTCGTCCTCAAGGCAGTGAACCAGTCTACCCGAATCCCGAACCATGGGAAATTGGGGCCAAACTGGGAAGGCCCATATAAAGTAACCCGGGTCAACCGACTAGGAACCTACTGGCTACAGAGCATGGACGGGCACGATCTCTCTCATCCTTGGAATGTGCAACACCTCAGCAAGTATTATCAGTAGCATTTTCCCACGAGGATTTATTATTGGTAGAGAAATTTCTTTTTGTAGCTCTAATCGAGCAACCATTATAAATTTCTATTTTTAAATAAAAGTGAACAGTTTACTTTGAAAATTCTCCTGTCAGTACCCCGTGCAATGCAAAAGAGTCCTCGGGCCTAACCCCGAGGCAGAAAAGACCTTGGCTAAAATCCAAGGCACAAAAGACCTTGGGCCTAACCCCAAGGCACGAAAGACCTCGGGCCTAACCCCGAGGCACCAAAGACCTTGGGCCTACCCTAAGGCACAACGACCTCAGGCTCTGAACCCAGGCACCAAAAAGACCTCGGGCTCCAAACCCAGGCACAAAAGGACCATGCAACCACCCATGTTCCAGGTCGGTTTCCTATGGTCGCTCCTCAACATGCCCCCGCCTTCACAGGATGCTCGGGGGCGAGGGGATATTAGACCTAAACAGGAAATTACTTAAAGCTTCGCTTAGGTCCAGCCGACGACGGGGTCAAACCCCTAGGTGGCCGAAGATGGCAAGCTTCAAATGACCCTGCAACCACCCATGTTCCAGGTCGGTTCCCTACGGCCACCCACTCCTGCACTCTCGCCTTATCAAAATGCTTAGGGGGCAGGGGAATATTAGGCCAAAATAGGGAATCACACCGGTCACTACAAGAACTTGGAAGATATTCCTAAATACTTACAGTGATCAGAGATATATCCCGGAGGGTAAAACAGGATACACCTATGATACACTGGGACATCCCGGACGGTAATACAGGGTATTCCTATAATACACCGGGCGATCCCGAACGCTAAAGAGGACCAGTTCCTACAGCACTACTAAACAGGACCAGTTCCTATAGCACTCTGGGCAACTACCCTTTAAAAAGGTCAGCAAGACTAGGTGTTCTATTGGTTACGGTCCTAAAACATTTGCTAAGGCAGGTGTTAGGTCGACCAAAAATCGAGCGAATACTAGCAATTACAAACAGGTGAAGTACAGAAAAAATAAACAGTTAATGGAAAGGAAGGTTGACCTCAGGGGCCTTTTCATTAATTAAAAAGAAACTGTACAAAGCCTGGGGGGTAGTTGTAGTAGCCTCCCCAACAGGGAAAAAAAACTACAACAAAAATAAAAAGAGAAAAAAAAACTAGTCCACCACCACTACTTCTTCCTCCTCAGCAACTTGCTCATCAACGGAAGGGTCCCCGACCGGTACAGCTTCAACGGCGACCTCGGCTTCAACGGCGACCTCGGAGTCAGCCTGACCTTCCTTTTAATAATTGGAATCAGCCCAGGAGTACCCTGACAGATCCTAGTCAGGGTGGTCAGCAGCAGCAGCCCGCTTCGCCAAGTTAGCATAGCCCGTGAGGAACCCTGCCTTAAACTCTTCCTCAGCTTCTTTAGCTTCAGCCTCCCGAGCAGCAGTAAGCTCCGAGTGCGTGGCCATTATAGCTGCGAGATCCTTCTCGGCAGAGATCTTCCCGAACTCTGAGGGTGCAACCTTGGCCTCAGTAATCTTCTCGGTGGTGACCCTCCCGGCCTCCACAGCCGCAGCCTTGGCCTCCGCAGCCTTCCGGGCGGCCCGCTCGGTTGACAAGGAGTCATGGACCTCCCCCAGCTCTAGGGCCGTCGCCCGGGATCTTTCTTCTTCCACGGTGAGGGCAAACTCTGCGGACTCCCGAGCAGCCCTCTCCACGGAAAGGTTAGCCTCAGCAGCGGCCAACCTCTCAGCAACGCCGGGAAGGGTGGTCTCGGCCCTGGCCGCAATATAGCCAATCTGCAAGAACAAGACAATGTCAGTATATGCATGGTGAAAAAGCAAAGGTTCACACTGTAAAGAGACTTACCATGTGGCTGATGCTATATAGCCAACCAATGATGGCCTCGGGGCAGAGCAGGGTGCACTTATCAATCTGGCTCTACAACAGCCCAGGCCATACCCTTCCACGGACGTTGTCCACCGTCTTAACCTCCGGCCTAGCGAAGGGGCCTGCGCGAGCTTCCTCTAGGGTCGGGAAGGAGACCCTGGTCGGTCTGGCAGCAGGAGGTGGTGGTGGTGGTGCAGTAATTGTAACCACGGGCATAGAAGTAGCAGCAGCTTCCTTCTCAGCCCGGATGGATATTCCCCCGGAAATCCTTTTCAGGGGCTGGCCCATGGTGGGATCTGGCTTCTTCCTCTTTTGGCCAGTCCGGGCCATCAGAGCCGCCTCCTTCTCCTTCAATGCCGCCGCGTTCTTGGGAGCCATTTTTGCAAAACCAGGAGCATGTCAGAATTCAGCAAAGTGTAAAGAAATCCGGACGATCAAGAAATTATATTAGTGGGGATAATCGTTGGGAGAATGGGAGCTATGAATCCCTGGGGCTTGTAAGAGATCTTCAGGGTCCCCGATCGGGTCAGCACCTTGTTAATATCAGTTGGGTCCTCCACCAGAGACAAGACCCGCGCTTGGAGCTCGTCGAGAAGACTCGACGGGTCCACTGATCCCACTGCAAGATAAATGCACCAACGGGTTAGTCAAGGCAAAGTAAAGAAACTAAGCGAGAAAGGAAGGGTGCTTGGGCTTACTCCTCAGCTTCCCCGCCCAGGAGGTCCTCAGCTGAATACCCGACGCCTTCTGACACAGACCCAGGGTGGATACTGTTGGGTTTGTGCCCTCAAACCATTACTTTATGTATGAGACATTAGCATTATAATATATTGATATCAACTTTACATTTCATTGTGTATGTTTCTTTCATGAGATGATTGTTTTATCCTTAAGTATCATAGTAAGCAATTCGTGTGTGTATGAGATACACACAAGTGAGATACGAATTACTATTCTTTGATACTTAGAATATGTCACAGTGGATGATGAGACTGGATACCTCATCAGGTCTACACTGTAGCATAATTAACTACCATTGGATGGAGTGATTAATCTCAATCACTAGAGTGTAGCTCTTAGTTGATATGCTAGTGCTTATAGTGCATTGACGGACCTGAGCTTTCCTATTGACGCTTAAGGCTGTCAACAGTCAATAGGAACTCATAACTTGTATAAGGTACGTGTTCTCAATCTTGAGATGATTATGAACACAGACTATGGATATGGCTGTTTTGACTTACCAATCAGTGAGGTCTATAGAAGATCAACACCTGGGTATTTTGGATATGTCATGTCCATAGGGTTGTGAACATATATTGTCAAGATAGAATCTACCCTCTGATTCAGAGTAAGAATTCCCTTGAGAATGTCACCAAGTTGATTACTGAGTACTGCAGTCTTGTTGATAAGAGTTATCAACATGTTTGGTAATCATGAGTAGTGAATGAGACTCAAGGAATACAAGAAGTAATCATGATTCAGGTTGACAGTAACAGTTATCCGACTACCTGAATATGATTACGAATGCTGACGGTAGAGGGACATTAGTACACCATACAAGTCTAGTTATCGCTTCGGATATGTTCTTTTGCGTTGGAGTTCAGCTATCATTTTATAGTGGAATAAACGTTAACTGACCAGTTAGTTAGTTTGCTGATCAAAGAGTTTGGTCATGGTAATTAACAAACTGGTCTGAGCCAACAATAAAGAGCCTAGGAGGTCCCACTCTTAGCTCCGCTAGGATGCTTGGAAAGACACTTGAGGAAGCTGTTAAGACAAGTTCGATCGATTGAAGTCAGCAGGTTTGATCGATCGAGAATAGTTCGATCGATCGAAGGTTCGATCGATCGAAGTCACTTCGATCGATCGAAGTCTAGGTCGGTTCTGGAAATCTATAAATAGGGCAGCTGCGTTCTGGAAGTTAGTGATCGTCGTTTTTATACGCAGAAGCTGCAGAAACTATCATAGTCTTCCCAAAACCTTCCTATCCTCTCTATTAGGGTTCCCACCAACCCTAGTCTTTCCAGCAGGCATCCGCAGGAGTCATAAGGGTGAAGATCATCTAGTGGAGGCCGCTGGAAGTTAAAGTTTCAGAATTGGGTTCAAGACACTAAGGTATAATTCTTGCACCCCCTTGTACGCATCTATGGAATTGACGAGTAGTAGATCCTGGAATACCAAAAGTTTTATAACTTAACCTATTTCCGCTGCGGGTTTAAACTCTAACTTTAAACCACTTTTTCCTTCAATTGGTATCAGAGCCACGCTCGTTTGGATCTATAGATGCGTTTTTGGAACCCTAGTTTTGATTTGCATGTTGATTTTAGAACTGTTTTCGAAACTGCATCGTCACAGATCTGTTTCTGCAGTGTTATCGTAGCAGAATACAAAACTGTGATTGCATAGGATGCAAGGTGGGTTCGATCGATCGAACTTGTTTCGATCGATCGAACATTCTGTTCTCGATCGATCGAACTTGTTTCGATCGATCGAACATTCTGTTCTCAATCGATCGAACTAGTGTCGATCGATCGAAGCCTTCTGGTGTTCGATCGATCGAATAGTGTTAGATCGATCGAGACAGATTCTCTGTCCAGGTGTTCTGTTCACAGTTGTAAAGGTTTTTTAAATTATACTTTAATCTTAAATTATTTCTGTAAAAATTTTTAAATCATTCTGTGAAACAGAATGTTCAAGCGATTGAACAGTGTTCAATCGATCGAAGGTTCGAGCGATCGAACGGTCTTCGATCGATCGAACTATGACAGAGAAGTAAGATGTTGTTTTAAGTTCTAATTCAGTATGTAAAGTGTTTATATACTGTGTGAATCAATTAAGTGTTCCAATAGTTACATATATTTGTTATGTATGTGTGGATGCGTGTATGACTAACCCTAATGCAGCAAAATTAGTCGCTATCTCCCATGGCACCAAGTCGTTTAAATATTTATATTTAAATTGTTTGAGATTGGTGCATGTTGTAATTTATTAATGGTTTGGTTTTAAGGCGTATGTAAAGGGCGCTGCGGCTTCAATCCTACGAAAAGGAAAGTCGCACCGGTTTCCCTAGCCTTTTTTGCTATTTCCTTTTTCTAGATAAATTGTAAGCTTCAAAAGAAGCATAGGTCCAATGTAATAGAATTAGAAATTCCATGAAGATGGAGCAAGGAGCCGTTGTCCATAAAGATGGAGCCGGAGGCGACAAACCAAGAAGGTGGTTCTATGGAAATAGAGCCATGGGAGATAGAGGCATTGTTTGAATGCCTATATTTCATTTTAGTTTTTTGTTTTATGTGCTTGTTTTGTGATTGGCGTATAATACATAGTTGCATGCACTTAAAACAAGTTTTCTAAAATAAAATTCAAAAACCGTTTTCAACACATTAGTAAACATTGGATGTTTATGGGTAGTGTGTGGAAACATTTTTCAAAAGCAAAATATTTACTAAATCTAGTGGGAGAGGGTCTTATCAAATAACACCCACGATCTTCCATTAACGGTTCATTGTAAGATGAGTAGTATATTCTGTGTCACCTCGCCAGGGGTGATCATTCCATACGGAGGGTACACTGCTCATTGGTTACTAGATGTGAACTTCCTATGGATAGGATCAATCAGACGTGTTAGAGGGTGACCACCACACGGAGGCGCTACTTGAGACGGTTGTGATTGGATCCTAGTTAATGGTACACACTAGCTAAGCTATGGATAAGGGATCCCACACGGGACATTATTCAGAAACTTAGAGATCAAATAGGTTCGGGAGTCATGGCTATTTTACAAGAGTTGCATAGCGGATAAGTCATGATAAATCGAAAGATCGAACATTGACCACCACACAGAGGCTGTATTCTTTCGTTTCGATATTCCGGCGACTTTGTTTTTAAATAAGAGTTTTAAGGATTCTTTTATTTCAAACTGTCAATTCTGATATCCATATTTATTTTGTTTGTTTGATTTTCAGTAATCATAATGTCTGGATCTGCATTTAGTCCACTTGCCACCATACTCACTCAAAACAAGTTAACTGGAAATAACTACACTGAATGGAAACGTAACCTTGACATCGTTTTAACTGCGGAGGATCACATATATGTCCTCACCACCCCAAGCCCTGAAGAACCCGCGGCAAATGCTTCGGCAGCTGCCAGTCGCGAGTTCGACAAATGGAAGAAGTCGAATGGAATGGCCTGTTGTTACATTCTGGCCTCAATGGCTGGTGTGTTACAACACCAATTCCAATCGAACGATTCTGCCAGTGACATTATCACATCCCTGAAAAAGATGTTTGGGGAGCATGGCAGGCCTGCCAGACAGGTAGCCATGCAGAAGATAATGAGTGCAAAGATGTCGGAAGGTACTCCAGTCAAAGAACATGTTTTAAAAATGATTGGTTATTTAAACGAACTGGAGACCTTGGGAGCCAACATCGATGCACAGACCCAAGTTGATATGATCCTCAACTCGCTGTCGCCATCATTCGCTCAATTCAAACTTAACTATAATATGAATCAAATGGATTTTTCAATGAGCGAATTAATGCGTTCTTTACTGGCAGCAGAAGGGGTGATCAAACCTGGGGGCAGCGTTTTAAACGTTAAGAAAAGCGCTTCTTCTTCCCGATCTACACCGAAAGGTAAGAAAGGAAAGAAGAAGGCTGGCACTGGTGGTTCAAGTGTTGGACCGGTCCCTAAGATTGCAAAATCTAAGGGAAAAGGTAAGGGCAAAGGGAAGGTGGGTGGCCAAGGCAAAGGAAAGTGTTTCCAATGCGGTGAGAAGGGCCACTGGAAGAGGAACTGTCCAGAATTCTTAGCTACAAGAGTTCAAGGTATGATCGAATCACATGTGATTGAAGTAAGTTTTATTACGGATACTTCAAACACTTGGTGCATTGATTCTGGTGCGACTAACCATATCTGTAATTCATTGCAGGGGTTCAGATCAACCAGGAAATGCAGTGATGGGGAGATCGTGCTTACTCTAGGTTCTAGCGCAACCGTATCTGCGGTTGCTATAGGAGTTGTAGTTTTAGAATTTTCAGACAATAAAGTTTTGATTTTATCAGATGTACTTTACGTCCCTTTAATGAGACGTAATTTAATTTCAGTTTCTAATTTAACGAATAATGGTTATTCCTTTCATTTTGGAACTGAAGTTGTCATTAAAAGAAACAGTTCTTTTATATGTTCTGGTGTTAAATCAAATGGTTTGTATGTGATTACTCCCAATATTTCAAAAGATTCTTGTTTGGAACTTAATAACTCAGTGGTAACTTTACCATCTAAAAGAAAGGAACCTTCCACTAATCCAACAAGGCTTTGGCATATGAGGCTTGGCCATATCAATCTGAATAGGATTGGCAGACTAGTCAAAGAAGGGGTCTTAGGCGATTTGGTTCTCGAACCAATGGAAGTCTGCGAGTCTTGTTTGGAGGGTAAGATGACCAAAAGGCCTTTTCCTGTAAAGGGCAACAGGACCAATGCATTGTTGGAATTAGTTCATACTGATGTATGTGGACCAATAAATATTAGAGCAAGGGGTGGTTATGAGTATTTCATAACATTTACCGATGACCACTCTAGGTATGGATATGTGTACCTAATGCAGCACAAGTCTGAAGCCTTTGAAAAGTTCAAAGAGTTTAGCGCTGAAGTGGAGAAGCAATCGGGCACACATATCAAGGCCATTCGATCTGATCGAGGTGGCGAGTACCTCTCTAATGAGTTTATTGATCACCTCGTACAGAATGGGATTCTGTCACAGTTGACTGCACTTGGTACGCCTCAGCAGAACGGTGTAGCGGAGAGAAGGAATCGGACTCTTTTAGACATGACTAGGTCGATGATGAGTTATTCAGAGTTGCCATTACTCCTTTGGGGTTATGCTTTGGAAACCGCTGCATACATACTAAATCTAGTACCAAGCAAATCTGTTCCCAGGACACCACGAGAGATGTGGATTGGGCGCAAGCCTTCTTTGCAACATCTCCGGATATGGGGGTGTCCGGCACATGTGCTCAAAGGAAAGATGAGCAAGTTGGATTCTAGATCGGAAGTATGTTACTTTGTAGGGTATCCAAAGGGTACTTATGGATGGTATTTTTATGATCCAAGAGAACAGAAAGTGTTTGTTAGTACAAATGCTATTTTCTTGGAGGATGATTATATCATGAACCATAAACCTAAGGGAAGGATAGATCTTAGAGAGATAGAAGGAGAGCCCTCAGTCCAAGCCGCAGTTGATAACGATGAAAATCAAGAAAATACCACTTCTTCACCCATTTCCGCACCGGTACCTCGTTGTAGTGGGAGGATTATCAGCCAGCCTGATAGATACATGTTCTTAGGAGAAGTTTTTGAAGCTGTCTCCATAGAATCTGAATCTGATCCTACCACTTACGAAGAGGCAATGGCTGATGTTGATTCAGCTCATTGGATTAAAGCTATGAAGGCTGAATTGGAATCTATGGATTCCAATCAGGTCTGGGATCTTGTAGAACTTCCAGCCAATATTAAACCCATTGGCTGCAAGTGAGTCTATAAGAGGAAAAGAGGATCTGATGGAAAGGTTGAGACCTTTAAGGCAAGGCTTGTGGCGAAAGGCTATACTCAGAGGGAGGGCATTGACTATGAGGAAACCTTCTCGCCGGTAGCCATGCTCAAGTCCATCATAATACTCTTATCCATTGTTGCATGCCTAGATTATGAAATCTGGCAGATGGACGTCAAGACTGCATTCTTGAATGGCAATCTTGAGGAGGACATCTATATGCAACAACCAGAAGGGTTCATAGCTGGTCGGAAAGGTAACTTGGTATACAAGTTGCAAAAGTCCATTTATGGGCTTAAGCAGGCATCCAGAAGTTGGAACATCCGATTTGACCAAGCGGTCAAGTCGTTTGGTTTCATACAGAATCTGGATGAGCCTTGTGTATACAAGAAATGTGAAGGGAAAGTAGTGGCTTTTCTTGTGCTTTACGTTGACGACATTCTACTCATTGGGAATGATGTAGCGGCGCTGTCAACGGTCAAGTTTTGGCTAGCTAGTACTTTCGATATGAAGGATCTAGGAGAGGCGAGCTATATTCTTGGGATAAAGCTCTTTCGGGATCGCAAGCGAAAGATAATGGGATTATCTCAAGCTGGTTATATCGAGAAAGTGCTAACTAGGTTTTCAATGGATAATTCGAAGAAAGGTTTGTTACCTTTCAGGCATGGTTTAGCATTCTCCAAGGACCAGTGTCCAAAGACACAAGAGGAGAGGAATCGCATGGCAGGAATTCCCTATGCCTCGGCAGTGGGAAGTCTCATGTATGCGATGTTATGCACTAGACCAGATATCTGCTTTGCCATTGGCATGGTTAGCAGGTATCAATCGAATCTTGGTCCAGAGCACTGGACAGCCGTTAAGCACATTCTTAAGTACTTGAGAAGAACTAAAGTTTACATGCTTATGTACGGCGGTAGTGAGTTAATTCCAGTAGGATACACTGACTCGGACTTTATGTCAGATAAAGATTCGAGAAAGTCGACATCCGGACATCTCTTTACCTTGGGAGGTGGTGCTGTTAGTTGGAGGAGCATTAAGCAGAAATGCATTGCAGACTCAACTACAGAAGCTGAGTATGTGGCTGCTTGTGAAGCCGCAAAGGAAGCTGTTTGGCTCAAGAAGTTCCTTATGGAACTCGAGGTGGTACCAGCATCGCTGTCACCTATTACGCTATACTACGATAATAGTGGGGCAGTGGCTCAGTCCAAGGAGCCAAGGAACCACGGGAAGGGAAAGCACGTAGAGCGGAAATATCACCTAATCCGAGATATAGTTCAACGTGGAGATGTGACTGTCACCAAGATTGCCACCGCTGACAATCTTGCTGATCCATTTACAAAGGCCTTACCACAGAAGGTCTTTGATCGTCATCTAGATAGTCTAGGTCTTAGATGTAGTTCTGAATGGTTGTGAGTGCAAGTGGGAGTTTGTTGGGTTTGTGCCCTCAAACCATTACTTTATGTATGAGACATTAGCATTATAATATATTGATATCAGCTTTACATTTCATTGTGTATGTTTCTTTCATGAGATGATTGTTTTATCCTTAAGTATCATAGTAAGCAATTCGTGTGTGTATGAGATACACACAAGTGAGATACGAATTACTATTCTTTGATACTTAGAATATGTCACAGTGGATGATGAGACTGGATACCTCATCAGGTCTACACTGTAGCATAATTAACTACCATTGGATAGAGTGATTAATCTCAATCACTAGAGTGTAGCTCTTAGTTGATATGCTAGTGCTTATAGTGCATTGACGGACCTGAGCTTTCCTATTGACGCTTAAGGCTGTCAACAGTCAATAGGAACTCATAACTTGTATAAGGTACGTGTTCTCAATCTTGAGATGATTATGAACACAGACTATGGATATGGCTGTTTTGACTTACCAATCAGTGAGGTCTATAGAAGATCAACACCTGGGTATTTTGGATATGTCATGTCCATAGGGTTGTGAACATATATTGTCAAGATAGAATCTACCCTCTGATTCAGAGTAAGCATTCCCTTGAGAATGTCACCAAGTTGATTACTGAGTACTGCAGTCTTGTTGATAAGAGTTATCAACATGTTTGGTAATCATGAGTAGTGAATGAGACTCAAGGAATACAAGAAGTAATCATGATTCAGGTTGACAGTAACAGTTATCCGACTACCTGAATATGATTACGAATGCTGACGGTAGAGGGACATTAGTACACCATACAAGTCTAGTTATCGCTTCGGATATGTTCTTTTGCGTTGGAGTTCAGTTATCGTTTTATAGTGGAATAAACGTTAACTGACCAGTTAGTTAGTTTGCTGATCAAAGAGTTTGGTCATGGTAATTAACAAACTGGTCTGAGCCAACAATAAAGAGCCTAGGAGGTCCCACTCTTAGCTCCGCTAGGATGCTTGGAAAGACACTTGAGGAAGCTGTTAAGACAAGTTCGATCGATTGAAGTATGTTTGATCGATTGAAGTCAGCAGGTTCGATCAATCGAGAATAGTTCGATCGATCGAAGGTTCGATCGATCGAAGTCACTTCGATCGATCGAAGTCTAGGTCGGTTCTGGAAATCTATAAATAGGACAGCTGCGTTCTGGAAGTTAGTGATCGTCGTTTTTATACGCAGAAGCTGCAGAAACTATCATAGTTTTCCCAAAACCTTCCTATCCTCTCTATTAGGGTTCCCACCAACCCTAGTCTTTCCGGCAGGCATCCGCAGGAGTCATAAGGGTGAAGATCATCTAGTGGAGGCCGCTGGAAGTTAAAGTTTCAGAATTGGGTTCAAGACACTAAGGTATAATTCTTGCACCCCCTTGTACGCATCTATGGAATTGACGAGTAGTAGATCCTGGAATACCAAAAGTTTTATAACTTAACCTATTTCCGCTGCGGGTTTAAACTCTAACTTTAAACCACTTTTTCCTTCAGATACTTGGAAGAATTTCTTCTTCCATCCCTTATGGTTGTTCGGGCAGTTAACAATTATCTTTCGCCCCTGCCTGGCCCCGAGCGAGAAGAAGCCGGCTTCCCCGTGAACTTGGAAAGGCCAGTGGGTCCAGAAGAACTCCTGCAAGGTGAGCTCATACCCGAGGACTTGGGGCCACAAGGAGATGCACCCCATCAGCTATCGCCAACTGTTTGGAGCAAGTTGCTTGGGGGAGATCCTGAGGTAGATGAGCGCGTCCCGGGAAACTGGGTGGATAGGCAGGCGAAGGCCCGCCATGAAAGCATCCTCGTACAAGGTGACAAAGCCCGACTCGTGGAAGTGAGCTCTGCCATCGTGCACGGTAAGAGAAAAGGGACTGGGAAGTTCGTACCTATCCCTGATCTGATCCAAGTCAGGGCCTCGTAGGGTACTAACGATGGAATCACACACAAAGACGACTCCGAGACTGTTCGGTACAGACCCCTTGTCGCCTGACCCCCAAGACGTCGAGGCTACGGGAGAATCCTAGCACCCTTCCTCGTGAAATGCCCGAGCATGTATTATTCCCTCACTATGCTGGTCAGAGGGGGCCAGAGAATGAGGGTCTGGGCTTGAGCTCATGGACCCTAACCGCACCTACTCATCTTTCGACCGGGACGACGAGTTGAAATCTGAATGACACATGACTACGCCTGTGGAAGACCTAAAGGGCCAACGACCTAAGGATGGGTCAAGAACTCCTAACCTGATGTACAGAGGAGGTAGATCTAACAACCTAAAGGGAAGGTCATACAAGACTCTAGAAGAATGATAACTCTCTCTCAAGACTATCCCGGGAAAACTCGTTCGGTCAAACTGCTCTAGCGCACCCCCGGATTGAAAGAAATGACAAAACCTAAAAAAGAATAAATCCCACGCTCGTTCTAGCCTAAGTGGGTTCGCTCCCTCCAGCTTTGTTCAGATAAGAAGAAGAGAATGAAGAGCTGAAGACAAGAAGGAAGGACTTACAAGGTTTAGCGCAGAAAAGAGGTCGGGAATCTTGCTCGAGAATCTTGAATGCTCTCAAACCGCTCGGTAAACTCTCTCACTTGGCAGCAGGAACTGAAGTAATGGGTAATTGTTCCTTATATAGGAATAGCGGACGGTCTAGAGCAATCAGATCCAATGACTCAGGAATTTTCCCGCCAAGAATCGTCGATAGCTGTCACCTCAGGCACGTGAAGGGACGCCTCAAAAGACGCGTGCATTAAATGTGTGATGTGATGGTCTGGTTACCATGCAACTGCTCGATTATATCCGAACTGACTCCGCTGAACCCTGACCAGGCCAATTACTCCTTGACACGTGGTAATGCCCACACCCGAGCTCCTACTGGTCGGTTACTCCACCGGGTGACCTGGAGTGTGGGCCCCATCCCGAGCAGCATTTCCGAAGGACATCCGGACGGTTTCCAAGGCAATACTGATTTTTGAATCCTTACTCGGTGAAGCATCGAGTCAGTTCCAAAAATGGGGGGCAGCTGATATGTCCAAAATAATCTAGTCATGAAGCCAGCCCACCACGTCATCAAGACGTGCCGGTTATTCCGGTAAGGGCGCCCACAGCCAAGCATTCCCGAGGTGTTCACTCAGACCGAGCGGTTCGTGTCAACAGATCGGGCATGACGGTCGCAGCGTCCCGCGATCCCGACCTATCCAGCAGTTTCCTAAACCGACTACAAGTCTGTAAGATGGAAGGTGGCAGTTTCCTAAACCGCTTAGGAAACTTTCCCCAAATTATGTAAATCAACTCTAATCAGATTAGGCTTCCTAATCCTATTAACTTACCATGTAAGGGTGGACTCTTGTATCTATAAAAGAGCCCACCTACCCTCTCTAACGGGATCCGAAATAATTCTCTAGCTAGCAAGCATACAACAGAGAAATCGCCATCAACACGCATATACCCGGCCGGTATTATTGGTAGTGCCACCCATTTTTGTTGGCTCACCAGGCCCGCCAGTGATCTGCTAGTGAGAGCGCACAGACACAACCGTAGACGTAGGTCACCTCGTTAATGGGACCGAACCACATACAAATTGTTCTTGTCTTATTTTCTCTCTAAACCCTTCTTACCAGTTTTAGGCATCATCACAAGCTTTGCCACTCCAAACTGTAAGAAAGCGTGTGTTCCCCTTCTTGTTTCTATAATTGGAGGCGCGATTACCACTTCAATCACTTGTAAACCGTTCTTATGCTTAATGAAAAATATTGTCTTTTGCGTATTTACTTGTTTGGTGCGATTTCTATTACATTTTTAAGTCTTTGATTCTATCAAAGCGTCGAGAATCCAAAGGAAAGTACTGTTCTCTACTTTCCAAAATGTTTAATCAATTTATCCATACTTAGAGTACTTTTTTTGGCAAATAATACATTTTCTTGGCATGCTCGCACATAAGAACATTTTCTACCATACAATTTTTGGCATGCCCGGTGGGACCGAAAGTCAAAAATCTCATTCACATTCAAAAGATATGATGAAAACTCAAAGTTAATCGAAGAAAAACCAAGTAATTGGCCTCAAGGCCAATGAAAAAATAAATGGAATTGAGGTTTCCAATGAATATGTTTGAAGCGGTAACAGTTTCAAACATTGAAGGAAGCCACAATGTGGAAGATTTTCAGCCAATAAGGATGGTTGGAAGTGACAATAATCCAGATTTGTTTGTTCTTAAAGCTTATATGTCTGCGGTACATTATAATGTTGATTATGCTTTGCATAATTTCTTACAAGTCAATTCTCAACAAGTAATCACCATCATGAGGCCTGTTACAGATTTGATGCAAAATATTGGTGATTAAATTACAAGGAGTATTGATCGCCAAATGGTCTTATGGTGGAAAATTTTGGTCCATCATCCTTATGTTGAGAATATGTTGTGTAAATTTCAAAATTAACTTTAATGGCAATAAAATATATATACACGTGTATATATGCACCATATATGTATATGTGCCTAAGCACCTGTTTGACCAAGCATTGAATGAAAATGTGCTTACTAGCACCTTTTAGTTTTTTTCAATAGGTACATTTTGTACCTTTTTTGTTCAAACCCATTCACTAGGTATCTGTTTGTAGACTTGTAGTTGTCTAAATGATTTATATCAGTGGATGTCATTGACACTGTTTCGTGCGGAATGACAAGGAACATTAGCACCTGTTAGTCTTCTATAAATTGAAGTCCTTTTCGATGGGTTTGGATTATATATTTTCTAAAACCACTTTCTCGTTTGTAGTTCTCTTTTTAATACTTCATTAGCACTCTTTATCTCTTAAAGGTTCTAAGAGTTTGGGGTATTTTAGGGTTGTGCAAGTCCTTCAAATACTAACAAGCGAATTTGGGTCCACTGTATTCTGGGGACTATTTGTCATAAGCACTTTTTGCACTCGTAATTTATTGGAAGTGCGGCAAATTTGTCATAAAGATAACGATTCATCATGCCTTGGTTCTGAAATTCACTTTTACTCTCTATTGATTTTATAGATATACTTCCAACAATTTTAAGACAAATTGTTTGCATCAACGGAGAGTTTGGCTTCCACCGATCAATCGATTCAAGTGATGAATCAAAACTTGGTATGATTAGATCGTTTCAACGGTCAATTTCTTACTCAATGACAACAAAGGGTTTTGTTCTTCCTGATGATGTTCAAACTCGTATACATATTGAAAGACGATCTTTCGCCAATTCCCGTGGAAACTACAAGTGAGTCCGATGACATCAAGAAACAAATAGTGAAACGGGTTGAGGATGATTTTCTATGTAAGGGGCACATTCTTAATGCATTGTCGACTAATTTCTACAATACATTTCGACACACTCCATCGGCTATGGAACTTTGGAAGAGTTTGGAGAACAAATACAAAATGGAGGAAATAAGTGTGCATAAGTTTTAAACTGATAATTATATTTACTTTAAAATGGTTGATAGAAAATCTGCTATTTCCCAAATAGAAGAATTACAACTTCCTATGGATGTATTTCCATTAAAGCAGTTAAAGTGGATGAGAGATTTCAAGTTGGGGTCATTATTGCAAAATTGCCTCCAACTTGGAATGACTACAAAAAAGAGGCTTAAGCATAAGGAGAAGACATGTACTTTAGAAGAATTGGCATGTCATCTTTGTATTGAAGAAGAGTCTCGAAATAGAGATCGAGACATAGACATACTTCTTGATAATTTTTCTAAAGCACATGTAGTTGAAGTGGAGTCTACCGACAAACCTAAGAATAGTCGTGTTCCTCCTAAGAAGAATGTAATCTTCAAGAAAAAGGGAAACAACACCAATGGGTACAATAAGAAGGGTTGTTTCTTTTGCTAAATCCTGGTCATATCATGAAGAATTGTCACCTTCACAAGAAGTACCTCAATTCTCAAGTGAATATGACCAATGATAATACCGACTTTACTGCGTTGTGATCGTTGAAACAAACCATGTTGATACCTATGAAGAATGGTGGCTAGACACTGGAGCCACAATCCATGTTGCAAAATGTCGAGATGCTTTCATAATATATGAAAGTGTACTGGATGGACAAGTTATTAGAATGGGCAACAACAGGACCGTAAAGGTTATGGAAATTGGGTCAGTCGAACTCAAATTCACTTTTGGCAAGACAGTCACTTTGACAAATGCTTGTCATGATCCTGAGATGAGCAAGAATCTTGTGTCAAGTGATCTTCTGAAAAAGGCAGGATTTAAATAGGTGTATGGATCTGATTAGTTGATTGTATCCAAAAATGGAATTTTTGTTGGGAAGGGTTATTCTTGTAATGGGATAATAAGCTTAATACTAATAAAATTATGTCATCTATTAAAATGATTGAATCTTTATGTTTATGGCATCATAGAATAGGATATGTTAATTATCAATCTATTAAATGCATGAGTAATTTAGGCTTAATACCAAATTGTGATGATAGTCATATCTCTAAATGTGAAATACTTGCTCAAGCAAAAATAGTGCGAAAACCATTTCATCAAGTAGAACGTAGTTTAGAAATTTTTGATCTTGTACACTCTGATGTGTGTGATCTCCAGAATTACTTAAATCGTGGAGGAAAGAAATATTTTCTAACCTTCAATGATCACTTCTCAAGGTATGCTTATGTATATTGGTTGCATAATAAAGACGAGGTGTTTTCAAAATTCAAAATTTATAAAGCTGAAGTTGAGAATCAACTTGGCAAAAAGATAAAAATGTTGAGTGATTGTCGGGGTGAATATTTCCTAATGAGTTTAGATTGCATTTGTGAGACTCGTGGAATTATTCATCAAACGTTAGTACCCTAATACTCCTCAACAAAATGGCCTTCCTAAAAGAAAAAAATCGAACCTGACTAAAATGGTAAACTCACTTTTAATTAGTTCAGGACTTCCTAATAGTTTGTGAGGAGAAGCAATTCTATCTTATTGTCATATCCTTAATAGAATACCACAAAAGAAATCCAACATGACTCCGTTTGAGTTATGGTACAATAGAAAGCCTAATTTTAGTTATATTAAAGTTCGGGGATGCCTTTCTTATATAAGGATACCGGACAATAAAAGGTCTAAATTGGGACCTAACACTTATTAATGTGATTTTGTTGGATATTGTAAGGATTGTAAAGTGTATAGATTCTTAAATCTTGTGAAAAATGAGACTATATAATCCAGAGATCCTAATTGCTCTACGAAAGCTATTTCACCAAATTCATCTCTTTGGAGAGAAGCAATTGAAGAAGAATTAGATTCTATTGTTTCTAATGGAGCTTGGAAGTTAGTTGATTGCACTCCAGGATCACAACCAATTGGTTGTAAGTGGGTTTTCAAAACAAAGTTGAACACTGATGGTTCAATTAATAGGATTAAAGCTAGGCTAGTGGCGAAAGGTTTTAAACAAAGAGAAGGGATCAATTTCTTTGACACATATGCTCTGGTGGCGCGAATTAGCTCGATTCGCTTACCTATTTCTTTGGCATCGATTCACCATTTAGTGATCCATCAAATGGATGTGAAAATAGCCTTCTTGAATGATGATCTAGATGAAGAAATCTATATAGAACAACCTGAAAGTTTTGTTCAATCTAGCCAAGAAAAGAAAGTGTACAAGCTCATTAAGTCTTATATGGACTTAAGCAAGCTCCTAAACAGTGGCATGAGAAATTTGATGAGGTTATACTATCAAATGGGTTTTGTATAAACAATGCAGATAAATGTGTCCATAGTAAATTTAACAACATCGAATGTGTTATTATTTGTTTATATGATGTCACGCCCCGAAGAAGCAAAAATAGAGCAAATAGGTTCCATTTTGATCCCATAGGCCTGTCACTGGTGAATAACTGCTTTGTCATCTATTCAAACCAATAAACACAACGATAGAGAGGATGCTATTAATAGAATATAACTTATTAACATAATCAGAGTCTACAACAGAAGCTCACAAGTCTCAATCAACTAAAAACTTTTACAACAGTTGGCTTATATTCTGAAGTCTAAAACAAATATTAACAGAAGTATGACAGATACATAAACTAGCTATTATACAATAGCACATCTTTGTCTTCAAGACTTCAACTCCAAGTCTGGCATGACATCAAACCTCTGTCTTTAATACCTATAAAGAACTAGACGTTGGAATGTCTAGGGCACAAAACGTCATTAGTTTTGAATACAAAGTCGAGTGAGTACATCAACCAAACACTCCTCACACGTTACTCTTTAGCATCTTAAAATGTGGTTAATCTCTTATCAATGACATCACTCACGGACATAGTAGAGGTCTCCATAAATTATACATTAAATCAATGATAATCAGAATCATATTAAATATAAACAATGGTATAACATCTCATCATATTCTTGTCATCATTCCATTCAAGCATACATATGATTTCACACACAAGTGTCTGACATCACTAAATCCATACATGTAACCTATGCATCTATCTTCTTGTCGGGATGCTAAATCCATGATTAAACAACCACCTCATCTATCCATACTCATAGCCATATTCTTATCTATCCCTGTATCCATGCATCAATACAAAAATACTAATCTGTATCCATATGTCAATACCACATAACTTAGCCAGTAGGCCATACTGGTCGTCTACATAATGGTGTCCTATGTCACATGATCCCTTGATAGGTTACTGATCATCTAAATGGTATATCCTATCCATAAATGATGGGAGTGGCACATCAGACGTCTTCTATGATGTGTAAACTCTCATTGGTCGTCTACATAGCTGAGAATACATTAGAAACTAGCCGAACATCATCAATTGTAACTAGACATCTTCAATAGCATACACGCATCACTGGACGTCTTCAACAGTGAGAGGCGCACTAGGAACTCTAATCATCCTATGTCCACCCGGTTCATCAGTCGTTGATCTCATGGATCCAAAGCACAGATATCACATTGTTCTACACAAAGGCACATGTCCCAATTCTCACTACATTCTCCTATCTTTTTATACCACCATGCATGTTGACCACATGTTGTGAAATGTATTACTCTATCTAATAGAACTACCATATATGACATCATTTATTATATCTACTCATTAACTGGCTATTAACATGCAGTAGTGTTCCATCTACTATATAGTTCCGTAATAACAACATATGGCAGTTAATCAATAAAAAGTTCATCTTATATCAAAAGTTAACATAGAGTAGCTCATCTCGTAACAGTAACATGAATATCATATAAGTCTAATCCAACATAACCTCATATAGATTATTCCTATATCCAATATCACATATAGAATCATACTACAACATTTAAATAACTAAATAGTTCATATATAAAACAATAGGAATTATCCATATTCTATAAGTACCAATCGATTGGGAAAGGGGTCCAATCGATGGGGTAAAAAGACCCTGGCAATCGATTTGGAACTCATCTAATTGATTGGGTTTCTTCTAATCGATTGGACCCCGTCTAATCGACTTCTTCCCAGAACTAGCAGTGATGAGCTAGTATTATGGGGATGTATTATACTCATTATTAAACACACAAAAAGTATGCCAAAAACACCCCCTTGAGTGAGTCAATAAACTCACCTTACTCCGATGTTTCGGTGATGGCGTTCTGAGCTCCGCAACGGCGGCTATGGTGATTCCTTTTTCCTTTCTTCTTTTCTTCACTTCTCTTCTCTGGTCTCTCTTTCTCTCTTCGTTCTCCTCTTTCTGCTTCTACTTCTCATTCTTCTTCTTCTCTTCTCTTATCTCTCTTTCTTTCTCTATTCTCCTCTTTTTGCTCTTGCTTCTCCTTCTTCTTCGTCTTCTTCTTCTTCTTCTTCTTCTTCTTCATCAACTCGAGAGTATGTATGTGTGTGTATATATATGAGTATATTTATATGTGTGAGTGTATGTATACATGTGTATATCTCTCTTAAGCGATTGGGGTTAGGTGGTTAAGAGAATCTATTGGAAAAGGCCAATTAATTAGGGTTAGGTCTATAAGAATACAATTGATTGCTTGGGCTTCAATTGATTGGTTGGGGTTCCTTAGCATCGATTTTGATGGCATGGGGTCCAATCGATTGGTTGGGACCTTGCACGAAAGGTTAAGGCAATCATATTGAATCTCATTTATGTAAATATATATATATATCCAAAATACAGGGTATTACATATGTAGATGACATGCACATTTTTGGAACCAACTTAAAAGTTGTGGTAGAAACTAAAAGTTTCTTTCTGCTAATTTTGATATGAAGGATATGCGAGAGGCCGATGTTATCTTAGGTATTAATATCAAGAAAAATAGCGATAACTTAGAACTAGTACAATCACACTATGTAGAGAATGTGCTAAAGAAGTTTGGTCACTTTTATCGAAAACCAGTCTCAACTCCATTTAATCCTAATACCAAATTAGTGAAGAACATTGGGAGAAGCAAATCGCAATTAGAGTATTCAAGGGTCATTGGTAGTTTAATGTATTTAATGCATTACACTAGACCAGATATTGCATTGGGATGTAATTTCTCGAGTACTTAGGTACTTGAAAGGCACAATGGATTATGGATTACATTATCAAGATTACCCATCTGTTTTAGAAGGATATAATGATGCTGGCTGGAACACTGATATGGAATTTGAATCGACAACTGGGTGGATTTTTACCCTCGGAGGAGGAGTGATTTCTTGGGGATCTAAGAAACAAACATGCATATCATACTCAATGATGGAATCCAAGTTGATTGCCCTTGCGACTGCGTGTAAAAAAGATGAGTGGCTACAAAATTTAGTTATTGAAATTCCCTTGTGGAAAAATCCTACTCCATCTATTACTATCTATTGTAATAGTGTATGGCTAAAAAAATATGCAAGTGCTAAAGTGCGGGCGTGCCAGACAAATGTCCTCTTAATGCGAACAATTTGACAAATCAGACTAGTGGAGAAATAGAAGAACAAGATTTCCCCAAATAGGTTCAGATTGCTTTAATTAAAGATTAAAGACTTGAAATGTGAAGAATGCCGAGATCAGTAAAAGACATAACAGAGACGAACTTTCACTAGATCTCTTACAAACATAGTTCAATTAGAGGTGGTAATCTCGCCTTCTAATTTGGATTTAATTATAGAGCTAATCCTAAAACGAGGAAATAAACATGACAATGAAAGATAAAGGGAAAACAAAATACAAAGTATGTAAAAAAGTTCAGTATTCTTGATCATCCGGGCTCTTTCTCTCTATTCATTCATTCCTTTAAATAGATAACAGTCGTTGTAACCGCTGCCCCTCTACTAAGAAACTATCCACTATCTCCATGATTTGGGAATAATGGACTTTCTCCATGACCGTGTCTGTCACTACCTCTGCTTTACACGTGTCATTAAATTTGACTCACCATAACTGCCAATAATCGTCCTGCCACTAATATCGCACATACACTGAACTTATGGCATTGTTATGTCGTATCAGACTGTTTTCTCCATCAATTTGCTTTCGTACACCTTCCAAGTGTAATTCCTAGTTGGATTTAGTGGCCCCATTTTTTTATTTTATTTCATGGTGCAAACAATGCCCCCCAATATCTATTTCAAATAAATATGCAATAAGCAATCACTTGAAGGGATGTTGCTGATTTGGACACTGGCCCACCAAATCCAACTAACACAACTCCATTGAAGAAGTCACTATCACTTCATTACCTCATAACTTCCAATTTGAGGAAATGATGAGATGGTAGCCTAGGGATGAAGAAATTCTTATCTTGAAAAGGTGCTGACTTGACCCTCATTTAGTTCTTATTTGTATCATTGCATCATCTTCATCCTAATTTCTAGGGAGTTTTAATTTTCAAATCAGCGCAAGTTTTGGAAAAATTTTAAATTAAAACAGATTCCAACTCAAAATCCTTCTGTCTCCCTTTAAACCTCTGCTAGTTAAACCCTTCTTGAGTCTTTCTCAGCATCAACCTACTCCTTTGCCAAAGACCTTCACATCCCATCTCTTGTTCTCAATATTCTATCTCCCACAGCTGAAAACCCTCCAGAATCCACCTCATCTCCTAGTACAGAGGAAACTCCTACTGACCCTCAATCACGAGCCAAAGAATTGCTAAAACAACTTCATACTGCTGCTTTTGAAGGCGTCAGTCTGCAAGTAATGGAACCCTTACCTGATTTCATTTCTCCCATCCTTGGTCCAAGTGTAGCTCAGGAATTTGTCCTTCCCTGAGTTTCTAACCTCTTTCCCCATAATGGTATTTTTCTGTCTAAAAGTCCTAGTCCCCCGCTATAAAGATGGAGCAATAGTAATGATATCCGTTTATGGCCATCAAAACCCTTGCCAGAATAGCTAGCCTGGGTGTCCAAAGTCACTCCTTTCATATTGGACGAGTGGCGTCAGCAGCACATCCATGACTTAGTGCAATTAACCACCATGCCATTACCCATGAACACCCCATTTCTTTCCTCTGCTCTAGTGTCACACCCCGATTTTTTTGACAACCAAATATTTAATCCAGAGCATATATCCAGACTAATATTCAATTTCCAAAGCACCGAGAGTGACACCCGGCCTCACACAGACTAATAGATAATTATTGAAAACAGTATTTTATACTCATTAAATAAGAACATGTGATTTTGTGTTTAAAAAAAAAACTCTTTTTTTATTAAACTTGAATTCCCAAACATTCGTTTTCATTATAAAAGAAATTAAAATACATTCCACATATTATATCCTTTCGATTTACCAAATAAATATTATGTTCATTCAATAAAACCCTCTTTACAGAGTTCAGCGGAAAAAAAACAATTAAGCATAAAATTCTATACATCCATAGGTCAGAGCAACTACAACGTTCCCAATACCCAATATATAATCCTTATTACAATTATACACTTGTGGCCCACACTGCCAGAAATAAAATAAAGTACAACAAAAAAAATACAACTCTAATAATAAACAACACTGCGACAATCTCTTCACCCAAACAGAAGCTCCGAAGAAAATCTCCAAATACTAAACCTGCACATACATTCGACTACGTCTCATATAGAAACGCACCCGGGTCAGTATATAAAATACTGGTATGAGTTAAACAAAAATAATAAAATCTGAGGGCTCCAACCTGAACCCGTCGACTACAAACCACATTACAACACTATTGGGCCAAGACAGGTAGTTCCACACACATATTTGGACGAAAGGGTAGTTTCCATTTATGTGGTGGCAAGTAGTTTCTTGCCAAAAACCCAAAGCTACTACGATTTCATACTTACCCATCTACTTATGGTGAGCCAAACCTGTAAAACATTAGTGGGCCCACCATCCTGCAAATTGAATGATCACAAACCAAGCAAATAATTCCGTATACAAACCGTCCACATTCTACCTCAAACGTCGCGTTCATTATTTCACGCTTATCAGTCTTATGAAATAATCCATTTTCATTACTTATTAGCCTTAAATTTATCTTTGCATTCCCTAGCTTCACCACTTGGCCACCCTCCATGGTACAGCCCACACATATATCCTATGTGTGCCCGGACATACTACCAACATCCACTCCGGTGCCAGTTTGGTTGGGGTATCAACCAAACCAGGTATACACAACGGAAGGCCGGTCAATATGCCTAGACGTCTATACAATATAAGCCGAGCATAAGGCTTAGGCCAGCTTGATCACGAAGCCACTGGCAAAAGTACACTCAACAAGTCTTAAGCCAGCTTGATCACGAAGCCACTGGCAAAAGAGTACACTCAGCAAGTCTTAAGCCAGCTTGATCACGAAGCCACTGGCAAAAGAGTGCGAGCTACCTAAAACACATATCACACAATGGGGAGCAGTGAACACTAAAGAATTATGTTGCGATTATCACTTATCGTTCGTATTATCCCAATAATTGTGAATTTCACGTTTATCACATAGTTCCGTCTCATCATCCAATCACATCTCTAACTTTTAGATGTCTTCTAATTTCTTACAATAAAGGGTTTTATCAATTAACCCAAAACAATCTTCTCTAAAAAATTTCCAATCAAATTACAAGATCCCCAATATACTATTCAGCATATCTAAACTCATTTTTATCAAAATGATTACACAATAAGGTTAGTTATTTCAGGTACAATAATCCTCAACCCAACATTTAAAATTAGCCTACATGAAACCCATAATAAAAATTCAAATCCTCATATCGTAAAGTATTATAACAATCGTTCCACAATATTTTCATCGGACTCAACGTTAATGACTATCACCCTTTTTTTTTTTATAACTCAACATTATATGAGAATTCATGTATCTCTAAGTAATTTTCGTTAAGTCGTACGAATGAATAAAAAAAAAAACACAACGAATCATATTTCTCCAATGTCGTACATTTTAATATACAAAAAACTGCTGCTGAAATCTATAATTTTTGCCCAAACGATGCAGAATCAGGAAAAACTCCATTAGACAAAAAGTGTGCAGAATTGTGTTTTACATAAGACGCGCAGACAGAATGTTCAAATTCAAAGCCACAATGTTACGATAATTTTCTAAAGTTTCTGCAACTGTGTTAATTAAAAAAAACGAATTTCACACATATTTCTTAATTACCATGAATATTTCACATATGGTTTTATCAAACTCACTATTCACCTAACCTTTTCGAATACCCTAAAGTCAAAATCACAAAGTCACGCGAAGGGGAAAGAAAATATCTAAATTACTTCAACAACAACGTATATCCATTACTAAGATTTAACCCTAATAATTAAATTAAACATATACTAATTTAATTTACTCCCGTGTACATGTATATATACATACGTGTATATATATACTCGGATACATAAAAATTTAACTCACCTCGTTGATCAAAAATCGACCACCACGAATGCTCCGCGATTCCCACGTGCCCACGAACCCGAGACCATTCTCCTTTCTTCTTCTTCTTCTTCTTCTTCTTCTTCTTCTTCTCTCTCTCTCTCTCTCTCTCTCTCTCACACACACACACACACACACGTCTGTTCTCTCTTTGGGTGGCTAGGGTTTTAATATAAGTATATATGTACTACACATATAGTATACTCTATACATACACAACATATACAAATAACTCATATATACGTATCAAATCCCGTTTTTTGTCTAATGGGCTCACAAAAGAGACTCATGTGGCCCCAAAATGCAGTACAAATTGTTAAAATGAGTAGCCCAATGGGTACCCATAACCTCGGTACTAAGTTTTAATGTTAATTATATTATTTAACACATTCGCGGGCCTGTAAACACTATATAACAAAAATGCATATCAACCCTTCACCTTTTTTTTAACAAATATAAATTAATAGAATATAACTCTCAAACTAAACACGCTCACTCATGATTTAATTTATATGTCCATCAAACGCTTAAAATTTTTCAAACACATATCTTACATAGGCACACTCATATAATATTGCTAACTGAAAATAATAATTAAACTAATTATTTACATATAAATTTTAGGGTTGTTACATCTAGCCTTTTAATCCGTATCTACCAACTCTTTTCACTTTCTATGCGGGATGATGTCCCCTACTCTTCTTAACCTGGCTGCTTTAATTGGGGTAAGACAGGATGGTAACCCTATCAGTGCCCTATTATCCCAGCAGACATACTTTATCTCTCCCATCACTTCTAACTTTGAAAAGAATAACAGTTATCAGTCTTTCATTCTGGAACACAAAAAGGATGATGGCCCTCTAACTGATATGGAATATCTGGCTTTTCTCACTTCTGGGTGAGTAGATATTTGACTTGTCTTCCCTCTTTTAAAGTGGTCAAATCTGATCTCCCTTTGGCTTTAGCTTTGACTTCTAACCAAATTCTGGCACAAGGCCCTTTCCTTTTGGCTCAAATCTATAGGGGTTGTTTTAGGCTAATCAGCAGTAGTTTGGACACTTGGGGTGGCCCTTTATGGATTCTACAATTATGGCTCCATCTATACTTCCCTGAGATTAGCTCTTTTTGCACTATCGTGCCTGACTCATCTGTTTATGGCCGAAATTTGGCCACATACTCTTCCAGTCCCTTTGGATTTTCAAATTATTTAAGCTTCTTTTTCTCCCTTAGGACTCCTTGTCTAGATTCTTTCCCTATCATCCTCCTTTGTACGGACTGACCAGGTTCAAAGCCTCCCTCTTTGAGCCCAATAGTTACCTTGAACTGTGGGAATACTATCTAGTCTCTCGGGACTGCCACCATGGAGTGACAAAAGAGAATTGGGGAAACAACCAATGCGGCATGGAATCTTATTTTTCAAACTACTGTGCACGCCAATTTGGCCTGACCCAGGCACTTCCTTATCCCAATTTTCTATCCGCCAACCCAGGTTTCATAACTCGTACAGTTTTTAAGACTTATGAATCATCTAGTAGGTGTATGAGCTCAATAAATTTCTTCTTGAGCAGTTTGAATTTTACCCTTTTTTTTTCTTTCATCCCGCGTCTACTTCTTCCTTTGATACATTTTGGGTGGAACATTTCGATCATTGCTTTTGTGACATTGATTTATTACTTAATACATTGCTCTACTGCCATCACCAACTGCTAATCCTTCACTTGTTTAGACTGAAGGAAAAAAGAGAAGAGGCCCAAGTATGGACTCTGACTTTAAAGTTGATTATGATTCCATCATCAAATTTGAGGAGTTTATAAGCTTAATGGAATCCCCAAAAGCCCTTTGAGTCAATTTCTGAGGCAAGTCGTATCAGAATCTAGCTAAAAAAGGAATGGGTGGATACAAAATCTCGTGAATATCAGAAAAAACATGCCAAGACTCCAAACTGGCAGTAGCTTTACACTTCTACCGAGAATTGGGTTAAAAAGATATGCCCTTTTCCACCCTTGGCCGAATTTGGAATCACGGAGCCTGTGGTCTAGACTGATGCGTTTGTGGGGGTTACTGTAGTAGGTTATTAGTCTGGTATCCCCGTATTCCCCATCTTTTGGTGGCGTCCCCACAACTAGTCATTAGGCTGCTTGGGTATTCCCTAAATCTGCTAGTCAGTCTCCCCACTTGGTTTCTTGAGATTTATTTGGTAACCTGGTACTAGGACTAGATGATATTTTGTTTTGTTTGACTTTGTTTATCTTATTACTTCTTTTCCTTTATTCAAGTCCTTCCAAGCTTTCTGCCGCTGTACCAATTAAGAAAAAGGTTACTTCTCTAACGTTTCCTGCTTTTACCCCTACCCATCATAGCTAAAGAGATACTAAATGCCCTGACTACAAGGAGATGGCGAAGAAAAATACCTTGGCGTAGACTACCATTGAGCATCCCATTCACCTAGAAGAAGAGGGGTCTGAGCACATTCTTCAACAAGAAACTCCTAAAGCGACTAAAAAGGCACTACTTAAGGCCTGCGCTCAGAAGCAATTATATGATGAGCCAGCTTTGAGCACTTCTCTGACTTCTTCTGATGCCACCCGACAATTAGAGGCTGCAAAAACCACTGGGATTTCCCCATCTTCTCTAAAAAGTCCTTCTTCTACTAAAGCTTCTCCTCTTACTGGTTAAAGCGATATCGAAACTTCCAAAGACCCCATTGATGATCCGAATGTCCTTCCCAAGGTTTCTCATCCTTCCAAGATTCTTTTTCCTCCACCTCCTTCTTTAACAGTAGGACTTGGCTCATCCACTTCAACAAGCCAACTTTCTTTAGGCCCTCAAATGACTTTCAGAGGATCTCCGTCTTTGGGCACAAAATCTTAGGCAGGTCCTTGTTGTGGATATCGCATTTTTTCTTACCCACAGCTTTTCAAAATCAAATTTAAAAAAAAAACGAGTCGCCACTTAATTTTTAAAAGGAGAATTAAGAAACCATTTTAAAAGCAAACTGATCTTTTAGAAACCAGAGATTAACTAGGTCCGGGGATTATGGAATGAGAGAGAAAGCAGCCCTTCGGACTAAAACACCCTCTCTCATCCTATCTTGCGATAGGCCTCTACTTAACATCCTTTTAATTAAATTTATTAATCTAAGCATGCCCTCAACTAATACATATATACATATACATCACAAAAGCATGTCCAAAGGGTGTAAAATTGCAATTGACAAAATACCATTCAAAAGCCACATAATTCAGGTAGCAAGCGATATGATATGCAATAGAGAACGAGTGAACTTACCCGGGATCCAGCGGCGATAGTAAACGTGCAATGCATGCGAACAAAAGAAAATCCTAAAAAGAGTCTCTAATCACATATACACATAAGGCAAAACCTAATTCTAAGGTGTCGCGCATTAAGTCAAAAAATCAATAAAATCAAGAAATTAAGATAAACTAAAGAGGAGTCCTAGAAATCATACCTTAATAGCGCTACAAAACAAAGGGTTAGTCCACATGCTTCACATAATAATAATATGATATTAAACAATCAATCCTAATTCTCTAGCTTATACCTAGCAAGCAATGAAATCCAACTTTATCCAATTACTAGTTCTAATTATAAGTATTAATGTGCATAAATGAATGGATGTGAACAAGAATAAGACATGAATTTATTCACTAATTTGGGTCACTTAGCCTCTGGATTTAAGCTAAGTTACCATTATTCAAAGTATGATTTGGGTCCTAAGGCATTAAGAGACCATTTGAGTTGAAATAAATAAGATTAGACAAAAATAGTAGCAGTTTTTATGAATTACAGAGAGCAGACCAGATGTTCAAAAATAGAAATAAAATACTTCCAACGGTTAGATCTGAATGATTTTTAGATATGTTATGCCTCTATGAGTCTAGTTTCTAACCCAGAAAGAAAATCAAGGTTTGAACAGTTAGATCTCCGGGAATGTAGAAAACACTAGGCATCACTCAGCATTTTACAACTCTCTGTCCAGAGATCTTGTATGATTTTTTAAAAATAGCAAACAAGTCCAAATTGCTTCATTCATTTTAGGGAACCTTCATAACACATTAAGGTTCTTATAAAAAATTATTAGAGGTCATGAAAACTTGGTTAGATCTCTGATCTATCAATTTTAAAATCGGTTTGCTGTTCTGAAACTATTCTGAAATTCTGAACAGATTGTGGTTGTCTCACAAAACCCATGATCAAACCTTTCTAAACATAAAACCACCTCAAAACAAAAATTACAGTGGTAGAACGATGTGTTATTGACACTTTCCCGTTGGTTTCACTTGATTTCAACGGTTAGATTTCGAACTAAAAATCTTTGATCAAAAACAGTTCGTGAACTCACTGTTTTTATTTTGCTAGTTCAACTTTGTTGGTTAACCTCAACTATTGAAAACATAAAGTTGAGATTAAACCAAACTACTTTTCTTATCATTTGATGGTCCTTGAAGACTAAAAGTCACTTTGTGCTTATGGATTTTGATGAAGTATGAAATGAAATTCTCAAAATTCCAAACAATGAACTCAAAACTTTATAGACCAAAGCTTGAATTCAAACTTATTACTCCTACCATTTGATGGTCATGGGAGACAAAGACATGGCTAATACTCCTAAGTTTCAAGAAGAATAAGGGAATGACTTCATTAAATACCAAGTTTAGAGGATCCAAGTCATGGGCATTGACTTGGATTCAACTATGTAAAACAAAGTGATGATCAAATCTTGACTCTCATGTAGAGTATGAGCTTTACATGAGGTTCAAAGGATCATACTCAAGAGAATCAAGAGAGATATTGAAGATCTCCAAGACTCTCAAGAGAAGAATATATACAAGAAATTGAAGGGAGAATTAGAAATAGAAACTCCTAAGCTTTCTTGACAAACAAAGATAACAAGAGATTTTAGTCCAAAAAGAAAAAGAGTAAACAAACAATCTAAGGCATAGGGGATGTCACGCCCCGACGTAGCATAAATAAGGAAAGCGTTTAATTTCCTTTATGGACCCGTAGGTCGCGACAGTTTGAAGGATCGATTCTGTCCCAAACGTCGAACAACAAAACATAATAATCAGAGAAGAGCAATCAAAGCTTACAAATATTTTCCTAACTTAAACAATATTACAGCACGGGTTATCTAAAGGCACAGACCGCCTTGAAACAAAATAATAGCTTAATGTCTGTTACAGTCATCCTTATAACAAAACAATTCATAACTTAAAACATATAATAAACAGTTTCTTCATTCCAGAAGCAACCATTCTCAATTAGCATAGTCGTATGATTCCTCCTGGTTATATCCTGAAAAGCCTGAACACGAATGTCCAGGACGCATCAACGTCGTCAGCTTCAAGAAGCTGGTGAGTATTAAAAACATGACTTTAAATGTAAAACATACCCATTTACCTTTTTCCATTATCAGTTTTGTAAAATCAATAGTTAAACCGCAGAAAGAATTCATTTATAAAACAACAAGGAACATATTAAAGGTCGATCATTCATAAGAACAGATACTCGTGTAATGAGACAATGCACCACACTCATCTTGCCGACTCTTTTCTCTCGACAGCCACAACAACCCACTATCTTACTCCTGGTATCTTTGAAACACTAAGATAGCCACACTTTAGCAACGGGGCGCCAGGGAGTGTCCAGTTTGCCTCACACTTTGGTCCGGGGTACCAGGGAGTCTCCAATGCCTCATACTTTGAATACCCTAACCGCCATGCAAATACCGGGGCAACCCCTCACGCAGTATCCAGACTCGAGTATCAGGGAGTGTCCGTAGGCCACACTTTAGCACTACCATGGGTGCCAGGGAATGTCCGAGTTCGGCTTCACACACTTTAACGCTTGCATGGGCGTCAGGGAGTGTCCATATTTGCCACCGTCGCATTTCAAAGATACCCTCTCCACAACCACAACCACAACCACAACTACAACCACAACTCAACTCAATCACAACTACAACCACAACTCAATCCACAACCACAATCACAACTACAACCTCTAACCACAACCACAAACTACGACCACAAACTCAAACTCATACTCTTTCCACACAGACTGACACCCACATGCATGTACCACTGACCCCACATGAATGATATGCACATGAACCTAAGCAAAACACTGAATTAAAGGAACAACACACGTACGGGGATTGATAACTTGCAATATAATGTTTTAATCATTCAAAACATAACCAAATAGAGTTCTGATTAACTAAATATCCCAAACAGAACCTTAACAGTACTAAAAAGTTGAACCAAACAGTCCCTTAACAGAAAATAGACAAAAACAGAAACTGCCAGACCTCGCGCGCGCGGGCCGCTCGCGCGAAAGGTCGCTCGCGCGATATGCCCAAATTTCCTTTTATTATAAACTTTTCTGTCTGCCTGTGGAAATCAAGGTCGCGCGCGCGGATCGCTCGCGCGAAGGGATTCTCGCGCGATCTGCCTAAATTTCAATATATATATATAAACTCTTATGTCTGCCTGGGAAAGCAAGGATCGCGCGCGCGGTCTGCTCGCGCGAAAGATCGCTCGCGCTGGCCGCTCGCGCGATTCTCGCGCGCGCGATCGTGGCGCAAGATGATGCTGAGGCTTCATCTTCTTCGTCAGATTGCCCTGTTTCAGCAATTCAGGGTCTAAAATGACCCATTTTGGAATTCTAAAGTATATAGAACATATAATATATGATTCTCTTCGGTTTTTCACAAGGATTAAGAATCCAAAGTCAATTTAACACCATTTGATCCATAGCTCTCCAATTTTAGGAAAAACTAAAACATGTCAAAACTTCATTTTCAATATACTTTCTTATATGGACGAATTGTGTTCTAAAACTTCAGACATATCATCAATGAGGTATAATCTTTCATAATCAACTCTAAAAAACAAGTTTTGGTTAAGGTTTGAAAAATCATGATTTTGAAGCTCAAGCTTCCATGGACGAAATTAGCAATAGTAGCTACAATACACACATATAAGCAGTAAATAGACATGACTTTTACATTAAGAGTGAGTTTAAAATACTCACTGAGTTCAAGAATGAAGAGGTTGCTGAGAAAGAATAAGCAAATAAGAAACCAATTTCAAGCTTTGGCTATGGAGATATAGGCTTTCTCTCTCTAAAATGAATTCTGTATGAACTCTCTGCACTCTCTCTTTTCTCTCTGTGTGTTAATGCAGAATGAGTAGAAAAAATGAGAGCCTAAGTGTGTGAGTGTTGTATGTATAGCAATTGCACTAGATGAACTTGGAGGCCAAGTCTTGTGTGCTATACTCAACAAAATCAATTGGTTTTTAAATCCTGATTTAGATGATCAATTATACAAGCTGGAGAATACACACAGATGTATACATACGTGAATGATATATATTCACAGATGAGTATTAACTCATCTGTTGTTCCAAGAGGCAAGTATAGGTTTGAATAGGGGTCAATTAAGATTGATGTTGTTTGGAAATTTAGCTTATGGCACAACATTAGCACATACAAGTTGTATGTTCCCAAACAAGGCACAAGGCAATCATCACTTGCCATAATTGGAAATAAAGCAAATGTCCAAATCGGTCACTTCCAAAATCTGTGGAAGTTAAACACAACATGGACAGTTTTGAACATAAACTGGTATTTTCGGGGCGCGGTGGTCACCACAAAAATACGGGAATTCCATTTTAACTTAAGAATTGATTTTCTGGTTTTATAAAAATACTGATTGAGTCAATAGAAGTTATTTTCACCGTTTTGAAATACATATTTTGAAATCCATACAGGTATTACTAACTTTTGTAAAAATTGCAATTTGACCCCAATAACATTCTTAGCTTGCAATAATTCAAGAAATAAAATTTAGAACATGAGAAATGTAGTTTAAATGAAGCAGTCAATACCAAATGAAATTAAATATGACAATGCAATTACAAATTAAATATGAAAATGCAGGTTATTACAGGGGATCACCTCCAAATTATCCTCAAAGTATTCTTTGAAGATCTTCCAAACTCTTCTTCTTAATTCTCTAAACTCTCTTCTCTTTTCTCTCCAAAAATGTGTTGATGTAGTAGTCCCTCTTGTGTTATCTCTCCTTCTCTCTTATAGGAAAAATTACCAGGTATTTTTGGTGAATTTCGGAGCAAAAAAACAGGTGTAATTTTCTCATTTGGTGGTACAATGTGTACTTTCTGAAATTATGCAGACTGCTGCCCAGCGCGGCAGTCCAGAAACTATCGCGGTAGTCCGCGAATGCCGCCGCGGCAGTTGCTAACTGCCGTCGCGGCACTACGCGACTGCCGCGCGGCATTCATCAAATGCCGCGGCAGTTAATGGATTGCCGCGTTTTTGTTAGTCTTACTTTTTCAGTTTTTGTTCTTATTCGCATACGCATACGTATTGCTCTGCAGAATACAGACTTTAAAAGTGAACGGCAGTCAGAAATTTATGGCGGCACTTGGTGAATGCCGGCACGGCACTCTGTGACTGCCGTGCGGCACTCACCGAGTGCCGCGGCAGTCCGCCGTGTGCCGTTTTTAGCTAAGATTCCCCCTTTTAGATTTTTCTTTTTTCAAAGCAAATGATTCTTGAGGATATTTTCCGAAAATTGTGTTTTATACCTGAATTCTCCTAAATACCTGGTATTTTCTCTTTTCTGTGAAATTTTACCGCGTTTTAGAGAACTTTTTGAAGAGCTTGGAATACTTCGAATCTTCCGGTCCTTGTTATCATCGGATACGGAGGCGACACTCTCCTGAATTCGACGGTTGGTCAAAATTGGGGTGTCTACAGTTTGCCCCTCTTTGACAGAGCTTGTGGGGCAACACGTCCCATAAGTGAATGTCAAAGCCTGTGTGAAGACAAGCCTTTGACCAGACTGTCGAATTTAGGTAAAAACAAAATGCGTTGCAAAAATCGGCTGTATGAACGGTTCATGCTGGTCGTGCTCGATGGCGAGTTGCCTACGTATCCCACCAAAGCGTAGTTCAAACACGGGGACCGAACACACACAAACGCAAGTAGTCACACGGATGAATGCACCTATCCAATCGTGATGCAAATGCCATGCCATGGTTCTTTCTGAATTGAACTGATTGTACAACTGTCATGCTCATCATGTCTCCCTTACGCATTTTGTATGACGTGTTAATTAAGGAAAATCACCTAATTCAGTGACCGATGCGAAGATCTCTTACAGGGGTCATGATTTTTTTAATTTTTTTGATTTGATCTCGGGGGGAATATAAATCTGTTATATTCCCAAAATGGGGGTTAATGCAAATCTGTTGCGAGAACCGAGAATATAAATCTGTTATATTCCCAAAAAACGGGGGTTAACGCAAACCTGTTGCGAGAACCGAGAATATAAATCTGTTATATTCCCAAAAACGGGGGTTAACGCAAATCTGTTGCGAGAACCTAGAATATAAATCTGTTATATTCCCAAAATGGGGGTTAACGCAAATATGTTGCGAGAATCGAGAATATAAATCTGTTATATTCCCAAAACAGGGGTTAACGCAAATCTGTTGCGAGAACCGAGAATATAAATCTATTATATTTCCAAAACGGGGGTTAACGCAAATCTGTTGCGAGAACCGAGAATATAAATCTATTATATTCCCAAAACGGGGGTTAACGCAAATCTGTTGCGAGAACCGAGAATATAAATCTGTTATATTCCCAAAATGGGGGTTAACGCAAAACTGTTGCAAGAACCGAGAATATAAATTTGGGCCCACGGGCTCAAATATCTTCAATTCAGAATTGGGAGCCCACGGGCTCAAATATCTTCAATTTTTCAAGGATCGGGGCCCACGGGCCCAGAATTTTAATTTTAAAAAATTGGGAGCCCACGGGCTCAAACATTTTCACTTTTCAGAATTGGGAGCCTACGGGCTCAAATATCTTCAATTTTTCAAGAATCGGGAGGTCCACGAGCTCATAGATACTCTTAAATTTCAAAATTTGTAGTCAATGTGTACCTAAAAACGACCCTGAGGGCCAAAAGTGCAATGAGAGCAATTTTTGGGGCCTCAAATTCAATTTTAGGGACTCGATTTGAATTTTTGGAGGGAAAGTAAATATCCTTGAACCGCCTTAATCGCGGCACACGCGGTTTTTCACGGCAGTCCGTGACTGCCGTGCGGCACACACGGAGTGCCGTTGCGGCTCTCGGAGAGTGTCGCGCGGCAATTGACTGACTGCCGTGCACGGAAAATTGAGTGTCGCGTTTGAGCGGCAGTGGCTTAAACCGCCGGGTTTATTACATTTCTCTCATTCTCTCAAACTCCTCTCCCTCGAAATCTCTCTGGAGAAAATTTTCTCTTTTTCTTTCCTCACTCCTATATTGATCTACGACATTCACAGGTTAGTTCTGCTAGATCAGAGTTTGATTAAACCTGTTTATTTCATTGTTTTTCCGAATTTTCATTAATCTAACGCGCGGATTCTCTCTTTTTCTTTGACAGATTATGGCGAGTGGTTCAGGGCGTAAGAAGAAGGCCAGATACACTGCTACTCATCACCCGGACGCCACACTCCTACTGAGGGACCCCGATGAGCATTTGTCGGCCCGCGCATTCAAGCGCGAGGTAAACGCTCCCCTTTTATTTATTTTCGTATTTCTTTCCCGCATTTCCTTCTTTTCGTGAATGTAACGTAGGACCGCCACAATTCTTTAGATACCCTATTCCGAATGTCGTGCTCGTGGCGCCCCTGAGCGTCTCGAATACTTTATTCCATGCCTTTTGTAAAGGAATTCAAATTTTAATTCTTATTTCTCGTGAACTTCGAAAATTCTTTATAAAAATAAATAAATAGAAAATAAAATAAGAAAAATGAACGTTATGCTTGAATTTACCGAACATTTATCCTTTATTTATTGTTTAATCACTGTTGTTGCTTTCTTCTTTGTCTACTCCCTAACAACAAACCTTTTTATTCTTTATTGTAGCTGCAGCCGAAGGTGCTGAAGGGTCATGGCAGCCTTGCTCATGGCCACGAGTGGTATACGGAGCTGAGTGAGACCGTACAGGGGCTTATTGATGCAGCAGGGTTTGGAGACTTCGTCAAACTCTTGACGAAGAGCTCCAACGACCTACAACAGATGCATGCGTTGGCTGAGCGGTGGTGGGATACCACGAGTACTTTTCACTTCTCATTTGGCGAGATGACGTTGACGCCATTGGACTTCTCCATGATCACAGGGATCGCCTTTGGCGGAGAGCCTCTGAGGTATTTGACAGACCAGGAGTGGGACCAGATGGAGCCGTTGTTAGGGGTGGTTCCGGATGAGGCCTTGGTCACGGCCCAGTGGTTTATGGATACCTTCCGGGGGAAACCCGGCTTTACCGACGAGCAGATGGCCCGAGGCTTCTTGATGTACATGCTGGGGTGCTCCTTGTTGAGCACCAAGGGTGACCAGATTTCTGCTTCCTTGGTGGCGTCGCTGGAGCGTCTGGACCGGGTCGCTGAGTTTGATTGGGCTGGTACAGGGTTATCTATCCTGTACAGGCATATGAGTGCCATTTCCCGGGACAGGTCGGCCGCTACCAGCGGGTATTGGAGAGCGTGGGAGGTATATTTTCACGTTTCATTCCCCTTTTTATGCTTTCAGTAATTTATTCAATTTGAGAAACTAACCCCCTTATTTCATTATCGTAGATCTGGTCCCATGAGTATTTTCACATGATGTCTCCAGTGACACGCGACGCTGACGCCCTCGTCATGCCTCAGGGGCTAAAATGGGCGAAGGACAGGGTTGGGCGGAAGACCGGGGCTCACGACTTTGTTTCGTTCAGGAACTTTCTGACGAACCTGAGGGAGGAGCACGTGCATTGGCAGTCGTGGCTCAGGGTGCTACCCGATGCTAGCGCGGGGATTCGAGAGTCGGTCGGGTATGACCCGACGAGGCGACTTCTATGTGGGCCAGAGGGCCAGGCGTGGTATCTAGGAGAGAGGGTGACCAGGCAGTCACTAGCGGCCCCCAGATTCTTCGTGCCATTCCCTCCTCCCGACTCTATGAGGGCCACGGATACACTTCAGGGCAACGAGTTCACGACTGCCCGAGCCGGCTTCGGTATCCACGGCTTTTTGGATGATCCTGACGGATATGCGGCCTTCTGTGCCGCCAAGCTGATGCCGAACTTCCCTCTGATGGAAGTGACTCGGGTGAGTAAATGATTCCTTTATTATCTCTGTGAGTTCTCCTTTTATTCCTTTTTCATGTTTTATTACCTTTGTTTGCAGCATGTGCCTGCTGTGGTTCGTCCCCCTGCCTTACCCGAGTGGGATTGGACCATGTCGACCGTCTCGTTCGGGGAGCCTCACTCGACGACGATCCCCCGACTCTCGCATGGTGCTCCCACTATACCTCTCCACTACGACGTTGTCCCGCGTGCTTACGCGGAGGAGGGCCTGACGTATGCCCATAGCGTGCGACAGTGGGTTCTCGGGCGCGAGTGGATGGTAAGAGACCCCTCTCCACCTCTCACTTTCACTTTCACTTTGACGGTGATTTTGATTGTCCCCCTCTTACTAATCTTTTATTCTCGGGACTTGCTTTTCAGGCTGAGGGAGCTCGGGCGACTGCTGCGACCCAGCTGAGGGCCCAGGTATGATCTTTTATTCCTTTTATTCTCAGTATTTTATCCATTATTTCAACGTTACCTGGACTTATTTTTCTCATTTCAGGCAGAGGAGATCTGAGTCCTATCTCAGCAGGTGGGTCAGCTTCAGCAGCGGCTTCAGCAGTTTGGCATCTCTCTCAGCGATGCCCCCGAAGGTAGCGGTGTTGGGCATGGCGGAGGCGGCGGCGAGGGCACTAGCGGTGGCAGAGGCCGAGGCAGCGGACGTGGAGAGAGTGGTGGAGGCAGTGGGACCGAGTCAGAGGAGGAGCCTCTTAGGCGCACGACTCGTCAGACTCGCGGCCGGGGTCAGGGTCGGAGCTGATCCTGCTTTTATCATCATTTTTGTTTTTGAGAAGATTTATACTTTATTTTGGTGGATGACTGTATATATACACATATGCCTTATTTTGATGGCTGCTCCCTGACAGTTGGTAGGATAGGCATTCCTAATACTTTTATTATTACATTATTGCTTTTCACTGTATGTGTGACCATAGCTTGGTCCAACTCTTGCCGTATGTGGGATCATGGCTTGATTCCGGCTTTATTTTTATCTTTGAATGCTCTTGTTTCTTTTATCTTTCGGAATGTACAAATAAATGAAATGAATGAATGAATGTATTTGTACGTGCTGCATGATGCACACGTTTTATTGCTTCTCATTTATTTTTCGTTTGCAGGTGGGCTGATCGTGTTACAAACAGATCCTGGCCAATGAAGAACTCAGAACAGCACTCGGTTAGGTCTCCGTGGCACTCAGTGAGAGCCGTGACGGCAGTCAGTAAGTGCCGCAACGGCATTCACTGACTGCCGCGAGGCACCTCATCGAGTGCCGCCGCACTTTATCGAGTGCCGCGGGTAGGTAGACAGCCTTATTCTTCTATTTATATCCCTTCATTCTCAAAGTTCCGCAAAACACTTCTCATTTCTTCTCATTTCCTCTCCAAATGGCCCCCATTAGTTCTCAAATCCTCTTTCCATGGATGGATACTCTCTCTGGCATTGACAAGCTCAATTTTGAGTGCTACAGACTAAACGATCTCTTCTCTTTCCAACAGATGAATCTAAATGAGGGTCTACTTCGTGCTGCCGTCCAATGTTGGGATCCTGCTCTCAATGTCTTTCGTTTCGGCTCTCAGGAGATTTGCCCCTTATTTGAGGAGTTTAGCGCCATTCTCCACACGGATCCTTCTGCTGAATTGATGGTTCCTCAGATTCAGGCCGGGTATGTTCGGGACTTAGCCACCCTTCTCCACATGTCTCGGAATGCGGCGGGATCTTTTGTTCATGACAGGCAAATCGACTTTGAGCGCCTTTCTTCCATTTATGCTCCCATAGGGGACCCTTACAATGGTGAGTATCAGATCATTCGACGTAGTGCCTTGTCGATTGCTATGCTCTCTTAATTTCTCTTTCGATCATCTTCGGACACTCTCATACCCATCGCCTGCGGTTTGTGGGAGATGAAAAGTGTTGTTATGCTAGTCCTTGGTGAAACTCTGATTGGATTGGGCCATGCTCATGCTACTGGCGTCATGTTATCCGCTGGGGCACCTTTTGTATTGCAAATTTGGCTCATAGAGCGTCTGGACCTCTTCATACATGCTTCCCATCTCCGTGGGTCACTTCCTTATGATCGCATGGAGATTCACAGCTTGTTTCAGTCCGCCGACGCGTGGTTTGGTTGGCTTCAGGGCCTCTCTTCTAGTGACATCTGTTGGGTTTGCCCGTCGTGGATCTGTCGCTCTATTGTTGTACGCCTCCCTGGGCGACCTGGCATCTGGCTGCCGGGTTTGCATGCTACGACTTTCTACATTCCTGACCGGGTTGTCCGTCAGTTTGGACTTGTGCAAGATGCTACCGAATCTGTGACTGTTGATTTCACCAGGGGGTCCCCTTTGCGTCCTTCTATTGTGAAGGCTTTTATGGAGGCTTGGCCCAGCAGAATGGCTGCTCCTTTCCCGAGGGTTCCTGCTCTGACTGCGACTACTACCGAATATCTCCTAGAGATCCAAGCCTTTATTGTGAGGCAAGCTTGACGGACACATGCATAATAAAGTGGACGAAAACAGGGAAAAGCTTGCTATTTTACAAAACTTTCTGACAGACCCTGTCTACTCTTTGTTTACGCTTTTGAATGTGATTTTTCTCTTCAAAAAGTGGTGTTATCTTTTAGGAAAGTTCTAACATGTTCAATCAAAGTGTTCCTCCCCTTCAATTAATCTTTTATGAAGAATTCTCCTTTCAAATGTCTTTTCTCGGCTCTTTACCTTGCTTTGAGTTTGGCTTTGGGCTTCATTCTTTCTATACCATGAATTCTCATTTGTTTCTTTATAGTATGTATCTTGATAGCCAGGAGATCCAAAGACGGGTTTTAGACAGATATCTGGGTTCTTCGGCTAGCAAATGAAGTTTGCCCCTGGCTTTAGGGCTTTAAAGTAGTTCTGGGCAAACGCCAGTTTGCCCCTAGTTTAGCACAGGTTTTTCGAGTGGACCGAGGGCTTTGGAGAGCCCGCCTACTTATCCCCGAGTGGGCGTCAGGTCCCGAGTAGTTCAGTTCAAGGTATGAAGGAAGACGCCGTTCGGGCGGTTTTATTTAAGTGACCAAACCAAATAGGTTGCCTACGTATCCCCTAACGGGAATCAGGTCAAGCGTAGTTCATCAAGGTAGGAGGCTTTGAAAACAAAGGTTTCAAGCAAAATACTTCTTGAGGCGATCGAGGTTAATTGGTTGTTTAAATTCAACCCCGTCCAGGTCCATGAGATAAGCCGCTCCTCCGGAAAGGAGAGTCTTAATGATGTACGGCCCGACCCAGTTGGGTTTGAATTTTCCTCTGGGGTCATAAACAGGCACTTTCAGTTCTTTGAGGACAAGGTCACCCTCAGCAAGCTTCCTTGGGCGGACCTTTTTGTTGAAAGCACGGGCTATCCTCTTCTGGTACCCCCGAGTATGGTTGATCGCGGCCAGCCTCTTCTCGTCAAGTAACATCAACTCCTCATACCTTCCTTGTACCCATTCTGATTCGGTTACTTCGCACTCTGCCAAGACCCTGAGAGAGGGTATTTCTACCTCAATTGGGAGGACCGCCTCCATTCCGTAGACCAATGAGTACGGCGTAGCACCTGTTGAGGCTCTGACCGAGGTCCGGTACCCCCATAAAGCAAATGGCAGCTTTTCATGCCAATCTTTATATGTATCCGTCGTTTTCCCCATGATTGCCTTAACATTTTTGTTTGCCGCCTCTACTGCTCCATTCGTCTGAGGCCTGTACGGGGATGATTGGTGACGAGTGATCTTATACTTTTCCAAGAGCGGGATGACTTCTCCTTGGAAATGACTGCCATGATCGGAGATAAACTCATTTGGGACCCCATACCTGCAGATTATGTTTTTCTCAATGAAACTTACCACATCTTTGGCTTTTAAAGTTGCATACGAGGCTACCTCTACCCACTTTGTAAAATAATCAATTGCCACGATTATGTACCGGTGCCCATTGGAAGCCCTCGGAACTATCTCGCCAATGATATCGATCCCCCATACGGAAAATGGCCAAGGGGTGGTCATGTTGTAGAGCTGTGACGGCGGGGTGTGCATTAGATTTGCATGAATCTGGCATTTGTGAAACCTTCTAACATACTCACAACAGTCTTTGTACAAGGTTGTCCAGTAGTATCCCTGTCGGATGATCTTCTTCGCTAGCATGTGCCCATTCATGTGGGGCCCACACACTCCCTCATGAATTTCTTCCATCATTCTCTTAGCTTCCCTTCCATATAGGCACTCTAGATTGTACCCGGTGTAGGATTTCTTCCATAACTTCCCTGCATAGACCACAAATTGAGCGGCGAACCGTCAAATTGCCTTTCTATCCTTTTCTGAGGCTCTCTCGGGGTATTCTCTTTCTTTAATGAACTTCCACACATCCTCATACCACGGTACTTCCTCTTCGTCTTCTACGGCTGCGACCATTTCAAACGACGGTTGTTTCCTTACTTCTATGGATAGCGGGATCATAGTAGTTTTAGAGGGGATTTGGATCATCGAGGCCAAGGTAGCCAATGAGTCGGCTAATTGGTTTTCTTCACGAGGGAGGTAGTAAAAAGAAATCTTTTGAAATTGCGCTTTCAGACTTTCCAGGTAATCATGGTAAGGTCTCAGTTTCTCATGCTTTACTTTCCAGTCTCCCCGGACCTGGGATATGATCAAATTGGAATCTCCGAAGACATCAATCCGTCCGAATTTCAAAGCCAAGGCCGCCTCCATCCCAATTATGCAGGCTTCGTACTCCGCGGTATTGTTGGTTGAGTTGTATTTGAGTTTGGCAGCTAATGGGGTAGGGGTCCCATCGGGTGCTATGAGAATGATTCCGACCCCGTAACCTAATTGGTTGGCTGCTCCATCAAAGTACATTTTCCACAACTCCTCCTTCACCTCCAATATTCCCTCATCTGGGAACTTGAATTCTCCTTCGTCCTCTGATTCCACAGCGAGATCGGCTAAAAACTCGGCGACAGCCCTCCCTTTCATGGACTTGGCAGTGACATATTTGATATCGAATTCAGCCAGCATCATGGTCCAACGGGAAATCCTACTGGTCAAGACGGGTTTTTTGAATAGGTATTTTAGTGGGTCCATTCGGGATATCAAGATCACAGGGAATGCTAGCATGTAGTGGCGAAGGCGACGGGTACACCAGACTAAGGCCCAACAGGCTTTTTCCAAGGGCGAGTACTTCAACTCGTATCCGATCATTCTCTTGCTCAAGTAATAAATGGCCTTCTCCACGTTCCCTTCTTCTCCTTCTTGGGCCAACATACATCCCATCGAATCTTCAGATACGGAGAGATAAAGCAACAATGGTTTCCCGGGTGATGGTGGTGATAGGACAGGGGGGTTCTGGAGGTAGGTTTTGATTTTGTTAAAGGCTTGTTGGCAAAAGGCGTCCCATTTGAATTTTTCTCCTTTTCTAAGCAGTTTGAACAATGGATCACAGGTCAAGGTGAGTTTGGAAATGAAGCGGCTGATGAACTGTATTCTCCCTAAGAACCCTCTCAGTTCTTTCTCACTTTTTGGTGGGTTCATTTCGGTTATGGCTTTTATCTTGGCTGGGTCTACTTCGATCCCCCTTTGGGTAATAAGGAACCCTAACAACTTTCCTGTGGTAACTCCGAAGGTACATTTCTGCGGGTTCAGCCTCATCTTAAACTCCCTCAATCTCCCAAAGAATTTTCTCAAAGCCTCTAGGTGCCCTCCTCTCTCTTTGGACTTCACAATCATATCGTCCACATACACTTCCACCTCCTTGTGGATCAGGTCGTGCAGTAAAGTGGTGGCAGCCCTTTGATAGGTCGCACCTGCATTCTTAAGTCCGAATGGCATAACCCTATAGCAATATGTCCCCCATAGAGTGATGAATGTGGTTTTCTCCCTATCCTCGGGTGCCATGAGGATTTGATTATATCCAGAGAATCCATCCATGAAAGATAGAAGCTCATGCCCCGCAGTGTTATCGACCAACACATCGATGTGGGGTAATGGGAAATCGTCTTTAGGGCTTGCCTTGTTCAAATCTCGAAAGTCAACGCAAACCCTAACACGACCATCCTTCTTTGGGACAGGTACAATGTTGGCAATCCATTCCGGATACTCGGTGACCATCAAGAATCCAGCCTTTAGTTGCTTTTCAACCTCCTCTTTTACTTTAAGTGCCCATTCTGGCCTCATTCGCCTCAATTTCTATTTTATGGGTTTCGAATTGGGAAAGAGAGGGATGTGGTGTTGGACTATCTTTGGATCAATACCTGGCATATCATTATAAGACCATGCAAAAACATCTTTGAATTCATTTAATAGATTGATTAGTTCTTTGCTTTCTTCATTGCTAAGTGTTGAGCCGATAAAGACATTTTGAGGATTATTTTCATTTCCTAGATTAATCGTTAGAGTGTCCTCAATGATTTTACATGCAGATTCTTTGTCAATTAACTTTTGCAATTCATTAGGTATTCCATGATCATCACATTCATCACATTCATTAAGCGCATTCGAGTAGGCGGAATCAGTCATACTTTCATTGATTTTGTTAGGAGTGATTACAACAGACATAGCAATAGTAAGACGCCTCATTTGGGCCATTACAGACTCTGGGTGAGGGGGATACTTATCACTACACTCAAAGACCCACTCCTTGTTGGCTCCTTGCTTGAGCTCCAAAGTGACGCAACCTGGCAGTCCTCCGGTGTCTGTCTTCTCTCCCTCTTCTAGTTCCAGCTCTTCTTCCAGCGCATCCTCTTCCAGTACATCCTCAACATTCCCTTCCTCGGCCTTGACCTCCAAACCCTTGTTTTCTTCCCCTTTTTCCTTTGACTTCTACCCCTTCCTTGCTCAACAGATTCTGCATGACCGGTCCTTCTAGTACACCGATCCAATCGTCGATAGTAATAGGCTTTTCAGGCACTTGCAGAAACGGATCCTTGTATTTGGAGAATTCGTGGGAGAAGAAGATTTCGAACCCTGGCTTTAAGCGCTTGTCCTTCTGGTCCACCCATGGCTCTGGGAAACCACAGAAAGGGAAGTCTTCTCCCTCCTTCACGAAGTATCCATTGAGCGTCTTGAGGTAAGGGTCTAGCGGCGCATCGAAAGCCTTCTTCTTTGCCCTTAGTTCCTTCTTCGTTGGCTGATACCCCAGGCCGTGAGTGTGAGTTTGAGTAAGAATTCTTGGAAACTCAGGAAGCCCTGAAGGTTCTTTCCCAATCCTAATCCCGGAAAGAAGCCCATCTTCTTCATGATCCATGCGACCACTGGACTGGCATGCTGATCAAAATAAAGTGGTAGGAACTCTCGCGGCTTTCCCTCTTCCAGCATGTTAATGAACTCGAATCCCCCCAGACCTGTCCCCTCTTCTTGCAGCTGTACCTCTAAGACTGGTGCGCTTGATGAAGCTTCAGACGGACGAACCCAGCTATCCTCGAGGATGTCACAGACCCTGCTCTTCCAAACACATTTGACCTTCTGGTGGATTGTCGATGGTATGGCGCCCAAACTGTCTAACCACGGCCTTCCAAGTAGCAGGTTGAAGGATGCAGGAATGTCGATGACCTGAAATTCGGCCTCCTTCTCAAGTGGACCGACAGCGAGGTGAAGGAGAATTATGCCCATGACAGTTCTCTGAGTGTTGTCGTATGCTCTCACCCTTTGCTCAGATGGCATGAAAGTTGATTCGTCCAAACCCATGCGCTTGGCAGTTCAAAACGGGCACACGTTTAAGGCTGATCCATTGTCCACCAGACAGGCAGGCACAGTGTTACCCAAGCATTCGACGGTGACATACAGAGGCTTGTTATGCACGGGCCCTCCGGGAGGTAGGTCGTCGGACGAGAAGGTAATAGCTAGAGCGGGATCCTACTGATCATCCCCACGAGGTCTTCCGGCGCTGTATTGATAGAGACATCGGATTGGTTCAAAGCATCCAAGACTGCCTGCCTGTGTTTTTTGGAGGCGATCAGCAGTCCCCAGATAGTGATGTTAGCTTGCGTTTTCCTCATCTGCCTTAAAACCCTGTCCTCTTCTTCTTCTTCATTCACCTTCCCTTTTCCTTTCTCCAGCTCCCTCCCCGGGTGATCTTCCTCCAGTTCGTGCGGCTTGAAGTGTCTGCCTGACCGGGTTAAGTGACTGACTTCCTCTCTCATCCATAGATTATTGGTTTTCGAATTAACTTTCAAAGTACTCTCTAACACCTCTGTTTCCTTGTCGCTTTCGTACCAAAGGTCATCCTCCACCCGGCTCATGTCTTGCTCGTCGCTCTCTTAGATCCACCAATCTGACTTTTCCATTTCATTTTCCCTTAGTTGATCCCCCAAAGCACAGATTGTTGAGTCCTTAGGCAGTAGGTATGGTTTTCTTGGTGCCCCAGACTTAGTGATTAGCTTAGATGGATCAAAGGTTGCTTCTTCTATCTCCAAGAAATAAAGGCCCCGAGGCGGCGGCACAGCACGATGGTTCGGCAGAGGATTCTTGGTGACATTGGGGGCTTTGACAGGCGGTTCGGATATCACTTTGTTGTCAATGAGGTCTTGGATTTCATGCCTCAACCTCATGCATCGATCCGTCGAGTGGCCTTTCTGTTGATGAAATTTGCAGAAGAGGTCCCCTTGGAAATTTGGCGGAAGCGAACTTGGCAGAGGTCGTGATTCCAACTGACGGAGATGCCCCTTTGCTAACAGCCTGTCAAGAGCGGTTGACAATGATACTCCCAGATTTGAGAATTTTCTTGGTTGCTTATCCCCTCCTCCTCTTGGCTGGTTTCTGGTGATATCAAATTTTCTTTCTGGCTCGCTAAGTGCATTGACATCGGTGGGGCCAGAGTGACCCCCTGAATGCCCTCCATTTGATCCATAACTGGGCCTCCGATACCGGTTTGGTTGTTCTTCTTTCTTGATCACTCCTTCTTGAATCGCGTCTTCTATCCTGGTTCCCACATCGAATAACTCGGCAAAAGTGTTGATTGACTGAAACCTCATCTTCTCTTGATAGACTGGCTGCATGTTTTTCATTAACATTCGGATTTGGTCTTTTTCTGATGGCCTCTGTACCATTTTTGCGGCTTTCCCTCTCCATCGGCTCAGATACTCAGCAAACGATTCTTTGTTCCCTTGCCTGGTCGTTTCTAGATCTCGAACAGTGACGTCCAGGTCTTGATTGTACTCATACTGGGCCACAAACGATTTCACGACTTCTTCCCAAACTCTAGTTTTTCTTGGCTCAAGTGTAAGGTACCACGATAGAGCAGCTCCTGTTAAGGTTTGCTGAAATAGAACGGCCATCATGGTAGTGCTTAGACCGCTAGGCTGAAAAGCTCCTATGCACATCCGGATATGACTGCGAGGATTCCCGGTGCCATCAAACTTATCAAAAACTGGCATTTTGAACCCGGCAGGCAGTGTTTCGCGTACTCCGTCATACAACCCTTCCAGTTCCATTAGGTAGGTATCCATTCCCTGAGCCTTGCGCATCACCCTTTCCAACTTTTCTATCTTCTCAGTCAGCAGCTTCTCCTTCTCATCTTTTTCTCTGTCCCTGTTGGCCCTTAGTGCGTCATTCCATTGTGCTTCCTGATCATCGAACCAATCCCCGTCCCCTCCTCCCAAAGGCGGGTCCATAACAGGCGGATTCATTTGTGGTGGTCGGCGATTCAGTTCTTCTATCATTCCCATCATGCGGTTCATGTTCTCGGCCTGTCTTCTCATCTGCTCCGCTTGTTGTTCGACTAATACCCTTAAACCGGACATTTCTTCGTTGTTTCTCTCTTCGGCCATGTCAGCACGTCCTCTCCTTACTAGCCTTGCTGTGGGGTCCCTAAACCACGCTTGATTTGCTATTTTCGCTCCTACAGTGAATTTAAAATTTTTTTTGTTTTTAGAAGACCTTTTACCTTTATTTTAACAAAACTTTTATTTTGTATATCATGCGGATGCAATGCATGTGTGTGTATGTGCCTACTCTATATGCCAAAAAAAAGAAAAAAAATCCTAATCCTAACACATAAGCACATAATCACATAAGATCTTCACTCATGTCGAGTACGCCAATTTCTCCTCTCATTGTGATCCTTACTACCCTCTCAGGGGTGAGATTTTTCAAAAAAGATTCTCAAAGATTTTTAATCTTTTATTAGAAGATGTTTTGGGTTTTAAAATTCATAACTTCAAAGATTTTTCGAATTTATTTCTTTGCGAAATTGATCAAGTGAAAATATACCTTAACAAAGGAAATTTCGATTCGAAAGGAGAAGAAAGATTTTTTTTTGTATTTCTTTGAAAGAGTGAACAAATAATAAAACTTTGGAAAGAGGAAATTCTCTAGGTAGGAGGATCACATGACCGGATTATCACCGTACTTTTCATGAATTCGGATGCATACAAGGTCAATGATGCTTAACTAAACATGATGTAAGAAGTATAATCTTATAATCAAGGTTCGGCATGTCCTCCAAATGTCATGTAACACGAGGAGAAATTCCTAAAAGGTGATTAAAAGATTATTCATCTTTCATCAAGCAAGTATCGTCACCATCTCAAGTAATCCCTTCCGGGCATACAAAACTTCCTAACACATAACCCTAATCAAGAATTGATTTCCTGAGATTGAAATGTTCTATAGAAACTACTATGCAAAGGCTGGGTTTTGGTCAAATAAGGGACCCTTGACACACACCCGATAGGATGCTTCATATACCAAATCATGGTACGAGATCAAGGGTGATCACACAGCCCCATGATGACTTGACCGACCGGGTTGCCCCGAGCCTCCAAGGTCATAGTTCCGTGCAATCGACTGGCTGGACATGCAAGTGAAATGCAACAGGCACACAAAGATTAATTAATTTGATTAAAAGGACATTTTTCAAGTCTAATCCTCAAGTGAACCCAAAATCAGAATTCTGGTCTGCGAAACCAGAGATTCTGGGTTCGGTCCCCAGCAGAGTCGCCAGATTGTGGATATCGCATTTTTTCTTACCCACAGCTTTTCAAAATCAAATTTCAAAAACAAACGAGTCGCCACTTAATTTTTAAAAGGAGAATTAAGAAACCATTTTAAAAGCAAACTGATCTTTTAGAAACCAGAGATTAACTAGGTCCGGGGATTATGGAATGAGAGAGGAAGGAGCCCGTCGGACTAAAACACCCTCTCTCATCCTATCTTGCGATAGGCCTCTACTCAACATCCTTTTAATCAAATTTATTAATCTAAGCATGCCCTCAACTAATACATATATACATATACATCACAAAAGCATGTCCAAAGGGTGTAAAATTACAATTGACAAAATACCATTCAAAAGCCACATAATTCAGGTAGCAAGCGATATGATATGCAATAGAGAACGAGTGAACTTACCCGGGATCCAGCGGCGATAGTAAACGTGCAATGCATGCGAACAAAAGAAAATCCTAAAAAGAGTCTCTAATCACATATACACATAAGGCAAAATCTAATTCTAAGGTGTCGCGCATTAAGTCGAAAAATCAATAAAATCAAGAAATTAAGATAAACTAAAGAGGAGTCCTAGAAATCATACCTTAATAGCGCTACAAAACAAAGGGTTAGTCCACATGCTTCACATAATAATAATATGATATCAAACAATCAATCCTAATTCTCTAGCTTATACCTAGCAAGCAATGAAATCCAACTTTATCCAATTACTAGTTCTAATTATAAGTATTAATGTGCATAAATGAATGGATGTGAACAAGAATAAGACATGAATTTATTCACTAATTTGGGTCACTTAGCCTCTGGATTTAAGCTAAGTTACCATTATTCAAAGTATGATTTGGGTCCTAAGGCATTAAGAGACCATTTGAGTTGAAATAAATAAGATTAGACAAAAATAGTAGCAGTTTTTATGAATTGCAGAGAGCAGACCAGATGTTCAAAAATAGAAATAAAATACTTCCAACGGTTAGATCTGAATGATTTTTAGATATGTTATGCCTCTGTGAGTCTAGTTTCTAACCCAGAAAGAAAATCAAGGTTTGAACGGCTAGATCTCCGGGAATGTAGAAACCACTAGGCATCACTCAGCATTTTACAACTCTCTGTCCAGAGATCTTGTATGATTTGTTAAAAATAGCAAACAAGTCCGAATTGCTTCATTCATTTTAGGGAACCTTCATAACACATTAAGGTTCTTATAAACAATTATTAGAGGTCATGAAAACTTGGTTAGATCTCTGATCTATCAATTTTAAAATCGGTTTGCTGTTCTGAAACTATTCTGAAATTCTGGACAGATTGTGGTTGTCTCACAAAACCCATGATCAAACCTTTCTAAACATAAAACCACCTCAAAACAAAAATTACAGTGGTAGAACGATGTGTTATTGACACTTTCCCGTTGGTTTCACTTGATTTCAACGGTTAGATTTCGAACTAAAAATCTTTGATCAAAAACAGTTCGTGAACTCACTATTTTTATTTTGCTAGTTCAACTTTGTTGGTTAACCTCAACTATTGAAAACATGAAGTTGAGATTAAACCAAACTACTTTTCTTACCATTTGATGGTCCTTGAAGACTAAAAGTCACTTTGTGCTTATGGATTTTGATGAAGTATGAAATGAAATTCTCAAAATTCCAAACAATGAACTCAAAACTTTATAGACCAAAGCTTGAATTCAAACTTATTACTCCTACCATTTGATGGTCATGGGAGACAAAGACATGGCTAATACTCCTAAGTTTCAAGAAGAATAAGGGAATGACTTCATTAAATACCAAGTTTAGAGGATCCAAGTCATGGGCATGGACTTGGATTCAACTATGTAAAACAAAGTGATGATCAAATCTTGACTCTCATGTAGAGTATGAGCTTTACATGAGGTTCAAAGGATCATACTCAAGAGAATCAAGAGAGATATTGAAGATCTCCAAGACTCTCAAGAGAAGAATATATACAAGAAATTGAAGGGAGAATTAGAAATAAAAACTCCTAAGCTTTCTTGACAAACAAAGATAACAAGAGATTTTAGTCCAAAAAGAAAAAGAGTAAACAAACAATCTAAGGCATAGGGGATCACCTCCAAATTATCCTCAAAGTATTCTTTGAAGATCTTCCAAACTCTTCTTCTTAATTCTCTAAACTCTCTTCTCTTTTCTCTCCAAAAATGTGTTGATGTAGTAGTCCCTCTTGTGTTATCTCTCCTTCTCTCTTATAGGCAAAATTACCAGGTATTTTTGGTGAATTTCGGAGCAAAAAAACAGGTGTAATTTTCTCATTTGGTGGTACAATGTGTACTTTCTGAAATTATGCAGACTGCTGCCCAGCGCGGTAGTCCAGAAACTGTCGCGGCAGTCCACGAATGCCGCCGCGGCAGTTGCTACCGCCGCGGCAGTTGCTAACTGCCGTCGCGACACTACGCGACTGCCGCGCGACTACGCGATTGCCGCGCGACATTCATCAAATGCCGCGGTAGTTAATGGATTGCCGCATTTTTGTCAGTCTTACTTTATCAGTTTTTGTTCTTATTCGCATATGCAGACGTATTGCTCTGTAGAATACAGACTTTAAAAGTGAACGGCAGTCAGAAATTTATGGCGGCACTTAGTGAATGCCGGCCCGGCACTCTGTGACTGCCGTGCGGCACTCACTGAGTGTGGCGGCAGTCCGCCGTGTGCCATTTTTAGCTAAGATTCCCCCTTTTAGATTTTTCTTTTTTCAAAGCAAATGATTCTTGAGGATATTTTCCGAAAATTGTGTTTTATACCTGAATTCTCCTAAATACCTGGTATTTTCTCTTTTCTGTGAAATTTTACCGCGTTTTAGAGAACTTTTTGAAGAGCTTGGAATACTTCGAATCTTCCGGTCCTTGTTATCATCGGATACGGAGGCGACACTCTCCTGAATTCGACGGTTGGTCAAAATTGGGGTGTCTACACTTGTCCAAAGGCTGGATTCAGCCTCTTTGCTTCCAAAGTCTATCTAGATAGAGGCTGCCCCAACTTTCACAGAGGCTCAACTCCAAGCAAAGGGTCTTTTGGCCTCCTTATGCTCTTCAACCTTTAGACACGCCATGAGTCAATAGGAAGACATTGAGAATGCAGTATTCTTGTTTTCTAATGATTTTGCAGGTTCTTCTTCTTCTTTACCATCAGCATCTTTTATACAATAGTTCAAGAAAATTGTCAATGCCATGGTTGAAGCAACCCAAAAATTGCCTGATGTGAAAGAATCCTTTAAAAAAAGAGGAAGTAACCGACCAATTCATGCTATTGGATGACACTACAGAGGTTAGGGTAAAAAGTTCTGCCTCGCTCCAAGTGGACATCAAGAAGATGCAAGCTGACCTAGAAAGGATGGAAACTGACTATACCTCCCAACAGGCTAAGTTAGAAAAGGTCCAATAGCAACTTGACCAATTGACTTATGAGATCTCTACTTTGGATCCATGAGAGGAATCCTGGTTGGCTATTCAAAAAATTGCAACCACTGCCCTGTCTTAGGTTGATGAGCAATGGACTCAAGCCTTAATCCTTTTGGCTCCCTTCTTCCCATGATTTCTTTCTCTTATTTCTTTTAAGATTTGGTAGTTTTGTAATTTCGAATTCTGTTAATTGGCCATGAAACCAGAACTACTTGTTTTGTTTACTTAGCCATGTTTGGCTCCTAGATGGTATGCTTATATTTATATACAACTTGGTTTCTTAGCATGCCATGTCCAAACAGACTTTCTGGTTCTTATCCAACTTCATCATTCTTAGTTTAGACATTCTCAGAGTCCAATTCTTCAAACTGATTAGGAGCACCCTGAACATCTTGTGCATTCTTGGTGCCTTGCTCTAACTGGCATATCTATGACTCCCACATATAAGGTTTATATTTCTTTAAATACTTGCCATTTATAAGCTTACTGTGAACTTGTCCATCTAAATTCATCAAATGATAACCTCCCCCTTTTAGCACTTCGTGAATTTCATAGGGTCCTTCCCAATTAGGGGACCATTTGCCCAATCTATGGTCTTTGAGCCCCAGTGGAAAAATGGCCTTCATGACTAGTTTGCCAATAGAGAACGATTTGGCTTTAAAGTTTTGTTATATACCTTTTCAGCCCTACGTTTTTGCAACCTAAGATGATCCAAAGCCAAAAGACTTACCTCATCTAGGTCCTCAAGTTCCGTTAACATGGCTTAATTGCATTCATCCATGTCCATGTCATTCTATCTAGAAACTATTAAGGACTTTACTGTTAACTCCATGGGTAACACAGCATCATGACCATAAGTAAGTACAAACAGTGTAGTATCTATGCTTGACCTCTTTGAAGTCCTATAGGCCTATAGGACTTCGGAGAGCAACTCATGCCAAACTCTAGGATTGTTATCAACCATTTTTTGAATGTTTAACTTGAGAATTTTGTGGGTTAATTCTGCTTGCCTGTTGGCCTGAGCATAATATGGAGTCGAATTTAGGATAGTAAAATCATACTCAAAGGCAAATTCCAGCATTTCATCCCCAGTAAAGTGGGTACCTTGGTTAGTAGTAATGGTTTGTGGTAATCCAAATCTATGAATAATATTTTCTTTAACACATTTGATTACCTCATTCTAGCTGACTGATTTAAGTGGAATAGCCTCCACTCACTTAGTAAAATAATCAGTAGCCACTAAAATGTAGGCATGGTTTTTTTATGAAGGTGGGCTAATTTAACCAATCACATCCATTGCCCATCCTCGAAATGGCCATGGTTTGATAACAGATTAAAGACTGATGGCAGACACGTGTTGAATTGGCCCATGTCTCTGACAAGCTTGACATCCTTTAGCAAATAATAGTGGGCCAATAATAATTATATCTTCTTATCAACCATCTCATTTTTGTCCCAGCCTGATGAGCACCACACAACCCGCTATGTACTTGCTTAATCAGTTTCAATGCTTTTAAATTACTGGGACATTACAACACTAATTTGTTGGTTGATTTTTTAAATAACTCACCATTAGCTAGGAAGTAATGCATTGCATTCCTTCTGATCTTGATATCAGGATGCACGTTAGGATTCTCCAAAAATTTATGATTGGTCTTCTCTAATCATCTTCATCAGTCTGAAGAGACATAACAAAAGCAGTATCATCCTCCTCTATAATTCATGACTTAGACATTTTTTCAACTGTGATCATCCTCTGAAGAACATTCATAGGAATCTTAAGTCCAGAGGAGATCTGGGCCAATTCATTAGCCTCTTCATTTTCTTACCTTGGCACATATTGCACTACTGATTTAGAAAAACTATCGATCAACCTAACTGCCATTGCATGATACTTCTCCAAAATGGTATTATGCACTTTGTATTTTTCCACCAATTGATTAATCACTAATTGAGAATCCCCAATTAACTTTACAGTCATGGCGTTCATTTTGAGTAAAATCTTAAGGTCTATGATTAAAGCTTCGTACTCCGTGTAGTTATTAGAACACCTAAAATCAAGTTTGAACAAAAATTGTCTTTTTTTCTAGATGGGTATGTGAGGATAATCCCTGCACCTGCTGACTCTTCCGTATTGGATCCATTAAACCATAACACCTATGGAGTAATAACCCCTTTTAGGTTTTCAGGACTTATATCAAGGCAAGGATGGTCAGCTAAGAAATCAGCCAGGACTTGTCCTTTGGTAGCCTTTTGACGGACATACAGTAGGTTGAATTCTAACAAGGTTAGAGACCATTTAGCCACTTTACCAGTGATAATTGGCCTTGATAGCATATACTTAATAGCATCAGTCTTGCACATGATTTCCACTGTTACAGGCATCATATAATACCTTAACTTAATATAAGAGAAGAATAAAGCTAAACATAACTTTTCAATTGATGTATATCTCTGTTCCACATCAATCAGCACATGGCTTAGGTAATAAACCATTTGTTCTACATTTTTATCATTGATTTGAACCAACAGACTTCCAATTGACTTATTGGAGGCTGATACATACAATCTTAAAGGCTTATTTGGCGTAAGAGAGACTAAAACAAGCGGATAGGCAAGATATCTCTTGATTGCTCGAAAGCCAGCTAGTGTTCCTGTCTCCACACAAATTCTTCTTCATTCTTCAGTTTTAACATTGGATAGAAAACTTTAGTTTTCCCTGCACAATTAGAGATAAATAGGCATAAAAAGTTAATTTGGCTAAGCAATCTCTATAATTTCTTCTTGTTGGCTGGTGGTTTGGCCTCTATGATGACTTTGTTTTATTCTTATCAATCTCAATCCCCCTTTGATGTTCTAGAAACCCCAAAAGATTTCCAGCTGAGACACCAAATGTACATTTAAAGGGTTCATTTTTAACTTATGGTATCTTATTCTTTCAAAACTCTTTGTTAAGAACTTTATATGTTCATCAAAGGTTGATTTCACCACCATGTCATCAATATAAACTTCCATCCATTTCTGAATTATATCATAAAATATAGCATTGATGGCACGTTGGTAAGTTGCCCCAACATTCTTCAATCCAAATGGCATTACAACCCATTCAAAGGTCCCAATCGCCCCTGGACATCGAAACACAGTCTTTTCCACATCGTCTGTGGCTATAAAAATTTGATTATAGCCAGAGTGACCACCCATAAAGTTAAGGATTTCATGCCCAGATGTAGAATCTACTAACATGTCAGTAATAGGCATGGGATACTCATCTTTGGGAGTGGCTTTATTAAGATCTCTAAAATTAATGCGTATTCTCAATTTTTGTTCTTTTTTTAAAATAGGAATAATAGAAAGCCACTCAACATAACTGGTCGTACAGATAAATCCAACCTTTAACAACCGTTCTACCTCTTTCTTGACCTTAAGGATGATCTCATTGGCCATTCATCGAGGAGATTTCTTATAAGGCTTATACCCTAGCTTTATTTGGAGTTGATGTCCTACCATGCTTCTATCTAAGCCAGGCATCTCGTGGTAATCCCAAGCAAAACAATCTTGGTATTGGCGTAACAAGTCAAGTAAACGTGTTTTAAAATCTGCTGGAAGAAGTTGACTTATGGATGTAGTCCTCCTAGGACATTCTGCTCCCCCTAAGTTAACTTCTTCTAATAGGTCTTGAACCTCAGCCTTACCATATTCAAGTTAGGTGGTGCCTGGGGTAATTCAGATGCCTGAATCTGATCTGGTTCACCCCGATCAGTCTCTTTCGACACACAATCTGCTAACCATGTTGATTCCTAGACATTTAACTGCACATCATCCTGAATCCGATGCATAATGTCAAGATAGACTTCAAGGTAGTTTTCTTCCATTAAATAAAGTTATCTAATTCAGCATATTCATGGCTACCTCAGCTTACCGGGGAAGCGATCCCCTTGGGATGGCCATTTTTATCAATACCCCAGAATCTTAACGGTGCCACCTTGACTTCATAAAATCTTGCTTCAGGCACTTGAGATTCAACCAGAAATGGTTTCTTGCCAGCCTCAACAATTTCTGGTTCGTCTTCTTCTTCATTCCAAAAAATCAAACACTGATGTAAAGTGGATGGCACACACCATGTTGTATGGATCCAATCACATCCCAAAAGAGAGTTATAATGGGAAGTGGTATTCACCACAAAAAGGCCGTTAAGGCAGTCTTGCTTCTAATGGACACTGTGACCAGAAGTACTCCCCTTGGTTGGACTGATGCTCTAGAGAATCCTACCATAGCTATATTAGCATCAATGAGATCATTGCTGGTTTTTTTTTGCAATGTTTTAAGCATATGTGAAAGTAACAAGTTAACTAAAGCCCCATTGTCCACTAGTACTTTAGACACTAGAACACCATTAAAATTGGCCTTGACATACAATGGCCTCAAGTGTTTAGCCATTCCAGCATTTGGTTTATCAAACACAATGGCCATTTTTTGCTTTGAATCTAAAATTGGCACATTTTGAATGGCTGGCTTGAGTGTTTGAACTTCCTCCGTGATATACACATAGGTTCTAAATCATTACTAACATCCCTTTTCTAGACCATTAGGCTACCAATTATGGGCCACGAAAGTATATGGCATTGTATATACCATGTTGTCATGGAAAGATAGCAATAATTGTCCCAATTGGAACATTTTATCATCTAAAATATTCCCTAAATTGATATCTTCTAAATGGTCTGAGCTCACTAGGTATACTACGTATTCGGCATCAGTCTGACTTTGACTACTGGTAAGATTTGCATCATCCTGAACCAAGACCTCAAATTTAGACTAATCAAGGTCATCTTTGTTTGTGGACTGGTGATTTGCCCTTCCCAAATGTTCATGACTTGCCTGCTCATCAAACTCTGACAGATCATCCCCCATTTTTGTAAAAGCTCTATTCTTCTGGTCATCACCCTGACTTTTTAGATTTGTTTTAACTCTATGAACCCATTTATTAGCCTTGCCGTCAAACCTCCTGATGAATGGTTGTTTCTACTTTTGAGTAGTCTTTTTTCGCAATAAAAGTCTCTTTTGAGTTCGAGTTAAAAAGGGTAGATCATGATACTATGGGAATTTAGGATGCTGAACATGCATCCAGCGTCCATCTTGCGGTGTAGGAGGTAACACCATTCTTGGTTTGGTGTTGGGATATACTGCAGGTTTTAAGCACCTTTTTTGACCTTGACTGACTAAACCCTTGAACCAATTCTGTGAGCGAAGGTTCCCCTCATACCTTGTCTTGTTTTGTTGGCTTATTTGGGATGTTACCGCCCCTTTTCCTTTATCTAGTCCACCTTTATTCATCATGATTTGAAAACCTCCTGGACATCAGACCACCTTACCCTCGTTGCTTATTTCTTTTGAAGTCCTTTCATTATCCCCAAAAGCATCATTTCATTTTCAGAGTGGTACTACCAATACCACTACGTAACTGATACAGAGGACTTTCTATTCACTGGCTTCTGCTAACTCATGTAGAGACCTCCTTATCATAACATATGAATCATAAGAATTGGTAGCATGATAGTACACTCATGTTCTTGTCTCGAATGGTGGTGCCTCTGAATTGAGATATTTAGACTGAGCTCTAGGCCTTGAGACCACGCTTTTCATCCTTCCCGTATTAGAAGTATTCTTAATTTGTCATTGTGGTTTAGCTGGCTTTGTCATGTTGGTAAAATCTACTAATACCATGTTGACATGTGCTTCAGCCACGAACGGGTTCTTGTCAACCTATTGTGTAGGCTTATCATTAGGGAATTTTATGGTTCCATTTTTTATCCACTTTTGTATGGACTCACAAAAAGTTGTGCAATTATTAGTACTACGAGTCCATTTATTATGCCATTTGCAATAAGTTTTCCCTTTGACTTCCTCACTTGTTAGCAAATTATGTGTCAATTTAATTTTTTTTTTCTTTTACTAACCAATCAAAATCATGTCAGCCCTAGTAATATCGAAGTCATACTTCTTACTGGACTTATTAGTCTGACTGCTAGTCTTCTTCTCTTGAGTTTGGGATGGTTTACATAGGACATCACATACAAATGGCTTTTGAGCAGTTATTGCAGTTGCAGCACATTCATGTTCATTTTCATTCTCTTCATTAGCCTGATCATCATCCTCTATTTCCACTAAGTGTGCAGGCTGATGATGTCCCTTGTAATACACACTCCTCGTACTATTTTTCTTTGGTTTTCTTCATCCATCACTCTCTCATATCGTGCCACGGCATCAACAACATGGCACAAATTTGTAAACTGATAGCCCACAAACTGCATTCTAAGTGTAGATTTTAAATTATCTACAGCTAATCGTACGTATTTTCTTCTTTAGGCAACCTAGCCTTACACCTATTATGTGCAGATTTAAACCTAGCAATAAATGTCTCTACATTCTCTCCTGTGTTTTGTTTTAGTCTGGTCAAGTCAGCGATGGTCACGTCTAGGTCAGTTTGATAGAACTGACTATGGAAGATTTTTTCCATGTCTTGCCAAGTTTGGATAGAACCTGTAGGAAGGTTCACATACCAAGTAAAGGTAGGTCCAGTAAGTAAATTGGCAAATAACCTCAATTTTAACATGTCATTATGGGAAACCTCCCGACATTGTGCTGTCAAACGAGCAATGTGTTCCAGTGTGGTATGCCTATCTCCACTAGAGAACAAAGTGAACTCAAGTATTTTGAAGTACCTTAGGAATTTAAACATTCGGTCAGTAAAATCTGGGTACGGTTTTTGATATTGTGGATGGATAGGGGCACTGAGTATTGCCCCGAATTGTTCTCTCAATTGGTCATTGACATGTTCCCTAACTTGTCTATGTACCTATTCTCTGATGGATTCTACCATTTTGTTCCTATTCATCCCTAGAGGAATACAATCATGAATATCAGGGTGATGGGGATTACGTACTTCATTGTCAGCAGACTGATGAAGTGGAAAATCTAGCCCTCCATTGTGTACCATAGGTTGCTAGAATTGGATCCCTGCTTGTGCTATCAGGTGCTGGTGCCCCCAGTTTGGCCCATCGATCGGGGGTGCCCCCAGTATACACTGCTGGCTAATGATGTCCCCCCCAGTCTGTCCTACTGGCTAATGACACCTTCCAGCCTGATATATTTGTGATTGGGGTAAGCCTACTATGTGAACACCTGACTGAGTAGGTAGTCCTATGTTTGGCGATGAGGGTTGGATTGATGGCCCCCAGGTTAAAAGTCCAGATGTCTAGGATTGGGTACCTTTATGTTAACCAAGCTGATGGACTAGGACTGTCATTTTTTCTACTTAAAAACTGTGGTGAGAGCCCACATTAGGAGTAGTGAACACCCGTTGAGCAACCGAAGGCCCTATACTTTGTCCTAACTGGTTTGGACCCAGTTGGTCGCTAGGACATGATGCGTGGTCAAACATACCAGATCCAGAGTGGGTAAAGAACCCAGGCACCGTAGGATGGGCAAGAACCTTTACATTCCCATAGCCTAGTTTGGAGCTTATTTTATGTGGACCTGTGTAGGTTCCTTCTCTGCGCCACCCTTCATAGAAGACGTTGGACCAAATTTTTCTGTCATGAATGACATTTGTCGATCAATACTCTGAGTGATCTGGTCCCCCATCTTCTGCATCATATCTATGAACGGTTTCACAATTATAAAAGTTTGTTGCAAATTAGCTTGAAACCAATCATGCAGCGCACTGTCCAAACTGAAACGCATTGCTGAAGCATAATCTTTCAGAGCCTATTGGTCTAGACCCTTTATAGTAGTCCCAACATCTCCAGGCTGCTATTGGAGTGATTCATGACTGCCACTGTGAGACTGATCACTGATATTACCATGAACTTTTCCTTCAACATTTTCTTCTGCAATCGGCGCATCCATTTCTAATAGCACCATGATCCCTGTATCTTTTATCAAATTCTTTCTCGGTGGCATAATGGAACCAATTGGACACGAGAATTATTCTTTTGTGCGCTTGTGTGCTATACCCAAGTGAAAGTAATCGTGCAAGTAGTAATCTGGTTAAGTCCAGGTCGATCCCACAGGGAAGGTGTTAAACTAATTACTCAAATTAATCTCAAACAAGAAAATAAAAATCAATATTTTAAAGAAATGCAGAACACAAAATCCTACAATTTATCAACTGCTAAAGATAAAGCAACAAAACAAGATTAAACTAATTACTAACTAATTAATTTAAGCGATGATTTAAAATGTGTTTATATTAATAAAAGGAAATTTTGGGATTACTCGAATCCACCGCGATCTAGCCATCTACCATGTAATTACGTTGACGCTCAATGGAGCACATTCTTTACAGTATTCCGTATTTCTCTTAGGATAAAGAATCTATAGTCCTTTCATGACCGGGACTATATCATCACAATTAAGTTTGAAATACACAAAAGCGGTTTAAAACAATAGTTTCAACTTGCACCTACAATGGTGTTAGCATTGAGGGTGGTTTGCAACATATATTGAAGAAAAATGCCTCAAGGCTTTAAGTTTACAGACTGTTTTGACAAACTGAGCGTTTGGGGACAATTTGTTAACAAATCAGTAAAGCAGAAAGTCTAGGAATACTGCATAGAATGTCCTCAAGAATCAAAGAGTTCGATCGATCGACGCGCTTTCGATTGATCGAATATCTTCATCTCTCGATCGATCAAACTGACTTTGATCGCTCGACTGTATCTCTGTTTCGATCGATCGAACATATTTGATCGATCGAACACAGGAATTATTCTGCTGCATGGCAGAGGCTTGTGATCTCCCAACCTGGGGACTACTCAGACATGGTCTGGAGTGTCTCAGATGTGATTTTAATGTAAAGTTTCATTAAAGGTGTGTTTGGTTATGATTTTTGCATAAAACCTATTAAAACTAATTATTTAACTCTAACTAACATGCAAGACTATGGGGTAACAAGTTATGCTACTATAAACTGAGTGCAGAATGTAAACAAAGTAACCTGGAAACAAAAACTTGTATTGAACTAGGAGGAATCCAAACCAAACAATGTATCACCTTGATTAAAACCTACAAAAATAACAAAGTAAAACTCTCTACTCTCTATAAACTGATGAAAATGAAAGTGAGCGTCCTTATGGACGTATACAATACGAGTATATATACTAAAAACCTAATGCTAGGGTTAAAATCCCGCTTGTGCTGCGTGCGCGTAAAATCTGATAAAAGCCATGTTCGATCGATCGAACATCTTTCGATCGATCGAACCTTCGATCGATCGAATGGTCTTCAATCGATCGAGGTTCACTTTTCATTCTTTACTTGTCTTCATTACAATTCAGCACTTCCTTTTATCTTTCTCATTCAATTCTTCACACAGCAATAGTAATCTGCACAAACTACAGCTAAAACAAACAACTTATCATAGTTTAATCAAATTGTGTACAAACTAGCATTGTAATTCAAATTGCAGATAAATAAAGGAATTGTGAAATAATTTAGCACATTTTTTTTCTTTTAGCGCGGTCGTATTTTACAAATACCCCCGTTTGTCACAATCCCTAACTAGCGATTTGCTAGTCCCTAGCAATAGAGCGAAAATAAAAACAAGCTAAACTACAACTATAACAGAAAAACTAAAATAAACTAGACCCAGATTAACTAAACTAAAAACAACAAGAAAGAAACTACCTAACTCACTTTCGCAGGAATCGCAGTTGCATTTAGCAAATGCAATAAGCCGTTAAACCCTTAGGTTTCCCCTAGTGGACGAGTGTTGTCTTGTGAGGGTTTGCAGTGAATGTACCCACAAAATTCTCTGATTTTAAGCTCAAAAAGATATAGAATAACTTTTAAACATTCCTTCTTCCATTCAACTATTAATTTAGCTCTACAAAATATATCATCCTCATTCAAACCATGAAAGAAATACACATGTTCCTCATGTCACCAAGATAAAAATAACATACGCATCACATCCCTGTATCCGTGTGTGTGTGAAGTTAACAGCTATACATCGAACTTTATTTAGAGTTGTTTAGACTACCATACTCTCAGAACTTGTAGTTTCAACTCAATCCTCACATAGTTATTACACTCAAAAATGAACATCCCACAGAAACTTGGCTAATAATGATCTCACATGGTATGAAAGCTTCCATAGGAGTGATTTTTCGGATACTAATGCTTTCATACTCAACTCTATAAAAGGCGAACATTTAGAGTGTATAGTCTCACGAACGGAATACTACTTACTAGAGGAGCGAAATACCGTGGATAACTCAAATTATACGTTTATGTTCAAACTAAGTTGTTGAGAATCATTAAGGCTTTGACTTTTCGGTTTTTTATTTAGTAGGGTAGAAATTAGAGGGGTAAGAAATTGCACATTTTCAGCATGTGGCTGTGTTCAGTAATTTCTTCACTTTATTCCAACCATCCTCCCCATACGTGTGTATATATATCATCATTTTTTTTCATTTCAATTTTTTTTTTTAACCTGGAATTTCTCCTTCCTCTTCTTTTCTTTTATGCAACCCTTCCCACTACTACTCCCTCCCCATACTTCAATACTTTAATCACTTTGGGTGTGCAATGGGGTATATTGAGGTCAAAGTATACGATTAGGGATTTAGAATTTCACAATAGATTTGGAAGTATTTACTAGGTGTGGGGTTAAGAACAATGCATATTTGGAAATGTTGATATAGGTAAATGGAGAAGGCAAGGAGCAAATACGATGGCTTAAATCATTTTCTCAACTTCTTAATTTTTATATGTCAATGTTCATTGAGTTTAGTTGGTAAATCCTGAACGTTCTCCTCTACTAAGAAGCCAAAATGAAAGAATTAGAGACTATTCAACGAATTTAATCGGCATATTCAAGAAAAACAATTCGAGTTTGATGTGGTAACTCCCTCAGAATTGAAGATTGGATTCAAAAGCTTACTAAGGGTAACTAGTTTTCACTACTTCATTATTTAAAGTATGAAAGTCGTATTAACTCTTATTTTAAGTTTTCTGCATAGCTATTAATACGTGCAAATGATTTAGATACAAGAATGATCAACATATGCATTCATCCTAGAGAAACTAGAAAAACGCGTGAACTTAATTCATAAAATGATGAGAATAAAATGGTTGTGTCATTGCTTGATAACAGCTAAATAGGGGTGAATATTCAAAATTATTCTACCAATTTAATTCAAAAACTTACTTAATTGTTTGAAAATTTTGCAATTTTGTTGAATGTGAAATTTTTAATTTAGTTTCTGATGGAAATTAATTTAGTTTATGATGGAAATTGTATGACATACGCAATAGATTGGTCCAGATTGTTAAGAACTAATATGCACAGGTGATTATCTATCTACATCCCACCCCCAACTGAAAATTGCAATATCCTCAGCATGCGATTTTCAAAAAGAGATAGAGAGATATCACCTGATATGGCATTGTGAGATTAGCAAGTGTAACAACCTATACTGAAAGCATACAAACTCCAAGCAGCAGAGATCAAAAGAATATGAAATATAGAGCATGAGATCCACACTTAAAATAGAACTAATCACTGGAAATATAATAAAGTGAAAGAACAGAACAGTGATAATATGCGCCATACAAACTAAAATATAAAATATACAAACCATCCAACAAAAAAAATAAAATATCTCAACAGTATCCAAAAATATCCAACAACCAACCAACACATCCAAATCCAACCACACTGTCCAAAATATCAAACAACCCAATAACCAAAAACAAACAACAGCATCGATACAGCAGAAACTAGACATCATCAGCGACATCCGATAATATCTCAATAAAACATCGGGAGCATCCCCACCGCCACCCTCAGCTGCAGTCAGTGCCACCGGGTCACTCGTGATCGTGGCATCTAGAATAGATAAGGGTGTGTCAGCCACGACAGGAGGAGGTGGAAGTGGTATCTTCGTAGTAGGCGATATTGTCAATGATGATGAAGCTGTAGGATCGATCTGGGAAGGTGGAGCAAAAGATGATGGACCGGTGGTGGGTGGTGGAACTACACGATCTGAGGTGGTAGGTGGTGGAATAGCAGAAGTGGTAGTTGGATCGCTGGGCGGTGGTGCAGAAGCTGCATGAACTGCCTGGTCGACTCCGATCTGTATCAAGATTGCCTCCAGTAGAGTCGTCATCTGATCGACCTTGCCCTCAAGTCTAATCCGGGCCTCTCTCTCCTCTAATAGTAACTCATGAATAGTCGGGAGAGGCTCAGATAAGACTCTCCCTGGGCACGAGCCTGAGATCTCTGTCTCAACTCAAATCTCACAAGCTCCTAAATAGGATCCATCCCCTCCTCAGAATCATGCTCCTCAGCCTCTGTGGGCGTCCCAGAAGCAGCACCCTCCGTATCAGTGCCTCCTCCTCTCCTCCTCTTCTCGCCAACCTTCGCCTTGCCTTTACCTCGCCTCTTTCTCTTCTGTGCATCAGACCGGCGGGAAGCAGTCTCGCCAAAACGACTGCAAGACTGGGCAGTCGCATCACCCGCCAATGGAAGTAGGCCGGCCTGCTCAATAACCCTATGAATAGCCCAAGCACCCTTCAGGTGCTTCTTGGCCTGAATGTATCGAGTAGGGTGTCTCATGAAATCAATATAAAGGTGAGGCAAACAGACCGGCTTTTGTGTCCCGATCGCATATAATACACGGGCGTACCACGCTGCAATCTTCTCCCGATAAGATGTCACTAAGAGGCAATTACTGAGGGCGAGGTGCAGCATATGATAATTCTCCGTGAGGTAAAAGTCAGGAATAAGGGCCTCGCCATCACAGCCCGGAAGAGCACCCCCAGTGATCTCTCTGATAATAATAGTCGGGGAGAGCAGCGGTGTGCCAGGGCGATGTGGACAAACACAATTAGGTACCTCAGGTACCCCAAGAGCAGCAAAGACGGTGGTCGGACTAAAGATGATCTCCCGACCACGGAAAAATGATCGTAATGTGAATGGAGCAGTCGGGTCCCTGATCATCGTCGTACATGCCTCCTTAATCCAGGATAGATTAACGTGCTTAGGCTAGGAGAGGAACGTGTACCACTGTGGCATGGTGCATATCCTGGCAAGATACCACGGAGTAGAAAGCCAGGCAGTCTCAAGAGGTCGCTCGAGCATAACCTTGCGCGACTGGAAATATCTAGTGAACCATACCCGGTCTTCTTCGTTTCTGAACCCGTGATCAGGTATAGGGTCGGGTATGGTTAGCTCAAATGGCTTGGATTTGTGATACCCGGTGATAGGGTTCATTGTTTAGCCCTGAAACAAAAGAAACAAATAAAGAAACATTAAAAACAGGAAAACAGAAAACAAAATGAAACTGCTGCACTTCGATAGATCGAAGTATGTTCGATCGATCAAGAAAATCGTGGGTTCGATCGCTCGAGAAGTGTTCGATCGCTCGAGAAAATTGTGGGTTCGATCGCTCGAGAAGTGTTCGATCGATCCAACACACCGAAGTGGTAGGGTCGAGGAATGAGAACGGGGAGAGCCCGAAAACAAAAAAAAATACAACCAGACAACTAAGACAAAGAGTAAAATAACCAATGGGGGGCATCCCCATGAAAATTTGAAATGGAAAGAACACGAGGGGGTTCTCGAGGCCTAACCTCGAGAGACGCGCCGAGTAGAGGATGACAGTGATGCCAATGATGATCAGGGGGACCAGGTACTCCTCAATTGATGGGGTTGTAATCGGGGGAGTCCAAAAGTCGCTCGAGCCTCCTCTGTCTTCAATCGCTCAAGGAAGTAAAGGAGAGAGAGAGTGAAGCTGCTGAAGTGTATAGACGACGCTTCATTTAAATACAGGTTTCGATCGATCGAGCAATCTCGATCGATCGAACCTTCGATCGATTGAGGCCTGTTGAAGCGCTCGAGGTTCTGGTATTCTCGATCGATCGAGAGTTGTTCGATCAATTAAATTCTAAAATTCCACAAGATCGTATAATTGATAAATTCAACTAACCAACATCGGTCTGGACATACAGAATAGTGGTAAAACAGTTCATTTACAAGACATGTAAGCCAAAAACAACATCCTCATAGTAGAAAATTGCAATTTATATAAATAAATCTTTATAATAGCATCCACTTGCAATATTATTGCCCCCAACATGGTCTTTAAAACCTTATTGAAAAAGAAAAACTAAAATAAAGCTGAAATTAACAAAACTTTGTCTAAGAATACACTCCAATTGATGAAAGAAATATGAAATGACATAAAACAATTGAAGTGAAACACTATTCTTCAAGCATGAAGATTTCTTCTTCCACAACCTCCTTCTCTGCCGGAACTTCAAATGTAGAGTCTAAACTTGATGATTCCCTCTTCCAGATCAAGCAAAAAGCAGCGAGGACATCATCGAGCAAGTCCGAACTCTCTAAGGAATTGATTCCACCGATAATAGGGGATCCAGATGGAGACAAGGATAACGGAGTGTAAATGCGCATTGGACGTTCCTCTAGTGGTGGAGTACCCGGGGACCTTATGTATGGTCCAAATACATGAAAGAGTTAATGTGAAAGGTACAACGGTAGAAATGGTGGAATCATAGTGATATTCCTGACAAAGGGAAACAAAAAGGAAATGAAAAAAATAAATTAACTAGAGCAAAAGAAAGATCAAACAGGAAGAATTAAACAAAGCAACATGAAAAGAAAGATAAAGGAATGTGACCCAGAGTTAACCTCACTATTGGCCGAATATTCCCAGGTGCACTAGCAAGTAGAGGGCATTGAAGCCGGAACAACAAATAACTCACGTGCACATACATGTAGGGAACCACTTGGATGACCAGGAAGTCATCAACATATGTGAATACAACATTATGGCGTTCTGGCACCACATCCTGTAAGTCTTCTTCTTCCCATGGCTCCGACATTGAGTCATTTTCCCACTGTTCCATCAGAGCGTCATCGACTTCCCACACAGTGTATCCTTCTGATTCTCCCTCCTCTTCAGGGAATTCTAAATGCTTAAATGGGTTTATCCGGAGAAGACCAGGATCGTATGGGATGTAACCGTGGGTTAAGTCAACGACGTCTTCCGCTCCTGGCCCTTGGTATGGAGATAAGCAGAATGCTATTTCATCAGTAGTCCACGGTAGATTCTGATATTTTGAATCAGCCCATGACCCTATCGAGTGAACATCGTCATCTCTCATATTGGACAGCCTGCAAGAGATAGAAATGGAATAGCAAAATACAATCAAGGTCACACTCAAAAAGAAATGGATAAACAAAAGAACAAAACAAAACGAGAAACAATAAAAGAAAAGTACAACAACATGGTTAAAACGCACTTGAGCATTCTAGGTGGAGGCATAGTCGGGCTCATCCAGTTGGATGTGCTCGACCTCTGGTTGGAAATCTTCTAAGGACGGTTTTACCCTTTGGCCATTGACTTTGAAACTTCCGTCGTTCTTAGAATTAAATAACTCAACGGCCCCATGTGGAAAGACAGATTTAACTGTGAAGGTTCCTGTCCACCGAGATCGGAGTTTGCCTGAGAAGAGATGAAGGCGCGAATCGTATAGTAAAACTTTATGTCCAGGTTCAGAAAATTTTCGAAAAATTGTTCTATCATGGCGAGCCTTCAACCTTTCCTTATGAAGTTTAGCATTGTCATACGCATCTCGACGAATTTCTTCCAGTTCCGCCAACTGGAGTTTTCAGAGATGACCTCCTTCTTTAATGTCGAAGTTTAATGAGCGTGTCGCCCAATATGCTTTGTGCTCAATTTCAATGGGGAGATGACATGCCTTACCATATACTAGCCTATATGGGGACATTCCCAGATTTGTCTTGTAGGCAGTACGGTACGCCCAAAGAGCATCAGTCAGTTTATAAGCCCAGTCTTTTCTGTTGAAACTAACCGTCTTTTCTAAAATGTGCTTGATTTCACGGTTAGCCAACTCTGCCTATCCATTCGTTTGTGGGTGGTAGGCTAGAGCGATCTTATGATTCACCCCGTATTTCCTGAGTAGTGATTCCAAAGGCCTATTGCAAAAGTGTTTCCCTTGGTCACTTATTAGGGCTTTTGGGGTTCCGAAACGCGATAAGATATTTTCTTTAAGAAAGGACATTACTGTTTTATGGTCATTGCGTCTTATCGGTATCGCTTCTACCCATTTTGATATATATTCCACAACCAAGAGTATATATTCACAGTTATTAGATTTAGGAAATGGGCCCATGAAGTCTATGCCCCAATAATCAAATATTTCAATTATGATGATGGGAGTTAAGGTCATTGAATTCTTTTTCGAAAGTGTACCAAGCTTTTGACATCGTTGGCACGACTTATAAAAAGCATAGGCATCTTTGAACACAGTGGGCCAATAGAAGTCGTTGTGCAATACTTTGTGTGCAGTCTTTTGGGAGGCAAAATGGCCACTGCATGCTTCAGAATGACAGGAGGCCAAAATTACAGTTATGTCCTCATTCGGAACGTAACGCCTGATGACCTGATCAGCACAATACTTAAATAGGTAAGGGTCATCAAAAAAGAAATGGTGTGCGAACGAAAGGAACCTTTTCTTGTCCTGATTTGACCAATGGCTCGGGGTCTCTCCTGTAACAAGGTAATTTATTATATCCGCGTACCAAGGTAAATTGGAGACAGCCATCAGTTGCTCGTCTGGGAATTCATCTATTATAGGTACAGGCTCAGTGTTGTCAGTGAATGTCAACCAAAATAAATGATCGGTGACCATAATTTCTATTCCCTTTTTGTCCTTGATAGTGATATCAAATTCCTGGAGTAGAAGTATCCAGCGGATAAGCCTCTATTTCGCGTCTTTCTTAGATAGCAGATACTTGAGGGCCGAGTGGTCTGTAAAACAAACTATTGGGGACCCTATCAGATAAGACCTGAATTTGTCTAGAGCGAATACTATTGCCAGTAGCTCTTTCTCAGTAGTTGTATAATTCATTTGAGTTTCGGTAAGTGTTCGGCTGGCATAGTAGATTACATAAGGCTTGTTGTCCTTCATCTGTCCTAGGACTGCACCAATGGCATAGTCGCTAGCATCGCACATTAACTCAAACGGCAAACTCCAATCGGGTGCCTGTATTATCAGTGCGGAGGTAAGGTGTTCTTTTAGTGCATCAAAATATATTTAACAGTTTTTTGACCATTCGAAAGGTGCGTCTTTGACTAGGAGTTGGCACAGTGGTCGGGAGATTGCACTAAAATTTTGGATAAAGCGTCGATAGAATCCAACATGTCCCAAAAAAGATTGGATATCTCAGACTGTACGAGGGACAGGTAGATTTAAAATTATATCGATTTTTGCTTTATCGACTTAGATACCCTTATCAGAGATAATGTGGCCGAGGACAATTCCCTTGGTCACCATGAAGTGACACTTTTCCCAGTTTAGTACTAAGTGTTTGTCCTCGCATCTCGCTAACACATTCTCAAGGTTTTCAAGGCAGTTATCAAAACTATGGCCAAACACTGAGAAGTCGTCCATAAAGACCTCGAGTGTCTGTTCAACCATATCACTGAATATGCTTAACATGCACCGCTGAAAAGTGGCAGGTGCATTGCATAAACCGAAGGGCATACAACAGTAGGCGAATGTATCGAACAGACAAGTAAAAGTCATCTTCTCCTGATCTTCAGGAGCTATTTTGATTTGGTTATAACCACTATATTTGTCCAAGAAGCAATAAAATTTATGACCCGCCACTCTTTCTAGCATTTGATCCATGAATGGCAATGGGAAGTGGTCTTTCCGGGTCACAGTATTTAACTTTCGGTAATCAATATACATCCGTCATCCAGTGGGGATGCGTGTTGGTGCTAACTCGTCCTCTTTGTTTGGGATAACTGTTATACCCGCCTTTTTGGGCACCACCTAGGTTGGACTAACCCAAGAGCTATCAGAGATAGGATATATTATCCCACTGTCCAAAAGTTTTAAGACTTCCTTTTTTACTACTTCTTGCATATTGGGATTCAGACGCCTTTGCATTTGTCGCGAAGGTTTAGCGTCTTCCTCCAGATATATTTTATGGGTGCAAATAGATGGGCTTATACCTTTTAGGTCGGCAATAGTCCATCCAAATGCTCCCTTGTGCAGTTTGAGCATTTGAACCAACTTATCCTCTTGTTCAAACTTCAATGTAGATGAGATTATCACAGGATAAGTCTTTTCAGTCCCTAGAAAAGCGTATTTGAGCTCTTTTGGAAGCTCCTTTAATTCCAAATCAGGAAACTGAAAGTTCGAAGGCATAGTTAACTTCGTTTTCGGAGGCAAGGGTTCATATGGTGTGACCCACATGCATTCATCTCTATCTTTCTCTTTATTTTCCATCATGAGGCAAGCATGATTTAGGGCAGCGTCCAATGGGGTAGAATTGTTAGGTTGATAAGTAGCGTCGAATTGTGACACAACTACCTCCAAAGGATCTTTGTATTCTACAAGGTCAGCCTCTTCTTCGATGACCGTTTCGATGAAGTTAACCTCTTCTTCATCCTCGTATTCTTCGGGTCGGGGATTTGAAAAAATCTTGACATTTAAAGTCATATTTCCAAATACGTTGGTCATGATTCCACTCCTTATTTTGATTGTGGCATCAATGGTATTGAGGAATGGACGTCCAAAAATCACCGGGATTTGTGAACATGGATTAGACACAGTGTCTAGAATCACAAAATTGATCGGAAAGACAAATGTATCTATCTGTACCAGAACGTCTTCCAGTATTCCTCTAGGATATTTGACTGACCTGTCTGCCAATTGCAATCCAACTCTGGTAGGTTTGAGTTCACCCAACCCTAGTTGTTTATATATTGAATATGGCAGCAAGTTTACGCTAGCTCCTAGATCAAGGAGGGCGTTGTCTATCCTTTGATTCCCAATCCGACACGAGACAGTAGGGGTGCCAGGGTCTTTAAGATTTGGAGGCAACTCATTTTGAATGATTGCGCTTGCTTGGAAAGTGACATAGGCATGTTTCTTTACACTTTGCCTCCTTTTGACCGTGCATAAGTCCTTTAGATACTTAGCGTAGGCTGGCACTTGTTTGATTGCATCAAGGAGCGGGAGATTAATTTTAACTTGTTTGAACAACTCCAAGAACTCCTGATTCTTTGCCTCGTGTTGGGGCTTCTTGAGCCTTTGAGGGTAAGGCGCGGGGAAAGGGCATTTAGGTAATTCATCCTTGATGGGCTCATTTCTAGGCCTTCTCTCAACTTCTACTTCTTTAGAAGCATCCTCGTTTGATTCTACTGATTTGTCATTAGTGGATGACTATATGGTTTGTTTTTAGTTACCACTTCTTCCTCTTCATATTCCATGGGAGTAGAATGAGGCATGTTTTTCCCTATGACTTTGCCGCTTCTCAAAGTTGTCACAGCTTTTGCCTGTTCATGATTAGGGGGACCATTGTTGTATCCCTTAGGGTTTTGAAGTGGTTGAGCAGCGAACGTTCCACTCGACCCCTGTTGGCGTGCATCCATTCTATCTAATGTCGCGGACATTTTACTCATCATTTGAATTAACTGTTGTGTTAAATTTACGTTAGAGAGTGGATCTTCCTCTTGCACCTTTTTGTGAGGTGGCACGTAAACATTTGCTTGTTGATTATTAGAGGGTTGAGCGTTGTTGTAGTTATTTGCTCTGTTTTGATGGAATGGCTGGGGCTGCTTGTTGTATTGCCCTTGATATTGATTATTGTTATTGTAGGGTTGTTGTTGTTGATATTGATTTTGGATCCCAGCATTGTTTTTCCAATCAAACCCGGGGTGATTCCATCTATTGTTATTATTTTGTGAATTATAATTATCGTAGGAATTCCCCACCCCCCCCCCCCCCCTATACCCTTGCATGGCATTCATTTCCATGAGGGGTTGTTCTTGAAAATACGGCAGATTCGGACAGTATTGAGTAGTGTGTCCCAGCATGTTGCATGTGCCGCATGGTTCTTCAGGCAAAAACTGCCTAGAACTCTCTCCTTTCATTCCCAATTCTTCCACTTTCTTTGCTAGTTCTTCATATTTATTCATCAGATGATCCTCACTTTTTAGTTGGTATAAACTTTTCTCTTCCACACAGGATATCTGTGAGCATGGGACATCGTCTGAATTTGACCACTCATGGGCGTGCTCAGCTAACCACTCAAAATGAGCTTCAGCTTCTTCTGTGTTTTTACAAAGAAATGGCCCTGAACTCATGGTCTCGACCAATTTCTTAGTTTCACCATTTAATCCTTCATAAAAGTAGCTAATGGTTCGCCATTTCTCGTACCCGTGATGTGGGCATGAGAGTAGCAAATCCTTGAAACGTTCCCAAGTTTGGGTGAATGTTTCATTGCTCTTTTGTCTGTAAGAATTTATTTGTCATTTAAGCTCAGTGGTCATGCGAGGTGGAAAGAATTTCTTCAGGAAAGCAGCGTTCATCGCATGCCAGGTGTAGATTGAATTTGGCTTTAAAGTGAGTAACCACGCTTTTGCTTTATCCTTCAAAGTGAAAGGAAATAGCATTAGACGTGTCACGTCTACAGGACAATTATGTGAAAATGTTTTACAAACATCCTCAAAGTCCTTGACATGTAGATACGCCTTCTCGCTCTCCATTCCATGAAAGGTAGGAAGGAGTTGAATCATTCCATTGCGAAATTGGAATTTGCCTGCATGAGGCGGAATGAGGATACAAGAAGGTGTAGGCGCATGTTCAGGTGTCATGAGATCGCACAAAGGACGCAGTGAATCATCGATTGGTACGACCACATTATCACCGTTTTCACTTTGATTATCAGCCATTGAATCAATCGGTGTAACTATGGGGTTAATAGAACTAGATGAATTAGATGAATAGAGTGGGTTTCCGTAAATTCCTTCGATGGAATTATCGGACATAAAGGGAAAGACCCTAAGTAGTTTTTAATCTAAAGAAAGAAAGAAAAAGAAAAACAGAAAGAGATAAGGATAGATTGAGGTAATCGAAGCATTAGCTTGTCGCCTTCCCCGGCAACGGCGCCAAAAACTTGACACGAGAATTATTCTTCTGTGCGCTTGTGTGCTATACCCAAGTGAAAGTAATCGTGCAAGTAGTAATCTGGTTAAGTCCAGGTCGATCCCACAATGAAGGTGTTAAACTAATTACTCAGATTAATCTCAAACAAGAAAATAAAAATTAATATTTTAAAGAAATGCAGAACACAAAATCCTACAATTTATCAACTGCTAAAGATAAAGCAACAAAACAAGATTAATCTAATTACTAACTAATTAATTTAAGCGATGATTTAAAATGTGTTTATATTAATAAAAGGAAATGTTGGGATTACTCGAATCCACCGCGACCTAGCCATCTACCATGCAATTACGTTGAAGCTCAATGGAGCACATTCTCTACAGTATTCTGTATTTCTCTTAGGATAAAGAATCTATAGTCCTTTCATGATCGGTACTATATCATCACAATTAAGTTTGAAATACACAAAAGCAGTTTAAAACAATAGTTTCAACTTGCACCTACAATGGTGTTAGCATTGAGGGTGGTTTGCAAAATATATTGAAGAAAATGCCTCAAGGCTTTAAGTTTACAGACTGTTTTGACAAACTGAGCGTTTGGGGACAATTTGTTAACAAATCAGTAAAGCAGAAAGTCTAGGAATACTGCATAGAATGTCCTCAAGAATCAGAGAGTTCGATCGATCGACGCGCTCTCGATCGATCGAATATCTTCATCTCTCGATCGATCGAACTGACTTCGATCGCTCGACTGTATCTCTGTTTCGATCGATCGAACATATTCGATCGATCGAACACAGGAATTATTCTACTGCATGGCATAGGCTTGTGATCTCCCAACCTGGGGACTACTCAGACATGGTCTGGAGTGTCTCAGATGTGATTTTAATGTAAAGTTCCATTAAAGGTGTGTTTGGTTATGATTTTTGCATAAAACCTATGAAAACTAATTATTTAACTCTAACTAACATGCAAGACTACGGGGTAACAAGTTATACTACTATAAACTGAGTGCAAAATGTAAACAAAGTAACCTGGAAACGAAAACTTGTATTGAACTAGGACGAATACAAACCAAACAATGTATCACCTTGATTAAAACCTACAAAAATAACAAAGTAAAACTCTCTACTCTCTATAAACTTATGAAAATGAAAGTGGGCGTCCTTATGGACGTATACAATACGAGTATATATACTAAAAACCTAATGCTAGGGTTAAAATCCCGCTTGTGCTATGTGTGCGTAAAATCTAATAAAAGCCATGTTCGATCGATCGATCAAACCTTCGATCGATCGAATGGTCTTCAATCGATCGAGGTTCACTTTTCATCCTTTACTTGTCTTCATTACAATTCAGCACTTCCTTTTATCTTTCTCATCCAATTCTTCACACAGCAACAGTAATCTGCACAAACTACAGCTAAAACAAACAACTTAACATAGTTTAATCAAATTGTGTACAAACTAGCATTGTAATTCAAATTGCAGTTAAATGAAGGAATTGTGAAATAATTTAGCACATTTTTTTCTTTTAGCGCAGTCGTATTTTACAAATACCCCCGCTTGTCACAATGTCCCACTGGGCGTGCCAAAAATTGTATGGCTAAAAAATATGCAAGTGCTAAAGTGCGGGTATGCCAGACAAATGTCCTCTTGATGGGAACAATTAGGCGAATCAGACGAGTGCAGAAACAGAGGAACAAGATTTCCCTAAATAGGTACAGATTCCTTTAACCAAAGATTAAAGACTTGAAATGTGAAGAATACCAAGATCAATAAAAGACATAACAGAGATGAACTTCCATTAATCTTACAAACATAGTTCAATTAGAGGTGGTAATCTCGCCTTCTAATTGGGATTTGATTATAGAGCTAATCCTAAAATGAGGAAATAAACATGACAATGAAAGATAAAGGGAAAACAAAATATGAAGTATGTAAAAAAGTTCAGTACTCTTGATCATATAGGCTCTTTCTCTCTATGCATTCATTCCTTTAAATAGATAACAATCGCTGTAATTGTTGCCCCTCTATTGAGAAACCATCCACTATCTCCATGATTTGGGAATAATGGGTTTCCTCCATGACCGTGTCTGTCACTGCCTCTGCTTTACACGTGTCATTAAATTTGACTCAGCGTAACTGCTACTAACTGTCCTACCACTGATATGACACACGCATTGGACTTATGGCATTGTTATATCGTATAAGTCTATTCTCTCCATCAATCTACTTTCGTACACCTTCTATGTGTAATTCCATATTAGTGGGCCCATTTTTAATTTTATTTTGTGATGCAAATAGATAGTCAAGCACCACTAGCTCGAGCAACTAGTAAGATGTAAAATGGGAAGTCAAGACACATTGGTCTTAGACATAACTATATTAATCAACTCCTTAGAGAAGGAGTAATTAGTGTGACATATGTCAAATCAATTAAAAATTTGGCATATCCTTTGACGAAAGGACTTGCCCATGATATGATTAAGAAAACATCAAAAGGAATGAGACTAAGGTATATAATATAACTATTACCTTCAATGGAAACCCAACCTAGGTTTTGAAACATAGGCTAGGTTCAATGGGAAAAACAAGTCGAATGAGTGATAACGATGAGATAATGCTAGAAAATAATTTTTGTTCCATTCTTGGATGTTAAACTCTGGCAAATATTTGGGACACTTGTCATTTTGGAGGATGAGTATTATACTCTTAATAAGTCTTTAGTGTTATACTGAGATGTAGAAGACAATGACATCTTTGATAGACTTACCTGTATGAGTGAGGAGGATTGGCCCCTTCCAAAAGAGATTGAGACCTTTCTCAAGTGCACGCGTGAAAATTGGGTTACGCACAAGCCATAAACATGAGACTTAAGAACTTTAGAACTTATGTGAAATCAGATATGCTCGATGTGTCTGTGTAGTCATAAGAGGTCCTTAGTTTAAAATTGTGGTTACCTTAGCACCTGATGAAACTTGATACATTTGTGCTAACCGGAGGTTCAAGTCCAAAAGATTCCTATCTGATGATGTATTTGATTCAAAGAGTGCTACAAGAGATATTTGAAAATATATTTATTTTTTATTTTAAGAATGTGACTAAAATGTAATTTAGAAATAGGGGAGGATTGTTGTAAATTTTCAAAATTAAGTTTAATGGCAATTAGTTATATATATATATATATATACACGTGTGTATATGTGTCGTATATGTATGTGTACCAAAGCACCTATTTGAACAAGCATTTAACGAAAATGACAAAATGTGCTTTAGGCTACTGGCACTTTTTAGTTTATCAACAATGTTAGGGGCACAAAAAGTTTTACAAACACACTTTATCTCTCTCTTGGGTTGCATTGTGGAGTCCACTAAAATTATCTGGAGCCCACAGAGCCACCTAGGAGAGAGAGAGTGTGTGTTTGTCAATGTTTGTGCCCCAAATATTACTCTTAGTTTATTTGCAGTAGGTACATTTTGTACCTTTTCCATTCATGCCCATTCACTAGGCATCTGTTTCTAGACTTCTTGTCTAAATGATTTAAATCAGTGGATGTTATTGGCACTATTTCGTGCGAAATGACAAGGTGTATTAGCACCTGTTAGTCTTCTATAAATTGATGTCCTTTTCGGTGGGCTTGAATGACATATTTTCTTAAATCACTTTCTCATTTTGTAGTTTTTTTTTAATATTTCACTAGTACTCTTTATTCCTTAAAGGTTGTAAGAGTTTAGGGTGTTTTAAGGTTGTGCAAATCCTTCATATACTAATAAGTGAATTTGGATTCACTATATTTTGGGGACAATTTGTCATAAGCGCCTTTTGAGCTCGCAATTTATTGGAAGTGTGGCAAATTTGTCATACACCTTGTTTGGATTGAGAGAAATGGAGAGAAGAGAAGAGAAAGAGTATCACTTTTTCTCTAGTTATCTCGTTTGGTAATTTAAGTGAGGAGAGAAGAGAAGAGAAATGGAGAGAAAGTGGAGAGAAAAGAGCCCACTTTTGTTTCTCTCCAAACCGGAGAGATTCTGGAGAGAAAAGAAGAGAAACTTTATTAAATAATATATAAAAGACCAATATGCCCCAATATATTATTTCATCTAACATATATCCCTAATAGAGGATAACCATGTTCACTTAAGAGCATGGCCGTATATATATATATATATATATTATAAAGTAGTATCAGAAGCCTACCACAGGACGGCTTCATGATTTTTCACTTTTTTAAAAATTAATTTTTCTTATTCTTAATTTATAAAATGTATATATATAAACATCTCTCTTTGTTTCCTCATCCATCCATATACACCCACGTCTATTTTTATTTTTATTTTTAGCAATTTTAACTCCTCTCTCTCTCTCTCTCTCTCTCTCTCTCTCTCAATGCATATAGATATACCATATAAGTGCAGATTTTTTCTCCACACACACACACACTCTCTCTCTCTCTCTCTCTCTCTCTCTCTCTCTCTCTCTCTCTCGCTCTCTCTCTCTCCCCCCTTATCCATGCACATAGCAACACTTACATTAGGACTCTAAAGTCCACTAAAACTAACGTGTTCCTATTAATTTTTCCTATTTCACCGTACTTTATTATATTCGAAATTTCCTCTTTCCAAAATTTTGAGATTTTTCATATGATGTCACCTTCACTTCTTCTTCTTATCTAGCCGATATATATATATCCTATAATCTTCCCTTATCTCTCTCCCCTTCTTCTCACTCTTTCCTTATCTTTCACCCCTCCCTCACTGTCACGTACGTCTCTCTCTCTCTCTCTCTCTCTCTCTCTCTCTCTCTCTCTCTCTCTCTCTCTCTTACATTTCTTATTTATTTCTCACCCTCTCTCTTTTTTCTCACCACAACAACTGACCTTGCACAATTGATTTTTCAGGTTTTTCTCTGCCTCTATGTTTTTTTCTCATGTAATCCATGATATAGATATAAATATATATATATATATATTTACATTTGTTTTGATACATTTTGAAATAGTTTTGTCACCATATATTTGTTTCCATATGTTGTTAAATAGTTTTGTCACCACTTACGCTGCGCAATTGATTTTCCAGGTTTGTCGTTTTCACATATTCTTGAACAGTGTTGTCACTTCAAGTTTTTTGTTTAGTTTTTTAGTTTGATTTTTTGTTTTTCAGTTCCTTATATGGTTGAGAATTTCCATATAAAGCATTGAAATAATTACCAAAAAAATACAAATGATTCTCTCTTTTTCATTTTTTTTTTTTTTTTTTTTTTTTTTTTTTGCTTTTTTTTTAAGGTCTGTGACTCTGTGTTGATTCCTAATTTAACTAAATGTGTAGTACTTGTTTAACTTGCTGGCCCATAGGTGTCCTATTGTGGTCCAATATATATGAGTAATTCTTAGAGCACAACCTTTCCACAACTTTTTGCCCACAATCTCACTATCTTTCTCTATCTCTCTCCTAGTAAGCACTATGGGGGCAACTAACACTATGGGACCCATGAGGATAGAGATAGAGAGAGATAGTGAGGTTATAAGCAAAAGGTTGTGGGAAAGCTATGCCCAAAGAATTACCCAACATATATACATATATACTTTTAAAAAAAGTATTTAGAAACGTCACTTTGTTTTGATGAAGATGTAGAAACGTAATTGATAGTGATGATGCCAAAAATTGGTATACACTAGTTTCGTGATAGAGTGAGAGAGAGAAAGAGAGAGACAAAAGATTGTATGTGGTTCGGCCCTGATAATGAAGTGACCTACGTCCACGGCTGTGCCGGAGTTTGTTCACCAACAAATCACCGGCGGGTTCATGGTGAGCCAACAGATTGGGCGGCACTACCAGAACTGGACGGGTATATGCGTGTGCTTGTATGTTTGCTGCTATTCCTGAGGCATAAGAATGACATCCCCTTTAATGGGGGTGAGAGGCCTCTTTTATAGATGTAAGGGACCTTCTCGTACAAGGTAAGTAAATAGATTAGGAGAGTTAATCTAATTACGATTGATTGGCCTAAATCATGGAAGTTTCCTAAGGGGATTAGGGAACTAATTCCACCTACCATTAGCGCTCCACTTGAGTTAGAAAACTGCTGGGAGCCTTACAGAGCAAGTCCAGGCTATGCCCGTTACTTGGAGTGCCCATGTAGTGCGCCCAGACTATGGGACCAGCCCGAGTGATTGACGTCGGGCTACCCAAGCACACAGGCACTCTTGTTGAGGTGGTTGTTTGACTTTGACCTGATATTTTTGGACATATCAGTTGTCCCCCATTTTCAAAACTGATGCAATGCTTCATAGGATGAGGATTGAAAAGCTGTATGCTTCGGCGCACCATTCGGGAAATTACCTGGGTGGTTATTTGGGACGGGACCCGCCTCCTTAATTGGCCAGGAGTTAGACTGAACGGTAGCTTCAACACCTCGGGTTGGTTGTTGACACGTGTTAAGAGATGAATTGTCTGGTTAGGACCCAACATAACTGCTTAGAAGAATAACCGAACCGTCATGTCAGGCATTTAATACACGCTCCTTTTGAGGCATCGTCATGTGCCCGAGGAGACGGCTGTTAGAGAGTTAAAGCGGGAAGATTCCCTGGCCATTGGATTTGATTTAATATGGACCGTTCACGCATCCTATATAAAGGGTATTGTTCATTACTTCTATTCTTGCTAATTGAAGATTGAATTTACCGAGCGGTCTTGAGAGCAAAGAGTCCCTGATCAAATTTCCTGAGCTCTTTTCCGGCTTTAATTTTTGTAAGTCTTCACTTTCCTATTGTAATCCTTCTCTTCCTTTTCTTAGTGAGGGTGGAGAGAACGAATCCATTAGAGCTTACCCAGGAGTTGGATTTCTTCTTCTTTTGATTCTGCTTTTTCCTTAAGTCAGGCGGCACGCTTAGGCGACTTATCCACATGGGTTATCCTGGGGTAGTTTTAATCGAGTGCTACTTGACTGTTAGGACCTTGTACACTCTGCCCTTTAGGCTTCTGGATTTGCCTCCTCTGTATCTCAGGCTTGGAGTCCCTGACCCCTACTTAGGTCGTCATCCGCACCCCTCACCCCTCCGTAGGAATACCAGAGATGAGCCATAGACAATCACAGTGAGGGTAAGATTCCTATTCGGGTTTTAGACGACGAGTCTGACTAGGAGGTCCCGATGGCTTCCGTCTCTCGGGGCTCTGGTGATGAGGTGCCTAGGGAGCCTGATCCTGAGGTAGCTTTTGCCTATGAGTTCATCCCCTCGACCCTACATACTCCAGACCTTGGTAAAATTAGGGATAATATGTTATTCCTAACGACCACTCCTTGTTCGTTCATCCCAGCAGGGCTCACATTCACCGTCGGGGTTTTATCACTTTATATGATGACGCCCTCATGGCGGGCCTTCGCATCCCCCTCCACCCAATCGCCTAGGATGCTCTGATATACCTCAAGATAGCTCCCAGGCAGTTAGCCCCGAACGGGTGGAGGTTCTTGATGGGGTCCATTTCTTTGTCGCCCCAAGTCTTCGGGTATGAGCTCACCCTTCAAGAGTTCTTCTGGATCCACCGGCCGTTCCCAATACACGGGAGGTCGAGTTCTTTTCTCTGGGGGCTCGACAGGGGAAGAAAATTATTATCAACTTCCCGAGTTCTTCGAAGTGTCCACCCCCAATTTTTGTGAGCGAGCCCCAGGGAGTCAACTAAGGACTTCCTGGGCAGGAGAGTTAAGGGGTATGCCCGTCCTTTATTCTTTCTTGTTTCCCTTGGGGCTTCCTATTATGATCATAGAAGTAACCACTTTGACTTGTTTTGCAGCGGGGTCATTTGATCTTTCGAGCATTCTGGAAGAGTGCCAAGAGAGGATCAGAGGCTTGGTGGAGCGGCCCATCAATGTTTGGGATGTGCTGACTTGGTTGGGAGACCAAAGAGGTGATCATCGGCTAGACTAACTTGTCGAAGCTCCCATCTTCCCCACTATCATCCCAGGTAAGAGTTTGACCAGCAAATTCCATTTTGGTCATCCTTCATCGCCTCGTTGTTCTGGTTACTAACTTTACAATTGCTTTCCTTTTGTAGAAATGGCCCCCAGGAGAAATCCGAAGCGATTGAGGGCTCTACAAGCTGCCACCGTCGAGCGGATGGCTGCGGTGGGAAAGAGGCCAGCCACTGACAGTGAGCGCCCACTCAGGCGGCTCAGACACGGCCCAACAGCCGCCCAGGTCCCTAGGGAGACGTCAACCCCCTGGGTGGTGGTAGTGGGAGAGACGTCAGTTCCCGGTTCTGATGTTCCCTCTGGAACACCCCTGAAGGATTCAAGGGAGACCTGGGATAGGGTCAGGTCGTACCTACTCCCGAGTCAAGTGGAGAGGTGCGCCAACATGTCTCTCTAAGTCTTTCAGGGGTGGCTCTACAGTATCTCCCACCTGGTAAGTGATTCTCCCGTATCATCTGATCTTTAAACATTTTTCTTGCTCTGTTGGCAATAGTGATCGGCCGGTTCTGAACTGACTTTGCAGGTTGGTTGCATGGCCACGGGAGCCTAGTCCTTCCTACCTACCTTGGCCGGGAGGTCCACTGCTGCTGAAACTGCCCTTGTGGAAGGGCAGGTGGGCCTGGAGGCTAAGGAGAGGGCCCTAATTGTGGAGAAGAATAGGGTCAAGGGCCTGGTCCTGAACCTGGGGGCGGCCCAGGAGGAGCTGGCAGTGGCTCTGGTGGAGTTGGAGACCGAGCGGGCTGCCCACGCAGCGGCGGAGGCCAGGGAGAGAGCTTTGGCAGAGGCAGAGGCGACGGCCGGCCCTCGCGGAAAACCTTTGATGATGGGTTTTTCCTCGGGTATGAGGACCCGAAAAAGAGGTTGGCCCGGGATCACCCGGAGTTGGACACCACCCCTTACGACGGGATGGATTCTGACTACTAGGACATGGTGTCTGGTGCTGCCGAAGGTGCCGCTGCTGATGCCCAGGGAACCGCTGCCGCGGCTAAGGGTACCGCCACCCCAGCGGGCCAGGAGGGAGGTGATGCCCCAGAAAGGCAGATTGGAGGGGAGTTTGAGGAGAAGGTGGATGTGGTCGATGTAGACGACTCCTAGCTTCCCTTCCTTTTCTTCTTGTTGTCGTTTTTTTTTTTTTTTTTGGTTGGGTTGGTTTTGTTGGGGAGGCTACTATAACTGCCCCCCCCCCCCCAGACTCTGTAAATTTATTGTTAATGAAAGGCCCACCGAGGCCACCCCTTTCTATCAACAATTCATCTTTTAGTACTTGTTTGTATTTTACACTTTATTGCCTGTGCTCGACCGGTTTATCAAATCCTGTAGAAATCCTGCCCTACGCGAAAGTTTCAGGATTGTGACTATAGGAAGCACTCAGTCTTCTAAGGTCCTGTTTTGAAGGTCTTAGCCAGTATAGTGTAGGGTTAGCCCGGGGGTTAGCCCTGTTACTATCCGTTCGACTTCTCTGGACACTGTAGGTACTCGGGACTGTCTATCGGCGGCATTGCATGCCTATCCCCGAGTCCTGTTAAGTGCCCGGTGTGATTACCTATTTTGGTCTGGAGTTTACCAATATCCCCCGGCCCTTCCAGCTTTCGTTAAGGCAAGCATTTCGTGAAGGAGTGACCATAGGGAACCGACCTGGAACATGGGTGGTTGCAGGGTCTTTTGAGGCTTGCCATCATTAGTTACCTAGTGGGAATGACCCCTATTGTGGGTTGAGGATCTAGGCGAAGCCTGTGCCTCCGAATGGTGATCCCAAGGTCTTTCGTGCCTGGGGTGTGACCCTGAGGTCTTTTAAATGCATGGGGTGTGACCACGAGGTCTTTTAGGTGCATGGGGTGTGACCCCGAGGTCTTTTAGATGATCAAACACGGAGAAGAAATGCTTGGCAAAATAGGAAACTTTTATTATGATGTAAGTAGAATCGCTCGAGATGAGCTACAAGATTCCTAGCCGACACTATATGTGAACTTTATTGAAATTACTTGCGGAGATGTTGTATGTTCCACGGGTGAAAGAGGTCGTGTCCATCCATGGTCTGTAGCCAATATGCTCCTGGGCAGTTGATTTGGGTAACCTTATATGGTCCTTCCCAATTTGGTCCCAACTTTCCATGACTTGGGACCTTCGTAGACTGATTGACTGCCTTGAGGACGAGGTCTCCCACCTGAAAACTACGATTCTTGACCTTACTGTTGTAATACTGGGAAACCCGTTGCTTGTAGGCTGCCACCTTCAAGTATACCCCGTCTTTTTTCTCTTCTACCAGATCCAACACCCCCCTAAGGGCTTCATCATTGCCTTATTCGTCGAACGCCGACAACCGGTATGTTAGCAATCCGAGTTCTGTGGGCACCACTGCCTCAAAGCCATAGGTGAGAGAGAACGGTGTCTCCCCTATTGCTACTCAGGGGGTGGTACGGTAGGCCCACAGGAGGGTCAGCAATTCATCAGCCCAGAGGCCTTTAGCATCCTAAAGCCTCATTTTGATGGACTGCAAGATTGTTCGGTTCGTTACTTCTACTTGGCTATTGGCCTAAGGGTGCTCGGGCGAAGAGTAATGATTTGATATGCCATAGCTCGAGCAGAACTACCTGAATACCGGGGTGTCAAACTGTCTTCCATTGTCACTGACCAAGACCCTCGGGATTCCAAATCTACTAAGGATGTTCTTCTCGAAGAAAGCTTCCATCTTTTTCTCAGTAATTGTCGCCAAAGGCTCGGCTTTCGCCTATTTAGTGAAATATTCAACTGCGATCACCGCGAACTTGACCTGACCTTTCCCGACTGGAAGGGGGCCAACAATGTCAATGCCCCACTGAGCAAACGACCAGTGTTTGGTGCTCTCCCGAACAGTTGGCCATGGGTGAGTACCTCTGACACTTGTCACATCACTGAACATATTCTCGGGAATCCTGAGCCATCATTGGCCAGTAGTAACCTTAAAACAGGGCTTTTCGGGAGAGCGTGCGGCTTTTGACGTGATTTCTGCATATTCTTTCATGGATTTCGTGTAGTATACCATGAACTTGCGTGGGGTGAACGCACCATAGATACGGGATAGTGAACCCTCTCTTGTACAAGATGCCATCGACGAGGTGATACCTGGCTGCCCGGTACTTCACCCGGTGAGCTTCATCTTTTTCCTCTAGTAGAGCACCCGTCATGAGAAACATCGCAATTGGATCTATCCAACTGGGCTCTGGTTCGACCAATTCAACCTCTATGCTTACGGAGCTGACAACACTGGGTTCGGGTAGATATTCAACCCTTATCTCAGGTAATTCTAACTCGGAGGATGAGGCAAGGCGGGCTAACTGGTCGGCCCTCGTATTTTCTTCCCTTGGGATCTGAGTAACAAAGAGCCCCTTTAGTTTCTTTGTGACTATTCGGACAAGAGACAGGTAAGCTATCATGCTGTCCTCTCGGGCTTCATACTCTTGATTCACATGATTAACCATAAGTTGGGAGTCACTGTATCCTTGTACTTGTTGTGCCCCCATCGAAGTAGCTAACTGCAGCCCGACCAGTAGGGCTTCATATTCTGCCTCATTGTTGGAGGTGCAAAAATAGAACCTTAGTGTGTATTCCAGCTGAACCCCGTCCGGTGTGGTCAGAATGATTCTTGCCCCGCTCCCCTATTAATTGGAGGACCCATCGACGTAGAGGACCCAGGTGGGGATGCCAGGCATCAACCCGGGCGGTAGTTCTGGGGGAATAAGATCTTTGACTTGGTCTTCAGGGTACGTGAACTCCACAAGGAAGTTAGCCATGGCCTATCTTTTAATTGCTGTCCAGGGCCTGTAAACCACCTCAAACTCCTCTAATTTCAATGCCCATTTGATGAGTCTCCCGGACGTTTCAGGTCTACATAATATCCGACGGAGTGGCTGATCTGTGAGCGTGGGCCTGGAAGTACGAGCAGAGTCTCCAAACGGAAGTGATGAGCGTGAAGGCCAGTTTCTCGATGCGAGAGTATCGGCTTTCAGCTCCCTAGAGTGCCCGACTGGTGTAGTAGACCGGGAATTGAATCCCGTGTTCTTCTCAAACTAGTGCCAAGCTTACTGCTGAAGGTGATACCACCAGGTACACGAACAATCCTCATTCGGGACAGGGGTCAAGACTAGAGGGGGTGATGACAGGTACTTTTTGAGTTCCTGGAACGCCTTCTCGCACTCCTCTGACCATTGGAAGGCCTTGCACAGAATCTTGAAGAATGGCAGACACCGGTCGGTTGCTCGGGAAACGAATCAGTTGAGAGTAGCAACCCGTCCGGCCAGACTTTTCACTTCCTTGGTCGACCGGGGTGACCGCATGTTGATTATTGCTTGAATTTTTTCAGGGTTTGCCTTGATTCCCTGCTGACCAGGTCCCCCAGGAATTTCCCGGATGCCACTTCGAAATTGCATTTGGTTAGGTTCAACCTCATCTGATACTTTCGTAAGATGCTGAAGGCCCCTGCCAAGTGCTTAAGATGATTGGACTCCTCCTGGATTTTTACCAAAAGATCATCAACATAGACCTCCATTGACTTCCCGATTAGATCCTTGAACATGGAATTGACAAGGCATTGATAGATTGCCCGGGAGTTCCTGAGGCCGAAAGGCATTACTTTGTAGAAATACGTCCCTTAATCTGTAATGAATGAAGTCTTCTCTTCGTCCCCAAGGTACATACAGATCTGGTTATACCCTAAATATGCGTCCATGAATGAGAGGAGTGAATGGACAGCCGTTGCTTCCACAAGGAGGTCTATCCTCGACAATGGGTAGCAATCCTTGGGGAAGGCCTTGTTCAAGTCCGTAAAGTCCACGCACATATGCCACTTCTCATTACTCTTTTTGACTTACACCACATTCGCCAACCAGTCGGGGTATTGAACCTCATGGATGGATTTGGCCTTTAGGAGTTTGTCAACTTCTTTTTAAACTACAGCTTATCTTTCAGGGGCTATGCCCTTTCTCTTCTGCTTGACCGGTCGGGAATCGGGATCGACATTAAGACGATGGGACATTACCTGAGGGTCAATCTCGAGCATATCCTCATGGCACTAGGCGAAGACATCTTGGTTGTCCCGCAGGAACTGTATCAGCTTCTACTTAAGGCCGAGCTCTAAGGTAGTACCTATACTGACAGACCGGTCAGGGAGTTGTGGATCTAGGGTTACTTACTCTAATTCCTCCATCGGTCCTACTCCGTCATTTAAGTCCCTGGGGTCCATCTCTTGGACGTTCAATGCCTCTGAAATGGCTTTTCTGCGCAAGAAACTGACATAACATCTCCAAGTGGTTGCTTGATCCCCACGAAGGCTCCTGGGACCCTGAGGGGTCGGGAACTTCACCACCAAGTCGTAGGTGGATACGACCGCCTTGGCCTTGTTAAGCGTTGGCCTTCCCAAAATGGCGTTGTACGCAGATGGGGATTCTACTATGACAAAGTTTGCCATTACCGAAACCTGCTGTGGATAGGTTCCTATCAGGACTGGCAGCTCGATGATTCTGAGCGGCTGAGTGCTTGAGCCATTGAACCCGACTAGAGGTGTGGCCACCGGTCAGAGCCTATCCCTTGATATTCCTAGCTGGTCGAATGCCGAGGCAAAGAGAATGTCAGAGGAATTGCCAGTGTCCACCAACACCCTTTTGACCGTATAGTTAGCTACAAAAAGCGTCACTACCACTGGATCATCATGGGGGCAGTGCAAATCCTACACGTCATTGGAGAAAAAAGTCAAGACATCGATCAGAGGAAAGCGGGCATATTGGACATGACAGACATCCGCTCGGGATACTCAAGCATGCCTCTTCCTGGCCAACTGGGAGTCCCTGCCGCCCGAGGTTGCCCCAGATATCAAGTTGATCTACCCGAGTGGCTGGGGTTGCTCGGCGGCCCTGTTGTTCGGTCAGGGCCGCCTATCCCCCGCCACAAACCCGACGAGGTGACTCTATTCTATCAGCCTCTCAATTGTCATCTTCAGCTTGAAATAGTCCTCCGTGTCGTGGCAATGGTCTCGGTGATACCAGCAAAACTTGTCCCGGTTTCTTTTCTCGGGAGGGCTCTTTAGCTTCGTCGGCTCTTGGAGGAGCCTCTAAGTTTCAGCAGCAGCCATCACCTCATGAATAGATTAGAAAAGGGGGGTGAAGTTGATTGGGGGCTGATCTCGATCGCCTTTGGGTCGATCTTGCGTTGTCTTCTTTCCCAAGCCCTTCTCAGATCCATTGCATTTCCTCTTTGACCCTGAGGACTCTTCATCTACCAAGCTAGCACGCTTGGCCTTCAGGAACTCCTCCCTATCAATATATTTGTCGACCCGCTCAGAGAGTTCCACCAGGGTTGCCGGACGGTCATTATGGAATGATGTGGCAACTTTGGTGTGTTGAACCCCCGAGCAGAAGGCCATGATGGCGACCGTTTCATTCAAGTGGCGAATTTGGAGCCTTTATTGGTTGAAACGGTCGACATAGTCTTTTAGTGATTCTCCCTTGCGTTGCTTGACGGTTAAAAACTGGGTATCCGGCTGCGACGGGTCAAGCGTTCCCACGAACTAACTGATGAAAAATTTGCTGAGAGTTTTGAAGTCATTGACCGTCCGGGGTTTGAGAGCGTGGAACCACTATGTCGCTAGTCCTTTAAGGGTGCTGGAAAAGGCTAGGCACTGCAGTTCATTGACAATGGTCACTAGTGCCATCTGCGCCTTGTAAGTCCGAACGTGATCCACCGGGCTTCCTAAACCATCATAGGAATTGAGGTGGGGTGGTTTGAACTTCCTCGGGATGGAGAATCTCGTAACCCGGGCGGTGAAAGGCGATTCAGTCTCCATATTGGTGTGACTGTTTTGCGACTTACGGCTTAACTTTTTAATCTGCTTCTGTAAGTCTTTAATCTGGGCCTTGACACACTTTTCATCAGTCTTCCATTCCGTGTCAGAGTGGTAAGTCGGATCGGATGACGAGGCTTCTTCCTCGAAGCGAGTCTCTTTAGGGGACTACACCCGACTTTGACTCTGGGTAATTGTATGCCTAAGATCTTCATGGCTCTTGGCCGGGGGATCTTTGGCTGAATCCCAAGCCATATGTCCTGGCCCCTCCTTTCTGGCAGCACATCTACTATTGATGATGTCTCTGGCATCTCCCGCCCGGTGTGGATTAGCCCGAGCATGCTGTCGGATTCATTTTTTGGTTGCGTTCATCATCCCCTGACTGTCTCCAACCCGGCGGGGATGCAGGTGCAGTGTGGGTATGTTGTCTGACCTGTGGAGGCTTTCGGTTGGGCGCACCTTTCCCGAGCTGCTCCTCGATTAGAGGGAGTTCATCTTGTTGGGCCAACAGCGCTTTGATCTGCTACTAGGTTTTCCCTTGTGCCAGAGCCGCGGTGACCTGCTCGGGGGTCATCGAGGTGGTCGGCCGGCCGGGCTATGAGTCCTCCTGACCGGCTTGATCCTCCTGACCGCCTTGAGCAGTAGTCTTCTTAGTTTTCTTTGGTGCCATGGCCATGGCTATCAGCTAGAGTTTTGTTTTTACGAGAAAACTGTCATTTCCCACAGACGGCGCCAAGCTGATGATGCCGAAAATTGGTATGCACTAGTTTCATGATAGAGTGAGAGAGAGAGAAAGAGAGAGACAAAAGATTGTATCTGGTTCGGCCCTTTTAATTGTTGGGAATATGCCCTCAAACTAGTTAGTTGGACAATGGAATGTCATAATGCATTTATGCATGTTAGTTCATGAGATGAATATTAGACTGGAATCCTTAAACAACATTGTATGTGGTTCATTTGTGTATGTGATTACACATGTGAGATATGAATCACAAATCCTTGTTGTTTCAAATAAGTCACAGTGGATGATAAGTCTGGATAACTTATCAGGTATACACTGTAGCATGATTAACGTCTACGGGGTAGAATGATGAATCTCATTCATAAGAGTCTTTGACTCTTGGTTAATATGCTAGTGCACTCGGTGCATTGACGGACCTGAGTTAAACCTATTGACACCTAAACGCTGTCACCGTTAATAGGAACTCAAAACTTGTATAAGGATACATGTCCTCAATCCTGAGCAGTTATGGACGCAAGTTGTATGCTTGGTTGCTTTGACTTACCAATCAGTGAGGTCTTGCAAGATCAACACCTGGGTATCTTGGGTAATCAAGTATGCAACGTTGGGAACATATATTGTCAAGATGGAATTCTACCCTCTTCAATAAAACGAAGAGTAAGTATTCCCTCGAGAATGTCAATAGGAGTGATTACTGAGAGCTGGCCAGCCTTGTCAACAAAGTGTTATTGTTGACATGTTTAGTAATCCAAGCGTAGTGAATGATACTTGAGGAATATAAGATGTACTATCTATTGGGTCGACAGTATCTTAAAACATACATCCCAATGATAGATATGAATACTGCTTGGTAGAGGGACATCCGTATCATATTATACAAGTCTAACAATCACTTATGTATGTGTGATTATGTTCTTATGCACTGGAGTACAATTATCATTTTATAGTGGCATTAATGATAATTGATTAATTATTGATTCCTTAGTCAAGAGTACTGACTAGATGGAATAATAATTAATCGGAGCCAGTAATTAAGAACCTAGGAGGTCCCACTCTTAGCTCCGCCAGAATGCTTGGAAAGGCAAATGAGAATGCTGTCAAGACAGGTTCGATCGATCGAAGTTGTTTCGATCGATTGAAGTTTAGACAGGTTTGATCGATCGAACGTGGTTCGATCGATCGAAAGTTCGATCGATCAAAGTGACTTCGATCGATTGAAAGTTAGGTCGGTTCTGGGAATCTATAAATAGGGCAGCTACGTCCAGAAATAGGAGTTCATCGTTTTTAACATACCAGTGGCTGCAGAACCTGTTTAGGGTTCCCAAACCTTCCCTATTCTTACTAACAGGGTTCCTACCAACCTTAGCCACACTGGGAGCATTCAAGGAGACATAAGGGTGAAGATCTCTTAGATGTTGCTACTGCACATTGAAGGAGAAGGACTAAATCAGAATTGGGTTCAAGACCATAAGGTAATGCACCTGTCCCCTCTCCTGTACGCATCTATAGAGTTAACGAGTAGTAGATCCAGGCAACCAATAAAAGTTTTGAACTTTGTTTTTCCGTTGCGCATTTAAATAAATTATAAACCTGTTTTTCCCACAATTGGTATCAGAGCCTCGCTTGTTTGGATCTATAGATGCGTTTTGGAACACTAGTTTTGATTTGCATGTTGATTTTAGGACTGTTTTCAAAACTGCATCGTCACAGATCTGTTTCTATAGTGTTTATGCAGCAGAATACAAATCTATGATTGCATTGGATGCAAGGTGGGTTTGATCGATCGAAGTAGTCTCGATCGATCGAACATCATCTGTTCTCAAGCGATCGAACTGCTTTCGATCGATCGAACTATGGCTCTGTTCGATCGATCGAATTGTGCTCTATCGATCGAGACTGCTCTTCTATCATGGTGTTCAGTTTACAAATTTAAAGGTTTTAAAATATTTACTTTAAATTTTTATTTATTCTGTAATTTTTTCAAGACATTCTGTGAACTGAAAGTTCGATCGATTGAACTATGTTCAATCGATCGAAGGTTCGATCGATCAAACCCTTGTCGATCGATCGAAGTGTGACAGAGAACTGTGATGTTGTTTTAAGTTCTAATTCAGTATGGTAAGAGTTTATATACTGTGTGAATCAATTAGGGGTTCCAATGGTACATATATTTGTTATATATGCGTGGTTGTGCGTGTGACTAACCCTTATGCAGCAAGCTTAGTCTGCTATCTCCCATGGCGCCAAGACTTTTAAATTTTGTATTTAATTGTTTGAGATTGGTGTTTATTATGTTTTAATTGTTGGTTTGGTTTTAAGGCATATGTAAAGGGCGCTGCGACTTCAATCCTATGAAAAGGAAAGTCGCACCGGTTTTCCTAGCCTTTTATTTTATTATTGTTATTTCTATTTCTAGATAAATTGTAAGCTTTGAGAGAAGCATATGACCAATGTAATAGAATTAGAAAATCCATGAAGATGGAGGAGCAAGCCGTTGTCCATGAAGATGGAGTCGGAGGCAATCAAACCAAGAAGGAGGTTCTATGGAGATAGAGCCATGGGAGATAGAGGCATTGTTGAATGCTTTTATTCCATTTTAGTTGTGGTTTTATGTGCTTAGTTGTGATTGGCATTTTGTATATTGTTACTACTCGCATGCATGTAAAACAAGTTTTCTAAAATAACATTCAAAAACTTTTCCAACACATTAGTAAACACTTGATGTTTATGGGCAATGTGTAGAAACAATTTTTTTTCAAATTAAAAAATTCCTATTAGTTCATTTTAAGTATGAGAAATACTCTGTGTCACTCATTTATGAGTGATCATTCCATACGGAGGGTATTTCTTTTTGATTACTAGATATGAACTTCTTATAAAAATCTAGTGGGAGAGGGACTTATTTTATAACTCCCACGGTCTTCCATAAACGGTTCATTGTAAGGTGGGTAGTATATTCTGTGTCACCCAGCCATGGGTGATCATTCCATACAGAGGATAGACTATTCATTGGTTACTAGATATGAACTTCCTTTGGATAGAATCAATGAGACGCGTTAGAGGGTGACCACTACACTGAGGCACTACTTGAGGCGGTTGTCATTGGATTCTTGTTAATGGTGAACACTAGCTAAGCTATGGGTAAGGGATTCCACACGGAGCATTATCCAGAAACTTAGAGACCAAAAGTTCAGGAGTCATGAATTGTTTTGTAAGAGTTACATGACAATCATGATAGGTTTCCCAATCAGGCTATGAGGTTATGATCGCCACACAGAGACTTAATTTCATAGGCTTGACATCCTGAAGACAATTAATGAGTTGGTTAAGGGAATTCCAATGTATCATATAAATTGTCACATTCATGATTTCCATATTGTAATTCTGTTACATTATTTGTATTTCAGATTCATTATGTCTAGCCCACTTGCTATAACCATGATCCAGAATAAGCTAATTGGAAATAACTACATTGAATGGAAACTGGAACTGGATGAATTATTAATTGCTAATGGATGTAAATACGTTCTTACCATTCCCTGTCCACCTATTCTATGCCATGACACCCCAACTGATCTTGCGGATCAATATTGGGAGTGGATAAGATTTGATGGTATAGCTCGCTCTAGCATCTTAGACTCTTTGTCTGATGTGTTGAAGCAGCAACATCAACCTTTGAACACTTCCCGTGCTATAATATTGAACCTCGAGGAGATGTTTGGGGAACTGAGCCGTACTACAAGGCTTAGAGCCTTGGAGTTAGTCATGGACACTAGAATGTTGGAAGGAACTTCTATAAGAGAGCATGTTTTTAAAATGATTACTTATTTCAAAGTAATGGAAGTTCTGGTTTCCGACATTGATGGTGAGACTCAAGTTGACATAATCTTGCATTCGTTGCCTTCATCATTCACTCAATTTAAAAAGGTTTTTAAAATGAGTAAAACAGTTTTTTCACCAAGTGAATTGATGAGCTCTCTTGAGGCAACGATGGATATAGTCAAAGAGGGGTCAATTTTTCAGAACATTAGAATGGCTTCATCTTCTGGAACTAAGCCTGAGGGCATAAGTTCAGAGAAGGAGAAGAAAGACTCAAGGATAAGGGATCCTAAGCCAACTGTTGGGAAGAAGGCAAGACTTGGAAAGGGAAAGGCTGGTGCCGTGTCAAAAGGAAAGTGTTTCCATTGTGGCATGAGAGGGCATTGGAAAAGGAATTGTGTGGAATACTTGACTGCCAAAAGGCAAGGTATGATCCCTTTTTCACTAGTTTTTGAAGTAAGTTGAAAAACTGATACTTCAACTACTTGGGGCATTGATTCTGTATTTCCTAATTATATCTGTAATTGTTGCAGGGAATTGGAAAATAAGAATGTGCAGTGACTAGAAGATCTTGATTGCCTTTTGGGATCTGATGCAAGAGTTGCTATTAGATTAATAGTTTTATATTGTAATAAAACTTTGGAGTTATTAGATGGATTTCAGTTTTGAATTAATGAATAATATTTATTCTTTTGATTTTGGTACTGAAATTCTTGATTAAAAGAAAGCATTCTTTTATGTGATCTAAATAACTTGTCAAGAAAGTATCTCACCTATTTTACTCTTGTTTCTTATATAGTATCTAATGAAGTATTTAAATAACTCATGGGTATTTTACCATCTAAAAGGATAGCACCTTCAACTAATTATATAACCCTTTGGTTTAGAGGTTAGATCGCATTTAATCTAAATAGGATAAATGGGGAGTAAAGGATTGGATCCTAAACTCTTTTGGTTGCTATGACCATTACCTATTTGTCAATCCTATTTAGAGAGTAAACGTGATCAGATCATATTAATCTAAATAGGATAAATAGGAAGTAGAGGATTGGATCCTAGACCTTTTTGGTCGCTAAGACCACTGCCTATTTGTCAATCCTATTTAGAGGGTAATGAGATCAGATGATTTTTCCTTTTGAAAGATCACACGACCAAAGACTTATAAGAATTAAGCATACTCAAGTATGTGGGCCAATAAACATTAGAAGTTACAAAGTAGCTTTGGCTACTCCAGATACTGCTATAAATTTACATATTGCACCTTTTCTTCAATCTTTTGAAGAAATTCGAAAGGTTTGGAATAAGGAGTTGTTGGTAAAAGAATATCATTGCCTTTTGATTTGATCAAAATGGTGAGTATCTGTCTGATGCGTTTATTGTCTAAAAGAGATAAGAATGAAATTCTTTCTCAACAGTCTACACCTAGTGTGCCTCAACAGGATGGTGTAGCAGGTAGAAGGAACTATCTTCTTTTAGATATGACTGGGTCATGGGATGAGTTATTTAGAGTTACTACTGTTTCTTGTTTTTCTCGATGGAAATACAATGTATATACTGGATCTTACTCAAAAGCAAATCTTTTCGATAGACATCCCCAAAGTTGTGAAAAGAATGCGATTTCTTCCTCATGGTAACCTTGGATAAGGATGTCTAGCACTTTGGTGTAAAGAAATGATGAGCCTTTTGAATCTAGATTAGAAGTATAATACTTTTGTAGTGTTTCCAGATAAAACAAAAGTTGGTTGGAGACCAAATTTTGCAATGGAAAGATAATATAAAAGAGTAAAGTAATTTATATCTTAAAGCAATCTATAATCATCTAGAACTAAAATCTACTACCTCTTCATCCGTTCCTACATCGGTACTTCATTCTAGTGGGAGAATTCTTAGCATTGCTAAAATCTCCTTGTGCATTGAAGTTTTGTGATAAGGAAGCTCTGGTATATGATTTGCATAAGTCTACGGACTTAAGCAATCATCCAGAGATAAGGACATCTGTTTTGACATATTGGTCAAAATACTTTGGATCCATCTAAAGTATGGATGTAGCTTAAGTGGATGAAAGGATCCTTGCGCAAAGGAAGTGTGGTGGTGATTATGGTTCCATATATTGATGACATCTTTATCATTGCGATATGTTAAAGTAGTGTCAACAATGATTAAGGTTAAGTTTCTAAAATATACTTGATATTTATGATCTCGGTGAGGCGAGCTATAATCTTTAGATTTTTGCTCATTCAAGATCGGAAAGTTAAGATAATGAGATTATCTCAAACTTCTATATCAGAAAGTTGATGGCTAGACTCAACGTAGAACATTTCGATAAAGGTTTTTCACCTTTGAACATAACCTATTGCTCTTTCAAGATTTGTATCTTGGGATACAAGATGAAAGAGCTCACATGAAAGGTATATCATAAGCCTTCGCTATTGATAAACCTTGTATGTGATGTTAGGTATGGATATCAGTTATACCGTTGAGGTTGTTCACAGATATCAGTCCAAATGAATGTTCAGTTTTCTGAACTATCATAAAGTATATATTCTCTAGGGCTTGAGAAAGAACTAGCGGATATATACAGGGTGTTGGTGTTTTGGACAATGTTCAAATTAGCTTTACTAGATACATGTCTGGTGACGTCTTTTGTCTAGGGATATAGTATAACATGAAGATGTTCTACTATGGATTGTTTCAGTCGATGATCATCAGCCCCTATGCAAAACCTTACGGGTTAAGGATTTTGACAAGTCACAGAGACTATGTTAGTGTTAGTGTTAACGCTATATGGTTATGAGTGCAAGTGGGAGTTTGTTGGGAATATGCCCTCAAATCAGTTAGTTGGACAATGGAATGTCATAATTCATTTATGCATGTTAGTTCATGAGATGTATATTAGACTGGAATCCTTAAACAACATTGTATGTGGTTCATTTGTGTATGTGATTACACATGTGAGATATGAATCACAAATCCTTGTTGTTTCAAATAAGTCACAGTGGATGATAAGTCTGGATAACTTATCAGGTATACACTGTAGCATGATTAACGTCTACGGGGTAGAATGATGAATCTCATTCATAAGAGTCTTTGACTCTTGGTTAATATGCTAGTGCACTCGGTGCATTGACGGACCTGAGTTAAACCTATTGACACCTAAACGTTGTCACCATTAATAGGAACTCAAAACTTGTATAGGGATACATGTCCTCAATCCTGAGACAGTTATGGACGCAAGTTGTATGCTTTGACTTACCAATCAGTGAGGTCTTGCAAGATCAACACCTGGGTATCTTGGGTAATCAAGTATGCAACGTTGGGAAGATATATTGTCAAGATGGAATTCTACCCTCTTCAATAAAATGAAGAGTAAGTATTCCCTCGAGAATGTCACTAGGAGTGATTACTGAGAGCTGGCCAGCCTTGTCAACAAAGTATTATTGTTGACATGTTTAGTAATCCAAACGTAGTGAATGATACTTGAGGAATATAAGATGTACTATCTATTGGGTCAACAGTATCTTAAAACATACATCCCAATGATAGATATGAATACTGCCTGGTAGAGGGACATCCGTATCATATTATACAAGTCTAGCAATCACTTATGTATGTGTGATTATGTTCTTATGCACTAGAGTGCAATTATCATTTTATAGTGGCATTAATGATAATTGATTAATTATTGATTCCTTAGTCAAGAGTACTGACTAGATGGAATAATAATTAATCGGAGCCAGTAATTAAGAACCTAGGAGGTCCCACTCTTAGCTCCGCCAGAATGCTTGGAAAGGCAAATGAGAATGCTGTCAAGACAGGTTCGATCGATCGAAGTTGTTTCGATCGATTGAAGTTTAGACAGGTTCGATTGATCGAACGTGGTTCGATTGATCGAACGTGGTTCGATCGATCGAAAGTTCTATAGATCGAAGTGACTTCGATCGATTGAAAGTTAGGTCGGTTTTGGGAATCTATAAATAGGGCAGCTACGTCCAGAAATAGGAGTTCGTCATTTTTAAGATACCAGTGGCTGCAGAACCTGTTTAGGGTTCCCAAACCTTCCCTATTCTCACTAACAGGGTTCCCACCAACCCTAGCCACTCTGGGAGCATTCAAGGAGACATAAGGGTGAAGATCTCTTAGATGTTGCTGCTGCACATTGAAGGAGAAGGACTAAATCAGAATTGGGTTTAAGACCATAAGGTAATGCACCTGTCCCCTCTCCTGTACGTATATATAGAGTTAACGAGTAGTAGATCCAGGAAACCAATAAAAGTTTTGAACTTTGTTTTTCCGCTGCGCGTTTAAATAAATTATAAACCTGTTGTTCCCACATTAATGAGGTGACCTACATCCACGGTTGTGCCAGAGTACGTTCACTAACAAATCACCGGCGGGTTCGTGGTGAGCCAACAGATTGGGCGGCACTACCAGAACCGGACGGGTATATGCGTGTGCATGTATGTTTGCTGCTATTCTTGAGGGATAAGAATGCCATCCCCTTTAATGGGGGTGCGAGGCCTCTTTTATAGATATAAGAGACTTTCTCGTACAAGGAAAGTAAACAAATTAGGAGAGTTAATCTAATTAGGATTGATTGGCCTAAATCATGGAAGTTTCCTAAGCGGATTAGGGAACTAATTCTACCTACCATTAGTGCTCCACTCGAGTTAGGAAACTGCTAGGAGCCTTACAGAGCAAATCAAAGGGCACGTCCAGGCTGTGCCCGTTACGTGGAGTGCCCATGTAGTGCGCCCAGACTGTGGGACCAGCCCGAGCGGTTGATGCCGGGCTACCCAGGCACGTAGGCACTCTTGTTGAGGTGGTTGTTTGACTTTCACCTGGTATTTTTGGACATATCAGATAGTATTATACATATACATTGCAGATTTTACATTATAAATATTTGATAAAATAGGACTCTCATGGATGGACTAAAAAAATGGCATACTATTTGTACCATAAAATAAAAATTGAAGTAGGCCCACTAAATTCGACGGGGGAATTACATGTGAAATATGCGTGAAAGCAGACTGATGGAAAAAGTTGGCTGATGCGACATAACAAATGCTATAACCCAGTGCGTACGCCACGTCAATGGCAAGGTAGTTATTGGCAGTTATGTTGAGTAAGAGGAGCAACACGTACAACTTAAGATCGTGGCTTGTGAGGTTATGGACAAGACCCACTATTCCCAAATCATGGAGGTAGTCGGTGGTTTCTCAAGTGCTTAATAGTGGTTATGGCCACAGTAATCTATATAAGGAAACATAATGGAAAAAAGATAGGATCCCCAATCAACAAGAACTCTAGTAATTTTCATATTATGCATTGTACCTTTCCTTTGTCTTTTAATTCCAGTTTACTTATATGTTTTAGCAGTAGATTCATAGTCAAATTCCAATTAGAAGGCGTGATTACCACTTCTGATTGAACCATGTCTGTAAAGATTTAATGGAAATCGAGATCTACTATTTTTTTTTTGTCTTGGTGTTTCTCGCATTCCAAGTCTTTAATCTTTGGTTAAAGCAATTTGAGCCTATTGGAAGAGATTACGTTCCTCTATCTCTTTACTCATTTGACTTGTCAAGTTGTTCATATTTCATGAGGACATTTGTCTGGCACGCCCGTACTCTCATATTTTACAAATTTCTAGCCATACAATTTTTACGCCCGGTGGGACCAGTATGAGAAATTTGGTAATTCATCATGCCACCAAGAAATAATTTGACAGAGAACAAGAGAATAGCAGTGCAACCAGAGATGGATGCACTAACAGTGGAAGATAATGTTGAAGGAGTTCATGGCAGCACCAGTGATCAATCTCATACTGAAAGCCATAAATCACTCTAACAACAGCTTGAAGAGGTTGGAGCCACTATTGTTAGCCTATATCAATAGGCTTTGAAGGATTAAGCAGTAGGAATGTGTTTCAGTCTGGATAGTGCACTGCGGGATTGGCTCCAAGCTAACTTGCAGCAAACTTCTACGATTATGAAACCATTCACGGATATGATGCAAAAGATGGGCGACCAAATTACTAAGAGTATTGACCATCAAATGTCATACATCACAGAAAAATTGGGCCCAGCATCATCCTTGAAGACCATTGCCTAGAAAGAACCTATACAGGTCCCCATCAATCAGGCTCCACAGCTGAGTTTTGGGAATGTTAAGCTCCTTAACCGTCCTACAGTTCCCGGTTTCCTTAACCACCTTAGTTTTGGAATGTTTGACTATACATCAAGTTCTAGTAACCAATTAGCTTAAAACCCAGTTGGTCAAGGTACGGGACCTCCAGAGAATCAATGAGGATTAACTGGTCCTAATATGGGTCACCATACTAGTTTCCAAGTGGGACAAATGATGGTCCCAGTCCATCAGACTGGCTATCAAGAGGATACTCAACCTCAAATATCTACATTACCACCTTGGGGGCCATCTACTCAACCAGTGGTGCCAAATGTAGGGCAAACTGCTCAGTCAGGTGTTCACATGGCATTACCTCACTCATAGATGTATTAGACTAGGGGGGACACTTCCATTAGCCAGCAGGTCAGGTTAGGAGGCACTTCCATTAGCCAACAGCGAAGGCTAGGGGGCATCTCTAACAACCTTTAGGGTAGAGCGGGGGGCATCAACAACCAGCTGCATAGGTAGGGGTCCAATTCCAACAACCCATGATGCACAATGGAAGGTCATTGTAGGTGCCTGCAGCAGGTTTTCCAAGTCATCAACTTGCCGGTAATGAGGTACGTAATCCCTATTAGCCTGATTTTCACTATCACATCCTTGTAGGGATGAATAGGGACGAAATGGTAGAGGCTATCAGAGAGAAGGTTCATGGGCAAGTCAGCAAACAAGCAACGACCAATTGAGAGAGCAATTTGGGGTAGTATTTGGGGCCCCAATCTGTCATCAATATCAAAGGCCTTACCCAGATTTCATTGACCGAATGTTTGAGTTACCAGGGTATTTTAGGATACCTGAGTTTAATTTGCTCTCTGGTGGAGATAGGTAGACCATGCTAGAGCACATTGCACATTTCACTACACAATGTGGAGAAGTGTATCATAATGACATGTTAAAATTGAGATTATTTGGCAATTCACTCACTGGACCTGTCTTTACTTGGTACGTGAACTTTCCCATAGGTTCAGTCTAAACTTGGCTAGATATAGAAAAAGTCTTCCATAGTCAATTCTATTAGACTGACCCAGATGTGACTATCGCTAATTTGGCCAGGCTGAAATAGAGTGCAGGAAAAAATGTAGAAACCTATATTGCTAGGTTTAATCTTCTTAGAATAGGTGTAGGGCCAGGTTGCCAGAAGAAGAATATGTGCATCTAGCTATAGATAATTTAAAGTCCATACTTAAAATGCAGTTTGTAGGTTAACAATTCACAGATTTGTGCCATGTGGTTGACGTTGAGGCACGATATGAGACGGAAGTAGATGAAGAAAATCAAAAGAAAAACAGTACAAGGGGAGTGTATTACAAAGGACATCATCAGCCGACACATCTAGTCAAAATTGAGGATGATGATTAGGTTGATGAAGATAATGAGAATGAATATGAATGTACTGCAGCCATAATAACAGCTCAAAAGCCATTTATATGTGATGTTTTGCGTAAACCCTCCTAGGTTCAAGGAAAGAGACCCTACTAACCAATCGATAAGCTTGGTAAGAAGTATGACTTTGATATCACTAGAGCTAGTATGATTTTTAATTTGTTAGTTAAGGAAAAGAAAATTAAATTGACTCATAATTTGCTAACAAATGAGGAAATCGAAGGGAAAACCTATAGCAAATGACATAATAAATGGACTCATAGTACTAATAATTGTACAACTTTTCAGGAGTCCATTCAAAAGTGGATTAAAAATAGAACTGTAAAATTCCCTACTGATAAGCCTACACAATAGGTTGACTAGAACACGTTCGTGGCTGAGGCGCATGTCAATACAGTATTAGCTGATTTTACCAACATAACAAGGCTAGCCAGATCAATATTATATATTCAAGCTTTTTCCTCTAGTGTTGGAAAAATGAGAAGTATGGAATCCAGAGGTTCAAATCTAGGGGCACCACCATTTGTGACGAGAGCAGGGGTTTTACTTCCATGCTGCCAATCCGTATGATTTGTATGTGATGTCAAAAAGGTCATTACATGAGTTGGCAGAAGCTAGTTAATAACCATCCCTCTATATTAACTGTGTAGAGGTATTGGCAGTTCAAATCCAAAACCAAGCTCATGGTATTATGAATGATGAAAGGATTTCAAGGGTAGAAAATAAGTAGGGTAAGGCGATTCAACGACTAAGGGGATTTCAGGTTACGTTGAATAAAAATAAGTCTAAAAAAAGAAAAGGGGCAAAGATGTCTTGAGAAGACAAGCATAACAAGCCTGATCATGTCAGGAACTTCAACAAATAGAACAAGTTAAAGGGTCCAGCTAACCAAGGTCAGAAAAGAATGTTAGAACTTGCACTTTATCTAAACACCAAGCCAAGGATGGTACTTCCTCCTGTACTATAAGATGGGCATTGGATATATGTTTAGCATCTTAAATTCTCTCAATACCATAACCCACCCTTTATAACTAGGACTCAAAAGAGATGTATGCTGCCTAAGAAAGCTACCGAGAAGAAGAAACAACTATTCATTAATTATAAGATTCGAGGGCAAATCAAACCAATAGGTGTGGAAATTTGAAGCAAATCATGAAAGTCGGGGTAATGACAAGGAAAACGTAGCTTCAGCAAAAGTGGGTGATGAATTGTCAGATTTCGATGAGCAGGTGGGTTAAGAGAACTTAGAGGTCGCAGATCACCAGTCTTCAGACCCGGAAAACCTTGATATGTCAGAGTATGGGGTGATGGTACAGGATGATCCAAACCCTATCAGCAGCCAAGTCCAGGCTGATGTTGAACACCCGGTAAATCTAGTGGATTCAAAATAGTCAGAAGACAACAATTCAGGTAGCATCCGACAATGAAATATTTTGATTGGAAAAATCATTATTGTGTCTTTATGACAACATAGTCTGTACAATGCCATATGCTTTTGTGGCACAAGAATGAAAGCCTAATGGCCTAGAGGGAGATATAAGTGATGATTCAGAGCCCATGGCATTTATCACTAAAGAAGCACAAACACTTAAGTCGGTGATTCAAAATATACCAATTTCAAATTCAAAGCAAACGATGGCTATCGTGTTTAATATGCCAAATGCTGGAATGGTTAAACACTTTAAGGCCATTGTATGTCAAGGCTAATTATAATGGTGTCCTAGTGTCCAAAGTTCTAGTGGATAATGGGGCTTCCATTAATTTATTACCTTCACACATGCTTAAAAATTGTAGAAAACTACCGATGATCTCATTGATGCTAATGTAGCAATAGTAGGATTTTCTGGGGCATTAGTCCATCCAAAGGGGGTGCTCCCAATCACTTTTTATTGGGAGCAAAACTGCCTTAATAGCATTCTTTATGGTGAACACCACTTCTCACTACAATGCTCTATTGGGTTGGTATTGGATTCACACGGCATGGTGTGTGCCATCCACTTTGCATCAATGTTTGATTTTCTGGAACGAAGAAGAAGACAAACCCGAAATCGTTGAGACTGACAAGAAGCCATTTCTATGTGGCTGAGGTAAAATTTTATGATATCAACGTTGCTCCATTGAGGTTTTAGGCAATCGACAAAAATGATCGTCCTAAAGGGATCGCTCCTGTAGTAAACGGAGGCAGCCATGAATATACTGAATCAGACGACCTTTTTTAATGGAAGACAACCTTCTTGTAGTTTATCTCGACTTCCTGCGTCGAATTCAGGATGATGTTCAGTTCATTATTCAGAGGGTCGCTTGCTTTGCAGATTGTGTGACGGATGAGGCTGATCAGGTTGAGCCAGATCAAATCTAATTGTCTGAATTGCCACCAGCACCTACTAAGCTAGATGATACTAAAGCTGAAGTCCATGATTCGTTAAAAGAAGTCAACTTAGGGGGCAGATGGTCCCAGGAGAACTACATTCATAGTCAACTTTTTCCAACTGATTTTAAAGCAAGTTTAATTAATTTTCTATGCCATTATCAAGATTGCTTTGCTTGGGACTACCACAAGATGCCACGTCTAGATAGAAGCTTGGTGGAACACCAACTCCCTATAAAGCTAGGATATGAGCCTTATATGCAGTCTCCAAGATGCATGGCAAATGATGACATCCTAAAAGTTTAGGAGCAAGTGGAATGATTACTGAAGGATGGGTTCATCAGTACGTTTAGGTAAGTTAACAGTTTCAATTATTATTCCTATTTTGAAAAAGAATGGAAAATTGAGAATACGTATTGACTTTAGGGATCTTAATAAGGCTACTCCTAAAGATGAGTATCCTATGCTTGTTACTGACATTCTAATAGATCAAGGATCTGGGCATGAGATTCTTAGCTTTATGGATGGACATTTTAGTTATAACCAAATTTTTATAGCCGAAGAAAATGTGGCAAAAATATCATTTCGATGTCCGGGGGCAATTGGGACATTCAAATGGGTTGTAATGCCATTGGAGTTAAAGAATGCTGGTATAACTTAGAACGTGCTATGAGTGCCATATTTCATGCCATGATTGGAAAGTGGATAGAAGTCTATATTGATGACGTGGTGGTAAAATCAACCTTTGATGATCATATAAAATTTTTAATGAAAAGCTTTAAAAGGATGAGATGCCATCAGCTTAAATGAATCCATTAAAATGTGCATTTGGTTTCTCTACTCGAAACTTTCTTGGATTTTAGTACATCAAATGGGGATTGAGGTTGATAAAAATAAAGCTAAAGCCAGACCACCAGCTAACAAGAAACAATTACAGAGATTGCTTGGCCAAATAAACTTTTTACGTCGATTTATCACTAATTGTGTAGGTAAAACTAAAGTTTCTATCCATTGTTGAAACTCAATAATGAAGAGGAGTTTGTGTGGAGGTAGGAACATCAGCTGGCTTTTGAGCAAATCAAGGGATATTTCGCCAAGCCGCCTGTCTTAGTCTCTCCTAAGCCAAACAAACCTTTAAGGTTATATGTATCAGCCTCCAATGATTCAATTGGAAACCTATAACTTTAGAATAATGATAGGAATGTAGAACAAGTGATATATTATTTAAGCCGTATGCTAACTGACGTAGAATAGAGATACACATCAATTGAAAAGTTATGTTAGGCTTTGTCCTTCTCTTGCATTAAGTTAAGATATTACATGTTGCCTATAATAGTAGAAGTCATGTGCAAAACAGATGTTATTAAGTATATGTTGCCAAGGTCAATTCTCACGAGTAAAGTGGTAAAATGGTCTTTAACTCTTTTAGAATTCAACCTGTAATATGTCCCTCAGAAAGCCACTAAAGGATAAGCCCGACTGATTTCTGGGCTAACCATCCATGTTTAGATATAAGTCCTGAAACCCTAAAAGGGGTTAAAATTGGATGTGTCTGTTACCCCTTGGGTATTGTAGTCTGTTGGGTCCAGTACAGAAGAATTAGCAGGTACAGGAATCATCCTCACATGCCCATTTGGGAAGAAGACACAATTTTCTTTCAAACATGATTTTAAGTGTTCAAATAATTAGGTTGAGTATGAGGCTCTGATTATTGGCCTTAAGAATTTGTTAGAAATGAATGCTATGACTTAAAAATTAAATGGGGATTCGCAATTAGTGATCAATCAATTAGGAAAAAAAATATAAGGTGCACAATGATATTTTAGAAAAGAATCATACGATTGCTATGAGACTGATTCATAACTTCTTTGAGTCTGCAGTAAAATATGTGCCTAGAGAAGAAAATGAAGAGGCCAATGAATTGGCTCAGATTGCCTATGGACTTAGAATTCCCACCGATGTTTTTTGTAGGATGATTTCAATTGAAAAGGAGTCTAAGTCTTCAGTCTTTGAGGAGGATGACATTGTTTATGTTATTCCCCTCTAGACTGATGAGGATGATTGGAGAAACCTAATCATTAAATTTTTGGAAAACCCTAGTGCAAGTATGGACGTCAAGATTAGAAGGAAGGCAATGCACTACTTCCTGGCTGATGGCGAGTTGTTTAGAAAAGTAACAAACGAATCAGTATATCAATGTCCTAGTGAATTAAAAGCCTTAAAATTGATGAAGCAAGAGCATAATGGGTTATGTGGTGCTCATCAAGTTGGGACAAAGATGAGATGGTTGATAAGGAGATATGGTTATTATTAGCCAACAATCTTAAAAGATTGTTTTAATTTTACCAAAGGATGCTTGGCCTGTCAGAGGCATGGGCCAATTCAATATGTGCCCGCGATCAATCTCCAATCAGTTATTAAACCATGGCCATTTCGGGGATGGGCAATGGATATTATTGTAATACCCTGTATTTTTGTAATATATTATATAACTAGACCTTGTATGTTTTTTTTTATATACTTGTATGAGCTTGGCCTTACCCTTGGTATATTTTTTATGCCAATCGATTGGCAAGTATACCAATCGATTGACTTTTATACCAATCGATTGCTCTTGTCAATCGATTGACACTTATGTCAATCGATTGGAGGCAGCTGGGCAGATTCTTTTGCTCTGGCTGGGGAGAAGCCACGTGAACACTCTCTCCTTATATATACAAGCCATTTTCCTGCGTTTTTCTTTTTAGAAAAATCAGAGAGAGTGAGAGGGAGGGTTTTGTGTGTGTTTATATATATATACACTCATATATATTTATAGATATACACACATATATTCATACACTCACACACACACAGAGATGGACTGAGAAGAAGAATAAAAGAAGAGAAGAGAAGGACACCAGAAAGAAGGAGAAAGAGAAGAGAGAAGACAGAGAGCAGATGAAGGCACCATTGGAGCTTCCAAAGCTCAAACACACATTCCCAAACACGCCCTTAACGTCTAAGGTGAGTTCTAAACTCACTTGGTAGCCTTACATTGATGTTATGACATGTTTGAATGAAGAAATGGAAGAGAAACCATGTGTTTCCGTTTATATGTTACTGGGCAGTTTTCTCTGTGAAGAAGACGAAGTGTCAATCGATTGACACTTTATCAATCGATTGACATCTTTCATGTTCCAATCGATTGAATCTTTATCAATCGATTGACATGGATTGTGATCCAATCGATTGAATCTTTGATCAATCGATTGACACTACTTTTATACCAATCGATTGAACCTTCTTCCAATCGATTGATGCCACTTTTATACCAATCGATTGACATCTATACCAATCGATTGGCAGTTACAGTTTACTGTTTTACTTGTTTAGATAATGTAATAACTGTTTAGTTGTTTATTTACTGTTCAGTATTTCCCAGCATGCTTTATTATTGTAATACAGACATGATAACGAGTTAATGCGGTGTAGGATCGTAGTAATAACAATATTATTGGATAATGTTTATAATGTTAGATAACGGAATAATTGTGAATCCCTTGGAGTTAACGTTCATTTCATTCAGAGTAGTCAGGCCACATTGGGATTGTCATGTATCGGTGATAGAGTTGAACTTAAGTAGGTTTGCTAAGATTCGGGAACCTTGCGTGGGCGGGCTTTGGTTGATCATATGTTCTTAAAAGCGGTAGACAGACGAAGGTGTCTATGACTTGCGGTGAACCGGACCATTTGCCCTAAGATAGCCAGATGATCTAATCATATGTTCTTAAAAGCGGTAGACAGACGAAGGTGTCTATGACATGCGGTGGACCGTGATCACTGGTAGACGTCGCTAAGTCGTGGCATAGAATGATGTACTGTTGTTTAAAGCGTTATATCCCTGACATGCGGTGGACTGTGCATATATTCTTAAAAGCGGGGGATGGACTAACGTGGTATCCATGATATACGGTGAACTATGTATATGTTCTTAAAAGCGGTGGATGAGCAATGGTGTGTTATAGAGTTGAACTACTGTCGAGTCTGTTTCCCCTATCTAGACGTGTTATCGGTCTTAATGAGTAAGACGTTAGAAATCGGATAATCGGTTTGATGTAAAGAAGTTACCCTCACAAAACTATAACTTGTTACGGTTTATAACTTGTAATAATATCAATAGTTGATAACATGTTAGTATCTAACTCACTCAGCTTTCATTAAGCTGACGGCGTTTATGCCGTTGGACATTTCTACGTTCCAGCGCACCCTGGTTATGATTATACAGGTGAAGGGCCTGCAGGAGAGGACTACTATGCCGGTAACGGAGTCCCTGTGGAGGATTTCCCCGACGGAGGTCAGACCGAAGAAGACTACTACGCCGATGACTACCCTTATGCCAACTGAAGACTAGACTAGAATTGTAGCTAATTGTCTTTACCGTTTTAGAACCCTTTTTGTAGTCAGGCATATGTTGCCTTGGCATTTGTACTTCCGCTGCCTTATATTTGATTCGAGACTCTGATGTGTAATAGTTAGTAACTTCTGTTGACTTTATGATGCGTTGTGATCAGAACCTAGACTTCATTCTTGTTACACTATTACTTCTTGTTGCTTAGTACTGCGTGGTGTGGACAATCATGTGACTTCACCCGTCATTCCCTATGGACCCATAAAGGAAATTTATTTTTCTCTATTTATGCCGTTCCGGGGCGTGACAATTATCGACAAAATTAGCCCACCCTTATTAAAAATCATGCTTACATTTTAGTGGCCACTGACTATTTCACTAAATGGGTGGAAGCCATGACACTTAAATCAGCAAACCAGAATGAGGTGATCAAATGTGTTAAAAAGTATATTGTTCATAGATTTAGATTATAACAAAGCATCACGGCTGACCAAGGTACACCCTTTACTAGGGATGATATCTTGGAGTTTGCTTTTGAATATAGGTTTACTATCCTAAATTCAACACCATATTATGCTCAAGCCAATAGACAAGTAAGATCAACCAACAAGATTCTTAAGTTAAATATTCAGAAGATGGTTCATAATAACCCTAGAGTTTGGCATGAATTACTATCTAAAGTCTAATGGGCATATAGACCTCAAAAAGGTCAAGCACAGGAACTACGTCATTTGCACTGACTTATGGGCATGATGCAGTCCTGCCAATGGAATTGTAGCACCTGAAATTCTCCAGAAATTCACATTCCTGTTTAGTACTAGTTGATTCTGATTTCGAGGACGAAATCCTTTAATAGGTGGTGGAAGATGTAACACCTGTAATTTTCTTTCATTAATAATATCAGTTTTTTGAATTTCTGTATTGGACTGGCTATATTATTATATTATTATTTAAGTTGGGTGACAGTTTTGATGTATCTTAGGATTATTGATTAGACTGTAGTAACCGTACTGACTTGACCGTAATAAGATTTAACGTAGTCCATACCCGGACTCGGACATTAAAAACAATACCCGTTTGCACGTAAATCGAGATCGATACGTATACCGAGGAAGTTATGCACGTAAACTGAGAAAGTGGCACACAACCTGAGGTGGGCCCCACATGGCCGGCCATGTTGCAGCCATATGCCACCCTCTTGGACACATGTCCACTTGTTGGACACATGGCATAGCATGTACACATGCTCCATGACACCTAGCACATGCATCTCTCCTATATAAGCACACCTACATACATACACACACACATTTGACACTCTTTGTCTTCATAATCTGCACCTAAGTTAAGAAAGAGAACTGGGAGTTATAAATCCCATGGAAATATAGAAGAAAAACAAGGAGAAGAAGAAGGTGATGTTGTTGTATTGAATTTTTCATGACATGCAAGACAAGTGCTTTAAATCTGAGAAACTGAAACTTCCAGCAGAATGTAGTTTAGTTAAATGAATGTTTTGGGGAGCTCAAAAATTGGAATTAAACTAGGTTTTTTTGTTGTGAAAGCTAACTCATTTATCTACAAATAACTATTCTATAGCTTGGTCTAAAAATTAATCCTTGATGGGTGAAATGCATGTACAATGCAGTGCTATTAATCTGGGAAACAGAAACTTTCAGCAGAATGTAGTTTAGTAAAATCAACGTTTGGAGCAACTCAAAAATCATAAAGAGGCTAGGTTTTTTTGTGGAGAAATCTAACTCATCTATCTACAAATAACTCTTCTTTATCTTAGTCTAAAAACCCCTCCTTCATAGGTAAAATTCACGTACAACGCAGTGCTATAAATCTGGGACATACCAGTCCAAAAGTATAATAATGTCTCGGTAGAATAAATAATTTGAGCAGCTCAAAAATGTAATTGAAGCTAGATTTTTTTTTGTACATGAAGATAATCCTATTAACTAAAATGTTTTAGTTTTGAGTTTGATCTACAAAGCAATTTAGCATGCCCAAATAAATCATGTTAATTCAGTCAACACAGTGAAAATATATCCTGGCAGATTGTACAGCTTTTTGTATGATGTTTTGTTTATGCATGGTGTTGATTGTTGATGCTAGTATTCCGGTACTTGTGCTGTTATGAAAATCTCGTGCTATGGTAGTGCTATCGCGTAGATGAGTATGTTAAGGGTTTCATCTATATGTTTATTAGTATTAAATCCATGTTAAAAATCCATGAGCTACGTGCTATGTTTTCCATTGTTATGAATATAGTTTAATGACCGTTGAAAGTTCATACCCAAGCTTTAAGTATGTTGTACAGCATGATTATTATGTTGATAATGATTGGATAAGTTCTCATCGTAAGTATGTTGAGGGGTAAAACGGAATGTCGGATGTATAGCGAAATCTTGACGGTTGTAATTGGAAGCTATTAATGAACTAAACTACGAAACGTACGAACGCGTAAAATAACGATAAAACCTTCAATAACAGATTTTATATGAATAAGGGACATTGGGTCTCATTTCTAGTCGTATGACTATCGGTCAAAGTTGATTCGTGAACCTTCGTGTCGCGTTTGGATATTTTTTGCAAAGTTGGTCTTTCGGTAATTCCATAGAGTCGATTGGAGAGTTATGTGTGTGTTCTTGATCTGAGGATCGGCATGATGTGTTCGGCCAAGTGCGGATGACCTGAGGATCGTCATGACGTGTTCGATCAAGTAGTTGAATAGTTTTTCATACCCTTGGTCTGAGGATCAACATGAAGTGTTCGGTTACGTGCGGGTGACCTGAGGATCAGCATGACGTGTTCGACCAAGTGAATGTTAACATCCCGCAAGAGTTGTGAAAGGTTTTGTACCCTTGATCTGAGGATCGTCATGACGTGTTCGGTTACGTGCGAGTGAGCTGAGGATCGTCAATGACGTGTTCGATCAAGTGTTTGTTAATATCCCACATTCTTGATCTGAGGATCGTCATGAGGTGTTCGGTCATACGGGTGACTTGAGGATCATCAGTGATGTGTTTGATCAAGCAATTCATTGTCAAGTGTTGTTCTTTCTTGACCCGTAAATACATTTGGAGTTAAGTCTTCTTTCAGTCAATACCGTTGATCAATTCAGTTCTGGACTAAGTTTCAAAAGGGAATGGTTGGGTATGAATGAAACATGGTTTTGAGAATAAGAAATGATGATGAATAACTTACCTTGGTGGTGGTAACCTTAAGGGGACCTTCACTTAGCTTAACCGCTGACGGCTTTTCATGCCGCTGGACCTTCCACATCCAGCCTTTGCAGGTCCAGACGGAGCCGACTGCTATCAGGATGCGGACTTTACTACTGAAGACTATGCTGGTGAAGATTACCACGAAGAAGGCTACAGTTTCGCCAGCTGAAGATCTTGGAGCTGCTCTTTGTCATAGTTCCGTTATTAATATGTTTAATGATGTAATAGTTTAGCTGGACTTGTAATTTGTATCTTTTGGTTATCTTTGGGCCTGTAATATACTACTGATGTAAGACTTGAATGTTTTAGTTTCCTGCTTCTGCTGAACATCGTCATCTTCCCATATTATGTTATGGTTATAAGCATGTTTGGACAATCAGGTGACACTCACAAACCAGTCACGTGTCTACGAACCCATAAAGGAAATTTATTTTTCCCTAATTTTGGTACTTCGGGGCATGACAGGGATTAACAGTAAGGTCATTCAGGGTTGCTAGACAGAATGATATGACAATTAATGATTATAATCAAGCATGTTAACAGAGCTAGAAGACTTGGATGAGATTAGGTTATTCACTTTATACCACCTTAGGCTACAAAATGCAAGGCTGAAAAAAGCCTACAATAAAAGGGTGAAGGCCAAATCTTTCTCTATTTGAGATCTAGTGAAGGTCGTTCTCCCACTTAGGCTCAAAGATCATAGATTTGGTCAATGGATTTGGTCAATGGTCCCTCAATTGGGAAGGGTCCTTTGAGGTTCACGAAGTACTAAAAGAGGGAGCATACCATCTAAGGAACCTGGATGGCCAAGCGCACAATAGGCTCATAAATGGTAAACATTTCAAGAAGTATAAACCTTGCATGTTGGAATCATACTAGCATTAGTTAGAGCAAGATGAAGAAAATGTGCAAGAGGTACAAGTTGCTTCTAATCAGTCTAAAGACTTGGACCCTGATGTTGTCAAAATCAAGATATAAAAGTATACTATACTTTTCAAGGATTTGTAGTGTAGAAGTAAAGGTCGAACCCACAGAGATTGAATTACTAAAGCACTTTAATTTTAAAACCTAAATCTAATTAATTAAGAAAAAACTGATTTTGACTATGATTTTTAATTAAACTAAGAACGATGAAAGTAAATCAAAATTATGAAAGTAATTAAAAGTTGTTTTAAACGACATTTAAAGTGAACCTAGGATTGCAAATCCACCACTAGCTTCATAATAAGGGTATTTATGCATTCAATTAGCTTATTACATTGGATGATAATGGAGAATTGTAGCTACAAGCCCAATTCCTTTGTCAAGAAGATAACTACGATTCAAGCACCAACATAATTCATCTTCGGTTGGCACAAATTGTTTCACACTAAACTAGGGTTGCGGCACAATCCGTCTTTCCTAAGCATGAACTATTCAGCTACTTGATATCACAATTCAATTAAGCACCATTACATATAAATAATTCATACAAGCACAGCAAATATAGATCATTGAGCACATCACATCCAAAATAGATCTAAGACAAGAATAGATTTTGAAAGCAATGATTTAATCAATAGAAGTACGATTTTATTATTAAAATCCTCTAAACATGTAATCATCATCCATACATAATAAAACTAAAAGAAAAACATAAATAACTCCCTATTACTTGGCTAAGGTTTCATTGAAATCCTAGATCTAGGTTTAGTTGGCCATAGAATTGATGAACGACAAGAGGTTGATGGAGGAGGCCATGGAAATCCTTGGTATTCTTCTTCTTCTCCTTGATTTCCTCTCTTCAATGGCTGAAGTTTTAGTTGTATAATGTTGTGTACAATAATGTCTAACCCTAAAATTGATTTATAGTAGGATATATATAGATTTGGAGCAAGTTTGGAGACTTTCCTAAACCTATTTACACTAAAACTGCTATATTTTACAATCTGGATGTAATTAGGCAGTTTCATTCACATGGGGATCTTCAGTACACTGAAATACGCAACTTTGATTTTTACACAGGTCATGCGAGCAGGCCGCGGGAGCGCGATATTGGGAGTTCGTGCGAGCGAGGTTCCTGATTGTCGCACGAGCGGGCCGCTCACGCGAGATGCCTTTTCAGCTTCTTTCTTTCTTCTTTTTCACCCCATTTAGCCTAGAATCCTTATTTTTCTCCAAATCCTAGTAGAAAATAGAAAACAATGTAAAAATACATAAAAACAGGATAAAAACGGCTAACAAATGTAAATTAAGGCGTGTAATTAGGATTTGTTCTCTCCCGATCAGACTCTGATTGCATCCAATGATAGACTGATGAAATGGAATGAAAAACAGAAGCCAGTGAAGTCATGATGTGCTAAGAGGCAAGTTTATATATATATATATATAATTAACCACATTATCCAAATGCCAAAATATGGATAGATAAAACAAAAATAGTAGTTATGGCCGCACGGAAAATTTGCAAAAATAATAGATTAAAAATCATGAAGTCTGTTAAATCTATAAAAATAGAAAGGAAATCAGGAATAAAAAGGAGCGAGAAAGACCAAAGCCTGAGACCACTATTCGTTAGTCTAGACCAGTGTAGTCTCGATGGACTTTTGAAAAGCCTGCCATGATTCCTCCTATGTCTCTAGAGTGGAAAGCCCATCAGTTAAGTGATCAAGCTATTCAGGAACTTTCTCCAAATCAGCTTGTAGGAAGGCATAATCAACCTCCACCTTTTCCAAATTGTCCCGTAGCTTCTTGATAATCTCCAAAAGTAAGGCGAAGGTTTTCTCCCCAGCTTTAGTAGTGTCATCCAGGATGATGCATTGGCTGGCAACGTCCTCCCTTTTCTGAAAAAAAAAACTGCTTCACATCGACCATTTGTTGGGTAGCTTCTGCCATAGTATTGGCAATCTTTTTGAATTGTTGTAAGAATGACACCAATAATGAAGAAGTGGAAGAGCCTACAAAGTCTATAGAAAGAAAGGAAATTGTCCCTTCAATGGCCTCTTGTAGACCCATTGTATTCCAAAAAGTTAAAGAGTGTAAAGAGGCCAGAAGGTCCCTTGTATGGATCTGAGCTTCGACATAGCTAGGGGTGGTCACTATTTGAGTTGGCTTTGATGATAAAGGACCCAATCCTGACCTTTGAGAAAGTATCAACCTGAGGTTTTGTGCTCGAAGGCATAGATCTTTGATACTAGAAATCATCTAGGAGCTTGATGAAGTTGGATTATTAGAAGTGGATGAGCTAGGTCCTGTAGCAGAGAGTGGGGCTTTAGGAAAGAGGGTTTTGGGATGCTGAGGGACCTTGGATGGTGCAATAAGGGTGTTTGTTGGGTCTTTTGAAGTCATGGTATCACTCTGGCCAATGAGAGGAGGGGCCTTGGAAGGGGAAGGGCTTTTGAAGGAAGAAAGAGAGAACCTAGAATTTTTGTGGCACCAGGCTGATGGGTTAAACCATAAGAGGTCTGAGAAGCACTTAGGACTAGTTTATCATGTAATCATTTTTTAGCATGGACTTTCACCCTTTCTTTTTTTGCTGCCCTAGGAGTTTCTTGCTAGATGAAGTGCTCAAATTCTTCCTCTTCCAATTGAATGGGATGCTCAATAGTAGTCTATTCCAGAGTAGACTTCTTTGTCATTTCTTTGTAGTCAGGGCACTTGGTATCCTTGGAGCTATATCTGATTTGGGCTGAAGAAGGAGCTTTTAGGGGGACGGTAGTTTTGTCAATGCGGACAACAATAGAGAGCTCGAAAGGACCTGACCAAAAGAAAAAGAAAATGGATAGATAAATATGGTCAAACAAAATAAATGCATTATTCAGTCCTAATACCAAGTTCCCTAATGGGTTTTGTGAAACTGGATGTGGAGACTGACTAGATAATCTGAGGTCTACCCAAGTAGCCTGATGACTGTATGTGATAAGGCCGCCAAATTTAGGGCTTAGGGGGATACTAGACTGATAGCCAGCTATGGTAGACCTTGCAGACTCGCTAATCTAAACCACATGCTTCACAATGCCAAACTCAGCCAAAGGTAGAAAGGGCATGTCTTTTTAATCCAATTTTCAGCGGAAGCATAAAGCTGCTACCAATTTGGAGTCTTTCCATATTTTTTATCACAGGAACCTGTGAATACCAGCATTTTGGGCCCACTTTTAATTTTAAAGCATTTTTTTTTTCAAATTTCAAATACAAAGAGTCGTCACTTAATTTTTAAAAGAAAATTAAGAAACCATTTTAAAAGCAAACTGATCTTTTGTGAAACCAAAGATAAACTGGGTCCGGGGATTATGGAATGGGAGGGGAAGGAGCCCGACGGACTAAAACACCTCATCTCATCCTATCTCGTGATAGGCCTCTATCAACATCATTTTTAATCGAATTATTAATCTAAATATGCCCTCAACAAATACATATATAAATATATATATATATACATTACACAAGCATGTTGGAAAGGGTGTAAAATTGCTAATGGTAAAATAGCATCCAAAACCATGTAATTCAATTAGCAAGCAACATAATATGCAAGAAGGGAACTAGAGAACTTACCCGGGATTCCGCCACGAATATTAACGTGTAATGCACACAAATAAAGACAAAACCTAAGAAAATGTCTCTAATTCATATATAAAAATAAAGCAATACCTAGTCTAAGGTGTCGCACATGGAGTCGAAAATCAATAAAATCAACAAGAGATAAATAAACTTGAGAGGGGTTAAGAAATTGTACCTCGATAGCACTACAAAACAAAGGGTTAGTCCACATGCTTTGAACAAAATATAATGTTGAATCCTAAATAACTTATCTCAATCTCTAGCTTGAATCTAACAATCATGGAAAAGGGTTGACATAATCATGAATTCTTTATAAGTGGTTGGAGATACAACACCTCCATAGATATGCAAGTCTCGACTAGGAGCCAATACAATGTCCATATGGAGATGTTGTAATCCCAACATGATCATAAGGAACCCATGGTTATGTTCAATTAGGTTCAACTAAATCCAACTTTTTCCAAGAATTAATACTAATCATAAGCATCAACATACATGAATAAATGCATGGACATGGAGAAGAATGAGCTATGAACTTTTTATTAACTTGGATCGCTTAGCCTCTGGATTTAAGCTTGATTGACCTTATTCAAAACATGGTTTGAGTCTTAGAACATTAGGAGACCATTTAAATTAAAGTTGATAAGATTTAGGCAAAACAGTGACAGTTTTTCAGAAATTACAAAGAGCATACCAGACTTTCAAAAATCGAAATAAAATACTTCCAATAGTTGGATCTTAATGACTTTTGAGTATGTTAAGCCTTTGTGAGTCTAGTTTTTAACCCACAAAGAAAATCGAATATCCAACGGTTAGATCTCTGGGAATAAAGAAAACACTAGACATCACTCAGAAACTTTCAACTCTCTGTCCAGAGTTTTTGCATGATTTTCTAAAAATAGTAAAAGAAATCAGAAATATCTTGATCTTTTTAGGGTATCTTCCTAACACATTGAACTACCTAGAAAATTTTATTTGAGGTCAATAAAACTTTATTAAGGCTCTGATTTGCTCATTTTACAACGAACTTACTGTTTTGAAACTTTGGACAGAGAGTAACATTCTCACAAATCATGAAGCCTAAACATCCTAAGTATACGATTTCTTCAAAAACTAAGAGTATGGTGATAGACATATGAATTATGAATACCCTCCAATTGGTCTCACTCAATTCTTATGGACCATGATTTGATTAAAAATCCTTGATTGGGTCGTCCCTTCCTTGTGAGCATAATCTCCAACGGTAACCTGATTCTCTTCCAATTGGTTTTCTGGTGGTGAGTAGCTGACATCAAAGGATGGTCAATGATTTTTCGATTGATTTCTTAGGGAGCAAAGGTCTGTTCTGTGTCCAACACATCAAGATTTGAAGCAAATCGAGTGAATGTACTCATATTCAACTTTACAAAATTTGTCCCCAATTTTGAACCCACAAACAAGAGGTTTTTGGAGATCAATTTCAACATATATTCTAGCGAATTTTCCTCTAGTAGTTGATGTAGTGTTATAATCAGTCTTAAGAGGCTTACCAAGGGCTTTATCAATTTGAATCAAAGCTTTTTCTTCAAAGTACTCAATTAGGAGTTTCGGTTGGCGAACCCAAACGACTGTCTGGGCATCATCGGCTTCTAACAGTTTGAAATCATGAGTCCAATTACGGATTGTTTGATAGTGGTTTGAATGATCCATGGTCCCCCTAAGTAGACTATCCAATAATCAGCAACCATATCAAATTTGACCAAATAATACCCTAATTCCAGATCCACCATTTCGAAGTCGCCATGGAGATTCCATATCATTTAGAGATTTATAGCCTATAAATCTCCCTAGCAAGCTAATTATAAGGCTATCTTTCTATTGGGCTCTGATTCTTTCTAAATAGGATTTAGGAAAGGGGATGGTAGGGTACAGAGGGTTGGATTCTTCCTCTTCTTGATCTTGATAGGTCTTCTCCTCCTCTTCTTCCTCAAATAGATTATCGATATTACAGTCTAACGGAACATCTGAGGGTTTCAAACCATTGAGAGCCTCAGAATATTTTGACCAAATAAAACCCTGATTCTAGATCCACCATTTAGAAGTTCCCATGGAGATTCCATAACTTTCTGATTCTATCTTTCGGAGATTTGTAGCCTATAAATCTCCTAGCAAGCTAATTATAAGGCTATCTTTCCATTGGGCTCTGATTCTTTCTAAATAGGATTTGGGAAAAGGGATGGTGGGGTACAGAGGATTGGATTCTTCCTCTTCTTGATCTTGATAGGTCATCTCCTCCTCTTCCTCCTCAAATAGATTATCGATATTACAGTTAAAGGGAACATCCTCAAATAGATTATTGATATTATAGTCAAAGGTAACATATGAGGGTTTCAAATTGAAAAGCTATTTCAATGGTTATTGTTTGATCTCTTTGCTTCAATAAGTTCAAGAATTATGTTCCTTTTCTTAAAAGCATTTTGTTCGTTTTAGTATTTTTTATAAGCTATTCAATAATAGGTTCATCAGGCATATAATCCCTGCATAGCACGGGTTATGGACTAGTCATAATTATTGGGTAAAAAACATTTTGTACCCTCAAACTATATCCTAATTGGCACTTTGGTCCCTAAATAAAAAAATTTCGCATTTTGGTTCTCAACTACTCCGTAACATTTTGTGCCAATTTGCCCTCTCCATCACTTTTAGTGATGATAAAAGTGACGCTAAAAGTGAAGGATGTGGCAAACTATCACAAAATATTAGTTGAAGGACAGAAATGCGAAAAAAACTGTCTAGGGATTGAAGTGTCAAACAGGGTATAGTTTGAAAGTACAAAATACATTTACCCCTAATTAATTATCAAACTATGTAAATATATACAACAGAAATGCTAGACACATCCCAAAGCCACACTCCAAACTACAAATACAAGACACACTGACACGTGGATGCAACTTTGGAAGAGACCACCTTTTTACGGTGCTCTTAAAACATACCTCAGAATAAAATATTAGTTTTCTTAGGAACGAAGGTCCATTTTTTCATCTCCTTGTCTGACGGACCCCTTCCAACAATTCAAAACCAGCAAAGTTAAAGAGAGAGAGAGAGAGAGAGAGAGAGAGAGGAGACACGAACACGAACGCGCACGCGCTAAGGTAAGATATCGATCTGTCAACCCCAATTTCTTGCAGATTTTGAATCTCTCTACTCGGCGTTAACTCCAATGTTCATCACCAGATCATGAATTGAATTGAATTCGCTCTTTATAATTCTCATTTCTCGTTTTCCTTGAAATTGTTTGTTCGGTTCTTTGCTTCAATTTCTCTCTCCTAAATTCCTGGATTTTACTCTTTTATTGATTCGCCAGCTAAACTAGGATTCAAGGTCGTTTGCATGAGCAGCACAGTACACAATTTCATACATGTTAATTTCTGCGTATCTGTATATGTATTTGTGTGTGTGTTTTTGCGCGCTGTACATACCTAATTTGGTGTAATTTATTGTCAGGCTCAAAATATGATATAATGGGATGGTTTATCTCCCAGATTTCCTTAATTTTGCGTTTCTCCTCTGGGTTTGTGATTTCTGATTTCCTCTTTGGTCGGTGATGAGAAAGATCACATTTTTACTATTTTTCTGAATTCTCAGATACCCTAATTATGCTTTAATTCATAGCCTAAAGATGTATAAATTATCCATTTTTTGTTCTCTTCTCTAAAATTTGAAAGCTCTCTCTCTATCCCTAACTTGAATGAAATGGTGCTTGATGAATTTAATTTGGATCTGTCTGTAATTATCTGCAAAAATCCGGTGATTTAACGTGTTTATAGGTTTCTTCAATTTGTTGTTATTGGATACAGGGTTTGTGTCTCCTCCATAGCAAAGAGACTTTCATAGACCCTGTGGAGAAGAAGGGGTTGCAAGTGATAAAAAAAAATATGGATTTTGAGAGCAACAATTGGATCTGGGATGGGATATATTACCACCCACATTTATTTGGTGGGCTAATGCTCACAGCTGCATTGCTTGGCTTGTCGACAAGCTATTTCGCTGGGATTAGTGTTCATAGTTTTCCATACTTCTTGCCTAATTTGAGGATATTTCAAAAGAAGAAATGTGTTAAAAAACGGACTCGAGTTTATATGGACGGTTGTTTCGATCTAATGCATTATGGCCATGCTAATGCACTGAGGCAAGCGAAGGCGTTGGGAGATGAATTGGTGGTTGGGGTTGTGAGTGATGAGGAGATCATAGCCAATAAGGGTCCACCTGTTTTATCCATGGAAGAAAGGTACTTTATTACTTATAGTTCTTGCTGTAGATTTTTTGGTTCAATAAATGACCAGATTAGAGCCCGTTTGGTATTGTTGTGGAATAAGAGATTCCTTAAACAGATTTTGGAAAAGGCAGCAGATTGATACTTCTTATTTAAGCTGTTTTTTAATGTTTAAAGTGGATTCAATTTTTCAAAAAGCAGTGAAAAAGTTTTTGTCAAAAGTAGCCAAATCTCTCAATAATTTCGAATAAGTGACTATTGATCTCAAATAAGCTAATCCGAACAGGTTCTTAAAAGTTAAAAAAGTGTTCCATATTACTTGATTGGAGCCAAATCGTGATCATTTAAGTTGATATTACGAATGGAATATATCTAGTCTTTAATGTGTTCTTCTAGTGTATGGTCCTTCAAGTCGCTGCTGGTTGAACTCCTGTAACACTGAATAAATGCAATACCATTTTATACATGTTCCCAAAGAAAAAGTCACATCCACTAATATGTGTGATTTTTATAGCCGTTATTTTTGGTTGAATTATTGTGGACAGTTGACCACTGACTACTTAAATCCAATAGGATTTCATGCGCAAGATTCATGTCACTTGGTATTGGGGTCTATTTTTCATGCTCTTGATTGAAATCCACAGTAGGAGTATGTAAAACTAAGGTGAGAAGTAGAGAGAAAAATATAGAGATAATGAGAACAATGTTCAAGAGAAGTTCTATTAGTGTGTTTAACCTCCACCCTACTAGTCATTTATATAGTGCAGAAATTATTGGAGAATTAAAATATTGCCCATAGAATATTTTGGGAAGAACACTACAGTGACAGTAAACAATAAAAGTAAGAACGCTTAACACATGTCATATGAATCATGATCGTGGGGTTGGACTACATATGCTTTACTTTATACGCTACAAGTTGTGTTACTCCCTTCGGATGCACTGTTCATCAAATGTGGTTAATGCCTATTGGTTCCTCATTTTTTGTTGCGCAATGGTAACGTTGTTATGCTGGGCAGTTTTTGGGTGTAGTTTCTTTTGGACATTTCACCATTTTGGCTCTTTGAATTGGATGGATATTTCCATGTCGATGATACTTGTATTTCTTATCTAATTTGAGGTCCTTTCCAGGCTGGTCCTTGTTAGTGGGTTGAAGTGGGTGGATGATGTAATTGCCAATGCTCCTTATGAAATTACAGAGGAGTTCATGAACCGTCTCTTTAATGAGCATAAGATTGACTATATTATACATGGTGATGATCCTTGCCTACTTCCAGATGGAACTGATGCTTACGCCCTGGCAAAGAAGGCTGGGCGCTACAAGCAAATCAAACGCACTGAAGGTGTTTCCAGCACAGATATTGTAGGTAATAATCCTATTCTACCTCAGAATCATTTCGATAATGAAATAGGAAAAAAAAGGCGCGAGTTTTGACATTTCTTTAGTAATGTTTTTTTCTGGTTGACCTGGCAGTCTCAAGTTCATGAGCGTGCTGTTTGGATTGGTTTGTAATGAAATGCGTTCTGCCTCCTCTTTGACTTGGGCCTTGTTTGGAATCACTTCTTAATTGCATGTTTGTGCCCAAACATGCTTTTATGGGACCCAAAATGAATAAACTAGCCTCTTGGTAAATTTTAACTTTAGAGCTCCAAAAGCACATTTTGGCTGAAACACGTCCAGAGGTGCTTCAGTCTAAACATGATGCGAGAAGTAGATATCGTATCGGTTTTAATGTATTTTTCTTAATTCTCATGGTGCCCTTGTGATTAAGGGATTCTACCCCTATTTCTGTATAAACGCAAAAGACATAGCCAATCCAAACAGGCCCTTAATGTGATTTAAATCAATGCACTCTAGGCACATGGTCAAGCTCGCTGACCTTGGCTTATTATCCTATTATCGTACAGTTAGTTTTCCAGATATCACAGTTTATCACTCGTAAATGGGTGGATGCTACTCTTGGGCATACTACTCTTTGGACAAAGAAAATTCAATATTTGTCTAGTTAATCGTACAAGTTACATTTTAAAAAATATATATATATATGTAATGTAGGAAGGATACTTGCTTCTATTAAGGACACGAAAGGTAGTGAAGATACTCATGGATCATCATTAAATGGAGAATCTTGTAACATGAGTAGCAGCCAGGATGAGGAAAGTCATGCCAACTGCGGGCAAATATCTAATTTCTTACCAACTTCTCGACGGATTGTGCAATTCTCAAATGGCAAGGTATGTTTTGATTTTATACCATGAGCATCACATGGAGGAATGAATTGTATTAAATCTGGGAGCAAAATGAAGAAAATGGTGAAAAATAGTTGGTAGTGGATTGATATGTGGGTGAATCAGACTGGATGCTGCTCCTTGAATCACGATCAATTTTCCAAGAATACATCTGGAGTGTGTGTTACTAATTGGATACCAAATTATGGATAAACCTTAACTAGATATAATGCTACCCATTGACAATCGTCTCTCTAAGATGGTCATTGGTCATACAATGCCGTCGAGACACTTCTGATCTTTCATGAATCAACATCACTTGGAGCTTTTTTTGGCATACAGTTTGATGATTCAAGCAAATAGGTCACTATCTCACACTTTAAGATATTACCGATCCTGAGAGTGAATAAAGCTGGATAGAGGCTCTTCTCTTCCCATCTTCTTCTCCATTTTCAAAGCTTTCGTCTGAAATTCCATCTGTTTTTGTGGATATATATGTATATATAATGTGAATGTAGTGATGATTTATTAAACTTCAGGGGCCTGGACCAAATGCTCGAGTGGTGTACATTGATGGAGCATTTGATCTTTTCCACGCTGGACATGTTGAGGTATGGCTAGTTGTCAACTTTCACTGTTGGTATTTCACCTTCATAAAATAGCAACATGCTCGGAAAACATTTTTTTTTTATTCATGTTATTAGGTAAATCTTACTACATTGACATTCAGCAATTTTGATTTTTAAAATGCCCAAAATGGCCATGTGATAGATAGAACGGAAGAGGGGACTGGATTTAAAAGCATCTTAAAAATATGAGAGAGAGTCTGTGTTTTGTTGTAATGTAAAGTGGGGGGACTAGAAAGAACTGCGAAATAAGAAATGTAGAAAATAGGAGAAAGATCTCACATCAGTTGGGTTTCCAACATCCCCGGCTTATATGTCTAACCATGTATACACAATAGGATAGTAATTGTGATGATACAAATGACATTAAATTCTCTGTGGAACACCCACGTGCTTTAACATGGTAAGTATGTGTGCAATGTGGTAAGCTGACTAACAGCATCCTAAATGGCCATGTACTTCTGTCTACAATCTATGAAGTCGGAGTGTTTGTGTCTGTATTTAAAAGGTTCATATAATAAACTAACACCCTACTGGCTCTCCTTGTACTTCTGTCTAGAATTCGTTAAGCTGGAGGTTGAGTCTGTGTATCTAGAAGGGTCATTAACCATTGTTGGTTCGGTTACTTGGAGAGTCGGTTACTTGGAGAGTTGGGAGCGAGCCTGGATAAATCATATTCTTTGGCCATTGTGGAGATTAATGCTTGCATGATTTTGCATGTTTTAGTCTGTGTGTGTGTGTGTGTTGTGGTCAAATGGGGTGGCATTAGCATCTTAGATGATATACAGGGCACGCAACATGTAAACAGTCCCCTTTCATTAGGTGATAGACATGGTTATTGGTTACCCTCTTCCTTGTAATCTCATGTCTTGTAATGTCAAGGCCACATGTTCTCATATTCAGGCAGCTTTTTTTTGTCACTATGTTTATTACATTGGTCAGTGAAGCCACTCTTTTATGTGCACTCAGATCCTCAAGAATGCCCGGCAACTTGGAGATTTTCTACTTGTTGGTATCCACACTGACCAGACTGTCAGGTATGGTCATTTTTATCATGCTTTATCTGTTTCCCTAATTTTCTTGGCTAAATTAAAATGACGACAATGGTATAAATGGTAAGTTATACATGAGATATTATATCTTCTCTCTTTTTAGTTTGATAAGTGATATTATATATCAAATTTTATGTAGTTTAAATGAAAAAGGAGGAGAAATAACCAGTTGATGTTTCGTGCAGTGAACATCGAGGGACTCACTATCCAATTATGCATCTACATGAGCGTAGTCTTGGTGTATTGGCCTGCCGCTATGTCGATGAAGTCATCATCGGCGCCCCATGGGAAATTACCAAGGACATGGTGTGTTAAAAACACTTCACATATATATCCATGTTTATCCATATATATAATTTTTTAGGATGGGCTATAAATTTTATTTGCTCACTGACGTTTCTCCTCTTCTAAGTGAAATTTCAAGTATTACTCAACTTGTGGCGGATAATATAGGCTAAGGTTGGGTGGGATGGCGCTCTAAAATACACAAGTTTTCATTTGTTGAATTTTTTTTTTTTGGGTGGGGGGTTTGGCAATCTTCAAATTTTAAATACTATGTTGAAAAAAATAATCATTTTCTAAAATCTTTGTAGGAGGCGGTGCTGACTGAAACTTTTGTGCATCTGTTGCTATGAGCTATTGCTCTTTTTTCCTGCCAATACCGTGCTTAAGAACTTATTAGTTGTTAGACCTCTGTGACCCGAATTAGTATATAGATCATAGAAGCATTCCATGGCTAGAAGTCATATTGATTCCTCCGCTAATTTTTCGACATAATTTGGGTTGAGCAATTAGAGATAATTAAAGAATTATAGATTTGGATGTGCACTACATGAGTGCGAACCTTTGTAGACAAATTCACTTCCATTAATAACCAATATCATGTTTCTGAATTTGAATCTGTGAATGAATGTGTTGAACTAATTAACTTCTTCCGAGGATGTATGAAATCATGAATATTTGTGTTTGAACAGAAACTTGGTATTTGACTAAGTTCCTAAAGGATTTGTTTGGTTCTTGGATTTAATGAGGGAAAAGAAAGGAAAACATAGAGGAAAGCATAGAGGAAAATTTGGTTAGTAAGGAAAACAATGAGGAAAATAGAAAAGAAAAGAGAATAAATTAAACATTTTGAACGTTGTGACTCGTCTCCCTTCCTATTCATATATTACAACTACATTTCAGAAATTTGTAATTTTTTTAATGTTATTTAAGCATGAAGGAAAACACAAGGGAAAACATGTGGGAATTAGTTTTCCTTTCCCTTTTCTTTGCCCTCACGAAATCCATGAACCAAACAAAGCCCAAAACAAAAAGTCATGAAATTTGTGCTGTAAATGGTACGTAATTATGTTGTTCCTCAAAGTGATATGAGAGTTTCGTTGACCATTAAAACCATTTAATTAGAAGCTTCTTTCGGGTTTCTGTTCCCAAATGAATCAAAAGAGCAAGTTAGTTGCGTTGTCTTGTTGGCTTCCCAAATGAATCGAAAGAGCAAGTTAGTTGCGTTGTCTTGTTGGCTCATCTAAGGCATGTCTTTTTAGACGCATCTTTTTGCTTTTCCGAAGCACCTCTCTTCTTTGAGCTCTATTGCTATTGTTGTTAACTTGTTATAACCTATGTCTTTTTGACTCAGATAATGACTTTTAACATCTCTTTGGTTGTGCATGGGACAGTCGCTGAGAGCAATTCTTTCTTGAATGTAAGTTTAACAGATGTATACATAATTTTATCATTTCAAGCTCCCATGTATACATCAAGAAACTACATTTTTTAACAGATGTACCTAATGCAGGATACGAGTGATCGATATGCCGTTCCCAAGAGCATGGGAATTTTTTGCATGCTTGAAAGCCCAAAAGATATAACTACGACTTTGGTAGCTCAAAGGATAATTGCCAATCATGAAATATACATGGTATTTCCTTTGTTTCTCTCTTTACTCGGATAATCGTATTTCTTCTATCTGGATTCTGGAATCTCTGTAGATATATGTGATAGGAACCATTTGATGAATGGTTTGTGTGTTGCCAAAGCCATGAAAGAGAAAACACTCAAGGTAGAACTCACCCCTGAAAACCGGGTTGCAAGGGGAGGGTGCCTTGGGGGTTATTACACACCACTCAGCCCCATAACTGGGGGACGTGGGATCGTCACATTCCACCACGCTCCGCAACCAACGTCCACGTTGGCCCACTCTTGTCTACGCGGGGTTACCAAGGTCGCCCCTCTCGCGAACCGGTTGCGGAATCGCAGCTCATACTACGTACGTGGTGCTAGCTCTGATACCATTTGTAAAGAAACCCGAGGTAGAACTCACCCTGAAAATCGGCTTGCAAGGGGAGGGTGCCTTAGGGGTTATTATTACACACTAGTACCCAGCCCCATATCTGGGAGATGTGGGTTCGTTACAGTGTGTGTGTGTGTGTGCGTGCGCGATAGAGAGAGAGAGAGAGAGAGAGAGAGAGAGAGAGAGAGAGGAAAAAATTACTTCCTATAGTACTCATGTAATTTCTATTCACATTTTGGGTTCGCATAATCCATGGATCGGCATATTTGCCAAGTGACTCACTGTGCACTTCCCTTCTATATTACGTTTTTGCTCTTCGTTCTGTTTCTGCTTTTGTGTATATAAGCATGTTGTATCTGTCTGCTTTTGTGTATATAAGTATGTTGTATCTGTTTGGGGTTATGGGCCAGGTCTGATTTGATCAATTTAGTTTGGGAAACAGTAACTTAAAAGTTTCATTCTGCATGATTTATCAATTTGGGTGCTTTTTGTTATTTCTGCGTCGATCAACTTTTCTGAGTTTGCCGCAAATGGTCACCCACTCCAAAATGCGCCAATTCTTGTTTGTTTCTTCACACACTTTACTAATCATCCACTCAATTTCTCTACATTTTTTCCCTTGCTTTGTGTGTACGCACGTGTGAGATAAGTGTTGATAGGCTTGTATTTGCTCATAATGCAATAAAGATTGTACTTCTTTATCCTCCATTGCTTGATACAAGTATCATGTGAATGTTTTGGAACTAATATGCTTCCAATACAGAAACGCAACGCCAAGAAGAAGGCAAGCGAGAACAAGTACTATGAGGAGAAGAAGTATGTCTCGGGAGATTGATAACTCCAAGAAGAGACTCCTAATGGCCAACCTGAGTGGTACAGTTTTTGTTTTCCCAGTCTATAGCCCATTGTGGAAAATCACTATTTTGCCATCCAAGATTGAAATCCCTCCAATTCATTTGTGCTATTGAGGGATAGAGGATACATACAGGAGGACATATCATCCTTATAAACTTGATCTGGTACAGCATTTTCTTGCAATTTTTGTTGTAATTTGTAACCTTCTTTTCAGAATAGGAGTGTAGATAAACAGTGATATGCTAACCTTAATGTTTCACTAACGTTGAGAATATCTAGTCCTGTATTTGGTGAACTGATAGCTTAGTACATTTTACAATGGATGCTGGCTCAATTCATTTATGTGCTTAATGTGGAAAGAACTGTACTGTAGTATTTTGTATACTAGCCGTTAGTGTAACATGAATTTTGTGAGTACGACTTGTGTGTTTGGTAACCAATTATTTGTAATTAGGTTAGATTATTGAACAAGTAGATTCTAATTGACAATCTTCTTTTTCAAGCTAAATCAAAAGATGAAAAAAGTGATTAATTTAATAGCAGCAATATATATATATATATATATTGTTTTTAAAAAAGCTGAAAATTTTCCGTAATATCAATCGCTAAACAGGTTTCTAAAAAATTTCTATAGAAAGAAATTTTATTCCCACAGATTCCCAATGACACATGATGACAAATGAGGGTGTAGTGCAACGAAACGAATGCGTATTTTGCATGGTTTAATTGACATTATGTTCTTTACCAAAAAAAATTTAGTAGAATTGACACCAGTTGGAAGCAGGAGTAAAAAAACGTTAATATTTCTCTCTCTCTCTCTCTCTCTCTCTCTCTCTCTCTCTCTCTCTCTCTCTCTCTCTCTCTCTCTGTGTCAAACTTGTCCTTTCTTTTTTTTTCCTTCCTAATAACAGATCCATAAGGAACCAGTGAAGTAAGAAAATTTATTAAATAATGAACAACACCAACTTCTTAGCCATATAAACAATCCTCCAAATTTTATTAAATAATGAACAACACAAACTTCTTTTTCTTTTTTTCTTTTTTTCCTTCCTAATAACAGATCAATAAGGAACCAGTACAAGCATATAGAAGTAAGAAAATTTATTAAATAATGAACAACACCAACTTCTTAGCCATATAACAATCCTCCAAAATTTATTAAATAATGAACACCACAAACTTCTTAGCCATATAACAATCCTCCCGAATCTATGATACAACTGTCTAGGGACATCTATCAAACAAAACAATTTAGAATAGCCCTGACATATGAAGTTCCAAAATTTTAATAGTTCCAACTTTCAAGTAATGATTATGGCACTTGTTCTAAATGTTGCTTCTTTTTTTTGATGATATGGTTAAGATTAACGGAACTGCAAAATCAAAAATATTATAACCTGAGTTCCATGTATACCTTTGTCAAGTATTTACCACCACTATAATGAATAGTAGATTTAAATAGAACTGGCTGGGATGAATTCAAAACAGTGTACAAACCCAATTAAGAGAATTATTAGACTCGACACGGACTCCCACACAAGAAATTAACCCTCTCCAAACATTTGGATGACGTAGAACTAGTTCATTTATAAACCACATGACAGGTTATTTGCTTTCAAAAAGAGTCTCTAAATTGCAACTCTCCTGATCCCATTTGCAAACCCAAACAACAAACCCAACCCCCACAAAAATTAGCCACAAACTAATTTCCACAAACAGCACACAATCCAACAAAAAACCCAACCATTCATTCATTCACAGGGGGTTTTGACAGCATAATACAGGGTTGCATTTCTAGCTTCTGCTTACAAGCAGGTAAATGCCTTGAACATCTGAGAGCCAAAATGACAAAAAAAAAATCTTAGTCTTCAAACAACCCTTCTGTTCCCATTTCTACCCAAACATTTCTGGTCTAGTACGTGCAAAGAAAATTACTCTATGCAATGTATGCATAATATTTACTTGGGTCTGAGTCTACAAAGATCAATCCGTTTACCTATACCACACAATAGGGGTAGATGTGTTCTGAGGAAGCTGCGGAATCATACAGTGTTGTTGTGGCCATTGGTGTAAGCCTTCACCAACGCTCGTCCCTCCAAAATCATTTACTTCCCGATGTCCAACCCCAAAGTTGTTATCTTCAATGTCCATGGAATTTATTTCCATTTCTTCAGCCTCCATTATTAACTCGGGTTCTGCTTGAGGAACCATGTTTTGAGTTGGAGGAAGTTGAGATGGAATCCATGGAACCACCGCCAGGTTTTGGTTTGTTTCGTCGGCATTGCTATTCTGCCTATCTGCAGCTTCATCTTCTTTTGGTTTCACTGGATTATACTGGTTTGACCAGAGAACTTGATCTACACGACACAATGAATTAGTCAAAATCATTTTTGAAAATCTGTAAGCAATAGCACTAGAAACTATTGGGCAAATCACTCACAAGCAATCCAACAATTCTTAGTACATAGATCAGCAGTGTAACTTTTATTAGTACACATAAGATAATACAATGGGAATTACTACTAGCACTCCAAAAATGAACAAATGCACTCCATGGTAACACTCGGACAACCTATTGTACCATGCACTCAATGCAGTCCATGGAGTGCATTTAGTAATCAATGGAGTGCGAATAGCATTGCCCTAACATAATATATACAATCAATGGGATCTTCTACGATACATCCTAGAGGTTCAGATATTTAATTACATTCCAAGTTCCAACATTTTGCACCAACGCGGCGGTGTAACTTGCTGCCCAATGGTTGTAACTTTGAAAACCACTTTCTTTCCAAATGTTACAACACTTTAGTACCAAAACCACCAGGAAGTAGGCACATCCTGATTCCTGAACCACTAGGATGTGTAATTTTCCACAATGATAACTGTGTTGATATTTGTAATATTTATAGGCAAGAACGTGTATATACAATATTACACAAATATATATATATATACATATATATGTGCATGAGCTTATATTGAAACCTATATGAAGGGGAATCACGGGATACGCCTACCATACAAACTTCTCTGTTGATAGTAGTAACTATCCCATAATTTCCATCTAAATTCCTTGCTTTACAATAGATATTCAAAATTAGCAAATTTGAAACTAAGAAGTCCTTTGAGCACCCCACATTAAGATTTTAGTAAGAATACATTTTTGCTCACCGCATTTTTGCTCACTCTTGCTCACACGGGCCTCCACTGGGTGACATGTGTCCCATTTCATTCCCATTTTGCCACTGTATCATCAACATAATTACTAGAATAGGACATATGTCATCCAATGGAGACCTGGGTGAGTAAAAGGGTGTGCAAAAATGAGGTGAGCAATAAAGTTTTCTAGTAAATAACTACACACTACATACAGAGAGAGGAACTAACAATCAGTTAAGGAAAAAGTGTTGCCTTCTCATATCCCTAAAACAAGGATTCAAAACTTCCAAGTTCGCATATTAGGCAACAGATTTTCTCAGGAACCACACAGAGCAATTAATGTACTCTAACTTCATTCTCAATCACAATATCATAAATCTCTTGTCAATATGAAAAGTGAAAATTGAAAACTATGCTAGAGAACAAAATCCAGCTTAACTACAAGTTCGAGAGCTTACTCTTAAAGCCATAGATTATGTCAGGACTGACTGAAACAGAGAAATTTGAAGGAGATTGCAACAAAGGTGTACTAATTGTCTTGAACAGCACAATAGCCCTCTCATCATTCTCAGATACAGAAGGCAATTCCTATTAACGAATTATAGCCATTAATCGTCAGACATGGATTGATCGAAAATCAGCGGAACTGCTCGCTCTTCTTCTTCGATTATCGGAGATAACTCAGCATCCTATTAACGAATTATAGCCATTAATCACACACCAGAAGAGAGAGATTGAGATACTACACCAAATTATTAAGGCTGCGTTTGGTATGCAGGAAAATGAGGGAAAATAAAGTAAAATCAAATTGTAGACAGTAATCACACACCAGAAGAGAGATATTATCAGATGAACACCAAATTAAGGCAGTGTTTGGTTCGCAGGAAAATGAGGGAAAATTCAAATAAAAAGCTGTTACAAAGAGGAAAGTAGCAGGAAAATGACAAATTTTAAAGAAAAATCACACAAACCAGAGAAAAATTCCATGATATTTTGATAATAAACGAAAAAAACCGTTGTATTATACACATAAAAACATATGTCATTAGAAGTAGAGAAGATTTAGTTACCAATCTTCAAGGATGTGTTTGGTTTGCAGGAAAATAAGGGAAAATAAAGGAAAAACTCAATTAAAAGCTTTAACAAAGAGAAAATTAGCGAGAGAATGAAAAAAAATATTAACGAAAAACGCAGAAAAAAAATTGCATGGTTTTTGAAAAAAAAAAGGGGGAAAATACCTTTTACCCTGTGGTTACACCCATATTTTCTCATAACCCCTGTGGTTTATTTTGTAACTCTTAACCCCCTCCCTGTACTACGGACCAAAGTGAGACTGTTAACTTTTCTAATGGAGAAAAAGGAAATGACGTTAATACCCCCAAGCCCCTATACATACTCTTTAGGGAAAAATACATTTTAACCCTCTATGGTTACACCCATGTTCTCATAACCCTCCATGGTTCATTTTTGTAACACTTAACCCCCCTTACTAATGACTGAAGTGAGACTGCCGTTAGAAAAGTTAACAGTCTCACTTTAGTCCGTAGTACAGGGGGTTAAGTGTTACAAAATGAACCACAGGGGGGTTATGAGAAAATGGGTGTAACCACAGGGGGGTAAAATGTATTTTCCCCTAAAAAAAAAATCACGTATTAGTTACCAATATACGGATTTTACGAGCGGGTGAAGAGAGTGAGCAGTCTGAGAACTCATCATTCACGTCGTCGAAGTCCTTCCTCTTCATCTTCAACGGTTGATATCCGGCAATATGCAAATGTTCAAGCCCTAAAACTCAACCAAACAAGCCCTAACTCAACAGAACCAACCTCGAAATCTTTGATCAATACTCTCTCTCTGTGTGGAAAAATTTGTGGTTTCTCTCTTGATATGGCGTCGTTTGGCCCTTCCACTAGAGTATGACACGTGGCAAGGGAGGCGCATGCAAGTCATACAAAGTGCCTTCTATTTTGAACATGTCCACCTAGCCGTTGGGCCTAGACGACGTGGTCAGTTTCATATCAAAAATACAGGAAGCAGGCAACCCATGATTCAAAGATGTGGGACACGTGGCAAGCTCTGCGATATCCCAACCCAACTACGCCTTAACAAAATAGAAGAAGACTGTGCCGAAAAGGCTGCAATCAGTTCATATTACTTCCTATTTATACCATATCAACCAAACAATCAACCAAACAAGTGAGGTACACAGTCTCTTCCTGACTAAATCAATATCACTTGCTCTTTCTCTCCTCACGACTAACTTAGTCATCGGAGGAGGCTCAGGGAATCCAACCCCTCCGGAGTCTTTCCCTTTTATTGTACGCAGGATACAGCTCGGAAGAATCATCATCAGCAGTTTTGCTCTAGCCCGTAATCAGCCTACCTGAAGCGGACCACATCAATTAGCGCCATCTGCGGGAATCGACATCAGTTCCACTTTTTAACTTAGGCACGATGGTGGTTTCTACGAGGTCCACTTCATCCCGACCTTCTCGCCAGGATGGCCAGGATCCCCCACAAGGGAACTTGGGTCCTGCCACTCTAGGAACATCCGCTGGGGCAGACTCAATACGTCATCCCGTTCAACCAGCGGCGGTAGAGCAGATGATGCAGCAGATCAGGAATCTGACAGATACTGTACAAATACTGGTCCAACAGCAGCAGGCTATGTCCCAATTGGTAGACAGTCAATTCAATCCTCATAAGGAGCGTAAGAAAGATGATTGTTCTACCAAAACCGCACATAGTTCGACGGTCGGGCGCACCGGCGAGTTCCGTAATAAAGATGAGGAGCAGATCGGCGAGTCTGGGGATCATCGTAAGGGTCCAGAAGACGATATGACAAACCATTTGAAGGATAACTTGAAGGACCAGCTGAGAACAGGTCAACAGGAAGAAGACACGCCCGAAGCGTTGCAGCTTAAGGCTGAGCAGGAGCTTCTGGGACAAGGCGGACCTCCATTCATCAGAGCAATCACGGAAGAGCCCCCGCCCCCCCAAAAGGGTTCTCTTTGCCAAAGCTTGCCATGTATGACAGTAAAATTGACCCGGCGGAGCACCTGAGCCACTATCAGTGGGCCATGGCTTTGTATAGTCATAGCAATGCACTAATGTGTCGAGCCTTCTCAAACACACTCACCAATACGGCGTTGTCATGGTTCAATCGGCTTCCCCCTAGATCAATCACCTCATTTGCCGACCTGGGGGTGAAGTTCATTAATCAGTTCCTCACCAGCAAAAAGATCAGAAAGGGGCCAGATCATATGTTAACCATACGCCAGGCCAAGGGAGAAGGCTTGGGAGATTATATCACCAGGTTCAACGCTGAGCTCAATACAACGGAGGGATGTGACCAAGGCTTCGCTAACTCAGCATTAAAGGCAGGACTCCACCCTCGGATCTTCCTCACCTCCATCAGCAAGAACCCCCCTAAGAGCCATGCGGAGTTGTTGGCAAGAGCTAACAAATACATATTAGTGGAAGACATGAATCTGGCTAGAAAGGAATTGAGAAGCATGATAGATCCAAAACCCCCTAAAAGGGAAATTAAGGAAGAGAAAAAGAGGCAGCAGTCACCTGAAAAGCCGTTCAGAAAACCCCACTTCAAGAGGGCTGAACTCTATACCCCCCTAAATGCGCCTCTATCCCAGATTTTGGATCAGTCCAAAGGAAGAGAAGATTTCAAATGACCGGAACGCTTGAAGGGGGACCCTCAGAAAAGAGACAGGTCGCGATATTTCGACTTCCATAAGGACCATGGCCACACCATGGATGAGTGTAAGATCCTCAAACGTGAAATTGAGGAGCTCATCAAGCGAGGTAAGCTTCGCCAGTATATCGTCGGCCATGACGACAGATCAGGACGACGAGAAGAGAGAAGGGATGGTCGAGATGCCAGAAGGGACAGGATTCAGGAGCAGGTCGCCCAGCAACAACATGATCAGCCCAACATTATACATGCTCTCCATAGAAGATCCAGGAACTCAGGGGACTCTAACAGAGCCTGAAAGAGACTTGCTCGCGAGGCTCAATATCCTCCTGCACGGTATCCCCCCATGCGGATTTTTAGCTTTGAAGAGGCGCCTAAGGTGGAGCCACGCATCACCTTCACCAACCAGGATTTGATTGGGTCCACCTCCCGCATGAGGACGCTCTGGTTGTTTCCTTGAGGATATCCAATTTTGATATCAGAAGGATTCTTATCGACAATGGGCTCGGTTAATGTCATTTTCTTGTTTCCTTAGTATTGGAGCCGAACGAAGAAGTAGAAGAGGTTTCGATCAGTGAACGCCACCCTCTCAGGAAGGTGAAGATTGGAATGCAACTCCACAACCAAAAAAGGCAATCACTCATCTCTTTCTTGAGAAAGCGTATGTCAGCCTTTGCTTGGTCAGCACAGGATCTTGTGGGGATCGACCCCCAGATTATCACACACCGCCTCTCTGTCGACCCGAATCATACTCCAGTCAGGCAAAAGAGAAGGACCTTTGCCCCGGAAAGGAATGAAATAATCAATGCGGAAGTAAACAAACTTCTGGAGGCTGGACACATCAGAGAAGTCCATTACCCAGCGTGGTTGGCCAGAATGGTAGTAGTCCCTAAGAAAGGAGGAAAATGGAGAGTCTGCATAGACTATACCAACTTAAATAAAGCCTGCTCGAAGGACAACTTTCCCATTCCCAAAATAGACCAGCTAGTTGATTCGACAACAGGAAATGAACTACTAACTTTCATGGATGCATATTCAGGCTACAACCAGATCGTGATGGACCCTTTGGATCAGGAAAAAACTTCTTTCATCACCAACAAAGGCCTCTATTATTACAAGGTCATGCCATTCGAATTAAAGAACGCTAGAGTAACCTACCAAAGGCTGGTCAACATGATATTCCGAGATCAAATTGGCAAGTCAATAGAAATTAACATTTACGATATGCTAGTAAAAAGCAGGCACGTTGAAGACCATATCAACCATTTAAGGGAAACATTTGAGATCTTCCAAAGTTTCCATCTAAAGCTGAATTCGGCCAAGCGCATATTCAGAGCTTCAGCAGGGAAGTTCTTGGGTTTTCTGGTGTCTCAAAGAGGGATAGAGGCAAATCTGGGTCAGATCAAATCCTTGATAGAAATGAAGTCCCCCAGAACAAAAAGGGATATCCAGTGTTTAAACGGTAGATTAGTGGCCCTAAACCGTTTCATTTCTAAAGCATCGGACAAATGTTTTCCCTTCTTCAAAGCCTTAAAAGGAGGAGCAGCGTCTGAGTGGACACCAAAATGTGAAATTGCATTCCAGGACCTCAAAGCCTATCTTGGCAGTCCAGAATTGCTAGCAACGCCAGAGCTCGATGAGCCTCTGTACCTATACTTGGGCGTCTTGGACTATGCCGTCAGCTCTGCTTTAATCAGAAAGGTGCAGAAAATACAAAAACCAGTTTACTATGTGAGCAAAACACTCTTGGAAGCTAAAAAAAGATACACGTGCCTCGAAAAATTGGTTTATGCCTTAGTTGTGCCAGCAAGGAAACTCAGGCCGTACTTCTAAGCACACACTACCGTTGTGCCCACAGATCATCTTATCCGATCTTTACTCCATAAGCCGGAAACTTCTGGAAGATTGGTCAAGTGGGTTGTGGAGCTTGGAGAGTTTGATATTCGATTTGAGCCGAGGGTAGCCATTAAAGCTCAGGCCTTGGCTGGCTTTGTGGCCGAGTTTACTAGAGAAGGCTCGCTCGCATGCCCAAATCCAGAATCGCAGCAGTGGGAATTGTACACTGACGGAGCATCAAACAAGAAGGGGTCTGGAGCTGGCATTGTCTTAAAAACTTCGGAGGGTGAGGTATTGGAGAAATCAGTGGCTTTTGGCTTCATGGCATCAAATAATGAGGCCGAGTACGAAGCACTGATCATTGGCATACAGCTATCTAAGCTATGCGGAGCAATAACCCTCAAAGCCTACTGTGATTCGCAGTTGGTGGTCGGCCAAACATGTGGCAATTTCGAAGTAAATGAAGAAAATATGCAAGCCTATCACTCCATCGTTCAAAGATTGATCCAGGATTTCTAGGGGTTCACCCTGCAGAAAATCCCAGGACAAGAAAATGGTCGGGCATATTGGTTAGCCAGGTTGGTAGCATCTGGGGAACCGCCTCAGGACCTGTTGATCAAGATAAGATTCTAGGAAGCTCCAAGTACTCAATCCCCAAAGAAGGTACATCTCAACGACGCTGAGGACCTCCTTGGGTCATGGATGGAACATATTTATGACTACATAAAAGAGGAAAAGCTACCTGGCGACAAGCAGCAATCAAGAAAACTGAGAATCAGGGCAACACGCTATGTGATCTTGGATGGGATAATGTACCAGAGATCCTTCTCACAGCCACTTCTCAGATGTTTGACTCCGTGCCAACCAAATTACGTCCTTAGGGAAATTCATGAAGGAGTCTGTGGAAACCATATGGGTACCAGGACTTTAGCCCACTGGGTTCTAACGCTGGGGTATTACTGGCCCAGTATGAAGTATGATGCTTGGGAATTGGTAAAAAAGTGAGATAAGTGTCAGAGGTTTGCAAAGTACGTACATCAGCCTCCGCAACCAATGACTCCGATTCAGAGCCCCTGGCCATTCATGCAATAGGGAATGGACATTGTGGGACCCCTCCCTATAGCTAGAGGATGGAAGAAGTTTGTGGTTGTTGCAGTGGATTACTTTATAAAATGGGCAGAAGCGGAAGCATTGGCAAAGATAGGTCAAGCCGATATGAAAAGCTTTGTGTGGAAAAATGTGGTATGCAGATTCGGTGTCCCCCATGTCCTGATAACATATAACGGTACCCAATTCGAGGGATCACTGTTCCAACAGTTTTGTAAAGGTCTGCAGATCAGACATCACTTCTCGTCCACTAGGCACTCCTAGGTTAACGTCCAGGCGGAAGTTACAAACAGAAGTATCTTGGATGCCATGAAGAAGAAGCTGGAAGGGGCTAAAGGACGATGGCTGGACGAACTACCGAAAATACTGTGGTCATACAGAACCACCAGGAGAACAATTACAGGAGAGTCACCTTTTACCCTGACCTATGGGACGGAGGCGATCCTGCCGGTAGAAATCAGTATGCCTACTGTCCGAACTAAATCTATACCAACCATGGAAAAGCAATGTCTGCAGCTCGCCGCTGAATCAAAAAACACTCAGAGTTTGTAATAGAATTTGGACTTATTGGAAGAAACTAGAGATCAGGCCCTTCTTCGACTGGCAGCCTACCAGCAGAGGGTCGCGGGTTATTTTGATAAATGGGTGAAGCTCCGAACGTTCCACCTTGGGGATTTGGTCCTGAGAAGGGTTTTTCCAAACACCAAAGATCCCAACAAAGGAAAGATGGCTCCCAATTGGGAAGAGCCATACAAAGTGGTCAGGATAAACCGACCTAGAACATATTGGTTGCAAGAGATGGATGGCAGACCAATCCCAAGGCCTTGGCATGCCGAACACCTAAGGAAATATTATGTGTAGCATGCCACCATTTTATTTTATTTTCTTTTCTTTCAAGATAATGAATTAAGCAATTGGCATTTTTTCTTGTTTGTCAACCATGATTGCTTGATTTACTAGTTCCAATTTTAAGCTCTAGGACAATCATGCCTAAGAATGCTAACATTGGCAAACTGAGAATCAACCACTGCAAAATACTTTATTTATTTTAAAAAAAAAGAAAATAAAATAAGTACAACATCCTTAAATATTTCTATTCTTCAGAACATTGACTTCATCCTCTAGCGCCTTCACCCGAGCTACCAACTCCTTCATAATAAGCTCTAGGGCGTGAGAGTCTATCTCTTGCATAGCAGAATCTGCCTGCAAAAGGTCACCCTGCTTCTCCACTTTTTGCAGATGCTCTTCCAGATTCTCAAACGAGAAGCCCGCCCAGGAGCTAGGTGCGTGAGAACTAGCATGCGCTCCTAGTCGAGCCCTTTTCGGCTGAGGTTGAGACTCCTCCTCGATGACCTTTTTCCTTCCCTTTCTGGATGGAGCTGATGGCGGGTTAGCATCCTCTGATGAATCAGCACTGGCAGATAGGGCAATCGTCCCATCAGATGGAACAACCCTACTCATCATACGAGAACCAGAAGCCATAGACCTGGTGAATCGACGTGATCTGGAAGCGGTCGCAACAGGAGCTGCGACCGGAACTTCACCGCCAGCCTCATCAGTAGGACCTTCAGTAGGGCGCACCAGATCGACAAACGAAAGGCCGACTTCGATAGCTCGGTTGATCGCATCCTCGTTGGCACTAGAAATGGCGATCTCCCGGTAAGCAGCATAAGACTCCATGCAGAGTTTGGGATCAAAGAGCTGAGGGGGACAAAGAGAAGAATCAACTAACCAATTCCCGGAAACTACTATTTTGGGAAACTGCTGCTAAATCTTATTTGGGAAGTCTAAACCTCGGACAAGATGCTTCCCCTCGACCCCAACTCGCAAATAAGGATCTCCACGATCAATGTTGAGAGTATAGCACTAAGCAATATCACCCGACCGGAGCACTATGCCAAGCCACTGGCACAAAGCACTGACCCCCCATAGGAGCCGAGCAAGATTTGGGTGACACGTGCTTAATGGGAAGCTGTGGATACCGGCATTTGGGCCCACTTTTATTTTTAAAACAATTTCTTTTCAAATTCAAATACGAGTCACCACTTAATTTTTAAAAGGAAAATTAAGAAACCATTTTGAAAGTAAACTGATCTTTTGCGAAACCAAAGATAAACTGGGTCCGGGGATTATGGAATGAAAGGGGAAGGAGCCCGGCAGACTAAAACACCCCCTCTCATCCTATCTCGTGATAGGCCTCTACTCAACATCCTTTTTAATCGAATTATTAATCTAAGCATGCCCTCAACTAATACATATATATAAATACATTACAACAACATGTCAAAAGAGTGTAAAATTGCTAACGATAAAATATCATTCATAAGCCACATAACTCAAATAGCAAGCAAAAAATCACAGCTAGCTTTTCATATCGGCTAAGATTCTGATTTATTAATTTTAAAACAAGTTTACTGTTCTGAAACTTTGGACAGAGAATAGCTTGCTTTGAAATCATAAGGCCAAACCATCTTAAACATGGTTTTTCTTCAAGACAAAAATCACAAAGGTACTTAAGTGAGTTATGAACATCCTCCAATTGGTCTCATCTCATTCCAATGGACCATGATTTAATGAAAAATCTTTGATCACAGTGGGTTTAAGGATTCACTGCACCATTGTTAGATTAATGTCCATATTTTTAATCAAACTTGATCCATGATTCTAGAGAGAACTAGGACCAAGTATGATTATGATTATCGGAATAAGTGGTGAAATATAAAGAGATTCATAGATTTAGCCTTAATGGATTTCCATCATAGATCTCATAGTTGAAGATCTAGCAAGAGAATCCTAAGGTCTTACTCAATCTTATGAATCTTTGAATATTTGGGTTCTTTTGGATCTAACAATTAAACTATGAAAGTCTACATCTAACTCTTCTCTCAAACATATGATCCTTGAGGAATATAGAGTCATGACATCCTATTCTCCTCTCAAATTAATGGTCCTTGGACACTAAATGACCAAACCCACATGAACCTTCAAAGAACGTAGAGAGAGTTCTATGGGATTCTCAAGTTGAAGACTCCAAGTCATGAATTAAGACTTTGAATCCATCAAACATGTATGGGTACAACTATGATCAAACTAATCCCCATATAAATCATAGGATTATAGGAGACTAAGAGATCAATCTTAAAGAAATCTCATGAGATATTGGAGACCTCATAGATTTCTAAAAGATAAAAATTGACAAAGATGAAGTAAAATCAAGATTTATTTAACAAAGTACGGTCCAAGTAAAAACTCTTTTACAAACTAGTTTTATTTTAAACCCAAGACTTGTTTTAGATCCAAACTAATGAAAGAAGATGAAATTCAATCACAATTCTTAGTGGTGTGTGATGAAATGAGGTAGGAAGAGAGGTTTTGAAAATGTGTAAAAGTCCTAGATCTATGAATTGTGATTGAATAATGTATAATAAGTGTAGGAATAGGGATTTAACCTCTAGATCTTCTCAGGATTTGATTGATTTGGAGAGATCCAAGCCTTACAAGCAATACTCTTCTTCTTCTTCCTTGAAGCTTCAAGGTTCTTCAATGGAGATTTGAGGAATTAGGTGAATTGGGTAGGATTTCTATGGGGTTTTTGGGTTTCTTTCTCTATATTTCTCTAAGAACAAACTTCATCTTCAAAATTCAGCCTCTCTCTCTAAGATTCAAGTCTCATCTTCAAGGTTCAAGTCTCCAACCCCACAAAATGAGAGAAAATGGGTTTTTTTTATAGACTTTCATTATCTTAGGGGCTAAGATAAGGGTAGATAGGTCAATTAGGGATGGTGGGAGCATGGTTTATATGACCTAGGAGTAGTAAACACGTACACAAAAAACGGCATCGTTTGGTGCATTCATTTGATCAAAGATTGTAAAAGAATTTTGACTTAAAAATGCAAATTAGCCCAGGCCGACACTTAGTGAAGATGGAACGGCACTCGCTGAGTGCCGCAGCGGCAATCACTGACTGCCGTTCGGGCACTTTGAGTACCGCTGCACAGCAGTTTAGCACTATTTACTTAAGACATTAAATGTAATTAAAAAAATACCCCCCATTTGGATTCAATAAAAATATCTAAAAAATCAAAATCCTTAAGGAAAAAAAGTCAACTCTCCCTCCGAAGGCAAAATTTCCAATTTCCTGCACAATTCTTCTTAAAGACCTTTCGATTTCTCAATATTCCTTTCATTTAAAAATTCTTAAAAATCATTTCTAGCATAAGGGAGACCCAATGAACAATTACCGAGACTTTTCATCTTGAAATTCAAAAAATTTACGAATGACCCCCTTTTGACCCGTTGACTTTTTACTGGGTCAACTGTTGACTTTTTCGGGGTTCATGCAGAATTTCTTTCCTTCAAAAATGGTTTTAAGATGCTCCGAGAACAATGCCGTGTTTCTATACATGTTCAAAACTCATAGTCCACGAGGTGATAGGTAAATGAAAATTTTGGTATTTTTGGCTAAAAAGGGCAATTTTGGACCGAGATTCTTCTTGGAATAGAATTAGATTGCTTGTAAGAATCTTGATTCCGACGAGACATATTCATCATTGATCTCCAGAGGTAAATCCCCCTAAGTTTAATAGTTTGGTCAAAATTGGGGTGTCTACAGAAGCGCAACCCTTGGAGAAGATCACCAAACAGGGTAGGAAGAGGAAAACGCAGCCTTACTATCAGTAGCAGATAGCTGCTAACAACCACGGAAGGAAAGGCCATGACCTCCCCCTCAATGAAAGGGCAAATTCCGACGTCATTAGGAATTTCGCAGTCCCTCCGTAAAGCAGCAATCCCTTCGTCGGAAGACAAGTGTACTCGAGAAGCCATGAAAATCAAAGCAGAAAATAGAGAGATTAAAGGAGAGAAGTTAGAAAGCAAAGAAGGTTTCACTGTGATAACCTCCCTTTAAGAACTCAAAAGTTTTTATAATTTCTCTCTTGGAAATCCTACTACGATACGTCTCCCAAGGTATACAAGTAATGATTACGAAAACTGGCGGGGAAGAACCTGCACCGTCAGATTCACTGAACGGTAGGATTCAATGAACTCACCCCAGAAAAAATGGCTGTTGAAATCTCACAAGATCTGTTGCATTAAAAGCGATGTGACAGCTCACGTGCGAACGCCAAATCATGTCTTATGGATTTTTCCAAGTGTTCAGGTCAGGACAGGCTAACACGCCTCATAACCTGATCTTAAACCTGGCAAAATCAGATGGATTTGTCCAAGTGTTCAGGTCATGACAAGCTAACACGCCTCATAACCTGATCTCAAATCTGGCAGAATCAAATAAGAATTTTCCAAGTGTGTAGATCAAGATAAGCTAATACGCTTTGCACCTGATCTCAAACCTGGTAAAATCATATGTATTTGTCCAAGTGTTTAGGTCAGGACAGGCTAACATGCCTCATAACCTGATATCAAATCTGGCAGAATCAAATCAGAATTTTCCAAGTATGCAGATCAGGACAAGCTAATACGCTTTATACCTGATCTCAAACCTGGCAAAATCAAATGGATTTTTCTAAGTGCTCAACTCAAGTCAGGCTTACACGCTTTACACCTGATCTCAAATCTAGGAAAATTACAAAGGAATTTTTTTTCCCTAAGCGTTCAGCTCGGATCGGGCTTACACGCTTAAGACTTCTAAGTACTCAGATCAAATTTGCAAAAGTTAAGGAGCCAATGAAAAAAAAAGAGGAAGCACTTGCAGCTGCGGCCTTCTTCTCCTCCTTTATGTTCTCCTTCAGTTTGACTACAACCTCCTTTTTCGGCCTGGAGGAGTTCTCCGGCTGTTTCAGCCCCTTTTAGGGCATCCTCTAGTTGAAGTTGAACCGATACGAGCTGGGAATATACAGTCGTCTTCTCCAATTAAACTTATTCTGGAAAGATCAGCTTGGAGGGCGTCAGCCCTAGCCATTTCAGTGAAAACCTTTTTTACTTGCTCCCCTCAAAGTTGACTTTGCCAATAACGGCAGTCATAAAAGCACCCTAAAAGGAGAAAAGAACTTAGAAATCAGTAACTAAAGGGGAAGGTGCCAACGTCAAGAGTTACCTCAAGCTGAACATTGATGCAGGATTGGAGGAAGCCTGGTTTCTTCACCAGATCTACTGTTCTTGAAAACTTTGCGGCTAGGTTTTTACAATACGCCTCAATATAGACGTCAGCAAACTTGCCTCCCCAGAGCGTAGGCTGGGAGGTTACTTTCATTTTCCCTTTGCTCTGCCCTATATACAACGCAGGAAGGGCAGGAGCCTCAAACTGAGGCTGCACGAGAGCCAAGGTCTGCAGGTCCTACCCGACACCCTCTTCGGTTGAGGTAGGCGTTGAAGCATCAGCAATTTTGTGGGCTCTCCTCTTGGACAAAGGCAGAGCAGTTTTGGCAGAGGCCGATGCTTCGGGAGCACCCCTCTTTTTACCTCTAGCGGTAGCTCAAATTTGGACAAGAACGTCGTCCATCCGAATTAGCTGAGCACTGATGAGGTTCCCACCAGACAATAGGGTAGCCCGAGTCCTTACTGGCGGCTGGAAGAGTGTGGCCAAAAACCCTTTCGACGCCTTCGACGAAGTCGGACTGCAAAGGGTAGAGCTTGCTGCAAAAGAAAAAGGGGAAAGAATCAAAACAACTCCCTAAGGCAAATAATTCTCGAAATCAAAGAAAAAATGAGAAACCTAAGGGCAATCTTTCTTACGCGGAGTTCCTGCCAGGCGAGGAACATCCCCAACAGAGCCCTGAATAAAGAAAAAATCATTCTTCCATTTCTTATGGGGCGATTCCAAGTCACTAACGACGTGGTGTCCAGGCGCCATATTAACAAAGTATCCAGACCCAGGTTTGTTTCGGACATTCATACCGGTCCTAAGAAACTTCAGGTCTAGATTTATCGAGTTCAAATGGGACAAAACTACAAGGCCTAAAAGGGTTACGCAGCCATTTGGGACAAGTTGGGAAGGGGCTAATCCAAAGAAAGTCAAAAATTCACAAAAAAAAAAGGATGAAGAGGAAGCCTAACCCCTAATTTTAAAACATAGGGGTAAAATGCCGTCTCCCCTTCCTCTAAATCAGTCACGGTCTGCTTAGGAGCAAAAACCCTATATTCTAGATTATCAAGAAATTTGTACGTTTCCTTGAGGAGGTCCAGTTTTCTATTGGTTATAGACGAAGTATTCGAAAGAACATCACGTTTTAGAAGGGGCCTCCCCGCTTGACCCTCTTGTTCAAACTCGTCTACTATTCTAGCACGAGGGGATGAAGTAGACGGTTCCTCAGAACCAGTATGATAAAAAAAGTGACAAAGAAGACATGACAAAAGGAAGGAAAATCTGACCTAGGTCTCCGGATACGCTGAGGAGTCAAACTTGAAAAATCGTCTTTTGACGCTTAGAAGGACACTTCGAAGACGAACAAGGCAACGATCAAGGCAAAAACCCACCTTTTTTAATTCAAAGCCCTAGCCTCGGGAACACCAAGCGGCTCCATTACCTTTCACGTTTCCATAACACGCGCGGGCAGAGCACGTCACATCATTATTTAGGCCCCAATTCGAGGGTCCAGATTGAGACCAGAGGGGGCAGTGGCTTATACGACATCGTTTGGCCCTTCCACCAGAGTATGACATGTGGCAAGGGAGTCGCATGCCAGTCATACAAAGTGCCTTCTATTTTGAACATGTCCACCTAGCCGTTGGGCCTAGAAGACGTGGTCAGTTTCATATCAAAAATACAGGAAGTAGGCAACCTATGATTCAAAGATGTGGGACATGTGGCAAGCTCTACAATATCCCAACCCAACTATGCCTTAACAGAATAGAAGAAGACTGCGCCGAAAAGGCTACAATCAGTTCATATTACTTCTTATTTATATCATATCAACCAAGAGGAGCACAGTCTCTTCCTGACTAAATCAATATCACTTGCTCTTTCTCTCCTTACAACTAACTTAGTCATCGGATGAGGCTCAGGGAATCCAACCCCCTTGAGTCTTTCCCTTTTATTGTGTGCAGGATACAGCTCGGAAGAATCATCATCAGGAGTTTTGCTCTAGCCCGTAATCAGCGTGCCTGAAGCGGACCACATCATCTCTCTAATGTTGGTGCCGTGATATTGTTTTCGTGGGAGCTATGTCATGTTAATTTATTTTAGAGAGAGAGAGAGATCTCACTCTAGATTTCTCCAGAAGGTGGGAGAGTAGAGCATCTACACCCTCTTATTTGTTCCACTGATCTCGCACTTGCGGCGTTCTATATTTTGATGTGTACTCGCTTCCTTCGAAAGATACGTGTTGGTAGTTTATTTATAGAATTGATATTTCCACTCCAAAAGTGAAATAATGCTAATCAAATAACTACTGACACTCCATGCAGTCAATAGACTTCGAGTCTGTGAATAACAATTCTCCTTATTTACTGTATTTATTTTTGGTAAATGATGTGGCAAGATTTTGGTCAGAGAATTTTACCCAAAGTCCTACAAAATCAATAATGATAGGCACACTCCAAAATTTATACAGAAATTCACATAACAATCATGGTCGTTGATTTCGGTGGGGCTTTTGTGGGTCCCATGTGGCTCCCACCCAAATCAACGGCCACGATTGTCCTATGTGGATTTCTGAGTGGATTTCGGAGTGTGCATAGCACTACTCATTCCACAACCAACACATCCTGACCCTTGATTTTGGTGGATCCTGTGTGGGACTCACATGTGATCCACTTTTTATTTTAGTAAAAAGTCCCCTCAATAAAAAATTTCACATTACTAGTTATGTGAAATTTTATAACATAGAAATTTGATTTGATTAAGTTTCGTTGATCAGAGACTTTCAACTAAAATAAAAAAAGGGTAAATTACACTCGCTTCCCCTGATGTATGGCCTATTTACACCGATCTCCCTTATATTTTGAAAAATTACACAGACTTCTCTTGAAGTTTATAGTTAAGTTGCACTCACCTCCCATCCTGTAAGTCAACTGTTAATTGACCAAACAGTATAGTTAAATATATGTTAAACTTTTACCCTTCTTGCTTAAGACTGTTCTAAAAAAGGCTAAAACAAATTTTCACCCTTCTCCCTTTATTTGTGTATATCCCCCATATAATATTTCAATTCTTTCTCTATATGTGTGTACATCTATAAAACACAGCTAGGTGGGCATGCGTAAAACCATAGCTATATGTCAGGATTTATTTAAAACTCATGATTTCACCAAGCCCAAAAATGCAGAAACCGATCTACCAATTCCTGGAGAAATCTAACCCAACAATCCACAGTGTTATTATCCATATCTATAATATATAGACACAACACAATGATATCAGTTTGGAAGAAATTTACACCCACCTTAATTTTACCATTTTAAAACTTACACAATGATACCAGTTTAATACTTTTAGCGACACTTTCTATTTTGGCATTAGTAATTTTTGCTTTGGCATTAGCATTAACCTTTGTTTATATGTGTACATTTTTGCTTGATTTGGGGCTTTAATTTGGGACTGATTGTAGGTGATGATGGGATTTTGGGATGAAGGATAGGTCATGGTGACTTATGATTTTGGGTCAGGTAGGAGAGAGGAAGTGGGCGATCACTACGGAGGAGAGAGATGGGGGTTGGTTTGGTCTGGTCACATGAGGAAACCAAGAATGCAAGGGTTTGTCTAACCCTTAACCCCAAACAATATGGTTTGGGTATGAAATAGACAATGAACTATACAGCAAAGATATCAAGGGCAAAAGAGTAACTTTAAGTAATCCGTTATTACTGTCTACTAACAATTTTTGACAAGGGAGGTAAGTGTAATTTTTTAAAACACAAGGCAGGTCTGTGTAATTAGATCATATCTCAAGAGAGGTGAGTGTAATTTACCCAATAAAAAGAATGAATTCTACTTTAAACTTAAATAATAAAATAAAAGTGACGTTTTACGAATTTTTGCAGATTAAAATACCTACAATTTTTCTCAGTATAATAGTAAGGTTCATTTTTCTCACTAATATTAGAGGATGTTTGGGAATGGTTCAAACATGAACATTTTTTACAAACTTGAGTGTTTGATAAGTGCTAATTTCTTGCATCGAATTTTGTGGTAAGTCTAATAACTCTCTTAAAATTCATTTGTTCTTACAAAAATTGAATAGAAAATGAGACTTGAAATTAACTTAAACCTATTTTAGACTTTCCCAAACAGAACCTTAGAGTTCTTATCGAATGATAATGCTCTATTCTCTTCAAATTTTGACCTTTAGATAAAAAGACAGGTAGGGTAGAGCTCATGGCACTAAATAATGCATAGAAATCCCTTTGTTATAATGGCATAGCGGGTTTTATTTACACCCCTTCGCCCCTTCCCTAGTAGTAGCAGCTCAAAAAATGTATCAAAATCTTTCACAGGTTGTACATCATGGAGCATGATCACTTCCATAGCATGTATCAGATAAAAAGACAGCCCTGAATGTATATCCGTTCTAAATAGCAAAAAAATTGGGTTTAGATGAGTCAACGTTCATACCATCTGAGCAAAAAGTAAGGGCATACGACAATACTCAAAGGGTAGCCATGTGTATCATCTTTCTTAATCTCACTGTGGGACCATTAGAAAAGGAGGCCAAATTCTAAATAATCGACTGTAGACACCCCATTTTGTCAGCTATCAGATTTAGGAGACCCATAGCTTGGTGGTTCACAATGATCGAAAAAGACTCAGAAGGACTCCTGGAAGTTAATTCTATCTCTCGAAATGATCAGAAAGTGGTACAAATGACAAAAATACCCCTGAAAGCCCAAACACTCCCAGATTTGGACCGAAAGTTCTGGAAACATGCTGTGTCCTAAGGAAAGTCATAAAATGAGTTTTTAAGCAAAATCAAACAAAAACGTCAGCTCTTGGGATCTCTCAGAGGTTCCTAGAACTTTCTGAAAATCCTAGGTTTTACCGATTTGACCTAAAAGTGGACTTTGAACCGGAGTTCCGTATCATTTTCAAACATTTTTATGGATACTAGAGGTCAATAGCTTTCCAACAGTATATCGCACATAATTCCTGGATTTAAAACGAATTTATTATGAATTTCTGAAGGTGAAAAAGGCGATCAAATTGACTTTTATCGTGAATACCGCAAAACTTTTCAAAGTTACCTATCTCCGAACTATATTTTATGGAAAGTAGACTTCATTACCTTTCTAACGGTATATCATAAGTGATTCGAGGTGAAAAGTGTATGTTTATAGCGTATTACACGGTCTTTTATGCATACTTTTATCCCCAAGTCCCGAGATTTAGATGCATATCAATGATTAAGTGTTTTCTATGATGTTGAGACTCAAACATGTGTTTTTACACTATTTTACAGGTCATGGAAAGCAAACATTGCATAGAAAGTGATTCTGATGAAGAGAATAGCGGAAGCAGCTGAGAAAAAGCCAATTTTGACAATGAAGACTTCAGATTTGGAAGATTTGCCCAGAGACATGAAATGTAGATCTTTGAGTTACGGTTGCGTGGTCGCAAACGGGAGGTCAATCCGAGGTCTGAGTGAAAAGTTATGGCCATTCTCCCATCGGTGCGCAGAGCTGTCAAAATCAGAGAAGTTCAAGCGATTGAAGAGAGTTCAATCGATCGAACCTCGATCGATCGAACTAAGCTCGATCGATCGAACCTTATTTTCACCCAAAAGTTGCGTAAACTCTGTGGGAACCCTATATATACGTCGTTTTGACGCCAGACGAAAGGAGGACGCTCCAGAACGCAGAAAACAGCAGTTTAGGGTAGTTTTAGGGTTAGATTAGGAGTAGAATAGGTTAGATTGATGTTTTTCTTCCTCTTTTCTATTGTATTACTGAAGATTATTGAAGATTTCAAGTTTATTTCAAGTTATAATCAGATTATATTCAGGTTTTTCCTTTCCTTTATCTCTATTTCATTGTTTATGAGTTTATATGTTATGATTGCCTTGTTTTACTATCTCTGCATTAGATTTATCATGTTTCCGTAGTTTAGACGTTGGAAATATGTGATGAAACATTGATTTCCAGCCTCTGCCATGCAATGTTTAGAAACCTTGGGCTCGATCGATCGAAGGTATTTCGATCGATCGAACCAGGGATAGTCAAGCGATCGAAGGCATTTCGATCGATTGAAGGATGATGCAGTCCGATCGATCGAGAGCGCTTCGATCGATCGAACATGTTAAATCTTGAGATGATTCTTTTAAGTATTCCATGACTTTCTGTTTTAGAAATCTGTCATCAAATTGTCCCAATAAGCTCAGTTTGTCACAACAGTTTTTAGAACTTGAAGCCTTAAGGCCTTTTCTTCAATGACTTTTGAAAACCACTTTGAATGCTAACACCATTTAGAGTGCAAGTAATTACCATTGTTTTAAACCGTCTTCCAAGTATTTTAAATCAACTATGATGATATAGTCCAGGTTATGAAAGGGCTATTGATTCTTTATCTTTAGAAAAATACGGAATACTGAAAAGGGATGTACTCCATAGAGCGTTAATGAATATGCATGGTAGATGGTTAGGATCAATGTGGATTCTCGTATTTCCAACACCTTTAGTTTATTAATTCAATTAGTTATGTTTCTATAGTTTTAGCTTATTATTTAGTTTAATTTAATTAATTAGGATTTGTTAGAACCTCCATTCCTTTATGATATTTTTCTTTCTTTAGGTTATAACTTAGTACATATTCATCCTATTCCTTCCCTGTGGGATCGACCTGGACTTATCCAGTATTACTTGCACGATCACCTACACTTGGGTGTTGCATAAGAGCGCACAACTTTTTAGTCGTGTCAAGTTTTTGGCGCCGTTGCCGGGGAAGGCAACTAGGTTAGGATTTTACTAAGTTTTTCCATTTTTCTTCTTTTACTTCAAAAAAAAAAAATTTCAAAATTCTTTTGTTTAAATATTTTGGGTAAACATGTCTTATCCATATTACCCTCCATACAACACAAATACCATGAATGGGTACACATTAGGTAATGAGAACTATACCCCGAGTTGGCAAGCACCCACATATGATGCACATTATCAACCTGAGTGCTACCAATCACCACAATGGGGAAATAATAGTGTTAGTCTCCCATGTTATCAAACATACCAAGAATCTCCACCTGGAGAGTTCTATCAATCGCAATGGGGATATAACCAAAATGATAGTGTAGGATATAGTAGTAGTTCCCACGATTACCAAATGCACCAAGACTTTCCTTCTGGGGAGTCTTGCACACAAACACAATGGGAAGGGGACTATTACCAACAACAATGGGGTGAAACTTCATATAGTTATAATGAGGAGAATAACCAAGTTGAGGATAATGGTATGTTAGAATTGCTGCTTAGTGAAATGAAAAGGCTAGAGAGTGCAATTGATAAATTAGGAGCTAGATATCAACAAGCATTTGATAGCCAACCTTTAGAAGACTATACCAGTCCTTCAACGCTACAACCTGAATTTCAAGACACTAACAATGGAATGGAATTAGAGGACAATGATGGGTTCATACCGAGTGAGGTTAACAACTCATTTGAGAAAGTGATAACCCAACAAGAACTCCAAAACCAAACCATTGAGCATGAAGTTGTAGAACCATCTTCTCCTCAACATACAATTCCAGACATCAACTCATTCACTGCCTGGATAAAACTGCACAATCTCTTTGTCCAGAGCACCTCAATGGATGACATATATAGTGAGGAGAGTTACAAGGATGAGAATGAGATTTTAAAAGATGACGAGAGTTTAGGTGATTGCACGCAATTAGGAAAGGAAGAGTCCCCTGTTGACTCTACCCCTACCTTTGAAAGTGACCCTAGAGAGGACATAATTGAAAAATCTAAATCTGATTTAGATTCTTGTGATATTCATGAACCCTCACCTCTTTCGACCGAAGAGGTGGTGTCACCAAGTTGCCCATCACCTATCCTTGCTATCAATCAAAGCTCTCGTCCTAAGCTTGAATGTTATGTGTACCCCATTCGTGAACAAACAGAATGTGTTGTGGAAGAGGATGGTAAGGATACTAGCACATGTTCTTCACAAAATTTTAACTTTCAAAATTCTTTGAGAGAAGATTTGGAAAATATTGGGCCCACTTTAGATGATCTTAAAATTCAACAAGAAGCTAGCAATCTTCTAGACTGCTTGACCTTCTTGAGTGATTATGACATTGAGGCCCAAATAGATAGCTTTATCCAAGTCCAGTCCAAAACCATGTGCATAGAACAGAAATTCAATTCCTATGATTATATCTCCATAGATTCTGTTCTAGGACAAGCGGAGGGTGGTGAAGCTTCATTAGAACATCACTTCGACCCTGCCCCTTTTAGTGAACCATGGCCTCCCCCTGTTTTTAGTATTAAAATAGAGGCTGTTATAGGAAATACCAACACCAAAGATCGTTTCTTGCATATAATTCCTAAAAAGTGTGGTATTCCATTTATAACTGTCCCAAAAAAATTTGGAAGCCATAGGTTTTGCATCATCTCCTCTGACCTTGAGCCTGACATTAGTTGGGGGGAGTTGCATTTTTATGAGAATCTCAAAAGTCTTGTCATTGTTAAATTATTTCACTGGGAAGATCCTCAAAAATTTCGGTTGTTACTTTATGATAAGTATCTTGATTAACCGAATTTATTAACTGAGTTGTTATATTATGTTCTCTATTTTTCCTTGTTGCTACTAATGATTTTGCAGGTAACTTGAAAAAAAATTGGATGTTAATGCCTCGAGGTAAAATCTTTCCTTCCCTCGCTTTACTTTACATGTCCATGTGCTTAGTTTAGAACATTGGGGACAATGTTTAGTTTTAGTTGGGGGGAGTGAGTCATTGCATGCCTCGTTTATTTCTTTTTATGGTTTCGCGTCAATATACCTGCTTAGCAACATGACTCAGTAAATTAAAATTGTAAAAAAAATTTAAATTTTTTTTTTTTTTTTTTTAAAGATAATAAAATGGTTCTTGTATTTCTCTCATAGTAAATGTAGTTAGTTATGATGCATTAGTGTTATTTTCTGTATGTTATTAGTATGTGATATACTATGATAGTTTGTTTACTATCTTAGTTATAGTATGTTTTATACTTTTTAATCTTCAAACAACTTTGAGCACATTGTGACAACCTTGTACTTAGCTAAAATGGATTAGTAAGCATAGTTTAAGTGTCTTGAAAGACTGTAGTGGAGACTAATAACCCAAGTGAGCTTTTGAGCCATTCTTTTGTTTTTGAGGGTTTTTATAAAATTACTCTTACTTTTTGAAAAGCGTATTAATTTGTTGAAAGTCTCATTTTTCTTCTTGATTTTGACTGATCACTAGAAGAGAACGTTCAGGATTTACCAACTTTAGAGCTCTTGAATTTACTGAAATGAATAATCCTATTAACTTAGAAGATGATTTAGGCCATCTTTTGACCATATATGGATAATATAGCCTTGGCCTACCTCCATGATATTTCTTTACTTCACCTCTTGAACTTATCATATTCGCCTTGTCTTCACAATCCTAAAGTCTTTACCTAACTCCAAATTAGGAGTTCAAGCCTTAGTTCTTTTATTTGGGTGTGATTGGGATGTGTTGACATGACAAGAAGTTTGGTTGTGTGATTAAGGGAATGTTGGCAAAGAAAAAAAAAAGAAAAAAAAAAGCATGAAAAGAAAAAAATGCCAATGGTTGTTACAAAAGAAAAAAAAAGGAATGAAAAGAAGAGTGTGAGAAAAATCAATAAAAGAAAAGAAGAAGAGAGAGACTGGAGATGTGGGAAGTTTGAAAAGTTATAGTAGACATTCCAATCACATCCTTTGACCCAATTGAATACCAAGAGCCTTTTTCTTCTTAATCTAATACCTCTTTTTCAAAATCCTGATGATTTTAAGTAAATTGGATTTGAAGTTATGGTAATGAGAGAGTTATCCACGGTATCTCGCTCTTCTAGTGAAAAGTATCCTTTCATGAGACTTTGTGCACTAAAATGTCCGTTTTTCTATTTAGATATGAGAAGCATTAGATTCCATTTACAATTACTCTTTACAGCTTCCATATCATTAGTGATAATTATTACACCTAATTCGGAGTGATTTCATCTTGAGAGTGTAATCCCGGTGAGAGTTGAGTCAAAATGAACGTCTTGATAGTATCTTAGGTTATGCGAGCTTTGAAATTGAAGTTTTGTATTTTGGTTATCCATTCACACACACACTTGAAGATTAATAGGTATGGAATATTCTAATGACTTTGAAAGTAGATTAACTGTAATGTGTGTGTTGCATTGCTATGGCTTACTAGAGAGTTTCATGACATTGTTGAGCTTAACTACACTGCTAAATGAGAGGAAAATTTCTTGAAAACATTTAAATGAGAACCATTACCTTAAATATGAATTTTGTGGGTAGATTCCCTGCAAACCCTCACGAGACAACACTCGTCCACTAGGGGGAACCTAGAGGTTTAAAGGCTTGTTGCATATGCTAAATGCAATCGCGATTCCTGCGAAAGTGAGTTAGGATTTTTACTTTATTTTATTTTATTTTCAATTTTTAGAGTTAAATAAACACTGTTGTAGTTCGCTTCATTGCTAGGGACTAGCAACGAGCTAGTTGGGGGGTGTGATTCGAGGTGAAAAGTGTATGTTTATAGCGTATTACACGGTCTTTTATGCATACTTTTATCCCCAAGTCCCTAGATTTAGATGCATATCAATGATTAAGTGTTTTCTATGATGTTGAGACTCAAACATGTGTTTTTACACTATTTTACAGGTCATGGAAAGCAAACATTGCATAGAAAGTGATTCTGGTGAAGAGAATAGCGGAAGCAGATGAGAAAACGCCAATTTTGACAATGAAGACTTCAGATTTGGAAGATTTGCCCAGAGACATGAAATGTAGATCTTTGAGTTACGGTCGCGTGGTCGCAAACGGGAGGTCAATCCGAGGTCCGAGTGAAAAGTTATGGCCATTCTCCCATCGGTGCGCAGAGCTGTCAAAATCAGAGAAGTTCAAGCGATTGAAGAGAGTTCAATCGATCGAACCTTCGATCGATCGAACTAAGCTCGATCGATCGAACCTTATTTTCACCCAAAAGTTGCGTAAACTCTGTGGGAACCCTATATATACGTCGTTTTGACGCCAGACGAAAGGAGGACGCTCCAGAACGCAGAAAACAGCAGTTTAGGGTAGTTTTAGGGTTAGATTAGGAGTAGAATAGGTTAGATTGATGTTTTTCTTCCTCTTTTCTATTGTATTACTGAAGATTATTGAAGATTTCAAGTTTATTTCAAGTTATAATCAGATTATATTCAGGTTTTTCCTTTCCTTTATCTCTATTTCATTGTTTATGAGTTTATATGTTATGATTGCCTTGTTTTACTATCTCTGCATTAGATTTATCATGTTTCCGTAGTTTAGACGTTGGAAATATGTGATGAAACATTGATTTCCAGCCTCTGCCATGCAATGTTTAGAAACCTTGGGCTCGATCGATCGAAGGTATTTCGATCGATCGAACCAGGGATAGTCAAGCGATCGAAGGCATTTCGATCGATTGAAGGATGATGCAGTCCGATCGATCGAGAGCGCTTCGATCGATCGAACATGTTAAATCTTGAGATGATTCTTTTAAGTATTCCATGACTTTCTGTTTTAGAAATCTGTCATCAAATTGTCCCAATAAGCTCAGTTTGTCACAACAGTTTTTAGAACTTGAAGCCTTAAGGCCTTTTCTTCAATGACTTTTGAAAACCACTTTGAATGCTAACACCATTTAGAGTGCAAGTAATTACCATTGTTTTAACCGTCTTCCAAGTATTTTAAATCAACTATGATGATATAGTCCCGGTTATGAAAGGGCTATTGATTCTTTATCTTTAGAAAAATACGGAATACTGAAAAGGGATGTACTCCATAGAGCGTTAATGAATATGCATGGTAGATGGTTAGGATCAATGTGGATTCTCGTATTTCCAACACCTTTAGTTTATTAATTCAATTAGTTATGTTTCTATAGTTTTAGCTTATTATTTAGTTTAATTTAATTAATTAGGATTTGTTAGAACCTCCATTCCTTTATGATATTTTTCTTTCTTTAGGTTATAACTTAGTAGATATTCATCATATTCCTTCCCTGTGGGATCGACCTGGACTTATCCAGTATTACTTGCACGATCACCTACACTTGGGTGTTGCATAAGAGCGCACAACTTTTTAGTCGTGTCAATAAGCTCAATTTGGAGTTCGTATGCATTTTCTGTGAATTTCGGACAAAATAGGGCCTTTTCACGAATACCAGAACCTCTGGGCGCCTAAATACAAATTTGTGGGCATCTGAGGAGCAGTGCCGCGGCGGCACTGGGCCACTGCCGCGGCGGCACATGGCCAGTGCCGCGGCGGCACTCAACCCCCGCAGAGTCCATTTTTGTAATTTATTTTGGGGGTCCAAATTGAATAATTGAAGACCAAAACGATGTAGTTTTATGTTCACAGATGTTTGGGACCAATGGGAGCACTTTCTAAATCCCAAAATCACCCCAAATTGGCCTATATAAACCCCCCTTAGCTCTTCATTTTAGGGGGGCCAAGTGCAAAGCTTGAGAAAGTTGTAAAGAGAAAGAGAGATAGAGATAGGTTTAGAAGAGAGAGAAAGGGAGCTTCTCCCACTGATTTTCCATAAGAAAGTGAGTTTTAATTTTGTTTTCTTCCATCACTTCTCTTATACTTCACATTCAAATACCCCCCAATCACCACTCTTGAGCATTCTTGAGTTAGGAAGCTACTTCCATGTCTACATGTCAATATCTATGAGTGAAGCACCAAGCTACAAGTCCAAAATCACATTGATTATCATCTATTGATTGCTATTTACTTGCTTGTTTATATATATGTTCATCTCTTCTTCCCCCATTTCTTCTTGATTTTTCTTTGATTAATTACTAGTTCATCATCATCTAAGTGATAACATGAAGTTTGAGGTGAGTGAATCCTTATGGATAGTAGCTCTTGACCTCATAAACATGTTTGATAGATGATGATTCCAACTTCAATACTTCCAAAGTATTCTTGAAGTTATGCTCAAATGGAAACAATGCTCTCCAACAATCTTGGAGGTTCTTGATATGAGTTCAATATTGATATTTCAAGTGATCATAACTTGCATTTAAATGCTGAAAATATACTCTTAAAACCTCTATTTCAAAACCCCTCATAAACCCCTCTTTTTGATTTCAAGAAATAAAACCCTTGTTTTCTCAAGAAATCTTCAAAACAGTGAATGATCTGAGTTCAAAGATTTCTCTAGAACTCAATACTCAATGTATGGATGCAAGACCACTTGAAAAGTTTTCCTAACTCATAATAGAACACCCACGATTTTTGGCTTGGCTTGAAAACACTTGGAAGGATTCCATTTTGGTCCAAACATTCCTTCCAGATATTCTGCCTTTACTATCACAGCAGCTTGTTTGACTTTCAACTTGTTTTTACAGAAAACGTTTCCAACCAGAGTGGTACCAACTCATTTTTCTCTTGAACTTCAGTGTCTTAGGGAACTTTCTGTATAATATGGGCCTCTAGATGTTTTGTTTGCATTTTCTACGATTTTTTGACATTTCAGTCGACAGTACGAACTCTGTTTCTGAGTAGCCTCTATTGTTTATATGATTTCTCTCAATATGTAATAGTTATTGAGGTTTGGCTTTTTGGTATTTGTTCTAGACACAATAAGGATGATCTCCATAAAAAATCATGCATTGAAACATTTCTAACTTTACTTTTCAATTTTCACAAGATCAAGTCACTGTTCTGTCCACTATTCATAGCAAGTATACATTTACTTCCATCCTTTGATTTGATGCTTATATGTACTTCAAATTAGTTCATATCCTAGGAAGTGGTCCATACCATATTTGTACATATCCCATGATGATTTTCCCTATGCATTCATTCATCTTCTAGACTTCTAAGTCACTTTAGAAAACTCATGTGCACAAACACACTACAACCTTGGCACATTCTAAGGCCATGCATTGCATCCATGCAAGATTTGGGGTTTTTTTTGTGACTCCTAATCTAAGAGGATTGTAAGGAATGAATTCGATCACACGTTCATGCTTCCCTCGATCTAATCTTCTTTTCTCATCCGTCCTGGGGATTGAGAGGTCTTCTTTCCTCAAAGATTAACATGCATCATTCTAGCTTGCTAAGCATATTTTTTTGATCTCTTTGTTTATCTGTTTCAAGAACAATTCATGTCCCCTTTAGATTAGGAAAACTTGATTACTTGATACATGATTAGACGATTTTTCCTAGGTTTGTTTGTGTGATCTTTCATCTTTGCATTGTGTGATATTTGACTTAGATCTTATGAATGACATCTTATCTTATGATCTTCCATTTTAAAATTCTTGTGTGATGTAATATATTATCATAGTATTAATTGTCGAACCATACATAGTATCAGATGATTATTCGGATGCTGATTGAGGCCCGTCGAGAGACGGGGCGAGTTGAGGGTGTTTTAGTCGTGACAAAGGCTCCTTCCTCTCTCGTACCAAAACCCCGAGCCAAGTTCTTTGGTTATGAAAGGCCGGTGCCCTTTATCCGTTTGGGTGAGTCAAAATTAGGTTTCTTGGTTCCTTAAAGACCAAGTGGCGACTCTGTATCTGTTTTCAACAGACCTTCCTTTTTTCTTCTTGTTTTCTTCAAATCAATTTCAAACCAACTGAAAGAGTGGACAATCGATTCCGCGTGTCCACAATCTGGCGGCTCCATTGGGGATTTTTTATTTTTTAAAACAAAATAATATAGAGGTTTGACTCATAAGAAGCATCATTAAAATCATCTTTTCACTGTGTCTGGTTCACTGCATTGCACTCCTGCATTTCCCCTTTCGATTGTGTTTGAAACGCGGCGCTGACATTGTTCAGATCTTCTTGTGCCAGGGCATAAGTCACCGTTGATATTGTACCTTCAAAGGTATATCAAAAAGAGTAAACACTTCTGTACTATCTCTCTGACGGTATATTGGAACTCTCGTCAATGGACCCTCTTTGACTAAACCCAGCCTTTACATATAGATTCCTATAAAACCTTTCATAGGACTGTTCATTTATCTTTTCGGATAGGACAATGTGACATAACTGCTGTATGCCCTGACGGGATTACCTGTGCGATTTAGACACTTATGTGGTATAGAACAGAACCTCTTTCTTATGATTCCTAAGGCAATCACTCACATGTGATTACATTGAGTTGACCTGCCTAGGCACCATGACAAGGATGCCTGCTCCATGTTTACAAAGATATACACCGCAAACCTTGTTTGTTGGTCCTAAGACATAAGAGTATGAAGACTTGCTAGACAATATAATCACCATCATCACCTGTTCCCGTCATATATCCCTATTTCTTCCAGAAACTCTGCCTAACTCATTAGGATATCCCTGTTTCTCCTAGAAACTCTGTCAGAATCACCCAGATTTCCTAGAAATCCCTATTTCTCCCCAAATTATCCAGAAATCTCAGTTTCTTTTAGAAACTCCGATATACTTGTGTCCCCCAGATACTCTGTCTGAATTACCCAGATATTCCTACTTCCCCCAAAAACCCTGTTCGAACTCCCCAGGTATCTTTGTTTTACCCAAAATTCCAGAAAACCCATGTTTCTCCTGAACCTCTACCCAAGCTTCCCAAAAATTCCCATTTCCCAGGAACTCACCCAAATATACATGTTTTCCCAGAAGCTCTGCCCAAATCTCCCAAATTTCCCGAAAATCCCAGCAACTCCATCCAAACTTCCCAGAAATGCCTAGATGTACCAATATCTCCCAGAAATTCTGATTTCCCAGTTTCTCCCAGAAGCTCTATCCAATCCGCCTAGATTTCCCAGAAATCCCTATTTACCCCAGAACGTTGGAATCCATGCTTTTCCCAGAAACCTTTCCCAATTTACCTTGTTTCTCCCAGAAACCCTGATTTCCCAGTTCTTCCTAGAAACTCTATCCCACTCACCCAGAAATACTTGCTTCTTTGAAAAACTTTGTCCAAATCGCCTAGATTTCCAGGAAATCCCTATTTCTTAAAAACACTGCCAAAATTCACCCAGATTTTTCAAAAATCTCTACTTATAAAAATTCCCAGATTCTCATTCCTCAAATAACAAACCTGTCTCCCTTACCCTCCCCATGACGGCGATCATCCTGGAAAGAAAAGTTAGCACACTCTGTATGGTTAGGACCTTACTTGCTTAACTGCTATATGTTAGAAGTATGGGAATCATATAGATTAGGGCTTGCATCCTCATGCTTGTCTCATATGCATACACAATTTATGTGTTAGTCTCTACACATCTAGCGCATACATGTCATCATCCCCACTCATCTCAATCGTTGTTTAGAAGTCGTATACATACTGCAACTGTCATTGTTTCGCATCGATGAATTCTTCAAAATTCTGATCATCTCTCCCCACTAGGAGTCCATAAGAAGTATTTCAAGCCTCTAATAATTTGGGCTTTTACTTTTATTTGCAGAAAATCCTAGCCTCGGGTAAGGACACTTTTATACCTCCCCGAATTCACTATCTTAATCATAGGCTAGACCATCATCGATCAACTAATGGCCTACAAAGCTCTGGAAGAGAAAGTGAACAAGCTACAAACCACTGTTGAGCAGTTAAGTTTAAGGGTTAGTCGATTTGAGAAGATGGCACAAAGCATTGGCAAAGATCTGTTTGAAATGGGAACCAAAATAGAGGATGCCATCAGAGAAGAAAAGTTCAAGAAGGATGAACCCCAACACCAGTCCAAGAGGCCTAAATACTCTCGACACTCCCTGTATGTCAACGCCCTATGTAGCCAACCCATGGTATACCCTCATCGGCCATACCAATCCTCCAACCAAACCACTAGCTGCCCTTACCAGAAAAAGTAACCCCATACCTTTACCAAACTAGAAATCTCCCTTTCCTCAGCCCTAGAGCGCCTGCTCAAGAAAGGCCATCTCCAACTACTTCAACCTTGGGAGGCCCTACCAGCACCAAACTGTGATATGTCCAAGCACTGTGCCTACCACCAAACCTATGGCCATAATACCAATGATTACATGCGCCTCCGCCACGATATCCAGGATCTCATCGACCAAAACATCATTGAGCCACCTCCCATCCAATCCCATATCACCCAAAACGTCAGCTTCATCGAACCTAAAGCCCCTGGCTTACCTATTCGAGTGATCCCTTTTGCTGATGCTAGTGAATGATGAACTTGTGCAAGTGAAGTGATGGTGTTTGGGACTTTTTCCAGCAAAACAAATAAGGATGCTCTTTCGAAAAAAAAAAATAAGCGAGTCACCGTGATACTCCACTTGAGACCAGGTCGAGTCTGGTTGAGTCTGTCGTATGTTTTGAGTCTATTTCAAGTTTAGTCTTGTGGTCGAGTCTGTCTGTCATCGAGTTGTTAATGAGTCTGTAATCCTTCTCTATTGATGGAATGAAATCTCATTTTGCTTAATCTGATGTGCCTATTCATAAATGTATGAATCACTAAACTGAAGTGTCACTTTTTAAACTGCTGACACGACTAAAAAGTTGTGCGCTCGTTTATAACACCCAAGTGTAGGTGATCGTGCAAGTAATATAGTACTGGAAGTCCAGGTCGATCTCAGAGGGAAGGAATAGGAAGAATATATATTAAGTTACAACCTAAAGAAAAGAAAATATCAATATACGGGTGGAGGTTCTAACGAATCCTAATTAATTAAATTAAACTAAATAACAAATTAAAGCATAAAGAAACATAACTAATTAAACAAATAAACTAAAGGTGTTGGAAACACGTGAATCCACATTGATCCTAACCATCTACCATGCATACTCATTAACGTTCTATGGAGTTCATTCCTCTTCAGCATTCTGTATTTTTCTAAAGATAAAGAATCAATAGCCCTTTCATGACCGGGACTATATCATCACAAGTGATTTAAAATACTTAGAAGACGGTTTAAAACAATGGTTATTACTTGCACTCTAAATGATGTTAGCATTCAAAGTGGTTTTCAAAAGTCATTGAAGAAAATAGCCTTAAGGCTTCAAGTTCTAAAAATTGTTGAGACAAACTGAGCTTATAGGGACAATTTGATGACAAATTTCTAAAACAGAAAGTCATGGAATATTTAAAAGAATCATCTCAGGAATTAGCAAGTTTGATCGATCGAAGCGCTCTCAATCGATCGGACTGCCTCATCCTTCAATCGATCGAAATGTCTTCGATCGCTTGACTATGGCTCTGGTTCGATCAATCAATATACCTTCGATCGATCGAGCCGAGGTTTTCTATATCATACATGGCAGAGGCTAGAAATCAATGCTTCATCACATATTTCCAATGTCTAAACTACAGAAACATGAATAAATTAATACGGAAACAGTAACTTAAAGTAGTCATAGCATATAAACTAATAACAATCAAATAACAAGGATTGAAAAAAAAAAACCTGGATATAATCTGAAATAAACTCGAAATAAACATGTAATCCACTTGAATCTTCAATAATCTTCAATATATTAATGAAAAAGAGGAAGAAAAAGATGAATCTAGCCTAATCTAACCCTAAAACTACCCTAAACTGCTGTTTTCTGCGTTCTGGAGCGTCCTCCTCTCGTCTGGTGTCAAAATGACTTATATATAGGGTTCCCGCATACTGTACGCAACTTTTGGTTGAATATGAAGTTCAATCGATCGAGCTTAGTTCGATCAATTGAATTCTCCTCAATCGATTGAACTCTCTGATTTTGACAGCTCTGCGCACCAATGGGAGAATGGCCATAACTTCATACTCGGACCTCGGATTGACCTCCCGTTTGTGGCCACGCGACTGTAACTCAAAGATCTGCATTTCATATCTCTGGGAAAATATTCTAAATCTGAAGTATTCATTGTCAAAATTGGCATTTTCTCAGCTGCTTCCGTTATTCTCTTCACCAGAATCACTTTTCTTTAGCTCCACTTCATTGAATTACATTCTAATACCTATAAAACAACGCATAAACATATGTTTTAGCATTAACACAATAAAAAGAACATTGCTATTAGAATACACCTAAATGTAGGGACTTTGGGGATAAAAGGATGCATAAAGAACCATGTAATACGCTATGAACATGCACTTTTCAACTCGAATCAACTACCATGGATATTACTCTGCTAATAATTTTTTGCAACAAATCAAAAAAGAATCCTGAAAGGTCAAAGTCGATTTCACGTTGACACCAATGAAGAGCTGAGAATTGAATAGTCTTACTTTAAGAATTTAAAGATGCTCTTGCCTCAATCTTGAAAAGACATGCTTGAAACTGACTTGGGGCTTGCCCAACACCCGTTTTCCACCATTTCAAAGCCTTAAGCCCAATCCAATGGGGAGCCATACAATCTGTCTGTTAAAAGCAGTGCAAACTTAGTCCTTGATGGTAGCCAACACTTTCAATGAGTTTCTTCTCCCCTTTCAAAAAAAAAAGTAAAAAAAAAAAGAAAGAAAAAGAAAGAAAAGAAAAGCTCGCTAGGTTGAAAACCCGAAAGGGCACCTAGGCAAAAGTTAGAGCTGAAAAGGTATTGATTTCCAAGATCTGACCTTAGTCAATCAAAATGATGGTGAAAATGAAAGAAAAAAAATTTTGGTGATACAGAGAATTGTACACTTCAAGGTACATCATGAGAACATGCCTAGATCACATTTCAAAAGGCTCGGAACGACCACGTATAAATTCCGAGAACTGACATGCACATTCTAGAATTCTGAGATTGTGATCAAAAAATCTCATAAGAATCAACTACATGAAAAGTAAAATTGACTGGCTAGGCGAAAGTGAAAAGGATCAATCCTCAAAATAAAAAGAAAAGAAAAAAAAAAGAAAGGGAGACCGAAACTAAATCTTCTCATTCAAGGCTACCACAAGTGAGCTAAGTTTGAACTTCTTTGATGATTGGTTTGAAAAATCCTCAACCAATTTCTTTCAAAGCCTTGCCTTGAACTACGCTCGACCTGATTCCTACTCGGGGATACATAGGAAGCCGCATCGGTTCGGTTGACACTACCATAATCAACCCCTCTTCTTTCAAGCCTCGCCTTGAACTAAGCTCGACCTGATTTCCACTCAGGGATACGTAGGCAACCGCATCGGTTCGGTCGGCACCATCATAATAAACCCTCATTCTTTCAAGACTTTGGCCCGAACTACGTTGGACCTGATCCCCGCTCGGGGGTACGTAGGCAGACTTTTAAAAAGAAAAGAAGGATGGCTCACTAGGTCGAAAATCTAAAAGGACGCCTAGGCAAAAATTAGAGCTAAATCTAGAGTGAGCAACAACAAAAGAGAGAAAATAGCTCGCTAGGTAACTTCACCAGTGCCTAGGAAAAAGTTATGAGCATATGAGAGATTAAAGTCACCGCCCTTGCCTTAAGCCAGAAATTACCTTCCATACTAGGGGCAAACTTCGGCTACCCACATCGTTTACCTGAATTTTACTATCTACGCTTCATACAAGGGAGAAACTTCAGTCACCTACCTCGTTTGCCCAGAACCTCCAATAAACCATCATCCAAACTAGGGGCAAACTTCGGTCACCCACCTCATTTGCCTATGAATTCCACTTCTTACACCTCAAACTAGGGGCAAACTCTGTTTGCCTAACGCAATCCCTTCACACCAAGGGCAAGTTTTCAAGTCACCAAGTTGTTTTGAAATTTTTTGAAATAGAGTATCTTTTGTTCTATAAGCTAAGGCACTAATTCTAAGCACATCTTGGGAGAATCAAAGGATTGATTAGATCAATAGGGAGGAACTTTTAAAAATTAGATTTATCAGCAAAGTGCTATCATATTAAGATGAGAAGTGAATATAAAAGATGAGCGGTACATCATTTATGACAAAGGCACATTGGATCATGGAAATTTGAGAAATTCATGTCTAGGTTAATCCTTCTTTGTTTGAGTCAGTAGTAATCTAATCAAAAGTGTGTCAGAGATCGAGGTCTCATGCAAACTAACCCAACTTTTCTCGTCATCGTCATTCTTGTTAAGTCCATTTGTCCTGATGGTCTCAAATGTGTGGGTTTAAGGTGATTCCCAATTATTAAAAAAATGTTGATACAAGCAGAAGTACCAAACATAATTACTGCACCAATCAAGGTCGCAACATAAGAAGTGTCCCAAGTATGAGTAGCATAAACTTGTAAGTGGTTGCAAACTACAACCGATAGTTATTTCTCAAGGCGGCTGACCGGAGGGAATATCCCCAACACCTATTGCTGATCCAATCAGAGTCTAGATGTGTTATATTGATGAGATGTATTATTGAGGTATTTTAGGGCTCAGAGTCCAGGTTTGCTGATGAGATGTTTTTGTGAGGGTGTCTTAGAGCCCAGAGATTAGAGGAGCATCGAGGAACACCAGGAGAGTTGAGAAGCATTGTTGGAGCATCGAGGAATATCAAGAGAGTTGAGAAGCATCGTTGAAAAGTAGAGTAACATCGAGGAACATCAGAAGTGTTGAGGAGTATTGTCGAAGAGGAGCATCAGATGTGTTGAGGAGCATCGTTGAAGAGTTGAGGAGCATCAGGTGTGTTGAGGTGCATCGTTGAAGGAGCATCAGATGTGTTGAGGAGCATCAGAAGAGTTGAAAAGCATCATTGAAAAGTCGAGGAGCATTGTTAAGATTCGATCAACCGCGAGAGATTCAGATATGGGTCCTGGTTCTCGATCAAAAGGTTTGATCAACTGTGAGAGATTCAGAGATGGGTCCTGGTTCTCGGTCACAAGATTTGATCAACCGTGAGAGATTCAGAGATGGGATCTTGGTTCTAGGTCAAGAATTGAAAGAGAGATTCTCAGAGAGTCCAGAGAAGAATCAGCTCTCGAAGGTCCTAACCGGCTCTTTTGGATTGGGCGTTGCAAAATTTGATCAACCACGAGAGATTCAGAGATGGGTCCTGGTGTGGATATCGCATTTTTCTTACCCACAGCTTTTTTTTAAAAAAAAATTTCAACTTCAAATTCAAAACAAATGAGTCGCCACTTAATTTTTAAAAGGAAAAATTAAGAAACCATTTTGAAAGGAAACTGATCGTTTGCGAAACCAAAGATTAACTAGGTCCGGGGATTATGGAATGAGAGAGGAAGGAGCCCATCAGACTAAAACACCATCTCTCATCCTATCTTGTGATAGGCCTCTACTCAACATCGTTTTAATCAAATTTATTAATCTAAGCATGCCCTCAACTGATACATATATACATATACATCACAAAAGCATGTCCAAAGGGTGTAAAATTGCTAATGACAAAATATCATTCATAAACCACATATTTCAAGTGGCAAGCAATATGATATGCAATAAGGAACAAGAGGACTTACCCGGGATCCAGTAGCGATATTAAACGTGCAATGCATACAAATAAAAGAAAATCCTAATAAAGTCTCTAATCACATATACATATAAGGCAAGCTCCTAATTCTAAGGTGTCGCGCATGAGATTGAAAAGTCAATAAAATCAAGAAATGAAATAAACTAAAAAGGGAGATGAGAAGTTGTACCTCAAATGCGCTACAAAACAAAGGTTAGTACACATGCCTTAGACAAGATATAATATCAAAGGGTAATTAATCCTAAATCATGTTCAATTTGATTCAACTAAGACAAGAGATAAGTCCTACTTATGAATATTATCATGTATCAATGAATGCACGAATATGAACAAGCATGAGGTATGAATTTATTCACTAATTTGTATCCCTAAGCCTCTGGGTTTAATCTAAATTATCATTATTCAAAACATGGTTTGAGTCCTAAGACATTTAAGAGACCATTTGAGTTGAAATAAATAAGATTAGACAAAATAGCAGCAGTTTTTATGAATTACAGAGAGCAGACCAGATGTTCAAAAATAGAAATAAACTACTCCCAATGGTTGGATCTTAATTCTTTTTGGATATGTTATGCCTCTGTGAGTCTAGTTTCTAACCCAGAAAGAAAATCAAGGTTTGAACGGTTAGATCTCCGGGAATGTGGAAAGCACTAGGCATCACTCAGCATTTTACAACTCTCTGTCCAGAGATCTTGTATGATTTTTTAAAAATAGCAAACAAATCCGAATTGCTTCATTCGTTTTAGGGAACCTTCATAACACATTAAGGTCCTTATAAACAATTATTAGAGGTCATGAAAACTTGGTTAGAGCTCTGATCTATCAATTTTAAAACCGGTTTGCTGTTCTGAAACTATTCTGAAATTCTGGACAGATTGTGGTTGTCTCACAAAACCCATGATCAAACCCTTCTAAATATAAAACCACCTCAAAAGAAAAATTACAGTGGTAAAACGATTTGTTATTGACACTTTCCTGTTGGTTTCACTTGATTTCAACGGTTAGATCTCGAACTAAAAATCTTTGATCGAAAACAGTTTGTGAATCCACTGTTTTCATTTTGCTAGTTCAACTTTGTTGGTTAACCTCAACTAATAACACATGAAGTTGGGATTAAACCAAACTACTTTTTCTACTATTTGATGGTCCTTGGAGAGTAAAAACACTTTATACTTGTGGATTTTGATGAAGTATGAAATGAACTTCTCAAAATTCCAAACAATGGACTCAAACTTTATAGACCAAAGCTTGAATTCAACTTATTACTCCTACCATTTGATGATCATGGGAGATAAAGACATGACTAATACTCCTAAGTTTCAAAAGGAATAAGGGAATGACTTCATTAGATACTAAGTTGGGAGGATCCAAGTCATGAGCATGGACTTGGATCCACCTATATGAAACAAAGTGATGATCAAATTTTGACTCTCATGTAGAGTATAAGCTTTACATGAGGTTCAAAGGATCATACTCAAGAGATCAAGAGAGATATTGAAGATCTCCAAGATTCTCAAGAGAAGAACATATACAAAAAAAAAACAAGGAAGAATTAGAAATAGAGACTCCTAAGCTTGCTTGACAAACAAAAATAACAAGAGATTTTAGGATTAGAAGTTCAAAAAGAAAAAAGAGTAAACAAACAATCTATGGCATAGGGGATCACCTCCAAATTATCCTCAAAGTTCTCTTTTCTTTGAAGATCTTCCAAACTCTTCTTCTTAATTCTCTAAACTCTCTTCTCTTTTCTCTCCAAAATATGTTGATGTAGTGGTATTATTTCTCTTATATTATCTCTCCTTCTTCCCCTCATCCAAGGAAGATCCCTTCTCTTTTATAGGCAAAATTATCAGGTATTTTTGGTGAATTTCGGAGCAAAAAACAGGTGTAATTCTCTCATTTGGTGGTACAATGTGTACTTTCTGAAATTAGGCAGACTGCTGCCCAGCGCGGCAGTCCAGAAACTGTCGCGGCAGTCCGTGAATGCCGCGGCGGCAGTTCATGACTGCCGTCGCGGCACTACGCGACTGCCGCGCGGCATTCATCAAATGCCGCGGAAATTAATGGATTGCCGCGTTTTTGTCAGTCTTACTTTATCAGTTTTTTGTTCTTATTCGCATACGCATACGTATTGCTCTGCAAAATACAGACTTTAAAAGTGAACGGCAGTCAGAAATTGTTGGCAGCACTTGGTGAATGTCGGCCCGGCACTCTATGACTGCCGTGCGGCACTCAGTGAGTGCCGCGGCAGTCCGCCGTGTGCCGTTTTTAGCTAAGATTCCCTCTTTTAGATTTTCTTTTTCCCAAAGCAAATGATTTTTGAGGATTTTTTCTGAAAATTGTGTTTTATACCTGAATTCTCTTAAATACCTGGTATTTTCCTCTTTTCTGTGAAATTTCACTACGTTTAGAGAACTTTCTGAAGAGCTTGGAATACTTCGAATCTTCCAGTCCTTGTCATCATCGGATACGGAGGCGACACTCTCCTCAATTCGACGGTTGGTCAAAATTGGGGTGTCTACAGTTTGCCCCTCTTTGACAGAGCTTGTGGGGCAACGCATCCCATAAGTGAATGTCAAAGCCTGTGTGAAGACAAGCCTTTGACCAGACTGTCGAATTTAGGTAAAAACAAAATGCGTTGCAAAAAATTGGCTGCACGAACGGTTCATGCTGGTCGTGCTCATCGGTGAGCTGCCTACGTATCCCCTCAGGAATCAGACCAAGACGTAGTTCAGGCAGGAGCTAAACATACACAAACGCAAGTGATCATACGGATGAATGTACCTATCTTATCGTGATGCAAGTGCCATGCAATGGTGTTTTCCGAATTGACCTGGTGTGGATATCGCAGGTTGACTTACCCACAGCTTTTCAAAATCAATTTCTAAAACAAAATGAGTCGCCACTTAATTTTTTTTTAAAAGGAAAATTAAGAAACCATTTTAAAAGCAAACTGATCTTTTTGCGAAACCAAAGATTAACTAGGTCCGGGGATTATGGAATGAGAGAGGAAGGAGCCCGTCGGACTAAAACACCCTCTCTCATCCTATCTTGCGATAGGCCTCTATTCAACATCCTTTTAATTAAATTTATTAATCTAAGCATGCCTTCAACTAATAAATATATACATATACATCACAAAAGCATGTCCAAAGGGTGTAAAATTGCAATTGACAAAATATCATTCAAAAGCCACATAATTCAGGTAGCAAGCGATATGATATGCAATAGAGAACAAGTGAACTTACCCGGGATCCAGCAGCGATAATAAACGTGCAATGCATGCGAACAAAAGAAAATCCTAAAAAGAGTCTCTAATCACATATACACATAAGGCAAAACCTAATTCTAGGGTGTCGCGCATTGAGGTCAAAAATCAAATAAAATCAAGAAATTTAATAAACTAGAGAGGGATCGAGAAATCGTACCTTAATAGCGCTACAAAACAAAGGGTTAGTCCACATGATATGCAAAATACGATGTTAGAAATAACAATCCTAAATTTCTAGCTTACATCTATCTAATGTAATTAAATCCAAAGCAAATAAGTCTTAATTATAAGTGTCAAACCATATGGATGAATATGTACATGGACAAGGATAAACTATGAAATACTCTTAAACTTTGAATTCAAGCTCAACTAATCATTATTAAAGCATGGTTTAAGCCCTAGATCATAAAAAAGTCATTTAGATCCTTATTTACAAAATAAGTCAAATGTGTCATAAAAACTCTGAAAATTGCAGAGAGCAGACCAGAACTTAAAAGAAATAAAAAACACGTCTCTTATGGTTTGATGTTGATGAATTTTGGACACAGAATGCCTTTGTGAGTCTAGTTTCCAAATCAAAAAGAAAATCAAGGTTTCAACGGTTAGATCTCCGAGAATATGGAAAACACTAGACATCACTCAGCATCTTACAATCTCCTGTCCAGAATTCTTGCACGATTTATTAAAAATAGTAAAAAAATCAGAATTGCTTTGTTCTTTTTAGGGTGACTTCCTAACACATCAATCTACTTGGAAAAAATTATTTTGGGTCATATAAACTTTGTTAGAACTCTGATTTAATTATTTCAAAAGAGTGTTGCTGTTCTGAAACTATTCTGAAATTCTGGACAGATTATTGTTGCTTCACAAAACCCATGATCAAACCATTCTAAACATGAAACCACCTCAAAACAAAAATTACAGTGGTAGAACAATGTGTTATTGACACTTTCCCGTTGGTTTCACTTAGTTTCAACGGTTAGATTTTGAACTAAAAATCTTTGATCAAAAACAGTTTGTGGATTCACTGTTTTTATTTTGCTAGTTCAACTTTTATTTGGTAACTCCAACTATTAAACTATGAAGTTGAGTTGAACCAAACCATTTCTCCTACCATTTGATGGTCATGGGAGACTACAAACCTTTATTCTTCATAGATTTCAAATGAAATATGGATAGACTTCATGAAATCTATAAGATAGGGAAATCTAAACCATGGAGAGGGGTTTAGACTTCAAAACTACATTCTCCTACCATTTAATGGTCATTAGAGAGGGGGGACATGACCATGACTCATGAGTCTTAAAGGAATATTGAAAGGATTCCTCAAGACACCAAGTTTAGGAGACCCAAATCATGAGTGTGGACTTGGATCCTCTTATGAAGTATTGATTAAACTTAGACTCCTATGTGAAGCACAAGCCTACATAGGATTCAAAAGATCATACTCTAGAGGCCAAAAGAGATATTGAAGATCTCCAAGACCTTCAAGAGAAGAAAGTAAACAAGAAAATGGAAGAAAGTAACATGGAAACAAAAGAAACTCCTAAGTTTACTTGATAAACAAAGAAAAATAATGAAAGATTTTAAGACTAGAGATGGGAAGAAAGGATAAGCTAATAATCTATGGTTAGAGGATCACCTCCAAATTATCCTCAAAGTTTTCTTTTCTTTGAAGATCTTCCAAGCTCTTCTCTCTAATTCTCTAAACACTCTCTTTTTTTAAAAAAAATGTGGGTGAAATGGAAGTATGTGCTCTCTCTCCCAATATGTCTCTTGGTGTTCTTCTTGGTCTCCTCTTTTGGGAAGATCCCTTCTCTTTTATAAGCAAAATTACCAGGTATTTTTGGTGAATTTCGGAGTAAAAAACAGGTGTAATTCCCTCATTAGTTGGTACAATGTGTACTTTCTGAAATTATGCAGACTGCTGTCCAGCGCGGCAGTCCAGACACTGACGCGGCAGTCCGTGACTACCGCTGCGGCATTCATCAAATGCCGTTGCGGCACTTCATGACTGCCGCGCGGCATTCACCAAATGCCGCGGCAATTAATGGATTGCCGCAACTTTGTCAGTCTTACTTTATCAGTTTTTGTTCTTATTTGCATGCGCATACGTATTGCTCTGCAAAATACAGACTTTGGAAGCGAACGGCAGTCAGAAACCTGCGGCGGCACTTGACAAGTGCCGGCACGGCACTCTGTGACTGCCGTGCGGCAGTCACCGAGTGCCGCAGAAGCCTGCCGTGTGCCGGTTTTGACTAAAATTCCCCTTTTAGGTCTTTTCTCTTTTTGAAACAAATTATTTTTGAATATCTTTTCCAAAAGTTGTGTTTTATACCTGAATTCTCCTGAATACCTGGTATTTCCGTCTTTCTGTGAAATTTTATCGCGTTTTGGAGAATTTTCTGAAGAGCTTGGAATACTTCGAATTTCTCGGTCATTGTCATCATTGGACGTGGAGGTGACGCTCTCCTAAATTCGACGGCCGGTCAAAATTGGGGTGTCTACAGTTTGCCCCTCTTTGACAGAGCTTGTGGAGCAACGCGTCCCATAAGTGAATGTCAAAGCCTGTGTGAAGACAAGCCTTTGACCTGACTGTCGAATTTAGGCGAAAACAAAAATGCGTTGCAAAACGGGCGTGCAGCGGAATCCTAATTGGTCGGGCTCCCTGACGAGCTGCCTACGTATCCCTGTCAGGAATCAGACCAAAGCGTAGTTCAGGCATGGGTTGATCATTCACAGACGCAAATAGTCACACGGATGGATGCACCTATCCTGTCGTGATGCACGTGCTATGCAATGGTGTTGTCTGAGTTAACCTAGTTATGTAAATGTCATGCTTATCACATTTTCCTTATGTATGACGCGCATTTCGTGGCGTGTTAGTCAGGGAAGATTATCTATTGAGAATCTGTCACAGGAGTCATAAGAGTGCTTTTGATTTGATCACGAGGGTTAATCGCAAGTCCGTTGCGAAAACCGGGAATATAAATCCGTTATATTCTCCAAAAGAGGGTTAATCGCAAGTCCGTTGCGAAAACCGGGAATATAAATCCGTTATATTCTCCAAAAGAGGGGTAATCGCAAGTCCGTTGCGAAAACCGAGAATATAAATCCGTTATATTCTCCAAAAGAGGGGTAATCGCAAGTCCGTTGCGAAAACCGGGAATATAAATCCGTTATATTCTCCAAAAGAGGGGTAATCGCAAGTCCGTTGCAAAAATCGGGAATATAAATCCGTTACATTCTCCAAAAGAGGGGTAATCGCAAGTTCGTTGCGAAAACCGGGAATATAAATCCGTTATATTCTCCAAAAGAGGGGTAATCGCAAGTCCGTTGCGAAAACCGGGAATATAAATCCGTTATATTCTCCAAAAGAGGGGTAATCGCAAGTCCGTTGCGAAAACCGGGAATATAAATCCGTTATATTCTCCAAACGAGGGTTAATCGCAAGTCCGTTGCGAAAACCGGGAATATAAATCCGTTATATTCTCCAAAAGAGGGGTAATCGCAAGTCCGTTGCGAAAACCGGGAATATAAATCCGTTATATTCTCCAAACGAGGGTAATCGCAAGTCCGTTGCGAAAACCGGGAATATAAATCCGTTATATTCTCCAAAAGAGGGGTAATCGCAGGTCCGTTGCGAAAACCGGGAACATAAATCCGAGCCCACAGGCTCAAATATCTCCAATTTTTCAAAAAAGGGGGCCCACGGGCTCGAATATTTTTGAAACCCCAAAATTTGTAGTCAAAGTGTACCTATGAAACGACCCTAAGGGCCAAAAGTGTAATGAGGGCAATTTTTGGGGCCTCAAATTCAATTTTTGGGACTTGATTTGAATTTTTGGGGGGAATGCAAATATCTTTGAATCGCCATAATCGCGGCACACGCGGCTTTCTGCGGCAGTCCGTGACTGCCGCGCGGCACTCACGGAATACCGTTGCGGCACTCGGCGAGTGCCGCACGGCAGTTGACTGACTGCCGCGCACGGAAATTTGAGTGCCGCGTTTGAGCGGCAGTGGTTAAAACCGCCGGGATTCAACACATTTTCTCATTCTCTCACTCTCTCCATCTCGAAATCTCTCTGAAGAAATTTTCTCTCATCCTCTTCTCCGCTTCTATATCGATTTACGACGTCCACAGGTAAGTTCTGCTAGATCATGGTTCGGTTAAACTCTTTTATTTCATTGTTTTCCTGAACTTTCACGAATTTTAACGTGCGAATCTCCCTTTTTCTTCTTTTCTTGTTTTTTGACAGGTTATGGCGAGTGGTTCTAGGAAGAAGAAGGCCAAGTACACGGCCACCCATCATCCAGATGCTACTCTCTTATTGAGAGACCCTGATGAGCATTTGTCAGTCCGCGCGTTCAAGCGCGAGGTAAACGCTTCCCTTTTGTCTATTTCTCGTATTTCTTTCCCGTATATCTTCCTTGTGAATGTCACGTAGGATTGTCACCACTTTTAGATACCCTATTTCAAATGTCATGTTTGTGGCGCCCTCGAGCGTCTCGAATATCTTATTCCATGCCTTTCGTAAAGGAATTCAAATTTTATTATTTTTATTTCTCGTGAACTTTTGAAAAATAAATAAATAAAATAGAAAATGAATTTTATGCTCGATTTATCCTTTATTTTCCCTTTTGATTTTGTTCAACGACTTTTGAAAACCATTTAATCGAAATCTCAAACATTGCTTGTGAATAATGAAATCCAATGCTCGTAGAAATGAAATCACGAACCTTTTCCTGTATTTACCGTCCTGGCGAGTTTTCTTAATGCCATTTTATTATTCAAAATGATTGATTCGTGAATATTTGCAATCACGCATTCCTTTTTGCAACCAGACTCGGGCCCAAAATCTCCTTTAAAACTTGTATATGCATGTTTTCCAAAGTAGGTGGACAAAAAAACTACTCTTTCTCTTTTTTTCTTTTTTTTTTTTTTTTTTTTTTTTTTTTCTCTTTGAAACCTTGTTAAAATTCTGAGCGTTTCCTTTTATTCATTTTCTCTTAACTTGCAAACGAATGTCTCTCCTGTGAAATCCTATGTGAACACTTCTATACTTTCTTTTCTTTTATTTATTACTTATCTCCTTCTTCATTGCTTTCTCCTTTTATTTATTCTCTGACAACAAATCTTGTGATTCTTTCTTGCAGCTGCAGCCCAAAGTGCTGAAGGGCCACGGCAGCCTTGCACATGGCCACGAGTGGTACACCGAGCTGAGCCCGACCGTGAGAGCTCTGGTGGACGCAGCGGGTTTTGGAGACTTCGTCAAACTCTTGACGAAGAGCTCCAACGACTTGCAGCAGATACATGCGCTGGCTGAGCGGTGGTGGGATACCACGAGTACCTTCCACTTTTCCTTCGGCGAGATGACGTTGACCCCGCTGGACTTCTCGATGATTACGGGGATTCCATTCGGGGGAGAGCCCCTGCGGCACCTCACGGACCAGGAGTGGGATCAGATGGAGCCGCTGCTAGGAGTGGTCCCGGAGGAGGCCCTGGTTACAGCTCGGTGGTTCATGGATACTTTCCGGGGAAAACCCGGCTTTTCGGACGAGCAGATGGCCCGCGGCTTTTTGATGTACGTGCTGGGGTGCTCTTTGTTGAGCACCAAGGGCGACCGGATTTCTGCTCCTCTGGTGGCGTCGCTGGAGCATCTGGATCGGGTCACCGAGTTTGATTGGGGTGGTACAGGTTTAGCTATCCTGTACAGTCACATGAGTGTCATCTCCCGGGGCAAGTCGACAGCTACCGGCGGGTATTGGAGAGCGTGGGAGGTACATATATATTTATTTTTATATTTTTTTTTTTTCTCGCTTATTTTACTTCCGGAAGTTTATTTACCTTGCGACACTAATTTCTCTTTTCTTTCTCTCTTTTTATTACAGATTTGGTCCCATGAGTATCTCCGCATGATGTCTCCTGAGACACGTGCTGCAGACGCCCTCATCATGCCCCAGGGGCTGAAGTGGACGAAGGACAGGGTCGGGCGGAAGACCGGGGCTCATGACTTTGTTTTGTTCAGGAATTTCCTGACGAACCTACGGGAGGAGCATGTACAGTGGCAGCCGTGGCTCAGGGCGCTACCCGAGGCTAGCGCGGGGATTCAGGAGTCGGCCGGGTATGACCCGATGAGACTGCTACTCGATGGTAGGTCAGAGGGCATGGCGTGGTACTTGGGAGAGAGGGTGACCAGGCAGTCTATAGCGGCTCCCAGATTCTTTGTGCCGTTCCCTCCTCCCGACTCTATGAGGGCTACAGACACACTTCAGGACGGCGACTACTCGGCTGCTCTAGCCGGCTTCGGTATCCACGGCTTCTTGGACGACCCTGACGGATACGCGGCCTTCCGTGCCGCCAAGCTGATGCCGAACTTCCCGCTGATGGAAGTGACTCGGGTGAGTAAATGATTCCTTTATTGTTTTTGTGAATTCTTCCTTTTACTCTTCACCCATGTTTTATTACCTTTGTTTGCAGCATGTCCCTGCTGCGGTCCGCCCCCCTGGCCTACCTGAGTGGGACTGGACTATGTCGATTGTCTCATTTGGCGAGCCTCACGTGACGACGATCCCCCGACTTTCGCAGGGCGCCCCCACCATTCCTATTCACTACGACCTTGTCCCGCGTGCTTACGCGGAGGAGGGCCTGTCGTATGCCCACAGCGTGCGACAGTGGGTTCTCGGGCACGAGTGGATGGTAAGAAATTTTATCCCCTTCTCTACTTTTGATTGGGATCGTATCTCTTTTTACTGATCTTTGTTCCTGACTCTTGTTTTCAGGCTGAGGGAGCTCGGGCGACTGCTGCGGTTCAGTTGAGGGCCCAGGTATGATCTTCTACCCTTTCCATATTCTTAGCATTCCAAATGCCTTTTCAACAATTTTCTGGACTCATCCCTTCTCTTCCAGATGGAGGAGAATACAGTCCTGTCTCAGCAGGTGGGGCGGCTCCAGCAGCGGCTTCAGCAGTTCGGCGTCCCTCTCAGCGATACTCCCGGAGGTAGCGGTGCTGGACGTGGCGGAGGTGGCCGCGAGGGCACCAGCGGTGGCAGAGGCCGAGGCGGCGGCAGCGGCGGACACGGTGGGACTAATGGCGGCAGCGGGACTGAGTCAGAGGGGGAGCCTCTCAGACGTATGACTCGTCAGACTCGCAGCCGGGGTCGGGGTCGCGGCTGACTCTGCTTTTGTTATTTTTATTATTTTTTTCATTTTTGAGAGTTTGTGGGAGAATTTATATTTTGGTGGATGACTGTATATACATGTTTTATTTTTTTTTGATGGCTGCTTCCTTTTATTTGGTAGGATAGATGCTTTAAACATTTCATTATGCTTTCTGCTTATTCACCGTATGTGTGACCATAGCTTGGTCCAAATCTTGCCGTATGTGGGACCATGGCTTGGTCCCGATTTTACTTCTATCTTTGAATGCTTCTGCTTCTTTTACTTATTTGATATATACAAATGAATGGAATGAATGAATGAATGTATGTATTTGCACGTGCCGCATGATGCTCACGTTTTATTGCTTCTCAATTAATTTTCTGTTTGCAGGTGGGCTGATCGTGTTACAAACAGATTCTGGCCAATAAAAAACTCAGAACGGCACTCGGTTAAGCCTCAGCGGCACTCAACGAATGCCGCAACGGCAGTCAGTGAATGCCGTGCGGCACTCACGAACTGCCGCGCGGCACTTCATGGAGTGAAGCTGCACTTTATCGAGTGCCGCGATCTAGTGGGCAGCTTTACTTCCCTACTTATACCCCTCCTCTTCTAACACTCCGCAAAACATCTCTTTCTCTTTCCATCCTCCTTTCAAATGGCCCCCATTAGCTCCCAAATTCTCTTCCCATGGATGGATACTCTCTCAGGTATTGAAAAGCTCAATTTTGAATGCTTCAGATTGAACGATCTCTTCTCTTTCCGACGCATGAATTTGAACGAGGGCTTACTTCGAGCTGCCATTCAGTGTTGGGACCCTGCTCTCAACGTCTTTCGTTTCGGCTTTCAGTAGATTTGTCCTTTGTTCGAGGAATTTAGCGCAATTCTCCACACTGATCCTTTTGCTGAATTGACGGTTCCTCAGATTCAGGCTGGGTATGTCCGCGACTTAGCCATTCTTCTCCACATATCTCGAAATGCGGCGGGCTCCCTTATTTGTGACAGGCATATCGATTTTGAGCGCCTCGCCTCCGTTTATGCTCCCATAGGGGACCCTTACAATGGTAAGTATCAGATCATTCGACGTAGTGCCTTGTCGATTGCTATGCTCTCTTACTTCCTATTCCAGTCATCTTCTGACATTCTTATACCCATCGCCTGCGGTTTGCGGGAGATGAAGAGTGTTGTTATGCTAGTCCTTGGTGAAACTCTGATCGGGCTGGGCCATACTCATGCTACTGGGGTTGTGTTATCTGCCGGGGCACCTTTTGTTCTGCAAGTCTGGCTCATGGAATGCCTTGATCTCTTCATTCACCCCTCGCATCTTCGTGGGCCATTTTCTTACGACCGCATGGAAATCCATTGCTTATTCCAATCTGCCGATGCATGGCTCGGTTGGCTCCAAGGCCTCTCTTCTGGTGACATTTGCTGGATCTGCCCTCAGTGGACTCATCGTTCTGTTGCTGTACGCCTCCCTGGGCGTCCTGGCATCTGGCTGCCGGGTTTAAACGCTACGACTTTCTACATTCCTGACCGAGTTGTCCGTCAGTTCGGACTTTTGCAAGATACTACTGAATCTGTGACTGCTGATTTCACCAGGGGTTCTACTCTGCGTCCTCCCATCGTGAAGGCTTTCATAGAGGCTTGGTCGAGTCGGATGGCTGCTCCGTGCCCGAGGGTCCCTGCTTCGATTGTGCCCACCGTCCAGTATCTTCTGGAGATCCAGGCCTTGGTTGTGAGACAGACTTGATGAGACACGTGCACAGTAAAACAGACGAGAACAGAGAAAAGTTGGCCCTTTCACAAAACTTTCTGACGGACCCTGCCTACTTTTTAACGCTTTCCGAATGTGATTGACTGATGTTGTTATCTTTAGGGAAATTTCTAGCATGCTTAATCAAAGCGCTCAACCTTTCGATTAATCTTTTATGAGGAATTCTCCTTTTAATGTCTTTATCTGGCTCCCTACTTCGCTTTTTGTTTTCTACTCATTCTTTTCCATGAATTCTTATTTGTTTCTTTATAGTACTTATTCTGACAGCCAGGTGACCTGAAGGATGGTTTTATTTCTGGGTTCTTCGGCTAGCAAACGAAGTTTGCCCCTGGTTTTAGGGCTTCGAAGGGATTCCGGGCAAACGCCAGTTTGCCCCTAGTTTAGCACCTTTTTTTTTTTTTTTTTTTTTTTTTTGAAATGACCGAACCAAGTTGGTTGCCTACGTATCCCCTAGCGGGAATCAGGTCAAGCGTAGTTCATCAAGGTAGGAGGCTTTGAAAGAATGGTTTCAAGCAAAGTATTTCTTGAGGCGATCGAGGTTAATTGGTTGTTTAAATTCAACCCCGTCCAGATCCATGAGATAAGCCGCTCCTCCCGAAAGGAGGGTCTTAATGATGTATGGTCCGACCCAGTTGGGTTTGAATTTTCCTCTGGGGTCATAAACGGGCACTTTTAGTTCTTTGAGGACCAGGTCACCCTCAGCAAGCTTCCTTGGGCGAACCTTTTTGTTGAAAGCACGAGCTATCCTCTTCTGGTACCCCCGAGTATGGTTTATCGCGGTCAACCTCTTTTCATCAAGCAGCATCAATTCCTCATATCTTCCCTGTATCCATTCTGATTCTGTCACTTCACATTCCGCTAAGACTCTGAGAGAGGGTATTTCCACCTCGACCGGGAGAACTGCTTCCATTCCGTAGACCAACGAGTATGGCGTGGCACCCGTTGAAGTCCTTACTGACGTCCGATACCCCCATAAAGCAAATGGCAGCTTCTCATGCCAATCTTTATACGTATCTGTTGTCTTCCCCAAGATTGCTTTAACATTCTTATTTGCTGCCTCTACTGCTCCATTCGTCTGGGGCCTGTACGGGGATGACTGATGGCGGGTGATCTTATATTTCTCTAAGAGCGGGATGACTTCCCCCTGGAAATGGCTGCCATGATCGGAGATAAACTCGTTCGGGACTCCATATCTGCAGATTATGTTCTTCTCAATGAAACTCACCACATCTTTGGCTTTCAAAGTCGCGTATGAGGCTGCCTCTACCCATTTTGTAAAATAATCGATCGCCACGATTATATACCGGTGCCCATTGGAAGCCTTTGGAACTATCTCACCAATGATATCAATCCCCCATACAGAAAATGGCCAAGGAGTGGTCATGCTATAGAGCTGCGACGGTGGGGTGTGCATCAAATTTGCATGAATCTGACACTTGTGACACCTTCTAACATATTCACAGCAGTCTTTGTCCAAGGTCGTCCAATAGTACCCTTGTCGAATGATCTTCTTCGCCAGCATGTGCCCGTTCATGTGGGGCCCGCATACTCCCTCATGTATTTCCTCCATCATTCTCTTAGCTTTCCTCCCATATAAACACTCCAAATTATACCCGGTGTAGGACTTCTTCCATAGTTTATCTGCGTAGATCACGAATTGAGCAGCAAATCTTCGTATCGCCTTCTTGTCCTTTTCTGAGGCTCCTTCGGGGTATTCTCCTTCTTTAATGAACTTCCACACGTCCACATACCAAGGCATTTCATCTTCTCTCTCTATGGCCGCGATCATTTCGAATGACGGTTGATTTCTTACTTCTATGGACAGCGGAATCATGGCAATCTTGGAAGGGATTTGGATCATCGAGGCTAAGGTAGCCAAAGAGTCGGCTAGTTGGTTTTCTTCACGAGGGAGATAGTAAAAGGAAATCTTTCGGAATTGCGCTTTCAGGCTTTCTAGATAGTCATGGTAAGATCTCAATTTCTCATGCTTTACTCTCCAATCTCCTCGGACCTGGGATATTATCAAATTGGAATCTCCGAAGACATCAATCCGTCCGACTTTCAAAGCTAAGGCCGCCTCCATCCCAATTATGCAGGCTTCGTACTCCGCGGTATTATTGGTTGAGTCGTATTTGAGTTTGACAGCTAATGGGGTAGGGACCCCGTCTGGTGCTATGAGAATGATTCCGACCCCGTAACCCAACTGGTTGGCTGCTCCATCAAAGTACATTTTCCACAACTCCTCCTTGACCTCCATTATTCCTTCATCTGGGAACTTGAAGTCTCCCTCATCCTCAGATTCTACAGCGAGGTCGGCTAAAAATTCGGCGACGGCCCTTCCTTTTACGGACTTGGAGGTGACATATCTGATATCGAATTCAGCCAGCATCATGGTCCAACGGGAAATCCTACTGGTCAAGACGGGTTTTTCGAACAGGTATTTTAATGGGTCCATTCGGGATATCAGGATTACAGGGAAGGCTAGCATATAGTGGCGGAGGCGACGGGTACACCAAACCAAGGCCCAACAGGCCTTCTCCAAGGGCGAATACTTTAACTCATATCCCACCATTCTCTTGCTTAAGTAGTAAATGGCCTTCTCCATGCGCCCCTCTTCTCCTTCTTGGGCCAGCATACATCCCATCGAATCTTCGGATACAGAGAGATAAAGTAACAAAGGTCTCCCGGGTGATGGTGGTGACAAGACGGGTGGTTTCTGGAGGTAGGTTTTGATTTTGTCGAAGGCTTGTTGACACGAGGTGTCCCATTTGAATCTCTCTCCCTTTCTGAGTAGTTTGAAAAAGGGATCACAGGTCGAAGTGAGTTTGGAAATGAAGCGGCTGATGAATTGTATTCTCCCCAGGAATCCCCTCAGTTCTTTTTCGTTTTTCGGTGGCTGCATTTCGGTTATGGCTTTTATCTTGGTGGGGTCTACCTCTATCCCCCTCTGAGTAATGAGAAATCCTAACAACTTGCCAGTAGTGACCCCGAACGTGCATTTCTGTGGGTTCAGCCTCATCTTGAATTCCCTCAATCTCCCAAAGAACTTTCTCAAAGCCTCTAGGTGTCCTCCCCTCTCCTTGGATTTCACAATCATATCGTCCACATACACCTCTACCTCTTTGTGGATCATGTCGTGCAGTAAAGTGGTGGCAGCCCTTTGATAGGTTGCGCCCGCGTTCTTGAGTCCGAATGGCATGACCCTATAGCAATATGTTCCCCACGGAGTGATGAACGTGGTTTTCTCTCTATCCTCGGGAGCCATGAGGATTTGATTATACCCGGAGAACCCATCCATGAAAGATAGAAGCTCATGTCCCGCAGTGTTATCAACCAACACGTCGATGTGGGGTAATGGGAAATCATCTTTAGGGCTTGCTTTATTCAAATCCCGAAAATCTACGCAAACCCTAACACGACCATCCTTCTTTGGGACAGGCACAATGTTGGCAATCCACTCGGGATACTCGGTGACCATCAAGAATCCAGCTCTTAATTGCTTTTCAACTTCCTCTTTTACTTTGAGTGCCCATTCTGGCCTCATTCGCCTCAATTTTTGTTTTACGGGTTTGGAATTAGGAAAGAGGGGGATGTGGTGTTGGACTATTTTTGGATCGATACCTGGCATATCATTGTAAGACCATGCAAAAACATCTTTGAATTCATTTAATAGACTGATTAGTTCTGTACTTTCTTTATTGCTAAGTGTAGAGCCGATGAAGACATTTTGAGGATTGTTCTCATTTTCAAGATTAATTGTTAGGGTGTCCTCAATGATTTTACATGCAGATTCTTTTTCTTTTTCAATTAGTTTTTGCAGTTCAATAGGTATTTCATGATCATCACATTCATCACATTCATTAAGCGCGTTCGAGTAGGCAGAATCAGTCATACTTTCATTGATTTTCTTTGGAGTGATTACAACAGACATAGAAATTGAAAGACGCCTCATTTGGGCCATTACAGACTCTGGGTGTGGGGGGAACCTATCACTAGACTCAAAAACCCACTCCTTCTTGTGCTCTCCTCCCAGGCCAGTAATAAAGTATTCTTCCGGACCTCCTGTCTTGGTGATTTTCTCCATCTCTTCTTCCTCAGCCTTTCCTTCCTCACCTTCTTCACTTTCGGCAGCTTCTTCCACTATTCCCTCGATGTATTCACCTTTGGTCTTTCCGGGATCCTCCTTCATGACTTCTGCGTTCCCTTCGCCTGACAGATCTTTCATGGCAGAACCGTCCAGCATACCAACCCAGTCCTTGGCAGCAACAGATTTTTCAGGCATTTGCAAAAATGGGTCTTTGTACCCAGAAAATTCATGGGAGAAGAAGATCTCGAACCCCGGCTTCATGCATTTGTCTTTTTGGTCCATCCATGGTTCTGGGAAACCACAGAAGGGGAAATCTTCTCCTTCCTTTACAAAATACCCGTTGAGGGTCTTCAAGTAAGGGTCTAGTGGCGCATTGACGTCCTTCTTCTTTGTTCTCAGCTCCTTCTTTGTTGGCTGGTACCCAAGACCGTGAGTGTGAGTCTGAGTAGGGATTCTTGGGGCCTCTGGCAGGCCTTGAAGGTTCTTTCCCAACCCCAATCCTGGAAAGAATCCCATCTTCTTCATGATTCCGGCGACGACTGGACTAGCATATTGATCAAAATGGGGTGGTAGGGACTCTCCCGACTTTCCTTCTTCTATCACGCTGATGAACTCGAATCCTCCCATTTTTGCTTCTTCTTCTTGCAGCTGTAACTCTAGGACCGGTGCACTTGACGATGCTTCAGATGATCGAACCCAACTGTCCCCGAGGATATCACAGACTTTGTTTTCCCAGACATACTTAACTTTTTGATGGATTGTTGACGTTATAGCGCCCAAACTGTCCAACCAAGGCCTTCCCAGCAGTAGATTAAAAGAAGCGGGGATATCGATAATTTGGAACTCGGCTCCTTTATCCATTGGCCCGATAGCAAGGTTAAGAAAGATGATGCCCATGACTGCTCTTTGGGTGTTATCATATGCCCGGACCTTTTGTTGAGACGGCACAAAAGAAGATTCATCCAAGCCCATTCGTTTGGCTGTGCGGAAAGGACACACATTAAGAGCAGATCCGTTATCAACGAGACAAGCGGGTACGGTGTTCTCCAAATATTCAACAGTGATGTACAAAGGCTTATTGAGTATGGGCCCTCCCGGCGGTAAGTCATTTGATGAGAAAGCAATAGCCAAAGTCGGAATTTTGTTGATCAGCCCTACGAGGTCTTCCGGGGTGGTGTCGATAGACACGTCAAATTGATTAAGGGCGTCTAGGACCGCTTGCCTATGACGTTTGGAGGCAATCAGCAATCCCCAAACAGTGATGTTAGCCTGAGTCTTCTTCATCTGCTTGAGGACTCTATCCTCTTCTTCTTCCTCATTCATCTTTCCTTTCCCTTTCTCCAGCTCTCTCCCCGGGTGATCTTCCTCTAATTCATGTGGCTTGAAGTGCCTACCAGACCGAGTCAAGTGGTCAATTTCTTCTTTTGCCCAAATATCGTCGGTTTCTGAAACGGTCTTTGAGCCCTCTTCTACCTCTTCGTCGCTTTGGTACCATAGATCATCCTCCCCTATCCGGCCTATGTTCCGATCATTGCTTTCTTGGACCAACCAATCTGACTGCCTCGTCATTTCGTTTTCCCATATCCCTGGCTGGCTTCCCATCATACAGATTCCCAGATTCTCCGGTGACTGATAAAACTTCCTTGGTTCCCCAACTTTTGTGATTAGCTTGGACGGATCAAATGTCACTTCTTCTACTCCCAAGAAGTAAAGGCCCCGCGGCGGTGGTACGGCACGATGGTTTGGCAGTGGATTCTTGGTGACATTGGGAGCCTTGACAGGTGGCTCGGATATCACTTTGTTGTCAATGAGGTCCTGTATGTCATGCCTTAACCTCATGCACCGATCGGTCGAGTGGCCCTTTTGTTGGTGATATTTGCAATAGAGGTCTCCTTTGAAGTATGGCGGGAGTGGACTCGGCGGGGGTCGAGGTTCCAGCTGGCAGAGATGCCCTTTCGCTAACAGCCTGTCGAGGGCGGTTGATAAAGATACTCCCAAATCTGAAAACTTCCTCATTGGATTATCCTCCCCTCCTCTTGGATGACTTTTGGTGATGTCGAATTTTCTCTCCGGCTCTCTAAGTGCATTGACATCGGTGGGGCCAGAGTGACCTCCCGAATGCCCTCCATTCGACCCATAGCTAGGCCTCCGATATCGGTTCTGTGGTTCTTCCTTCTTGATTGTTCCTTCTTGGATTACATCTTCGATTCTCGTCCCCACATCGAATACCTCAGCAAAGGTATTGATTGACTGGAACCTCATCTTTTCCTGATAAACTGGCTGTAGATTTTTCATCAACATTCGGATCTGGTCCTTCTCGGGTGGCCTTTGCACCATTTTCGCAGCTTTCCCTCTCCATCGGCTTAAATACTCGGCAAATGATTCTTTGTTCCCCTGCCTGGTTGTTTCCAAATCTCGGATAGTAACATCCAAGTCCTGATTGTATTCGTACTGTGCCACAAATGCCTTAATCACTTCTTCCCATACTCTGGTTTTGCTTGGCTCAAGTGTAAGATACCACGATAAAGCGGCTCCTATTAAGGTTTGTTGGAAAAGGACAGCCATCATGGTAGTGCTCAGCCCACTAGGCTGAAAAGCCCCTATGCACATTCGGACATGACTGCGGGGGTTGCCTGTGCCATCAAATTTATCAAAGACGGGCATTTTAAAACCGGCCGGCAGCGTCTCATGGACTCCGTCGTACAACCCTTCCAGTTCCATCAGATAAGTATCCACCCCTTGAGCTTTGCGCATTACCCTCTCCAACTTTTCTATCTTCTCGGTCAGCAGCTTCTCCTTCTCATCTTTTTCCCTGTCTCTGTTGGCTCTCAGTGCATCATTCCAATGCGCCTCTTGATCGTCAAACCAATCCCCGTCTCCTCCTCCCAAAGGCGGGTCCATGACAGGTGGAACCACATGCGGCGGTCGGCGGTTCAGCTCCTCTATCATTCCCATCATTCGGTTCATGTTTTCAGCCTGTCTTCGCATCTGTTCTGCCTGCTGCTCAACTAGTACCCTCAGTCCGGTCATCTCTTCATTGTTTCTCTCTTCGGCCATGTCAACGTATCCTCTTCTCACTAACCTTGCCGTAGGACCTCTAAACCACCCTTGGTTTGCTATTTTTGCTCCTACAATAAATTTTGGAAATTTCTTTTTAGAAAAACCTTTTTTACCTTTATTTTAGCAAAACTTTTATTTTGTAAGTCATGCGGATGCAATGCATGTGTGTGTGTGTGCCTACTCTATATGCCAAAGAAAGAGAAAATCCTAGTCCTAACACATAAGCACATAAGCACATAAAATCCTTACCCATGCCAAGTACGATGATTTCTCCATTCATTGCGACCCTCTTTACCCTTCGATTTTAGCATTTTCGAAATTCATTTGAAAAGCATTTCCGATGAACTCTTTAGAAAACAATTTTCAAGAATTTCGGATCGCGCTTTTCAAAAAGTGATTGGGTTGAAACTCTTGTTTTAAAAAGTGTCTTAGCGGATGAATAACCTTGGTTTGGCTTTTAATCGAAAATGAACTGCCAGAATTTTGGAAAAGTGATTAAAAACTTTGGAATAAAGACGGCAAAATCTGCTTACTTTCAAAGATGGATTTAAAATTCCTTGGGCAGAAGGGACAGATGATTGGATTATCACCGTACTTTTCATGGGTTTGGATGCATACAAGGTCAATGATGCTTAGCTGAACATGATATAAGAGACGTAATCTTATAATCAAGGTTCAACATGTCCCTAGATGTCGTGGGACACAAAGGGAACTGCTCAACAGTGATTTAAAAGTTTACACATCTTCTATTAGGCAAGCATCGTCATCATCTCAAGTAATCCTTTCCAGGCATACAAAACTTCCTAGCACATAACCCTAACCAAGAATTGATTTCCTAAGATTGAAAGGTTCTATGGAAGCTACTATGCAATAGCTGGGTTTTGGTCAAACAAGGGACCCTTGACACACACCCGATAGGATGCTTCATATACCAAATCATGGTACGAGATCAAGGGTGATCACACAGTCCCATGATGACTTGACCGACCGGGTTGCCCCGAGCCTCCAAGGTCATAGTTCCGTGCAATCGACTGGCTGGACATGAAAGTCAAATGCAACAGGCACACAAAGATTAATTAATTTGATTAAAAGGACATTTTTCAAGTCTAATCCTCAAGTGAACCCAAAATCAGAATTCTGGTCTGCGAAACCAGAGATTCTGGGTTCGATCCCCAGCAGAGTCGCCAAATTGTGGATATCGCAGGTTGACTTACCCACAGCTTTTCAAAATCAATTTCTAAAACAAAATGAGTCGCCACTTAATTTTTTTTTAAAAGGAAAATTAAGAAACCATTTTAAAAGCAAACTGATCTTTTTGCGAAACCAAAGATTAACTAGGTCCGGGGATTATGGAATGAGAGAGGAAGGAGCCCGTCGGACTAAAACACCCTCTCTCATCCTATCTTGCGATAGGCCTCTATTCAACATCCTTTTAATTAAATTTATTAATCTAAGCATGCCTTCAACTAATAAATATATACATATACATCACAAAAGCATGTCCAAAGGGTGTAAAATTGCAATTGACAAAATATCATTCAAAAGCCACATAATTCAGGTAGCAAGCGATATGATATGCAATAGAGAACAAGTGAACTTACCCGGGATCCAGCAGCGATAATAAACGTGCAATTCATGCGAACAAAAGAAAATCCTAAAAAGAGTCTCTAATCACATATACACATAAGGCAAAACCTAATTCTAGGGTGTCGCGCATTGAGGTCAAAAATCAAATAAAATCAAGAAATTTAATAAACTAGAGAGGGATCGAGAAATCGTACCTTAATAGCGCTACAAAACAAAGGGTTAGTCCACATGATATGCAAAATACGATGTTAGAAATAACAATCCTAAATTTCTAGCTTACATCTATCTAATGTAATTAAATCCAAAGCAAATAAGTCTTAATTATAAGTGTCAAACCATATGGATGAATATGTACATGGACAAGGATAAACTATGAAATACTCTTAAACTTTGAATTCAAGCTCAACTAATCATTATTAAAGCATGGTTTAAGCCCTAGATCATAAAAAAGTCATTTAGATCCTTATTTACAAAATAAGTCAAATGTGTCATAAAAACTCTGAAAATTACAGAGAGCAGACCAGAACTTAAAAGAAATAAAAAACACGTCTCTTATGGTTTGATGTTGATGAATTTTGGACACAGAATGCCTTTGTGAGTCTAGTTTCCAAATCAAAAAGAAAATCAAGGTTTCAACGGTTAGATCTCCGAGAATATGGAAAACACTAGACATCACTCAGCATCTTACAATCTCCTGTCCAGAATTCTTGCACGATTTATTAAAAATAGTAAAAAAATCAGAATTGCTTTGTTCTTTTTAGGGTGACTTCCTAACACATCAATCTACTTGGAAAAAATTATTTTGGGTCATATAAACTTTGTTAGAACTCTGATTTAATTATTTCAAAAGAGTGTTGCTGTTCTGAAACTATTCTGAAATTCTGGACAGATTATTGTTGCTTCACAAAACCCATGATCAAACCATTCTAAACATGAAACCACCTCAAAACAAAAATTACAGTGGTAGAACAATGTGTTATTGACACTTTCCCGTTGGTTTCACTTAGTTTCAACGGTTAGATTTTGAACTAAAAATCTTTGATCAAAAACAGTTTGTGGATTCACTGTTTTTATTTTGCTAGTTCAACTTTTATTTGGTAACTCCAACTATTAAACTATGAAGTTGAGTTGAACCAAACCATTTCTCCTACCATTTGATGGTCATGGGAGACTACAAACCTTTATTCTTCATAGATTTCAAATGAAATATGGATAGACTTCATGAAATCTATAAGATAGGGAAATCTAAACCATGGAGAGGGGTTTAGACTTCAAAACTACATTCTCCTACCATTTAATGGTCATTAGAGAGGGGGGACATGACCATGACTCATGAGTCTTAAAGGAATATTGAAAGGATTCCTCAAGACACCAAGTTTAGGAGACCCAAATCATGAGTGTGGACTTGGATCCTCTTATGAAGTATTGATTAAACTTAGACTCCTATGTGAAGCACAAGCCTACATAGGATTCAAAAGATCATACTCTAGAGGCCAAAAGAGATATTGAAGATCTCCAAGACCTTCAAGAGAAGAAAGTAAACAAGAAAATGGAAGAAAGTAACATGGAAACAAAAGAAACTCCTAAGTTTACTTGATAAACAAAGAAAAATAATGAAAGATTTTAAGACTAGAGATGGGAAGAAAGGATAAGCTAATAATCTATGGTTAGAGGATCACCTCCAAATTATCCTCAAAGTTTTCTTTTCTTTGAAGATCTTCCAAGCTCTTCTCTCTAATTCTCTAAACACTCTCTTTTTTTTAAAAAAATGTGGGTGAATTGGAAGTATGTGCTCTCTCTCCCAATATGTCTCTTGGTGTTCTTCTTGGTCTCCTCTTTTGGGAAGATCCCTTCTCTTTTATAAGCAAAATTACCAGGTATTTTTGGTGAATTTCGGAGTAAAAAACAGGTGTAATTCCCTCATTAGTTGGTACAATGTGTACTTTCTGAAATTATGCAGACTGCTGTCCAGCGCGGCAGTCCAGACACTGACGCGGCAGTCCGTGACTACCGCTGCGGCATTCATCAAATGCCGTTGCGGCACTTCATGACTGCCGCGCGGCATTCACCAAATGCCGCGGCAATTAATGGATTGCCGCAACTTTGTCAGTCTTACTTTATCAGTTTTTGTTCTTATTTGCATGCGCATACGTATTGCTCTGCAAAATACAGACTTTGGAAGCGAACGGCAGTCAGAAACCTGCGGCGGCACTTGACAAGTGCCGGCACGGCACTCTGTGACTGCCGTGCGGCAGTCACCGAGTGCCGCAGAAGCCTGCCGTGTGCCGGTTTTGACTAAAATTCCCCTTTTAGGTCTTTTCTCTTTTTGAAACAAATTATTTTTGAATATCTTTTCCAAAAGTTGTGTTTTATACCTGAATTCTCCTGAATACCTGGTATTTCCGTCTTTCTGTGAAATTTTATCGCGTTTTGGAGAATTTTCTGAAGAGCTTGGAATACTTCGAATTTCTCGGTCATTGTCATCATTGGACGTGGAGGTGACGCTCTCCTAAATTCGACGGCCGGTCAAAATTGGGGTGTCTACAGTTTGCCCCTCTTTGACAGAGCTTGTGGAGCAACGCGTCCCATAAGTGAATGTCAAAGCCTGTGTGAAGACAAGCCTTTGACCTGACTGTCGAATTTAGGCGAAAACAAAAATGCGTTGCAAAACGGGCGTGCAGCGGAATCCTAATTGGTCGGGCTCCCTGACGAGCTGCCTACGTATCCCTGTCAGGAATCAGACCAAAGCGTAGTTCAGGCATGGGTTGATCATTCACAGACGCAAATAGTCACACGGATGGATGCACCTATCCTGTCGTGATGCACGTGCTATGCAATGGTGTTGTCTGAGTTAACCTAGTTATGTAAATGTCATGCTTATCACATTTTCCTTATGTATGACGCGCATTTCGTGGCGTGTTAGTCAGGGAAGATTATCTATTGAGAATCTGTCACAGGAGTCATAAGAGTGCTTTTGATTTGATCACGAGGGTTAATCGCAAGTCCGTTGCGAAAACCGGGAATATAAATCCGTTATATTCTCCAAAAGAGGGTTAATCGCAAGTCCGTTGCGAAAACCGGGAATATAAATCCGTTATATTCTCCAAAAGAGGGGTAATCGCAAGTCCGTTGCGAAAACCGAGAATATAAATCCGTTATATTCTCCAAAAGAGGGGTAATCGCAAGTCCGTTGCGAAAACCGGGAATATAAATCCGTTATATTCTCCAAAAGAGGGGTAATCGCAAGTCCGTTGCAAAAATCGGGAATATAAATCCGTTACATTCTCCAAAAGAGGGGTAATCGCAAGTCCGTTGCGAAAACCGGGAATATAAATCCGTTATATTCTCCAAAAGAGGGGTAATCGCAAGTCCGTTGCGAAAACCGGGAATATAAATCCGTTATATTCTCCAAAAGAGGGGTAATCGCAAGTCCGTTGCGAAAACCGGGAATATAAATCCGTTATATTCTCCAAACGAGGGTTAATCGCAAGTCCGTTGCGAAAACCGGGAATATAAATCCGTTATATTCTCCAAAAGAGGGGTAATCGCAAGTCCGTTGCGAAAACCGGGAATATAAATCCGTTATATTCTCCAAACGAGGGTAATCGCAAGTCCGTTGCGAAAACCGGGAATATAAATCCGTTATATTCTCCAAAAGAGGGGTAATCGCAGGTCCGTTGCGAAAACCGGGAACATAAATCCGAGCCCACAGGCTCAAATATCTCCAATTTTTCAAAAAAGGGGGCCCACGGGCTCGAATATTTTTGAAACCCCAAAATTTGTAGTCAAAGTGTACCTATGAAACGACCCTAAGGGCCAAAAGTGTAATGAGGGCAATTTTTGGGGCCTCAAATTCAATTTTTGGGACTTGATTTGAATTTTTGGGGGGAATGCAAATATCTTTGAATCGCCATAATCGCGGCACACGCGGCTTTCTGCGGCAGTCCGTGACTGCCGCGCGGCACTCACGGAATACCGTTGCGGCACTCGGCGAGTGCCGCACGGCAGTTGACTGACTGCCGCGCACGGAAATTTGAGTGCCGCGTTTGAGCGGCAGTGGTTAAAACCGCCGGGATTCAACACATTTTCTCATTCTCTCACTCTCTCCATCTCGAAATCTCTCTGAAGAAATTTTCTCTCATCCTCTTCTCCGCTTCTATATCGATTTACGACGTCCACAGGTAAGTTCTGCTAGATCATGGTTCGGTTAAACTCTTTTATTTCATTGTTTTCCTGAACTTTCACGAATTTTAACGTGCGAATCTCCCTTTTTCTTCTTTTCTTGTTTTTTGACAGGTTATGGCGAGTGGTTCTAGGAAGAAGAAGGCCAAGTACACGGCCACCCATCATCCAGATGCTACTCTCTTATTGAGAGACCCTGATGAGCATTTGTCAGTCCGCGCGTTCAAGCGCGAGGTAAACGCTTCCCTTTTGTCTATTTCTCGTATTTCTTTCCCGTATATCTTCCTTGTGAATGTCACGTAGGATTGTCACCACTTTTAGATACCCTATTTCAAATGTCATGTTTGTGGCGCCCTCGAGCGTCTCGAATATCTTATTCCATGCCTTTCGTAAAGGAATTCAAATTTTATTATTTTTATTTCTCGTGAACTTTTGAAAAATAAATAAATAAAATAGAAAATGAATTTTATGCTCGATTTATCCTTTATTTTCCCTTTTGATTTTGTTCAACGACTTTTGAAAACCATTTAATCGAAATCTCAAACATTGCTTGTGAATAATGAAATCCAATGCTCGTAGAAATGAAATCACGAACCTTTTCCTGTATTTACCGTCCTGGCGAGTTTTCTTAATGCCATTTTATTATTCAAAATGATTGATTCGTGAATATTTGCAATCACGCATTCCTTTTTGCAACCAGACTCGGGCCCAAAATCTCCTTTAAAACTTGTATATGCATGTTTTCCAAAGTAGGTGGACAAAAAAACTACTCTTTCTCTTTTTTTCTTTTTTTTTTTTTTTTTTTTTTTTTTCTTTGAAACCTTGTTAAAATTCTGAGCGTTTCCTTTTATTCATTTTCTCTTAACTTGCAAACGAATGTCTCTCCTGTGAAATCCTATGTGAACACTTCTATACTTTCTTTTCTTTTATTTATTACTTATCTCCTTCTTCATTGCTTTCTCCTTTTATTTATTCTCTGACAACAAATCTTGTGATTCTTTCTTGCAGCTGCAGCCCAAAGTGCTGAAGGGCCACGGCAGCCTTGCACATGGCCACGAGTGGTACACCGAGCTGAGCCCGACCGTGAGAGCTCTGGTGGACGCAGCGGGTTTTGGAGACTTCGTCAAACTCTTGACGAAGAGCTCCAACGACTTGCAGCAGATACATGCGCTGGCCGAGCGGTGGTGGGATACCACGAGTACCTTCCACTTTTCCTTCGGCGAGATGACGTTGACCCCGCTGGACTTCTCGATGATTACGGGGATTCCATTCGGGGGAGAGCCCCTGCGGCACCTCACGGACCAGGAGTGGGATCAGATGGAGCCGCTGCTAGGAGTGGTCCCGGAGGAGGCCCTGGTTACAGCTCGGTGGTTCATGGATACTTTCCGGGGAAAACCCGGCTTTTCGGACGAGCAGATGGCCCGCGGCTTTTTGATGTACGTGCTGGGGTGCTCTTTGTTGAGCACCAAGGGCGACCGGATTTCTGCTCCTCTGGTGGCGTCGCTGGAGCATCTGGATCGGGTCACCGAGTTTGATTGGGGTGGTACAGGTTTAGCTATCCTGTACAGTCACATGAGTGTCATCTCCCGGGGCAAGTCGACAGCTACCGGCGGGTATTGGAGAGCGTGGGAGGTACATATATATTTATTTTTATATTTTTTTTTTTTCTCGCTTATTTTACTTCCGGAAGTTTATTTACCTTGCGACACTAATTTCTCTTTTCTTTCTCTCTTTTTATTACAGATTTGGTCCCATGAGTATCTCCGCATGATGTCTCCTGAGACACGTGCTGCAGACGCCCTCATCATGCCCCAGGGGCTGAAGTGGACGAAGGACAGGGTCGGGCGGAAGACCGGGGCTCATGACTTTGTTTTGTTCAGGAATTTCCTGACGAACCTACGGGAGGAGCATGTACAGTGGCAGCCGTGGCTCAGGGCGCTACCCGAGGCTAGCGCGGGGATTCAGGAGTCGGCCGGGTATGACCCGATGAGACTGCTACTCGATGGTAGGTCAGAGGGCATGGCGTGGTACTTGGGAGAGAGGGTGACCAGGCAGTCTATAGCGGCTCCCAGATTCTTTGTGCCGTTCCCTCCTCCCGACTCTATGAGGGCTACAGACACACTTCAGGACGGCGACTACTCGGCTGCTCTAGCCGGCTTCGGTATCCACGGCTTCTTGGACGACCCTGACGGATACGCGGCCTTCCGTGCCGCCAAGCTGATGCCGAACTTCCCGCTGATGGAAGTGACTCGGGTGAGTAAATGATTCCTTTATTGTTTTTGTGAATTCTTCCTTTTACTCTTCACCCATGTTTTATTACCTTTGTTTGCAGCATGTCCCTACTGCGGTCCGCCCCCCTGGCCTACCTGAGTGGGACTGGACTATGTCGATTGTCTCATTTGGCGAGCCTCACGTGACGACGATCCCCCGACTTTCGCAGGGCGCCCCCACCATTCCTATTCACTACGACCTTGTCCCGCGTGCTTACGCGGAGGAGGGCCTGTCGTATGCCCACAGCGTGCGACAGTGGGTTCTCGGGCACGAGTGGATGGTAAGAAATTTTATCCCCTTCTCTACTTTTGATTGGGATCGTATCTCTTTTTACTGATCTTTGTTCCTGACTCTTGTTTTCAGGCTGAGGGAGCTCGGGCGACTGCTGCGGTTCAGTTGAGGGCCCAGGTATGATCTTCTACCCTTTCCATATTCTTAGCATTCCAAATGCCTTTTCAACAATTTTCTGGACTCATCCCTTCTCTTCCAGATGGAGGAGAATACAGTCCTGTCTCAGCAGGTGGGGCGGCTCCAGCAGCGGCTTCAGCAGTTCGGCGTCCCTCTCAGCGATACTCCCGGAGGTAGCGGTGCTGGACGTGGCGGAGGTGGCCGCGAGGGCACCAGCGGTGGCAGAGGCCGAGGCGGCGGCAGCGGCGGACACGGTGGGACTGATGGCGGCAGCGGGACTGAGTCAGAGGGGGAGCCTCTCAGACGTATGACTCGTCAGACTCGCAGCCGGGGTCGGGGTCGCGGCTGACTCTGCTTTTGTTATTTTTATTATTTTTTTCATTTTTGAGAGTTTGTGGGAGAATTTATATTTTGGTGGATGACTGTATATACATGTTTTATTTTTTTTTGATGGCTGCTTCCTTTTATTTGGTAGGATAGATGCTTTAAACATTTCATTATGCTTTCTGCTTATTCACCGTATGTGTGACCATAGCTTGGTCCAAATCTTGCCGTATGTGGGACCATGGCTTGGTCCCGATTTTACTTCTATCTTTGAATGCTTCTGCTTCTTTTACTTATTTGATATATACAAATGAATGGAATGAATGAATGAATGTATGTATTTGCACGTGCCGCATGATGCTCACGTTTTATTGCTTCTCAATTAATTTTCTGTTTGCAGGTGGGCTGATCGTGTTACAAACAGATTCTGGCCAATAAAAAACTCAGAACGGCACTCGGTTAAGCCTCAGCGGCACTCAACGAATGCCGCAACGGCAGTCAGTGAATGCCGTGCGGCACTCACGAACTGCCGCGCGGCACTTCATGGAGTGAAGCTGCACTTTATCGAGTGCCGCGATCTAGTGGGCAGCTTTACTTCCCTACTTATACCCCTCCTCTTCTAACACTCCGCAAAACATCTCTTTCTCTTTCCATCCTCCTTTCAAATGGCCCCCATTAGCTCCCAAATTCTCTTCCCATGGATGGATACTCTCTCAGGTATTGAAAAGCTCAATTTTGAATGCTTCAGATTGAACGATCTCTTCTCTTTCCGACGCATGAATTTGAACGAGGGCTTACTTCGAGCTGCCATTCAGTGTTGGGACCCTGCTCTCAACGTCTTTCGTTTCGGCTTTCAGTAGATTTGTCCTTTGTTCGAGGAATTTAGCGCAATTCTCCACACTGATCCTTTTGCTGAATTGACGGTTCCTCAGATTCAGGCTGGGTATGTCCGCGACTTAGCCATTCTTCTCCACATATCTCGAAATGCGGCGGGCTCCCTTATTTGTGACAGGCATATCGATTTTGAGCGCCTCGCCTCCGTTTATGCTCCCATAGGGGACCCTTACAATGGTAAGTATCAGATCATTCGACGTAGTGCCTTGTCGATTGCTATGCTCTCTTACTTCCTATTCCAGTCATCTTCTGACATTCTTATACCCATCGCCTGCGGTTTGCGGGAGATGAAGAGTGTTGTTATGCTAGTCCTTGGTGAAACTCTGATCGGGCTGGGCCATGCTCATGCTACTGGGGTTGTGTTATCTGCCGGGGCACCTTTTGTTCTGCAAGTCTGGCTCATGGAATGCCTTGATCTCTTCATTCACCCCTCGCATCTTCGTGGGCCATTTTCTTACGACCGCATGGAAATCCATTGCTTATTCCAATCTGCCGATGCATGGCTCGGTTGGCTCCAAGGCCTCTCTTCTGGTGACATTTGCTGGATCTGCCCTCAGTGGACTCATCGTTCTGTTGCTGTACGCCTCCCTAGGCGTCCTGGCATCTGGCTGCCGGGTTTAAACGCTACGACTTTCTACATTCCTGACCGAGTTGTCCGTCAGTTCGGACTTTTGCAAGATACTACTGAATCTGTGACTGCTGATTTCACCAGGGGTTCTACTCTGCGTCCTCCCATCGTGAAGGCTTTCATAGAGGCTTGGTCGAGTCGGATGGCTGCTCCGTGCCCGAGGGTCCCTGCTTCGATTGTGCCCACCGTCCAGTATCTTCTGGAGATCCAGGCCTTGGTTGTGAGACAGACTTGATGAGACACGTGCACAGTAAAACAGACGAGAACAGAGAAAAGTTGGCCCTTTCACAAAACTTTCTGACGGACCCTGCCTACTTTTTAACGCTTTCCGAATGTGATTGACTGATGTTGTTATCTTTAGGGAAATTTCTAGCATGCTTAATCAAAGCGCTCAACCTTTCGATTAATCTTTTATGAGGAATTCTCCTTTTAATGTCTTTATCTGGCTCCCTACTTCGCTTTTTGTTTTCTACTCATTCTTTTCCATGAATTCTTATTTGTTTCTTTATAGTACTTATTCTGACAGCCAGGTGACCTGAAGGATGGTTTTATTTCTGGGTTCTTCGGCTAGCAAACGAAGTTTGCCCCTGGTTTTAGGGCTTCGAAGGGATTCCGGGCAAACGCCAGTTTGCCCCTAGTTTAGCACCTTTTTTTTTTTTTTTTTTTTTTTTTTTGAAATGACCGAACCAAGTTGGTTGCCTACGTATCCCCTAGCGGGAATCAGGTCAAGCGTAGTTCATCAAGGTAGGAGGCTTTGAAAGAATGGTTTCAAGCAAAGTATTTCTTGAGGCGATCGAGGTTAATTGGTTGTTTAAATTCAACCCCGTCCAGATCCATGAGATAAGCCGCTCCTCCCGAAAGGAGGGTCTTAATGATGTATGGTCCGACCCAGTTGGGTTTGAATTTTCCTCTGGGGTCATAAACGGGCACTTTTAGTTCTTTGAGGACCAGGTCACCCTCAGCAAGCTTCCTTGGGCGAACCTTTTTGTTGAAAGCACGAGCTATCCTCTTCTGGTACCCCCGAGTATGGTTTATCGCGGTCAACCTCTTTTCATCAAGCAGCATCAATTCCTCATATCTTCCCTGTATCCATTCTGATTCTGTCACTTCACATTCCGCTAAGACTCTGAGAGAGGGTATTTCCACCTCGACCGGGAGAACTGCTTCCATTCCGTAGACCAACGAGTATGGCGTGGCACCCGTTGAAGTCCTTACTGACGTCCGATACCCCCATAAAGCAAATGGCAGCTTCTCATGCCAATCTTTATACGTATCTGTTGTCTTCCCCAAGATTGCTTTAACATTCTTATTTGCTGCCTCTACTGCTCCATTCGTCTGGGGCCTGTACGGGGATGACTGATGGCGGGTGATCTTATATTTCTCTAAGAGCGGGATGACTTCCCCCTGGAAATGGCTGCCATGATCGGAGATAAACTCGTTCGGGACTCCATATCTGCAGATTATGTTCTTCTCAATGAAACTCACCACATCTTTGGCTTTCAAAGTCGCGTATGAGGCTGCCTCTACCCATTTTGTAAAATAATCGATCGCCACGATTATATACCGGTGCCCATTGGAAGCCTTTGGAACTATCTCACCAATGATATCAATCCCCCATACAGAAAATGGCCAAGGAGTGGTCATGCTATAGAGCTGCGACGGTGGGGTGTGCATCAAATTTGCATGAATCTGACACTTGTGACACCTTCTAACATATTCACAGCAGTCTTTGTCCAAGGTCGTCCAATAGTACCCTTGTCGAATGATCTTCTTCGCCAGCATGTGCCCGTTCATGTGGGGCCCGCATACTCCCTCATGTATTTCCTCCATCATTCTCTTAGCTTTCCTCCCATATAAACACTCCAAATTATACCCGGTGTAGGACTTCTTCCATAGTTTATCTGCGTAGATCACGAATTGAGCAGCAAATCGTCGTATCGCCTTCTTGTCCTTTTCTGAGGCTCCTTCGGGGTATTCTCCTTCTTTAATGAACTTCCACACGTCCACATACCAAGGCATTTCATCTTCTCTCTCTATGGCCGCGATCATTTCGAATGACGGTTGATTTCTTACTTCTATGGACAGCGGAATCATGGCAATCTTGGAAGGGATTTGGATCATCGAGGCTAAGGTAGCCAAAGAGTCGGCTAGTTGGTTTTCTTCACGAGGGAGATAGTAAAAGGAAATCTTTCGGAATTGCGCTTTCAGGCTTTCTAGATAGTCATGGTAAGGTCTCAATTTCTCATGCTTTACTCTCCAATCTCCTCGGACCTGGGATATTATCAAATTGGAATCTCCGAAGACATCAATCCGTCCGACTTTCAAAGCTAAGGCCGCCTCCATCCCAATTATGCAGGCTTCGTACTCCGCGGTATTATTGGTTGAGTCGTATTTGAGTTTGACAGCTAATGGGGTAGGGACCCCGTCTGGTGCTATGAGAATGATTCCGACCCCGTAACCCAACTGGTTGGCTGCTCCATCAAAGTACATTTTCCACAACTCCTCCTTGACCTCCATTATTCCTTCATCTGGGAACTTGAAGTCTCCCTCATCCTCAGATTCTACAGTGAGGTCGGCTAAAAATTCGGCGACGGCCCTTCCTTTTACGGACTTGGAGGTGACATATCTGATATCGAATTCAGCCAGCATCATGGTCCAACGGGAAATCCTACTGGTCAAGACGGGTTTTTCGAACAGGTATTTTAATGGGTCCATTCGGGATATCAGGATTACAGGGAAGGCTAGCATATAGTGGCGGAGGCGACGGGTACACCAAACCAAGGCCCAACAGGCCTTCTCCAAGGGCGAATACTTTAACTCATATCCCACCATTCTCTTGCTTAAGTAGTAAATGGCCTTCTCCATGCGCCCCTCTTCTCCTTCTTGGGCCAGCATACATCCCATCGAATCTTCGGATACAGAGAGATAAAGTAACAAAGGTCTCCCGGGTGATGGTGGTGACAAGACGGGTGGTTTCTGGAGGTAGGTTTTGATTTTGTCGAAGGCTTGTTGACACGAGGTGTCCCATTTGAATCTCTCTCCCTTTCTGAGTAGTTTGAAAAAGGGATCACAGGTCGAAGTGAGTTTGGAAATGAAGCGGCTGATGAATTGTATTCTCCCCAGGAATCCCCTCAGTTCTTTTTCGTTTTTCGGTGGCTGCATTTCGGTTATGGCTTTTATCTTGGTGGGGTCTACCTCTATCCCCCTCTGAGTAATGAGAAATCCTAACAACTTGCCAGTAATGACCCCGAACGTGCATTTCTGTGGGTTCAGCCTCATCTTGAATTCCCTCAATCTCCCAAAGAACTTTCTCAAAGCCTCTAGGTGTCCTCCCCTCTCCTTGGATTTCACAATCATATCGTCCACATACACCTCTACCTCTTTGTGGATCATGTCGTGCAGTAAAGTGGTGGCAGCCCTTTGATAGGTTGCGCCCGCGTTCTTGAGTCCGAATGGCATGACCCTATAGCAATATGTTCCCCACGGAGTGATGAACGTGGTTTTCTCTCTATCCTCGGGAGCCATGAGGATTTGATTATACCCGGAGAACCCATCCATGAAAGATAGAAGCTCATGTCCCGCAGTGTTATCAACCAACACGTCGATGTGGGGTAATGGGAAATCATCTTTAGGGCTTGCTTTATTCAAATCCCGAAAATCTACGCAAACCCTAACACGACCATCCTTCTTTGGGACAGGCACAATGTTGGCAATCCACTCGGGATACTCGGTGACCATCAAGAATCCAGCTCTTAATTGCTTTTCAACTTCCTCTTTTACTTTGAGTGCCCATTCTGGCCTCATTCGCCTCAATTTTTGTTTTACGGGTTTGGAATTAGGAAAGAGGGGGATGTGGTGTTGGACTATTTTTGGATCGATACCTGGCATATCATTGTAAGACCATGCAAAAACATCTTTGAATTCATTTAATAGACTGATTAGTTCTGTACTTTCTTTATTGCTAAGTGTAGAGCCGATGAAGACATTTTGAGGATTGTTCTCATTTTCAAGATTAATTGTTAGGGTGTCCTCAATGATTTTACATGCAGATTCTTTTTCTTTTTCAATTAGTTTTTGCAGTTCAATAGGTATTTCATGATCATCACATTCATCACATTCATTAAGCGCGTTCGAGTAGGCAGAATCAGTCATACTTTCATTGATTTTCTTTGGAGTGATTACAACAGACATAGAAATTGAAAGACGCCTCATTTGGGCCATTACAGACTCTGGGTGTGGGGGGAACCTATCACTAGACTCAAAAACCCACTCCTTCTTGTGCTCTCCTCCCAGGCCAGTAATAAAGTATTCTTCCGGACCTCCTGTCTTGGTGATTTTCTCCATCTCTTCTTCCTCAGCCTTTCCTTCCTCACCTTCTTCACTTTCGGCAGCTTCTTCCACTATTCCCTCGATGTATTCACCTTTGGTCTTTCCGGGATCCTCCTTCATGACTTCTGCGTTCCCTTCGCCTGACAGATCTTTCATGGCAGAACCGTCCAGCATACCAACCCAGTCCTTGGCAGCAACAGATTTTTCAGGCATTTGCAAAAATGGGTCTTTGTACCCAGAAAATTCATGGGAGAAGAAGATCTCGAACCCCGGCTTCATGCATTTGTCTTTTTGGTTCATCCATGGTTCTGGGAAACCACAGAAGGGGAAATCTTCTCCTTCCTTTACAAAATACCCGTTGAGGGTCTTCAAGTAAGGGTCTAGTGGCGCATTGACGTCCTTCTTCTTTGTTCTCAGCTCCTTCTTTGTTGGCTGGTACCCAAGACCGTGAGTGTGAGTCTGAGTAGGGATTCTTGGGGCCTCTGGCAGGCCTTGAAGGTTCTTTCCCAACCCCAATCCTGGAAAGAATCCCATCTTCTTCATGATTCCGGCGACGACTGGACTAGCATATTGATCAAAATGGGGTGGTAGGGACTCTCCCGACTTTCCTTCTTCTATCACGCTGATGAACTCGAATCCTCCCATTTTTGCTTCTTCTTCTTGCAGCTGTAACTCTAGGACCGGTGCACTTGACGATGCTTCAGATGATCGAACCCAACTGTCCCCGAGGATATCACAGACTTTGTTTTCCCAGACATACTTAACTTTTTGATGGATTGTTGACGTTATAGCGCCCAAACTGTCCAACCAAGGCCTTCCCAGCAGTAGATTAAAAGAAGCGGGGATATCGATAATTTGGAACTCGGCTCCTTTATCCATTGGCCCGATAGCAAGGTTAAGAAAGATGATGCCCATGACTGCTCTTTGGGTGTTATCATATGCCCGGACCTTTTGTTGAGACGGCACAAAAGAAGATTCATCCAAGCCCATTCGTTTGGCTGTGCGGAAAGGACACACATTAAGAGCAGATCCGTTATCAACGAGACAAGCGGGTACGGTGTTCCCCAAACATTCAACAGTGATGTACAAAGGCTTATTGAGCATGGGCCCTCCCGGCGGTAAGTCATTTGATGAGAAAGCAATAGCCAAAGTCGGAATTTTGTTGATCAGCCCTACGAGGTCTTCCGGGGTGGTGTCGATAGACACGTCAAATTGATTAAGGGCGTCTAGGACCGCTTGCCTATGACGTTTGGAGGCAATCAGCAATCCCCAAACAGTGATGTTAGCCTGAGTCTTCTTCATCTGCTTGAGGACTCTATCCTCTTCTTCTTCCTCATTCATCTTTCCTTTCCCTTTCTCCAGCTCTCTCCCCGGGTGATCTTCCTCTAATTCATGTGGCTTGAAGTGCCTACCAGACCGAGTCAAGTGGTCAATTTCTTCTTTTGCCCAAATATCGTCGGTTTCTGAAACGGTCTTTGAGCCCTCTTCTACCTCTTCGTCACTTTGGTACCATAGATCATCCTCCCCTATCCGGCCTATGTTCCGATCATTGCTTTCTTGGACCCACCAATCTGACTGCCTCGTCATTTCGTTTTCCCATATCCCTGGCTGGCTTCCCATCATACAGATTCCCAGATTCTCCGGTGACTGATAAAACTTCCTTGGTTCCCCAACTTTTGTGATTAGCTTGGACGGATCAAATGTCACTTCTTCTACTCCCAAGAAGTAAAGGCCCCGCGGCGGTGGTACGGCACGATGGTTTGGCAGTGGATTCTTGGTGACATTGGGAGCCTTGACAGGTGGCTCGGATATCACTTTGTTGTCAATGAGGTCCTGTATGTCATGCCTTAACCTCATGCACCGATCGGTCGAGTGGCCCTTTTGTTGGTGATATTTGCAATAGAGGTCTCCTTTGAAGTATGGCGGGAGTGGACTCGGCGGGGGTCGAGGTTCCAGCTGGCAGAGATGCCCTTTCGCTAACAGCCTGTCGAGGGCGGTTGATAAAGATACTCCCAAATCTGAAAACTTCCTCATTGGATTATCCTCCCCTCCTCTTGGATGACTTTTGGTGATGTCGAATTTTCTCTCCGGCTCTCTAAGTGCATTGACATCGGTGGGGCCAGAGTGACCTCCCGAATGCCCTCCATTCGACCCATAGCTAGGCCTCCGATATCGGTTCTGTGGTTCTTCCTTCTTGATTGTTCCTTCTTGGATTACATCTTCGATTCTCGTCCCCACATCGAATACCTCAGCAAAGGTATTGATTGACTGGAACCTCATCTTTTCCTGATAAACTGGCTGTAGATTTTTCATCAACATTCGGATCTGGTCCTTCTCGGGTGGCCTTTGCACCATTTTTGCAGCTTTCCCTCTCCATCGGCTTAAATACTCGGCAAATGATTCTTTGTTCCCCTGCCTGGTTGTTTCCAAATCTCGGATAGTAACATCCAAGTCCTGATTGTATTCGTACTGTGCCACAAATGCCTTAATCACTTCTTCCCATACTCTGGTTTTGCTTGGCTCAAGTGTAAGATACCACGATAAAGCGGCTCCTATTAAGGTTTGTTGGAAAAGGACAGCCATCATGGTAGTGCTCAGCCCACTAGGCTGAAAAGCCCCTATGCACATTCGGACATGACTGCGGGGGTTGCCTGTGCCATCAAATTTATCAAAGACGGGCATTTTAAAACCGGCCGGCAGCGTCTCATGGACTCCGTCGTACAACCCTTCCAGTTCCATCAGATAAGTATCCACCCCTTGAGCTTTGCGCATTACCCTCTCCAACTTTTCTATCTTCTCGGTCAGCAGCTTCTCCTTCTCATCTTTTTCCCTGTCTCTGTTGGCTCTCAGTGCATCATTCCAATGCGCCTCTTGATCGTCAAACCAATCCCCGTCTCCTCCTCCCAAAGGCGGGTCCATGACAGGTGGAACCACATGCGGCGGTCGGCGGTTCAGCTCCTCTATCATTCCCATCATTCGGTTCATGTTTTCAGCCTGTCTTCGCATCTGTTCTGCCTGCTGCTCAACTAGTACCCTCAGTCCGGTCATCTCTTCATTGTTTCTCTCTTCGGCCATGTCAACGTATCCTCTTCTCACTAACCTTGCCGTAGGACCTCTAAACCACCCTTGGTTTGCTATTTTTGCTCCTACAATAAATTTTGGAAATTTCTTTTTAGAAAAACCTTTTTTACCTTTATTTTAGCTAAACTTTTATTTTGTAAGTCATGCGGATGCAATGCATGTGTGTGTGTGTGCCTACTCTATATGCCAAAGAAAGAGAAAATCCTAGTCCTAACACATAAGCACATAAGCACATAAAATCCTTACCCATGCCAAGTACGATGATTTCTCCATTCATTGCGACCCTCTTTACCCTTCGATTTTAGCATTTTCGAAATTCATTTGAAAAGCATTTCCGATGAACTCTTTAGAAAACAATTTTCAAGAATTTCGGATCGCGCTTTTCAAAAAGTGATTGGGTTGAAACTCTTGTTTTAAAAAGTGTCTTAGCGGATGAATAACCTTGGTTTGGCTTTTAATCGAAAATGAACTGCCAGAATTTTGGAAAAGTGATTAAAAACTTTGGAATAAAGACGGCAAAATCTGCTTACTTTCAAAGATGGATTTAAAATTCCTTGGGCAGAAGGGTCACATGATTGGATTATCACCGTACTTTTCATGGGTTTGGATGCATACAAGGTCAATGATGCTTAGCTGAACATGATATAAGAGACGTAATCTTATAATCAAGGTTCAACATGTCCCTAGATGTCGTGGGACACAAAGGGAACTGCTCAACAGTGATTTAAAAGTTTACACATCTTCTATTAGGCAAGCATCGTCATCATCTCAAGTAATCCTTTCCAGGCATACAAAACTTCCTAGCACATAACCCTAACCAAGAATTGATTTCCTAAGATTGAAAGGTTCTATGGAAGCTACTATGCAACAGCTGGGTTTTGGTCAAACAAGGGACCCTTGACACACACCCGATAGGATGCTTCATATACCAAATCATGGTACGAGATCAAGGGTGATCACACAGTCCCATGATGACTTGACCGACCGGGTTGCCCCGAGCCTCCAAGGTCATAGTTCCGTGCAATCGACTGGCTGGACATGAAAGTCAAATGCAACAGGCACACAAAGATTAATTAATTTGATTAAAAGGACATTTTTCAAGTCTAATCCTCAAGTGAACCCAAAATCAGAATTCTGGTCTGCGAAACCAGAGATTCTGGGTTCGATCCCCAGCAGAGTCGCCAGATTGTGGATATCGCAGGTTGACTTACCCACAGCTTTTCAAAATCAATTTCTAAAACAAAATGAGTCGCCACTTAATTTTTTTTTAAAAGGAAAATTAAGAAACCATTTTAAAAGCAAACTGATCTTTTTGCGAAACCAAAGATTAACTAGGTCCGGGGATTATGGAATGAGAGAGGAAGGAGCCCGTCGGACTAAAACACCCTCTCTCATCCTATCTTGCGATAGGCCTCTATTCAACATCCTTTTAATTAAATTTATTAATCTAAGCATGCCTTCAACTAATAAATATATACATATACATCACAAAAGCATGTCCAAAGGGTGTAAAATTGCAATTGACAAAATATCATTCAAAAGCCACATAATTCAGGTAGCAAGCGATATGATATGCAATAGAGAACAAGTGAACTTACCCGGGATCCAGCAGCGATAATAAACGTGCAATGCATGCGAACAAAAGAAAATCCTAAAAAGAGTCTCTAATCACATATACACATAAGGCAAAACCTAATTCTAGGGTGTCGCGCATTGAGGTCAAAAATCAAATAAAATCAAGAAATTTAATAAACTAGAGAGGGATCGAGAAATCGTACCTTAATAGCGCTACAAAACAAAGGGTTAGTCCACATGATATGCAAAATACGATGTTAGAAATAACAATCCTAAATTTCTAGCTTACATCTATCTAATGTAATTAAATCCAAAGCAAATAAGTCTTAATTATAAGTGTCAAACCATATGGATGAATATGTACATGGACAAGGATAAACTATGAAATACTCTTAAACTTTGAATTCAAGCTCAACTAATCATTATTAAAGCATGGTTTAAGCCCTAGATCATAAAAAAGTCATTTAGATCCTTATTTACAAAATAAGTCAAATGTGTCATAAAAACTCTGAAAATTGCAGAGAGCAGACCAGAACTTAAAAGAAATAAAAAACACGTCTCTTATGGTTTGATGTTGATGAATTTTGGACACAGAATGCCTTTGTGAGTCTAGTTTCCAAATCAAAAAGAAAATCAAGGTTTCAACGGTTAGATCTCCGAGAATATGGAAAACACTAGACATCACTCAGCATCTTACAATCTCCTGTCCAGAATTCTTGCACGATTTATTAAAAATAGTAAAAAAATCAGAATTGCTTTGTTCTTTTTAGGGTGACTTCCTAACACATCAATCTACTTGGAAAAAATTATTTTGGGTCATATAAACTTTGTTAGAACTCTGATTTAATTATTTCAAAAGAGTGTTGCTGTTCTGAAACTATTCTGAAATTCTGGACAGATTATTGTTGCTTCACAAAACCCATGATCAAACCATTCTAAACATGAAACCACCTCAAAACAAAAATTACAGTGGTAGAACAATGTGTTATTGACACTTTCCCGTTGGTTTCACTTAGTTTCAACGGTTAGATTTTGAACTAAAAATCTTTGATCAAAAACAGTTTGTGGATTCACTGTTTTTATTTTGCTAGTTCAACTTTTATTTGGTAACTCCAACTATTAAACTATGAAGTTGAGTTGAACCAAACCATTTCTCCTACCATTTGATGGTCATGGGAGACTACAAACCTTTATTCTTCATAGATTTCAAATGAAATATGGATAGACTTCATGAAATCTATAAGATAGGGAAATCTAAACCATGGAGAGGGGTTTAGACTTCAAAACTACATTCTCCTACCATTTAATGGTCATTAGAGAGGGGGGACATGACCATGACTCATGAGTCTTAAAGGAATATTGAAAGGATTCCTCAAGACACCAAGTTTAGGAGACCCAAATCATGAGTGTGGACTTGGATCCTCTTATGAAGTATTGATTAAACTTAGACTCCTATGTGAAGCACAAGCCTACATAGGATTCAAAAGATCATACTCTAGAGGCCAAAAGAGATATTGAAGATCTCCAAGACCTTCAAGAGAAGAAAGTAAACAAGAAAATGGAAGAAAGTAACATGGAAACAAAAGAAACTCCTAAGTTTACTTGATAAACAAAGAAAAATAATGAAAGATTTTAAGACTAGAGATGGGAAGAAAGGATAAGCTAATAATCTATGGTTAGAGGATCACCTCCAAATTATCCTCAAAGTTTTCTTTTCTTTGAAGATCTTCCAAGCTCTTCTCTCTAATTCTCTAAACACTCTCTTTTTTTTAAAAAAATGTGGGTGAAATGGAAGTATGTGCTCTCTCTCCCAATATGTCTCTTGGTGTTCTTCTTGGTCTCCTCTTTTGGGAAGATCCCTTCTCTTTTATAAGCAAAATTACCAGGTATTTTTGGTGAATTTCGGAGTAAAAAACAGGTGTAATTCCCTCATTAGTTGGTACAATGTGTACTTTCTGAAATTATGCAGACTGCTGTCCAGCGCGGCAGTCCAGACACTGACGCGGCAGTCCGTGACTACCGCTGCGGCATTCATCAAATGCCGTTGCGGCACTTCATGACTGCCGCGCGGCATTCACCAAATGCCGCGGCAATTAATGGATTGCCGCAACTTTGTCAGTCTTACTTTATCAGTTTTTGTTCTTATTTGCATGCGCATATGTATTGCTCTGCAAAATACAGACTTTGGAAGCGAACGGCAGTCAGAAACCTGCGGCGGCACTTGACAAGTGCCGGCACGGCACTCTGTGACTGCCGTGCGGCAGTCACCGAGTGCCGCAGAAGCCTGCCGTGTGCCGGTTTTGACTAAAATTCCCCTTTTAGGTCTTTTCTCTTTTTGAAACAGATTATTTTTTAATATCTTTTCCAAAAGTTGTGTTTTATACCTGAATTCTCCTGAATACCTGGTATTTCCGTCTTTCTGTGAAATTTTATCGCGTTTTGGAGAATTTTCTGAAGAGCTTGGAATACTTCGAATTTCTCGGTCATTGTCATCATTGGACGTGGAGGTGACGCTCTCCTAAATTCGACGGCCGGTCAAAATTGGGGTGTCTACACCTGGTTATGCAAGCACCATGCTCATCATGTCTCCCTTACGCATTTAGTTTAGGGAAGGTCGCCTAATTCAGTGACTGATGCGAAGATCTCTTACAGGGGCCATGATCTTTTGAATTGATCTCGGGGAATATAAATCTGTTATATTCCAAAACGGGGGTTAACGCAAATCTGTTACGAGAACCGGGAATATAAATCTGTTATACTCTCAAAATGGGGGTTAACGCAAATATGTTGCGAGAACCGGGAATATAAATCTGTTATACTCTCAAAACGAGGGTTAACGCAAATCTGTTGCGAGAACCGAGAATATAAATCTGTTATACTCCAAAACGGGGGTTAACGCAAATCTGTTGCGAGAACCGAGAATATAAATCTGTTATACTCTAAAAACGGGGGTTAACGCAAATCTGTTGCGAGAACCGAGAACATAAATCTGTTATACTCCAAAACGGGGGTTAACGCAAATCTGTTGCGAGAACCGAGAATATAAATCTGTTATATTCCCAAAACGGGGGTTAACGCAAATCTGTTGCGAGAACCGAGAATATAAATCTGTTATACTCTCAAAACGGGGGGTTAACGCAAATCTGTTGCGAGAACCGAGAATAGAAATCTGTTATATTCCCAAAATGGGGGTTAACGCAAATCTGTTGCGAGAACCGAGAATATAAATCTGTTATATTCCCAAAATGGGGGTTAACGCAAATCTGTTGCGAGAACCGAGAATAAAAAATCGGGGCCCACCGGCTCAAATATTTTCAATTTTCCAAGAATCGGGGCCCACGGGCCCAGAATTTTAATTTTCAAAAATTGGGAGCCCACGGGCTCAAATATTTTCACTTTTTCAAGAATCGGGGCCCACGGGCCCAGAATTTTAATTTTCAAAAATTGGGAGCCCACGGGCTCAAATATTTTCACTTTTCAGAATTGGGAGCCCACGGGCTCAAACATCTTCAATTTTTAAAATTGGGGGCCCACGGGCTCAAATATACTCTTAAATTTTGAAATTTGTAGTCAATGTGTACCTAAAAACGACCCCAAGGGCAAAAAGGGTAATGAGGGCAAATTTTGGGGGTCTCAAATTCAATTTTCGGGACTTGATTTGAAAATTTGGGGGGAAATGAAACATCTTTGAACCGACTTAATTGCGGCACATGCGATTTTCTGCGGCAGTTCGTGATTGCCGTGCGGCACTCACGGAGTGCCGTTGCGGCACTCGGCGAGTGCCGCTCGGCAGTTGACTGACTGCCGCGCACGGAAAAACGAGTGCCGCGTTTGAGCGGCAGTGGCTTAAACCGCCGGGTTCATTACATTTCTCTCATTCTCTTAACCTCCTTTCTCTCGAAATCTCTCTGGAGAAAAATTTTCTCTTTTTCTTTTCTTGCTTGGATTGATCTACCGGAGTTTACAGGTTAGTTCTGCTCGATCAAAACTTGATTAATCTCTTTTATTTCATAGTTTTTTAGAATTTTTCATGAATTTAATGCGCGGATCTCTCTATTCCTTTGACAGATTATGGCGAGCGGGTCAGGGAGGAAGAAGAAGGCCAGATACACGGCCACTCATCATCCGGACGCCACACTCTTGCTACGGGATCCGGATGAGCATTTATCGGTCCGCGCATTTAAGCGCGAGGTAAACGCTCCCCTTTCTCGTATTTCTTTCTCGCATTTCCTTCTCTGTGTGAATGTAACGTAGAATTGTCACAACTTAGATACCCTGTTCCGAATGTCGTGCCCGTGGCGCCCCCAAGCGTCCTTGATCGCTTTATTCCATGCCCCTCTTTAAGAAATTTTTTATTTTCTTCAAAACTTCTCGTATGACGAATGTTATGTTTGAATTTTCCTATCCTTTATTTATTATTATTTTTAGATTTCACGAGCGCGATGCTTTTTCAAACTCACTTTAGGTACTTGTGAACCTGTATTGAAACTAATGCCTCCTTTGAATCTAAACTTGCTTTGGATTTTCACAATTTTTATGTATACTTTGAAAATTTCTCTCTCTCTAGGACATCATCTATTTTATTTTGCTTTTTCTTTTACCCAATTACTGACATCAGAACTTGTGACTCTTTCTTGCAGCTGCAGCCGAAGGTGCTGAAGGGCACGGCAGTCTTGCTCACGGATATGAGTGGTACACACAGCTTAGTGAGACGGTGAGGGCTTTGGTAGATGTGGCCGGGTTTGGAGACTTCGTCAAACTTTTGACGAAGAGCTCCAATGACTTGCGGCAGATACACGTGCTGGTCGAGCGGTGGTGGGATACGACGAGCACTTTCCACTTCTCGTTCAACGAGATGACGATGACGCCCTTGGATTTCTCGATGATCACTGGGATCGCCTTTGGCGGAGAGCGATTGCGGCACCTGACGGACCGGGAGTGGGACCAGGTGGAGCCCTTGTTGGGGGTGGTCCCGGATGAGGCTTTGGTCACGGCCCGGTGGTTTATGGATACGTTCCGGGGAAAACCGGATTTTACGGATGAGCAGATGGCCAGAGGTTTTCTGATGTACATGCTGGGGTGCTCTTTGTTGAGCACCAAGGGTGATCGGATTGCTGTGTCCCTGGTGGCGTCCCTGGAGCACCTGGACCGGGTTGAGGAGTATGATTGGGCTGGTGCAGGGTTAGCTATCCTGTACAGGCATATGAGTGACATCTCCCGGGACAGGCCGGCCTCCACCAGTGGCTATTGGAGAGCGTGGGAGGTATGCCTTTTCTATATTTCATTACTTATCGCATCTTTCAGAAATTTATTTGAACTGTGAGATTAACCCCTCCCCCCCTTTTTGTTTTATTATCGTAGATTTGGTCTCACGAGTATCTTCGCATGATGTCTCCCGAGACGCGTGAGGCGGACGCCCTTATCATGCCCCAGGGGCTGAAATGGGCGAAGGATAGGGTTGGGAGGAAGACCGGGGCCCACGATTTTGTTTCATTCAGGAACTTCTTGACGGACCTACGGGAGGAGCATGTACACTGGCAGCCGTGGCTTAGGGCGCTCGCCGAGGCTCGTGTGGAGATTCGAGGGTCGGCTGGATATGACCTGACGAGGCGTCTTCTTGATGGTGGGTCAGAGGGCCAGGCATGGTATCTAGGAGAGAGAGTGACCAGGCAGTCACTGGCGGCCCCTGGTTTTTTCGTGCCGTTCCCTCCTCCTGACTCCATGAGGGCCACGGACACTCTCCAGGGTAGCAAGCTCACGGTTGTTCTGCTGGGTTTGAGCATTCATGATTTTGTAGACCCCCCCGACGGATATGCGGCGTTCCGTGCCGCTAAGCTGATGCCGAACTTCCCATCTGATGGAAGTGACTCGGGTGAGTAAATGATTCCTTTATTATTTCTGTGAGTTCTCCTTTTATTCTTCATTCATGTTTTATTACTTTTGTTTGCAGCCTGTTCTTGCCGCGGTTCGACCTCCTGCCTTGCCTGAGTGGGACTGGACCATGTCTACCGTTTCATTTGGTGAGCCCCACGTGACGACGATCCCCCGGCTATCACGGGGCGCCCCCACTATCCCTATCCATTATGACGTCATCCCGCGTGCCTACGCGGAGGAGGGTTTGGCGTATGCCCACAGCGTGCGACAGTAGGTCCTTGGGCGAGAGTGGATGGTAAGGGACTACCTTTTATTTTGACTTTGACTGCTTCTTCTTTTACTAGCCTTTATTCTTGGTTCTCGTTCTTTTCAGGCTGAGGGGGCTCGGGCGACTGCTGCGACTCAGTTGAGAGCCCAGGTATGACTTCTGTTCCTTTTGTTCTCGGTATTTTATCCATCATTTCACCATTTCCTAGACTCACTTTTCTCATTTCAGGCGGAGGAGATCAGAGTCCTGTCCCAGCAGGTGGGGCAGCTTCAGCAGAGGCTCCAGCAGTTCGGCATCCCTCTCAGCGATGCCCCCGGAGGTAGCGGTGTTGGGCGTGGTGGAGACGGCGGCGAGGGCACTAGCGGTGGTAGAGGCCGAGGCAGCGGACGTGGAGAGAGTAGTGGAGGCAGCGGGACCGAGTCAGAGGAGGAGCCTCTTAGGCGCACGACTCGTCAGACTCGCGGCCGGGGTCGGGGTCGGAGCTGATCCTGCTTTTATCATTTTTTTTTTTTTTTTTTTGAGAGGATTTATACTTTATTTTGGTGGATGACTGTATATATACACATATGCTTTATTTTGATGGTGGTTGCTCCCTGATAGTTGGTAGGATAGGCATTCCTGATACTTTTATTATTACATTATTGTTCTTCACCGTATGTGTGACCATAGCTTGGTCCAATTCTTGCCGTATGTGGGATCATGGCTTGATCCCGTCTTTATTTTTATCTTTGAATGCTTTTGTTTCTTTTATCTTTTGGAATGTACAAATGAATGAAACAAATGAATGAATGAATGTAATTGCGCGTGCTGCATGATGCACACGTTTTATTGCTTCTCCTTTAGTTTTCTGTTTGCAGGTGGGCTGATGGTGTTACAAACAATCCTGGCCAATGAAAAACTCAGAACGGCACTCGGTTAGGTCTCCGCGGCACTCGGTGAGAGCCGCGACGGCAGTCAGTAAGTGCCGCAACGGCATTCACGAACTGCCGCGCGGCACTTCATCGAGTGCCGCTGCACTTTATTGAGTGCCGCGGGTAGGTAGACAGCTTTATTCTTCTATTTATACCCCTTCTTTCTCAAAGTTCCGCAAAATACTTCTCATTTCTCCTCATTTCCTCTCCAAATGGCCCCCATTAGTTCTCAAATCCTCTTCCCATGGATGGATACTCTCTCTAGCATTGACAAGCTCAATTTTGAGTGCTTCAGACTAAACGATCTCTTCTCTTTCCAACAGATGAATCTAAATGAGGGTCTACTTCGCGCCGCCGTCCAATGTTGGGATCCTGCTCTCAATGTCTTTCGTTTCGGCTCTCAGGAGATTTGCCCCTTATTTGAGGAGTTTAGCGTCATTCTCCACACGGATCCTTCTACTGAATTGATGGTTCCTCAGATTCAGGCCGGGTATGTTCGGGACTTAGCCACCCTTCTCCACATTTTTTGGAATGCGGCGGGCTCTTTTGTTCATGACAGGCAAATCGACTTTGAGCGCCTTTCTTCTATTTATGCTCCCGTAGGGGACCCTTACAATGGTGAGTATCAGATCATCCGACGTAGTGCCTTGTCGATTGCTATGCTCTCTTACTTTCTCTTTCGATCATCTTCAGACACTCTCATACCCATTGCCTGAGGTTTGCGGGAGATGAAAAGTGTTGTTATGCTAGTCCTTGGTGAAACTCTGATTGGATTGGGCCATGCTCATGCTACTGGGGTCATGTTATCCATTGGGGCACCTTTTGTCTTGCAAATTTGGCTCATGGAGCGTCTGGACATCCTCATACATGTTTCCCATCTCCGTGGGTCACTTTCTTATGATCGCATGGAGATTCACAGCTTGTTTCAGTCCGCCGACGCGTGGCTTGGTTGGCTTCAGGGCCTCTCTTCTAGTGACATCTGCTGGGTTTGTCCGTCGTGGATCTGTCGCTCTGTTGCTGTACGCCTCCCTGGGCGCCCTGGCATTTGGCTGCCGGGTTTGCATGCCACTACTTTCTACATTCCTGGCCGAGTTGTCCGTCAGTTTGGACTTTTGCAAGATGCTACTGAATCTGTGACTGCTGATTTCACCAGGGGATCCCCTTTGCGTCCTTCTATTGTGAAGGCCTTCATGGAGGCTTGGCCCAGCAGAATGGCTGCTCCTTTCCTGAGGGTTCCTGCTCTGACTGCGCCCACTACCGAATATCTCTTAGAGATCCAAGCCTTGGTTGTGAGGCGAGCTTGACGGACACACGCATAATAAAGTAGACGAAAACAGGGAAAAGCTTGCTATTTTTCAAAACTTTCTGACAGACCCTTCCTACTCTTTGTTTACGCTTTTGAATGTGATTTTCCTTATTAAAAGTGTTTGTCATGTTCAATCAAGGTGTTCAACCCCTTCAATTAATCTTTTTATGAAGAATTCTCCTTTCAAATGTCTTTTCTCGGCTCTTCACCCTGCTTTGAATTTTGCTTAAAGCTTTATTCTTTCTATACCGTGAATTCTCATTTGTTTCTTTATAGTATGTATCTTGATAGCCAGGAGATCCAAAGACGGGTTTCGGACAGATATCTGGGTTCTTCGGCTAGCAAACGAAGTTTGCCCTGGTTTCAGGGCTTTGAAGTAGTTCTGGGCACACGCCAGTTTGCCCCTAGTTTAGCACGTTTTTTTTTTTTTTTTTTTAAAGGGGCGAAGGCTTTTGGGGGCCCGCCTACTTATTCCTGAAAGGGCATCAGGCCTGCAGTAGTTCGGCTCAAGGTACGAAGGAAGACGCCGTTCGGGCGATTTTATTTAAGTGACCGAACCAAGTAGGTTGCCTACGTATCCCCTAGCGGGAATCAGGTCAAGCGTAGTTCATCAAGGTAGGAGGCTTTGAAAAGAAAGGTTTCAAGCAAAATACTTCTTGAGGCGGTCGAGGTTAATTGGTTGTTTAAATTCAACCCCGTCCAGGTCCATGAGATAAGCCGCTCCTCTGGAAAGGAGAGTCTTAATGATGTACGGCCCGACCCAGTTGGGTTTGAATTTTCGTCTGGGGTCATAAACAGGCACTTTTAGTTCTTTGAGGACCAGGTCACCCTCAGCAAGCTTCCTAGGGCGGACCTTTTTGTTGAAAGCACGAGCTATCCTTTTCTGATATCCCCGAGTATGGTTTACAACAGCCAACCTCTTTTCATCGAATAACATCAATTCCTCATACCTCCCCCGCAACCATTCCAGTTCGGTTACCTCGCATTCTGCCAAAACTCTTAAAGAGGGTATTTCGACTTCTACTGGCAAAACAGCCTACATCCTATAGACCAAAGAGTATGGCGTAGCTCCGGTTGAGGTTCTCACGGAAGTTCGATATCCCCACAAAGCGAAAGGTAGTTTTTCATGCCAATCCCTGTATGTATCCGTCATTTTCCCCAGGATTGCCTTTACATTTTTGTTCGCGGCCTCTACTGCTCCATTTGTTTGTGGTCTGTATGGTGAGGACTGGTGGCGGGTAATCCCATACTTTTCTAGGAATGGAATAACCTCTCCCTGAAAATGACTCCCATGGTCAGAAATAAGCTCATTTGGCACTCCGTATCTGCAGATTATATTCTTCTGGACAAAATTCACCACATCTTTTGCCTTCAGAGTTGCATATGATGCCGCTTCTACCCATTTGGTAAAATAGTCTATTGCCACAACTATGTACCGGTGCCCGTTTGAAGCTTTCGGAACGACTTCCCCGATGATATCGATACCCCATACAGAGAATGGCCAAGGGGCGGTCATGCTATAGAGTTGGGAAGGTGGGGTATGCATTAAGTTCGCATGAACCTGACATTTATGGCATCTCCTGACATACTCACAGCAATCTTTATCTAAAGTCGTCCAATAGTATCCCTGCCGAATTATCTTTTTGGCCAACATGTGTCCGTTCATGTGGGGCCCACAGACTCCTTCATGTATTTCTTCCATCATTCTCTTAGCTTCCCTTCCATATAGGCATTCTAGATTGTACCCGGTGTAGGATTTCTTCCATAGCTTATCTGCATAGATCACAAATTGAGCGGCGAACCGCCGAATTGCCTTTCTATCCTTTTCTGAGGCTCCTTCGGGGTATTCTCCTTCTTTAATGAATTTCCACACATCCTCATACCACGGTACTTCCTCTTCGTCTTCCACGATCGCGACCATTTCAATTGACGGTTGTTCCCTTACTTCTATGGATAGCGGGATCATGGTAGTTTTGGAGGGGATTTGGATCATCGAGGCCAAGGTAGCCAATGAGTCGGCTAGTTGGTTTTCTTCACGAGGGAGGTAGTAAAAGGAAATCTTTTGAAATTGTGCTTTCAGACTTTCCAGGTAATCATGGTAAGGTCTCAGTTTCTCATGCTTTACCTTCCAATCTCCCCGGACCTAGGATATGATCAAATTGGAATCTCCGAAGACTTCAATCCGTCCGACTTTCAAAGCCAAGGCCGCTTCTATCCCAATTATGCAGGCTTCGTACTCCGCGGTATTATTGGTTGAGTTGTATTTGAGTTTGACAGCTAATGGGGTAGGGGTCCCATCGGGTGCTATGAGAATGATTCCAACTCCATAACCTAATTGGTTGGCTACTCCATCGAAGTACATTTTCCACAACTCCTCCTTTACCTCCATTATTCCCTCATCCGGGAATCTGAATTCTCCTTCGTCCTTGGATTCTACAGCGAGATCGGCTAAAAACTCAGCGACAGCCCTCCCTTTCAAGAACTTGGCAGTGACATATTTGATATCGAACTCAGCCAGCATCATGGTCCAACGGGAAATCCTACTGGTCAAGACGGGTTTTTTGAATAGGTATTTTAGTGGGTCCATTCGGGATATCAAGGTCACAGGGAATGCTAGCATGTAGTGGCGAAGACGACGGGTACACCAGACCAAGGCCCAACAGGCTTTTTCCAAGGGCGAGTATTTCAACTTATATCCGATCATTCTCTTGCTCAAGTAATAAATGGCCTTCTCTACGTGCCCCTCTTCTCCTTCTTGGGCCAACATACACCCCATCGAATCTTTGGATACGGAGAGATAGAGCAACAAAGGTTTCCCGGGTGATGGTGGTGATAGGACAGGGGGGTTCTGGAGGTAGGCTTTGATTTTGTCGAAGGCTTGTTGGCAAAGGGTGTCCCATTTGAACTTTTCTCCTTTTCTAAGCAGTTTGAACAATGGGTCACAGGTCAAGGTAAGTTTGGAAATGAAGCGGCTGATGAACTGTATTCTCCCCAAGAACCCTCTTAGTTCCTTCTCATTTTTTGGTGGGTTCATTTCGGTTATGGCTTTTATCTTGGTTGGGTCTACTTCGATCCCCCTTTGGGTAATAAGGAACCCTAACAACTTCCCTGTGGTAACTCCGAAGGTACATTTCTGCGGGTTTAGCCTCATCTTAAACTCCCTCAATCTCCCAAAGAATTTCCTTAAGGCCTCTAGGTGCCCTCCCCTCTCTTTAGACTTTATAATCATATCGTCCACATACACCTCCACCTCTTTGTGGATCATGTCGTGCAGTATAGTGGTAGCAGCCCTTTGATAGGTCGCACCCGCATTCTTAAGTCCGAATGGCATGACCCTATAGCAGTATGTCCCCCACGGAGTAATGAACGTGGTTTTCTCCCTATCCTCGGGTGTCATGAGGATTTGGTTATACCCAAAGAATCCATCCATGAAAGATAGAAGCTCGTGTCCCGCAGTGTTATCGACCAACACATTGATGTGGGGTAATGGGAAATCGTCTTTAGGACTTGCCTTGTTTAAATCTCGAAAGTTGACACAAACCCTAACACGACCATCCTTCTTTGGGACAGGTACAATGTTGGCAACCCACTTCGGATACTCGGTGACCATCAAGAATCCAGCCTTAAGTTGCTTTTCAACCTCCTCTTTTACTTTAAGTGCCCATTCTGGCCTCATTCGCCTCAATTTCTATTTTATGGGTTTCGAATTGGGAAAGAGAGGGATGTGTTGTTGGACTATCTTTGGATCAATACCTGGCATATCATTATAAGACCATGCAAAAACATCTTTGAATTCATTTAATAGATTGATTAGTACTTTGCTTTCTTCATTGCTAAGTGTTGAGCCGATAAAGACATTTTGAGGATTATTTTCATTTCCTAGATTAATCGTTAGAGTGTCCTCAATGATTTTACATGCAGATTCTTTGTCAATTAACTTTTGCAATTCATTAGGTATTCCATGATCATCGCATTCATCACATTCATTAAGCGCATTCGAGTAGGCGGAATCAGTCATACTTTCATTGATTTTGTTAGGAGTGATTACAACAGACATAGCAATAGTAAGACGCCTCATTTGGGCCATTACAGACTCTGGGTGGGGGGGATACTTATCACTGGACTCAAAGACCCACTCTTTGTTGATTCCCTGCTTGAGTTCCATAGTGCTACAACCTGGCAGCCCTTCGGATTCCTTCTTTTCTTCTTTTCCTGGCTTCGGCTCCTCTTCCGGCGCATACTCATCACTCCCCTCTTCGACCTTGACTTCCAGGCCCTCGTCTTCTTCTCCTTTTCCTTCGGCTTTTACCCCTTCCTCGCTCAAAAGATTCTGCATGACCGGTCCATCTAGTACACCAACCCAATCGTTGACGGCAGCAGATTTTTCAGGCATTCGCAAAAACGGGTCTTCGTATTTGGAGAATTCATGGGAGAAAAAGATCTCGAACCCTGGCTTTAGACTTTTGTCCTTCTGGTCCATCCAAGGCTCCGGGAAGCCACAGAAGGGGAAATCTTCTCCTTCCTTTACGAAGCAACCGTTGAGTGTTTTCGGATAAGGGTCCATTGGCGCAACGAAAGCTTTCTTCTTTGCCCTTAGTTCCTTCTTCGTTGGCTGATACCCCAGGCCGTGAGTGTGAGTCTGAGTAGGAATTCTTGGAAACTCAGGCAGACCCTGAAGGTTCTTTCCCAATCCCAATCCCAATCCCGGAAAGAAACCCATCTTCTTCATGATCCCTGCAACCACCGGACTGGTATGCTGATCAAAATGGAGCGGTAGAAATTCTCTCGGCTTTCCTTCTTCCAACATGCTGACAAACTCGAACCCTCCTATCTTCGCTTCTTCCTTTTGCAATTGAAGTTCTAAAACCGGCGCGCTAGAGGATGCTTCGGTCAACTGATTCCAACTATCCCCGAGGATATCACGGACTTCATTCTCCCAAATGCATTTAACCTTCTGATGGATTGTTGATGGTATGGCCCCCAAACTGTCCAACCAAGGCCTCCCCAATAGCAGATTGAAGGAAGCGGGTATGTCAATGACCTGAAACTCAACTTCTTTTTCACAAGGACCAATAGTGAGACGAAGAAGGACTATCCCCATAACTGTTCTCTGGGCATTATCGTAGGCTCTTACCCTTTGCTCAGATGGTGCAAACGTTGACTCGTCTAGACCCAATCGCTTAGCTGTTCGGAAAGGACATACATTGAGGGCTGATCCATTGTCTATCAGGCAAGCAGGCACGACGTTCCCTAAGCATTCGACGGTGACATATAACGGTTTGTTGCGCACGGGCCCTCCCGGAGGCAGGTCATTTGACGAGAAGGTAATAGTCGAAGTTGGGATCTTGCCGATCAGTCCTATGAGATCCTCCGGGGTGGTGTCGATAGATACGTCAGACTGGTTCAGAGCATCTAGAACCGCCTGCCTGTGACGTTTGGAGGCAATCAGCAACCCCCAAACGGTGATGTTAGCCTGGGTCTTTTTCAACTGTTTCAGGACCCTGTCTTCCCCTGGTTCTTCGTCAACTTTACCCTTTCCCTTGTCCAGATCTCTCCCGGGGTGATCTTCCTCCAGTTGGTGCAGCTTGAAGTGTCTGCCTGACCGGGTCAAGTGACTGACTTCTTCTCTCATCCATAGATTGTCGGCTTCTGAACAAACTTCCAAAGTATTCTCTACCACCTCTGTTTCTTTGTCGCTTTCGTACCAGAGATCATACTCCACTTGGCTCGCATCGTGATCGACATCCCCTTGGGTCCACCAATCTGACTTTCCTATTTCACTTTTCCCTAGCTGATCCTCCAAAGCACAGATCATCGAGTCCTCAGGCAGCAAGTATGACTTTCTTGGTGCCCCGAACTTAGTGATTAGCCCAGACGGGTCAAAGGTTGCTTCCCCTATCCCCAAGAAATAAAGGCCTCGCAGAGGTGGCACGGCTCGGTGATCTGGAAGCGGATTTCTGGTAACATTTGGGGCTTTGGTAGGAGGTTCCGAAATTACCTTGTTATCAATGAGGTCCTGAATCTCATGCATCGATCCGTTGAATGACCTTTCTGCTGATGAAATTTGCAGAAAAGATCCCCTTAGAAATTTGGCGGAAGCGGACTTGGTAGGGGTCGAGGTTCCAACTGACGGAGATGCCCCTTGGCTAACAATCTGTCGAGGGCGGTGGATAGTGACACTCCCAAATCTGAGAACTTCCTTGGCGCTTTGTCCCCTCCCCTTCTCGGTGCTATGTCGAATTTCCATTCTGGCACATTCAATGCATTGACATCGGTGGGGCCGGAGTGACCCCCCGCTTGTCCCCCATTGGACCCATAGCTTGGCCTTCTGTACCGGTTCGGTTGTTCCTCTTTCTTGATCACTCCTTCCTGAATTGCATCTTCAATCCTCGTTCCCACATCAAATACCTCGGCAAAAGTATTGATTGACTGAAACCTCATCTTCTCCTGATAAACTGGCTGCAGGTTTTTCATCAACATTCGGATCTGGTCTTTTCTGATGGCCTCTGTACCATCTTTGCGGCTTTCCCTCTCCATCGACTCAGATACTCAGCAAATGATTCTTTGTTCCCTTGCCTGGTTGTTTCTAAATCTCGGACAGTGACGTCCAGGTCTTGATTGTACTCATACTGGGCCACAAACGATTTCACGACTTCTTCCCAAACTCTGGTTTTGCTTGGCTCAAGTGTAAGGTACCACGATAGAGCAGCTCCTGTTAAGGTTTGCTGAAATAGAACGGCCATCATGGTAGTGCTTAGACCGCTAAGCTGAAAAGCTCCTATGCACATCCGGATGTGACTGCGAGGATTCCCGGTTCCATCAAACTTATCAAAAACTGGCATTTTGAACCCGGCGGGCAGCGTTTCGTGGACCCCGTCATATAGGCCTTCTAACTCTAGCAGATAGGTATCAACCCCCTGAGCTTTGCGCATTACCCTTTCCAACTTTTCTATTTTCTCGGTCAGTTGCTTCTCCTTCTCAGCTTTCTCTCTGTCCCTGTTGGCCCTTAGCGCGTCATTCCATTGTGCTTCCTGATCGTCTAACCAATCCCCGTCCCCTCCTCCCAAAGGCGGGTCTATAACAGGCGGATTCATTTGTGGTGGTCGGCGGTTTAGTTCTTCTATCATCACCATCATGCGGTTCATGTTTTCAGCCTGTCTCCTCATCTGTTCTGCTTGCTGTTCGACTAGTACCCTTAAACCGGACATTTCTTCGTTGTTTCTCTCTTCGGCCATGTCAGCACGTCCTCTCCTTACTAGCCTTGCTGTGGGGTCCCTAAACCAGGCTTGACTTGATCTGGATGCTATTTTCGCTCCTACAGCAGATTTTAAATTTTTATCATTATTATTATTTTTAAAACCTATGTATTTTGTTTCAAAAGATTTTTGGTAAAGTAAAAGCCCTCCTCTTTTTTGACGCCGACGCATGTCATGCGGATGCAATGCATGTGTGCGTGTGTGCCTACTCTATATGCCAAAAAAAGAAAAGTCCTAATCCTAACACATAAAACATATAAGCACATAAAATCCTCACCCATGTCAAGTGCGCTGATTTCTCCTTTCATCGTGATCCTCACTACCTTCTCAGAGGTTTCGAAATTTTCAAAGTCTATTTGAAAAGCATTTTTTGTTTTGTTTGGGTAGTTAAAAAGAAGGGCCTTTGAAAACAATCCTTGAGAGTGCTTTCTGAGAACATTCTACCAAAATAATTTTCAAGGACTTTTGAATTTTTATTTTGAAGACGATCAAGTGAAATATGCCTTAACAAGGGTATTTTGGGAATTTTTTTGAAAAGAGGAAAAGATTTTTTTGAAAAGGTAATCGAAAACCTTGAGAAAAACCTTTGGGTGGGGGATCACATGACCGGATTATCACCGTACTTTCCATGAATTTGGATACATACAAGGTCAACGATGCTTAACTAAACATGATATAAGAAGTATAATCTTATAATCAGGATTCAGCATGTCCTCCAAATGTCATGTAACACGAGGAGAAATTGCTAAAAGGTGATTAAAAGATTATTCATCTTTCATCAAGCAAGTATCGTCATCATCTCAAGTAATCCCTTCCGGGCATACAAAACTTCCTAGCACATAATCCTAATCAAGAAATGATTTCCTAAGATTGAAAGGTTCTACAGAAACTATCATGCACAGGCTGGGTTTTGGTCAAATAAGGGACCCTTGACACACACCTGATAGGATGCTTCATATACCAAATCATGGTACGAGATCAAGGGTGATCACACAGTCCCATGATGACTTGACCGACCGGGTTGCCCCGAGCCTCCAAGGTCATAGTTCCGTGCAATCGACTGGCTGGACATGCAAGTGAAATGCAACAGGCACACAAAGATTAATTAATTCGATTAAAAGGATATTTTTCAAGTCTAATCATCAAGTGAACCCAAAATCAGAATTCTGGTCTGCGAAACCAGAGATTCTGGGTTCGATCCCCAGCAGAGTCGCCAGATTGTGGATATCGCATTTTTCTTACCCACAGCTTTTCTTTTAAAAAAATTTTCAACTTCAAATTCAAAACAAATGAGTCGCCACTTAATTTTTAAAAGGAAAAATTAAGAAACCATTTTGAAAGGAAACTGATCGTTTGCGAAACCAAAGATTAACTAGGTCCGGGGATTATGGAATGAGAGAGGAAGGAGCCCATCAGACTAAAACACCCTCTCTCATCCTATCTTGTGAAAGGCCTCTACTCAACATCCTTTTAATCAAATTTATTAATCTAAGCATGCCCTCAACTGATACATATATACATATACATCACAAAAGCATGTCCAAAGGGTGTAAAATTGCTAATGACAAAATATCATTCATAAACTACATATTTCAAGTAGCAAGCAATATGATATGCAATAAGGAACAAGAGGACTTACCCGGGATCCAGTAGCGATATTAAACGTGCAATGCATACAAATAAAAGAAAATCCTAATAAAGTCTCTAATCACATATACATATAAGGCAAGCTCCTAATTCTAAGGTGTCGCGCATGAGATTGAAAAGTCAATAAAATCAAGAAATGAAATAAACTAAAAAGAGAGATGAGAAGTTGTACCTCAAATTCGCTACAAAACAAAGGTTAGTACACATGCCTTAGACAAGATATAATATCAAAGGATAATTAATCCTAAATCATGTTCAATTTGATTCAACTAAGACAAGAGATAAGTCATACTTATGAATATTATCATGTATCAATGAATGCACGAATATGAACAAGCATGAGGTATGAATTAATTCACTAATTTGTATCCCTAAGCCTCTGGGTTTAATCTAAATTATCATTATTCAAAACATGGTTTGAGTTCTAAGACATTTAAGAGACCATTTGAGTTGAAATAAATAAGATTAGACAAAATAGCAGCAGTTTTTATGAATTACAGAGAGCAGACCAGATGTTCGAAAATAGAAATAAAATACTCCCAATGGTTAGATCTTAAGGATATTTGGATATGTTATGCCTCTGTGAGTCTAGTTGCTAACCCAGAAAGAAAATCAAGGTTTGAACGGTTAGATCTCCGGGAATGTGGAAATCACTAGGAATCACTCAGCATTTTATAACTCTCTGTCCAGAGATCTTGTATGATTTTTTAAAAATAGAAAACAAATCCGAATTGCTTCATTATTTTTAGGGAACCTTCATAACACATTAAGGTCCTTATAAACAATTATTAGAGGTCATGAAAACTTGGTTAGAGCTCTGATCTATCAATTTTAAAACTGGTTTGCTGTTTTGAAACTATTCTGAAATTCTGGACAGATTGTGGTTGTCTCACAAAACCCATGATCAAACCCTTCTAAACATAAAACCACCTCTAAAGAAAAATTGCAGTGGTAAAAAGATGTGTTATTGACACTTTCCCGTTGGTTTCACTTGATTTCAATGGTTAGATCTCGAACTAAAAATCTTTGATCGAAAACAGTTTGTGAATCCACTGTTTTCATTTTGCTAGTTCAACTTTGTTGGTTAACCTCAACTAATAACACATGAAGTTGGGATTAAACCAAACTACTTTTTCTACTATTTGATGGTCCTTGGAGACTAAAAACACTTTATACTTGTGGATTTTGATGAAGTATGAAATGAACTTCTCAAAATTCCAAACAATGGACTCAAACTTTATAGACCAAAGCTTGAATTCAACTTATTACTCCTACCATTTGATGGTCATGGGAGATAAAGACGTGACTAATACTCCTAAGTTTCAAAAGGAATAAGGGAATGACTTCATTAGATACTAAGTTGGGAGGATCCAAGTCATGAGCATGGACTTGGATCCACCTATATGAAACAAAGTGATGATCAAATTTTGACTCTCATGTAGAGTATAAGCTTTACATGAGGTTCAAAGGATCATACTCAAGAGATCAAGAGAGATATTGAAGATCTCCAAGATTCTCAAGAGAAGAACATATACAAAAAAAACAAGGAAGAATTAGAAATAGAGACTCCTAAGCTTGCTTGACAAACAAAAATAACAAGAGATTTTAGGATTAGAAGTTCAAAAAGAAAAAAAGAGTAAACAAACAATCTATGGCATAGGGGATCACCTCCAAATTATCCTCAAAGTTCTCTTTTCTTTGAAGATCTTCCAAACTCTTCTTCTTAATTCTCTAAACTCTCTTCTCTTTTCTCTCCAAAATATGTTGATGTAGTGGTATTATTTCTCTTGTATTATCTCTCCTTCTTCCCCTCATCCAAGGAAGATCCCTTCTCTTTTATAGGCAAAATTATCAGGTATTTTTGGTGAATTTCGGAGCAAAAAATAGGTGTAATTCTCTCATTTGGTGGTACAATGTGTACTTTCTGAAATTAGGCAGACTGCTGCCCAGCGCGGCAGTCCAGAAACTGTCGCGGCAGTCCGTGAATGCCGCGGACTGCCGTCGCGGCACTACGCGACTGCCGCGCGGCATTCATCAAATGCCGCGGAAATTAATGGATTGTCACGTTTTTGTCAGTCAAACTTTATCAGTTTTTTGTTCTTATTCGCATACGCATACGCATTGCTCTGTAAAATACCAACTTTAAAAGTGAACGGCAGTCAGAAATTGTTGGCAGCACTTGGTGAATGTCGGCCCGGCACTCTATGACTGCCGTGCGGCACTCAGTGAGTGTCGCGGCAGTCCGCCGTGTGCCGTTTTTAGCTAAGATTCCCTCTTTTAGATTTTCTTTTTCCCAAAGCAAATGATTTTTGAGGATTTTTTCTGAAAATTGTGTTTTATACCTGAATTCTCTTAAATACCTGGTATTTTCCTCTTTATGTGAAATTTCACTGCGTTTAGAGAACTTTCTGAAGAGCTTGGAATACTTCGAATCTTCTAGTCCTTGTCATCATCGGATACGGAGGCGACACTCTCCTCAATTCGACGGTTGGTCAAAATTGGGGTGTCTACACCTGGTTCTCGGTCAAAAGATTTGATCAACCGTGAGAGATTCAGAGACGGAATCTTGGTTCTAGGTCAAGAATTGAAAGAGAGATTCTCAGAGTGTCTATAAAAGAATTAGCTCTCGAAGGTCCTAACCGGCTCTTCGGTCCGACCATTGTAAGATTTGATCAACTGCGAAAGATTAGAATTTGGATCCTACTTCCCGGTCATGAGAAACAGTTAAAGAGAGATCCCAGAAAGAGTCGTTTCATCCCCAGCAGACTTAGTTTAATACCCATCAATCGATCGATTCGTACATTGTCTGTTCAATCCATGACAGTCACAGTAGTTCACTGTTGACTCGTCATCTCGATTCATACATCGTCAGTTCAATCCATGATAGTCACAATAGTTCACTGTCAACTCGTCATCTCAATTCGTACATCGTTAGTTTAATTCATGACAATCACAGTAGTTCACTGTCGACTTGTCATCTTGATTTGTACATCGTCAGTTTAATCCATGACAGTCACAGTAGTTCACTGTCGACTCGTCATCTTGATTCGTACATCATCAGTTCAATCCATGACAGTCAGAGTAGTTCACTGTTGACTCGTCATCTCGATTCGTACATCGTCAGTTCAATCCAGGATAGTCACAGTAGTTCACTATTGACTCGTCAACTTGATTCGTACATCGTCAGTTTAATCCATGATAGTCACTGTAGTTCACTGTCGACTCATCATCTTGATTCGTACATCGTCAGTTCAATCCATGATAGTCATAGAAGTTCACTGTCGACTCGTCATCTCAATTCGTACATCGTCAGTTCAATCCATGATAGTCATAGTAGTTCACTGTCGACTCGTCAGCTCGATTCATACATCATCAATCCTTCTAATCACGGTTAATCCAACTGTTGATCTAATCCATGACAGTCACAGTAGTTCACAATTGACTCGTCATCGTCAGTTCAATCCATGACAGTCACAGTAGTTCACTATTGACTCGTCACCTTAATTAGTGCATGGTCAGTTCTTCTGATCACGGTTAGTCCAATCGTTGGTCCAACCCATGACAGTCACAGTAGTTCACTGTCTACTCGTCATCTCAATTCGTGAATCATCAGTCCATTAATCATCATTAGTTTACCATCACTCTCATTCAAAATATGTTGTGTTCATCATTCTCATTCAAAATCTTGAGCTTCCATGTCCATTAATGGCGCTTCCGTGTCCATCGCTTGACATCTCTGGTTTTCATGTCCATCACTTAAATTCTTAAGGTTTCTGTGTCCAGGGCTTCTATGTCCATCAGTTATCTATCAAACTTCATCTTTAATTGTCGTCCTCAAGGACACCACATCTGATTCCATTCGCTTGCTAAACACACTAGTCAAAATTCAGAAGTTTGTTCCAAGACCCAGAGTCTTCAACACCTTGGTATCCTTATCGAGATCTACCACTACATTAAAGTCAAGGAAGCACTAGCATAACACAAGTCCACTCAGAGTGGCACACACCCCACAACACCAACTCATACTAAGATCAGAACACTAGGCATGATAGGACTCATGACACAATTCATATCACATCCACGTATTGCATATCATCCTCATAGGATAGCATCCGCCTGTCTTGGTGTGCATGTGTGATTTGTTCCTTTGTGTCCCGAACTACGTCCTGGTCTGATTCCCTTTGGGATACGTAGGCAGCTCACGAAGAGCATGACCAGCACTAGCCTCAGCATCATCCTTGCATCTTTTGTAACGCTTTTATCCTAAATCCATAGCCTCCAAAAAGACCTATCTCTTTAAAACTTTGGCACTCGCTTGCGATATGCGTTGCCTCGCAAGTTCATGCCAAAGAGGGGCAAACTGTAGACACCCCATTTTGTCGGCTATCAGATTTAGGAGACCCATAGCTTGATGGTTCACAATGATCGAAAAAGACTCAGAAGGACTCCTGGAAGTTAGTTCTATCTCTTGAAATGCTCAGAAAGTAGTACAAATGACAAAAATGCCCCTAAAAGCCCAAACACTCCCAGATTTGGACCGAAAGTTCTGAAAACATGCTGTGTCATAAAGAAAGTCATAAAATGAGTTTTTAAGCAAAATCAGATGAAATCCTCAGCTCCTAGAGACCCCCAGAAGTCCCGGAAGTTCTCGGAAAGTCCCCGTGACCGGTTTGACAAGGATTGACCAGGTTTGACCGAAATCGTCCAAATTCGCCGAAAAGCTCCGAGATCATTCTAGATCATGTGGAAAGTACAAAAATAATTTTTAAAAGAAAATCGGACAAAAACGTCAGCTCCTGGGATCTCCTAGAGGTTCCCAGAACTTCCTAGAAATCCTAGGTTTGATCGATTTGACCTAAAAGTGGACTTTCAACCGGAGTGTTGTATCATTTTTCAAACATTTTTTATGGATACTAGAGGTCAATAGCTTTCCAATGGTATATCGCACATAATTCCTGGATTTAAAACGAATTTATTATGAATTTTTAAAGGTGAAAAAGGCGATCAAATTGGCTTTTATTGTGAATACCGCAAAACTTTTCAAAGTGACCTATCTCCGAACTATATTTTATGGAAATTAGACTCCATTACCTTTCCAACGGTATATCACAAGCTCAATTTAGAGTTCGTACGCATTTTCTGTGAATTTCGGGCAAAATAGGCCTTTTTGCGAATACTGGAACCTCTGGAGGCCTAAATACAAATTTGTGGACATCTGAGGAGCAACTGCCGCGGCGGCACATCGCCAGTTCCGCGGCGGCACTCAACCCCCACAGAGTTCATTTTTGTAATTTATTTTGGGGGTCCAAATTGAATAATTGAAGACCAAAAGTATGTAGTTTTATGTTCACATATGTTTAGAACCAATGGGAGCACTTTCTAAATCCCAAAACCACCCCAAATTGGCCGATATAAACCACCCTTTGCTCTTTATTTTAGGGGGGCCAAGTGAAAAGCTTGAGAAAGTTGTAGAGAGAAAGAGAGATAGAGATAGGTTTAGAAGAGAGAAAGGGAGCTTCTCCCACTGATTTTCCATAAGAAAGTGAGTTTTAATTTTGTTTTCTTCCATCACTTCTCTTATAATTCACATTCAAATACCCCCCAATCACCATTCTTGAGCATTCTTGAGTTAGGAAGCTACTTCCATGTCTACATGTCAATATCTATGAGTGAAACACCAAGTTACAAGTCCAAAATCACATTGATTATCATCTATTGATTGCTATTTACTTGCTTGTTTATATATATTCATCTCTTCTTCCCCCATTTCTTCTTGATTTTTCTTTGATTAATTACTAGTTCATCATCATCTAAGTGATGACATGAAGTTTGAGGTAAGTGAATCCTTATGGATAGTAGCTCTTGACCTCAAAAACATGTTTGATAGATGATGATTCCAACTTCAATACTTCCAAAGTATTCTTGAAGTTATGCTCAAATGGAAACAATGCTCTCCAACAATCTTGGAGGTTCTTGATATGAGTTCAATGTTGATATTTCAAGTGGTCATAACTTGCATTTAAATGCTGAAAATATACTCTTAAAACCTCTATTTCAAAACCCCTTATAAACCACTCTTTTTTATTTCAAGAAATAAAACCCTTGTTTTCTCAAGAAATCTTCAAAATAGTGAATGATCTGAGTTCAAAGATTTCTCTAGAACTCAATACTCAATGTATGGATGCAAGACCACTTGAAAAGTCTTCCTAACTCATTATAAAACACCCATGATTTTTGGCTTGGCTTGAAAACACTTGGAAGAATTCCATTTTGGTCTAAACATTCCTTCCAGATATTCTGCCTTTACTGTCACAGCAGCTTGTTTGACTTTTAACTTATTTTACAGAAAACTTTTCCAAAATGAGTGGTCCCAACTCATTTGTCTCTTGAACTTCAGTGTCTTAGGGAACTTTCTGTATAATATGGGCCTCTAGATGTTTTGTTTGCATTTTCTAAGATTTTTTGACATTTCAGTCGACAGTACAGACTCTATTTCTGAGTAACCTTTATTGTTTATATGATTTCTCTCAATATGTAATAGTTATTGAGGTTTGGCTTTTTGGTATTTGTTCTAAACACAATAAGGATGATCTCCATAAAAAATCATGCATTGCAACATTTCTAACTTTACTTTTCAATTTCCACAAGATCAAGTCACTGTTATGTCCACTATTCATAGCAAGTATACCTTTACTTCCATCCTTTGATTTGATGCTTATATGTACTTCAAATTAGTTCATATCCTAGGAAGTGGCCCATACCATATTTCTACATATCCCATGATGATTTCCCCCATGCATTCATTCATCTTCTAGACTTCTAAGTCACTTTAGAAAACCATGTGCACAAACATACTACAACCTTAGCACATTCTAAGGTCATGTCCATGCTTCCCTCGATCTAATCTAAGAAGATTGTAAGGAATGAATTCGATCACATGTCCATGCTTCCCTCGATCTAATCTTCTTTTCTCATCCGTCTTGGGGATTGAGAGGTCTTCTTTCCTCAAAGATTAACATGCATCATTCTAGCTTGCTAAGCATATTTTTTTAATCTCTTTGTTTATTTGTTTCAATAGCAATTCATGTCCCCTTTAGATTAGGAAAACTTGATTACTTGATACATGATTAGAAGATTTTTCCTAGGTTTGTTTGTGTGATCTTTCACCTTTGCATTGTGTGATATTTGACTTAGATCTTATGAATGATATCTTATCTTTTGATCTTCCATTTCAAAATTCTTGTGTGATGTAATATACTATCATAGTATTAATTGTCGAACCATACATAGTATAAGATGATTATTCGGATGCTGATTGAGGTCCGTCGAGAGACGGGGCGAGTTGAGGGTGTTTTAGTCGTGACAAAGGCTCCTTCCTCTCTCGTACCAAAACCCCGAGCCAAGTTCTTTGGTAATGAAAGACCGGTGCCCTTTATCCATTTGGGTGAGTCAAAATTAGGTTTCTTGGTTCCTTAAAGACCAAGTGGCGACTCTGTATCTATTTTCAACAAACCTTCCTTTTTCTTCTTGTTTTCTTCAAATCAATTTCAAACCAGCTGAAAGAGTGGATGACCAATTTTTGCGTGTCCACATCAACATCCCCATGTCATTCAATCTGTTACTAGGTAGGCCGTGGTTGGATAGTTTGGGCACAATTCTGTCAACAATACATTAGAAAGTCAAGTGTGTTTGGGGAAACAAGGTTTGTGATATCTTCGGGGATAGTTGGATCCGTGTGTCCGAGGCTTCGTCAAGCACTCCAATTTTGGAAGTTCAGTTACAGAAAGAAGAGTCAAGCTTGGGGGGTTTGAATTTATAAATATGTTAGAAGAAAGTAAGTCAGGGGAGTTTTTGCAACCTTTACTTTGATTAGTATGCAAGTCCTTTAGTGACTAGAATTATGAGAAAAATGGGGTTATTCCCAGGGATAGGTTTGGGCAAAAAGCATCAAGGTCTATTAGAGTTCCCGAATATCATAACATAGACTCACACTCGTGGGTTAGGTTCTCAACCGTCGAAAGAAGAGCTAAAAATGAAGAAGAAAACAACCGATGCACTAATGGAACCATGTTTGAAAACTCTCAATGTGTACTTCATTAAGGAAGGAGAAGATTTCCCCTTCTGTGACTTTCCGGAGCCATGAATGGACCATATTGATAAATGCTTGAAGCTAGGGATCGAGATCTTTTTCACACATAAGTTCTACGAGTATGAAGACCCATACCTGCAAGTGTTCTTGAAACCTACCACTGTCCAAGATTAGGTTTATGCTCTGGATGGCTCAGTGATGAATAATTTGTTGAATGATGGAGTGTGAAGCTCGAGGATGGTAACCAAGAAGGACCCATGGAAGCAAAATCCGAAAAGTTTATGAGGAGGATGTAGTGGAAGAAGTGTTATGAGAGACTGAGGTGAATAATGAAAAAGAAGAGTTTAAAGAATAAGAGGGATCAGAGATAGAGACGGAGAATCTGCCAAACTGTGACACCATGGAGCTCATAGGAAGAAGCGCTAAAGAATGGGTGTTTGAGTCTACTGATAAGTATCCCCCCCTCCCCGGAGTTTGTAATAGCCCATATGAGGCATCTTTGAATGGGATTGTGCCCTTAAATCCGATCTATATGTGTGTGACATTTGGCATTTTATATATAGATAACATTTATACATTTAATTGTGTATGTTTCATGAGATGAATGTTTGTAATCCATAAGCATCATAGTAGGTATCGTATATGAGTGAGATACATATAAGTGAGATGCGAATTACTATTCTTTGATACTTAGAACTTGTCACAGTGGATGGTGAGACTGGATATCTCACCAGGTATGCACTATAGCATGATTAACTACCATTGGATGAAATAATGAATCTCAATCACTCGAGTATGACTCTTAGTTAATATGCTAGTGCTTACAGTGCATTGATGGACCATGAGATTCCTATTGACATATAAAAATGTCAATAGTCAATAGGAACTCATAACTTATATAAGGTACGTGTTCTTAATATTGAGACGATTATGGACACAGACTATAGATGTGACTGCTTTGACTTACCAATCAGTGAGCTCTTAAAGATCAACACCTGGGTATCTTGGGTATGTCACATTCTCAGGGTTGTGAACATATATTGTCAAGATAAAATATACCCTCTAATAAAGAGCAAGCATTCCCTTGAGAATGTCACCAAGTTGATTACTGAGAACTGCAGTCTTGTTGATAGGTAGTTATCAACATGTTTGGTAATCATGAGAGGTGAATGAAACTCAAGGAATAGAAGATGTAATCATCATTCAGGTTGATAGTAATAGTTATCCGACTATCTGAATTTGATTATGAATGCTGACGATGGAGGGACATTAGTACACCATACAAGCCTAGTTATCGTTTTGGATATATTCTTTTGCGTTGGAGTGTAGTAATAGTTTTATAGTGGAGTAAACATTAACTGATCAGTTAATTAATTCGCTGATCAAATAGTTTGATCATGGGAATTAACAACTGGTCTGAGCCAACAATAAAGAGCCTAGAAGGTCCAATTCTTAGCTCTGTGAGAATGCTTGGAGAGGCATTTGAGGATGTTGGTTCAATCGATTAAACAAGGTTCGATCGATTGAAGTCGATTTCAGTTCGATCGATCAATTGAAAAAGTTTCAATCGATTGAACCCTAAAGTCAGTTTAAAAATATATAAATAGGGCAGTGACATACAGAAAAAAGTAGAAAGTCATTTTTAATTCAAGAGAGCTGCAGAAACTATTTTAGGATTTCCTTAGCCTTCTTATCCTCACTACTTGAGTCCCACCAACCTTAGTCCCTTCGGGAGCATTCATAGGAGACATAAGGGTGAAGATCACCTAGTGGGACTTGATGTACACTAAAGGAATAAGACCAATTCAGAATTAGGTTCAAGACAACAAGGTAATACTCTTGTCCCCTCTCCCTACGCATCTATGGAATTGATAAGTAATAGATCCATGCTACCAATAAATGCTTTAAACATGTTTTTTCTGAGGCGCATAAGATTTAAAGTTTTTTGAAACCTAAATCCTTTAATTGGTATCAGAGCAACGCCTATGTGGATCTATATATGCGTTTTTAGAACACTAGTTTTGATTTGCATGATGTTTTAGGACTGTTTTTGAAACTGCATCGACACAAACCTGTTTCTGCAGCAGTTTCACAGCAGGAAACAGATTTGTGATTGCATTGGATGCATGTTATTTTTGATCAATTAAAAGTGTTTCAATTGATCGAAAGTTGCTGAGTTCGATCGATCTAACTCATTTCGATCGATTGAAAGTTCGATCGATCGAAAGTGTTTTTTGTCTAGATGTTTTTTCACAGTTTTAAAAAACTTTAAAATTATCGATTTTAATATCTTATTATTTTGGAGAATTTTAAAATGAATCTATGAACTTTCTAGTCCAATCGATTGAACTTTGTTCGATCGATTGAACAAATTCGATCGATCAAACTCACTTTGATTGATCAAAGGTGACACAGAACCAGAGATGATGTTTTTGAAGTTCTAATTACTTCTATGAAGTGTTTATGGAATATGCGAATCAATTAGGGGTTCCAATAGTTATCTATTTGATATATATATATATGCGTGGATGTGTGTATGTGTAGACACCCCATTTTGTTGGCTAACAGATTTAGGAGTCCACTAGCATGGTAGTCCTCCATGATTGTGTAATACCCTGAATTTCTGGAGAGTATTAATAAATAAAACTTCGTTCAGTAAACTTACATAAACTTTTTCGTGCTTTTGGTGAAATTAGGTTACCAATCGATTGACAAGTTTCCCAATCGATTGCCATTATTCCCAATCGATTGCCATTTTACCAACTAAAAGTTATGATGTGGCAACATACCAATCGATTGGCATTCTTTTTAATCGATTGCCTTCAAATATCTGTTACCAATCAATTGCCATCATTACCAATCGATTGGCATAAGATGAGACAAGTTTTAAGATGAGACAAGTTTTCTTCTTTTCTTGAGCTTTAGACGTGTGGCACTCTCAAACCTCTATATATATGTATTTAGTTTGCCCTTGGGACCAGTTTGGTAGCCTTGAGAGAGAGAGAGAGAGAGAGAGAGAGAGAGAGAGAGACACACACACATATCTTGTGAGTATATATATTCATATATCTATATCCGTATCTATATAGACACACACACACACTGCCTTTGGAGGAAGAAGAGAAGAATAAGAAGGAGAAGGAGAAGAGGCAGAGAAGAGAGAGTTGGACAGAGAAGGGAGAAAGAGAATAAGAGAGAGAGAGAGAGCTTGGAGGTTTTTCAAAGCAAACACAAGCCAAACACACCCTAGGTGAGTCCTAACTCACTTGGTCCCTTTATATGAAGTTTATGCAAGTTATTGTGAAGCTTAGATATAGAAAATGCATGAGTATTACGTTTATATATGCTGTTTTTATAATCTGCTGGTGAAGACGAAGTGCCAATCGATTGGCATAATTACCAATCGATTGCCATCAGTCTGGACCCAATCGATTGGATAGAATTCCAATCGATTGACATCCCAATCGATTGTCAATGTTAGTAATTGATTGCCATTATTTTAGACCCAATCGATTGCCAGTTTCCTCAATCGATTGTTATGATTGTTGCTCCAATCGATTGGACCTTTCCCAATCGATTGGTATTGGCAGAACATGGATTCCTTAGCCTATTTATTATATTGCCAATCGATTGGCATAATTACCAATCGATTGCCATCAGTCTGGACCCAATCGATTGGATAGAATTCCAATCGATTGACATCCCAATCGATTGTCAATGTTAGTAATCGATTGCCATTATTTTAGACCCAATCGATTGCCAGTTTCCTCAATCGATTGTTATGATTGTTGCTCCAATTGATTGGACCTTTCCCAATCGATTGGTATTGGCAGAACATGGATTCCTTAGCCTATTTATTATATTAAGGGTTCGATTGTTCGTTTCTCGATTCGAACTTCTGTTGTCCGATTTTTGGGTTGATCAGGGATAATGTGACAACAAAATTTAAGTATGATTAAGACTAATGAATTAAAGTAATGACGTGAGATACTATGCGGTTCATGTATGAGTTTGATTTCCATTTCTTTTAAATCAGAGTAGTCAGGCCACAGTAGGAAGTCATGTATTCTATGATAGTGCATAACCTAAGTAGGTTTGATAAGTTCTAGCAATGGTACGTAGGCAGACGCTTGGTCATGACATGCTTTCACATGTAGTGGATGGGTTATATTCTTAACGAGCAGTGGGCAGGACCATGTAGCCCTAAGGTAGCTAGATGATCCATGTTATATCCTTAATGAGCGGTGGACGGGTTATGTCCTTAACGAGCGGTGGATGGGGGATCACTGGTATATATATCGAGAAGTCGGAGCAATAGATTTGATGTGCTATTGTTCAAAGCATTGTATCCCTAACATGCGGTGGATGGTTTATATCCTTAATGAGCGAAAGATGGACCGACGTGGTGTCCATGAATGCGGTGGATGGTTTATATCCTTAACGAGCAATGGACAGAATAATGGTATAACTATATATGTGAAACGATTGAGTTTGTTCCTTTTAGAGAGTATGTTGGTCATCGGTATTCGAGTAACAAGACGATAAGGGTTGATTAACGACGCTGCATAAAGGAAGAAGATATTGTTACAATAAAATGTTAACTCGTATATTCATAAGCTTGTTTTTACTTCAGATAATTGGTACCTTGTTAGTTTATGCTCACTCAGCTCTCAGTAAGCTGATGGCCTTTATTGCCTGGACTTTTCTCCGTCCAGACTATCATGTACCTTATTCTGCAAATGACGGAGTCTACAACGATGGTTACTATCCGGGAGGAGAATACACCGAGGGTGGCTCCACTGTTGTCGTCTATGCCGGGGAGGACTACTATGCTGATGTTTACGCTAGCTGAAGACCCGGAGATAGTTTTTAGTTTATATTTCTGTTCAGACTGTTTTGTTATATTTGGTACTTGGGCATATGTTGCTTCCAAACCTTATATATACTTTCGCTACAGCTTTACTGTTGTAATAACTCTAATGTTTGTAATAGAAGCAACTGCTATTTGTATCCGGTTTGTTTTTATTACTATTCTTGTTGTTGACTAGTACTGTGTGGTGTGGATCATTAGTGACATTCACCCGTCATTCCCTATGGACCCAAAAAGGAAATTTATTTTTCTCTATATCTGTTGCTCCGGGGTGTGACATATTGAAAAGACTCTTGGAAATCACCTTAATCTCTCAAAAAGCTCAAAAATGGGTGAAAATGACCAAAAATGTCTCTGAAAGCCCAAAACTCCTAGATTTGATTCAAAAGCTTCAGAAACATACTACATCATAATAAAAGTAATAAAAAGTATTTTAAAACAAAATCGGATGTAATCGTCAGCTCCTAGAGACTCACAGAAGTCTGAAAGTTCCCGGAAAGTCCCCATTGACTGATTTGACCAAGTTTGACCAGGGTTTGACCAAAATCATCCGAATTCGATCAACAATTCCAAGATCACCCTAGATTATGTGAAAAGTACTAAAACAAGTTTTAAAAGAAAATTTGACGGAAACGACATCTCCTGGGAGCTCATAGAGGTTCCCAGAACTTCCGGGAGATCCCCGGTTTGACCAATTTGACCTAAAAGTTGACTCAGAGACTAGAGCACCATATCATTTTTCAAACATTTTTCATGTATACTAGAGGTCATTAGCTTTCCAACGGTATATCATACATAATTTTTGGACTTAAAACAGATTTATTATGAACTTCCGAAAATGAAAAAGGCGATTAAATCAAACCTTTTTGCGAATACCAAAAAACTTTTCAAAGCGACCTGACTCCAAACTATTTTTTTTTATGGAAATTAGGCATCATTACCTTTCCAACGGTATATCACAAGCTCAGTTTGGAGTTCGTATGCATTTTTTTGTGAATTTCGGACGAAGTAGGGCCTCTTTGCCAATACCGAAACCTCTAGGGGTATAAATGCAAATAAAAAATCATCTGAGGAGCAGAGCCACCGTGGCACTGGCCATGTGCCATCGCGACAATCTCCCCTAGAAAGTCCATTTTTTTCATATTATTTTGGGGAGTTTTTCATAAATATTAGAAACCAAAATGACGTAGTTTTGGTTCCCAACTTATTTTGGACCAATGGGAGACTATTTTGAACTTTTTAAAATCTCATTTACCACCCCTCCTTTGCCTAAAAAAGAGACCCATTTACTTCCATTATGGGGAGAGACTTGGAAGCTTAGAGAGAGCTTAGGAAGAAACTCTAGAGAAATATAGAGAGAGAAAGAGAATAAGATAGTCTTCTTCTTCCATTTTCTTAATCAAAGTGAGTTTTACTTGAGTTTGCTATCAAAACTTCAATCATCCAAACATTTCTTTTACCATCTTCTTGAGCATTAGAGAGGTAGTGAAGGAGCTCCATGTCTATATACACACATATATGAGAGGAATACCTTGCTAGAGTTCCATTCTTGTTCTTGAAAGCTACTGTTATCATCATCATCATTCTCCTTCTTAATCCCATTTCTATTTTCTTTCTTATTTACATTATTGTCATCTATTCTCAATCCCCATTTTTGTTATCTATTCTCAATCCCCATTTCTATTTTATACTTTCTTTGATTACATTTTTGTCATCTCTTCTTAACCCTTTTTCTTGATTTCTTTTGTTCTTTGATGATTCTGTTAGGTGGTCTTGGGCCTTCTCAACCTCAAAATCTAGCTTAGGAGGTGAGAATTTACCTTACACTTACAAATCGACCATATGCCCCTTCCACATTCGATGTGGGAAACCCCAACAATCTCCCCCTCACACATCGGGCCTTGGGTCGGCAAACCATCGACCAGTCTCTCCCTTGTAGCTGCTGGGACAAGATGTTGTAACCTGGGCTCTGGTACCAGTGTTGGGTGGTCTTGGGCCTTCTCAAGCCCAAAAGCTAACTTATGAGCTGAGGTTTTCCCTCACACTTATAAATCGACCACATGCCCCTTTCACATCCATTGTGGGAAACCCCAATAGATTCAAGGTTGGATGAAGTTCTAATTGGTCACATGGTCATCTCAAATGTTTAAGTTCATACTTTGAACATCTATTTCAAAACCCCCAATGAAGAACTCAAACTCTATTCCAAAACCCAAATCCATTTTCTTCAAGAATGATCCAAAATAGTGAGCTGTTCAGATTCAAAGATTTGTTTTGAATTAAATACTTGAGTTATGATGACAAAGCTACTTGTAAAATCTCCCTAATGCATCATAGTTTGTCCCTAATTTTTCCCATTAATTATAGCGATGTGAAAGTACTATTTTCGGATTTTTAAATTTCATGTAAATAATCTGTCTTTTCTCTCACAGATTGTAGTCTGACTTGTTGCATTTGTTTTTGGATGTTTTCATCACATAGCATGGCCTTTTTATATTATTTTTCCTTGAACTTCAATGAGTTGGGAAACCTTCTGTATCTTTTAGTCTACCCAGAGTTAGTCTTCTATTTATAAAAAAATCACACAAAATCAGTCAACAGTGAAACTTTTGTTTCTAAGTCATGTGTATATTATGATTTTTGTCTTTTAATCTGTGATAGCTATTGAAGTTTGGTCTTTTTTGTGTATTCTAGACACACTAGGAGGCTCTCTGATTTTTCCCAAATTTTCCTAGGTATGTTTTACCTCCTATTATGATTTTATAAAGTGATACATACAATCTGGACATTATTCACACCAGACCACTTTTTGACTTTCACATTTTGATGCAACACTCCCTTGTATCTAGATGAACCCACATTCCATGAACATATTCTTTACCACTCTTAGCATATTGTATCATACCATGTATCATCTATCCTCTTATGTATCATACTTCCATGGATTCTTGAGTTTGGTTTTCAAATAAAACCATGTTTTGCAAATGCTTTAAGGAATTCTTGAAATGAGTTAGGAATTGATATTCCAAGTGGTTAGAATCTTCATCCGATAGCTGAAAATATTATTTTGAAGCATCCAGTTCAAAACCTTTCTAAAATCCCCACATTTTGATTTCAAGAAATAGAAGCTTGTTTTCCGAAAAACCCCCCAAAACATTTAGTAGTTCAACTTGAAAATGATATTCTGAGTTCAATACTTAATGGATGATTGTAGTAAATACCACTTGGAAAGTATTCCTAACTCATTAGGGAATGTCCATGATTTTTGGTTGAATTTTGAAACTCTTGGAAGTGTTCCATTTTGACCCAAACATTCTTCCAAAACGATATGTTTTTCTATCACAGCATCTTTAGTAGACTTTCAACTTGTTTTTCAGAACACTTTCCAATAAGAGTGGTCCCAACTCATTTTTCCGTTAAACTAAGGTTTGTTAGGGAACTTTATGCATATAATGAGCCACCGAATGTTGTGTTTTCATTTTTGAAGATTTTTCTACATTTTACGGATTTTATTTTTGAGTAACCTCTCTTTTTTATATGATTTCTCCCAACCTATAACTTCAATCTTAGTTATGCCTTTTCCTATGTGTTCTAGACACAATATGGATGATCTCCATAAAATTGCATGAATTCAAAGTGTTTTTAACCTCACTTTTCCATTTTTACAAGATGGTCCAACCATTCTGTCCACTATTCCCAGCAAGCATATTTTACTTTCATTCTTTGATTAGATGTTCACATGCAATCCAAATTCGCCCATATCTTAGGAAGTAATTCATACCACATTTGTACATACCCTAAATAACATTCTTCATGCAGCTATGCATATTCGATAATTTCAAATCACTTTCGAAAACTCATGAACACAAAAGCACTACAAATTTGCACATTTTAAGATCATACATTGCTCCATGCAAGATTTGAGGTTTTTGTGACTCTTAATCCAAGAAGATTATAAGGAACAACGTTAACCTCACGTTCATGCTTCCCCTTGATCAAATCTTCCTTTCTCATTTGTCCCGGGGATTGAGAGATCTTCTTTTCTCAAGAATCAACATGCATACATTCTAGCTTGCTAAGCATATTTTGTTTTCTTTGATTATTGTTTCAAGAACAATCCATGTCCGCCTTTAGATTAGGAAAACTTGATTAATTGATATGTGATTAGACGATTTTCCTAAGTTTGTTTCGTGTGATCTTTCACTTTGCATTGGGTGATACTTGGCTTATATCTTATGAATGATATCTTATCTTTAAATCTTCCATTTCAAGTTTCTTATGTGATATAATGTACTTTTCATAATATTAACTGTCAAACCAAATATAGTACAAGATGATTATTTGGATGTTAATTAAGGCTCTTCGAGAGACGGGGGCTAGTGTAGGGTGTTTTAGTTGTTGCAAAGGCTCCTTTCACTCTCGTACCAAAATCCCAAGGCAAGTTCTTTGGTTATGAAGGGTCGGTGCCCTTTATCCGTTTGGGTGAGTCAAATTGGGTTTCTTGGTTCCCTAAAGACCAAGTGGCGACTCTGTATCTATTTTCACAGACTTTTCAATGGAAATTTCAAAACCTAAACCCTTTCCAAAATGAAAGGAGTGAACCCCGTCTCCGAGACCACGTGTCCACAGTATATCTAACCCTTTTTGCAGCAAGTTAGACCACTATCTCCCATGACACTGATGATGTTCAAATTTTATTCTAAGTGGTGTATTAAATTTTGGTTTGGTTTTGAAGGCATGTGTAAAGGGCGCTGCGACTCTATTCCCGTGAATAGGAGAATCGAACTAGTTTCCCTAGCCTATTTATTTATTTATTGCTATTTCCTTTCTAGACAAATTTGTAAGCTTCGAAAGAAGCATAGGATTTTATAACATAATAGAAAATCCATGAAGAGGGAGTAGCAAGTCGGAGTTCATGAAGATGGAGAGGTGACCAAGCCAATGCGATGGATCTATGAAGATAGAGCCATAGGAGACAGACGCATTTGTGAATGTCTTTATTTCATTTTAGTTTTCATTTTTAAATGCTTGTTTGTGATTGGCGTTTTGAATATTGTTACTACATGCACACAAAAATGAGTTTTCTAAAATAAAAATAAAAAACCGTTTTAACACATTGTGGACCGTGCTGAAAAGGGGGTCCTGATGTTGTCCCTCGATAGTGTCCCGGGATGGATCCCAAGGAGCACACTTCAGGGAAAACTAGGACTTCCTCACGCGATCATAGAGACAAAGAGTCACCACCTAATTTTATCGGGAATTAGAAAATCCAAGTTTGACTCGCCCAAAATTTGAATAAGGTTATTCACCCTTCATTACCAGAAACTAGGTTCGGGGGTCTTGGTACGAGAGGAGAAGGAGCCCAAGCCGAACTAAAGCACCCCCTCCTCGCCCTACCGAATGGTAGTCCTTGATTCAAATATCCTTGTTCTTAATTCATAATTGGTGTTGTACGTTTCCTCAAACATACTAGAAAATATATACATGTCAAAAAGGGAAAATCTAAAGAAAATCATGTCAAGAGATTAAATCAAGTACAAGTCGGATGTACATGCAATACAAGAGAGAGGTATACTCACAGTGGTTAGTCCCGCCCGGAGCCGATGCAAATAAAAAAAACATGTCATGATATGCAAGAGGGAATGAGAAGACTTACATTGAGTTGACTCAAGCGGAGTCGCAAAAAAGCAAAAAGGAAGGAAACGCGTAATGCAATCATGCAACAATCCTAGATAAGATGTCTCTAACATATAAACACATAAGCGAGGACTATCCCAAAGGAAATATGTCGTTGAAAATAAAGTTGTAAATCTAGAAAAATTCTAAGAGAAAGGATAGAGATAGTACATGATATATGGGCACTAAGCCACATGTAGACGAGGCAAACCCATAAATCGAATTTCGGATCCATGGCATTCAATTCTCTGCACTAAGACACCAAGAAATACCCAAGCATTGCAAAAATACAAGCAAACAAATGATGTGCATGATTAATAAGGAAAAGATGTCATCAATCAAATTTCTAGATTCAGCAACCTCTAATGAATCCTATCAAAAGTGGTCTTAAACATGATCTGGGTTAAATCCCTTCTACAAAAAGTTAGATACATGTCTTAGGGAACTTATCCAAAAAGTAGAACCTCTTTACCATTTTTGAAGTTCGAGAAATAAGAGTTTTAGGAACAGAGGACCAGGACAGTCCACTGCTCTTGTAAAATTCATACTTAATTCTACAAATATCATGTGAAGCCTATTTGGTGTCAAAAGAAAGCTATTTCATTGTGCTTTGTGACAAAAATAATTCCATGGACATGTCATGATCTTAAGATTTCTGAAAAGTTCTTTAAACAGACTCTGTTATTCTGGAAGTTTGGTATCACTTGACAAAGGAATACAAAACATAATAGAAATTCATGAATCATGTTAATCAAGTTATTCTAAGCTTTTGAACTCTCATCAATTTATCCTAGATGATTTCTAAACCAAGTTTTATTCATCAATTGTTGTTGAGTGATCAAGGTATGACCATTTTGTATACATAATCATGTTTGCAGTTAAATTTAGAAATTCCAGAATAGTTGTATCAACTTCAAACGCTTAGAAAACAATCTAAACTCGATCGTATGCTCATGATTTTATATCGGTATATAGATACATGAGTTAAGAATCATCCCCAAAAAGCAGAACATCGATAACTATTATAGATTTTCTAAAATTCAAATACAAAGAGACTATGTTCAAATCTGTCCACTGATTTCTCAACAATTTCTAAAAATAGCATATGGATCCTAGAGGTTCTCAAAACGGATCGAATGAAAGCTAATTCATCAAAGTTTACCCAAAAAATTGGAAATCCATCAAACTATTGGTTTTTGTGGACCAAATCTTGTGGACAAAACTAATCTGTTTTGCTTAATTTTATCTAGTTCATTTTAAGTGTGAGAAAAACATCTTAGTTGATGGTTGAAGCTTATTAGAGAGATCAAACCCATAGATAAACTTAATTATCATGATTCCCAATCAATTTAGCCCTCAAGTTCTATGAAAAACTCTAGATCATGGATCAAAGGGTCTTACAAATATCCTATTGGAGATGAAATTCAATATAAATTCTAGGTAATAGGAATAATCAAGAGATACGTATGAACATAGGAATCATCCTTCTCATAGATCATACTTCCAAACCATCATAGAATTCAAAATAGATACTTATATATAATCATGTATGCATGGATCTAAACTAAAATAGAAATGAAATCAAAATTGAGAAACAAAAGTGAAAATCATCTCTAATTAAGAATTACCAATAAAATCAAAAGAGACTTGGATCTAGCTATGTGAGTGTGTGAAGAACAAGAGAGGAAGAAGATGAGTGTTCTAACAAAGAAAATCAAAATAAACTAGATCCATGTCTTATAGATCTATATATAAAAGTAAGAATTAGAGATGAATTGGATGTTTACCTCTTGGAGGATTCTCAATTATGCAATCAAAGTTGATTTGAAGGATCTTCTTCTTCAAGTGCTCTTCAAGCACTCATCCATGGAAGTTAAATGGAGGCAATTGATGTCAAAACTCTCTTCAATTATCTTATCTAATTATCTTAAAGTTCATTTTAGAAGAAATCAATTCATGATTCACTATTCTCTCTCTAGAATTCTTTCAAAATTCAAAGTATATGTGGTTGTATCTTCAAGTATATTCACTTGTGTACTCTCTTGTGTATAATTGTATGTACTTGTGTCTGAAAGATGATCTCATATGGATATATATAGAGTTTTGAAAACTTAACTCTTAAGTTATAGGGTTAAACAGTAATTTTAGAGGTCAGAAAAGGGTTAAAATGGCCATTTCTGGGCCTAAACGCAGTTTCCAGGCAATTTCCTCGCAGTGGGAGGCTTCTAGAAGGGTCTGGAACTCAAAAAGCTTGATGGAGGGGAAAACTATGAGGTGACAGCTTAGGTGGGACCCGCCACTTCCTTTTTTTGTTCCTCTAATTGCCTTTAAGATCTGTTTAAAATATTAGGTGCACTACTTTTCCAGATTTTTGTAAAAATGATTTTTGGTGTCCGAAATCGTCCGTTTACGTACCGTTGGAAAGCTGTCGAGTTGAATTTCAGTATAAAAATATTTTAGGGAGTTTTGAAATGAAAATTGAAGTCCAATTGATGCCTGGAAGTCCTCTGAAACTTTCATTGTCTTTTTGAAATCAAACGACGTCTTTTTCAAAATTGCTTTTCAATGTGCGTCAATTTTGAACTTTTCTTTAAAATTGAATCTCTGGGTACCTAGAATACTGCATTTAGAACACTTCATGTTCATATAACCCTGAGTGAATATGAATTCTTAGAGATGATTTTGACAAAACCGAGATTTATGCATAGAAAAGGGCTTTTCTGAGCTTGAAGTCACTTTCTGAAGTTCGATCTTTCGATTGTGTGGAATCCAGTACCTTCCATTGGATACTTTTCATCATCGAATCCTCCAAGATGTTGTCCACCCTAAATCCTATCGGTTTGGTCAAAATTGGGTGTCTACAGTTTGCCCCTCTTTAGCAGAGCTTATTGTGAACAACGTGAACTGCATGTGCGTGCCAAAGCTAGAAGGCACCCAATAACCATACTGAGAGGTTTTAGGAAAAATAAAATTCGCAAAAATCAATAAATTCAACATAAAAAAAAATCAAGAAATCACGAATGCAAGAATGCAATACAATACTGGGTAGAGGCTGCTAAATCTAAGCTACTACTGGTCGTGCTCCGCTGAAGCTGCCTACGTATCCTTTCCAGGAATTAGACCAAGGCGTAGTTCAAGCGCGCGAGGAGATAAAGAACACACAACAACAATGCAGATGAAATGCTCTTATCCTAGGATGCTGATGCAGTATGAAAACGTGAATGCGCAAGTGCTGGAGGAATCATCCTCAAGGGTTCTAGTTGCAAAATCTAATGCAAGGGATGCGGCGACTCTCTCTCACATATGGAAACTTTTAACACAATCTCTCCTATTTGGTTCAGGTTTCTTAATGAAGAGGGTTCTAGACAAGTCTTATTCTCAACAGGTCTTAACTTAATCTTAGACATGATATGATCTTAAACTCGACCTATCCTTAAACTCACGTCAATCTTACACTTCGACATAATCTTAAACTTGGCAAAATCTTAAACTCGATACAATCTTAAATTTGGCAAAAATTTTAACCTCGATATGATCTTAAACTCAATCTAAATCTCGACATGATTTTAAACTCGATCTAAAACTCGATATGATCTTAAACTCGATCTAAATCTTGACATGATCTTAACTCGATCTAAAACTCGACATGACCTTAAGCTCAATCTAAATCTCAACATGATCTTAAACCTGATCTAAAACTCGATATGACCTTAAACTCGATCTAAATCTTGACATGATCTTAAATTCAATCTAATCTTAAGCTCGACATGATCTTAAACTCGATCTAATCTTAAACTTGACCTAATCTTAAACTTGATTCTGTCTTAAACTCGACCTGATCTTAAACTCGATCTAAAACTTGACATGATCTTAAACTCGATCTAATCTTAAACTCGATTCTGTCTAAAACTTGACCTAATCAATTTTGTCTTAAACTCGACTTGATCTTAAACTCAATCTAAAACTTGATATGATCTTAACTCGATCTAAAACTTGACTTGATCTTAAACTCGATCTAATCTTAAACTCGATTATGTCTTAAACTTGACCTGATCTTAAACTCGATCTAAAACTTGACATAATCTTAAACTTGATCTAATCTTAAACTCGATTCTTGAGAGTCTTAATCACTTAGACGATTGATGAAAGTCCTCTGCTGGGGAGATTGCTAAAATTCTGAGAGATGTGAAAAGCTTCTATTCTGGAGGCTCTGTTGATCTGAAGTTGATGATGGTGCTTCGACTAGCTCAAATATTCTTGCAAATCCATCTGGTTTATTCTGACCCTATTCTGAATTCTGATCCATCTTCTGCAAATCCTTTCTGGATGTAATTCTCGAGTGACAGTAGACCCAAATATCCATGTTCCAGGACGGCACATAATCAACCCAAAACAACAGGAGTTCGCTGCAAATCATCAATTCTCAACTATTTTCAAGCGGTGCTTCCCTCGATTCTTCATGTATGGGGACTTTTCTTCAACCAAAATTCAATTTCCCAAGGGTCCTTCAGACCAGTTCCAACAAGTTTCAGGCACTCTTAAGGCTTATATATCATGATCGGACCAATCCGGTGTCAAAACAAGAGTTCCCAATGTCACAATTCTGATTCACAATTGATAGGTACTCAAAAGACCTGATGACCTTGACGAGCTTCACAAGTATTCAACCAATTCTAGAAAATATTCATGCAAGGCACTCTGATCTGTTTCAATAATGGCTCAGCTCAACATCCAAGGCCGGTCTTCTGATTAGCATGATTAATTGATGCAATAATAATGTTCGAAACTTCTCCTTGTATCCACCTTTGGATGCTCGTAAAGTTTTGAAAATTTGTTGTATATCACTCTGGACACACACACCTGAGATCACAGACTAGACAACGATAGATTTGACGACGACAGACATTGACACCGGAAGGTAACACTCTTGATACTCAAATAGAAGTTTGGAGGAGAAAACCCAATTTTCCTTAATCTTAATGCGCGTTTGTCATGTTTGACGTATCTCTTTGCTTTCATGTGCACTTCTCATCTTATTGTGATAATACTTGGCTGATAAAGTAATGCCTTGAAAATACTCCATATGGTTCTCAATCAATCCTTTGTTTTCTCTGAAATGTGCTTCGAGTTAGTGCCATAGCTTATAGAATAAGAGACGATTCATTTCAAATGTTTTCAAGGATATACTTGATGATTTAGGATTCGCTTATGATATGAAAGAGGGTACAGGCCCCTAGTTGATGGTGATAAATGGAGGTTTGATCAAACGAAGTTTGCCCCTAGTGTGGTAATGGTATCTTGAGGCTCTGGGCAAACTTAAAAGCTTTGCCCCTTCAAGGACCGAGAGCCAGGGAAGCTTGCCTACTTATCCCTAAGTGGGAATCAGGTCCAAAGTAGTTCAGCCATGTCTTGAAAGAAGGTATTTGAGATGTGGTTGAGTGTTTCAGGAGTAGTGACCGAATCGAGTAGATTGCCTACATATCCCCAAGTGGGAATCAGGTCAAGCGTAGTTCCTCAAAGGAAGGAGGTTTTGAAATAGCAAGGTTTCAAGAATTGGGGGGCTTTTCAAGCTATGTCATCAGACAGATTTTCTGAAGCAGGTCACTTGTGGTATCCTAAAAAGAAATTGAACTACCTCTCTTTTTTCTTTTCTTATTTTTTTTCTTCTTTCTTTGTTTTTGACGGTTGATTCTTTTCACCTTTTCACTAGCCAGCCAACTTTACATTTCTCATCATACATCATATATAGAGCAAGATTAGCCCTTTAAATCTTTGGGCTTACTTAAAGAAATTACAAATCAATGTTTTGGGACAATTTGTGTTCCCGATTTCTCAATCTTCTTCATTCTCCTTCCTCTTCTTCTCCTCTTTCTTTTCTTTTCTCTCTAAAGTTTTGACTGGCTAGGATTAGGTTCTTAAAAACAACACTCAAAATTTATCCTTTCTCTTTTTTTTCATGCTCTAACTTTTGCCTAGGCGCCCTTTCGGGTTTTCATCCTAGCGAGCTTCTTCTTTTTTTTCTTTTGTTCTCTAAATTTTGCCTAGGCACCCTTTCGAGTTTCATCCTAGCGAGCTTCTTTTTTTTTTCCCTTTTTGAGAGAAGTAGTTCATTTGAAATGTTTAGCTACCATCAAGGACAAAGTATACATGGCTTGCAGTTTAGACAAGTGTGAATGGCTCATTTTTCTGGGCTCAAGATTTTGAAATGGGGAGATCAGGGAATTAAGCTAGTCCCGAGTTACTATCAAGCATATCTTTTTAAGATTTAAGCAAAAGCATCTCAAGATTCTTAAAGTAAAACTAATCAATTCTTAGCTTTCTTCGACGTTAGCACAAAATCAACTTTGATCCTTTAAGGATTCTTTTCAATGCACAAAATTATCAGCATTGTATTTTTCACAATAATCATATAAATGACATTTTCAGGTTAGAGATTCATTCATTCATGACAAGGCGCATTAGATCAAGAAAATGAAGATTTTATTTCGTCATTAGAAAGATAAGGATTACAGTACTCGACATAGACTCAAAACACAACTTGACGATAGATGGACTTGACAATAAGACTCAAAACTGACTCGACTCGATCTTAAGTGGAGCGTCACTGTGACTTGCTTATTCCTTTTTGAACATCCATTTGGCTTTAACAAGCAGCTATTCCAAACATCATCACAATACTACCCCTTGTAAGCTCTCTCAAGTTCTTCGTTCTTGAATTCTTTGGCTAATTCCTCGAACCTTTTGAGGTGGAGGAATGATGATACCCTTATCGATTAAGTCCTGAATTTCATGCCTAAGCCTCCAGCATCTATCTGTACTACGCCCAAGACCCTGATGGAAATCGCAGTAGTACTCAGTCTTGAAGCCTTGTGGAAGTGGATCAGGTTCTGGCTTGGGTTCCAGCTTCTCCAAGTACCCTTCCTCTAGTATTTTTTTCAAGTGCGCTGCTCAGGGACATTCCTAGCTTAGAAAATTCTCTCTTCTCTTTCTTTTGCCCTTGATTTTGGTTTCTCCTTGCAACTCTAGTATTCTTTCCCCATTACTGTTGAATTGGTCTCTTTGGTAGTTGTGGTGCCAATACATCGATATCAAGTAATGGATGTTTGTTCAAATTAAGTGGTCCTTTGAACTTTTCCGAAGGCCTTGCATTGGGCATATCAAATAATCCCTCCATCTCAAGCTTGTGGTCATAAATTCTTTTGCTCTCACGGGTCATATTCTCCAATATACCACTCTTGGTGAGTTTGTCGAAGATTTCTTTATCCAGAGTCTGTATTCTGAGATTAGCCAATCTTTTAAACCACTCATTATCATCACAAGGTGCAAGAGGTGGAGTTGGAGGTGTTGTATCAACCAATTGCTTTATCACACCCATCATTCTTACAAGCAGTTCACTGATTTGGTTAATAGTAGATTCCATAGCAGTAATCCTAGCATTCATATATTCTTTAAATGCCATCTCTTCTTCTCCAGCTCTTAAATCATCGAATCTTTTGGAAGCTCGATAGACATGGCTGGTTGGTCCAATGATGTGATGTACACCGTAGGGTCGTAGAATTCACGCCCTATTTCAATGAAGCTAACATCTCGTGGTGGTGGAACCTTTAGATAATCTTGAAGCAAATTCTTGTTGACATCCGGCTGTGTAGGTAGAGGGGTAATGATCCCATTATCAATTAGATCTTGAATTTCATGTCTGATCCTCCAACACTTGTTGGTACCATGGCCATGTCCTTGATGGAAGTTGCAGTATAAATCCATCCTAAAGTTTTGTGGAAGTGGGTCTGGAGTTGGCATCGGATCTTACTTCTTCAAGTACCCTCTTTCCAACATTCTTTCCAATGCTGTGCTTAGAGACATTCCCAATTCAAAAAACTCCCTCTTTCCTCTTGACTACCCCTGGTTTTGACTTTCTCTTGCCGTAGTAGCACTTCGACATTCTTTCTGAAAAGGCAGAGGAGATAATGCATTGACATCAGCGGACTAACGATAGACTGGCCTTCGATTGTTCGTGTTCTCTTTCTTGATTGTCTCATCCCTGATTGCATCTTCAACGAGTGTACCTATGTCAAACAGTTGTTCAAATGTCATGAAAGACTGGAATTAGAGATTTTCAAGATACTCAGGCTATAGGTTCTTGATGATCATTCAAACTTGCTCTTTCTTAGTAGGCCTGCTTATCATCTGAGCAGCCTTAGCCCTCCAACGAGTAAGGAATCCTGCAAAGGATTCCTCACACTCTTGCCTAGTGGTTTCCAGATCTCTTAAAGTAACATCAAATGACTGATTGTATGAGTATTGAGCAATAAATGCTCTAGGAAGGGCTTCCCAATCTTTGGTTGCAGCTGATTCTAAGGTCAGATACCATGACAGTGCTGCCCCACTCAGAGTTCTTTGAAACAGCATGGCGAAACAGTCAGACCCAATGCCTATGGGCTGTAAGACTCCCATATAAAGTCTTAAATGGCTCTTTGGATTTTTAGTTCCGTCGAAGAATTTGATATGAGGCATCTTGAACTTATCAAGGAGTTTTGCTTTTGGAGCATCGCACAGACCTTCTATATCGAACATATATTCATCAACCCCTTTGCTCTTCCTGATCACACTCTCTAGCTTGTCGATCTTAGCCAACTTGTCCTGAGTTTCCTGATCTAGCTGAACTTTTGGTTGAACTGTCTTCCCAAAGTCTCTTCCTCATGATGCACCGCAGGTGGTGGTGGTGGCAGATTAGTTGATCGAGAGAGAACAAATCCTATTTATACGCCTTAACGCGCGTTTGCTAGTACCTTTTTATCCTGTTTTTGTATATTTTTACTTCGTTTTCTATTTTCTGACAGAATTTGGAAGAAATCAAGTATACCAGGCTAAACAGGGTGAAAAAGCAAGCAGAAAGAAGCTAAAAAAAGCCAATCGCGCGCGCGACCCGCTCGCGCGAAAATCCCGAAATCGCTCGCGCGATCCGCTTGCGCGAGGTCCCAATTACGCGCTAGCGTGGCCCGCGCGCGCGACATGTGTAAAAACCAAAAATGTGTATTTCAGTATACTGAAGACTCCTGTGCAAACGAAATTGCCCAATTACGTCCAGACTGTAAAATATAGCAGTTTTAGTGCGTTTCGGGTTAGGAAAGCTTCCAAAACTTGCTCCAAATCTATAAATACTCAATTATAATTCAATTCTTAGGTTGGAAATTAATATACACACAATGTACAACCATACTTTCAGCCATTAAAGGAGGGAAGCAAGGAGAAGAAGAAGAAGAAGACAGAGGATTTCCATGGCCTCCTCCATCAGCTACTTGCCATCTACCGCTGTACTTATTATACGTATTTTTTTGAATTGGTTTCAGAATTTTCGTTCCAACTTGCACCCATAGGACCACATAATTCGCAAAAACGGACCATAGTTAAGATTGTGAGAATTATTTTTTAAAAATAAAGACATAAATTAAAGCAAATATTAAGAAGTGTTTGTGTACTTCACTTCAATACTTGAAAAGTATTTTATAATCCAAACATAATATTACACGTACGGCGTGATTCTCTTAGATTTTAATACTTCTCTAAAATGGTAAGAATGGGTCATGTGTTTAGCCAGTTCGATCTTTTAATTTATTCACTAGTCGATATCCCGTGCTACGCACGGGTTAGGCAATATTGTAAAAAATTACAATGTAAGTATATATTAAGAAGAGCTTTTGCTTGCTCCTATGGTTGATACAGATATTTTGGTTTGACAAATACCCTATTTTAATAGATTCAGACAATATTATAATTTTACTTTATCCTGTTCACACCGTTTTACTGAGCGAACCCCAAGGGCCAACTCGGCGTGTTTTAAAGTTTAGGGGTGTTTCTTGTTTTTCAAACATAGTTGAAGGGGGTGATTGTAATTATCCCAAATTAAAAACCATGTAAAAAAATATATGCATATAATAAAAAAAACAAAAATAAAAATAAAAAAAGTGAGAGACCCGTGTAATGTATTCTGAAATACAATAACACACACATATATATATATATATAATTAGGGCTCCCTTACTCTCTCTTCCTCTCCCATCCATATCAATTCCCCTCTTCTCTCTCTCAATCTCTTTTTTCCATTCCTCCATCATTCTTCTACATCTCTTCTCTCAATTTACTTCTTTACCAGCCTTTTCATATCACTAGGATAGATGCCCGTACAATGCACGGGTTCGTCAAAATTGGAAAATAAATTAGATGTATTTATTGTTGATGCATTTATAGTTGTCACCTGAAAAAAAAAATTAAATCAAACAATACTAAATCCTAAAAAAAAAAAAAAAAGAGAGCTTCGGTCGTAGCCCCCTCAAATAAAACTCTTCAAAGCTAAAACACATGCTAGTTTTTTTTATCGCATTAGGCCCTTTTTACACTCAAATTGCTATAACTTTTGTTATATAAGTCTATTTTTCGTAAAATTTGATGTTTTGAAATCAACAAAATGAGATCCATCAAACGAGTTCAATATTGACCATGAAATACAGGGACAAAAAAAACTAAACATCAGACAAATATGAAAATTTGTATTTTTTTGCATACATATAATAAAAACATATTTCTTTCTTACAATTGGCACCATAGATCTTAAAAAAAAAATACATGAAATCAAAAAAAAAAATCACCCAAAAAAACCCAAGAATTGAGAAAGTTATGGTAGTTTAAAGTTAACAGATAATATTATCTGTTAGACAGACAGATATAGATAATATTATCTGTAAAACCTCAAAATCAGGCTACAATTTAACTTTTTTCAGAAAATTTCTACTCCTATTGCGTAGATCTCAAAGAAATACATGAAATAAAAAATAATAATAAATAAATAAATAAATCACCCAAAAAGTCTTGTTTGAGAAAAGATATGAATTGTATGAAATAATAATTTTATAAAACAAATGAATTAAATTTATTAAGTGTAAATTCTATGTGTGTAAAGCCTTGTTTGGGAAAAACAAAAACAAAAAAACAAAAACCAAAGCACAAAATCGATTTGCCAAACAAGGAACCGTAATTGTTGACTTTTGATCCAATATATGTGTGTAAAGCATTGTTTGGGAAAAACGAAAACAAAAAAACAAAAACAAAGCACAAAATGGGTTTGCCAAACATGTTAGCCGAAATTGTTGACTATTGATCCATGGATTTAGTGCCTTGTTTGGGAAAAAGTGGAAACAAACAAGACAAACAAAGCCACAACTGATTTGCCAAACAAGGCATAGCAAATTATTTTTGGAGTGCCTTGTTTGGGTTTAAAAAAAAAACACAAACACGAATAAAGGCAAAATTCGGTTTGACAAACAAGGCATAGCATCTCAATGTATTAGTAAAGGCAAAATTACATATAAGGAGCAAACAATTTAAAGAATTCCAAATTAGGACAAAATTGAAATTGAAAACTACCTAAGGCTCTTTTATAGTATAGTGTTGATGATTTCTTTGGTGTCTAAAATGTCAATGAATTAAGCCACAAAACCAAGAAGGCAACATAAACTATATATAGGGCTACGCTACAAATTAATAAATGAATATATTTTGGTAATAGGTATAGATAATAGATTAATGTTGCGAGGATAGTTTACTAAAAAAATTCTTTAAAAGTGTTCCATAAGCAATTTCTATGTTTTTGGTAGCGTAAAATACAGATTTGTTAAAATGAAGGGGCTATAGGAGAGTTAGTACTGCCAATGAGTGACAGAGCTTCCAAAAAGGTCTTTATTTGTATCAAATTTTTTTTTTTGGCTGATCAAAGAACATTAAAGAGTTTTTAGTTGTATCATTGTTGAGTGGACAAAGGCTAAGTTAATTGCAAAATTAAAAAAGTATTCGACCTGGTTTAACGACAGATACCCAATATTCGGGAGATCCTTTCCCCGAAAATGGAGACAATCCCTTCTCCATGAACACGCACGGTTGCTTGAGGATGAAAGAATACGTTTTGATCGCAAACCTTTCTCTAATAATAAGGTAAGCTTAAGATCAGATGCCCAAGCCGAGCAAGCAAGTCTTGGAATGGATTCCTTGCTAAGGGCAGGCCTCTTCGTTCTTAGTGAGGATAGAGTCAAATGACTCAAGACCCCATTCATAGGAGGAAATAATCTTGAGAATGAACATCTGAGTAAAGGCTGGCTTGCCAACTGCATACTTATGTTTAATATCTACAGAACCAGACTCAATCAGAATGTCTTCATAGAATTTTCTGGAATTACCATTTGCTGTCTTTGGGTAATACCAGTTTGGAATATCCAAGTAGTGAGATGCAACATCACTGGGCAGTTTAACTGCTTCTGAATTGTCATTTATGACAAGAATAGGCCAAAGTTTAACTTTGTCTATAGGATCAGAGAAATTTATGATCCTTTCTGGAGGGGAATTATTAACAAAATCCAACGTATAAGCATACATGGTTTTTTCAGTTTAAAAGGAATTTTAACTTTGATATTCCTAACTGGTTCTATTCATGGATTTTTAAGCATGGCCCTGAGATTGAGATTCTCCCTTTCGAAGTCAGTTGTTGCTTCCAATTATATAAAAATAAAAATCTCCCAGGAAGAAGAGACAATCCTCTCTTCTATTTCTTTTTAGAGTTCTCAGTCCCTTGGATCTTAAAATGGGAATTTGCATTAAATAATTCTCCCTCCCATATTTGGTCCCTTTGCCGAAAATATCAGGTCTGGTGGTGGGCAAGATATGACAATCCCGACCTAACCACTTCCAGAATGGAGAAGCTTCTCGACATTGACCTTCCTACAACTTCATCAAAGAGAGATGGTTCATGTTCTTCTCCAGATCTTTCTAAGATTAAATCTCAAGTCAAGATAGATTTAAAATCTAATTTCCCTAATCTAACTCCTTCAGAGTTTAAAATAAAATTTAAAGAAGAGTTATTTAAAAAATTAACTTTTGATTCAGATAGTGAAGATGATACTATCGCCCCATCCGATGCCTCAATGCAAGAAGGCCAAGGTGATCCCTATGAATGTGAATATGCTGAAAATAATGATGATTATGGTTTCGAAACACAATTTAATCATTAAAGTATTCACATTAACGACAAACTACTTTAATAAAGTTGTTTGGATCCTCTTTTAAAAAGAAAAGATGCTTTAGCTTTTAAGAAAGCAGATTCGTTCACGTGATTAAAGTTTATCACTTTTAACCAAATGGCCGACAACTAGTCAGACAGCTTTAATAAAGCTTCTCTTTATGGATTAAAACTTATCCATCCAGCTCGTTCAAGATAAGAAGGAATCTCCTTTACTTTACAGCTGGCCTCTCATCTCGTCTTCAAGACTAGGTGGCTCTCTATATATTGAGACCACTCCCTCAGTTGGAAGACATCGAGTTTTCATCTAAGTTGAAGTTCATATATGATCTTCACTCTCTCTTTTTCTTTCTGTATAGTTTTGAGTGTATGTAATATAAGTGTGAAACTACAAGTAGCTTGTAAGATAACTGTGAGTATTGTGTGAAGAAAGCAAAAAGCTCCTATAGCTGAAGCTTGTGTGCATTGTAGCAGCTTCGCTTTCATTGTAAGTACTATGCTTGTTATTTATTTATGAGTTTACGTAGTGATTTACATCATATTGTATTTCTGAAGAGATCTGTTCAAAAAAATTATATTAAGGTTGTTGAAAGATTAGAATCTTTTAATGCAATTCCTGAAGTTGATCTTCAACCTTTAAAAGAAAGAATTGAACAGCTGCAATCAGAAATTAATATTTATAACGATTTGTTAAGACAAATTGCCTTTTGAATGCTTGCTAAGTTTGAATTAAAATTACAGATAAATACTCTGTATGATTTAAAAGATATTTATTCCGCTGCTATATCTGATCTTAAGAGTTCTGTTAACTTCCATCCAGAGACGTTAATACGTCTACAGTACTCATACGATATTATTTTTTTACTGGGGCTGCTTTAACTCTTAATTCAGAGTCAGACATTTTTATTAAAAAAGCTATGTTGGGAGGATGGATACTTTCATGTATTTCTCCTGTGGGATATAATCCCCAAGACTTCAAAATAGAATCATTTCCTACATTTATTTCTTTTGAGAGGTTCCATTTTAACCAATCAAAATAAGGAATATGTTTTCCTATTATTTTTAAGTAGGCAAGAAATTGTTCTTTAAAACTATTTTGTTCTTCTTCAGAAAATTGTTTTAAAAGTAGTCTATACTTTTTATTTTCTGCAAGCAACTAGGATACGATATGGGATCTGCAGAAAGAAAAGCTAGAAAGCCTTTTAAAAGAAAAACCACAACAAGATCCTATACAAAACCAGCAGGAAAACCTAAGGGTAAACCTACAGGTAAACCGAAAGGTAAACCTAAAGGAAAACCTAGAGGTAAGCCTAAGGTTCCTATTTGTTTTAAATGTGGAAAACCTGGTCATTATAAAAGCCAGTGCAAAGTAAAACAAAAGATCAATGCTCTAGACATTGATGAATATCTTAAAGATAAATTAATCTCTATAATGCTCCTGTATCCTTGTGATAAATATTCTGAAATGGCATTTGAAGTAAGCATTTGAAAACTTTCTTTTTCTTTAAGAATTTGATGTGAGCTTTCAACAGTCTTTACTTTATAAGACTTATTTATGTTGAAAACTGATCTATGATATAAATTAATAAATGAATATATTTTGGTAATAGGTATAGATAATAGATTAATGTTGCGAGGATAGTTTACTAAAAAAATTCTTTAAAAGTGTTCCATAAGCAATTTCTATGTTTTTGGTAGCGTAAAATACAGATTTGTTAAAATGAAGGGGCTATAGGAGAGTTAGTACTGCCAATGAGTGACAGAGCTTCCAAAAAGGTCTTTATTTGTATCAAATTTTTTTTTTTTTTTTGCTGATCAAAGAACATTAAAGAGTTTTTAGTTGCATCATTGTTGAGTGGACAAAGGCTAAGTTAATTGCAAAATTAAAAAAGGGAAAAAAAAAAAGGGGAAAAAAACCATGGCACAGTGCGGAATGATTTTTTGCTTTGTCTTCTTAAGATAAAAATAGATGACTTCGAAAAAGTAAGAAATGATCACTTGTATAAAAAAAGGAAAAAAGAAAAAGACAGCACACACTTATACAAAGACCATATAATCGTGCAATGAAAAACCAAACTCACTATAAGTATGTGAAAAATCAAATAATTGTGGGTCTAAATAAATAGCAAATGTTCGAAAATGATACCCACCATTATTTATTTGAGGGGAGAAGGGTAGAGAGAGGGAAAAAAAAAAAGAAACGAAAAAGTTGTGGGGGTGTTACTTTGGCAAACCAATGTTTCCAATAAGAAAACACTGAAGCTTCTGTTTTTTCAAAAAAAAAAAAAGTTCAGCTTAAAAATAAAGTGGAAGGTTAATAGCTTTTCTAGTGGAGTAATGTCATGCTTCCCAAATTTAAAAATTCTAAACTTGATCCCCAAATTACAAAACAGTTTTGACTATGATCAATAGTACCACAAACCATTACATGTGGTAATTCACAAAGAAGTCAAATTTGAGAAACATATCATTATACACTTTAGTATCTTCCTTGTGTGTACAACTTGCATACCACGTAGAAAAAAGTGGCCTTTTTAGCCAAGCTCGTGAGAATATGCTGGAAAAAATAAAAAAAAGGTTGTACCAACTTATTCACCAGGTTGAATCTTTCAATAAAGAATCTTATGATACTTTCAAAGTGGCCTCCAATGGATGTGCAACTTATACTTTATACCACCAAAAATAAACTTTTCGCTACACCAGAGTTTAAAACAGACATGCCCTCAAACATAGTTGGCAAAAACTATATCCATGTAGAGTGGGGTTTAAGGAAGAGGCTTCCAGCATAATGTCGAACACCAAGATCCCGACTACAACTTAAAAGCATAGCAACTTAGCCTTGAATTTTCTTTTCATAACAAAAAAGCCAAAAGTAACAATACATTTGATTGAAATCATTGTGCTAAATTATAGTACATTTTGTGACAGTCAATTTAACTTACCCAAAGGAAATTAACACCCTCAAAGCTAAACCCATCAGCCAAAAACAATGAACAATAGGAAGATATTAGACAGCCGATCAAACACTCCAACACATATTTCTGCTTTCTCCAAAACCCAACACAACTTAAATCAAAGCGTTGTCATTCCAGTTTTAAGAGTAGAACTATTTGCATCATGAACAACCTACAAAGTATAAAACTGTGAGAGAAAAGTAACATAGAGAGTAGCTCCTGGAAGCAAAGAGGGAAAAGAGAAAAGGCCGTAAAAGTTTTGCAACTCTATTAAGGATCTACTTTTATTGATGAACATGTAAAAAAATAATAATAACAATCCTCAACTCAGCCTACAAGAAGAGAAAAAATTCCTTCCTACATGGCATGCCTATCACTATTACTGCTTTGCAATAGCAGCTTTTCTAAAATCAACTATTTGGGAACCATAGCATTATTCGTCTGTGGAAGTACTATATAGTTGTAGGACATCAACATCACTGCTGAAAAATTTTATGGGAGACAACAATCCAATTTAACCTAAGGTCACATCCCTTTCAAATAGTACTTAATATATTATGAGTTGGTAATCAGCTAGTAGTGGTACAATAGACCTGATAGAAATATAGATCAAGTCAAACCAACCTCACAAAATACATACATATATATGTTCTAAGCCCATTTGATAATTTAATTGCCTGATTGAAGTAAATCCAGTCAAATTGGAATATGTTTAGAATTATCAAAACTGTGAAGAAAGTAATGAGCCTACTGAACAAATATTTCAACATTAAAAAACTTAAACGCAAAACCAAAAAGAATAGCAGCTAAACAGGGGCTGAGCGACACAAATCCTACCTAAATCCAAGGATAAAAGCCCTGAACACACAGTTAAAATTGTCGAATGCAAGCATACACATTTGAACCAATAGTAATTTGTAGCCAATTTGGGTATCAAAACCCATGCAAATAGCCACAAATCCATGACGATTTGGGTGTCAATTTCATAGCCAATGTACATTCTCTCAACTAAAGCAAACATAAAAAGAATTGATATATAACAAAATTGTTCCGTAGTCTAAGCGTTAAACAACTCTGGTCTTAGTTGGAGGCTCCCCAAACTTCTTGCTTAGCAACCGAATGGATATGATAACAAAACGAAGGCGCTTAAACTAAGAAATACAAATCATGACGACCAACATAAAAAATTACTAATGGAGTTTCAAAGCAAAAATAGACCAAGATTGCAAATATTTGATTTTTACCTTTCAGAGCTCATACCAGGACTGACCCAAGTTCAACCATGGCAATTGGTCAGAAGGTACCTCTTTTAGTAAGTGGGTTGGTGTCTCTTGTAGCAAAATGCACACAAATTCAAAGATGCAGTAATTAATCTCCTAAAATCAATCAATTGGAACAAAGTTAAAACAACAAATTTAATAGAATTACAAAATGATGAAATACAAAATTACTCGAAACCATATAGGTACAACAAACCACATCCATGATATCAGAAAATCCGCCCGTGAACGCATAAAGGCAAGTCAGAAAATGCCTCCAAGAAGATCCAATCGCAGGTGTAACACTTGGGTAAAAGTAGTTTGTGTAGAAGAAATTGAAAGCAATCATCAAGCAATTACCTAAATCACATATTTTAGACCATCAAACAATAAGATATATATCTATCTATTACATTGTATACAAAAGCTGCAATAGGAAGTAACGAAATCAAACTAACACAACGAAATCATACCGATTACCGACATACGTAGCAATCGGAAGATTTTAAGATGTTTGGGCGGCGAAGCCTAAAGGAATAGATGAATATATACAGGGAGAGGGCACCTTGAATAGATTAAACTATCCATACTTCGATACACACATGTAACAAAGGTGCAGGTTGTAAATCTGATCATATAAGAGCTGTAAATAAGGTCAACAAAGAATAAAAAAGAAATTGATATCCAAATCGATGCAGTATAAAACACACACCTATATCAAGAGATTGTTCTCCTAAATATTTAGTATGGGTCAAATTATTGACATTTTTCCACTTCAAAGATTCAATTTTTAAATCCTAAACTATGAATTGTGAATCAATTGAATCATGAATTGTATAGGGGTGTATAAAACTTAGATTAACTCATGAATCAATTAATTCTAACACTGTTCAGAAGTACATATAGCAACCACTTGTGCTACAAAGGCCAAATATTACACTTTGGATAAGATTTCAAAATTAGTTGGAATAAGGTGGAAAGTCACATATACTAAAAAGGAACCAATCTACAACTGCACTCAAACTCAAGTGGCAATTTTAAACGTTCGACACAGCACGTTGGATCATTTGCATATCATGTAGTTGATATCTTGCATTACACACTCAGACATGCACATTGACATGAACATATGCACATATATATACAAATATACCTGCATTTTTTTTAATAATCTGATGCTTCTTAGTTTCTGCCTTGTGGTGGGGTAAGCTGCCAATAAATTGCAAACAATATTTTGGACCCAAGGGTTAATCTTCGTATGTGGTTTTGGGCCATATTTCTGAACTGTATGGCCAGACCAACAAAGCAATTCTAGCATCAATTGGTGGAAAAAAAAATCCAACAAACTTGTGAAACAAATCCCAAAATCACATATGGAAAACCATGAATCTATTAGATCTAAGGCTTAAAGGCTGACTATAGTTAAAAAAAAAATACAGAGAGTACCGGTGGTGGTTTTGTTTCGCGGCGGTGGTGGACCGATGGTGTTGTTTCACCGCTATGGTGTTGTTGAGCTTTCAGCAGCGCCGACAGCTTGGTGGTGGTGGCCTTACGGCAGCGGCGACAGGTGGATCTGGTGGCGTTGGGCTTCTAGCGGCGGCGGTGGCTCCGAGGGTTTGAGAGTAATGTGAAATAGTGAAATAGATGAAGATAGGGTGATGGATCTGGTGGTGTTGGGCCTTCTAGGCGTGGTGGTGTGGATATATTTATGGCACAAGTATATACAAAGAGGGAGGGAAGGTAAAAAATCCAGGGTCTTTAATAGCCATGAATCTGGGAGAGTAGAGGAGAATACGTCTTCGTTTTGTGCGAGAGGAGTTGTTGGTGGCGATGGAGCCGAGAAGTCAGTGGGAGAGGAGGTGTCGTTTCCTATTTGGGAGTCATGTCATTCGCTTCCCTCAATAGAGAGAGACTTCCTTGTGTTTTTTGAATTGACGCGTTGGATTTTTAAGAGGGGAATAAGAGACTGAGGTGGCAAGCTGTAGAGCCTTTGTTTGCTTCAACTTTTATATATATATATATATACTAGTTGGGTGGCCCGCGCGACGCGCGGGAAATTTAATTTCGCCATTTTTTGGGGTTAAGTGGTTCTTCAAAGTGTATAATAAGATGTTAAAACGGTTAAATAGGAAATTGTAAATGTAAGAACATCCTACAAAGATTTAGAAGCCGCTAGCTATTCTAGTTAAAGAATTCATACTTAAACACCAGAATGATAATGGGGATTTTTTTTTATGCATGGTAGGTTACATAAGCTCAACTATCCCAACAAAAGGGTGCTTGAGTGAAGCATTTCATCAAACATGACTAATGTAATATGGAGTCTCAGAGATATTAGTAAACATACTCTCAAAATTAGATTTTACAGTCTTTAGCAAATTCGTTGTTACAGTATCACAACACCTGTCAAAACTCCGAAGCTGTAATATTCCAAGTAGCAGCCATCATGGTGAAACTGCAAAAGGATTAAGCAAAAGATTAGAACTTCATAATTGATACAATATTCTGAAATCGACACAGGGAAAAATTAAATAGCATCACTTGCAATAAATAAGCTTAAATCCAATTGAAAGCTTATTGGCAAAGAGACTTAACAACGGGTACTTTTTGAGTTTTGATTATGTAAAATGAGTTTTAGATTTTCTGAAACCATACTTACTTTTCTTAAAGAGTTGATGTTACGCTTTCCAAATTGTGTCCCAAATGTAATTCCCAATATATGTAGTAGTGGAACCACTTTCAATAATTGTAGGGACCACTTCAATACCCTCCAATGAAAATCAAGTACTGGACTCATTGCCACATGTGTTCGGAAGCACAATAGGCATGCAAATTTGGTATGCTCTTTGTGAAAAAGATAGCTAAAGATATAAAGCATTAAAAAATACTAATTGTTATTTTATAAGTTCCACATAACTAATCAAATGAAGTAACAAACTGATTGTTGGAGCAGATTCAGAAAATGATAAATGGGATTAACTTCATAAAGTTGAAGAACACACATTTAGGCACTATAAAAACTTTGGCAATATTATGCGGTAGCAACTACAAGTGATGAACTCCCGCCAATTAAAACACTCACTCTCCACATCACAAAAACTCTCAACTTTGTGGTGATCACATGCAATTGGGGTTAATAGAGGAAACTAATGATCACCCAAAAATTAGAAAGCTCAAGATATTGAAGTATCAAAAACTAAAACACCTTGTAACCAACAAACAAAAAAATATATACTAAAACACCCTAAGCTTTCCACATACTAAAACACCCTAAGCTTTCCGCCTTCCAAAAAGGAAATACATCTAGAGATCTGGATGTTTCAGCAGTTGATCCGAGGCCTAAACATATCACACAGAGCATTAGCTTAGAGCCTTAGCGACGGGTAAGTAACAACAAATTATTGAACATTAAGGTTAATCTTCAGAAGACTTAACCATCGATGAGAAAATAGTGAACAAATTTTTAATTTAGGACAAATTAATAGTGAACAGATTTTTTAATATTGCAAGACCCACCAAACCCAGAAGAGAAAATTTAGAAAATTTTCTAGGATAGAAGACACGAAACAATGTTTTTTGCAGGGTGGCTGAAGCTATCAAGAAGAGTTCAAATGAGTTATTGATTGGAAGTTGGAACCCAAAGGCCAAGCTTTCACAGTGATTTTGGACCATCACAGAAATCAAGAAAAATAGAAAACATGGAAGGAGCAAACCTAAACCGAAAAAGAGGACTTTGAAATCCGAATAGCATATTCAAATTATAGGTAGATAGGTACTTCAATGGAAAAAATGAAAGTGACACAATCACCCAAACGGAAAAAGTAGTCACAAAAATTCTCCCAAAATTGAAAACTCCCAAAAAAAAAAAAAACCATACCTCAAAGTATATACCACAAAATATCCAAACAGACCAAATATTTACCTCCGAGAAACTCCAATTGCAAGTTAAATTGAATCCACTCGTAAAGAAAATGCCTACATCATAGATTTGAAAACCTCCAACAATTAGATATATAAACATCCATTCAATATGTAGCAAAAACTTATAGAAATACGGAACTTGTACCATGTGGTCAGCGATAATAAGGCAAGGGGATTGAGTGGAGAAGCTTAAAGGCATAGACGTGAATATACAAAGAGAGGGAGACAAATTCGATGGCTCTGGGAGGCAAGAAGACGTCGACCATGTTCTATGGATTTGGCATTGCTGCCATTTCAATGACCTTGGAGGAGTCCGCAGGCTGCCATCCATAAAGAATTTAAGAGTCTTAACATAAATATATGTGTTTATAAATGCATTGCGAGTTGAAGTCTATCATATATATATATATTGTTGGGTTCGTATTTTTAGAATATGGTGGTATTGAAAATAAGTGGAGAGTAAAAGTAGTACCGCACGTTCAAAGGAAATTACTTACTCATGCTCACTGTACCTTTCTCTTTGTAACAAATTGTCGACATAGAGACTTTCCAAGCCCTCAACATGCACTTCACTTCAATAGATATGTTGTTCTGATATACAGAAATATAAAAATGCAAAATAAAACTGGAGGAAAAATGCTTTCAAGAAAATTAGAACATGAAGGTTTGTTTGGAAAAGTCAACACTGGAACATTTTGGGAAAAAATCATATATATCAACATGAAACACCAAATTCAGAAAATACTAATAAAAGCAGCAAAAATATATTGACAGAATAAAGAAGGAAACATGATTGTAAACTTCTTGTGTATTTCTTCATTTTTTTTGTTTAGTAATGCCATGTTTAGAATGCACCAAAAGAAATGTGTTGAAAATTTTTGTTAGTGAGATTTGTTTGTGCCCCAGCTATTACCCAAACATTTAAATAGATAATGAAAAACAAACTGTGAAGAAGAAGATGGGAAACTCAAAATTGAAAATCCCCATTTGGTCCATCATGTTTACATGTCTCCATCACTCAGCTACTCTCCAAATGTGATGGATGAATTAAAAAAAATACGCTTTCCTATCATACTTACTCTCACCAACTAAACAAAGCAAAGAAAATTTAATATAGGTTTGTTAAGGAGCAGTTTTTATAAACAATAGATAAAAAAACATAGAGCCAATCTATAAAGAAAAGAAGGAGCTCAAGGGGTATGGATCACAATTAATAAAAGTAACTTTTTGATCTATTTTCAGAAACCAAATCAGAACACCACCAACTTTTGATGTTATGCAACTAATTAATAAAACAAATTATGCGGGAAACAAATCTCTATCAAAGCATTGGATGAAAAAATCTAGGAAAAATAAATCTAAAAAATCACAAAGCTTAACCCCCAAAAAACCCTAAGAGCAAAAGAAAAGAGAAAAAAAGGTACGAATTTGTAAATGTGAACCTACTGTAGAAGACATTTGAAATCAACTTTGACAAACAGTGAACAAATTAAAAAATAGAGCACATTAGAAATTTGTGAATTTGGCCTTAAATCGTCGACCTCCAAGAGAGATTGACAGAGACGATGACTCTAGGAAAAAACTCGAATCATTGGAAGTGAGGCTGAGAGTCTGAGAGAGACGATCAGTTGAGTGAAAGAAAAAATGAAACAGGAAAATGTAAAATTCCAAAAAAAAATAGAGAGAATTGATACCACAAATTACTTCTTACCACAGGAAAATGCTATAAGGTGATTCCTTCAGGAATTCTGAAATTGCATCTGTTAAAAAAAAAGGGCAGATCAGACCTGTTAAAACTTAGAACAGAGAGAGACAGAGAGAGAGAGAGGCAGTGAAAAAACCCAGATCGCAAATGCAACTCGCCGGAGATCTATAGACTCGGATTTTGAACTTTTCCTGTAACAAAAACCTATCGATCAAATTGAAAATCCAAAAAAAAAAAAAAAAAAAGGAAGCAGCAAATTTGTTCGATTCGATTGAAGCAAAAATTGTGAAATCTTACAGGGATTGAGTCTCTATCCATGGATCTTGAAGAGGATCTTACAGAAATTAAGTGGCTGGGAAGTGATGGAGATGGTGGTGGCGGTGGTCGCTGATGGTGATGGTGGCCGAGAGAGAGAGAGACAGAGAAAGAGGCGGTTTGGGGGCCAATCCAATCAACTTTTGTCCCGGGTAGAGTGATACACGATAACTCTATTATTGCACATGAGATTATTCATACCATAAGAAACAAAAAAGGGAAAGGAAGTCTTATGGTAATAAAATTTGATGTCGAGAAAGCCTACGATAGAATCAACACAAAGATATTAAAAAAGGAATAATATGACACCTTGCCTCTATCTTGTCAAGTTTATCAGTTATGGATTCAAAGAAATGTCAAGGGGGAAAATTATATGTGAAAGACTTTGTAACTCATAAGATAAGTGGAAATGGATTCTTTGTGTCTTATATATCGATGATTCAATATGGCTCTCATAAAAATATTTAAAAAAAAAAAAAAAAACATCAGCATGACAATTGCTTAAATGTGAATTCAAGCTCCTGTCTTTGGAATGAAACGTTTGCATTTTTCACAACGAAAGACTTTCAACATTCTAAAAAATTGCAAAAATTGAGCTCACATAAGCTAATGTGAAGAATTGATTTATAGACTCAGTGAACGAGATGAGAAGAGAATGTTGAGGAAAACACACTACATTTTTGGTCCGAAAAGTAAAATGAAAATTTTAAACCAAATCACAGAGAGATTTCCCTAAAATGGCCAACACTAACTATGGAACTCGTACAGCCTAGGAAACAACAAACCTAAAATCCACCACATATTTAACTAAATAGAAGCAATCATTTTGACTAAAACATGCAGAAAAAGTAAGCAATACACATTCACAATAGGGCTCATGAATGCAAACATTCAGCAACCCCCAGTAGCAACCCCCAGTAGCAAAACTCACATTGCAACTCAAATTGTTCCCCAATTGTAAGGGAAATGATAGGAATGAAGTTTCAAGGAAGTTTCTCACCAAAACAAATATATGCCAAAAGGAAGAAAATTAAAACATTTTATTAATTTCCTTAACAATCAAAATCCCAAAATGCACACTATATCTAAAATAATTGAAAGCGCAAAAACGGTATCCACATGACTCTCAGATTTTTCCTTACTCTTTCTCACTCAATGTAACTGAAACCAATGATTATTATTTTTGCTTTTGTTTATAAAAGTTCAGTATTTCAAGAATAAGTTGAAGGCTTTACACAAATAAAGGGTAGGAAAAAAAGCCCGTTAGTTGAAGAACCCACATGTAATAATTAAGGTTTATGTTTAACAACTTTGTATAAAGTAATGAACTTATTATCAATAAACTGGAAATTAGCCATCTATCATGAATTCAAATAAGTTGATGTCGAGCATTTGTAGTACAAAATAGTTAGAATGAGAGTGGAATGAACAATAGTATTAACACTCTTCTCTTAGAGGAAATTTACCAAACACTTTAAAAGACACTATGGTGAGTAACTACCATCCACCAATTTTGACCTATTTCCAACCCATACGTACTCAATTAAAACTCCCTATTCTTGACAAAGAGGTTGGATAAAATTAGGGAAAAATTAGAGGAAAAGGAATAAGCAATCAAATAAAAAGCTATACCTGATGAAGCAAACGTCTCGGTCCATGAGTTTTTCTGAACATCGAACTGCGAATGAGAAGACGAAGGCATCAAAAAACTACACAGAGATAGGAAAAATTATGGTAAGTGTCAAATTATGAAGAGAAAACTATATCCAAATAGAAATTGCACTAAGGAAATAAAAATCCGCAAAGCAAATTACCAAAATCGAAGAGAAAAGAATGAACAATCAACACCCAACGAAATTCAGATCCATTGGTAGTCTTTTGTATCTCAACTAAGACTACGTTGTCCATCTCTGCAAATGGTTCAAGAAATAAAATTAATATTGATAATTAAGGTAGTTCTTTGTTACACCATTTTGTGAAAAAGTCCAAAGGGAAGATAATTATCAATGAACTTACCGAAAGAGAAAGAACCTGCATCAACCCAGATGGTTTGCTGCCAAAGGAAACCCCAAAAATCAGCAAGTTTGAGGGTATTAGTGTAAGACCCAACTCAACACCATGCCCCATCGTAACTCAAAATTACCAAATAATCAAAATAAGCAGGAAAAGATGCAGTAGTGGGAGAGGGAGCATTTGTTCGGCCCTGTATTTCAGAAACTACGTTCAAGGACGAATAAAAATTAAATGATGGGAGAAATAATACTTGTGCTCAATAGAGGAAAAAAATCTGATCTAGATCTATTTCAATGTGTGTGATGCACAGATAGAGAATACCTAGAGTGAGCATAAAATTAAACTGTGGTTGCTTCTGATTTTGTTATAAAACTCAAATATGTGTCTTTTGTGTGTGTGAACAGAAAGTGACAAAGACTAAAGAGAGAGAGATTGAGAGAGAGTATTGTCGGCGGTGTGGCAAGGAGGCGGTGGTGGTCGATGTTGGCGGTGAAGATGAGGGCGAAATGAAAGTTTAGAGAGAATTAATACCACAATATTATAGGTAGGAAAAATCAGATCTAGAAAACCCTTGAAGATTTCTTCAAAAAATTTTGAGATTTGAAGACCTTAATATTACAATTAGGAAAAAACATTAGAGAAAGATTAAGAGATTACCTGAGATATAGGGGAAAGGTGTGTTGTGTCTGGCTAAGTGGAACAGATTGGGGGATGTTATGTGGGAGAAGAAGAAGAAGAAAAAAAAAGGGAGAGAAAGTTACAGAAGAAGATAATTCAGTTTCAATAGGAGAGCCAATATTCGTTCACCAAAATAGGGGGAGAGAGAGAGAGAGAGAGAAAGAGAGAGAGAGAGAGAGAGAGAGAGAGAGAGAGAGAGAGAGAGAGAGAGAGTCTAGATTTGGGGAATAAAGAGAGATAGACTGTTGGGGTTTTCAAGGAGACAGAAGAAAGGGATGAAGATGTTACACAAAATTGAAGGGTTTTCTATGAGAGTATGAGTAAGAGAAAATGGCATCTATAGATTGGTGAATTGGATTGTGGGAAAAAAGTGCTTATATACCCATCAAGCCATTCTTATATAATATGACATATAGTAATTCATACCTATTATCTGTGAAGAATATCAGAAGTACGTAGACTGTAATTCATACCTATTGGATTGTGGGAAAAAGTGCTTATATACCCATCAAGCCATTCTTATATAATAAAAATATGACATATAGTAATTCATACCTATTATCTGTGAAGAATATCAGAAGTACGTAGACTGTAATTGGGAGAAATGATGTGGGTGAATATAAAATTGATGAACTGAAATTCTTTGAGATCCAATCAAGCCAAACAAAGACATACTGACACATACCCACCTTATCCATTTTACAGATAGATCCACATAAAAAAAAAAACATGGGATGTGATTGAGTGACAGATAGATATGTATGTAGATTGGTGGAGAAAAGTGTAGAGCAAATAGTACCTTGAAAGTGAGTTGTAGAGTTGGCAGAGCTTTTCTCTTCTTTGAACCTGATGGCATGATTGGAGGTTGTGGGGAAGAAAAATTGGGTGACCAGATTGTGGGTTCTCTTCTTTGTCCTCTTTGTCTTCTGTAAAAATCGGTATCCTTCAATACATATAGCTCTCTATCTCTATACTTGCTCTCTCCACTTTCAGTGTTCAGAAATCAAAATTTTCTTTGTAGGACTGAAACTGTTGGGATTTCAGAAATGTATTTAGTAGGAGGTGAGAAGACGAAGAGGCAGGGGGAAAGGAGGCGGTGGCTTCGTCAAGAGGGAGGGAATGTACAGAGAGATAGAGGAGAGACACAGACGAACACGTGGAGTCGTGAGAGGCTGCGTAGTGTGTATTTGACAGGCAAGCACCAAACGTAAAATGACTGAAGAAGGCTGATTAAGCTATATAGTCATTTCGGAAACAAGAGTGCCGTTGGAGTAATTGTACAGATTCATAAGGGCAGAATAGGAAGTTTATATTTTTTGACGTGCTTGTTTATTCGTTCTTATAAAAATTTTCTTTGTAGGACTGAAACTGTTGGGATTTCAGAAATGTATTTAGTAGGAGGTGAGAAGACGAAGAGGCATGGGGAAAGGAGGCGGTGGCTTCGTCAAGAGGGAGGGAATGTACAGAGAGATAGAGGAAAGACACAGACGAACACGTGGAGTCGTGAGAGGCTGCGTAGTGTGTATTTGATAGGCAAGCACCAAACGTAAAATGACTGAAGAAGGCTGATTAAGCTATATAGTCATTTCGGAAACAAGAGTGCCGTTGGAGTAATTGTACAGATTCATAAGGGCAGAATAAGAAGTTCATATTTTTTGACGTGCTTGTTTATTCGTTCTTATAGTATAGTATAGATATAGATATAGATATATATTAGATAGATAGATCATCCACCGCATATAAAGCTCTAAGACAAACACATATAAATATGTAGATAGAGGTTAAAGTGTAAGAGCATCTCCAATGCAAAAAGCTATTTTTTCCATCTCAAAGCTATAATTTGACACTGTTATAGTACCGAAAAGCTATATTTTGACAATACTGCTCCAATGGTAGATTTCATCCAAACTACCAAATTTTGGGTCAAATACCATTCTCCTAGTCAACTTTCACCTACCATTCTCAACTTTCACCCACAATACTGCTAAATGCTAGTATGCATGTTTGTAATTAAATGTTAATCTATGAATCTATATGGCTTAATGAATTTAACAAGAACTTAACATTTTCATTAATCATAAAAAAAAAAATACATAATCATGGAGATGGAGACATTCAATTATTTTGTGACTGCAAGTTACTAATAATTGGATCTTGGGTGACACTCAACCAACCAGTGTAAGGGAAAAAAATAAATAATAAAATTGGACAAGAGAGCACAATATAAACATTGGGTTCAAGTTTTTTATTTATAGACATTTGGAAAGGTATAAAAGTAAAAACACAAAATATATCCACTGGTATTGCAAATATTCGTGGGGGCCCCTCATTTGACAAAAGTCATTTGAACTCTCAAATTTGACAATGTAAATGACTTTGTCATTTTTTGGTAGAGCATTTGACCTAGCAATGGAGTGGATTAAATTTGATGAACTATCATTTTATAACTTTGGTAGTGGATTTGGTAGCCCCATTGGAGATGCTCTTAACATGTGCAAATCACTGTGGGATAAAAGCTAAAGGTAATTTACCCTAATTTGGGCGGAGTTCGGGTTTTCTCGCGGGTTTCAACTGGGCCGCTTACGGTTTTTCACTTTTCACAACTCACGTCTCTCTCCTCTCTCTCTCCTCTGCAGTTATTCTCATTCGGCTCTCCAAACTCTGCAAGACATTCAAATCCAGGTAAATCTCATCGTTTCCAATGTATTGCATGGTGTGGGTTTTGTTTATTTGTATCTTTAACAGATTGTAATCTCTCTCTCTCTCTCCTCTGCAAGTGTCCCCACATTCGGCGCTGCCTGTTGTCTCCGGTTTCTTTCATTTCCATGGCCAAGGAAACGCCAACGCGGAGGACGAGCAAGAGAATGCTGATGCTGGGATCCACTGCACCGAGGAGTAGCCAGAGACTGGCGGCGCAGGTATAAAGAGTTTCCGGATCGACGACGCTTGTTTGTTTGATTCCATTCCCTCTTCATTCCTGTTGCTGCTCTTAATTTCTGGTGCTTGAGATGAATCCTCACAATTGGTATCAGAGGTATGCCGGCGCTGAGTTTTCTGGTGCCAGGTGAACTGAAAAAATGGGGCGGAAAGATAACAATAAAAAACTTTGTTACATGCCTTTTAACCATGAAAGGATGAAAACATAAGTGTGTTTGTTTGATAGTAAAATTGAGAGGTTAATACGAGCTGAGCCGCCCAACAAGGGCTCGAAGCTGGGCTGGATAATTGCTCAGCTCGGTTCATTAAACAAATGAGCCAAAGCTCGAGCTCGAATACCAAGCTCGTTTAGAAACTAGCCAAGCTTGAGCGCACCTGAAAGCTCGTAAGCAAGCTCGCGAAAATTTCGATTAAGCTCGTTAAGTAGGCTCGTGAAAAAGCTCGTTCAAAAAACTTGTGTGTATGTATATATAAAATAATTAATTATATATATATACAAAATTTAGAAATCACAAAATTATTTATATATACAAGTTCGGTTAGACCTACATGAAGGGTTAAAAACAATGAAGTATATGATGTAGAATATAAAATACTCCCTCCATTCCTTTTTTTACTACTAAATAATAACTTCAGTGTATTATTTAATAACTTCAGTCCTAAAGCTTTCTGCTATATCATAATAATAATATAATAATAATTAAAAAAAAGGAGCTTTTGGCTATACATAATACATGAGAGAGAACGAGGATGAAACAAAAAAGTGACCAAAAAAAAAAAAAAAAAACAAACTTAGAAAGGAAAGTCCAAAGTTACAAAACCAACTTGCAGGTTTTGTTCAAAAAGTGAAAAACCATGTATCTCACATCGGTTGGCAATGAATAAGGTAAGAGAGAAGTCTTCTATAAAATCACCTCTTTCCCCCTCACTTATTTGCCCAGCGGAGCTCTAGCTTGAGCCTAGGGGTTTACACGAGCTGAGCCGCTCAACAAGGACTTGCTGCTCGGCTCGATAATTTTAAAGCTCGACTCGAGTTTTTCTAAACAAGCTCAAGCCAAGCTTGAGCAAGGTGTCAACTTTAAAAGCTCGGCTCGAGTACAGCCCTAAGTACAACATAACGAGGTGTCCCATTTTCTAGATTTTATAATGGGTAATGCTTATTCTGGTGATTTTGATTTTATTTGGATTGATTGTTATAATTAATAGGTTATAAAGTAAACATATACGCTAGACTTTAAGGCCGCATTTTTGGTGTAGCCAAACTGACACAAATTAAATGGAGAAAGTAAAAAACTATAATAGAGACAGTAGAAATGAATCAGTGATTAGTAGCTTTCCCAAACCTGTGAAGAGAAATGAATCAGTGATTACTTGAGGCTGAAAATATAGTGGCTTTCCCGAACGTGAGGCTGATTCCAAAACCTACACCAAATGGGATTACGGGAGAGTGAGAAAAAGCGAAAGGGAGATAGTGAGAAGACGGAAGAGAGAGAGAGAGAGAGAGAGAGAGAGAGAGAGAGAGAGAGAGAGAGAGAGAGAGAGAGAGAGAGAGAGAGAGACTGTGGTTGTGGTCCAACCGCGTGGTGGCTAGTATTCTAAAAATCGGCCTAGTAGGTGCTCGACTGCTGAGATTTTCCTCTAGGTGTTTGTATAAATCGCCCAGGAGATTAGACTGTCGCTAGGTGGCATTAGGCGGACGTGGTTGAGATTTTAATTTCCTTAGAAGCAAGAATCGCCTACGAACTGTAATCCTATCACCCAATGTATAAAGAACCGGACTGGATTTGTTCAACTGTCAACTTGTTGGCTTTCTGGCAATTCTACCTTGAAATTCTTCGTTAGTAAAATATTGGGGAAAATCGCTTAATCGGACAATTTAACGGGTTAATCGAAAAATCGATCACGGTTTTATTTAATCGGCTGCTCCAAAACAATATAAAAACCCCCATTTTTTATTTATTTATTTATAGAGAAAAGAGATTTAGGACTCACTTCTCAGAAAAGATTAGAAATTTTAGAAGACCCATCTCTCTGTCTCTTGCGATCAGATATACAGTTGCACCGCCGCTGCACCTTGCAATCAAAGTCAGGCCCCCACTGCCGCAGTGCCGCTTGCACCCTCGCCGCCAGCACCTGTTGCCGCCGCCTCCTCCTCCTCCCCCCGTGTCACCACTACTGGTTGCCAGGTAATGTCCATCTTTGATCTCACTCTTTTAAATTTTAAATTGAGTATTTGGCTCATTTGAGTAATTTGTTTTATAAATTTTATTCTCATTTTATTTTTGTTTTTAGTTGAACCATCAAGTATCGAGTCTGTGTGTATGCATGTATCTATCAACCCATATATGGAAATCTTATCTTAAGATTTAAGAATGAATGGTGGTGCCTTTGTCCCCAAAGATATGTTTTGTATTTTTATCTAATGATGATGTGATTTTTTTGAAAACATTGGAGTCTTTGGTGGTTTTTGATGATGGTAATTGTAGCCAATAAACAGAGAGCATGCGCTATACCAATCCTAGGACTGTCAAAACAAATGAAAAAAACCAAAAGAAATAAATCATCAAAAATCCAATGTGAGAAAAATAGCTAGAATTCCCACTAAACCCGAACATGGTATTTAAGAATACCAAATCTGCAAATCAATTTGTTTGTGTTTTAGAACATGAGAGTTTGTTCCGGTGATGTCAAGTTGATAATTTTCTTAGTGAAAAGAAAGCTGATAATTTGTATTTTTTTTGGGGGCCTTGTAGCAAAATAATATTGTTGTTGCAATTCCTCTTATATTTTTATTTTGAATTAATTGTTATGCAACTTGTTATGTCATGTTTATTGGGTCAAGATTTTGTGTTATGGATAATCTTAGAGGACTATGTTGTGCTGTGAATTATTGTTATGGTGTATTTATTTTTATTTTTATTTTTGAGTTGTTGTATGTCTAAATTGGGATTTTGATTGAATATTGTATGGAAGTTTGATAACAAAATTTGGATATTTTTTATGTGACATTTAAATTTTTTAATTTAATGTTACTCCCTCCGTCCCACTTTATGCCATCTTTAGGAACTCAAGTTTTAAGGGGACAAAAAGATCTATACCTACTTTCCATAATTGCCCATAATCTTTACAACTACTTTTTTTTTTTTTTTTTTTTTTTTTTGTTTTTTTGTTTTGCCTTTCGTTTAGATTTCAAGGAAGGGTAGTATTGAAAAGTAAGTAAAAATTATATACCAATTTAAGAAAGTGGACAATAATTTTGGGACAGCCAAAAAGGAACGAAAGCCAAATAAAATGGGATGGAGGGAGTACTATAACAAGTTCATTGTACCTTACCTAATGTTTGTTGCCATAGTGGAGCCTCAACCTCTATGCATGAATCATCACGAGATATACTATGGATCGCTAGTTTGGGTTAATTTATATAAATAATTATATTCAATACGTAGTTATGGTGTCATGGTTCGATATCGGTTTACCCGACAGTTAAACTGTTAACCCTTGTCCAGGTCATTTTTCCAGCTCGATAAACAGTCTGATTTTCTGAGATCTATGTCTCGATCTTCTCTCGTTTTCATGTCTTTCTTCTCGCCGCCATTGTGAGTGCGTGCCTGTAAAACTCTAGTTTATATATTTAGGATACAGAGAAGAAGAATCAATAAAGACAATGGTATTGTTTAACCTATCTGCTTTTGGAGTAAATATTTAGTACATTAATATATCAGAAATGATACATACACACTCTGTTGTCAAAATCGTACGATTCGCGATACGAATCTTACGATTCGATACGATTCATCATGAACACGATACGTATCGATGCACGAATCGAACATGTAAAAGAATCTAAAGTGAATCTTACGATTCGCAAGTGAATCTTACTATTCGATTCGCGATTCTTACGATTCACTTGACTGCTAGGCACAAAACTTAATTGTTCCAATTTTTTTGTTTTTTTGTTTTTCAATTTTTTCTTAAAAAATTGATTACCAACCTTCTTTTAAACCACTTAGGATATGTTTATACAAGCCTAGAACAAAAAGGATATGTTTATACAAGCCTAGAAAAGAAAAGAATATGTTTATATGGTTTTTTTAATTTGTTACCGAATCTTACGATTCACGGTTCGCGAATCCCGATTCGATTCACATGTATCATTTTGATTCACGATACGAATCCCGATTTGACAACTATGCATACACACACTAAAATACACACTAAATGACCCACAAGGGTCTCTAAGCAAAAAAAACTTTTAAATATTGTGGGACCCACAACATATACACACATGCAGCCCTAATTCTCCCCCCATTTCCCCCAAATCCTCCTTCTGCGAACCAGAACCCCAACTCACCCAGCCCCAGGCGCATCCTCCCCTCCTGTCGACCAGATTCTGGAGCCGTCGCCGGAGCGCCTCACCAGAAGTACTGTGAACGTCACATGAATAGAGGCCGTCCAGGTTCAAGAAAGCATGTGGAAGTTCATGCCCCTTTCACCACCACCGCCGCTGCCATGAACAAGACCCGCCACCAGTTAAACCGCATACCCAGAACTCCAATGGCAGTTTCTGAACTTGATCATGTTCTTGGATCTACCATTCAACCAAATGAAACCCCCATTTCCCTGATAAAAATACCAGGTGGATTTTGATTAATTTCTTTTTGTTTTTCAATTTTTATCATCCTTTTGGGAAATTATTGATTGGAGTTTTGTGGGTTCACTTCAATTTTTCTTCATATTGAAGGGGCTTGGATTGGGGTACTACACTACATGCATCTGATCAACAATGGCAACAAATGATACAGACAAACATTGGATTAACAACTAATGGCTCAATTTACAAGGAAGAGTCTATGATTCCTAATTTAGTGTTTGGTGTCCCTGTAATTGATCCACATAACAATTAATGTGCTTTGTTTCCTAAAACTGATTTTGTTCCTTTAGAAAATGATATCCAAACCGAGAGGACTCCAAGTGGTTTTATTGATGCCTGGACACTGACCACCCCTTGAACCTTCTTTCCTTTATCTTTAGATGGATCAATTGATGAATCACAGAAAAAATGGGTCATCCTATTTTTTTTTGCAAGGATGGCCATTTTTTTATTCTTCTTCCCAACAATCAGTGAGAAATCATAGAGGAGAGAGAGAGAGAGAGGGAAAGGGAGAAGGTTGTACAAGATTCCGGAGCCGGATCTGGCGCTGAGAGAGAGAGAGAGAGAGAGAGAGAGAGAGAGAGAGAGAGAGAGAGAGGAGAGAAGCCGGCGCAAGAATGAGAGAGAGAGAGAGAGAGAGAGAGAGAGAGAGAGAGAGAGAGAGAGAGAGAGAGAGAGAGAGAGAGAGAGAGGACTTACCCACCGAAGGTCCGCCGGCGACTGGGAGCTCCGACTAGTTTCTATGGGGGCGACGGGACCGAATCTGTTTCGGTGGGAAGGGGAATCGCAGAGGTTTGGGGGATTTTTGGGGAAGAAATGAAGAATAGAGGGGAAATTCAATATTAGGGATTTTGAGTTTGTGGGGTGGTGGGTCTCACAGGAGTTTTTTTGCTTAGAGACCCTTGTGGGTCATTTAGTGTGTATTTTAGTGTGTGTATGTATCATTTTTGTTAATATATATATTTTTTGAAACACTAGTCGGTCTTCTTATGTTTTTTCATGGCATGGTCAAGTCTTCTCACTGCCTTTAAACTTTAGTGATTTATTATTACATGTATGATAATATATTATTATTATATCCTTGTCTTTATATATGATCAATCACTCATATCTCATTATTTTATTATTGATTGGACAAAATTAATATTATATTATACACTAAATGTATATGAGAAAGTATGGATACCTAAAACATTAAAGCCTTTAGTGTTTTTATTGGCGAATCTTTGTATTATTGAGCATTAAAGCATTAAAATGCTTTTGGTGATAAATAAATTCCATTTGTCCTATGTATTTTCTTTTTCTAGGCTATATGTATTTTCTAGTACTACCCCAAATGCACAATTATTTCTGAAAGAGCCACAGAGAAATTATGATTGAAAACATCACACATTGTTGTGATTTTTTTCACATGCCCCCTATAAAAACCTTTTCTCCTCCAAGAATTTCTTGCATTAATACTTCCAAATCATCCCAGGACTGTCTTTTAGTGTGTTCCTCCAATCCTACTTGGGGTGCATATGCACTAATCACATTGATTATATCTTTCCCACCACCAGTTTGAGTAGCAATAATCTATCTCCTTTCCTTGTTACTGCTACCACCTTATCCTTGAGGTTCTTCTCTACTACAATATCGACACCATTTCTATTTTTAACTTGAACAGTATAAAAAATCTTAAAACTAGTGTTTTCAACCTCATTTGCTTCCTCTCCTACCCATTTCGTTTCTTGGACGCAAGCTGCATTGATCTTCCTTCTAATCATAGTGTCTACTAATTCCACAGCCTTACCTTTTAAGGTTCCTATATTCCACGATGCTAATCTAAGCGTATAGTTTTTGACTGGCCTCTTTACCCGCGGTGGTCCAGGGGAGCGCGGGAACCCTTGCCTATTTAACACCACACTTGGGCATCGATTCAGTGCGAATTTTCCAAAACGCCCGGAGGCAGGTGCAACGCGTCATTTAAAGGGACCACCCTAATTTTTACGCGAAGATTCATATTAGGATTCATTTCATAAGGATCTGACGGTGTTTTTTATGTGCCGTCTGTCGAGCTACCTAACGCACTAACCCTCCCCCTTTATCCAGGCTTGGGACCGGCAGTGTTAATACACAATGTATGTCCTATGTATTTTCTTTTTATAGGATATATGTATTTTCTAGTGCTACCCCAAATGTCCGATTATTTCTGAAAGAACCACACAGAGAAATTATAAGTTTGCAAAAATCACACATTGTTTTGATTTTTTTCACATGACCTTTGAACTTAATTCAATATAGCTTACTATTAGAAGTTATAATATTTTACAACTAGACGCTTTCTAGATGTCTCAAACTTCACACCCTTTAGTTATATAGCTTACTACTGTCTATGTATTATTAATTTTATTTAAACATAAATTTTTAGCCTAGGCCCCCTAAGCGCTAGGCCACCTCCACCGCCCGACTAGCGCCTAGAGATTTTTTTAAACATTGGTGGTGGTGCTTCGACTGTTAGAAAGGAGAGAGGATTTTGGGGGGGGGGGGGGGGGAGGGGGAGTAGGTTGTTCGGCTTGGGGGGAGCGTACTTGGGTTAGAATTTAAATTTATCATTTTTTTTTTTTTGAAAAGTCTGCAAAAGGATTACCAAGGATTCAGCTGCTTGTTCCCTTTTTTAAGGGTTGGGATCACACTAGGAGAGGTTTTGGATGAAATATATATTGCAGAAAAGATCTCTGTCTGAGATCTCTGTTTCCAATCTTCTCTCGTTTTTTGTTCTTTCTTCTCGCCGCCGTTGTGAATGTGTGCCTGTAAAGCCATTGCTTATTTATTTAGGATGTGTAGAAGAAGAATCAAGAAAGACAATGGTATTATTTAACCTATCTCCTTTTGGCCTTACTAATATTTAATAAATTAATATATTATTTTCTTGAACCACTAGACAGTTGTCTTTTTTTTTTTTAAATTTTTTTCATAGCGATTTTTAGAACATTGGTGGTAGTGCTCCGACTATTAGAAAGTAGAGAGGATTGGTTGATGTTATGTGTGTGAGAGAGAGTGCGTACTTAGGTTAGAATTCATTTCTATTTTTTTTTGAAAAGTCAACAAAAGGATCATCGATGTTGTCCCATCAATGCTGTCTGAATGCTTCTCAGCCACATTTTATCTGAGATTCAATATGAACCGTTAAAGATTTATAGGCTAGGGTTTGTTTGGGGGTAAGGTTTTAAGGGCTTTGAATTGGGTTGTGACATGGGATAAATTACTACTAGTACTCGTATATTGGAAGTGGATTTGGGTGCCCTAGGCAATGGCCAATGTTGCTTCTGCCCAGGGCCGGGCCTGCATTGGAGGACATGGTTACTGCTATATTCCGATCACCATGGGAGGGCAACATTGACCTCAGCCACAAACTTGCAGCTAGGGGTGTATACGAGCTGAGCTGCTCAACAAGGGCTCGAGGTTCGGCTCAATAATTGCTTGGCTCGGCTTGGCTCATTTAAACGAGCCAAAGCTCGTTTAGTAAACGAGCCAAGCTTGAGCATACCTGAAAGCTCGTGAACAAGCTTGATTAAGGCTCGTTAAGTAGGCTTGTGAAAAAGCTCGTTAATAGGTTCGTTTAAAAACTTGTATGTATATATACACACACAAAATTTAGAAATTATAATGTTATTTTAGATACATATAATTATATATATATATATATATATTATGTGTTGTACATATCTGTTTTTATAAATATATAGAAGTTATATTACTTTCACTATATTTACATATTCAAATATTCAATTATTAAAAAAAAATATGTTCTGAAAGGGTAATATATAATATATAATATATGTATATTATATATATAGACCTAGGTAGGTATTACTGTTATTATACATAATATATGCAAATAAAAATAGTATTGGCATATATTGACCACAAGTGACAAGTTGCATCACGTCATTCACGTGATACTTCTTTTTGTTGTCCAAAGGCAGATGTTGTTAGCACAAAGCCCAAAGGCAAAGGTTGTCAGCACATTGTGTATAGTTTGCTCCTTTTTGTTGTCCCACATCGGTGGTGAATGAAAATGGGAAGGTGGAAAGCAATCTATAAATACCAGATCCCCATCATTTCTTTAGCTATAGGCTGCGGCTCTCCTTCAAGTCTAGCTTTGACCGGAACTTGGTTTGAGTTATTAGCTAAGCTTGAGCCTTGAGATTGATTGGCTGAGCTTAAATGAGGTGAGCTCAAGCTTAATCATTTTCTAACGAGCCGAGCTTGAGCTTGCGTGTTTAAGTTATCGAGCTCGAGCCAAGCTTGAGCAGGGTGTTGATACTTCGAGCTCAAGATGAGCCTACAAAACTCAGTTCATAGACACCTGTACTTGCAGCCATGGATGGGGAACTCACAATTTCTCACCCGGAGTTCTTCGAATCGCCTTGGAACCAACCAACATCAAGTTATTTGTGTGAGAGTCAATTTGGATTCTCGACTCCAGATTAGCACTCGCAGTTCAAGTCCTTCACAGAGGAACTTCAGGGAAGGCTTCAAGGAGTTGTCACCGAGTGCATAGAAAAACCGAATCGAACCGAACATAATCGACTATTTTTGGTTTGGTTTGGTTTGGTTTAGGTACCTCGGTTATGAGTTCAGTCTTAAATTGAAGATTGAATATAAAAAAAATGCATAATATTTTACTTAAGCTGATTCCATTTTGTGCAAAATCAAAAGGACAAAAATGTAAGCAAACAAATTTTTTAGAAACCTACAAAAACTTAAACAAATTAGTTTACATTGGCGCTTTTGCCTCCTTCAAAATGTAACAAAAATTTTCTTCAAACACAAAATCATAAAACCCAAGGATCCAATCAGAAAGCAATAAAAGGCAATGTCTAATATTCGTTATACACATACATAATGCATATATATACACATACAATATATTAGAGAGAGGGAGTGTGCTACCTCACTATGGGTCTTCAATAAATCTGTTGCAAAGATGACAAACACTCAAAACATTGAGACTCTGAGAGAGATGAAGACAAGGGTTTCTTGGTTTAAACGTTGAATCTTTGAGAGGAGACGTGGAGATGATATGTAATGTAACTGAAAGCTATGTAGCACGGATACGGATACGTGACACGGAGATGACTCGACACGGAGACGGCGATATGGAAAATTCCAAAAAAGTAGGATACGGAGACGGCTAGGATACGTCAAATAAAAAAATATTTCTAAAAACTATAATTTAGTTTGAAGTAAAAGAAGAAGAAGAAGAGAGGATTAAATATCAACATTACATTACATATTCTAATATTCACCTATAGAAACTAGGCAAATAGCAACTTACAACATGTACTCATAAAATGATTACAAAACATAACCATTAAACAGGATACAAACACATCATGTTTCTAGTATTCTCAAATAAACCAATTGCTTATCCCCAATTTTACAATATTAAGATTATTGCCTCAGTTTTAAAACGCATTTCTAATGAGAGGCCACCATGTTGCATTCATTTGTGTGTTCGGCCATGTCGGCTGCGTGTCCGACACGTGATCAAGGTGTGTCCGATATTAAAATATTTAAGACACGTTTTATAGAGTGACTGACACGTGGTGAAGCGTGTCCGGCGAGTGTCGGTGTCTGACACGGACATGATACGGAAACGACACCCAAAGTGAAGTGTCCGTGCTACATAGACTGAAAGTATGCTCCCCTCCCTAGAGGCATCAAAGAGGACTCTTGCGAACCTCCAAAGTCACCACTTCGAGAGGAGAATCCTGGGTAGGACTCCTCGAGATACGCTGAAGGACTCCTTGGGACCTCCGAAGGACTCTTCGTTGTCTCCAAAGAACTATTCACTACCTTTTGAAGGAATCCTCACCTTAGAAGCTCCTAAATCTCCAAGACCTTCGAACCACTATGGGCACTTCATGAGTTATACTACCACCTTACCATCTCAAAGACCTATCAACCTCCACCAAGCATCTTGACAATGATGCTGTTACTAACTTTTAATAAGACGTCATTACAGATACGATACAAACACCCTTGGTCAGGAGTCGGACTTAACTGTACCACCTTAGTGGGAGCTCGAGAGTTCATTGCTGGGTGGCTAGTGTCGAGGGTATCTCCCTAGCTACCGATCGCCTCATAAGAGGTAAGCTAGGGTTAGTCCCAAAGAAAGAGAGAGACACGTGCATCCTCACTTACACCTCCCATCTCATCACGTCACTCACACCGTCACTGCAACCCATTCTTCCCATCACCTGCCCCCAAACCATTTACAACCCCTAGCGTGTAGCCACATAACTACTCATTACCAACTTCAATCATGCACAGCATGCTACCGTCTCTCTATTGAAAGTAACCATCACCCTCAAACCACCGCTTCAAATAATCATCTCACCAACACCCCTCAGATAGAATGATCATCTCACCCCATTCCTCTGCCTACAACCACCATCCCATCGCCAAAGCACACTTACGTCTTCCACCTTATTACTAGACGATAGCGCGTCCTACCCATCTCATCAGCATGTCCTATAGTCGAAATTATCATTCTACCATTTCTTATCAACCGCCCTCCTTTCTTATCCACCGTCTTAGGAACCTCGCTAAGGAAGCCACCTATACTGCTCTCTGTCTCTTTTACTTCGGATTACCTTGGCTCTCACTCGAGCCAATTTCTCTCTCCAGATCTGTCTCTCTATACATCTATTGTAGCATTATTATTTTGTTATTGTATAGTCCCACTAACTTGCTTACGTGTTATACTCTCTCACACATACTACAAAAGAACCCACACATTTTGGCGACCACAGTGGGAGTATACTCGCAAGTATGGTTAGTGAACAACTACCACCTGCACCAAAGCCTAAGAGACGTCCCCCCAAAGAAGTCCAAGGCCCTCCCTACGGGTTCCTATGCACACCCTCTAGGGATGGAACCCAGCAAGGATAACGAACAATCCCAAACTCATGATTCCTAGGAATCAGTTGTTGCACTGGACCCTACTATTCTGAAGCGACTCAAGCAAATGGAGGAGCAACAGAAACACCTCTATAAACTCGAGGAACAGCAATACTGCATCTTGGAGGCTCTCACCACCCTTGCGCGGCCGAGGGATTATACCATTACCAGCCCAGAATGGCACTTCGGGGCTCGACAACTTGATACGCACCTCCATCTGTGACGCCAATCTGCCTCATCATCAATAGGCCAAAGGATCAACGTTGACTGCGGACGTTGCTCCTCCATCCTAGGCCCCCACGGGCTATGTTACTCTTGCTGAAGTTGAGTCTCTCTTGCGAAGAGAGAGAGAGAGTCTTGATACCAAAGATCACCATACCTCTTGACGCTCGCTAGCCTTCCCTACCCCGAAGGGATATATAGTCCCAAGTTCGTTCGTTACGATGGAAAATGGGGAAACTCTAGGGAGCATGTGTCAAAATTCCTTGATAGTCTCGGAACCTTCGGGGAAAATAAAAATCTTTGTTTGAGGGAATTCTCCAAATCCTTGACCGATAGAGCATGTACTTGGTACTCCAACTTGGACGTTCGTTACGATGGAAAATGGGGAAACTCTAGGGAGCATGTGTCAAAATTCCTTGATAGTCTCGGAACCTTCGGGGAAAATAAAATCTTTGTTTGAGGGAATTCTCCAAATCCTTGACCGATAGAGCATGTACTTGGTACTCCAACTTGGAGCCCGAGTCTTGGGCACAGTTGGCTTCAATGTTCCATCCAAAGTTCTTAAGTGTCACAGAAAAAATGATCACCATCTCCCTATCTCGCGAAGGACAAGGGGACACAGAGTCCCTACTTAAATACGTAGACCGTTTTCGAGACCGTGCCATGGAGTGTCACGAGAACACTACAGAGGAAGGCCTGGTCCAACGATGCATCCTTGGCATGATTCGGGACTACCGCGTCCATATTAACAATCATTCCTTCAAAACATTCTCAGATCTATTGGTGGCAGCTCGTAACCTTGCTAAGGACGTCAAACAAATTTCACGGATTTGGGATAATCGTTCTTCTGGCTCACAACGTTACACCACTAGAGTTGTCATTGAAGAAAAGAAAAATGGTCATTACACTGCCAAAGCTAATAGTAACAAGCGCCGTAGAGAAGATGTCAATGCCCTATCTCCTTTTCCCTGCAGTTTGAGAGAAGTCCTGGGCCATTTTCAAGAATTGGGTAAAGGACGGTGTTCTTCTTCTCCGTCCGCCGGCGACGCCACCCACCGAGGCCGACTTGCGTGTACCACCAGCTCGTCAAACACCCAATGAAGGATTGCTGGGTGCTTCGGACATCTTCCGCCAAAAAGATAGCGGATGGAGAATTGCAGATCACCACCTAACCCGAGGAGGACAGAGCTACCCACAAAGGGAACGTTGTGAGCGTGGCGTCTCACTGCCTTCGTGGGAGAAGCATGAATTCCTACTTCATTGGACTTGACAAGATTTCCCCTTCAGTTGACTTGTCGCCCCTACTGACAACATCAATCCACATTGCAAGTGTTGACAACCTCTCACACGATAAAGGCTCCACTTCGTTCAAATGGTTTGATACGTCGAGGCATTCGGGAAATGAGGTCACCATTATTTTTACTAAGGCAGATATTCAGGTTCTCACCCCCATAATTTATCCCCTCTATGTGTCTGCTGCTGTACATGATGTGGAATTTTAAAGTGTGCTCCTTGATGGAGGGGCCTCTCTCGACATCATGCCACTGTCAACATTTAGGGCGGGAGGATACCATAGGAAAAGCTCATCCCGCATGCAATTGATATTGCAAGCTTTGGTAATGACACGCGCCGATCTAGCAGATTTGTGACTGCGGCTCTTCGACTTGGAAAATTTCTATGCACCGGCCTCATTTCATATCCTTGATGCTGGCACATCTTATTCCCTTCTCATTGGGCGAGCTTGGATGCACAAGGTATTACCCCCTCGACTTATCACCAATGCATGAAGGGGAGGATTGACACTGGCGAGGGACGAAAACTATTCACCATCATTGGCACTCGACGACCGTTCGACGCTCACGAAGCCGATATGATGGATGCTCAGTTTTTTGAGAACCTTGACCATGAGGAGGAGGTGCTACCTCATAGTCCACCGCGAGGAATCGTCCTTCCTCGAAGGGAAGACATGAAGAAGGAAGACTTTGCCCCAAGGCAAAAACGCCGTAGCTCCTCCCCAGAATGTATTCGATCAGACTCCTAGACGAACGTTTCGCATACCGTTTATGACGGTGTGCCCAGTCGGGGCCAAACTCTTCATCTGGGGGCCTCGAGCCTTCATCTTGCAGTATGGTAGAAGGTGAAAGAGAGGTCACCGAAGCCAAACCAGCACCTGAATCTCTACAGGACGGACCACGTACCACGGGGCTCGAGGTTGACGAAGTCAACCTTGCTCCCCAAGGGAAATTTCTCGAATCACCTTTGTCTCTAAATGCCTTGAGCTGGAAGCGCGAGCGACACTCATCTCCCTACTCCAAGAATACAATGATGTTTTTGCATGGACGTATGATCAAATGCCTGGGATGGCCAGTACGCTTGTCACACACAACCTTAATGTTAACCAACAACCGCCCTGTCAAATAGGAACCTCAGTGAAGTTGAAAAGCTCCTTCATGCAGGGTTCATTAAGCCTATCAAACACCCCACGTTGCTGACGAATATTGTTTTGGTAAAGAAAAGAATGACAAATTAGAATCTGCGTCGATTTTCGAGACTTGAATAAAGCATGCCCAAAGGATGAATTTCCTTTGCCAAATGTTGGCACACTCATTGACACCACCTCAGGTCGTCAGAATTTCTCTTTTATGAATGGTTTTAGCATATATTATCAAATCAAGATGGATCCCGAAGGTGCTGATTTCAGGACGCCCTTTGGAAACTTGTACTACACTGTCATGCCCTTTGGGCTAAAAAATGCAGGTGCCACCTATCAAAGGGCAACGACAGCTATCATCTATGATATGCTCTATCACAACTTGGAGGACTACGTGGACGATATTGTCGTGAAGTTGCCACGAGGAAAGCAACACACGGAAGACCTTTGCAAGGTCTTTGAACGATGTCGGAAGTTTAATCTCCGCAAGAACCCCCTCAAGTGCGCCTTTGGAGTTTCAGCAGGCAAGTTCTTGGGCTTTGTGGTACACCGTCATGGCATCGACCTAGATCCCTCGAAGGGCCAATCAATTATGGATATGCCACCGTCAACGTCCCAAAAACAACTAAAGCAGTTCTTGGGAAAGGTGTCCTACCTATGACGATTCATCCCCGCTCTCGCAGAAATCATTCACCCATTTGGAACTCTCTTAAAAGGACAAATGAGATTCAAATGGGAGACCGCACACCAAGACGCTTTCGAAGAAGTCTAGAAGGCGTTAATGGCACCCTCCACCATGGCAGCACCCACTCTGAGAATACCTTCCTCCTCTACCTCACTTCTACCTCAAAATCCATAGGGGCACTCCTTGCCCAAGAAGTGGAAGGTCAAGAGAGGCCAGTGTGCTATATCAGCCGAGTTGTCCGTGACACTGAGACACGGTATACATACTCAGATCGAACACCATTGTCTCGTACTCGTTTTTGCTGCACACAAATTCCGACACTACCTTGAGTCATACGGTGCACCTTATCCCTAGGAGTGACCCCTTGCGGTTCGTGCTCTCCAAGCCAGCCCTCTCAGGGCGCATGGTTCGATTGATGGAAAAAACAGTTTAAGTTAAAAGTTTAAACACGCAGCGGAAAAGTCAAGTTATAAAAACTTAATGGTAGCCCAGGATCTACTACTCGTTAATTCCATAGATGCGCACAAGAGGGGACAAGAGTTATACCTTAGTGTCTTGAACCCAATTCTGATTTTCTTCAGCTTCCAGTAGCTTCCACTAGATGGGCTTCACTCTTATGACTCCTATGGATGCTCGCAGGGAGGACTAGGGTTAGTGGGAACCCTAATGGAAAGGAATGAGAAGGTTTGGTGCTCTAAAACAGTTTCTGCAGCTTCTGACGTTCAAAACGACGAACCCTTTTTCTAGAACGCAGCTGCCCTATTTATAGATTCTCAGAACCGACCTAGACTTCGAGTGATCGAAGACCTTCGATCGATCGAACCATCGATCGATCGAACCATTCTCGATCGATCGAGACTGCCAAGACTTCAGTCGATCGAACATACTTCAATCGATCGAACTTGTCTTGACAACTTCCTCATGTGTCTTTCCAAGTATCCTGACGGAGCTAAGAGTGGGACCTCCTAGGCTCTTAATTGTTGGCTCAGACCAGTTTGTTAATTACCGTGACCAAACTCTTTGATCAGCAAACTAACTAACTGGTCAGTTAACGTTTACTCCACTATAAAACGATAACTGAACTCCAACGCAAAAGAACATATCCGAAGCGATAATTAGACTTGTATGTTGTACTAATGTCCCTCTACCTTCAGCATTCGTAATCATATTCAGGTAGTCGGATAACTGTTACTGTCAACCTGAATCATGATTACTTCTTGTATTCCTTGAGTCCCATTCACCTCTCATGATTACCAAACATGTTGATAACTCTTATCAACAAGACTGCAGTACTCAGTAATCGACTTGGTGACATTCTCAAGGGAATGCTTACTCTGAATCAGAGGGTAGATTCTATCTTGACAATATATGTTCACAACCCTATGAACATGACATACGCAAGATACCCAGGTGTTGATCTTCAATAGACCTCACTGATTGGTAAGTCAAAGCAGTCATGTCCACAGTCTGTGTTCATAATCGTCTCAAGATTGAGAACACGTACCTTATACAAGTTATGAGTTCCTATCGACTGATTGACAGTCTTGAGTGTCAATAGGAAAGCTCAGGTTCGTCAATGCACTATAAGCACTAGCATATTAACTAAGAGTAACGCTCTAGTGATTGAGATTAATCACTCCATCCAATGGTAGTTAATCATGCTACAGTGTAAACCTGATGAGATATCCAGTCTCATCATCCACTGTGACACGTTCTAAGTAACAAAGAATAGTAATTCGTATCTCACTTGTATGTATCTCATACATACACGCATTACTTACTATGATACTTAAGGATAACAATCATCTCATGAAAGAAACATACATAACTAAATGTAAAGCTGATCCATATATTAAAATGTCAATGTCTCCTATATAAAGTAATGGTTTGAGGGCACAAACCCAACATCGATGGCTTCTTATCTTAAGAGAATTTGATATCTTGTGCATTACCCCAAAAGCCATAAAAAGTCGAGCATTCGTTGACCTTCTTGCCTACTTTCCAAGCGGCACAAGGTGGTGGTGGTGATGTTGATCGCAGCCCCTAGTGTTGGGGTTAGCTGTAAAAAAAAACCACCACACCAAACCGGCCGGCCGAGACCGACCGGATTTCACGGTTTTGGTCGGTTTATATCACAAGTGGTCGGTGCTCGGTTTTCAAAATTAGAAAAACTTAGTTTACAGTCGGTGCACGGTTCTTCAAATTGAAAAATCGATTTCTACCGAACCTACCGAATGTAAATAAGGTATAGACTTGTCATTAAATACACCCTGACTCTACTTTGTATACTTCTAATACACTGATCATAGACTTTTCAAAGGTTAGTGTATTTTTCTCTTTATTTTATTCCTTCTCTCTCTCTGAATGAGACAACCAACTGACAATGTAATAACTGCTTACAACTCTACAGAATACATATACTTGGCTTTAAAGTCCTTTTATATTTTTATATTTGTACTTTTCCACAGACTCCTGACGTCTCACATTGATTGAGAAGCTTTTTACTTTCTTTTTATCAATACCAAGAAAGCCTTCCCTTACCAAGAAAATCTTTATACTTTCTTTTCATGCTTACCAATTAACCCTTTGCTTACCCTTATCATCTTCTTTACCAAGAAACCCTAACACACCTTCAATCCTTGCAACCGCAGCCACCCTCTATAGTCCTCTCTGTGACTGATCTGAAGTGAAGATCTCAACTCTTAACTCGCGCCGTCGCAGATCTGTAGGTAATACCCATTACTCCCTATCAGTCTCATGATCTCATCCCCCTCTCTCTTGAAAAAAAAATCAATGTGCATAAATATTAAATATACCCAAAACTCGAATCCATATATGTATAAAAAATCAACTGTTACGTGTATACACACAAATGTCCATATACTGATATACAATACATATTTATACTGATATATGTGTAGATTTGTTTTTGTTCTTTTTTACTTTTGGATTTCTCATCCTTTGACAGTGTTTCTTGGATTCAAATGTCCAATGGGCTATGAAATCTTCAAAACAGAGCTCTGACCGAACCGACTGCCTGAAGTCTTGGTCGGTGGTCAACATAAAACCGAATTGGCCGGTCGAAATCGGTTGCTTATGTAACTAAACCGAGCAAATCGGTTCGGCAAAGTGTTATGACAGAAAACCGAAAAAAACCGACCAATATCACCCCTAGTTGGGGTGGCTCTGATACCATGTTGGATTTCTGGAAAAGCTTAGAGAGCCAGAATCAGCTCTCCCATTTTATTAATTAAGAATAAGAAGAGATTAATTACAATAATGACCCTAAACTGTAAAACAATAAGACAAGTATCATAAAATAAAATATCTCTCAACAATGTTCCCTTGGAAGATATCTTATGGCTTTTAATATAACATTTGGGGGGTGATTTTCGGTAACAATTTGGGTGACTTTTAAATCAAATTATTTGTCTTCCAGCTTGGCTATGATGGGTGAATGATATGGTTTTAAGCCGGATTTTGATAAGATTGCTTTTCTCTTTTTGGGACTTATTATTGAGCTGTTCATGATGTTATGTTTTGATTTTGGTTTGGATGTTTTGGGGAATTTCAGTTTCAGGATGGGTGAATTTGATGATCATGCAATGGGGTCATACTATTATTTTTTGAAATCCACAAAAAAAAAAAAAAAAATTTCTTTATTTACCGTAGGTTCATTTATCCTTTTTTATTTTCTTTGGCAAAGTACTAGAATGTGTGTTACTGTGCGTGACACACTGTGTTTTTGTTTGGCTAATGTTTCCTAAATTTGGTTTTTGCATATTACAAGCTGGTACATACCAAAAAAACAGGTCAAACAATCAATTTCGGTCTGGTCTGGTTCGGTCCCATCGGTTTTATCGGTTAATTCGATTTGCCTTTCACCCCTTGACATATTAGTACACATGGACCAAGCACATGTCAAAACAATAGGAAATGTATTTTAAGTAAAGTAGCCAAGTCTAGTGTCCCATGCTTAGGAACTAATTTTACGCGGGCAGATTTGAAAGTTTAAATAAGCTTTACGCTACTAATCAATTTCAAAGTTTTAGTTTGACTAGATGTTTGAAATTGGGCAACCGAGCGAGGTTGGCTTTGCTTATCCATTTGGGGTAGTTCTGGTTGTGTTCATGGAACTTTGTACTGTTTGCGTTCTTCATGATACTATAATCTGTTTGTTTCCCAATGATCTATAATTGTAGCATGGTGATTCCACATTGTCGAAAAAGTTGATGCACTAAGTCAAAAAGTACATCTTCGCTTCCCTCTCAAGATTACTTGTTTCCTGTAGACACTTCATTTGATGTCAATCATGTTTCTTTGCTGCTTTGAAATTTAATAAATGGCATTCTAGAGAGCAAGGAAATACTCTCGGAAAATCAGAGAAACATCCTTCTTATCGAGTAAGAATGGTGAGCGTAGAATTTCATGCTATTGATGCTTATTAAACATGTAGGGCATGTTTAGGTGTCCTCAAATGCAATAATTGCATTAATACTTTCATATGCATTCTAGCTAACAAAGATGATAATCTTGAATGGTCAGACATGGCAATGAAGCCCGGACCAAACCCGGCGGTCGTCCTGCAATAATTGCATAGGGGTTTCTTATTTTTCACGCTGGTTGAGTTCGGGTTCTTGCATGTTTCAACTGGGCGGCTTATATGTCTATGGTTTTCACTTTTCACAACCCACATTTCTCTTGCTGTACACACACTGGGCTTGGAAAATCAAAACGTAGCCCGTCAACCCATCCAAGTTAAACGGGTGTTGGGCTGATAAAATGTAACTGGCGTGTTTGACATGGGCAGCCAATGTAAACCCAAGTAATTTAATGGGTTTAAGATGGGCCCAACTTATACCCAGTTAAAGCCCGTGAGTGAAATACCTATACCCATTATCAAGTTATTAGTCATTGGTTCTTCTTACTCTCTCTCATCTTCTCTCTAAAGAAGCTGTGTCATTTCCATTCTTGATCTTCTCTCTCTCTCTCTCTCTCTCTAGAAAAAAAGGGCAAATTTTAAGATGCTATGTCATTGAGACCCCTCCCGCTTCTCTGTATTGCAAAACCTAATATGTTCTACTTTATTATTTTATGATTTTGATCTTGAATGGTACGGATTTAGGTATCAATTTTTCTTCTATTTCTTCTATATGTGAGTTGACTTGATTGGGAATTTTTCTATGTGATTGGGCTGTAATTTGTAGGGAATGTTAAACAACTTAAAAGTGATGAAATTGTTGCTCCAATCTCTCTCTCTCTCTCACTCTCTTTCTATGCTCATTGAATTTCAAGGATGATATAGGACCCCTCTTTCTGCGCCATAGTTGGAACACAACTTGAATTTATCATAATAAAATGTGATAAATCCTACATGTAATTCTACGACATAGTAATGTGGAGCACTCCTTATTTTTTTAAGAATTTTCTTGGTGTAAATAGGTGTGTGTGTGTGTGTGTAGATATATTGAGAGAGAGAGAGAGAGAGAGAGAGAGAGAGAGAGAGAGAGAGAGAGAGAGAGAGAGAGAGAGAGAGAGAGAGAGAGAGAGAGAGAGAGAGAGAGAGAGAGAGACACTGTTTCCAAAATGGAGGAAAAGGGAGGGGTGAACTGAAACTAGTTCGGGTAACTTAAATGGGTCATAGTTGGGTTAGTGGGCATACCCGACCCAAACTCAGCCCATTTATCGGAACCCATCAAAAGCCCATACCCATCCTAGCACAATCCGCTTAAAGTCCGCCCAATTCTCAAGTCTAAGACACACACACACACACACACATGTATATGCCTATAAACACCATTAGTGACTAAAAAATTTATAATAGAAACCCTTATCAACGATTAGACATTCAGCCCTGCCTGTTGTCTCCGGTTATTTCATTCCCGTGGCAAAGGAAGCTGCCGAGGTTCGTGATGATGGGGCCCGACTACGCGGTGGAAGAGTGAGAGACTGGCGATGATGGGATCAAGAGCCAGAGATTGGAGAAGTATAAAGAGTTTCTGGATCGATGTCACTTGTTTGTTTGTTTCCATTTCTGTTTCTTCATTTCTGTTTGTTTCCAATTCTTCTTCATTTTTGTTTCTGCTCTTAATTTCTGTTGATTGAGATGAATCCTCACGATTTGTTATTAGAGCTATGCCGACCCTGAGTTTACGGGTGGCCTCAAATGAGCTGAAAAAGTGGGCAGAAAGATAACAATCAAAAAACTTTGTTACATGCCTTTAACCATGAAAATGTAAGTGTGGTTGTATCATTGTTTTAAAATTCAAATTTCTTCATTTCTGTTTGTTTCCAATTCTTCTTCATTTTTGTTTCTGCTCTTAATTTCTGTTGATTGAGATGAATCCTCACAATTTGTTATTAGAGCTATGACGAACCTGAGTTTACGGGTGGCCTAAAATGAGCTGAAAAAATGGGGCAGAAAGATAACAATCAAAAAACTTTGTTACATGCCTTTAACCATGAAAATGTAAGTGTGGTTGTATTATTGTTTTAAAATTCAAACCGGATCGTCTGGTTCAACCGCTGTCCAGTCGACTTTCTGGTTCGGTTCGGTTCGTTTTACCCTTTTCAGATTAAAGTCGTTCCAACCCGGTCGGACCAGAAAATCGCTCAGTTTTAAATAATCGAACCGGTTCATTGTCATGAGTCGCATGACTATAAAAGGAACAAGTTTAGGTCATTCTCTTTATTTCAGCTCTCATATCTCTGAAGTCCCAGCCTCCCTTGCGATCTGCAAAGACGAGCCGTCGTCTTCTTCCTTCGTCGTCGTTGCCTGTGACTAAGCCACCACTGCCACCAACCATCGCAGTCGTGTGTGGGCTCCTGAGTCCTGCCGCTGCCATATCTCTCTCAAATGTGAGTCTGTGATCTAGTTGATTTATAGACTTTATTTAGTTGATTTTGTTTGTGAGTCTGTGATTTAGTTGTTTGTTGATTTAGACTTGATTTTGTTGATTTCATCTCCAATCTACTGGATTTAGTTTTTGATTTTTTTTTTTGATTTTTTGATTTTTTATGTTATCAGTTTTGTTTGGAAATTGAGATTTTGCCTCGATGTCGTATTTCATGTTTTGTTTTGGTGGGGTTTTGTCCTAAACAAATGGGTGTCATTTGGGTTGGGTGTCTAATGTGCCCATTAGCTGTTTGATGGTTTGCTTGTGAGGGATATGTACCCTTGGAAGATAACTTATGGCTTTTAAAATAACATTTGGGGGGTGATTTTTGGTAACAATTTGGGTGATTTTTTAATCAAATTATTCGTGTCTTCCAGCGTTGCTATGATGGGCGAATGATATGGTTTTAATCCGGATTTTGATAAGATTGCTTTACTCTTTTTGGAACTTATTATTGTGCTGTTCATGATGTTATGTTTTTATTTTGGTTTGGATGTTTTGGGGAATTTCAATTTCAGGATGGGTGAATTTGATGATCATGTAATGAGGTCATCCTATTTTATGAAATCCACAAAAAAAAAAAAAGTTTATTTACCTTAGGTTCATTTATCCTTTTTTATTTTGTTTGGCAAAGTACTAGAATGTGTGTTACTGTGCGTGACACACTGTGTTTATGTTTGGCTAATGTTTCCTAAATTGTGGGGTTAATTTTTCCTAAATCAATTCTTAAATTGTGTGGTTAATGTTTCTTAATTCAGTTCCTATATTTTTTGTGCCTATGTAGGGAGTGAGATTAAAGACCAAGTTAAGATGCTTCAACTTTCTAAGTTATATTCTTGTAGACCGAAAATATTGGGGCTTTAGTATGGCAGTGTAATTTTGGGGTCTTTAACATTTGTAAGAACACCTTGTAACTGTAAACTATTCTAGTCTTCCTCCAAAAAATTGTCACGATAATACCCGCAAAAAAAACATAAAACACCAACAATTCTTGCATTAAGGCATATTATTCCATTGTGCTAGAAGTACCAATAGTATTCAATTTGTCACCATACATCAACAATGGTAGAACTACCAGTAGTATTCAATAATAGTAGTTAAGAGGCTGTTTTGGCAAAATCCCAACAGATAGAACAGTATCAGTGAAGAATGTAGCAAAATAACGTTCCGAATAAAAAATAAAATGAGAAATAAAGGAATTGATATCTATACCTTTTTGTTAGAATCCGTGGGCTCAAAATCATACTGGTCTGAAACAAAACCCCAAACCGAAGCACTAATACAATCATTTCATAAAAATGTAAGACGTAATAGGGGTCTAAGAATTACACACTAACAGGGGAATCTATTTGTTTTTTTCTTGCTAAGCAGTATTGTATTGGACACAGAAATAGTAAGGAGTTGCAAAAGAGATGGAAAACCAACTTAATATGCGATAATTTCAGTCCGTAAACCATCAATACATCACATATTAAGTTGTGAATTAACTCAATAGATGCTCTAGAAATCCTCCAACCCCACGCCAATATAGAAATAACAAAACAAAGTAAGAAATAATTATCACTATACATTCTGAGATTACTTGGCATATCACAAACATCAAATCAAGTCATGAAATAAAATGCCTACATTAACTAGAATTCCGCATAATTGTTCTGATAAAATTACTAAACACCAAATGTGCAAGGAATAATATCATGAAATAAAAGGCCTACATGCAAAAGAAGCAAAATGCCATTGAGGTTCCACCAAAAAAATTATAAAATTGGATTCAATCTGACGGAGATTACAATCAGAGATAGAATCACAGAAAAATGGACAATCAGTAGGAAGCACAATGCTTATATTTACATCATTGTTAAATTTTTTTTTTTTGTCAAAACAACATAATGAAAGTTTTGAAAACAAACTTCATAGAAATGAGAATGCGACTAAACATATGGGGAAAGGAGGAGAAAGCATTGGAGTTGACTATCAAGGGCCATCCGGAATGCATGATCCAGGCTATATAGTGTCTTTTGATGCAAATAGTGTCTTAGATCAGCATTAAATCGAGCAAGCGTTAGGTGCGGATCTCCAATACCTTGACTTTGATAGTTTAATTGATCAAATTTCTGCATATACTAACCGACATGTTACCCTGTTTCAGTTTAAAAAGTTGTTCGCACAGCTTATTATGACAATTCGATGGCATATATTTCTTTTGAAGCTATTTTTCATCTCTTGCCATGTGCTTACTAGCAGTTGTCGCAATCTTCTAATATCCCCTTCAACATGAAACCACCACATATGTGCCATCCTTAAAGCTTCATCTTAGCAAATCTCACTCTCCGGTCATCCGCACAATTATGACAATCAAAATATACCTTAATTGAAGCAAGCCAACTGGTGAATAATTGAGGCTCATTCATTCCTTCAAATCCTGGGACCTCTATCTCCAGCCGTCTTTTAAGATTTCCAGCCATGCCATATGAATCACATCGGCCTTTCCCAACACTTAATTGCTTCATTCTATATTCCTTTATGGCCATATAAACCAAAAGTTGAGACTTTTCAAGGGATGGGATCTTTCGCTCTGATACCAAACTGATGTAGGACAAATGAGGGGGGTTTTGATTAAACTAAGAAGAAAAGGGAAACAATGGCTGTTTCTTGGTGATGTGAACAGTAGCCGTGAACAGTAACTTTTGGGCTGATTTGTGTATTTGATACTCCCTCTGTCCCAAAATAAGTGTCACACTAGGGTATTCCAACTGTTTTAAGGGAACATAATTGTTACATGTCTATAATTTCAACTTTTCAAAGTTGCCCATAAAATATCCCACGACTTTTTTGTCTTTTTGAGATTGGATGTAATTTAGTTTTGAATAAGGGTAAAAGAGTAAGTTTGCCAATATTTACTTTTGACTTTTCAAGGGTGATACTTATTTTGGGACATCCCAAAATGGAAAGTAGGACACTAATTTTGGGACAGAGGGGGTATATTTTAGGGTTAGGGTTGGAAGATTATAATTTTAATGGCTGAGAATAGTGTAGACAATTAGGAAGAAAGAAAGAAGCAGATAGAACTACACATCACACAAAAGTAGAAGATAGAGCTAGGCATCACACATAGGGTTTGAAGGCATCACACAATCCAAAAAGAAGCTTCAAAGGCTCTCAAAATTTTGTATTCTTATTCTCTAATGAAATGAAAGCATTGCATTCCTTTTTATAGACTCTTGGACCCTAGGGCCTCGTCTGGCAGGCTGGATAAAACTGTTGGATTGGACAGGATAAGGTGGGATCGGACTGGATTAGTAATCCTGTCGGATAAGCTGTTATGTTGTCCTGTGTTTGGTACTGTCGGGATAAAACTGTCGAATAAGTTGTTTATATCCTTATCCTGTGTTCGGTACTGTCTCTGGATGAAACTGTTGGATATATTTTTTGAGAATCAGTTTATTGTATTTATCACAGAAATTCCAAATATGGATTAAAAAACATTAAAAAATAGACTTCAAATTTTCCGTAATTAAAAAAAAAAAAAAAAACTAAACTTGCAAATTTGAAATATTTAATTAACACAACATTGTTCATTAACCATATCTATTGATGGTTACAATTCGAAAGATGAAATTAGAGACACAAGTACAAGTACATAACATAATTGATAGTCAATCTAAAATAAAATACGGACAATCACTGCCGTAACAATTGAACCAACAATAAGGCCAAATAAAAAACCATTCATCCACATCACATTTGAGGTTGGACTTGGATGCAATTGTTGGTTGGTTGAAGATGATTGTAGAAGTTCTTCTTGTGTAACCGTAGTCGCAGTTACACCTATTGTTTCCTTAACTCTGTTCCATTGGCCATGATGTAGAATGTATGCCTTTTCAGCTTCAGCATAGGTCTTGAATGACTTATAAGAATTTCCACTATAATTGTGGACTTGCATTTGACATTCTTCCCAAGTATGATAAATTCCAGGAACTTGACCGACAGACAACATAAACTTTGTCACTAGCCATCTAAACAAGTCCCAAATAATAAGTCAATTGAACACAACAATAAACAAAACATAGTCTATGATAGAAAGTCATCCAAATAAAAACATACTAAATAGTCATCCAAATAAAAAACATAGTCTAAATTTCCAAATAAAAAAAAAACATAGTCTAAAAAGTCATCCTTGTAAAAAACATAGTCTAAATATTAATCCAAATAACAGCATAGTTCAAAAACCCCTCCTCAAGCAACATTGCAACTAGGGATGGCAACGGGGCGGGTATGGGACGGGGTCCCCATACCCCGCCCCCGCCCCGCTTCAGTGAACCCTTCCCCCGCCCCCCGCCCCGCCCCGCGTAGTGATCTCCCCGCCCCCGCCCCCGCCCCGCCCCCGGGGTCCCCGACCCCGCCCCGCCCCGCCCCGATTATGTTTTTTTTTTGGTACACAAATTGAAAAAGTAATTTTTTTAATGCATTTTTTTCTCTAATAGTGTAGTTTTTTTTTAACTTACCCAATTAGTTCCCTAATTGTGCAGTTTTTTTTTTAAAATGGTAATACACATAACTATTGAGGGGTAAAAATATAAATACAAGTATATTCGGGGCGGGGACGGGTTTTTTGACCCTACCCCGACCCCGACCCGACCCCGACCCGGGTTTTGAAAACCTCCCCCATACCCGCCCCTAACCCTATTAAGCCTCCCCCATACCCTACCTATTAGGGGCGGGGCGGGGCGGGGAACCCGAAAAACCCACCCCATTGCCATCCCTAATTGCAACAAACTCTTGTTTGTATTTATCATTGGCACTGAAAAATAGATCAACGTAGTCAGGCCGTTCACCAATCTTCCTAGCCACAGCTATTTGATCACGAGGAGTTAATGCGGTCATCTTCTGCAACTCCTTAATAATTCTTCTTCTATCCTTTGACAAATCTTTAGCTTGGCCAAGCCTTTCTGCAACATCACCCATCATTTTATCCATACTCCCAACACATAATTCAATCATTGACCTCATCTCCTTTATCGATGTTGCAAGTGAATCACTATTCCTGACCCTTTTTCTAGTAGAAGGTTGAGACTTTGCTGCTTGAGTCACGGAAGTAGATGTATTCATCTCATCTACTCTTGTCTAGTTGTTTCCCTCAGCTTCTAAATTCTCAACAGCATCTGCAAGGCCTTCTGCTCCTTCACCAGTAGCACGATCCTTTCCAAAAATAAAGGCGTACCTATCAAAGTTTATCACAGGCTTGTTTTGATATCCCTTGGCTCTAGGCGCTTTCTACAATATAAAACTCAAATCATTGAGGACTTCAAATAAAAAACTATAGACTAATCGCATAAAAAAGAAAAAAAAACATAAATCTAGTACCTTCAAATACTTGTTTCATATGTCATTGGTTTCGACTTCAACACATTTCATATCAGGATTTCAACCAAATCTACTTTCCACCATTAACATGTCGGAAATTGTATGATATTCGACCTTCATTGCCTTTATTTTAGAATCAATGTGTGGGTGTATTTTCAAACCACACCCAGGAAGAACAATATGAAGTTGGTTGTAGATCTTTGCATTAGATCCAGGCTTAAATTGACCGTTATTGTCCTTACCCCCTGTTTTAACCATGTTTTTATTGTATGATATTCGACCTTCATTGCCTTTATTTTAAATTGACCGTTATCGGCCTTACCCCTTGATCTTTGCATTAGATCCAGGCTTAAAACACCTAGCAGCAAAGTAAAATAAATAAATCCTAGAATATGACTCAACTTGACTATAAAGCTTGAATGGTGAAGATTTCACGTGGTCGAACTTTGAAATTGAACCAAATGTACATGAATTGTTATTTTTAAACTTGTTTTTCCTTGAGCTTTTTACAGGCTGCATCAAGTTGTTTTCTAACTCACTTACTTTTCCTTTGCACGGCTTTCAGTTGATTCTTGAGCAACATTTTTCTGTCAGATGTTTTACCTTTTTTGGTCTAGGAAATTTTGGGAGATGGTTTCCTATTTCGAGATACTAGTCAATTTACCTTTTCCTCATGTAGAATAATCACATTGCAATTGAAGTATTGCAAAGTTCTTTATGATAAGTATGGTTTTAAAGTATTCAGTCAAACTGGTTTGCAAGTCTAAGTGACTAGTGGATATTCAATATTTGCATTTGTTTTTTCTTTTGATTAGGCCTCTCAGGAAGGGCCTAGCGAAAGAGAGATCATTGCTGTATTTGCTCGTATGGTTCAGGGGGTTGATTTGTCTACTCCTATTTCTGTAAGTTTTGATGTTGTCTAACTCTGCATATTTTGTCTGTTATTGTTATTATTATTATTACTCCCTCCGTCCCATTTTATGTGTCCCTTTTTGGGAATCCAACTATTTAAGGGGACAAAAGGAATCTACACCTACTTTCCACAATTACCCATAATCATTGCACTTTTTTTTTTGTTTTGTTTTGGTATTGGTTGTAAGGAAGGGCAATTTGGGAAACTAAGTAAAATTTAAATACTAATTTAGGAAAGTGGACAACAATTTTGGGACATACCAAAATAGAAAGGGGGACACATAAAATGGGACGGAGGGAGTATTATTTTTTAATTCTGTCACCAAATTTCTTTACTTAAAAATGCAGAAAAGTCGTCCTCTTTTTGATCGTATTTTGGAGGATCTTGGTATGACTCATCTAAATATATCACGCAACATTAATATAATTTTGAAGTTTTAATTTAGCTAACCTACTGAATTTTGTTGTTTTAGGCAAACATTTTTGCATGGATTTCAGGCAGCGACGTGATGTCAAATTGATGATATCTATGGCCTTTTGCGCGAAAACGACGAGTTTTTGGCAGGGTCCCCACATTTGGCAGTGCCTGTTGTCTCCGAGGAGTAGCCAGAGACTGGCTAAGGTATAAAGAGGTTCCGGATCAACGACGTTTTTTTTGTTTGTTTCCATTTCCTCTTCATTCCTCTTGCTGCTCTTAATTTCTGGTGCTTGAGATGAATCCTCACAATTGGTATCTGAGGTATGCCGACGATGAGTTTTTTGGTCCCAGGTGAGCTGAAAAAATGGGGCAGAAAGATAACAATAGAAAAACTTTGTTACATGCCTTTAACCATGAAATGATGAAAACATAACTGTGTTTGTTTGATAGTAAAATTGAGAGTTTAATTATTGAGTACAACATAACGAGGTGTCCCATTTTCTAGATTTTATAATGGGTAGTGCTTGCTCTAGTGATTTTGATTTTTTTTGGATTGATTGTTATAGTTAATAGGTTAAAAATTAAACATATACGCTCGACTTCAGGCCGCATTTTTGGTGTAGCCAAACTGGCACAAATTAAATGGAGAGAGTAAAAAACTACTCCCTGTTTCCCATTTTATGTGACTATCTTCGTATATCCAACTTTTTAAGCAGACATCATTTAATGCATTGTCTGGCATTAAATTTTTTTTGTTCTTCCAAATATGTCCCTTTAGATAAACCTTACACATAAATTTCTCTCTTTACTAGAACTCCATGCTTTAAATTTAGGAAGGGTAATGTTGGAAAGTGAATGAAAAATGTGCATTTAATTGTTAAAGTGGTCACTAGTTTTGGGACGGCTAAAAAAGGAAATGTGGTCACATAAAATGGGATGGAGGGAGTATAATAGAGACAATGAAGAAGAGAAATGCATCAGTGATTACCTGAGGCTGAAAATAAATAGTAGCTTTACCAAACCTGACAAGAGAAATGAATCAGTGATTCCTTGAGGCTAAAAATAAATAGTGGCTTTCCCAAATGTGAGGCTGATTCCAAAACCTACACCAAATGGGGTTATGGGAGAGTGAGAAAAAGCGAATGGGAGATAGTGAGAAGACGGAAGAGAATAGGGAGAGAGAGAGAGGGAGAAAAATACTCTGGTTGTCGTCCAACCGCGTGGTGGCCAGTGTTCTAAAATCGGCCTAGCGGGTGTCCGGCCGCTGAGATTTTCCTCTAGGTGTTTGTAAATCACCCAGGAGATAAGGCTGTCGCTAGGTGGCATTAGGCGGACGTGGTTGAGATTTTAATTTCCTTAGAAGTAGGAATCACCTACGAACTGTGATCCTATCACCCAATGTTTAAACAATCGGACCGGATCGGTTCAACTGTCGACTGGTTGCCTTTTTGGTAGTTCAACCTTGAAATTCATCTTTAGTTAAAAATTGGGGAAAATCGCTTAACCGGACGATTTAACTGGTTAACCGAAAAATCGATCACGGTTTTATTTAACCGGCTGGTCCAAAACAATATAAAAACCCCCATTATTTATTTATAGAGAAAAGAGATTTAGGACTCACTTCTCAGAAAAGATTAGAAATTTTAGAAGACTCATCTCTCTGTCTCTTGTGATCAGATATACAGTTGCACCGCCATTGCTCCTTGCAATCAGAGTCAGGCCCCCACCGCCGCAGTGCCGCTTGCACCAACGCCGCCAGAACCTGTTGCCGCCGCCTCCTCCTCCCGCGTCATCGCTACTGGTTGCCAGGTAATGTCCATATTTGATCTCTCTCTTTTAAATTTTAAATTGAGTATTTGACTCATTTGTGTGATTTGTTTTATAAATTTTATTGTCTCATTTTATTTTTGTTTTTTAGTAGAACCATCAAGTATCAAGTCTGTGTGTATATATGTATCTGTCAACCTGTTAATGGAAATCTTATCTTAAGATTTAAGAATGAACGGTGGTGCCTTTGTCCCAGAAGATATGTTCTGTATTTTTATCTAATGATGATGTGATTGTTTTGAAAACATTGAAGTCTTTGGTTGTTTTTTGATGATGATGTGATTGTTTTGAAAACATTGAAGTCTTTGGTTGTTTTTTGATGATGGTGGCCAATAAACATGGTATTTTAAGAATACCAAATCTGGAAATCAATTTGTTTGTGTTTTAGAACATGAGAGTATGTTCCGGTGATGTCAAGTTAATAATTTTCTAGTGAAAGGAAAGCTAATAATTTGTATTTTTTTTGGGGGCCTTGTAGCAAGAATAACATTGTTGTTGCAATTCCTCTTATATTTTTATTTTGAATTAATTGTTATGCAACTTTTTATGTTATGTTTATTGGGTCAAGATGTGTTATGGATAATCTAAGAGGACTATGTTGTGTTGTGAATTATTGTTATGGTGTATTTTTTTTAATTTTAGAGTTGTTGAATGTCTAAATTGGGATTGTGATGAATATTGTATGGAAGTTTAATAACAAGATTTGGATATTTTTTTATGTGACATTTAAATTTTCTAATTTAATGTTACTCCCTCCGTCCCATTTTATACCATCTTTAGGAACTCCAGTTTTTAAGGGGACAAAAAGATCTATACCTAGTTTCCACAATTGCCCATAATCTTACAACAATTTTTTTTTTTGTTTTGCCTTTGGTATAGATTTCAAGGAAGGGTAGTATTTGAAAGTAAGTAAAAATTATTTACCAATTTAGGAAAGTGGACAATAATTTGGGACAACCCAAAAAGGAAAGAAAGCCAAATAAAATGGGACGGAGGGAGGACTATAACAAGTTCATTGTACCTTTTACTTAATGTTTGTTACCATAGTGGAGCCTCAGTCTCGATGCATGAATCATCATGAGATATACTATGGATCGTTAGTTTGGGTTAATTTATATAAATAAATATATTCAATACGTAATTATGACGTCATGGTTCGATATCGGTTCTCCCGACAGTTGAACTGTTAACCCTTGTCCTGGTCAATTTTCGAGTTCGATAAACGGTCCGATTTTACTGCTATCACCTGAGATTCGCAGCTTCCTCTCTGAGATCTATGTCTCGATCTTCTCTTGTTTTCATGTCTTTCTTCTTGCCACCGCTGTGAATGTGTGCCTGTAAAACTCTTGTTCATATATTTAGGATACGGAGAAGAAGAATCAATAAAGACGATGGTTTTGTTTAACCTATCTGCTTTTGGCCTTACTAATATTAAGTACATTAATATATTATTTTTTTGAAACACTAGTCAGTCTTCTTATGTTTTTTCATGGCATGGTCAAGTCTTCTCACTGCCTTTTCACTTTAGTGATATATTATTACATGTATAATAATATTTTATTATATGCTTATCTTTATATATCATCAATCAGTTATATCATATTAATTTATTATTGATTGGACTAAAGAAATGTTATATTGTACACTAAATGGATTGGGTTGTGACATGGGCTAAATTACTACTAGTACTCGGCAATGGCCAATGTCGCTTCTGCCCAAGGCCGGACCTGCATTGGAGGACATGGTTACTGCTATATTCCGATGACCATGGGAGGGCAACTTCAACCTCAGTCACAAACTTGTAGGTAGGGTGTATACGAGCTGAGCCGCTCAACAAGGGCTCAAGGCTCGGCTCGGTAATTACTCGGCTTGGCTTGGCTCGTTTGTTAAACGAGCCAAAGCTCGAGCTCGAATGCCAAGCTTATTAAGTAAAAGAGCCAAGCTTGAGCACACCTGAAAATTCGTGAGCAAGCTCGACTAAGGCTCGTTAAGTAGGCTTGTGAAAAAGCTCGTTAATAGGCTCGACGACCGTTCGACGCCCACGAAGCCCATATGGTGGATGCTCAGTTTTTTGAGAACCTTGACCATGAGGAGGCGGCGCTACCTCCTAGTCCACTGCGAGGAATCGCAGTTCCTCGATGGGAAGACGCGAAGAAGGAAGACTTTACCACAAGGCAAAAACGCCGCAGCTCCTCCCCATAATGTATTCGGATCAGATTCGTTGGCGTACATTTCGCATACCGTTGTTTATGACGGTGTGCTCAGCTGGGGCCCAACTCTTCATCTGGGGGCCTCGAGCCTCCATCTTGCAGTATGGTAGAAGGTGAAAGAGAGGTCACTGAAGCCAAACCAGTACCCGAATCTCTACAGGACGAACCATGGGGCTCGAGGTTGAGGAAATAAACCTTGCTCCCCCAAGGGAAATTTCTCGAACCGCCTGTCTCCAAATGCCTCGAGCCAGAAGCGTGGTCGACACTCATCTCCCTACTCCAAGAGTATAGTGATGTCTTTGCATGGACATATGATCAAATGCCTGGGTTGGCCACCACGCTTGTCACGCACAAGCTTAATGTTAACCAACATCCGTCCGGTCAAATAGGAACCTCAACGAAGTTGAAAAGCTCTTTCAAACTATCAAACACCTCACATGGCTGAGGAATATTGTTTTGGTAAAGAAAAATAATGGCCCAATTAGAATCTGCATCGATTTTCGAGACTTGAACAAAGCTTGCCCAAAGGATGAATTTCCTTCGCCAAATGTTGGCACACTCATTGACGCCACCTCAGGTCATTAGAATTTCTCTTTTATGGATGGTTTCCGCAGATGTTATCAAATCAAGATGGATCCCGAAGATGCTGAAAAGACGGCTTTCAGGACGCACTTTGGAAACTTCTACTACACTTTTATGCCCTCCAGGCTAAAAAATGTAGGTGCCACCTATCAAAGGGCAATGACAGCTATCGTCCATGATATGCTACATCACAACTTGGAGGATTACGTGGATGAAATAGTTGTGAAGTTGCTACGAGGAAAGCTACACACGGAAGACCTTCGCAAGGTCTTTGAACGATGTCGGAATTTTAATCTCCGCATGAACCTCCTTCAGTGTGCCTTTGGAGTCTCGGCAGGCAAGTTCTTGGGCTTTGTGGTACACCATCATGGTATCAACCTAGATCCCGCGAAGGCCCAATCAATTATGGACATGCCACCGTCAATGTCCCAAAGGCAACTATAGCATTTCTTGGGACCATTGTCTCGTACTCGTTTTTGCTGCACAAAAATTTTCTTGGGACCTTTATTTTAAATTGACCGTTATCGGCCTTACCCCCTGATCTTTGCATTTGATCAAGGCTTAAAACACCTAGCACCAAAGTAAAATAAATAAATCCTAGAATATGACTCAACTGGACTATAAAGCTTGAATAGTGAAGGTTTCACGTGGTCCAACTTTGAAATTGAACCAAATGTACATGAATTGTTATTTTTACATTTTTTTTTCCTTGAGCTTTTTACGGGCTGCATCAAGTTGTTTCCTAACTCACTTCCTTTTCCTTTGTACGACTTTTAGTTGATTCTTGAGCAACATTTTTTTGTTAGATGTTTTACCTTTTTTGGTCTAGGATTTTTTGGGAGTTGGTTTCCTATTTCAAGATACTAGTCAATTTACCTTTTCCTTATGTAGAATAATCATATTGCATTTGATATATTGCAAAGTTCTTTATGATCAATTATGGACACATGCCACCGTCAACGTCCCAAAAGCAACTAAAGCATTTCTTGGGAAAGGTGTCCTACCTACGACGATTCATCCCCGCTCACGAAGAAATCACTCACCCCTTTGGGACTCTCCTAAAAGGACAGATGAGATTCAAATGGGAGACTGCACACGAAGACGCTTTCGAAGAAGTCTAGAAGGTGTTAATGGCCCCCTCCACCAAGACGTTTTTGAAGAATCTAGAAGGCGTTAAAGCCGTTAATGGCACCCTCCACCATGGTAGCACCCACTATGGGAACACCCTTCCTCCTCTACCTCATTTCTACCTCAAAGTCCATTAGGGCACTCCTTACCCAAGAAGTGGAAGGTCAAAAGATGCCAATGTACTATATTAGCCGAGTTGCCCGTGACACTAAGACACGGTATACATACTCGGATCGAACGCCATTGTCTCGTACTCGTTTTTGCTGCACAAAAATTTTGACACTACTTACTAAGTCATATTGTGCACCTTATCTGTAAGTGTGACCTCTTGTTCATGCTCTCCAAGTCAGCCCTCTCAGGGCTCATGGTTCGATGGATTCTTCTCTTAGGAGAATTTGATATCTTATGCATTACCCCAAAAGCCAGAAAAAGTCAAGCATTCGTCGACCTCCTCGCCTATTTTCCAAGCGGAGAATTAGAACCCCCACCAAAGTGTATTCCCGGTGAGGAATTTGGATGTGCCCTCGCAAAAGGTGACCTAGGTGAATGAACTCTTAGCTTTGATGGATCCTCCACTTTAGGAGGAGGAGGAAGAGCTGGAATCAACCTCATCTCGCAAGCTGACAACTCCAAACTCCACCTTTCCTACAAGCTTGACTTCAAATGCTCAAACAATGAGTCGGAGTATGAGGCCTTGGTTTTTGGGCTCCTTGCCGCCACCAAAGTGGGTATTCTCCATCTCTGCATCAGAGGATATTCTAATCTAGCGGTAAAACAAACTTCAGGAGAATACACTATACGTGAGCCGTCCTTGGCCGGATACAGGACCATTGTTCAACGGTTATTGGACAAGTTTGAAACAGTTCGTGTTGAGCACGCCCCACGCTTGAGCAATCGTTTCCCAAATGCACTCGCCAACTTGGCATCCAAAGCCGATGTTCTTGAAGTTTCCACGCACAATGAAATCACCAAGAGGTCATTACCTCGCACAGTTTTGGAGCTCCTAATTCCAGAAGAAGTATCTGATTGGAGAGCTCCCATCATCACTCAACTCCGCAATCGTGACGGGACGATGTATATTTCCAAGTTAAAAAACTTCACCCTTCTCCGCAATAGCTTCTCTTTTCGTGCTCCCACCGGCATCCTCGCACGATGCGTAGGGGCAGAAGCGGCGAAGCGGCGGCTCCGCCAGGTCCACAAAGAAACTTGTCGTATGAGGGATGTTAGCTTATACTGGTTGGTGCAACATCGAGGATATTATTGGCTGTAAATAGCCAAAGAGACTTTCATGCTCCGACGAGCTTGTGCAACATGTCAAGAGTTCCCTTACAAGGAGGAATATAATTTTACCACCACCACCACCTCCGATTGGCGCTGTCCTTACTTGAACTACATCAAGGAAGGCTCCACTCCCTTCCTGAAGATAAGATGACGCCGTCGTCGTCAAGAAGCGTGCATCAAGATTATTCATCCGAGAAGATCAACTATTTAGACGAGGTTTTGGTGGCCAACATCTACGATGCGTGGCTGGGGTAGATATCCACCATATTCTTGACGAGGCACAAAAGACCGAGCATCAAGGAGGCCCAATGTTGTATCGTCCCCTCTTGGATCTTGGGTATTACTCGCCTATCATGGAAGCAGACTCTCGACACTATGTTAAACGGTGTCGATCATGTCAGGTTCACAAAAGCCTCATTCATGCCCCGGTCGTTGATCTGCATTATCCACGCCATGGCCCTTTGGACCTATCTTTCCACAGTCATAATGAAACATATGGATCCTCACTTTCACGGAACTCTACACCAAATGGGTCGAAGCCGTCCCCATGCGAATGGCACTTGGACCAACAATTGCGAACTTCATTCGAGATCATATAATCTGTCGCTTTGGTATTCCCAAGATTCTTTTGTAAGACAATTGGGCTCATTTTGTCAATCGACATGTGGGATAGCTCCTTACGTCCTACGACATTCTCTACCACAAGTCCCACCCCTCATTATCCAAAAGGTAATGGTACCGACGAACGTATCAAAAGCGCAACACTCGTGCTTATGATATTTTGGTGCGACTACGCATATTTATGGAAGGAGACCTAGTTTTAAAGGCCGCCACCCATGTTATGCGAGGCATTTCTACCCCCAAATTTTCACCAAATTGGGAGGGACCTTATGTGATCAAAGGAGGCAAATGCTAGTGGTTACTGCTGTATTTTTAAGGTGGATAGTGATGTTTTGTCTGGTCCTATTAACACAGAATGGCTCAATTTGTACGATGCTTAAGAAGTAGTTATTGGACTTTGTCTTTTCCGACAATCTTTTGTAAGGTCTTCAACTTTTGTTTTGTAGGGATTAATGCAAGAAACACCATTTGTTTCTTTCATCTAGACCAGAAGTTGGAGTTTGGCTTGGTTTTTACTTGGAGTTGTACGGAGGTCCGGTTAAGGATTGAAGTCATGAGGGAACGAATATGTGACAGTGGGGTTCGCGCACAAGGTTCCTGATAACGGTTGGAATCGGTGAGGTCTAGGTTTGGATTTGCACAAGACTATGCGACAGTTGGGTTCACGCACAGTTTTTCAACCATGGTTGGATCTGGCGAGGTCCGGGGTTGGATTTGTACCGGGATTGGTTTGCTAGGAGTGCCAAAGCTGGGGATGGGCTGTCGAGGTCAGGAGGTGTGCTGTGGTTTGGGGGTTTTTGTGTGTTTGTATTTCCAAGGTTTGGGGATTATGTGTATGCTGAAGTGGGGATGTGGTGTATGCGCAAAGAGCCGCTAGTGGGTTAGTATTTGGTGTATGGGGTTGCCGAAGTTCGGGGGCTGCGTGTTTATGATCTGTGTGTGCGTAAGGATTTGGTGTAGGGAGCTGCCGAGGTCTGGGGGCTGTGTGTATTTGGCCTATATGCACAAAGCTGCTCGTTGTTTCGGGTTTGGTACATGGGCTGCTAGGTCACAATTGTGTTACTGCCTAGTAATACCTGGGTTTATATTTATTTAAGTTTATATATGAGTTGGCAGACTTCTGGTTCCCATTCTCATTCAGCTGAGTCATAGTGTAGCCTTGTATGCAATATGCAAGTTCCATGTGTCCCACCACTCTACTCTTTTCACTCTCCCACTCTCTCATGCCAAATAGCACAGTTATTGTCGTATTTACCTCAAATCAAGAAATTATTCGGTGTATTCGTTCTCTAATTTATCTAATTTTTATAGTGTATTAGTTTGTAACATCCCGTGCATAGCACGAGCCAACGCTAATATCTATATATATATTGCAATGTAGTGCTACGTGGCACTACTTTCTACAATAATTGACACGTGCCACAATTATATATCTACAATATATATATATTATAGATACATACTCTTACCTATATTAAAAAACTTGCCCACTTCTCTATAACCTCCCTCAACTCCCACTCTCTCTCTCTCATAAGCCAAAATTTGTGGTCTTTTTTAAAAGACTCCAGTTTGTGCAAAACGTAGGGGTTATTTTTATTTTTATTGTTTTTTATTTTTTTTAACTCTCTAAAAGGAAAAATAAAATGTTTAGAAAAATGAAAAAAAGGAAATAAGGAAAATAAACTCAGAAGGTAAAGAGAAACAAAAAAAGAAAAAAGAAAAAGTTAAAAAATGAATAAAATCCAAAAAATAAAACAAAAAAAGGAGAGATATTGAGGATCATATAGATCTGACCTACCTTGAAGCTTCACACTAGCTACATGGATATCTTGAAGCTTCAACTCAGAGAGAGATCAAAAGATCGAGAGTTGGATAATCGAAGTCTTCGCAGACTCGCTATGGAGTGGAGAGACGATCAAGAGATGGAGACTTCGAAAATTGCGGACAAGCCATGGGGTGGTGAGACGATCGGCGGTCCTAGGATGATCGGCGCCGTCGTGAGGAAGAGGAAAAGGTGAGAGAGTAATATTCAGATGAGAGTTTGGGGGTTTGAGTTAGGGTTTTGCAAGAGAGATAGAGTTGAGAGAGAATGAGGGAAAGTAAGTGGGGTTTTTATTTAGGGATTGAGTAACCGGTTTTTATCTCTTTACAATTGTATAAGTTATCTGTATATATGTATTGTATGTATGTAATATATTACAATATTTAAATTTTTGGGAAGGTAAATCCTATCTTGGTTCATGGGAAAGTTTGTCTACTCGGTGATTTTGATAGGACTCCCAATACATACGTATCTTTATAAGCTTTGTGATATATACACATTAAACGAAAAAAAAGGAGTGTATATGGTGTATGTGCGGGAGAGCAAAAATATATGTGAGTGAGTTTTGGACCGTTGGATTGAGTAGATCCAAGGTCAGAGAGTGGATGTGTGGTGATTATGGCCAAGATCTAAAGTTGAAAAAATGGGCAAATGTTGGCCCTTGTGGAACTTAAGTGAGCAGTAATGGGCAAAAAAGTCTCTCCACCAGAAATGTGGACACAAAAGTGAGAAGTCGTACCCATAGCAACTTTAAGGAAGTCATCATTCGCAAAATTTACCATAATAAACGAGCAGTAATGCTAAATGCTAAACGCACAACAAAATGCACACAAACAATCATAGCCCTTGATTTTGGTGGGTTTGTGTGCATTTGTTGTGCGTGTAACATTATTGATAAAAGAGATCACATGCAATACAGTGTGTGCCATGCACGCATACCATCACTAGTGTATATATATATATATCAAAGATACATGACACTTCTCAGTCTTTCACCATTTTAGCCCACTTAACATCACCACTATGTATTTATTTATTTCCAAGCTATGATAAACATAGACACTACCATTTTGTACAAAGACATTATACTCCATGATTTTACTCTATGAACATTCCAGCAAATACCACTGTGTCCATAGTCACCCCGTTGGTATAGATTCCCGCTCTGGCTCGACGTTCCACCATTATTGCTTCCGCCACCTGATCCTTTTCCCTCCTCCATTCTCCCTCGGCACTATCCATGGACTCCTGTTGTCGCGGCGAGCGAGGCACACCATGTAACTGCGGCATACCTCTCTCCTCCATTCCCCAGCAATTGTCACCATATTCACTCGAGCTCTTCGAAACTCCTCATTAGTGTCCTCTAGGCGCCCTTCTAGCAACACCTCATGGCTTCCACTTATTGGCGCTTCAGAACCACCATGTCAACATGCTCCGTTAAGCACGACAATTGCAACCCATCTGTTGAGATCATGGATGGTTGCCCTCACTCTATGCAAGTACTCCTTTGTTGCCTACTTGCCGCCTCCAAATTGGTCCTGTGCATTTTCCAGATGACTTGACCGAACATCTAACATACTCGCAACCGTTCCCTTGGATTCATATACACCATACCCACAAATGTTTGTGGGCGTTTTAAATGCACTTCTTCCAAATGAAGGGGAAAGGCTATGGGTACTTCAAGTCCTCGCCATTCGTCCTCGGCTTCCCCGTACCTCTCGGGTAGTTGCGTATTCCCTGGACTATATACTGAGTACGAGGAACCCGCCATTTCAACAATCTTTACTCAAACTAGTTTTTTCACACCCCTATTTTTCACCAACATGCACCATGACAAATACTACATATGTACATATATATGTACCTATATATATCTATATTTCACCACATACTTCCAATATAATTGTATCTTCTACCAGAAAAATTCTCTTTTTATTACAACCAATGATTATACAAATTTCTCTCATACAACTCAGTTAACAAAAAAAAAAAAATAAAATCAATAAACCGTATTGTTTTCTGTGGTGTGGGGCATCAGTTCACCACTACCTACACCCACCTCCGTTCAGAAGCCTTGTTCAGGCAACGATGGGTCCCATTTCATTGTTCAAATATGCAGCGTTTGCCAAAATTATCCACCATCACTCTCCAACTCTGCATCATGCCCCACCCCCTGCCAAGGCCTAATTCTCACCACCACTGGTAGGTCTTTCGATACCATGTCCTCACCAGAGATGGCAATCTATGCCTCGGATGAGCAACAGTGAAAAGTATTGCCTTCGCTCTCAACTCACAAGAACCCCGAACCTCAAGTCCTGGAGTTTGAGCTGCGTGTTCATGCAAGATATATCGTTCCCCACAGCAGTTCCCACAGGATATAACCCTTTTAGACAGCCTTCTGGTCAGAGATTCCCCTTTCCCCTACACCTACCGCTCTCTCTCTCTCTCTCTCTCTCTCTCTCTCTCTCTCTCTCTCTCTCTTACTTGGGATTACCTTGGCTCTCACTTGAGCCAAGCACTCTCTTTATTTTAGCTCTCATTTCTCTCAAGTCTCAGCCTCCCTTGTGAACTACGAGACAAGCCGTCGTCTTCTTCCTTCGTCGCCGTTGCCTGCGATTGAGCCACCACTGCCACCTGTCATTGCAGTCGAGCGTGCTCCTGAGACCTGCCGCCGCCATCCATCTCTCTGAAATGTGAGTCTGTGATCTAGTTGATTTAGACTTTATTTAGTTGATTTTGTTTGAGTCTGTGATTTAGTTTGTTGATTTAGAATTGATTTGTTGATTTCATCTCCAATCTACTTGATTTAAATTTTTTTTTTGATGATATCAGTTTTGTTTGGAAATTGAGATTTTTTCTTGATGTTGTATTTCATGTTTGTTTTGGTGGGGTTTAGTCCTAAACAATGGGTGCCGTTTGGGTTGGATGTCTAATGTGCCTATGAGCTGTTTGATAGTTTGCTTGTGAGGGATATGTTCCCTTGAAGATGTCTTAGGGCTTATTTGGGGGGTGATATTCGGTAGGTGATTTTTTAATCAAATTATTCATGTCTTCCAGTTTGGCTATGATGGGTGAATGATCTGGTTTTAAGCCGGATTTTGATAAGATTGCTTTACTATTTTTGGGACTTATTATTGGGCTGTTCATGATGTTATGTTCTGATTTTGGTTTGGATGTTTTGGGGAACTTCAATTTCAGGATGGGTGAATTTGATGATCATGGAATGGGGTCACATCCTATTTTATGAAATCCACCAAAAAAAAAAAAAAAACATCTTCATTTACCGTAGTTTCATTTATCTTTTTTTATTTTGTTTGGCAAAGTACTAGAATGTGTTACTGTGCGTGACGCACTGTGTTTATGTTTGGCTAATGTTTCCTAAATTGTGTGGTTAATGTTTTCTAAATCAATTCTTAAATTGTGTGGTTAATGTTTCCTAATTCAGTTCCTAAATTTTTTGTGCGTATCTATGGAGTGAGATTAAAGACCAAGTTAAGAAGCTTCAACTTTCGAAGTTATATTCTTGTAGACCGAAAATATTTAGGCTTTAGTATGGCAGTGTAATTGGGGGCTTTAACATTTGCAAGAACACCTTGTAACTGAAAGCTATTCTAGTCTTCCTCCAAAAAAAATGTCTCGATTTTTCTCGCCAAAAAACATATAACACCAATAATTCTTGCATTAAGGCATATTATTCCATTGTGCTAGAAGTGCCCCAATAGTATTCAATTTGTCACTATACATCAACAATGGTAGAACTACCAATACTATTCAATAATGGTAGAACTACCAATACTATTCAATAATAGTAGTTAAGAGGCTGTTTTGGCAAAATCCCAACATATAGAACAGTATCAGTGAAGAAATGTAGCAAAATAACGTTCCGAATAAAAAATAAAATGAGAAATAAAGGAATTGATTTCTGTACCATTTTGTTAGAATTCCCGGGCTCAAGAACATACTGGCCTGAAACAAAACCCCAAACCGAAGCACTAAAACAATCATTTAATAAAAATGTAAGACGTAATAGGGGTCTAAGAATTACACACTAACAGGGCATCTTTTTGTTTTTTTTTTCCTTGCTAAGCAGTAATGTATTGGACACAGAAACAGTAAGGAGTTGGAAAAGAGATGGAAAGCCAACTTAATATGCGATAATTTCAGTCCGTAAACCATCAATACGTCACATATTAAGTTGTGAATTAATGCAATAGATGCTCTAGAATCCTCCAACCCCACACCAATATAGAAATGGCAAAAACAATGATAGAAATAATTATCACTATACATTCTGAGAATACTTGGCATATCACAAACATCAAATCAAATCATGAAATAAATGCCTACATTAACTAGAAGTCCTTATAGTTATTCTGATAAAATTACTAAACACCAAATGTACAAGGCATAATATCATGAAATAAAGGCCTACATGCAAAGGAAGCAAAACTCCATCGAGGTTCCACAAAAAAAATTATAAAATTGGATTCAATCTAACGGAGATTACAATCAGAGATAGAATCACAGAAAAATGGAAAATCAGTAGGAATTAGTTCTTTGACAAGGATAAACTTACTGTCACATTAAGAATTCAAAGCAAAGAAATAACAATATAACAGAAAGAACCTCCATATCTCTACCTGCGCATCCGAAAAAAGAAAGAAACACAATGCTTATCTTTATATCGTTCTTAAGAAAGAAATTTGTCAAAACAACAAAATGAAAATTTTGAAAACAAACATCATAGAAATGAGAATGCGATTAAACTTATGGGAAAGGAGGAGAAAGCATTGGATTTGACTATCTTAAATATTCCTCAATGTCAGGCGCCATCTGGAATGCATGATCCGTCTATATAGTGTCTTTTGATGCAATCCTCGTTGTATATCATCCCTTAGCTCGACCTTCATAGTTTAATTGATCAAATTTCTGCATATACTCTAACATCGACATGCTGCCCTGTTTCAGTTTAAAAAGTTGTTCGCACAACTTATTATGACATTCGCGGGCATTTATTTCTCTTGAAGCTATTTTTCATCTCTTGCCACGTGCTTATTGGCGGTTGTCCCAATCTTCTAATATCCCCTTCAACATGAAACCACCACATATGTGCCATCCTTACAAGCTTCATCTTAGCAAATCTCACTCTCCGGTCATCCGCACAATTATGACAAATATTCCTCAATTGAAGCAAGCCAACTGGTGAATAATTCAGGCTCGTACCTTCCTTCAAATCCTGGGACGTTTATCTCCAGCCTTCTTTTAAGATTTCCAGCCATGCCATATGAATCACATCGGCCTTTACCAACACTTAATTGCTGCGTTCTATATTCCTTCATGGTCATATAAACCAAAAGTTGAGACTTTCAAGGGATGGGATCTTTCGCTCTGATACCAAACTGATGTAGGACAAATGAGGGGGGTTATGATTAAGCTAAGAAGAAAAGGGAAACAGTGGCTGTTTCTGGGTGGTGTGAACACTAGCCGTGAACAGTAACTTTTGGGCTGATTTGTGTATTTGATACTCCCTCTGTCCCAAAATAAGTGTCACACTTGGGTATTCCAATTGTTTAAGGGAACATAATTGTTACATGTCTATAATTTCAACTTTTCAAAATTGCCCCTCATAATTATCACACGACTTTTTTGTCTTTTTGATATTGGATGTAGTTTAGTTTTGAATAAGGGTGAAAGAGGAAGTTTGCAACTACTTACTTTTGACTTTCAAAGGTGACACTTATATTGGGACATCCCAAAATGGAAAGCAGGACACTTATTTTGGGACAGGGGGAGTATATTTTAGGGTTACGGTTGGAAGACAAGTATTTTAATGGCTGAGAATAGTGTAGACAATTAGGAGGAAAGAAAGAAGAATATTGAACTACGCATCACACACAAAAGAAGAAGATAGAGCGAGGCATCCCACCTAGAATCCTTAGGCATCACACAATCCAAAAAGAAGCTTCCAAGGCACTCAAAATTTTGTATTATTATTCTCTAAATAAATCCTAGAATATGACTCAACTAGACTATAAAGCTTGAACCAAATGTGCATGAATTGTTATTTTTAAATTTGTTTTTCCTTGAGCTTTTTTCGGGCTGCATCAAGTTATTTCCTAACTCACTTCCTTTTCTTTTGCCCGGCTTTCAGTTGATTCTTGAGCAACATTTTTCTGTCAGATGTTTTTACCTTTTATAGTCTAGGAATTTTTGGGAGATGGTTTTCCTATTTCAAGATACTAGTCAATTTACCTTTTCCTCATGTAGAATAATCACATTGCATTTGAAGTATTGCAAAGTTCTTTATGACAAGTATGGTTTTCAAGTATTCACTCAAATTGGTTTGCAAGTCTAAGTGACTAGTGGATATTCAATATTTGCATTTTTTTTCTTCTTTTGATTAGGCCTCTCAGGAAGGGCCTAGCAAAAGAGAGATCATTGCTGTATTAGCTCGTATGGTACAGGGGGTTGATTTGTCTACTCCTATTTCTGTAAGTTTTGATGTTGTCTAACTCTGCATATTTTGTCTGTTATTGTTATTATTATTATTATTATTATTATTATTATTATTATTATTATTATTATTATTTTTTTTTTTTTAATTCTGTCACCAAATTTCTCTACTTAAAAATGCAGAAACGTCTTCCTCTTTTTGATCGTATTTTGGAGGATCTTGGTATGACTCATATCTAAATATATCATGTAATGTTAATATAATTTTGAAGTTTTAATTTAGCTAACCTACTGAATTTTGTTGTTTTAGGCAAACATTTTCGCATGGATTTTAGGCAGCGACGTGATGTCAAATTGATGATATCTTTGGCCTTATGCGAGGAAACATCGAGGATTTGGCAGGGTTATTGATGTTTTCAATGAGCATAATCGTTTGTAGTATGAAAATTTCATTTTGTTTTTTAATATTCAATTTTCTTAGAAAGGGGAAGGGATTACAAAGGGTAGGAGGGATTGTTTGCTCATATTGGTGATTGCATTGTTTTGTGATTCCAACAGATGTGACCACGATGTTCTTCCATGGACTATATGAAGTTCTATCAATTTTCTTTGTATGGTTCTATCACCTTTTTTTTTCTTTAAAAAAAAAAAAATTTATTTAATTAATGATTCTATTATGAGACAATTTTTAGTGAATTCAATTGTGGTTGCCTGTTTTGATGAGTAGGTTAAGCAAATTTTTTCTTAAAAAGATCAAAATTAAAAATTTTAACGACTCTATTATGAGTATTTATTGCGAATTTAATTGTGGTTGCCTTATTTGATGAGTAGGTTAAACAATAGCGTGGAGGAGCTAAAATGATGTTACTGTCCATTGGTGAGCAAAGTTTTAACATCTTCACCGTTTTTTCATCTCAAGTTTATTTATTTATTTTTTTGTTTTGTCAAAATCATGTAAGTTCATGATGTAAAACAGTTTTTGTACTGATGTATGATGTATGTTTTTAAATCTATTGTTTCTCTTAACGGTTTAAAAGCATTGTTCAAAAATTAAAAAAAAAGTATAGAAATGAAGTAGCTGAACAAAGTGCTTGTAGTCATGTAAAGTATGTGAATTTATTGGGTGTAAGAACATATATCTAGAAGCACAACAATGATAGCCCCTCAATGATTTTCACAACGATATTCACAAACAGGCCAATCTCAACAATTTCAAAACTTGTGGCTTTGAAACAAGGGTATAATAGAAAATAAAAAAATAAAAAATTTGTGGGACCCACCATTTTTCTTGGCTTTTGAAACCCACCTTTGTTGGGGCTTTCGAAATTGCTAATGGGACTCACCGTAGCTAATGGCTTCAAAACCCCTACTTTTCCAAAAAATCAATACATTTGCAGGTTAGACAACAATACACTCCCTTGGGGGTGACATCCACCCCCTTGTTTTTCACTATTAGATCAAGCCAATATAATCTTGGCCCTTGAGTTGTTTATTTGCATATTACCTACTACTTGAGTCACCGGTTACAATTTGAACCCAACAAAAAAAAAAAAAAAAAAAAAAAACGAGCGCTAACTCTCTCTCTGGTTCCTCCATCTCTCTTTGTGTGTCTCCTCTGTGTGTGTGTGTGTGTCTGTGTCTCGCCCTCCCTCTTTGGTGAAGGGGACAAAGAATCAAGCCCATCAAAGAACGATTTGATTTTTGGAGCTTCAGTAGAGGACTCCATCTTGCCTAGCCACCGTGTCCTGTCTTCAGTGGAGGACTTTTCTAGGTCACTGGCAATTCCTGCTGTTCTTCAAGGCGAAGATCCTGGAGGTATGTCCTTCCACTTGGTCTCACGATTCCATTATCTCACCCTTGTTGAAAAACCCCAACCCTAGTGTTTGATTTCTCATTTTGCATAAAAAAAACTCACAAAAGAGATTCAAATGTACACATATATGTATGTACATGTGTATTCATACACCAATTTGCTAACTATGTAAGTGGTGTGTCCTCTTCGTCCTCAGTAAATTATGTTTTGATGATCATTCATTCAAATTGGTTATCGGTACAAATTAAATTGAATATGTCTAGAGATTTTGTTACAAATATTCCGTGAAACTGTAAATTCAACATACACACAAAGTGCAACAAGTTCCTTAAGCCTACTACCATCCCTTTCCTTCATTTTCAGTGAAATATCATATTGCTAATTGTTCTCTTCGTTAAAAAAAACTTTATCAATTTGATGTTGCTTCATATGGTTTTTTAAGGTACATTCATATTATGTTATTTCACTTTTAATTGATCAATTTTCAATAACTATATACCCCTCCCCTAGAGTAATTAAAGAATAAACAAATTTATTGGTTGGTTCAATTATTGGGATAATTTATTGTAATAACAAGATCTATGGCTATGGAACCATCCACAAAAGAGTAATATTTGAATAATTCCTACACTCTTTATTGTACGTATAGAGATAGAGAGTTTGAACAACTTGAAATTGTACCATCCAATATGTTTGATTAGCTTGCCGACAATGAAATATTCTAACCAATCTCAAATTATACTTAAGAGTTTGGCTAACTGTTTTCTAAATATTTATTGATTATAGTACAACTTAAAAGTATAAGACTACACAAGAAATACAAAGCCTCCGAAGCTCTTTTGCTTGTATTTGTGATTGCTTATAGTCCATAGAGAACCGGGTCTCCTTTTCCAAACCCTCTCTTGATTCATAACATTGATTACCTTACAACGTTAGCATTATCCCATACACATAGATACATATACACACAAATATGGGAATTAATGCTAATGTACAACATTATAAAGCTATGGACAGTTTTTGGACAAAAAATTTCACGCCACCTAATTAAAGGTTTGTGCTCCCATCTTAATGAGATAGCAACAACTTCTTTTTTTTTTTCCCCCTCTTCTTCTAGTCTATTTGAAATTTCAAAACAATAAGAGCACCTCCAACATGAAAATGTATCTAGAGAGGCTAAAATGGTGTTTTGGCCTCGTGAATAGTGTTTAATATGATTACAACACACACTCTCTCTCTCTCTCTCTCTCTGTCATGAGTGCATTCCACTATGATGGTAAATTGAGTTGTTTTATAATATTTGAATTATATTGATGCATTTTAGTTGGTAATTCATCTCTCTCTCTCTCTCTCTCAAGTGCATTCCACCAATGAATGGTAAATTGAGTTGGTTAATAATATTTGAATACTCAGATTATCTATGAATTCTCTTTGGAAAAATACTCAGATTATCTATGAATTCTCTCCAAGTACCTCACTCTCTCAATTTTTCCAAAATCAACCAACCTCTTCTCCCTTTGGAGGAGGTCTATATTTATAGAGAAATCCCCAAGTGGAGGGGTGTTTTTGTCTTTCCAAGATGATCTTATCGTGTTAAAGATGACTTAAGGGTATAATACGTCCTAAAAAAATGAGGTCGTTTGGGATATTCTAGAGATCCAAAGAAAATTCTAGAAGCAATCTTATTTCTCAAAACTGCATCCAGCACGACACTCAAAATGAACTCTACGGCACTCAGTGAATGCCGCAGCGGCACTCACTGAGTGCCGGCTCTTGGTCCCGCGTGTCGACTCTTGCTATTTTAAACATTTTCGTTTTCTTTTTATTTTTCTTCTTATACTTTATTTTCTTTGAAAAATCCTCACTTAAATTGTTCTAGCTTAAAAAATTATAAATAAAGTACCCTTGAAATTGTTTCAAAGTCTAGAACAAATAGAATTCATTCCAAAAGCCTGATTTTCTTGGTTTCTCACCAATTCTTTCCCTTTTTTTCCCTTTAAAATAGTAACAATAGTAAAAAGAAAAATAGTTTCAAACTTTTGAACCTCTTTCCTTGGATTTATGCCATCCCGAACTCTCTAATTTCTCTACCATATGTATTTGTTACTCAATAAATCATAGAAACTTGCCCTTGAAGATCTGTTCACCCTTTTAAAAATAAAATTTGATTAAAAAGCTTTTTGAAGTTCATGAAAAGTTCTTTGAAGACTGTCCAAGAACACTAGACAGTATTTTCATTGTATCCAAAGGTAACTCTCCCTAGGTTCGATAGTTCAGTCAAAATTGGGGTGACTACACTTACAAAATTCCTTCCCCTTTAAATCTTCGACCTTTGACATTTTATGGCCATTATCGAGCGTATTAATTTTTCAGTATATAAAGCATCAAAAATTTGATCAACCATTTGCAGGTAAGCTCGGCCATATCCACTTTTCCAAAGCCCATATCATAATCGGTGACAAGAACTTCGAGATATGGGTCCTTGTACTAATTTCCCTTAGATGAATTTTTCATTTTCTATTCATCTAAGAGAATTTTCTCATATCGAGCGGCCATAGCCTCCAACTCATAAAGGTCCCTGAACTCCATTCTTTCGAACTTCTTCCGGAGCTTGAAGTTATGCCCCCTGTAGCCATTTTAACAAATTTCATTTCTGGGATTAAAACCTTACACCTGTAGACACCCCGATTTTGACCGACCATCGAATTCAGGGGATTATTATCTCCGAAATCGATGACGACAATGTCCGACGAATTTGAAGTCTTTTAAGGTGATTCAAGCTCTTCAGAAAGCTTCTCGATCTCGAAAAGTTACAAAGTTCAAAAGAAAAGAAAGGGAAAAATCGAGTGTTCAGAAAATTTCAGGTGTAAAATACAAGTACAAAATCAATTTGAAAAAAAAAAAATAATAATAAATAAATAAATAAAAAATATGTATATTTTGGTTTAAACCATTTTAAGAAAAGAATTTTGAGAAAAATAATTTCAAAAGAAAAGAAAAGAAATGAAAAATGAAGGGAAAAGAAAGGAAAAAATCGGCACACGGCGAAGCCGGCGGCACTCACAAAGTGCTGCGGACATGTCGCCGAATGCTGCTGCCCGTAGCAGTCTGTTTTTAAAAAAAAAAAAAAAATACGTATTGAACAATCAAAGATGCGATTGTACATGGTTTTTTACCCCGAATTTACTGAAATAACCTCTTAATATTGGTCTATATAAGGAGATGTATATCTCCATTACAAGGGTTGAACATTTTTTGGCTAGAGAGAGTGAGTGAATCAATTGAATGTTGGGATTGAAGAAGAGTCTTGAAGAAAAGCTTGAAGATCATTGAAATTCTTCACCAAACAAGAAAAATCTGAGGGAATTAAGAGGTAATTCTCTAATCTTAGAGTATCTTTAGTTTTAATTCAATCACAATTCATAGATTTCCTTAGGATCCATACACAATTTTCAAAAAGTCTCTTCTAACCTCATTTCATCACACACCACTTGAATTGTGATTGAATTTCTCTTTATATTTGTTGATTTGGAGTTATGGATTTGATGTAAAATAAGTTCTCTAAAAAAAATTTGAATTGGATCATCAATTGGATTTAGATTTCATCTCTCTTTGTTCATGCTATTTTCTTGAGAATCAATGAGATCATCAATATCTCACTTGATTGCCTTGAGTTTTATCTCTCAATTTTTAGTAAATTCATGATTTACATGATAATTAAGGTTGATCTTAACTAGGTTTGTGTGAAATTAATGGATCTAAGTTCATGTCTATGATTTGGGTCCATTAGTTTGAAGTTTCATGAAGCCCATCTCATATGCTTCATTGAAGTTCATGGGAATTGGTGCCTCTAATCTCCAAGGACCAACAATTTGAGAGGAGAATTGATGGAATAAGCCTCAACTCCTCAAGGATCATCAATTTGAGAGAGGAGATTGGGTTTAAGGTGATGGCTTAGTTGTTTGAAATCTAGGTGTTTAATCAAGTTCATGAGGTTGAATGAATCCATGAAGGTTTTCATTGAAATATCGTTAAGGTCAAGTTTATGGACTTATTTTTTTGATAAACTTGATTATTATATTAGTGATTATAATTCTTGTTTGATCCAAATTCTCTCTAGAATTTTGGGTCAAATTGGATTTAACAAATAAGTGACCATTCAACAATGGTGCAGTGAATCCATTGACAAGCTGTGATCAAAGATTTTTAATAAAATCATGATCCGTTGGATTTGGATGAGACCATTTGGAATATGTTCACAACACCTAAGTTTACCTCTGCAATTTTTTTGGTCATATTATATGGTCAGCATGGCTTGATCATGGGTTTTTTTTTTTTTTTTTTTTTTAACCTTAATCACTCTCCGTCCAGAATTTCATAACAGTAAACCCATTTTAAAATATTTGGATCAGTGCCTTAACCAAGTAGTTTAGGTTTCAAATAATTTTTCCTATGAAGCTTAATGCGTTAAGAAGATTCTCCAAGCAGTTTGAAGGGTTTAAGGTTAAATTGCTATTATAAATAAATCAGACAAGATCTCTGGACAGAGAGTTGGTAAATTCTGAGTGATGTCTAATCTTGGTCCAATTCCCAGAGTTTGAACCATTGGATCATTGATTTTCTTTTTGGAGTAGAAACTAGACTCACAAAGGCACATCATATCCAAAAATCACTAAGATCAAGCCATGGGAACCATGACCTTTCTATTTTTAGATATCTGGTTTCTTCTCTGTAAATCCTGAATTCTGTGACTGATTTGATGAATCTCACCAATGATGATCCAAACAATTCTTCCATGTTTTAGGACTTAAATAATGTCTTGGGTAGGATTAATTAAGCTAAAATCCAGAGGTTAAATGATCCAAATCAATGAATAATTTATGTCTTCTCATGCATTCATAATCATCATAGGTAGTAGTGGTACTTGTATTTTAGGACATTGGTTTGTATTAAGATGAGCTTCGGTTGAACTTAGCCATGAATTCTTTCTAATTATGTTGAAGTCATATCATTTCTGTATGGACAATGCATTGGCTCCTCATTAAGACTTGTACATCTATAGTGACGTTGTGAGTTCAACAAATTTGAAAAGGATTCATAATTTTGTCAACCTTCCCCATTTTTGTTAGTCTTAGGATAAAATTTAGTATAACATTATGTTCAAATCATGTGGACTAATATTTGTATTGTATCGCTATTGAGGTATGATTTCTCGACTCTTCTCTCGTTTATTTCATTTCTTGATTTTATTGATTTTCAACTCCATGCATGACATCTTAGAGTAGGATTTGGCCTTATGTGTATATCTGGATTAGAGACATTTCTTAAGTTTTTCTGTTATTCATATGCATTGCATGTTTCCCACTCACAGCTAGATCCCGAGTAAGTTTCCTCGTTCTCAATTACATATCATTTTGCTTGCTATTTGAATTATGTGATTTTGTATGCTGTTTTATCGTTAGCAATTTTACACTGTTTTCGACAGGCTTGTGGAATGTTTATTTATATCTATGTATTAGTTGAGGGCATGCTTAGATTATTAATTCGATTAAAAGGATGTTGAGTAGAGGCCTATCACGAGATATGATGAGAGCGGGTGCTTTAGTCTCCGGGCTCCTTCCCCTCTCATTCCATAATCCCCGGACCTAGTTAATCTCTAGTTTCCAAAAGAACAATTCCTTTGAACAGTTTCTTAATTTATTTCCTTAAAATTAAGTGGTGACTCTATTTGTTTTGAAAAAGAAGTAAAACGTGGGCCCAAATACCGGTATCCACAATTTTACGACTCTGTTGGCGATCGAACCCATAATCTCTGGTTTTGTAGACCAGAATTTTGATTTTGGATTTACTCGAGGATTAGACTTGAAAGCATCCTTTTAATCAAATTAATTAATTTTTGTTTGACTATTGCATTACACTTGCATGTCTCGCCAGTTGATTACACAGAACTATGACCTTGGAGGCTTGGGGCAACCCGGCCGGTCAAGCTACCATAGAGCTGTGTGATCTTCCTTGATCTTGTACCATGTGTTGGTATATAAAAGCATCCACGTACCATCCAACCTTGTAATGAGGGGTATATCGGATGTCCGTCAAGGGTTCCTTATTTGACCAAAACCCGGTTTTTGCATGATTTCTATAGAACATTTCGATCTTAGGAAATCAATTCTTGATTAGGGTTATGATAATGTCAAAATCAAGTTCTTTGTTAACCCTATTAAAAACGTAGTATGATGGAAGTAGGGTGTCGAGTCCACATGGATTGGAATGCAACAATGCTTGATGGGTGATTGATAACCAATTACAATACGATGAGAAGTTAACAAACTAAGAAGTAAAACTAAGTCTTTTCGACTATGGGTGGTTCTCAAATCAACAACTATTTAAACTACAATGAGTAATTATGGAAGGAGAAGTGAGCTTTAAACAAAGACAAGTTGTAATTAGATTGGGGGTTTTTTTCGATTGGAGAAATTGAGGTTGGGGAGCATTCCCCCACCTTGGACCAAACAACACATTGATTCAATGTTTGTACCATTCTTTAGGGTAGATAATTTCATTGAGGCAAACTATCAAACATGTGGTTTTCAACCTACAATGTTTGATAAGAACTTCTTTGAAATACATGAGGTGGGGCTTGAAATTAAAGATTGAACAACTTATGATACTTGACATCATAAGTGTAGTCCTAGAACTTTAATCCCTACACCCATGAACCCTAGAGAATATTACAAAGCACATGAATCTTACATTAAAGCACACATGGGGTCCAATGGTGGGTTTATGATCCCCAACCTACTTTATCTAGCTACTCATGGATATACAAACATAAATATTGAAAAAAGGGAGAGAGAAATTATACCAACTAATACAAACCATCATAAATGCTAGTAATCTTCAAGAGCAACTTCAATAAATTCCAAGTTAAGCTCCAAAGTACCAAATACAATCACAATCACAATCATCTCTCTTTAGGTCTTTAGTACAACTAAAATGGGGTAGATGAGGGAGTAAATGAGATGGGGGAGGAGACTTAAGAGAGAGTGAGAGTTTATAACTAAAAATGATGGATATGAAAAGCTAGCCCTAACAAAAACTAATCTCTAACTATTTATACCTCAAGCATTCAATGGCAAACATGTAAATAAAAGTTGGAATCATATTCAGGCATCGCGGATCGATCCGCAGCTAACGGGCGGATTGATCTGATATTCTTTTATGTCCACAGAATGTTTGTCCAGGATCGCTGATCGATCCGCCCTTTGAGCTAGATCAATCTGATTTGGCAAATTTGGGCAAAAGCTTCCTCAAAGAACGTAGATTGATCCGCATTGTAAGGCTGGATCGATCGCCCTTTGTTGGGTTGCGTCTTTCCCCTTTTTCCATGATAAGGACCGAACATAATTGATTCCTTCTTTGAACAAGGTCTCAAATCCTACAATAAAGAGATTTTTATTAACAAAAATTGAACAATCAACAAGGACAACAAAAGTACAATTTATCCATTAAATCCCTCGGTGTAAGCAGTAATTCTTGTCCAATAAGAGCAGAAATGTGAAGTAAAAATGCACTATTGAACACGAATCACACCCCCTAACTAGCATGTTGCTAGTCTCTTAGCAACAAAGTGGAAAACCAAGAGATTCCAGAATAGCCTTGCATAACAACTTTATTTAAAATGAAAGATAAACCATTTTTGTGGGTAACACGATTGCATTGAGCAAATGCAACAAGCCGTTAAACCTCTAGGTTACCCATAGAGGCGAAGTGATGTCTTCGGAGGGTTCTCACAATGATACCCACAAACATACAATTCCCTCATGATAGTTGCCCACTATCCAACACTGATGCTCAACATAGTCACAAGATTTTCAAAAGAATTTAGCAAATGACACACGAATTCCCAAGAGTCTACGAACTATCAAGATTATGAGAAAACTTCATTCATTCCAACTCTTGGGAGTGAATGTGGTGTAAACTACATGACTACAAGTGGCGGGATGATGCAATGCTTTCATTAACCAGATTTTGATCGACAACGCGCTTCAACACAATTCTCACTGGGATTGCTCTTAAAATTGAAACACTCGAATCAGGCAATACACTCGGGACATGTAGGCAAAGAGTAGTAGAAAATGGAATGCAAAGCCACGCACATGTCAACATAAAAAACATTAATCTTTATAGAACGGGTAAAACTAATCTCACGAAAGATACCATGCATAAGTGGTGAAGTAACAATCTTAACTTTTTGTCACATTCGTCTCGAATTTCAAATCTTAGTTTTCAAGGATCAACTAGGTCATGGAATGGTTAAAATGTGAAGAGAAGTGTGATGAGGTATAAGAGACGGGGAAGAGGTATTTTGGGAACGAACTTGGGTTCATGAGGTTGCACAAGTACAAAATAATGCTAGAAACGAGTCGGCAAAATGTGTTTTCTTTACCCATAAGGGAGAAGTACTCTTTTCCATCAAGCTCTGGTTTTTTTTTTTTTTTTTCCAAGTTTTTCTTTTCTCTTTACACTTTTCTTAGTACCCTCCCGACAATCATGACTCGATTCTATTTAGAATTATGAAAATGACTTTATGCGACGATTTCCCAAGACGTACTTAAATACGAAAAAATGGAGTGATGAGATGGTGTGGAGGTTGAAAGTGGAAAAATTGGTGCAATGGGGCCTAAAATCCTTTCCTCGAGTTATCGTGATTCTTTGTTCTCCACTAGTGTGACATCGAGCCAAAATTTTACATTTCACAAGATATTCTCTAATGCACGATCAAATAAGAACAACTGAGATTAACTACAACTTTGATGCATTCTTTAAACAAGAGAGAATTTGTGCGTGTAACACTTAAGAATGGAGAACGACGCAAAATCTCATGGGGTACAAGTCTCCACAAATGTTTTGATCGATTTTTGGGTTATAATTGCGTTAAACACCATCCTATTACAAGTTACCATGCAGTCGCTACTACAAGATCCAAGATTTGAAAGTTATGAAGTTTATGATAATCGAGATCGTTATAGGACTAGCGGGATTCAACAAGTGTGAAGTATTAAAATCAAAAGGAAACTTGAGACAAGTGTCATCGCTCGGTGTTAGAATGGGGCAACTATACTAAAATCATTGGGAACATGGGGCAAGGCCCAAAATTTGTTTTATGTTTTTGTTTTTTTTTTAAGAAAACCCAGCACAAATGAGACTACCATGCAAATGAGAGAGATAACTCTCATATCCCTCAACTAGGACCGAACATTGTTCTCAATGAAACTAGAAAGTGCAAGGGGAGGAACAATATTACCAGAAGTAGGCAACACGCGCATCAGGTAATTACTTGTACCTGCTGACAAGCGGGGGTATTTTTAAAATACAACCGCACTAAAAGAAGGAAATATACTGATTTAGTTTACAACTCCCTAACATATCTGTGGGTTGTGTTACAATGCCAGCTTTTATACAATATGATAAATCTATGATAAGTTTGTGTATTAGCTATTGTTTTGTGCAGATATGCTGTTGTGCTGTGTGTAGAAATGAATAACAGGATAAAGGGAAAGCTTGATTATAATCAAGACAATTCAAAGATGGAAAGTGGAGTTCGAGCGATCGAATCACACTCAAGCGATCGAGATTTCAATAGATCACGGATGTTCAAGCGCTCGAAGTATTCCAAGGTTCAAGCGATCGAATGAAGTTAGATCGATCGAACATGCCTTTTATCAGAATTTACGCGCACGCAGTAGAGATGTATTTTTTTGTAACCCTAGCCCTAGGTTTTTCTATATATACTCATTGTAAACACGTCCATAAGGACACCCAACTTTGGTTTTGACAGTTTTCATATATATAGAGAGAGAGTTTGCTTGTTTTGTAGGGTTAATCTTTGATTTTGCTTGGTGATTTCAACATTCAATACAAGTTTTCATTTATTCAGGTTTTTTATTTTTGTTTGCTTATATTCTGCTAGTAGTTTTTCATAGCATAAGTAGTGGTAAACGTAGTGTTGCTTATTAGTTCTCCTAAAATCCATAGTTTTGATAATCTTTATGTTAAAAACACAAACAAACAAGACCTTAATGAACTTTTCTGTTAAAAACAAATCTGCAGTACTCCAGACCATGTCTGAGTAGTCCCAGAGTTGGGAGATCACGATGAAATAGTGATCTCTAGCCTCTGCCATGCAGCAGAATAAAACCTGCGTTCGATCGATCGAAGTTATTTTGATCGATCGAAACAGAGATATAGTCAATCGATCGAAGACATTTCGATCGATTGAGAGATGATGATGCTCGATTGATCAAAAGTGCGTCGATCGATCGAACACTCAAAATCTTGAGAAGATCCCTTGCAGTATTCCTAGACTTTCTGTTTTTGAGATTTGTTATCAACTGCCCCCATATGCCCAGTTTGTCAAAACAGTTTCTTAACTTTAAGCCTTAAGGCATTTTCCTTCAATAACTTTTGCAAATCATTTTGAATGCTAACACCATTCAGAGTGCGAGTCTTGAATATTGTAATAATTCACCTTCATGTATTTTAAATCAACTGTGGCGATGTAGTCCCAATCCTGAAAGGACTATTGAATCTTTATCTTTAGAAAATACGGAATACTGTAGAGAGAAGTACTCCATAGAGCTTTAATGTAACTGCATGGTAGATGGCAAGGTCATTGGGAATTCGTGTGATCCCAACGCTTCCCTTTTATAAAGAAAAAAATCATTTTTAAATATCGCTTTAGTTAATTAGTTAATTACTAGTTTAATTTAGTTGCTTCCTTTAATAGTTGTAGTTTGTGTAACTTTGTGTTCTACACCCTTTTTAAATATTGAATTTTTATTTTATTTTAGAGTTTAATCTAACTAGTTTAAAAAACCAGTACTACTTATACGTCTACCTACACTTGGGTATTGCACACAAGAGCACACAAATAAATTTTGTGTCAAGTTTTTGGCGCAGTTGCCGGGGAAGGCGACCAGCTATTACTTAGATTACCTCGCTCTTTCGTCATCTATTTCTGTTTTTCTTTTTCTTTTAGTTCTTTAGTTTTAAAATCTTTTTAGAATTTTCCCTTTCATGTCTGATAATTCCATTGAAGGAATTTTCAGAATTCCATTCTACTTATCTGATTCCTCTAGTTCAATCAACCCCGTAGCCACACCTACAGATTCAATGGGTGACACTCAACGTGAAAATGGTGAGAATGTGGTTGTGCCTATTGACGACTCGCTGTGTCCCTTGCGCGATCTCACTCAACCCGAACATGCACCTACGTCTTCTTGTATTCTCATTCCACCCCATGCGGGCGAATTCCAATTTTGCAATGGAATGATTCAACTCCTTCCAACCTTTCATGGAATGGAGAGCGAGAAGACATATCTATATATCAAGGATTTCGAGGATGTTTGTAAAACATTATCCCAAAACTGTCCTATAGATGTGACACACTTAATGTTATTTCCCTTCACTCTGAAGGATAAAGCAAAAGCGTGGCTACTCACCCTCAAGCCAAATTCAATCTTCACCTGGCATGCGATGAACACTGCATTTTTAAAGAAATTCTTTCATTCAAAGATTTGCTTCTCTCCTACCCACATCATGGGTATGAGAAGTGGCAAACCATTAGCTTCTTTTATGAAGGATTTAATGATGAAACGAAGAAACTGGTTAAAACCATGAGCGCGGGTGCATTTCTTAGCAAAAATACCGAAGAAACTGAAGCCCACTTCGAGTGGTTGGCCGAACATGCTCATGAGTGGTCTAACTCTGAAGATGCTTCACGTGCACAACTATTAGTTGTAGAGTAAAAAAGTATATATCAGTTAAAAAGTGAAGATCATCTAATGACCAAATATGAATAACTAGCAAGAAATGTAGAGGAGTTAGGAATGAAATAAGAGAGTTCTAGGCAGGTTTTTCCTGAAGAACCATGCGGCACATGTAATATGTTGGGACACACAACTCAATACTGTCCCAACGTGCCGTATTTTCAAGAACAGGCCTCCATGGAAATGAACGCCATGCAAGGATGTAGAGGGGCGCAGAATTCCTACAATTATAATAACAGTTTTCAAAACAATAACAATTGATGGAATCACCCTGATTTTGATTGGAAGAACGACATTGGGACCCAAAATCAATATCAGTAACAGCCCTAAAATAACAATCAATATCAAGGGCAAAGCAACAGATAGCCCTAGCAATTCAATCAAAATAGATCTAATAACTACAACCAAGGCCAGCCCTCTAATAAGCAACAGTCTAATGTCTACGTGCCACCACATAAAAAGGTGCAAGAGGAAGAGCTGTTCTCTAATGCAAACTTAACACAACAATTAATTCAAATGATGAGCAAGATGTCTGCGACGTTAGAGAGAATGGATGCACGACAAGAGGGATCAGGTGGAATGTTTCCTGCTCAACTACTTCAAAACCCTAAGGGATACAATAATGGTCCTAATAATAAAGAACATGCTAAAGCTGTGACTACTCTGAGAAGCGACTAGATTATAGGGCACAACATGCCTCTTTCTACACCTGAAGAGTATGAAGTGGATGAAGTGGTGAATAAAAATGAACCATCTACTTAGGAAGAAGAGCCATCTACTAATAACGAATCATTAGAATCAAATGATGAAGCTCCCATAGAAGTAGAAGAAGGTGAGAGAACGCTTGGAAAGGAGCCCGTTAAGGACGAATTACCTAAATGCCCTTTCCTCACGCTTTACCCTCAAAGGCTAAAGATGCCCAAAAATGAGATGAAGAATCATGAGTTCTTGGAACTGTTTAAACAAGTTAAAATAAACCTTCCACTCCTTGATGCAATTAAACAAGTGCCGGCATATGCTAATTATCTTAAAGATTTATACACGGTCAAGAGGCGGCAAAGTGTGAAGAAACATGCCTATGTTACTTGCCAAGCAAGCGCAATCATCCAAAATGAACTACCTCCAAAACTCAAAGACCCTGGTACTCCTACTATCTCATGTTAAATTGGGAATCAAAGAATAGACAACGCACTCCTCGATCTAGGAGCAAGCGTAAACCTGATGCCATACTCCGTCTATAAACTCGAGTTGCACTACAACTGGAAGATAGGTCGGTAAAATACCCTAGAGGGATACTAGAGGACGTCCTTGTACAAATAGACTCATTTGTCTTCCCGGTTGATTTTGTAATCTTAGAAACTGAACCTGTGTCCAATCCATGTGCACAAATCCCGGTGATATTCAGACGTCCATTCCTTAATATAATCGATGCCATGATTAAAATAAAAAGTGGTATAATGACCATCGTATTCGGGAATATGACTTTAAACGTCAAAATCTTTTCAAATCCCCGACCAGAAGAATACGAGGACAAAGAGGAAGTAAACTACGTAGAGACGGTCATCGAAGATGAGGCTGATGTTGTCGATTACAAAGATCCTTTGGAAATAGTTGTGTCACAATTTGACGCAGTCTATCGACCTAAAGATTCTACTCCATTAGATGCCAACCTAAATCAAATTTGCCTCATGATGGAAACAATAGAGGAGGATAGAGTTGAATGCATGTGGGTTACACCATATGAATCGTTGCCTCCAAAAACAAAACTAGTTATGCCCTCGAGTTTCCAGTTCCCTGATTTGGAATTAAAGGAGCTTCCTAAGGAGCTCAAATATGCTTTCCTAGGAAATGAGAAAACATACCCGGTTATAATATCATCCACCTTAAACTCTGAACAAGAGGGTAAACTAGTTCGAATGCTGAAACAACATAAAGGAGCATTGGGATGGACGATTGCCGATCTCAAAGGCATCAGTCCGTCCATTTGCACCCACAAAATTTATTTGGAAGAAGACGCTAAACCATCACGACAAATGCAAAGGCGTCTAAATCCCAACATTCAAGAAGTAGTTAAAAAAGAAGTTTTAAATTACTTGACGTTGGGATAATTTATCCAATCTCTGACAGTCTGTGGGTCAGTTCGACCCAAGTAGTCCCTAAAAAAGTGGGTGTAACGGTTATTCCCAATAAAGATGGAGAGTTGGTACCGACGCGCGTCCCCACCGGATGGAGGATGTGTATCGATTATAGAAAGTTAAACAATGTGACCCGAAAATCCATATTCCTTTGCCATTCATGGACCAAATGCTAGAACGAGTGGCGGGTCACAAATACTACTGCTTTTTGGACAGATACAATGGATATAATCAGATAGAGATCGCTCCTGAAGATCAGGAGAAAATAAATTTTACGTGTCCCTTCGGAACTTTTGCCTATCGTCGTGTGCCTTTCGGCTTATGCAATGCACCTGCTACTTTTCAGCGGTACATGTTAAGTATCTTCAGTGACATGGTCGAACAAATACTTGAAGTCTTCATGGACGATTTCTCTGTGTTCGGCCATAGTTTTGACAATTGCTTAGAAAACCTTGAACAAGTGTTAGCACGATGTGAAGACAAACACCTGGTATTAAACAAGGAGAAGTGTCACTTCATGGTGACTAAGGGATTAGTCCTTGGCTATGTAATCTTTGATAAAGGTATCCAAGCGGATAAGGCCAAAATCGACATAATCTTGAATCTACCTGTCCCCTGTACAGTCAAAGACATCCATTCTTTTTTGGGACATGCGGGATTCTATTGTCGATTTATCCAAAATTTCAGTGCAATCTCCCGACCACTATGTCAGTTGCTCGTTAAAGACACACCATTTGAATGGTCGAAAAATTGTCAAACATCTTTTGATGCACTAAAAGACCTCCTTACATCCGCACCAATAATACAAGCACTCGACTGGAGTTTGCCTTTCGAACTGATGTACGATGCTAGCGACTACTCTATTGGCTCAGTTCTAGGACAGAGGAAGGATAATAAGCTGCCCTATATTATCTACTATGCCAGTCAAATGCTGAATGAAGCTCAAATGAATTATACAACTACTAAAAAGGAGCTACTAGCTATAGTATTCGCCTTGGATAAATTCAGGTCTTATTTGATAGGGTCCCCAATTGTCTGTTTTACAGACCACTCGACCCTCAAATATTTGTTGTCCAAGAAAGATGCGAAACAAAAGCTTATTCGCTAGATAATCCTACTCCAAGAGTTTGATCTCAAAATCAAGGATAAGAAGGGAGTAGAGAATGTGGTCACGAATCATCTGTCTCGGTTAACGTTTGTTGACAATGCAGAGCAATTGATGACTATTTCCAGTTTGCCCTGGTATGCGAATATAGTAATTATCTAGTCAAGGGAGAAACCCCCGGGCATTGGTCAAATCAAGATAAGAAAAGATTTCTTTCGTTCATACGTCATTTTTTCTTTGATAGCCCGTACCTTTTCAAATATTACGCTGATCAGGTCATCAGACGTTGCGGCTCGAATGAAGATATAACTGTAATCCCGGCCTCATGTCATTCTGAAGCCTGCGGTGGCCACTTCTGCCACGCCCTGACGTAGCATAAATATGGAAAGCGTTTAATTTCCTTTATGGACCCGTAGTTCGCGACAGTTTCAAGGATCGATTCCGTCCCAAATGTCGAACAACAATAACATGATAATCAGAGCAGAGCAATCAAGGCTTATAAAATTTTTCTAACTTAATAAATATTACAGCACGGGTCATCTAAATGCACAGACCGCCTTGAAACAAAACAATAACTTAACGTCTACTACAGTCATCCTTATTACAAAACAGTTTATAACATATAACTTTAAAGCATATAATCTTAAAATATACAATGATGATAACAGTTTCTCTTCAAAGCCGCTGTTCTCAATTAGCATAATCATAATGTTCAGCCTGATCATAACCTGAAAAACCTGAACACGAATGTCCAGGACGCATCAACGTCGTCAGCTTCAAGAAGCTGGTGAGTATTAAAAACATAACTTTGGATGTAAAACATACTCATTTACCATTTTCCAATTCTCATTTAAATCCACAGGTTTATATTTAAGATAAAGAGTTCGTTTTAGAAAACAAACACAACATAATCTAAAGGATAAATTCACACATATGTGACCGTGTATGAGAACAATGCACTATCTCATTTTACCGACTCTTTTCTCTCGACAAAACCCAACAACCCAACATCACACACCGGTATCTTTGAAACGCTAAGATAGCCACACTTTAGCACAGGGGTGCCAGGGAATGTCCAGTTTGCCTCAGACTTTGGTCCAGGGTACCAAGGAGTGTCCATTGCCTCACACTTTGACTACCTAATTCGCCATGCAAATACCGGAGGAACCCTCACGCAGTATCCAGACTCGGGTATCAGGGAGTGTCCGTAGGCCACACTTTAGCACTTCCATGGGTGCCAGGGAATGTCCAAGTTCGGCTTCACACACTTTGACGCTACCATGGTCGTTAGGGAGTGTCCAGTTTTGTCACCATGGCATTTCAAAGACACCCTCGCCACAATCTCAATCACAACACACTTTGGTACTCACTTACCAGGGAATGTCGACATCACAATCTCAACCGCACTCACTATACCACATTGACCATTACTCTTTTCCATACTGACCAACATTCACACTCACCATGCATGTACAATCTGACTCCGCATGTATGTCATGAAACTTTAAAACATGAGGCAAATCACTGAATTATAAAAAAAAACAACATGCGTACGGGGATTGACAAGTCACAATTCAACGTTTTAATCGCTCAAACATAACCAATTAAGATTCTGATTTAATAATTTTCCCAAACAGAGTTTTAACAGTTCATAAAATACCACTCAAACAGTTCCTTAACACAAAACAAGTAAGAACTAGAAACTGCCAGAAGTCGCGCACGCGGGCCGCTCGCGTGAGGGGTCGCTCGCGCAGGCCGCTCGCGCGACATGCCCAATTTTTCTTTTTCTTTAATAAAACTTTCCTTTCTTCCAGAGTACAGGAAGATCGCGTGTGCGGATCGCTCGCGCGATCTGCCTAACTTTCATTTTTCTTATATAAAACTTTCTGTCTGCCTGGAACCACAAACCTCGCGCGCGCGGGTCGCTCGCGCGGGCCGCTTGCGCGACCCTTGCTCTTGCGCGCGAGATGAAGCAGAGGCTTCGTCTTCCTCGCTGGTTTTTTCCCTGTTTCAGAAATTCAGGGTCTTTTGATCCATTTTCAAATCCGGAAGCAAATAGGGCATGTAATATATGAAATTCTTTATTTTTCAACAAGGATTAAGAATATACAATCAATTTTACATGAATCAATCTATAACTCTAGAATTTTATGAAAGATTAAAAGATGGGGAAACTTAATTTCTTATGTACTTTTTCATATAAGCAAATTAGGCCTCAAAACTTTAAACATAGTCTAATTACATCATAATCTTTCATTATTATCTAAGAAAACAGATTTTGGTTGAGATTGAAAAATCTTGATTTTCAAAGCTATGGAGTTCATACGTGAAATCAACCATGGTGTTTCATGATTTAAGCATACAAACAGTAATTGAACTATGAAATTACATTCTAGGTGAGTTTAAAATACTCACAGATGATTAGTGATAAGAATATGTTGAGAAAGAAATAAGATATAGAATTCCAAGCTTCAATTATCCAACTATGGTGGTTGAGCTTCTTCTTTCTAAAATAATTCTGTATTACCTCTCTGTGCTCCCTCTGTATTTCCCAGTTTGGTAAAACTTAAGAAGGATCCATATGGTGAAGTGAAGGAGTGTATATATAGAAAATATAATTGATGAACTTGGAGGCCAAGCAAATTCTAGTTCACTCAACAAATGCTTGGACAAACCTAATTCTCAAAAGTTCTCTAATACACACATACGCAGCTATTCACATATACACAGATTTGTATACTACCATCTGTGTTAAAATCCTAGGGGTCACATAGGTATGTAGGGGCCAAGTTCACAAGTGTTTGGCAACTACAAGCTTCTAAGCCCAAAATTAACACACACAAGCAATGGCCAAACAAGGCTTTGCTCAATGATTAGTAACATTAAATAGATATAAAGCAATTCTCATTCATGATTTACGTCCAATCCAAATCTGTGCCAGTTTAACGTGGCGCGGACAGTTTTGGAAGTAAACTGGTATTTTCGGGGCGCGGTGATCACCACAAAAATATGGAAAATTCATTTTAATGTAAGAAATGATTTTCTGGTTTTATAAAAATACTGCTTTGAGTTAAAAGAAAATATTTTCACCATTTGAAATACAGATTTTGCAAATCCAACGCAGGTGTTTTTAATATTTACAGAAATTGTAGTTTGGCCCCAACAATAATTTTAATAGTAATTAAGTCAAGAATTAAGAATTAACATGTGAGAATTGAAATTGAAAGTAAACAATACAATTGAATTTAAATATGAAATGCAAATAAATGAAAATGCAGGTTATTATACCCTCCCTCCCTTAAACAGGATTTCGTCCCCGAAATCAAGACTAACTAGTCATGAAACAACTCCGGGTACTTCTCCCTCATCTCAGCTTCAACTTCCCACGAGGCTTCGTTCTCGTCATGGTGATTCCACTGAACCTTCACCAACGAAATATTCTTATTCCTCAACTTCTTGATACTTTAATCTGGAATCTTCACGGGCCTCTCTTTGTAAGAAACGTTATGACTCGTCTCAATATCGTCATAACTAACCACATGTGAGGGATCTCGTATGTACTTTCTCAGCATACTCACATGAAACACCTTGTGAACCCCAGACATCTTCGGTGGTAGCGCCAGTCGATATACCACTTTCCCAACACGTTCCAAAATCTTGAACGGTCCGATGAATCGCGGAGCTAGTTTCCCTCTCTTGAGACCAAAACGTACCACTCCTCGAGTCGGTGAAACCTTAAGAAGCACGTGATCTCTGACGCTAAACTCCAAATCTTTTCGGCGTCGATCAGCATAACTCTTATACCGACTCTGAGCGGTTCTCATCCTTTCCTTGACCAAAGAAATCTTTTTGTTGGTTTCTCTAACAAAATCTGGTCCCAACAACTCTGTGTCTCCCACCTCTGCCCAACACAGCGGAGAACGACACAGTCGTCTGTACAATGCTTCGAACGGAGCCATCCCGATACTCGTGTGATAATTGTTGTTATAGGCAAATTCAACCAAAGGCAAGTGTGTCTCCCAAGATTCTTCAAAATTAATAACACAAGCCCTAAGCATATCCTCCATGATCTGATTAACACGCTCAGTTTGCCCATCTGTCTGCGGGTGAAAAGCAGTACTCATCTTGAGTGAGGTTCCCATAGCTTCTTGCAGACTTTCCCAAAATCCAGAAGTAAAACGCGCGTCACGGTCTGACACAATCGACACAGGTGCACCGTGAAGCCGCACAACTTGTTGTATGTACATCCGACTCATCTTTTCCACCGGGTATGTCATACTATAAGCAATGAAATGAGCAGATTTCGTCAATCGGTCCACGATTACCCAAATGGCGTCATGATTCAGCTGCGATCGGGGCAATCCTACTACAAAATCCATGGTTATATGCTCCCACTTCCCACCTGGAATATGTAAGGGTTGCAACAATCCTGACGGTCTCTGATGTTCAGCTTTGACTTGCTCACATGTCAAACACTTGGACACAAATTCGGCCACATCCTTCTTCATACCTTCCCACCAGAAATTCCTCTTCAAATCTTTGTACATTTTCGTTCCTCCTGGGTGAATTGTATACCTTGATTTATGTGCTTCTTCCAGAATATCCTTCCTAAGCTCTCCAACATCTGGCACACATAATCTATACCTGCACCAATATCCTCCATCGACTCCCACCCTCCATTCTGTCGGGTCTTTCTATGACATTTTCACAAACCATGTCTGAAACTTCTCATCTTCTTTCTGGGCTCCAATAATATGGTCGATAAGAACAGGCTGTAGGACAAGACATCCGAACAATTGTCCTTCTCCTTCCTCAGCACTCTGTACGTCGAATTCTGCCAACATCTCCAATGCTCGCCATTCTCTAACCATTAAGGAGGCGACCGTCTCACGAATCCGCCGACTTAAAGCATCAGCGACCACATTAGCTTTACCAGGGTGGTACTCTAACGTGAAGTCGTAGTCTTTGATCAGCTCTATCCATCTACGCTGCCTCATGTTCAACTCTTTCTGTGTGAACAAATATTTCAAACTCTTGTGATCAGAGAATAAATCAAACTTTTCACCGTAGAGATAGTGCCTCCAAATCTTGAGTGCAAACACTACTGCCGCCAACTCCAAATCATGAATAGGGTAGTTCAACTCATTCAGCTTCAGCTGTCTGGATCCATAAGCGATAACTCTACCATCTTGCATAAGTACACACCCTAATCCTTAATATGACGCATCACTGAAGATAGTGAACTTCTCATCAGGCTTGTGTATAGCTAGTACTGGCGCGGTTGTGAGTCTCTCTTTCAACTCTAGAAAGGCGCGCTCATGCTTCTCTGTCCACTCGAACTTCAAATTCTTCTTCGTCAACCGAGTTAATGGTGCAGCTATTTTTGAAAACCCTTCAACAAATCTTCTGTAATAGCCTGCGAGTCCAAGAAAAGTCCGAACTTCTGTAGGGTTGCTCGGCCTAACCCATTTCGACACTAGCATCTGTCTTGGATGAATCTACTGAAATTCCTTGGGATGAAACCTTGTGTCCCAAAAATTTTACTTCCTGCAACCAGAACTCACATTTACTGAACTTGGCATACAACTGATGATCCTTGAGCGTCTGCATCACAATCCGTAGATGTTGTTCGTGTTCCTCTGTTGACTTAGAGTAGATCAAAATATCATCTATAAAGACGATGACAAACTGATCCAAATAAGGCTTGAACACTCTGTTCATCAGATCCATAAACACTGCCGGGGCATTCATCATTCCAAACGGCATCACCAAAAATTCATAGTGAGCATATTGGGTTCTGAAAGCAATCTTAGGTATGTCTTCCTTCCGTACCCTCAACTGATGATATCCCGACCGTAGGTCTATCTTGGAAAATGTCGTAGCTCCTTGTAGTTGATCAAACAAATCGTCAATCCGAGGCAAGGGATACTTGTTCTTGATAGTTACGCGGTTCAGTTCTCTATAATCGATACACAACCTGAGCGTCCCATCCTTCTTCTTCACAAATAACACCGGTGCTCCCCAAGGCAATGTACTAGGACGTACAAAACCTAGGTTCTCTAGTTCTTGAACCTGTTCCTTCAATTCTGATAGTTCGGCGGGGGCCATTCTGTAGGGAACCTTCGTGATCGGTACGGTACCCGGTATAAGCTCAATACAGAACTCTATACTTCTCTCGGGCGGTAATCCAGAAATGTCTTGAAATACTTCTTCGAAGTCCTTGACTACAGGTATAGACGACACTGTCGCTTCTGTACTGACGACTTCGATGTTAGCCAAACACCTTGTGAGGAACATATCTCCTGAAGGATTACATTAAAAATCAAAGGGTCAATTCTCATTGTCGGGGAATGTAATTCTCTTCCTCGCACAATCCAACTTCACTTGATTTTGAGAGAGCCAATCCATTCCTAGTATTATGTCAAACTCCTTCATTGATAGGACAATTAGCCTTATAGGGATTTCACGGTCTCCTAGCCGTAAAGGACAATCCTTGCACACGTGTCCTAATCTGACTACAGCTGACACGGCGAAAATCTTGTGCGCTCTTGTGCAACACCCAAGTGTAGGTGGACGTGCAAGTAGTAACTGGTAAGACCAGGTCGATCCCACAGGGAAGGATAGAAATCAACTGACTTAGATTAAACTCTAAAAGAAAAGAAAATTCAATATTTTAAGAGAAGTGTAGAACACGAAGTTCTACAAGTAATAACTACTAAACTTAAAAACAACTAAATTAAATTAACTAATGATTAACTATTTAACTAAAGCAAGATCTAAAAATGGTTTTACTTAATAAAAGAAAGTGTTGGGATTACGCGAATCCACTATGACTCAACCATCTACCATGCAAATGCAATTAAGCTCAATGGAGGGCAACTTCTACAATATCCCGTACTTCTCTAAGGATGTAGAACCTTTCATGACCGGGACTATATCATCACAATTAAGTTTGAAATACACAAAGGTGGTTTAATCCAATAGTTAAGACTCTCACCTACAATGGTATTAGCATTGAGGGTGGTTTGCAAAATATATTGAAAGAAAATGCCTTAAGGCTTAAAGTTTAAAGACTGTTTTGACAAACTGAGCATTTGGGGACAGTTTGATAACGAATGAGTAAAATAGAAAGTCTTGGAATACTGTATTAGATGTCCTCAAGAATCAGAGTCCTCGATCGATCGACGCGCATTTGATCGATCGAACTTCTTCATCTCTCGATCGATCGAAATAACTTCGATCGCTCGACTATGTCACTGGTCCGATCGATCGAGCTACATTCGATCGATCGAACACAGGAATAAAAATAGTGCATGGCAGAGGTCTGAAATCACGGTTTCATTGCGATTTCCCAACCCCGGACTACTCAGACATGATCTGAGGAGTCTCAGATTTATTTTTAACGTAAAAAGTCATTAAGGTAACGTTTGGTTTTGAGATTTTCATTAAAACGATAAAAAACTTAAGATTTAAACGTATATAGCATAAACAAACAGTAAGATTAAACGCTAACTACCATTAACTGAGTGCAATATGTAAGTAAAATGATAACCACTTAACCTGAATTGAAGAACTTGTATTAAATCACAAGAAAAATCCCAACTAGTAATGTCAAAGCTTGGTTAATTACCTACAAAACAAGAACAACCCTCCTCTCTCTATGAAAACTGAAGAAAAACAAGTGGGGCGTCCTTTGGGACGTAAACAAAATGAATATATATAGCTTCGACCTAATGCTAGGGTTAAAACCCGTTTCTGCTGCGTGCGCGTATATTCTGATAAAAGGCATGTTCGATCGATCGAAAACTCTCGATCGATTGAACTTCCAGAAACTTAGATCGCTTGAACTCTATTCGATCGATCGAAATGTCGATCGCTCGAATCCTTATCGATCGCTCGAACCTTGTATTTCAACATTGAGTTATCTTCATCAGGGCCAAGCACTTCCTTTTATCAACATTCTTCAATCTTATATACAGCAGCAATAATCTGCACAAATAATCACTAAAACAATACCACTTATCATAGTTTAATCAATTTGTGCAAAAACTGGTATTGTAATTCAAATTGCAGATAAACAGGGGAATTGTAGACTTTCCTAGTGTATTTTTCTCTTTTAGCACGGTTATATTCTACAAATACACCCGCTTGTCACAACCCCCAACTAGCGAATTGCTAGTCCCTAGCAATAAAGCGAAAAGAAAAAACAAGCTAACCACTACTACAACGACTAGAAGAAACAAAAATAAACTAATGCAAACTAATCTAATTTAGAGAGAGACACTACCTAACTCACTTTCGCAGGAATCGCAGTTGCATTTAGCAATTGCAACAAGCCGTTAAACCCCTAGGTTCCCCTAGTGGACGAGTGTTGTCTCGTGAGGGTTTGCAGTAAATCTACCCATAAAATTCTAGATTTTTAAGCTCGAAAGATATAGAAAAACTTATAAACATTCTTTCCCATTCGACTATCAATTTAGCTCCACATAACATATCAACCTCATACAAACCATGAAGAAATCCACATGTTCCTCATGTGACCAAGACAAATATACATATGCATTACATTCATGTATCTGTGTGTGTGTGAAGTCAATAACTATGCATCCAACTTTATTAAGAATTGTTTAGACTATCATGCTCTTGGAATTTGTAGTTTCAACTCAATTCTCACATGGTTCTGCACTCAAAAATGAACATCTCACAAAAACTTGTTTAATCATGATCGCTCATGGTGTGAAAACTTTAATAAGAGTGATGTTCTGACTACTAGTGTTTCACACCGAACTCAATAAAGGACGAACATTTAGAGTAATATAGTCTCATGAAAGGAATACTACTTACTAGAGGAGCGAAATACCGTGGATACTCGAAGTACACGTTCATGTTCAAACCAAGTTGTTAAAAATCATTAAGACTTTGACTTGTCGACTTTTATTCAGTGGAGTGAAGATAAGAGGGGCGAGAATTGCACATCCTTAGCTTGTGATAATGACTAGTTTATTTCTTCTTTATTCCAACCATCCTCTCTTCTCATATACTTTTATTTCTTTTTACTCCTCCTTCCTTCCTTTTCTCTTTTTTTTTTTTTTTTTTTTTTTTTTTTTTTTTTTTTTTTAACCTGAATATATCCAACATCTCCTTGCATATTTTCTTTTTATAATGTCCTTCCCACAACTACTCCCTTCTCGTCACATGCTTCAATAATTTTAATCACATTAGATGTGCAATGAAGTTTATGGAGGTTAAAGTATCACATGAAAGGTTTTGGGCTTTCATATTGGCAATATTTAATCAGTGTGGGGTTAAGACATTCTTGGATGTTGATACAGGTATGTGAAAAAGGTAAGGAATGAATAATGATGGCTTAAATCATTTTTCTTAACTTCTTAGTTTTAGCACTTCAGTGTTCATTGAGTTTAATTGGTAAATCCTGAACGTTCTCCTCTAAGAAATAGCCTAAATGAAGAATTTTTTGAGACTATTCAACGAATTTAAAGTATATTCAAGAAAAACAATTCGAATTTATTGTGAGAAGTCCCTCAGAATTGAAGTTTGGGCTCAAAAGCTCACTAAGGGTAACTAGTTTCCACTATTTATTCCTTAAAGCATAACAGTCGTATTAACTCTTGTTTAAGTTTCCAGCATAGCTATTAACGCGTGCAAATGGGTGTTGGATACTAGAATGTTCAACATATGCATTTGTCTTAGTGACACTAGAAAAACGCGTGAATGTAATTCATAAAAGGATGAGATTAACATGAATGTATAATCGCTTGATAGCGGTTAAGTAAGAGAGAATATTTAAAAGTATTCCACTGATAAAGTTCATAATAACATGATCGTTCAATGTAATGAATCAGATTGCTAATAATGTAAATGTGCTCAGGTGATAATCTATTTACATCCCACCCCCAACTGAAAATCGCGATGACCTCAGAAGTTGATTTTCAACAATAAATAAAAAGATATCACCTGCTAAAGCAACGCAATGACTGCAAGCGTAACAATCTGTAAATACCTATTCAATCTCCAAGCAACCAAGATCAAACGAAAGATATACAAAGGTACAATAAGCGTATGATCTATAAATGAAAACAAAACAATCACTGTAAAAGTAAAGTAATGGAAATGACATAGTAGTGATAATAGAGGTCGTACAAATTCAAAAACATCCAACAATCGAAACATAACCACCGTCAGTCCCACATAATCCCAAAAAAAACATGTACAAAATGAGAGCAGAGAGATAAAAAAAAAATAGAAAGAAAATACATCAAAACTCTCCAAACACTCGCACAGTCACCACCTACGCATCCTCCGCAACATCGGATAATATCTCGATCGGCGCATCGGAGGTATCCGCAACTCCACCCTCAACAACAATACTAGCCGTCGTCGAGTCACTCTCAGTGATGACTGGAGGTGGTGGAAGTGGGGGCTCCGCAGAAGGTGGTGCTGTCGAGGACGATGGTGGAACAGGATCAGGATGTGGTGATAGGGTCTCAAAAGTGGATGGATCAGCCGTAGGATGTGCAGGAGGAGAAGTAATGGTAGGTGGGTCAGTGGTAACCCGTGCGGTAGCAGGAGCAGTAGGTGGGGGTGTATGTAAGGACTGATCAACCCCCAACTGAATCAGAATAGCCTCTAACAATGTCATCATGTAGGCCACCCGGCCCTCGAGTCTGATTCGAGCCTCCCTCTCCTCCAATAATAGCTCATGAACCGTCGAGAGAGGCACGGATGACGAAGACTCTCCCTGGGCCTGAGTTTGAGCCTGAGATCGCTGTCTCAGCTCAAACTGTGCAATCTCCACTAGAGGATCAACCTCATCGTCAGAATCAAGCTCCTCAGCCTCTGTCGGCGTCCCTGAAGCTGCACCCTCTGTATCGGTGCCATCGACTCTCTTCCTCTTCTCTCAAACTTTCGCTTTCCCCTTTCCCTTTCTTTTCCTCCTCTGAGCATCTGAACGGCAAGAAGCTGTCTCGCCAAATCTACTGCGAGCCTGAGAAGTCGCATCATCAGGTAAGGGAAGGAGGCCAACCTGCTCGATCACCCTATGAATGGCCCAAGCACCTTTCAGGTGCTTCTTGGCAGCAATGTAGCGAGTGGGGTGCCTCATGAAGTCAATATATAGGCGAGGCAAACAGACTGGTAACCCCGTCCCGATGGCAAATAAAACATGAGCATACCAGGCAGCAATCTTCTCTCGGTAGGAGGTGACCAATAGACAATTGCTCAACGCAAGGTGGAGCATATGATAATTATCTGTCAAATAAACATCAGCAATAAGGGCCGTACCATCCCAGCTTGGTAATGCACCCCCGGTAAGCTCTCGGATAACAGCAGTGGGTGAGAGCACTGGTGTGCCAGCACGGTGCGGGCATACACAGTCGGGTACCTCCGGGACGCCTAGAGCAGCTGAGACGGTAGCCGGACTGAACACGATCTCCCGGCCGCGGAAGAATGATCGCAGTGTGAATGCGGCATCAGGATCTCTAATCATCGTCGCACAAGCTGCGCGAATCCATAAGAGATTCACTCTCTTCGCCTGAGAGAGCAAAGCGTACCAGTGTGGCATAGCCCGGAGGCGGGCGAGATACCAGGGAGTAGCGAGCCATGCCGTCTCAAGTGGTCGCTCTATCATGACCTTCCTAGACTGGAAGTAGCGTGTGAACCACTGGCGGTCAGGGGTGCCCCGAAAGCCATGGTGCGGAACCGGGTCAGGAATGGCAAGGTCGAAGGGCTTCTCCCTGTGATACCCTGTAACGGGGTTCATTGTGAGGATCCTGAAATGGAAAAGGACAAGAACGACAATTAAAATAGGAATTTGAAAAGAAAATAGGAAACTGCCACTGCTCTTGTTCGAGCGATCGAACTTTGATCGATCGATCGAATTATACCGGACGTCGATCGCTCGAATCCGTTCGATCGATCGAAAAATACAAGAATGTTCGATCGCTCGACGTTTCTCGATCGATCGAGAACAGAGATGCGCAACAACGAGGAGATGAACAGAAAAAATAAAACAAAACAAAGAAAACAAGATCAAGACTACAAGAGAATGGTCAAACGACCAATGGGGGGCACCCCTATTAAGATTTGAATGGACATGGAAGGAGGGGGAGCTCGTGGCCTTACCTCGGGATGTGTGCAGAGGAGGTGTGGGTGATGAAGAGGATGATGCAGGGGGCGATGCAGGGTGTACAGGGTGGGACCAGAAACCTTCAAAAATGGGACCTGAAGCTCGAGAATCGCCCAATCCCGCTGTCGCCGATCGCTCGAGAGAGTGAGGAAGATGAAGAGACTGATGAAGTGTACGCTGGAAGCCTCATTTAAATACAACTCTCGATCGATCGAGATGTGTTAGAGCGATCGAACGTTCGATCGATTGAGATATTTCAAGCGCTCGAGAATGTGATACGTTCGATCGATTGAGAAGCTTTCGATCGATCGAACCTAGATTTTCTAACTACTTCACAGAATTTAGACACAATGTACCCCCAACTAGCCAACATTATGCTAGACATACAGTAGAATGATAAAACAGTGCAGTACAGGACATGTAAGCCCAAAAACTCATCCTCATATTAGAAAATTGCAATTTAAATAGAAATAAAACTTTAGAATAACATCCATATTGCAACATTATTACCCCCAATGGTGTTCAATACCTTATTGAACTAAAGAAAACGAAAATAAAACTAGAACTGAAAATATTATTGTCTAGGATTACACTTCAATTGCTAAAATACTAATGAAAAGACAAAGCACAATTGAAGTGGGACACTAATCATCTAACAAGAAGATTCCTTCTTCCACCATTGCGTCATTCCCCGTTAGATCTTCGCATGTGGAGTCCAAATAGGATGATTCCCTTTCCCAGAACAATCGAAAAGCAGCAAGGACATCATCGAGCAAGTCTGGTGTCTCTAAGGAATTGAAAGCCCATGCAAGAGGTGATCCGGATGGAGACACAGATAAAGGAGTGTAATTGCGCAACGAACTGTCCTCTTGCGGTGGAGTGTGTGGGGGCCTTATGTAGGGCCCAAAACCATGAATCAGTTGATGTGGAAGGAATACCGGAATACCATTGAAAAGCATAGTGACAATCCTGGACAAAGAAAGAAAAACAAAAGACAAACAAAACAAATTAGGATAATCGAACACAAGAAACACGGATTAAACACGAAAATAACAAAAAAACAAGGAATAGAAACAAAGAGATGTGACTCAGTTCCAACCTCACTATTGGCATGGAGTCCCAAAATGCACTAGCTGGTAAGGGGCATTGGAGCCTGAATAGCAGAAAGCTCAAGTGCACATAGCGGTATGGGACCAACTCAGGAACAAGGAAGTCATCAACAAAAACAAAAACGGCATTGTGGCGTTCTGGGACGACATCCTAAAGGTCATGATCTTCCCATGGCTCCCACATATCATCATTTTCCCATTGTGCCATGAGTGCATCATCCACCATTCTCCCTATGTACAGATCTTCTTCCTCATCCACATCATCGTCATCCTGAAATCCCATATTTTCATATGGATTGATGTCAAGGAGGTCCGGTGGGTATGGAATGTACCCTTGAGTAGCATCAATGAGAGAATGAGCTTTAGGATCTTGATGAAGCAAAGGGAAGGGTGTGAGTTCACCCTCAGTCCAGGTGCCACAACGACATTCTGAATCAGCCCATGAACCGATATAATGAGCATCATCACCTCGCATCTCTGCACCTGCAACAAAGTGGTTTAAGGTATAACGGATTAGAACTAGATCACAAATGCAAAAAGAATGAACAAAGACTTAAAAGAACGAAAGAGAGGAAACTAACATGCAGGGAAAGAAAAGAAATACAACAACAAAATGGAACTCCACTTTAGAATTTAAGTGGGAGAATAGTTGGGCTCATCCAGCTGGATGTGCTCAACTTCAGGTTGGAAGTCCTCCAAGAACGGTTTCAATCTTTGGCCATTGACCTTGAAACAATCATCGTTCGTAGGATTGACAAGCTCAACTGCCCCGTGTGGAAAAATAGTTTTTACAATGAACGGGCCTGTCAAACGGGAGCGGAGCTTTCCTGGGAAAAGGTGGAGGCGAGAGTCATACAGCAAAACTTTCTGCCCCGGCTCAAATGATTTACGAAAAATCGTACGATCGTGGAGAGCCTTCAACCTTTCCTTATGCAACCTTGCAGAGTCATACGCATCTCGTCGTATTTCCTCTAGTTCTACAAGTTGGAGCTTACGTAACTGACCTCCCTCTTGAATATCAAAGTTCAATGAGCGTGTCGCCCAGTAAGCTTTATGTTCAATTTCAACAGGAAGGTGGCAAGCTTTCCCGTAAACCAATCTATACGGTGACATACCAAGATTCGTCTTGTAGGCAGTACGATATGCCCACAAAGCGTCGGTCAGCTTGTATGCCCAGTCTTTTTGGTTGGAGCTAACCGTCTTTTCGAGAATATGCTTGATTTCTCGGTTAGCCAATTCCGCTTGCCCATTTGACTGTGGATGATAAGCAAGAGAGATTTTATGGTGGACTCCGTATTTCTTGAGAAGTGACTCCAAGGGTCTATTGCAGAAATGTTTGCCTTGGTCACTCAGTAAAGCTTTCGGAGTTCCAAAACGAGACAAGATATGCTCTCTGAGAAAGGACATGACCGTTCTGTGGTCATTTCGTCTCGTTGGTATCGCTTCTACCCATTTTGACACATACTCTACAGCAAGGAGTATGTATTCACAGTTATTAGACTTGGGAAATGGGCCCATAAAATCTATGCCCCAATAATCAAATATCTCAATTGTGATGATAGGGGTTAAAGGCATAGAATTCCTTTTAGAAATAGTTCCAAGCTTTTGACAGTGTTGGCATGTCTTGCAAAAGGAATATGCATCTTTGAAAACTGTGGGCCAGTAAAAACCGCTTTGTAGAACTTTTTGTGCGGTCTTCTGTGACGCGAAGTGGCCACCGCATGCCTCAGAATGGCATGATGCTAAAATTACGGTTATATCCTCATTGGGAACGCAACGCCTGATAACCTAATCAGCACAGTACTTGAAAAGATATGGGTCATCAAAGAAGAAATGGCGCGCGAATGAGAGGAACCGTTTTCTGTCTTGGTTCGACCAATGATTCGGTGTCTCTCCTGTGACAAGGTAGTTTACAATATCAGCATACCAAGGCAGACTACTTACTGCCAGTAGCTGTTCATCCGGGAACTCATCCCTAATGGATTGGGAGTCGGTATTGTCGACAAAAGTCAACCGTGACAAATGGTCCGCAACCACATTCTCTACTCCTTTCTTATCTTTGATTGTTAGATCAAACTCTTGGAGTAAGAGTATCCAGCGAATGAGCCGTTGTTTAGCGTCTTTCTTAGACAGCAGATACTTGAGGGCCGAATGATCTGTAAAATAGACGATTGGTGACCCTATCAAATAAGACCTAAACTTATCCAAGGTAAATACTACAGCCAGCAGCTCCTTTTCAGTAGTTGTATAGTTCATTTGAGCTTCATTTAGAGTTCGGCTGGCATAGTATATCACATATGGCTTATTGTCCTTTCTCTGGCCTAGGACCGCACCAATGGCGTAATCACTAGCATCGCACATTAATTCGAAAGGCAAACTCCAGTCGGGTGCCTGTATTATAGGTGCAGAGGTGAGGAGCTCTTTTAGATCCTCGAAGGACTTTTGGCAACTCTCTGACCACTCGAATGGTGCATCTTTGACAAGAAGTTGACAAAGAGGTCGAGAGATTGCACTGAAGTTCTGGATAAATCGACGATAAAATCCCGCATGCCCCAAGAATGAACGGATATCTCTCACTGTACGGGGGACAGGTAGATTTGAGATTATGTCGATTTTGGCCTTATCCACTTGGATTCCTTCATCGGAGATTATATGGCCGAGAACTATTCCCTTGGTCACCATAAAGTGACACTTTTCCCAATTCAAAACTAAGTGTTTGTCCTCACATCGCGTTAATACCTGCTCAAGATTGCTGAGGCAATCTTCAAAGCTATGGCCAAACACTGAAAAATCATCCATGAAGACTTCAAGGATGTTTTCGACCATGTCACTAAATATGCTTAGCATGCACCGCTGAAAGGTAGCCGGTGCATTACATAAGCCAAATGGCATTCGACTGTAGGCAAATGTACCAAATGGACAAGTGAATGTGGTTTTCTCCTGATCTTCAGGAGCAATTTCAATTTGGTTGTATCCACTATATCCATCTAAAAAGCAGTAATACTTGTGACCTACCACACGTTCTAGCATTTGATCCATGAATGGCAAAGGAAAATGGTCCTTTCGGGTCACAGTATTCAACTTCCTGTAGTCAATACACATCCTCCATCCAGTGGGGACACGTGTTGGTACTAATTCACCATCTTTGTTCGGGATGACCGTTATGCCTGCTTTCTTTGGAACCACTTGGGTTGGACTGACCCAAGGACTATCAGATATCGGATAAATCATCCCAACATCAAGTAGTTTGAGCACTTCCTTTTTAACCACTTCTTGCATGTTGGGATTCAGACGCCTTTGCATTTGCCTTGAGGGTTTAGCGTCTTCCTCCAGATATATCTTATGCGTGCATATGGATGGGCTTATGCCTTTGAGGTCAGCAATTGTCCATCCCATAGCATCCTTATGCTTGGTCAGCATTTGCACTAGCTTACCTTCCTGTTCATGAGTTAAAGCAGATGAAATGATCACAGGGTAGGTTTTTCCAGTCCCTAGGAATGCGTATTTTAGCTCTTTGGGTAGCTCCTTTAACTCTAACTCCGGAAATTGAAAACTAGGGGGCATTGCCAACTTAGTTTTAGGGGGCAATTGTTCATATGGCATTACCCATATGCATTCTGCTTTATCCTCCTCTATTGTATTAATCATAAGACACGTCTGGTTCAGATCAGCATCCAATGGAGTTGACTCCGCAGGCTGATAGATATCGCCAAATTGAGTCATCACAACTTCCAAAGGATCCTTGTAGTCGACCAAATCAACTTCATCTTCAATGACCGTGTCTATATAATGAATTTCTTCCTCATCATCGTATTCTTCAGGTCGGGGATTAGAAAAAATCTTGACATTCAATGTCATGTTCCCGAATACGATAGTCATGATACCACTTCTAATCTTGATCGTGGCATCAATAGTGTTGAGGAATGGACATCCAAAGATAACCGGGATATGTGCACCAGGATTAGACACAGGTTCGGTGTCCAATATCACGAAATCAACCGGAAAGACAAAAGAGTCTATTTGGACAAGGACGTCCTCTAACACCCCTCTAGGGTACTTCACAGATCTGTCTGCCAATTGCAAAGTGACTCGGGTGGGTTTGAGTTCACCCAACCCTAGCTGTTTATAGACTGAATATGGCAGCAGGTTCACGCTTGCTCCTAAATCGAGGAGTGCGTTATCTATCCTTTGATTCCCAATTCTACATGAGACAGTAGGTGTACCGGGATCTTTGAGTTTTGGAGGCAACTCATTTTGAATAATCGCACTTGCTTGGCATGCGACATAAGCATGTTTCTTCACGCTTTGCCTCCTCTTGATCGTGCATAGATCTTTGAGATACTTCGCATAGGACGGCACTTGCTTGATAGCATCTAGGAGTGGAAGATTAATTTTGACTTGTTTAAACAATTCCAGAAACTCCTGATTCTTTGTCTCATTCTTAGGTTTCTTCAACCGTTGAGGGTAAGGTGCAGGAAAAGGGCATTTTGGTGGTTCATCCTTCACAGACTCCTTTCCAGGCCTTCGCTCAACTTCTTCCTCCACTCTAGGAGCTTCAATGTTTGCCTTTATTGCCTCGTCATTAGTAGATGGCTCCTCCTCTCGAGTAGATGGTTGCTCAAGCTCATTATCCACCACTTCCTCCTCTTTGTACACTTCGGGTGTAGACAGAGGCATGCTTTTATCTATGATTCTTCCACTTCTCAATGTAGTCACGGCTTTAGCATGTTCTTGATTGTTAGGACCATTGTTATGTCCTTTGGTGTTGGGCAGGGAATGTTCCTCCTGAACCCTCTTGCCGTGCATCTATCCTTTCGAACGTGGCAGACATTCTACTCATCATCTGTATGAGTTGCTGCGTTAGATTGGCATTAGCAAGTGGCTCTTCTTCTTGTACCTTCTTTTGCGGTGGCACATAGGTATTGGTTTGTGGTGCATTGGAGGGTTGAGCTTGGTTGTATGTATTGCTTCTGTTTTGATTGTATTGATGGGACGGCCTATTGTTTTGCCCTTGATATTGATTGTTGTTATAGGGCTGCTGTTGATATTGATTTTAGGTCCCAGCATTATTTCTCCAATCAAAACCGGGGTGATTCCATCTATTGTTACCTTGAAAGTTATTGTTGGAAGTCCCCGCCCCTCGAAAACCTTGCATAGCATTCATCTCCATAGGGGCCTGCTCTTGAAAATACGACACATTGGGACAATATTGAGTTGTATGTCCCAACATGTTGCATGTGCCGCATGGTTCTTCAGGCATAACTTGCCTAGAGCTCTCTCCTTTCATGCTTAACTCCTCTACCTTCTTTGCCAGTTCTGCATATTTAGTCATGAGGTGATCTTCACTGGTTAGTTGGTATAGACTTTTCTCCTCTACACAAGATATCTATGAGCGTGAGACATTGTCAGAATTTGACCATTCATGAGCGTATTCGGCTAACCATTCGAAATGGGCTTCAGCCTCCTCGGTGTTTTTACGCAGACATGGTCCAGAACTCATAGTTTCTACCAACTTCTTCGTTTCACCATTCAATCCTTGATAAAAGAAGCTGATAGTTCGCCATTTCTCAAACCCATGGTGTGGGCATGAGAGAAGCAAATCTTTGAAACGCTCCCACGCTTGTGTGAATGTTTCATTGCTCTTTTGTTTATAGGAATTGATTTGACGTTGAAGATCTGTGGTCATGCGAGTAGGATAGAATTTCTTCAGAAACGCGGTGCTCATCGCATGCCAGGTGAAAATTGAATTAGGTTTGAGGGAGTGGAGCCACGCCTTCGCTTTATCTTTCAAAGTGAAGGGGAATAACATTAGATGCGTCACCTCCCTAGGACAATTCTGCGAGAATGTTTTGCAAACATCCTCGAAATCAGTGACATGTAAGTACGCCTTCTCACTTTCCATCCCATGAAAAGTGTGAAGCAGTTGGATTATCCCATTGCGAAACTGAAATTCGCCATTATGTGGTGGGATTTGAATGCAAGAGGGCGTAGGTGCGTGTTCTGGTTGCATGAGATCGCAAAGAGGACGTAGTGCCTCATCAATTGGTACCACAACATTGTCACCATTTTTACTCTGATGATCATCCATTGATTCAGTTGGAGTGGCTATCGGATTAACAGAACTATCAGAGTCAGAGCGGTAGAAAGGATTTCCAAAAATTCCTTCAATAGAATTATTGGACATGAACTAGGAGAGTCCCTAAGGTGAGTGTTTACCAAAAGAACTGAAAAGAAGAGAAAATAAAAACAGAAAGAGATGAAGAGAGACTGAGGTAATCTAAGGAATTGATCGTCGCCTTCCCCGGCAACGGCGCCAAAAACTTGACACGGCGAAAATCTTGTGCGCTCTTGTGCAACACCCAAGTGTAGGTGGACATGCAAGTAGTAACTGGTAAGACCAGGTCGATCCCACAGGGAAGGATAGAAATCAACTGACTTAGATTAAACTGTAAAAGAAAAGAAAATTCAATATTTTAAGAGAAGTGTAGAACACGAAGTTCTACAAGTAATAACTACTAAACTTAAAAACAACTAAATTAAATTAACTAATGATTAACTATTTAACTAAAGCAAGATCTAAAAATGGTTTTACTTAATAAAAGAAAGTGTTGGGATTACGCGAATCCACTATGACTCAACCATCTACCATGCAAATGCAATTAAGCTCAATGGAGGGCAACTTCTACAATATCCCGTACTTCTCTAAGGATGTAGAATCAATAGTCCTTTCATGACCGGGACTATATCATCACAATTAAGTTTGAAATACACAAAGGTGGTTTAATCCAATAGTTAAGACTCTCACCTACAATGGTATTAGCATTGAGGGTGGTTTGCAAAATATATTGAAAGAAAATGCCTTAAGGCTTAAAGTTTAAAGACTGTTTTGACAAACTGAGCATTTGGGGACAGTTTGATAACGAATCAGTAAAACAGAAAGTCTTGGAATACTGTATTAGATGTCCTCAAGAATCAGAGTCCTCGATCGATCGAACTTCTTCATCTCTCGATCGATCGAAATAACTTCGATCGCTCGACTATGTCACTGGTCCGATCGATCGAGCTACATTCGATCGATCGAACACATGAATAAAAATAGTGCATGGCAGAGGTCTGAAATCACGGTTTCATCGCGATTTCCCAACCCCGGACTACTCAGACATGATCTGAGGAGTCTCAGATTTATTTTTAACGTAAAAAGTCATTAAGGTAACGTTTAGTTTTGAGATTTTCATTAAAACGATAAAAAACTTAAGATTTAAACGTATATAGCATAAAAAAACAGTAAGATTAAACGCTAACTACCATTAACTGAGTGCAATATGTAAGTAAAATGATAACCACTTAACCTGAATTGAAGAACTTGTATTAAATCACAAGAAAAATCCCAACTAGTAATGTCAAAGCTTGGTTAATTACCTACAAAACAAGAACAACCCTCCTCTCTCTATGAAAACTGAAGAAAAACAAGTGGGGCGTCCTTTGGGACGTAAACAAAATGAATATATATAGCTTCGACCTAATGCTAGGGTTAAAACCCGTTTCTACTGCGTGCGCGTATATTCTGATAAAAGGCATGTTTGATCGATCGAAAACTCTCGATCGATTGAACTTCCAGAAACTTAGATCGCTTGAACTCTATTCGATCGATCGAAATGTCGATCGCTCGAATCCTTATCGATCGCTCGAACCTTGTATTTCAGCATTGAGTTATCTTCATCAGGGCCAAACACTTCCTTTTATCAACATTCTTCAATCTTATATACAGCAGCAATAATCTGCACAAATAATCACTAAAACAATACCACTTATCATAGTTTAATCAATTTGTGCAAAAACTGGTATTGTAATTCAAACTGCAGATAAACAGGGGAATTGTAGACTTTCCTAGTGTATTTTTCTCTTTTAGCGCGGTTATATTCTACAAATACACCCGCTTGTCAGCAGCTCCTAATGGTGAAGTAGCCTTCAAAACTTTCTCTAACCGATGAGGTAAGATACCCAATCTCCAAATAGTATTAATAGATATGAATGATAGTGCAGCACCTGTATCAAATAAAACTTTAACTTGGGAGTTAAACAAAGTCAATGTACCTTCCACTGCTTGCTGATCAGTTTGAGCTTCTCCATAATCTCCTTCTTCATAAACAGTTCCGTCATATCCAACAACATCAGGAATAACAGCATTCACGCGAGTCTGATTCTATTGACCATACATCACTTGCTTAGGAGCAGTACAGAACTTGCTGATGTGACCTAGTTCACCACAGTTGTAGCAGACTATCCCATGCTGAGCAGCACGCCTTGGTGCCTTGCAATCTCGAGCCAGATGACCGAGGTTGCCACAGTTGAAACATTTTCCAGCATTACTACCTTCTCCAACTCGGGGTTGAGTCGGTTAGGTGATAGCTTGGGTCCTTTTGCTCCCATCAAAATTCCTCTTTTGCCCTTGGGTACGGTTCATTGGTGGTCTATTTCAAAAATTACCCCTTTGAGGCGGCCAAAATTCGAATTGCTTACGGTTCACTCGAGCGTCTTCTTCTAGATTAGTAGCCAAAACAACCAATCCCTCAAACAACTTATCTAGGTGACCGAGAGTCAGGCGGCGAATTTGCTGTGTCAACCCTTGATTGTACTTACGAATCCTCTTTTCCTCAGTATCAACCATGTGAGGGGCGAACCGAGACAATCTCTCGAACTGTGTGGTGTACTCTTGCACCGACTTAGTCCCCTGAGTCAAATCCATGAATTCTTTCTCTCTTCTGTGCCTTTCTGTATCCGGGAAATACTTTTCTAGGAATCTTCCTTTGAATACAGTCCAAGTCATTCTGGTGGCAGCTGTGTTCCCAATAGTGGCTATCACCGAGTCCCACCAATCTGCGGCGGCGTCGGTCAATTGAAATGTAGCCAATCTCCTCTTATCCATCTCGTTGCACTGGACAGCCTCGAACATATGGTCCATTTATCTTAGCCACTGTTCTGCTTTCCAGGGTTCTGCTGTACCCGCAAACTGCTCGGGCCTTAGAGCACGGAATCTCTCCAACAGTTTATCTACAGTCTGGCGGTCTCGTTGGTTGTCATTCGTATTACTAATTCTTTCCAAACGTCTGACAAATGCTTCGAACATCCTTGTAGACTCGGCAGCCTCAGGTGCTCCCTCGATCAAATTCCTGTTCCTCCTTAGTCCTCCAGCCATTCTATGCATGATAGTGATAGCAGAATGAGAAACATGCATGAAGCAGTACTATGAAGCAATTTAAATAACGACAACATTCAAAAGAGTATATCTTATATATAACTTCTTGTCAAGTTGATACAAAAAGCGTGTATGATCAGGTTAATGCCTACCCTATCTATATGGGTTAGGATACATGTAAGAGTTAATGTTACAAAAATGGGGTCATTGCCCTACACTCTAATGCGTGTAATTACAGTTTGCAAAAAGAGATAGAGATAATAGTCAAAAGTAGTTAATATGTACAAAGTCACATCTAGAACGTCAATCGTCTCCATAAGCAGCTATCAGAAGATTTAGCGAATCGACGGGGCAAAATCGCTGCACAAAGAATGGACCAACCCCGTCATATCCATGAGAGGTCGAAGATGAAGCCGACGCAGGGGCATCTGCCTCAACTACCATCTCCTCAGGTAAGGCTAGCTCAAGTGCTAGCTCAGCCTCTAGGTCAGCGGCTAAGTCGCCTAGACTTATGCCATCCTCTACATCCTCCCCACCTAGTGGGACCAAATGAGCAGCCTCAGCATCGTCCTAGGCAAAGGGAACCACTGGCGGAGGCATCTCTAGCTGTGCCAGATGGGCGTACACAATCTGGATCTCGAGGGGAAGATAGAAAGCATCGCTATCGACCAACCTCAAAACTTCAACCAAAACCAAGCACTGAGTCTCTGCAAAGTAACGAAGCTCTAGGCGGATACGAGTCAAGTCAACTAAGCCTACCACGTGAACCTGGTGCCATAAATCAGATACTACGGTCGCTGTGGCCAACTGCTCAACGGCCGCATGATACAAGTCAAGGAAGGCCGGGACCACTGTCCCAGGTGTCACAAAGTGTCCCCCAAATCTATCTGGTACATATAGTGGATGAGCTGGATCCATACCTGAAAAAGGTACTAACTTAAATCAGGAAAGAGATAATCTTAGGCGTCTGGGTCCTGAGTCTATCCTTCCTGTCATATCATCGGGTGTGTAATACTTAATGGAATGTGGAATTGGGTCTATACTGGTAAACCCTAACCTGGCTAAACTATCTTGAGATAAATAATAACCTGGCTCTGATACCACTAAATCCTGTCATGCCCCGACGTATCATAAATATGGAAAGCATTTAATTTCCTTTATGGACCCGTAGGTCGCGACAGTTTGAAGGATCGATTCCGTCCCAAACGTCAAACAACAATAACATAATAATCAGAGCAGAGCAATCAAGGCTTATAAAAATTTTCTAACTTAATAAATATTACAGCACGGGTCATCTAAAGGCACAGACCGCCTTGAAACAAAATAATAACTTAACGTCTATTACAGTCATCCTTATTACAAAACAGTTTATAACATATAACCTTAAAGCATATAATCTTAAAATTTACAATGACGATAACAGTTTTTCTTCAAAGCCGCCAATCTCAATTAGCACAATCATAATGTTCAGCCTGATCATAACCTGAAAAACCTGAACACGAATGTCCAGGATGCATCAACGTCGTCAGCTTCAAGAAGCTGGTGAGTATTAAAAACATAACTTTGGATGTAAAACATACTCATTTACCATTTTCCAATTCTCATTTAAATCCATAGGTTTATATTTAAGATAAAGATTTCGTTTTAGAAAACAACCACAACATAATCTAAAGGATAAATTCACACATATGTGACAGTGTATGAGAACAATGCACTATCTCATCTTACCGACTCTTTTCTCTCGACAAAACCCAACAACCCAACATCACACACCGGTATCTTTGAAACGCTAAGATAGCCATACTTTAGCACAGGGGTGCCAGGGAATGTCCAGTTTGCCTCACACTTTGGTCCGGTGTACCAGGGAGTGTCCATTGCCTCACACTTTGACTACCTAATTCGCCATGCAAATACCGGAGGAACCCTCACGCAGTATCCAGACTCGGGTATCAGGGAGTGTCCGTAGGCCACACTTTAGCATTTCCATGGGTGCCAGGGAATGTCCAAGTTCGGCTTCACACACTTTGACGCTACCATGGTCGTTAGGGAGTGTCCAGTTTTGCCACCATCGCATTTCAAAGACACCCTAGCCGCAATCTCAATCACAACACACTTTGGTACTCACTTACCAGGGAGTGTCCACATCACAATCTTAACCGCACTCACTATACCACATTAACCATTACTCTTTTCCATACTGACCAACATTCACACTCACCATGCATGTACAATCTGACTCCACATGTATGTCATGAAACTTTAAAACATGAGGCAAATCACTGAATTATAAAAAACAACAACATGCGTACGGGGATTGAGAAGTCACAATTCAACGTTTTAATCGCTCAAACATAACCAAATAAGATTCTGATTTAATAATTTTCCCAAACAGAGTTTTAACAGTTCATAAAATACCACTCAAACAGTTCCTTAACACAAAACAAGCAAGAACTAAAAACTGCCAGAAGTCGCGCACGCGGGCCGCTCGTGCGAGGGGTCGCTCGCGAGGGCCACTCGCGCGACATGCCCAATTTTTCTTTTTCTTTAATAAAACTTTCCTTTCTGCCAGAGTACAAGAAGATCGCGCGAATCGCTCGCGCGATCCGCTCGCGCGATCTGCCTAACTTTTATGTTTCTTATATAAAACTTTCTGTCTGCCTGGAACCACAAACCTCGCGCGCGCAGGTCGCTCGCGCGATCGCGCGCGCGAGATGAAGCAGAGGCTCCGTCTTCCTCGCTGGTTTTTCCCTGTTTTAGAAATTCAGGGTCTTTTGACCCATTTTCAAATCCGGAAGCAAATAGGGCATGTAATATATGAAATTCTTTATTTTTCAACAAGGATTAAGAATATACAATCAATTTTACATGAATCAATCTATAACTCTAGAGTTTTATGAAAGATTAAAAGATAGGGAAACTTAATTTCTTATATACTTTTTCATATAAGCAAATTAGGCCTCAAAACTTTAAACATAGTCTAATTACACCATAATCTTTCATTATTATCTAAGAAAACAGATTTTGGTTGAGATTGAAAATCTTAATTTTCAAAGCTATGGAGTTCATACGTGAAATCAACCATGGTGTTTCATGATTTAAGCATACAAACAGTAATTGAACTATGAAATTACATTCTAGGTGAGTTTAAAATACTCACAGATGATTAGAGATAAGAATATGTTGAGAAAGAAATAAGATATAGAATTCCAAGCTTCAATTATCCAACTATGGTGGTTGAGCTTCTTCTTTCTAAAATAATTCTGTATTACCTCTCTGTGCTCCCTCTGTATTTCCCAGTTTGGTAAAACTTAAGAAGGATCCATATGGTAAAGTGAAGGAGTGTATATATAGAAAATATAATTGATGAGCTTGGAGGCCAAGCAAATTCTAGTTCACTCAACAAATGCTTGGACAAAACTAATTCTCAAAAGTTCTCTAATACACACATATGCAGCTGTTCACATATACACAGATTTGTATACTACCATCTGTGTTAAAATCCTAGGGGTCACATAGGTGTGTAGGGGCTAAGTTCACAAGTGTTTGGCAACTACAAGCTTCTAAGCACAAAATTAACACACACACAAGCAATGGCCAAACAAGGCTTTACTCAATGATTAGTAACATTAAATAGATATAAAGCAATTCTCATTTCATGATTTACGTCCAATCCAAATCTATACCAGTTTAACGCGGCACGGACAGTTTTGGAAGTAAACTGGTATTTTCGGGGTGCGGTGATCACCACAAAAATACGAAAAATTCATTTTAATGTAGGAAATGATTTTCTGATTTTATAAAAATACTGCTTTGAGTTAAAAGAAAATATTTTCACCGTTTGAAATACAGATTTTGCAAATCCAACACAGGTGTTATTAATATTTATAGAAATTGCAATTTGGCCCCAACAATAATTTCAATAGTAATTAAGTCAAGAATTAAGAATTAACATGTGAGAATTGAAATTAAAAGTAAACAATACAATTGAATTTAAATATGAAATGCAAATAAATGAAAATGCAGGTTATTACAACTTCGCTTCGTAAAAGATCACACAAAAAGTCTTACACAGTTATTTTTACTGGCCCACCATATTTAAAGATTCCTATTCCTTTTGCAAATTGTGCCAACACTGTCAAAAGCTTGGTACAATTTCAAAGAGGAATTCTATGCCCTTGACTCTTGTAATCATAATTGAAATATTCGATTGTTGGGGCATAGATTTCATGGGCCTGTTCTTGAAATCGAACAACTGTGAATACATACTCCTAGCTATGGAATATGTATCAAAATGGGTAGAAGCAATACTGACTAGACGCAACAACCATAGAACAGTAATGTCCTTTCTAAAGGAACATATTCTGTCGCATTTCGGAAACCCGAGGGCATTAATAAGTGACCAAGGCAAGCACTTTTGCAATAGGCCCTTGGAGTCACTCCTCAAGAAATACGGGGTTAATAACAAGATCGCGCTAGCCTACCACCAACAAACTAACGGGCAAGCAGAGTTGGCTAACCGAGAAATAAAACATATTCTCAAAAAAATGGTTAGTTCAAATAGGAAAGACTGGGTATACAAATTGACCAATGCTCTATGGGCATACCGTACTGCTTATAAAATAAACCTGGGAATGTCCCTATATAGGCTAGTATATGGAAAGGCATGTCACCTCCCTGTTGAGATCGAGCATAAACCATATTGGGCTACATGCTCATTAAATTTTGATATTAAAGAGCGAGGTCAACTAAAAAAACTCCAACTTCCAGAGCTAGAGGAAATCCGTAGAGATGCATATGACTCTGCGAAGTTACATAAGGAAAGGTTGAAGGCTCAGCATGATCAAACAATCTTTCATAAAACATTCAAGCCGGCGCAGAAAGTCTTGCTGTATGACTCTCGCCTTCACCTTTTTCCAAGAAAGCTCTGATCCCTGTGGACAGGTCCGTTTATCTCTAAATCTGTCTTTTCACATGGGACCGTTGAGTTCATAAATCCCAAGAACGATGAAAGCTTCAAGGTCAATGGCAAAAGGTTAAAGCCATTCTTGGAAAATTTCCAAACAGAAGCTGAGCACATCCAACTGGATGAGCCCAACTATTCTTCTCCCTAAAACACCAAAAAGAGTCACAACCTGTTGTTGTAAACCTTTCATTTCTTGCTTTTTGTTTATTTTCTTCTGTTTCTGCTTTATTTCTTCTTTCTGGGTGTGATTTTGATTCTAATCAATTATTCCTCATATTGCTCAGCTGTAGGTTCCAAAATGAGAGATGACGATGTCCATTCGATAGGCTCTTGGGTCAATTCTGAATATCAAAACCCCCCATGGATAGCTGAGGAGGTTGCATTCCGCCTTTCACCATATGAAGGGCTGGATGCGAATGTTTTCATTGACATATCTCATGGATACATCCCTTACCCACCAGCTCTCCTCGACATTAATCCTTTTGAAAATATGGATTTCCCTGAAGAAGAAGGCAAAGACGAGGGTTACTTTGTTGGTGAGGTTGATGATGAACTCCTACACCAGTGGGAGAATGACTCGATGTGGGAACCATAGGATGAGGATGATCTACAAGAGGTTGTCCCGGAATGCCATAACGTTGTTTTCACATTTGTCAATGACTTTATCATTCTAGAGCTGGTCCCATACCTCTACGTGCACCTAAGCTACTTGCTGTTCAGGCTTCAATGCCCCCTACTTGCTAGTGCACATAACTCCATCACGCCAATAGTGAGGTTGATTCCTTGTCACAACGCAGTTTATTTCTTTTGTTTTTCTTTATTTGTTCCCTTCGTTTTATTTTTTTTGTTTGTTTTATTCTAATTTAATTTGTCTTTGTTTTTCTTTCTATCCTTATCTAGGCACATCATTATGAACCATAATCTACCACGATATTCCTTCCATACCTGCTATTTCATGGGCCTCTCGTGAGGTCCCCTAGCACTCTGCCACAAGAGAGAGAACAACGCGAAGCTACACTCCAGTATCCATGTCTCCATCACAATCTTCTCTCATGCACACAATCGATTGCTTGGAGATTCTAGACATGCTCGATGATTCCCTTGCTGCTTTCAGACTATTCCGATAACGGGAATTGTTAAGTTTGGATTCCACTTTAGAAGATTCGGCGGAGTACGAAACAATTGTGGAAGAGGGAGTTTTCATGTTCGAAGAATAGTGGTTCACTTCAGTTGTATTTATTCATTTGTCCATCTTTCTGCAATTGAAGTGTAATCCTAGACAAAACTTTGTTATTTTGAGTTTTAATTTTAGTTTTTCATTGTAATAAGGTCTTAGGTACCAAGTTTGGGGGAAATAATGTTACAAATGGATGCTATTAAAAATTAATATTTAAGAAATTTGCAGTTTGATATTACTATGTTGATCAATTCTAGCTTACATGTTCTGGGTTTGCACTACTTTTAGACTATTCTTGTATGTCCAGCACAGTTTTTGTTAGTTGGGGGTATGCAAGTATTCTGTTCAAAGAGTTCTTAGAAATTTTGTGTTCGATCGATTGAACACCTCTCGATCGCTCGACATCTTGAACCCTCAAGCGCTTCACAAAGTCTCAATCGATTGAATAGTCGATCGATTAAACATTCTCGATTGATTAAGACATGTTTTTAAATGAGGCGTCCAACGTACTCTTCTTCAATCCCTTTCTCTCCCTCACTCTCAAGCGATTATACACAGAGAGAGAAACTCGAGTGATTTTGTTCTCCCCTCCTCACACACATCAATTGAAGGGTCCGGTTGCCCCCAAAATCATCATCATCATCATCATTACCTCTCCCTCCCCACTGCATTTTTATCGAGGTAAGGTCCTCATGACCCTCCCCTTTTCATTTTTCTGTTAAAACCGAGAGAGGGTGCCCCCCATTGGTCCTAAGACCAATTAATTAATGTCTTGATCTTTTATTTCATTTTTTTAATTTCTGCTTCATTTTCTGTCCCTACGTTTCTTCTGTGCTCGATCGATCAAGCTGGGCTCAAGCGATCGAACCTGACCTTTGTTCAATCGATCGAGAAAAGTTCGATCGATTGAACTGATGCAGTGACAGATTTCTTCTTTTGTCCTATTTTTCCTGTTTTAATTAGTCTTTTCTTCTCTTTCTCTATTTTAGGGACTTCATGATGAACCTTATTATGGGGTATCACAAATCTAATCCCCTTGATCTTACCATTCCCAACCCGGTACCTGCACATGGGCTTAGAAATGATGAAGAGCGTATTTGGCTTACCCGCTATTTTCAGACCAAAAAAGTGATGCTTGAGAGGCCATTGGAGTCGACATGGCTATCAAACCCATGGTTCCTCGCACGGATCTGTGACATGCTACTTCGGTATGACATGATGACTCAAACCAAAAGAATCAACATCACTTGGGTATGAGAAGCCTGTGCGACTATGATCAAGGATCTTGTTGCCTTATTTACATATCGCTCATTTTTTCCGCGGGTGTTAGATCATCTTCAGCCCCACTACCATAGCAGGTGCTCTGGGGGTACCTGAGGTGCTTGACTGCTTCTATCCTTGATTACTAGGAGCCCCAGAGACTCCTCCCACCACTATCATACTTGAGATTACGGGAGGAGCGGTTCAGATCTGGAATGACATTTCCCTTATCGAGGATCCATTTATCACTGTGGATTACCATCTCCTTCACCTGGCGCTTTGCAACTGTATTCTGATGACTTCATACCGTGAGAAATTGGCGCCATGGTACGCTCGTGTCCTTTATGCCATTGGGACGGGCCAGCGCATCTGTCTGCCTCATCTTTACATCAAATTTTTTAACCAGCCGACGCAGTATATTGCCGCCAAGCACCATCTGAAGGGCGCTTGGCCCATCCATCGAGTTATTGAGCAGGCTGGGTTGCTACCATTCGCCAGTAATGTGGTCACACAGGCTTTCAGTCGATTCGGCGAGACGGCAACACGCCGTTCTGATGCCCAAAAGAAGAGGAAATTAAAAAGAAAGGGTAAAGCGACAGTTGGAAAGAAGAGACGCATTGGAGGACTAACACAGAGGGAGCCGCTTCTGGGATGCCTTCCGAGGCTGAGGAGCATGATTTGGATGATGAGGTTGATCCTCGCATTGAGGTAGAGTAGTTCGAGCTGAGACAACGATTTCAGGCTCCAGCCTAGGGAGAGTCGTCTTCCGTGTCTCTCCAGACCATTCACACACTATTTTTGGAGGAGTGAGAGGCTCGGATGCGACTCAAGGGCAAAGTCGATCATTTGGTTACACAGCTTGACACACTATTGGTACAGTTGGGGGTTGCTCAGTCCATACATACACCTTCACATCCCTTAGCTGCACCACCCACTTCTGACCCTGCATCATCTGCTCCACCACCTTCACCACCTCTGGTTGCCACTGTCCATTCATCGTCTACACCAGCTGCCTCGACCGCGAGTGACCCAGGGACGGCTCCTGCTGTTGCTGAGGGTGGACGTGCCGATGCTCCCTCTGAGCAGATCGAGATTTTATCTGATGTAGCTGATGATTAGTAGTGTATGCTAGTTGCGAGAGTAGGAATTTTTGTTGTATTTATTTATTTTTGTTTTCTCTCTCCGCTCTCTTAGTACTCTTTTGGACATTATGATTACTGCTCTCTCTCTATTATTGCTTTATATTTCCAGTGATTGGTGATGTTGCTTTACATGGATCATATTTTATATTGATATATCTTTGATCTTAGTTGTTTGGAGATTGTATGGTTCATTTACAGGTTGCTATGCTTGCTGTCATTGGTTTGCTTTGATCAGGTGATACCCATCTATTTTTTTTTATTGAAAATTAACTTCTGAGGACATCATTGTTTTCAGTTGGGGGTCGGGGATAGATAAGTATTCACCTGCAGTTTCCATACTTAGCACCTCGAAACTGTGAGAAACTTCATTAACATACAATCTAAATTAAATTAAATTAAATTTTTGATAAATTTTTAAAATTTAGAACGTAATTGATAGAATAACTATGAACTTTCACTCCTGATTAGTTGTTATTAAGCAATGAAACATTCATATTTGTCTCATCCTTTTATGAATTTAGTTCTCTCGTTTTTCTATTATCACTAGGATGATTGCATGTGTAGACCTTTCATGTATCCAACATCCATATACACTATTTGATAGCTATGCAGAAAATCTAAAAATGAGTAATATGACTTTTGTGCTAAAAGAATGAGTAGTGGAAACTAATTACCCTTAGTGAGCTTTTGATCCAATCTTTAGTTCTGGGGGAATTGTCACATAAACTCGGATTGTTTTTCTTGATTTTGCTTATAAAATTCGTTGGAATAGTCTCAATTAATTCTTCATTTTGGCTTCTTATTAGAGGAGAACGTTCAGGATCTACCAACTAAACTCAATGAACATTGAAATGCTAAAACTAAGAAATTAAGAAAATGATTTAAGCCATCGCTACCATTCTCTAATCTATACATATCCCTTTCCCTACATTCAAAGAAGCTGTTTTGTTTCTAACCCCACACTGATTCAATAGTTCCAATTCTATTAATAGAATACAAACTCCTAACCTTATACCTTGACTCTAATGGACCCCTAATATGATAAATTGTCAAAGTATGTGATTGGAGAGGAGTAGTTGTGGGAGTTATTAAAAAAAAGAGAGAAAAGACATACTTGAATGTGAAAAGGGAGTTAATTAGAGAGAGAGAGAGAGAAAAGAAATACTTGAATGTAAAAAGGGAGTTAATTAAAAAAAACATATGCAAAGAATGGAAGGGTGGTTGGAGATGTGAAAAGAATAAAATGAGGAGATAGACTTCATCACATACTAAGATGCACATTCTCTCTCTCTCTCTCTCTCTCTCTCTCTCTCTCTCTCTCATCATCTTCAGCTATCATAAAAAAATCAAAAATTCAAAGTCTGAATGATTCTTAACAAATTAGTTTGAACATGAATGTGTAAATTGAGTTATCCACAGTATTTCGCTCCTCTAGTAAGTAGCATTCTATTCGTGAGACTATACACTCTAAATGTTCATTTTTCATAGTGTCAAGTATGAAAGCATTAGTAACCAGAATATCACTCTTATCAAAGCTTTCATACATGTGCGATCATTATTAAGCAAGTTTCTAAGAGACGTTCTTTTATGAGTGTGAACCAATGTGAGATTTGAGTTGAAACTACAAGTTCTAGAGGTACAAGAGTCTAAATAACTCTAAATAAGTTTTGATACATAGCTATTAACTTTGAACACACACGAATGCATGAATGTGATACATATGTTATATCTATCCTGGTGGCATGAGGAGCATGTGAATTTCTTTCATGGTTTGATTGAGATTAATGTCTTTGTAGAGCTGAGTTAGCAATTGAATATGAGGAGATGTTAAAAGTTGTTCTTTATCTTTTTTTAACTCAAATTTAAAGAATTTTGTGGTTATATTCACTGTAACCTCACGAGACAATACTCGCCCATTAGGGGGAACCTAGGGGTTTGACGGCTTATTTAGCATTTGTAGCATTTGCTAAATGCAACCGCGATTCCTGCGAAAGTGAGTTAGGAATTATCTCTTTCTACTTAGATTAGTTTGTTTTAGTTTATTTTATTTTTCTTTTAGTCGTTGTAGTATTCGTTATGCTTGTTTGATTATCGCTTTATCGCTAGGGACTAGCAATATGCTAGTTGGGGGTTGTGACAAGCAGGGGTATTTGTAAAATACAACCGCGCTAAAAGAAGGAAATATACTGATTTTGTTTACAACTCCCTAACATATCTGCGGGTTGTGTTGCAATGCCAGCTTTTATACAATATGATAAATCTATGATAAGTTTGTGTATTAGTTGTTGTTTTGTGCAGTTATACTGCTGTGCTGTGTGTAAAAATGAATAACAGGATAAAGGGAAATCTTGATTATAAGCAAGACAATTCAAAGATGGAAAGTGGAGTTCGAGCGATCGAGATTTTGATCGATCGACGGATGTTCAAGAGCTCGAAGTATTCCAAGGTTCAAGCGATCAAATGAAGTTTGATCGATCAAACATGCCTTTTATCAGAATTTACGCGCACGTAGCAGAGATGTATTTTTTTTGTAACCCTAGCCTTAGGTTTTTCTATATATACTCGTTGTAGACACGCCCATAAGGACGCCCAACTTTGGTTTTGAAAGTTTTCATATATATAGAGAGAGTTTGCTTGTTTTGTAGGGTTAAGCTTTGATATTGCTTGGTGATTTCAACGTTCAATACAAGTTTTCATTCATTCAGGTTCCGTATTTTTGTTTGCTTACATTTTGCTAGTAGTTTTTCACAGCATAAGTAGTGGTACACGTAGTGTTGCTTATTAGTTCTCCTAAAATCCATAGTTTTGATAATCTTTATGTTAAAAACACGAATAAACAGACCTTAATGAACTTTTATGTTAAAAACAAATCTGCAGTACTCCAGACCATGTCTGAGTAGTCTCAGAGTTGGGAGATCATGATGAAATAGTGATCTCTAGCCTCTGCCATGCAGCAGAATAAAACCTGCGTTCGATCGATCGATCAAAGTTATTTCGATCGATCGAATTAGAGATATAGTCAATCGATCGAAAATATTTTGATCAATTAAGAGATGATGATGCTCGATCGATCGAAGGCGCATCGATCGATAGAACACTCAAAATCTTGAGAAGATCCTTTGCAGTATTCCTAGACATTCTGTTTTTGAGATTTGTTATCAAACTATCCCAATATGCTCAGTTTGTCAAAACAATTTCTTAACTTTAAGCCTTAAGGCAGTTTCTTTCAATAACTTTTGCAAACTACTTTGAATGCTAACACCATTCAGAGTGCGATTTTTGACTATTGTTTTAAACCGCCTTAATGTATTTTAAATCAACTGTGGCAATGTAGTCCCGGTCAAGAAAGGACTATTGAATCTTTATCTTTAGAAAATAGAATACTGTAGAGAGAAGTACTCCATAGAGCTTTAATGTAACTACATGGTAGATGGCATGGTCACTGCGGATTCGTGTGATCCCAACGCTTCCCTTTTATAACGAAAAAATCATTTTTAAATATCGCTTTAGTTAATTAGTTAATCACTAGTTTAATTTAGTTGATTCCTTTAATAGTTGTAGTTTGTGGAACTTTGTGTTCTACACCTTTTTTAAATATTGAATTTTTATTTTCTTTTAGAGTTTAATCTGAGTAACTAGTTTAAAAAACCTTCCTTGTGGGATCGATCTAGTCTTATCCAGTACTACTTGCACGTCTACTACACTTGGGTATTGGACACAAGAGCACACAAATAAATCTTGTGTCACCTGCAATGTTAGTATCAACAAAGAAGAAGAAAGAGAAGAAAAGAGGCAAGCAAGGAATATTGACATGGCACAAGAAATAAGAACTAAACATAAGCCAATCAGTCAATAAAAACATGTCCAGAACATTAATATCCAAACCACATAACCAAATATAAATATCAAGATCATCTAAAAATAAGATCCACAATCCACCAAAATGATATCAAAAGTATCCCAACATAGCCACATAAATGTCCAAAAATGTGAAACATACACCCCCTAACTAACCATTGGCGTCGCCCTTCCCACTGCCTCTGGTACCTGAGGCGCCCGCACCTCCATAGGGATCCTGGAAGTAGTCAGGGACATCAGCACCTGGGTACTGCATGTGAAATGAATCAGCCTGGAAGCGCATAATCATGCTAATGTATCTCTGATACTCCCCTCTGAAGTGCTTGAACTCCCTTTGTAAACCTTGGAGATCACTCCTCACTCCCTATAGCTCTTATGCCTATTGCCGCTGCTCGGTGCTAAAATTGTCAAGGCGCAGGGACACCTCTGTAGACACCCCATTTTTTTGGCTATCAGATTTAGGAGACCCATAGCTTGGTGGTTCACAATGATCGAAAAAGACTCAAAAAGGACTCATGGAAGTTAGTTCTATCTCTCAAAATGCTCAGAATGACCAAAATACCCCTGAAAGCCCAAAAACTCCCAGATTTGGACCAAAAGTTCTGGAAACATGCTACGTCGTAAGAAAAGTAAGAAAATGAGTTTTAAAGTAAAATCAAATAAAATCGTCTGCTCCCAGAGACTCCCGGAAGTTCCCGTAAAGTCCCCGTTGACCGGTTTGACCTAGGTTTGACCAGGTTTGACCAAAATCATCCAAATTCGCCGAAAAGTTTCGATATCACTCTAGATCATGTGAAAAGTACTAAAACGAGTTTTAAAAAAAAATCGGATGACAACGTCAGCTCCTGGGATCTCTCAAAGGTTCCCAGAACTTCTTGAAAATCTTAGGTTTGACCGATTTGACGTAAAAGTTGACTTTGAAACCGGAGTGCTGTATCATTTTTTAATCATTTTTCAAGGATACTTGGGGTCAATAGCTTTCCAACGGTATATCGCACATGATTTATGGATTTAAAACGAATTTAATATGAATTTTCGAATGTGGAAAAGGCAATCAAATCGGCTTTTATCGCGCATATCGCAAAACTTTTCAAAGTAACCTGACTTCGAATTTTTTTTTTTTTTTTTTTTTTTTTTTTTTTTTTTATGGAATGTAGACTCCATTACCTTTCCAATGGTATATCACATGCTCAATTTGGAGTTCGTACGCATTTTTTGTGAATTTCGGACGAAATAGGGTCTTTTCGCGAATACCAGAACCTCTGAGGGCCTAAACGTAAATTTTTGGGAAACTGAGGAGTAGTGCTGTGATGTCACATGGCTAGTGCCGCGGAGGCACATGGCCAGTGCCGCGATGGCACTCAACCCCCGCAGAACTCATTTTTGTAATTTATTTTGGGGGTCCAAATTGAATAATTAAAGACGAAAACGATGTAGTTTTATGTTCACAGATGTTTGGGACCAATGGGAGCACTTTCTAAATCCCAAAACCACCCCAAATTGGCCTATATAAACCTCCATTTGCTCTTTATTTTGGGGGGTGGCAAATGAAAGCTTAGAAAAATTTTAGAGAGAAAGTTGTAGAGATAAGGTTAGAAGAGAGAGAAAAGAAGCTTCATTCTTTGATTTTCAACTAGAAAGTGAGTTCTAAACTTTATTTTTTTTTTATTTCATTACTTTCATTTACTTCACATTCAATATATCCAATTTGTGAGTATTTATGAGATAGGTAGCTTCTTCCATGTCCAAAGTCATTACATATAAGTGGAACATCAAGCTACAAGTCCAACATCTCCATGATTATCAACTATTGATTACTATTTACTTGCTTTATTTATATATGTTCATCTCCTCTTCCCCCATTTCTTCTTGATTTTTCTTTGATTACTTACTAGTTCATCATCATCTAAGTGATGACATGAAGTTTGAAGTGAGTGAATCCTTATGGATAGTAGCTTTTAACCTCAAAAACATGTTTGATAGATGATGATTAAAACCTCAATACTTCCAAAGTATTCTTAGGGTTATGCTCAAATGGAAACAATGTCCTCTAAATATCTTGGAGGTTCTTGATATGAGTTCAATGTTGATATTTCAAGTGGTCATAACCTTCATTTAAATGCTGAAAATGCACTCTCAAAACCTCTATTTCGAAGCCCCTCATAAACCCCCCTTTTTGATTTCAAGAAATAAAACCCTATCCTTCTAAAAAATCTTCAAAACAGTGAATGACATGAGTTCAAAGATTTCTCTAGAACCCAATACTCAAAGAATTAACATAAGACCACTTGGAAAGTCTTCCTAACCCATTAGAGAACACCCATGATTTTTGGTTTGACTTGGAAACACTTGGAAGGGTTCCATTTCGACCCAAACATTCCTTCTATACATTCTGCTTTTGCTGTTACAGCAGCTAGGTTGACTTTCAACTTATCTTTCAGAAAACTTTTCAAAAAGGAGTGGTCCCAAATCATTTTGCTCTTGAACTTCAGTGTCTTAGGGAACTTTCTGTATAATATGGGCCTCTAGATGTTCTGTTTTCATTTTCTAAGATTTTCAACATTTCAGTCGATAGTATGGACTCTATTTCTGAGTAACCTCTATTGTTTATATGATTTCTCTCAATCTGTAATATTCATTGAATATTGGCCTTTTGATGTGTTCTAGACACAATAAGGATGATCTTCATAAAAAATCATGAACTAAAAATATTTCTAACCCCACTTTTCCATTTTCACAAGATCAACTCACTATTTTGTTCACTATTCACAACAAGCATACTTTTACTTTTATTCTTTGATTTGATGCTCACATGCACCCCATATTAGTTCATATCTTAGGAGGTAGTCCATACTACATTTGTACATATCCTATGATGATTTGTTTCATGCATTCATGCATACTCTAGACTTCTAAGTCACTTTAGAAAGTCCGTGTACACAAACACACTACAACCTTTGCACGTTCTAGGATCATACATTGTATCCATGCAAGATTTTGGATTTTTGTGACTCCAAATTTAAGAAGATTATAAGGAATGAACTTGATCACACGTTCATGCTTCCCCTCGATCTATTCTTCCTTTCTCATCCGTCCCGGGGATTGAGAGGTCTTCTTTTCTCAAAGATTAACATGCATCATACTAGCTTGATAAGCATACTTTGTTTTCTTTGTTTATTTGTTTCAAGAACAATCAATGTCCCCTCTTAGATTAGGAATACTTGATTACTTGATACATGATTAGACAATTTTTCCTAGGTTTGTTTGTGTGATTTTTCACCTTTGCATTGTGTGATACTTGGCTTAGATCTTATGAATGATATCTTATCTTTTGATCTTCCATTTCAAGATTCTTATGTGATGTAATATATTATCATAGTATTAATTGTCGAACCAAACATAGTAAAAGATGATTATTTGGATGCTAATTGAGGCCCCTCAAAAGACGGGGTGCGTTGAGGGTGTTTTAGTCGTGACAAAGGCTCCTTCCTCTCTCATACCAAAACCCCGAGCCAAGTTCTTTGGTTATGAAGGGCCAGTGCCCTTTATCCATTTGGGTGAGTCAAATTAGGTTTCTTGGTTCCTTAAAGACTAAGTGGCGACTCTGTATCTGTTTTCAACAGACCTTCCTTTTCTTTTCTTTGATCCAAATCAATTTTAAACCAACAAAAGAGTGGACGACCGATTCCGCGTGTCCACAATCTGGCGCCTTCGCTGGGAATTTTTATTTTCAAAACAAGATAAAACAGAGGTTTGGCTCATAAGAAGTATCCTTAAAATCATCTTTTTACTGTGTCTGGTTCACAGTATTGCACTCCTGCATTTCCCCCTCTGACTGTGTCTGAAACGCGGCGTTGACATTGTTCAGGCCTTGCTGTGCCCGGGCACAAGTCACCGTTGATACTGTACCTTCCAAGGTATATCAAAAAGAGTAAAAAATCTCCGTACTGTCTCTCTGACGGTATATTGGAACTCTCGTCAACGGACCCTCTTTGACTAAACCCAGCCTTTGCATATAGATTATTGTAGAACCTTTTATAGGACTGTTCATTTATCTTTTCAGATAGGACAATGTGATATAACTGTTGTATGCCCTAACGGGATTACCTGCGCAGTGTAGATGCTTATGTGGCATAGAACAAAACATCCTTTTTATGATCCCCGAGGCAATCACTCACATGTGATTACATTGAGTTGACCTGCCTAGGCACCATGATAAGGATGTCTGCTCCATGATCACAAGGATACACACCGCAAACCTTGTTTGTTGGTCCTAAGACATAAGAGTATGAAAGCTTGCTAGACAGTATGATCACCGTCATCACTCGCTTCCGTCATATTTACCAGTTTCTCCGAGAAACTCTGTCTAAATCTCCCAAATATACCAGTTTTTCCCAGAAACTCTGATTTCCCAATCTCTCCCAGAAACTCTGTCCAACTCACCTGGAAATGCCCATTTCTTCCAAAAACTTTTTCCAAATCACCTAGATTTCCCAGAAATCCCTATTTCTCCCTGAAACTCTATCCAAATCTTCTAGATTTCCCAGATATACCAGTTTTTTTTCCAGAAACTCTGATTTCCCAATCTTTCCCTGAAACTCTATCCAAATCTTCTAGATTTTCCAGATATACCTGTTTCTCCCAGAAACTCTGTCTAAATCTCCCAAATTTTGCAAATATACCTGTTTTCCTAGAAACTCTACTAAATCTTCCAGATATACCAGTTTCTCCCAGAAACTCTGTCTAAATCCCCTAGATTACCCAGAAATCTCAGTTTCTCCCAAAAACCCCGATATGCTTGTTTCTCCCAAAAACTCTGTCCAACTCACCCACACTGTCCAAATCTCCCAGATTTCCCGAAAATCCCAGCAACTCCGTCAAAACTTCCCAGAAATGCCTAGATGTACCAATTTCTCCCAGAAATTATGATTTCCCAGTTTATCCCAGAAGCTCTATCCAATACGCCTAAATTTCCCAGAAATCCTTGTTTATCCCAGAAGCCTTGGAATCCCTACTTTTCCTAGAAGCCTTTCCCAATTTACCATGTTTCTCCCAGAAACTCTGATTTCCCAGTTCCTCCCAAAAACTCTGTCCAACTTACCCAAAAATACCTATTTCTTTCAGACATTTTGTCCAAATCACCTAGATTTTCAAAAATCCCTATTTCCTAGAAACCCTGCCAAAATTCACCCAAATTTCCCAAAAATCTCTACTTATAAAATTTCTCAGATCCTCATTCCTCAAAGAGCAAACCTGTCTTCCTCACCCTCCCCATGATGGTGATCATCCTGCAAAGAAAAGTTAGCATACTCTGTATGGTTAGGACCTTACTTGCTTAAGTACTATATGTTATAAGTAGGGGCATCATATAGATTAGGGCCTGCATCCGCATACTTGTCTCATATGCATACACAATTCATGTCAGTTCGCTTGCACACACGACTTGTCACCCTCACATATGTCAGTCTCTACACATCAAATGCATTCGTATCATCATCCTCACCCATCTCAATCATTGTACAGAAGTTGTATACTTACTGCAACTGTCCTCAGTTCGCATCGTTAAATTCTTCAAAATTCTGTTCATCTCTCCCCACTAGGAGCCCATAAGAAGTACTTCGTGCCTATACTAATTTGGGCTTTTACTTCTATTTGCAGAAAACATAGCCCCGGGTAGGGACACTTCTATACCTCCCCGAATTCATTGTCGCGATCACAGGCTAGCCCAGGCTATCATAAACCCACTAATGGCCTACCAAGCTCTGGAAGGGAAAGTAAACAAACTGCAAACCACTGTTGAATAGCTAAGTTTAAGGATAAGCCGATTTGAAAAGATGGTGCTGAGCATCAATAAAGGGAAGTATGGGTGGCCCAACGCCATGTATCCGAGCCCGTTTCCACATCCAAATCTCTACTTGTATCCAAGCCCACACCCTTGCCTGGGTAATCCTAGTCCATATCCAAACACAAGAGCCACTCCGAGGAACCACTTGAACTCAAAGTTTAACAAAGCCCGTAACCCAAGAACCTTCATCAACCTAGGTATGTTGTTGTCCGTTATCCTTGATAACCTTATCAAAAAGGGGCACCTCCAACTCCTTCAGCCTCGTGCTTGTATCCCTTCGCCTAACTGTAACCTATCTAAATGTTGTGCCACCAAGGCCCATGCCATGACACTGACAGCTACATGCGCCTTTGCCATGATATCCAAGACCTCATCGATTAGAAAATCATCGAGCCATCGCCCATCCAACCCTATGTTAACCAAAGTGTCAGCTTCATCAAACTTAAAGCCCCCGGCTTATCTGTTTAAATGATCCCTTTTGCTGATACCCATGAATGTTAAACCTGTGTCGGTGAAGTGATGGTGCTTGGGACTTTTTCTAGCAAAACAAATGAGGATGCTCTTTTGAAAAAAAAAAAAAGAATAAGCGAGTCACCGTGACACTCCATTTGAGACCAGGTCGAGTCTAGTCGTGTCTGTTCCATGTTTTTGAGTTTATTTCAAGTTTAATCTTGTGGTCGAGTTTATCTGTCAATGAGTTGTTATGAGTATGTGTCGAGTAATGTAATCCTTCTCTTTTGCTGGAATGAAATCTCATTTTTCTTAACATAATGTGTCTAGTCATAAATGCATGAATCACTGAATTGAAGTATCACTTTTTAAATTACCATGGATATTACTCTGCTAATAAATTTTTGCATCAAACAAAAAAAGAATCCTGAAAGGTCACAGTCGATTTCGCACTGACACCGATGAAGAGTCGAGAATTGAATAGTCTTAATTTAACAATTTAAAGATGCTTTTGCTCAAATCTCATAAAGACATACTTAGAACTAACTTGGGGCTTGCCCAAACCCTTTTCCACCATTTCAAAGCCTTGGACCCAACCCAATTGATAGCCATGCAAATCTATGCAAACTTAATCCTTGATGGTAGCCAAACATTTCAGTGAGTTTAATCTCCACTTTAAAAAAAAATAAAAAAATAAAAAAGAAAAACTCGCTAGGTTGAAAACCCGAAAGGGCACCTAGGCCAAAAGTTAGAGCTAAAAAGGTATTGATTTCCAAGATCTGATCCTAGCCAGTCAAAATGATAGAGAAAAAGAAAGAAATAAAATTTCGGTGATGCAGAGAATTGTACACTTCAAGGTACATCATGAGAATGTGTCTAGATCATATTTCAAAAAGCTCTGAATGACCACAAACAAATCCTGAGAGCTGACATGCACATTATGAAATTTTGAGATCGTGATCGAAAGATCTCACGTGAATCGACTATGTGAAAAGAAAAATTGAATGGCTAGGTGAAAGTGAAAAGGATCAATCCTCAAAACAAAAGAAAAAGAAAATGAAAAAGAAAAGAAAGGGAGATCGAAACTGAATCCTCTTATTCAAGGCTACCACAAGTGACCCAAAGTTGAACTTGTATGACGTTTGGTTTGAAAAACCCCTTTTATTTCAAGACTTTGTTTTGAACTACGCTCGACCTGATTCCCACTCGGGGATACGTAGGAAACCACATCAGTTTGGTCGACACCAATATTAACCCCTCTTCTTTTAAGGTTCTGGCCCGAATTTTGTTGGACCTGATCCCCGCTTGGGGGTATGTAGGCAGACTTTCAAAAACGAAAAGAAGGATGGTTTGCTAGGTAGAAAATCCGAAAGGATGCCTAGGCAAAAATTAGAGCTAAATCCAAGGTGAGTAATAACAAAAGAGAGAAAAGAGCTCACTAGGTCACCTCACGGTCCTTACCTCAAGCTAGAAAACATCTCCTACACTAGGGGCAAACTTCGGCTACCCGCCTCGTTTCCCTAAATTTTACTATCTACCCTTCATACAAGGGACAAACTTCGGTCACCTACCTTGTTTTCCCAAAACCTCCAATAAACCATCGTCCAAACTAGGGGCAAACATCAGTCACCCACCTCGTTTGCCTATGAATTCCACTTCATACATCTCAAACTAGGGGGCAAACTCTGTTTGCCTAACACGATCCCTTCACACCAAGGGCGAGTTTTCAAGTCACCAAGTTGTTTTGAAATTTTTTGAAATAGAGTATCTTTTATTCTATAAGCTAAGGCACTAATTCAAAGCATATCCTGGGAAAAGCAGAGAATCAACTAGATCAATAGGGAGGAATTTTCCAAAATCAGATTTATTAACAAAGTGATACCATGTTAAGATGAGGAGTGAAATGGTATCATCTATGACAAATGCACATCAAATCTTGGCAAAGTCGAGCTTCTTCTAATTTGGTGTCAAATGTGTCACCCTAGTGCGTCGGTGTTTGTCAGTTTTTGAGTCTGCCGTAGTCTCAAATGTGTAAGTCAACAATGACGAATAATGATTTTTTCAAATAAAATTATAAAAATTTTAAGACCATTCCAAGGACAATATAAGCAGGAGAACCAAACACTATCACTGCACCAGTCAAGGCGTCAGCATGAGAAGTGTCCAAACTTAGAGTAAATCTCATCCCTTTCTAAGCCCCCGAAAGCTAACCATAATCTCCTAGCAATATAAGTCCATGAGTGGATATTGATCACCTTTCTTCGTCCCTGCAACATAAGTCCATGAGTGGCTGTTGATCATCGTCCTCCATCAATGTCAAATCCATAGCTGCCACAGATCATTTGCGAATAGAATCACACCTTTACTCCCATCAGTGGGCATATTGCCTTCTTCCCTAGCAGTGTACATCTTATCCATTCCTTCCCACTAGAGTCACTTCATCCCTAGTAGATTCAGTTTTTTATCCCCAATAGGCTTATCGATTAGTACATCATCCATTGAATCCATGACAATCATAGTAGTTCACTTTCGACTCGTCATATCGATTAGTGCATCGTCAGTTCAATCCATGACAGTCACAATAGTTCACCGTCGACTCATCATCTTAATTCGTACATCATCTGTCCAATCCATGACAGTCACAGTAGTTCACTATTGACTCGTCATCTCGATTCGCACATCATCATTCCTTCTGATCACGGTTAGTCCAACCGTTGATTCAATGACAGTCATAATAGTTTACTGTCGACTCATCATCTCGATTCGTATATTGTCAGTCCAATCCATGACACTCATAGTAGTTTACTGTCGACTTGTCATCTCGATTAGTGCATCATCAATTCAATCCATGACAGTCACAGTAGTTCACTGTTGACTCATCATCTCAATTCGTGCATCGTTAGTCCAATCTGTGACAGTTACAGTAGTTCAGTGTCGACTCATCATGTTGATTCGTACATCGTCAGTCCAATCCATGACAGTCATAGTAGTTCACTGTCGACTCATCATCTCGATTAGTGCATAGTCAATTCAATCCGTGACAATCATAGTAGTTCACTGTCAACTTGTCATCTTGATTAGTACATCGTCATTTTAATCCATGACAGTCACAGTAGTTCACTGTCAACTTGTCATCTCAATTAGTACATTGTCAGTTCAATCCATGACAGTCACAATAGTTCATTGTCGACTCGTCACCTCAATTAGTGCATTGTCAGTTCTTCTGATCATGGTTAGTCTAACCGTTGGTCCAACCTATGATAGTCATAGTAGTTCACTATCGACTCGTCATCTTGATTTATACATCGTCAATTCGTTAATCATCATTAGTTTATTGTCACTCTCATTCAAAATATGTCGTGTTCATCGTCCCCTCTTGATTAAGGCAAATCTGTTGTCGTCAGCCCTCTAGATTGAGGCAAATCCTTCATTGTCAGCCCTCTAGATTGAGGCAAATTTGTTGTCATCAGCCCTATAAATTGAGGCAATCCTTCATTGTCAGCCCTCTAGATTAAGGTAAATCCTTCGTTGTCAGCCCTCTAGATTGAGGCAAATTTGTTGTCATCAGCCCTCTAGATTGAGGCAAATCCTTCGTTGTCAGCTGTCTAGTTTGAGGCAAATCTGTTGTAGTCAGCCCTCTAGATTGTCAGCCCTCTAAATTGAGGCAAATCTTTCACTGTCAACCCTCTAAATTGAGGCAAATCTTTCATTATGGACCCCTAGATTAAGGTAGGACTTTCGCATCCATCAGTTATCTCAGGCAACCCCATCTACTCTTTGATATCTGGGACTTCCACGTCAGTCAATCATCTTGGAGGCCTGAATAGGCTTTTCGGACCGACCATTGCAATATTTGATCAACTGTGAGAGATTCAGACTTGAATCGTGGTTCTCGGTCAAGAATTTCAAACAATTAAGAGAGATTCTCAGAGAATCCAGTACCATCCCCAGCAGAAGAAAATAGAGAAAATCAACTTCGGGAAACCCGAACTGGCTTTTTGGATTGATCACCGCAAGAACCGGCCAATGATTGAAAAACACCAACCGTAATCAAATGACTCCGACTCCTAGGACAAGCATTGTCTATTCACAATCCAAGGTTCTGTGTCTGTTGATAATCGTGAGCTTCTTCACTTATTATGAGCTTCCTCACTCCCTTGTCCAAAATCGTGAGCTTTCTCACTTATCGTGATCTTCCTCACTCCTTTGTCCAAAATTGTGAGCCCCCTCCACCTACCCCTCGCTTATCATGAGCTTTCTCACTTATCATGAGCTTCCTCACTCCTTTGTCCAAAATTGTGAGCTTCTTCACTTATCGTGAGCTTCCTCACTCCTTTGTCCAAAATTATGAGCTTCTTCACTTATCGTGAGCTTCCTCACTCCTTTGTCCAAAATCGTGAGCGCTTATCGTGGGCTTCCTCACTCCTTTGACCAAAATTGTGAGCTTTCTCAGTTATCATGAGCTTCCTCACACCTTTGTCCGAAATCGTGAGCTTCTTCACTTATCGTGAGCTTCTTCACTCCTTTGTCCAAAATTGTGAGCCCCCACCTACCCATCAGTTATCGTGAGCTTTCTCGAAAAAATCTTGAGCTTCCTCACTTATCAGCTATCGTGAGCTTTCTCGCTTGTCAGTTATCAAAAAATCCCTCTCTTGTTGACTATCTTGAACTTCCTCATCCATTGCTTGGTATCTAGGACTTCCGTGTCCGTTGATTATCTTTAACTGTCGTCCTCAAGGACCCCATATTCGATTCTATTCACACTTCCCATAATTCGAAAAGTTTGCCCCGAAACCCAAAGTCTTTTCAGACTGTGGTTGGCCACTGCATCGTAGTCAGAAGCACTAGCACAACATAAGCCCACTCGAAATGGCATACCCCACAACACTAGCTCATGCTAGGATCATCAACACCATAAAAAGCACACATAAAACCTATTAAGGCTGGCAAACACACCGTAGTCATAATAGAATCACAATAGGACTCAGTACACAGTTCATATCACATCCATATATTACATATCATCCTCATAGCATAGCATTCGCCTGTCTTGTTGTGTATGTGTGATTTGTTCCTTTGTGCCCCAAACAACGTCCTGGTCTGATTCCCTTTGGTATACGTAGGCAGCTCACGCAGATCGCGACCAGGACTGACCTCAGCATCATCTTTGCATCTTTTGCAATGGTTTTATCCTAAATCTATAGCCTCCAAAAGACCTATCTCTTCAGAGCTTTGGCACTCGCTAGTAACATGCGTTACCTCGCAAGTTCATGCCAAAGAGGGGCAAACTATAGACACCCCATTTTATCGGCTATCAGATTTAGGAAACCCATAGCTTGGTGGTTCACAATGATCGAAAAAAACTCAAAAAGGACTCATGGAAGTTAGTTCTATCTCTCAAAATGCTCAGAATGACCAAAATACCCCTGAAAGCCCAAAAACTCCCAGATTTGGACCAAAAGTTTTGGAAACATGCTACGTCGCAAGAAAAGTAAGAAAATGAGTTTTAAAGCAAAATCAGATGAAATCGTCAGCTCCTAGAGACCCCCAGAAGGTCCCGAAAAGTCCTCGTTTATCGGTTTGACCTAGGTTTGACCAGGTTTGACTAGAGTTTGACTGAAATCATCCAAATTAACCAAATAGTTTTGAGATCATTCTGGATCATGTGAAAAATACTAAAACGAGTTTTAAAAGAAAATCGGACGAAAACGTTTGCCCCTAGGATCTCTCAGAGGTTCCCAGAACTTCTTGGAAATTCTAGGTTTGACCGATTTGACCTAAAAATTGACTTTGAAACCGGAGTGCCGTATCATTTTTCAAATATTTTTCATGGATACTAGAGGTCAATAGCTTTCCAACGATATATTGCACATGATTTCTGAACTTAAAACGAATTTATTATGAATTTTTGAATATGGAAAAGACGATCAAATCGACTTTTATCGCGCATATCGCAAAACTTTTCAAAGTGACCTAACTTCGAACTTTTTATTTATGGAATGTAGACTCCATTATCTTTCCAACAGTAAATAACAAGCTCAATTTGGAGTTCGTACGCATTTTCTGTGAATTTCAGACGAAATAGGGCTTTTTTGCGAATACCGAAACCTCTAGGGGCCTAAACGTATATTTTTGGGCGTCTGAGGAGTAGTGCCGTGGAGACACTGGGCCAGTGCTGTTGCGGCACTCAACCCCTGCAAAACCCATTTTTGTAATTTATTTTGGGGCTCCAAATTGAATAATTAAAGACCAAAACGATGCAGTTTTATGTTCACAAATGTTTGGGACCAATGGGAGCACTTTCTATATCCCAAAACCACCACTTTGCTCTTCATTTTGGGGGGTGGCAAATGGAAGCTTATAAAAATTTTAGAGAGAAAGTTGTAGAGATAAGGTTAGAATAGAGAGAAAAGAAGCTTCATTCTTTGATTTTCAACTAGAAAGTGAGTTCTAAACTTTATTTTTTTTTTACTTCATTACTTCCATTTACTTCACATTCAATACATCCAACCACCATTTTTGTGAGCATTTATAAGATAGGAAGCTTCTTCCATGTCCAAAGTCATTACATATGAGTGAAACATCAAGCTACAAGTCCAACATCTCCATGATTATCAACTATTGATTACTATTTACTTGCTTTATTTATATATGTTCATCACCTCTTCCCTCATTTCTTCTTGATTTTTTTTGATTACTTACTAGTTCATCATCATCTAAGTGATGACATGAAGTTTGAAGTGAGTGAATCCTTATGGATAGTAGCTTTTAACCTCAAAAATATGTTTGATAGATGATGATTAAAACCTCAATACTTCCAAAGTATTCTTGGGGTTATGCTCAAATGGAAACAATGTCCTCCAACAATTTTGGAGGTTCTTGATATGAGTTCAATGTTGATATTTCAAGTGGTCATAACCTTCATTTAAATGCTGAAAATGCACTCTCAAAACCTCTATTTCAAAACCCCTCATAAACCCCCCTTTTTGATTTCAAGAAATAAAACCATATCCTTCTCAAAAATCTTCAAAACAGTGAGTGACATGAGTTCAAAGATTTCTATAGAACCCAATACTCAAAGAATTAACATAAGACCACTTGGAAAGTCTCCTAACCCATTAGAGAACACCCATGATTTTTGGTTTGACTTGGAAACACTTGGAAGGGTTCCATTTTGACCCAAACATTCCTTCCATACATTCTGCTTTTGCTGTCATAGCAGCTAGGTTGATTTTCAACTTGTCTTTCAGAAAACTTATCCAAAAGGAGTGGTCCCAAATCATTTTCCCTTAAACTTCAGTGTCTTAGGGAACTTGGAAACACTTGGAAGGGTTCCATTTCGACCCAAACATTCCTTCTATACATTCTGCTTTTGCTGTTACAGCAGCTAGGTTGACTTTCAACTTATCTTTCAGAAAACTTTTCAAAAAGGAGTGGTCCCAAATCATTTTGCTCTTAAACTTCAGTGTCTGAGGGAACTTTCTGTATAATATGGGCCTCTAGATGTTCTGTTTTCATTTTCTAAGATTTTCAACATTTCAGTCGATAGTATGGACTCTATTTCTGAGTAACCTCTATTGTTTATATGATTTTTCTCAATCTGTAATATTCATTGAATATTGGCCTTTTGATATGTGTTCTAGACACAATAAGGATGATCTTCATAAAAAATCATGAACTAAAATATTTCTAACCCCACTTTTCCATTTTCACAAGGTCAACTCACTATTTTGTTCACTATTCACAGCAAGCATACTTTTACTTTTATTCTTTGATTTGATGCTCACATGCACCCCCATATTAGTTCATATCTTAGGAGGTAGTCCATACTACATTTGTACATATCCTATGATGATTTGTTTTATGCATTCATGCATACTCTAGACTTCTAAGTCACTTTAGAAAGTCCGTGTACACAAACACACTACAACCTTTGCACGTTCTAGGATCATACAATGTATCCATGCAAGATTTTGGATTTTTGTGACTCCAAATTTAAGAAGATTATAAGGAATGAACTTGATCACACGTTCATGCTTCCCCTCGATCTATTCTTCATTTCTCATCCGTCCCGGGGATTGAGAGGTCTTCTTTTCTCAAAGATTAACATGCATCATACTAGCTTGCTAAGTATACTTTGTTTTCTTTGTTTATTTGTTTCAAGAATAATCAATGTCCCCTCTTAGATTAGGAAAAAATGATTACTTAATACATGATTAGATGATTTTTCCTAGGTTTGTTTGTGTGATTTTTCACCTTTGCATTGTGTGATACTTGGCTTAGATCTATGAATGATATCTTATCTTTTGATCTTCTATTTTAAGATTCTTATGTGATGTAATATATTATCATAGTATTAATTGTCAAGCCAAACATAGTAAAAGATGATTATTTGGATGTTAATTGAGGCCCGTCGAAAGATGGGGTGCGTTGAGGGTGTTTTAGTCGTGACAAAGGCTTCTTCCTCTCTCGTACCAAAACCCCGAGCCAAGTTCTTTGGTTATGAAGGGCCGGTGCCCTTTATCCATTTGGGTGAGTCAAATTAGGTTTCTTGGTTCCTTAAAGACTAAGTGGCGATTCTGTATCTGTTTTCAACAGACCTTCCTTTTCTTTTCTTTGATCCAAATCAGTTTTAAACCAACAAAAGAGTGGATGACCGATTCCGCGTGCCCACAACCTCATTGTAAACGGGTCCTGCCTCCTCCTCTTCCCGAGCACATGGTGGTCCTTCCTCGACCCTGGCCGTCTTGGCCTGTGCCTGGATCTACGTGTCACTTCGAATAAGAGTGGTAGTGTTGATAGGGGTCAGGGGTTTCCTAAATATGTTCGCATCTAGGGCTTGGAACCCACAATTGGTGCAAAGATGGGTGATAAGGGTGGGAAATGGAAGGCTCGAAGAAGAGGTCGTGCCCTGCGCGGCCGCGAGCATGTGGGCTATGATGAGGCTCCCAAGGTTGACTCGAGTATCCGTGTCGTAGATAGAAAACAAGTTAGCGCCATGGTCCCCCCGAATAGTCTTGTGTCTGGTGGGCCACACCACGGGGGTGACAATGATATTGGAGTACCGGTAGAGCTTCAGGAAGGTCAAGGGGGCAATCTGGTCGCCAAGCCACTCGAAAGGATGACCAATGAACTATGTGGCCATGACATTAGTATCATGCCTCAGGTTCATTTTGTTGAGGCACGACTCGAGGTTCTCCTCGTAAGGAACCCCTATGAACACAGCGAGATATGGTGTCGAGACTAGAATGCGTACACCCCTTACATACTCCTCGAAGTCACGGGTGCTTGTAGAGACAATACTTGCATAAAAATGCCAAACCCATATCTCATTATAATCCCCAGAGTACTCGAGCTGTGGAGTCCATCGACGGTGGGTGAAGATTTGGGCGACATCCGAGGGGAAGTTAGAAAGAATGACAGGGCGTTCGGGGAGTATATACTTCTTGGACTTGAAGTGGTTTTCGAACAACTTCTCAGTTTTGGCTCTGAACCCCTGATACCCCCTAAGGGTCGATGAAAGCTCGGTTCGATTATATTTGTCAGTACACATCATTGTCCCTGAAAAAGAAACAAGAGAGAAATCACAAGAGATAAGTATAAAACATTACAAAACAATAGTGACACTCTCGAGTGTGTGCAATAGGCAAAAATGGGGGACAAAATGGTGCCTAGCTAAGGCACAGGCAAAACACACGCGGACGTTTGCAAAATGTATGCGTGTATTAGTGAAATGCATGTGCACGACACGTGCCAAGGGCCACAGAAACAAAGTTTGAAATCACGCACGAGAATCACACAATGCGTATGGAATGAGAATTTAAGAACAATGCACGCGAAAAAACTTGAAATGCACATACAGATTTTAACTTAGCACAAGGGAATATCATTTTGGCATTTTATCGAACACCTAGTGGATAGAGATGATTTTCTTATGGTTTATCACTCTTGAACATGAGGAACTAATAGAAATCATGATCAATTATCCCAAAATATAAAGAAAAGGGCAAAAAATTGAGCCCTGAGGTTGGTTTTCAAGATTAGTGAGCAATGTGGAAAACAACCTAAACCTAGGGTGAATCTCAACATAAATATGAACATCAAGAGGATAAATGAGTGGAAACTGTACCTTGGATGATTGGGGATGAGGATCAAGAAGAGGAATGATCACAAGGAAAATTTTGAGGGGATTTACGAAATGGGGGTTGAGAGCCCTGTGGATAGATTTTGAAATTTTTTATGAAAATGATTTCAAAAACCTAACTTGTACACTATTTTTAGCCTTGCGAATCGATCCACGGTGTAATGCTGGATCAATCCGAAGTTATTATTTAACCCAGAATGCCCCAGAAAAACGCAGATCAATCCGAAGTTGTTATTTAACCCAGAATGCCCCAGAAAAACGCAGATCGATTCGAGGCTTGAGGTTGGATCGATCCATTTTAGACTTTTTTAGCAGAATGCCACCAGAAAAACACGGATCGATCCGAGGCTTGAGGCCGAATTGATCTGATTTAGACTTTTTCAGCATAATGCCCTCTCAAAATGCTGGATCGATCCGCATAGAAACCCCAAATCGATCCGCCTACCTCCCAATTGATTCTAACTTCTAACAACTTATACAAGGCATGTGGAAATGAAAGTATGGATGCAATGGACATAAATTAGAACAAATATTATGCCTAGAATGTAACATGGGGAATACCAAAAGAGAACTATAGCTCACAAGAGCCTACTCAACCCCAACTTTTGGGTCTTCCAAAGGAATCGATACCAGTTCGGTGTCAAAACTTTCGAGAAAAGGTTTGAGTCTTTGCCCATTGACCTTGGAAATTGTCCCATTTGCTGGATCTTGAATCTTGATGGCTCCATGATTATACACTTTGTGCACGATGTAAGGCCCAATCCAACGAGATTGTAGTTTACCTGAAAATAAATGGAGCCGTGAATCGTACAAAAGCACCTTGTTTCCAACCATGAATTATGTTTGGACAATTCGGTTATCGTGAAAAGCTTTGACTCGTGCTTTGTAAACCTTTGAACTCTCGCAGAGTTCACTCCTAATCTCATCCAACTCATCAAGTTAGAGCTTTCTCTTCTTACCATCCTTGTCAATATTGAAATTGAGCTTCTTGATTACCTAATAAGCTCTGTGCTCAAGTTCAACGGGTAAATGACAAGCCTTCCCGTAAACCAAATGATAGGGGGACATTCCTAAATTTTTCTTGTAGGCCATCCAATACGCCCAAAGCACATCGGATAACCTTGAAGACCAATCTTTCTTAGACGGATCGACTGTCTTTTCAAGAATTCCCTTAATTTCCCTATTGGCCAATTCGGCATGGCCATTTGTTTGGGGATGGTAAGTGGTGGAGACTTTGTGGGTTACGCCATATTGCTCCATCAAACAAGCAAAAGGGGAGTTACAAAAGTGTACCCCTTGATCACTTATTATGGCTTTGGGAGTGCCAAACAGCGACAAGATATGTTCTTTAAGGAATTTCAAGACCACTTTGTGGTCATTGGTCCTTGACAGTATAATCTCAACCCACTTGGAGACGTAATCGACCGCCACCAAAATGTACTCATACTGGTTGGATTTAGGGAAAGGACCCATGAAATCTATACCCCAACAATCAAAGACTTCAATAACGAGAATGGGATTTAGATGTATCTGCAGACACCTCATTTTTTCGGCTATCAGATTTAGGAGACCCATAGCTTGGTGGTTCACGTTGATCGAAAAGACTTGAAAGGATTCCTAGAAGTTAGTTCTATCTCTCAAAATGCTCAGAAAGTGGTACAAATGACCAAAAAGCCCAAACCCCTACAGATTTGGACTGAAAGTTCTAGAAACACGTAGTGTCATAAGAAAAGTAATAAAATGAGTTTTAAAGCAAAATTGGATGAAATCATCAGCTCCCAGAGCCCCTCAAAAGTGTCGAAAGTTCTCAGAAAGTCCCCGCTGATCGGTTTGACCAGGTTTGACCGAAATCATCCGAATTTGCCCAAAAATTTTGAGATCATTCTAGATCATGTGAAAAGTACTAAAACAAGCTTCAAAATAAAATTGGACGAAAACGTCAACTCCTGGGAGCTCCCAGAGGTTCCCAGAACTTCTCGGAGGTCCTCGGTTTGACCGATTTGACCTAAAAGTTGACTTTGAGACCGAAGCACCATATCATTTTTCAAGAATTTTTCATGGCTACTAGAGTTTAATAGCTTTCTAACGGTATATCACACATAATTTCAAGATTTAAAACGGATTTATTATGAAGTTTCAAAGGTGAAAAAGGCGATCAAATCGGCTTTTATCGCGAATATCGCAAAACTTTTCAAAGTGACCTGACTCTGAACTATTTTTTTTTTATGGAAATTAGACTCCATTACCTTTCCAATGGTATATGACAAGGTTAGTTTGGAGTTCGTACGCATTCTCTGTGAATTTCGGACGAAATAGGGCCCTTTCGCAAATACCAGAACCTTTGGGGGCCTAGAAGCAATTTTTAGATCGTCAGAAGAGTAGTGCCACCGCAGCACTAGACCATTGCCATCAAGGCATAGGCCCAGTGCTATCGCGGCACTCTTCCCCAGACTGGTTCATTTTTGTAATTTATTTTGGGGGTCCAAATTGAATAATTGAAAGCCAAAACGACGTAGTTTCTTATTCATAGATGTTTGGGACCAATGGCAGCACTCTTTTAATCCCAAAACCACCCCAAATTGGTCTATATAAACCCCCCTTGACTTCTCATTTTGGGGGTGGCAAATACAAGTTTTATAGAAATTGTAGAGAGAAAGTGATAGAGATAAGATTAGAATAGTGAGAGTGAGCTTCCTCCTTTTGATTTTCAACAAGAAAGTGAGTCCTCAACCTTGTTTTTACTTCATTACTCCTATTTACTTCACATTTAATATACCCAACCACCATTTTAGTGAGTATTTGTCAGATAGGAAGCTACTTCCATGTCCAAAGTCACCATATATGAGTAAAACATCAAGCTACAAGTCCAATATCTCAATGAATATCATCTATAGATTGCTTATTTGCTTGTTTACATATTATGTTCATCTCCTCTTACCTTATTTCTTTTTTATTTTTCTTTGATTTTCTTATTTGTTTATCATCTTCTAGATAATGACATGGTGTTTGAGGGAGTGAATCTTTATGGATAGTAGCTATTGACCTCAAAAACATGTTTGATAAATGATGATTCCAACTTCAATACACTGCATGTATTCTTGAAGTTATAATCAAAGAAAACAATGTTCTCTAACAATCTTGGAGATTCTTGAAATGAGTTTGAAGTTTATTTTCCAAGAGGTTGTAATCTTTATTTGAGTGCTGGAATGTCACGACCCATCCCGCTAACGTGCGAAAATGGACACGTGGCACACCACCAAGGCTCAACCAATGCATCAAATAACAATACGCAGTGGTAAACAACTTAAAAATGACCTTGAGTGTATAAAACTTTTGGAAACATTACCCTCCGAGTTGTAAAATCTGTGTAAAATTGAAAACGCAATTATTTTTTGAATCGAATGATTTTATGTTAAAAGGGGTCCCAAAGGTACCCTAAGAACCAATCAAAACATTTTAAAAATTTTCGGAAGGTATCGAAAAAGATTTCTGGCAGGGGGTATCTCGACCGGTCGAACGACCCCCTTCGACCGGTCGAATGACCCTCTGGCAGAATCCTGCCTAAAGCTGCAGAATTTTGCAAAGGATCAAACAACCACTTCCCTTCCAACATGATTACATTATTTTCAACTTCACCAACTATGCTAGACTTCCAAGCACCTCATTACGACATGATAATCTCCGAAAAGAAATAATAATGGAATATGATAAGGCTTGTTTGGCTTAAAACATAAAAGTCCTATTACATTCCTCCAAAAATGATAAATTTACAAGTTAGGCGTTCAAAACACGAGTCCATGAGTACGGATTCATTACAACCTTATAAATCCATTCCAAAGCTTAAAAGTGTAGTCTCAAGTCCTAACTTCCAAAAGTTACATTTTCGACAAAGGAATGGAACCCAAAAACATATACAAAGTGATTCAACCCCGTCGTCCCTGCGGTCTCACTCTTTGCGCTTCTTCTTTCCTTTCTTCTTGTCACCTGCAATGGAGTAACACTCCACTGCTCAGCTATATGCTGAGTGCATAATTCTAAACATATGATTATATGACAATTCATGTTCTAAACATTTAAAACACATCAAAATAGTCGCTAAGGTGAGTAGTACGCTTCCATTCGGTAAATGAAACCGATGCCGTGGAAGGCACACCTCTTCCAAGCATCTTGTACACTGGTTGGGCCTTCCTCCATACCAGACACCACACTATCAATTCTCAAAATCCTCAAACTTTGAGGTAGAGGTGTAAAGTGGGCCGGGCAGGCCAAACCAGCCCACAAAAATTGGACCCACGCGGGTTATGGGTTGGGTCAGGCTGGGCCCACGAGCCATGCGGGCTGGGCCGGGCTGGGTTTGAAAGTTATTTGGGTGGACCCAGCCCGACCCAATTGGCACGAACCAAGGGGGCTGGGTTGGGTTGGGCTGGGTTGGCGGGCTGGGCTGTGGGCTGGGTTGGTGGGTTGGGCTGTGGACAAGGTTGGCGAGTTGGGCTGGGTTGTGTGCGGGTTGGTGGGCTGGGTTGGTGGATTAAGTTGAGTTTGGGTATAAGTTGTGTAATTTAAACTCATAACTTAGAGTTTATAACTTAATTTAATGAATAGCTTATTAAGTATTAGTGCTTATACTTATAAAGTACATAATTTATAACTTATATCTTATAATTTAAAATTATTTTTCTAAAAATTGGCGTGCTGGGCTGGGTAGTGGGTTGGGCGGGTCGCGGGTTGAGCTGGGTTGGTGGGTTGGGTCAGGCTGGGTTGCGGGTTGGGCTGGGTCACGGGTTTTGGTGGGTTTTAGGCGGGCTGGGTTGGTGGGCTAGAAAGGGTGAACCGGCCCAGCCCACCCTGGAGGGCTGGGTTAGGTGGGCTGGGCTTTGGTGGGCCGGGCTGGGCTGGGCTAGGTTTAGCCTTTTTTCTGGGCTGGGCCGTGCTGGGCCGGGCCAACCCAGCCCATTTTACACTTCTACTTCGAGGAGCTTACCCCCGGACGGAATTGCACTACACTCCCCTTTGACCCACATAACACATAACATGCTTATATAAACATTTGTACATGATTTTTTTGCATTTCTACGTGCATAATTAACTGGCATACATAATACATGAATTTCGCCCGGATCCAAAATATCAAGTTCAATGGTTAAAACATAGAATTTCCTATAATTCATAGGCTTTAGAATACATACCTCGTGCGATTTTCCTATAACTTTGAAGGATGAATTAGGAGACCAATTAAACGTCGGATTTCCGATTATAAGGGATTCCTACAAGTTTAGACATGCTTTATCCAAAATTCCAACATTAGGACTATTATAAAAATGTAACCAAACGAGTCCTAAATAGTATCAAAACGAAGCCCTTACCTCAAGGAGTTCAAATCTAGAATTTGGAAAAAAACTGACGATTGGAAGGTCATCGATTTGAGTCGGACAGCTCGTAGCAATTAAATACCCAAAACTCCCTTCTCTTGATTTCCAATTTAGGTTTGAAGTAATCAATTAATTCATGAGTTTCTATATATAGACACGACTCTCGGGAATTACGTTTACCTCCCCACGAGTTCTCAAAACTCCTAATTATTCCCTGAAACGTCGCATATGTCCATTTTATTATTTCACGAGTGAAAACTACAATTTATAAAAGTTTTCGTCTAAGTCTCGTTTGGGGTCCAAAATTACGTCCGAAAACTAAAGTCTGTGGAATCTCGAGATAACCTACCTTTTTATGTCACAAACACTCACGTTCTCACCACAGTATTCAAAACAATTTAAAAACGATATCCAAACTATCAGAAATTTTTTCTACACAGGTAAATTACTATTCATGGAATACCAGATAAGTCAACTAACATTTAAATCACATAAATGTCATTTACTTATGCCAATGCAAAATGAACTATCATGTTCTCGTGTCCTCACTGACACCTTACCGTTGACTCATAGTCAACCTCAACCTCATTATCAATTAACATTGATAAAGACAATCATAAATTCAATTATGCATGATAAAACTTATAATTTTTGGAACCGGTGTGACATGGAAATACACTCTCACAACCCCCATTTCAAAACCCCTCTTAAACCCCTCATTTTGACTTCAAGAAAGAAAACACTTGTTTTCTCAAAATCTTTAAAATAGTGAGTTGTTCAATTTTAAAATGTCATTCTGAGTTCAATACTCAATGGATGATTTCAAGACCACTTGGAAAGTTTTCCTAACTCATTGGAGAACACCCATGATTTTTGGTTTGATTTAAAAATATTTGGAAGGCTTCCTTTTTGACCCAAACATTCCTTCCTGACATTCTGTTTTTGCTATCACAGCAGCTTAGTTGAATTTCAACTTGTTTTTCAGAAAGCTTTTCCAAAACGAGTGGCTCCAACTCATTTTTCCTTTGCACTTCAGTGTCTTAGGGAACGTTCTGTATAATATGAGCATCCAAATATTTTGTTTTCATTTTCTAAGATTTTTCTACATTCCAATCGACAGTATGAATTCTGTTTCTGAGTAACCTATCTTGTTTATATGATTTCTGATAATCTGTAATGTCAATATTGATTTGGCTTTTTGATATGTGTTCTAGACACAGTAGGTATGAGCTCCATTACAAATCATGTATTAAAACATTCCTAACCCCACTTTTCCATTTTTACAAAATCAATTCACTGTTCTGTCCACTATTCACAACAAACTTGTTTTACTTTAATTTTTTGATGTGATGTTCACATACAATCCAAATTAGCTCATCTCTTAGGAAGTAATTTATACTACTTTTGTATATATCCTACAATAACTTTCTTCATTCATTCATGTATACTTTAGACTTTTAAGTCACTTTAGCAAATCCATGAACACAAGCACACTACAACCTTGCACATCCTTAGGCCATGCATTGCATACATGCAAGATTTGGGGTCTTTGTGACTCCTAATCCAAGAAGATCATAAGGAATAAGATTGATCACCCGTCCATGCTTCCCCTCGATCGATTCTTCATTTCTCATCCGTCCCGGGGATTGAGAGGTCTTTCTTTCTCAAGAATCAACATGCATACATTCTAGGTTGCTAAGCATGTTTTTGATTTCTTTGATTATTTGTTTCAAGAACAATCCATGTCCCCTTTAGATTAGGAAAACTTGATTACTTGATATGTGATTAGATGATTTTTTCTAGGTTCGTTTGTGTGATCTTTCACTTTTTCATTGTGTGATATTTGGCTTAGATCTTGTGAATGATATCTTATCTTTTGATCTTCCATTTCAAGATTCTTATGCAATGTAATATACCTATCATAAATATTAACTGTCGAACCAAACATAGTAAAAGATGACTATTTGGATGCTAATTGAGGCCCGTCGAGAGACGGGGCGAGTTGAGGGTGTTTTAGTCGTGACAACGGTTCCTTCCTCTCTCGTACCAAAACCCCGAGCCAAGTTCTTTGGTTATGAAGGGATGGTGCCCTTTATCCATTCAGGTGAGTCAAAATTGGGTTTCTTGGTTCCCTAAAGACCAAGTGGGGACTCTGTATCTGTTTTCAACAGACCTTTCTTTTTCAAAATCAATTTCACAGGAAATCAATTTTGAAACCCCAGAAGGAAAAGCGGTGGACTCCTGGAGGCCGTATGTCCATAACATCATGTTCCTCCGTGTATCTTTTTTTAGAAGTTGGCACCAGGCACACGCTTTGCAATAAGCATGTGCATCTTTAAAGAGCGTTGGCAAATAGAGGCCACTATGAAGCACTTTGAATGCTGTCTTTTATGAAGAAAAATTACCACCACAAGCTTGGTCATGACAAAAAGACAACACACTAGGAATTTCATCATTAGGGATACAACACCTAACGATTTGATCGGCACAATACTTAAAAATGTACGGATCATCATAGAAGCATGATCGTGTCGTGGTCATCAATCTCTCCCTATCTTGGGTGGTCCAATCTTGTGGCAATTGGCCAGTGACAAGGTAGTTTACCACGTCTGTATACCACGGTTGGGTTGAGACATTGAGCAATTACTCATCCAGAAAACACTCTCCAATAGGTACGGGGTCTAGATGATCGTGATCAAATGTTAAACGTGACAAATGATCAGCAACTACATTTTCCACCCCTTGTTATCTTTAATAGAGATGTCAAATTCTTGTAGAAGTAGGATCCAATGAATTAGCCATGCTTTTGTATCCTTTTTGGAGAAAAGATACTTAAGTACGGCATGGTCAGTAAAGCAAGTGATGTGGGATCCTACGACAAATGATCGGAATTTCTTAAGCGTAAAAACTATAGCGAGAAACTCTTTCTCTGTCGTGGAGTAGTTAGATTGGGAACTATCTAGCATGCGACTCGCATAGTAGATGACATGGGGATTTTTATCTCTCCTTTGTCCCAAAATGGCTCCGATGGTGTAATCACTTGCATCGCACATCAATTTAAAAGGAAGGCTCCAATCGGGCAGTTGCATAATTAGTGTGGAAGTGAATAACGCCTTGAGCTTCTTAAATGCCTCTTGGCACTCTTGGGACACTCAAATGGGACTTCCTTAGCTAAGAGAAGGCACATCGGCCTAGAGATTGTGCTAAAGTCCTTTATGAATCTACGGTAGAAGCTTGCGTGGCCCAAAAATGATCTTATGTCTTTTAGGTTCTTTGGAGGGGGAAGGTTGGAAATGACATCTATTTTGGCTTTATCAACTTGCATTCCCTCACTAGACACAATGTGGCCTAGCACAATCCCTTATGGCACCAAGAAGTGATACTTCTCCCAATTAAGCACAAGATTCTTCTCTATGCACCTCTTGAGAACTTTCTCAAGATTCTCGAGGCACTCGTCTAAAGAATTGCTAAAGACTGTGGAGCCATCCATGAAGACTTCCGAAAACGTCTCCACCATATCACTAAAAATGCTGAGCATGCACCTTTGAAGGTCGTCGGCGCATTGCACAGTCTAAACGACATCCTCCTATAGGCAAATGTGCCAAAGGGGCAAGTAAAGGTGGTTTGCTCTTGGTCCTCGGGAGCTATTTCTATTTGATTGTACCCTGAGTAGCCATCAAGAAAAGCAGTAGTGCTTGTGGCCGGCTACTCTTTCCAACACTTGATCAAGGAATGGCAAAGGAAAATGGTCCTTCGAGTGGCCAAATTTAACTTCCGATAATCAATACGAACTCGCCACCCATGGTGGCTCTAGTGGGAACTAACTCACCGCTCTTATTCTTAACAACGATGATTCCCGACTTCTTGGGAACCACTTGGGTAGGACTTACCCACTCATTACCAGATATGGGATAAATTATCCCCACATCCAACAACTTGATGACCTCGGCCATCACCACCTCTTTCATGTTAGGATTGAGCCTTCTCTGCATTTGTCATGAAGGTTTGGGTTCATCCTCTAAGTAGATCTTGTGGGTGCAAATCTTTGGAGAAATGTCCTTCAAGTCTGTTAGCACCACCCAATCATACTCTTGTGCTCCTTTAAAATCTTCATTAATTTTCCTTCTTGAAAAAGGTCAAGTTGGGAAGACACAACCACCGGGAAACTCTCGTTCTCTCCTAAAAAACCATACTTGAGCTCCCTCGATAAGATTTTGAGCTCAAGTTTTGGAGTGACAACATTGGACAAGAGAGGGAAATTATCCCTTGGGGTAATCTATCAAAGTTAGAGGTCCACATAGCCTCTTTGATAATCCCCTTAATATCCACCTCTTTCTCAATTTCCATTTCCCCCTCACTCAATTCATTCTCTCTTTGAAACTCATGATCACACTCAACAATGACATTATCGATAGCTAAGCATTTGTCAACATGGTCAAGACTAGCTATATTATCATCAAGCATAAATGTACGATCAAGAGAAGAGATGATGCAAGATTCATTAATATTTGTATCACTAGAAAAATCAAAGAAATCTTGCACCAATGAATATTGAGAGAGATCTCATAAATTTCATCACCGTCTTCCTCATTAAGATCTGATTACTTAAAGAGGGAGAAAATGTTCAAATCCACTAATATATTACCAAAAGTTAATTGCATAAGACCATTCCTATAATTAATTAGAGCATTAATGGTAGCGAGGAACGGACGACCTAATATGATTGGAATTTGCGATTTCTCATTCACAACAGGCTGTGTATCAAGCATGATAAAATCCACAGGGTAGTAGAAATTACCAACTTGAACAATAACATCCTCTATAACGCCCCGTGGCATTTTAACAGATCCTCTATCGGTCATTTTAATAATAACATCCTCTATCGGTCATTTGTAAAGTGACACGAGTCTCTTTAAGCTCACCGAGGCCGAGTTGGACATACACCGAATAAGGGAGAAGATTCACACTAGCCCCCAAATCAAGGAGTGCTCTATCGATGTGGTGTTGTCCAATCATACATGTTATAGGAGGATAACCCGGGTCCTTGTATTTTGGATGAACTTCGTTAAGGATAACGGAGTTCGTATGTGCGGCCATGTAGGCACTCTTCTTGACCTTAAGCTTTCTCTTAACGGTACAAAGATCTTTGAGAAATTTGGAGTAGGCTGGAACTTGTTTAATTACTTCTAAAAATGGAATATGATTTTAACTTTGTTAAATAATTCCAAGAATTCATTATTCTTGTTGTTCTCGGCTTTGTTTTTGAGCCTTTAAGGAAATGGAGGAACGCGATTCAAAAATTCTTGATCCATGAAGTCGGGAGCCTTAGGAAAGTCCCCATCCAAGTTAACCACATTTGGGGGCAATGCGTCCCGAACATCGATTTCGGCCTCAACCCTAGCCGGATCATTACTATTTATTGGCTCTTAAAGAAGCTTTTGGACCTTGTCCACGATTTTACCACTACGAAGAGTGGGGATTCCTTTCAAGTGCTCGACGGGACCATTTGATTGAGGTTCCTCTATTCATTTGTCCCTTAGGATTTTGGAAGAGTTGTGCGGGGAGCTTTTCCTTATCAACAACGTGTTGATTTTGAAGCAATTGGGCCAATTGAGATTACAATGCTTGCATGTATTGAGCGTGCGACGATTACATCACTTGAATAGATTGATCGAGTTAGCTCATTCTTTGGGATAAGCTCGAAGTGTTGTCCTCAAAAATTTTCTTATATGAGGGCACACACGGATGAGGTGCCCTGTGATTTTGGACATACGGTGGTCCTTGAGAAGTTCACCGATCATGAGCTTGGGGTGCTTGTCGTGGTGGTGGCAGAAGACACAGATAGTATTGTTGTGGAATGAATTGGGGTGCCAAAACCACTCCCTTATCACTATGGTAGTTGTGTCCTGGCGTACTCCACCTTCCTAGAGGATTATAAGCCTCGTACATGGGTTATACCTAGGCCTAAGATTTATCCCCACAGCACATGCTTGCTCTAAAATGTGGGCTCAAAAAACGGGCAGTGCGGGACACTCGTTCGACAAGTGTTTCAGATCATAATAAATGAAACACTTTCTTGGATAACGGGAGAGGGCTTGGTGGATTGATGGTGGAATTCCAGGGCATTCACTTTCCTCGCGAGTTGAGAAATAGGATCGGCAACAGTTATCAGAAGAGTTCGGTCATGTGGGTTAGTCGTACCCCAACCTCGAGAAGTCTCATAAACATATTCCAGATGAGCTTCGGCTGCTCGGCCTCCAGAGTTAGGAAACTCTCAGAACACATGGTTTCGATTAATTGTTTGGCATTGGGGTGTAACCCCCATAACAAATGGATATTTGACAGAATTTGTCAAAATGATGATGTGGGTAGTTTCGGTGGAGATCTTTGAATCTTAACCAACATTCGGCGAAGGTTTCATGTTCTCCGTGGGAGAAATTTTGAATGAGTTTAACCAACGCCAGTGTCTTATGTATGCGAAAGAACTCCTTGTAAAATTGCTTTTGGAGTTTCAGCCATAATCCTATGGAATTCGGAGGAAGTGTCACAAGACAATCTTTAGCCCTATCCTTAAGTGAGAAGGTGAACAATTTGAGCCTTATTAGATCGGGTGTGCATCATTGTTGTTCAAACATAGCACAAATATCCTCATATTCCCTAATATGCTTATAAGGGTCCTCATTCTCCCATCCATATAAGTTGGGCAAGTGATTGATCATTTCTGGTTTAAAACGGAACACGTCTGCATTTTATGGAAATGTTATACATGATGGGGCAGAAACCGTCTCGGGTGGAAGATAACCCCCGATCATTTTCCCAAATGAACCACTTGTACTACCACTAGAGCTAGCACTAGCATTATTAAGATTAGCAAAGGGATTATTCAGACCTAGATTACCTTGATGCAACATTTAATGGCTTATCAATTCTCAAATGAAGGTTAGTCCTTCAAAGACAACTAATAAGAAAGAAACCAAAATTAAAAAGCAAAAGCACGGTAATTTGATCTAAGCGACCGAAGGTTGTTGCCAATTGCCAATCCCCGGCAACGGCACCATTTTGATAATGTCAAAATCAAGTTCTTTGTTAACCCTATTAAAATCATAGTACGATAGAAGTAGGGTGTTGAGTCCACATGGATTGGAATGCAACAATGCTTGATGGGCACTTAATAACCAATTACAATGCGATGAGAAGTTAACAAACTAAGAAGTAAAACTAAGTCTTTTCGACTATGGGTGGTGTCGCGCCCCAAAAAAATGGTTCGGGCGGGACGGAATGTAGGATGTGGGTTTTGAAGTGATGCTTTTCTTTAAAAAGTGAAGGGGCCTTTGTTCAATTTTACAGAGTTGCCACCTAACTGGTCTAAAGACGTGTAGGCCGTCTAAAAGATTTTAAAGTAAAGTAAAAGGCTCATTTTAAAATTTGTGACTCTATAAAAATGATCTGCTTTACCAAAAACATCACTCGAAAGGGTTACCATGCTACTTTGGTGTCATATCGGCTTCTAAGTCTAAGTGAAAGTAAAATTATATCAGAAAAGGGGGAAATGAGTCTTTTGTTTGGTGCGACCGAACCCCTCGTGGGTTGCCTACGTATCTCGAGTTTAATCGAGAATCAGGTCGTGCGTAGTTCTCCCTATTAGGGGAGGAATTTAAAAAAAGTGAAGTGGATTTGGCTTTCCAGTTTTACTCGACGTGAGGTAACAAAACCAGAAATAAGGTGCGGTTTTCCTGTCTAGATTGACAAAACTGGAAGTGAAGTGCAGTTCTCCTGTCTATGTTGACAAAATCGGAAGTGAAGTGTGGTGTAGCCGAGAACTTTAGCCTAGGGCGGCATAGTACCGAACGTTAACCAAAGTGTTTGTTTTGAAAGTGCAAGACTTAGTCCAATGATCTCGAAAAAAGTGAAAAATGATCTGAAGTATTTTGAAAGTGTGGGAAATGACCAAGTATTTTAAAAGTGAAGGAAAGTGTTTTAAAAGTATTTTCAAGTGATTTCAAAGTGAGGAAATTTTAAAAGTGTGGAATTGACTTTGAAAAGTGATTTGAAAGATGTGGGATTTAATCCCAAGAATTATTTAGAAAAGTGATTTGAAAGTGTGGGAATTTAATCCCAAGAATTATTTTGAAAGGTGATTTGAAAGTGTGGGATTTAATCCCAAAATTAATTTTAAGTGATTTTAAAATGGGGATTTGATCCCAAGATTTATTTAGAAAAGTGATTTGCAAGTGTGGGATTTAATCCCAAATTTATTTTTTGAAAAATGATTTGAAAGTGTGGGAAAGAGTCCCAAGTAAATGAAAAGTGTGGGTTTTAAAAGTATGAAATTTTAATCTCATGAGTGATTTGTGTGTTTTTAAAATTTCTGCATTATGACAGCTAAAAATGGGGATATGGGAAGTGTTGGATTTGATCCCGATTGATTTTAGAATTTAGAAAGAAGTAGGCATTTGAAAATTTTTAGATTTTTGAAGTAATTTTAAATTTCTTAAAATTTTGACCTTATAACGACGTGAAAAAAAAAGTGAGAAGTGCGGGATTCGATCCCGATTCATTTTAGAATTAAATAGCACAGATTTGAAAATTAGATTTAAAGTTATTTAAAATTTTACTGAAATTTTGTTATTATGACAGCGTAAAAAATGAGGAAGTGGGAAGTGCGTGATTTGATCCCGATTCATTTTAAAAGTAGTATTGACTTGAAAAAAAAGATTTAAAGTTATTTTGATTTTCATGAAAATTCAGCATTACGACAGCATAAAATGAGGTGGATCGAATTTTGTTTATCCTTTTCTCCCTTCCTAATCCCAACGCAGGATGACCCATTTTCAAGAAGAGGTTAGGATACCAGGGAATAATTTTAATTAACCTTTCTCCCTTCCAAAAGGTTAGGATACCGGGGGGGGGGGGGGGGGGGGGGGGGGGAAGGGACGCATTTTGTTTGTCCTTTTCTCCCTACCCAATCTCAATGGTGGACGACCCATTGTCAAGAGAAAGTAAGGGTACCGAGGAATGCAAAAGTGAAATGCAAGAACTGAAATAGTATAATACATAGATATAGTGTCAACTCGTTAATCGAGGAATATAATCCTATAAGACCATCTCCAACCCTGAAGCAACTATTGCAGCAAAAGCAAAGTTGCTGCAAAATGTCATAAAACCTTGCTCCAACAGGCACAACAACTGTTGCAGCAAAGTTGCTGGGTTGCCCAAATGGCAGCAACAATGCTGGGATAAACCCATGCCATCAAATCTTATCTTGCAATATTTTAATGAAAGATTGCACAATTCTTGAATAATTTAATCAAAGTTCCAACGGTTAGAAAATCAAATCTCATAACTTGTTGAAGATCTGGTTCAACAAAAAAAAAAAGAAGTTGAAAACCCAAAATCGGTAAACCTGTTGATGATCTTCTTCAACAAAAAAAAAAAAAAAAAAAAAGGTTGAAACAAAGATGGCCCCCAAAAAAACCCAAAATTTCTGTAATGATCTTCTTCAACAAAAAAAAAAAAGAAGAAGTTGAAACAAAGATGGCCCCAAAAAAAACCCAAAATTTCTGTAATGATCTTCTTCAACCAAAAAATATAAAGAAGTTAAAAGAAAGATGGCCCCAAAAAAAAACCCAAAATTCCTGTAATGATCTTCTTCAACAGAAAAAAAAAAAAAAAAAAAAAAAAGAAGAAGTTGAAACAAAGATGGCCCCAAAAATAACCCTAAATCGGTAAACCTCCAAACCTCCAAGAAAACCTAAATCGGTAAAGCTCCATACCCACCATGCACGTTTGATTCTCGTTAATTGGCGTCTCCGGCTTCGGCTTCTCCACCCTCTGATACCGATCCATCAGAAAAATCATCCACCACAACCACACACAAATTACCATCCAAAAACAATCAAGCCCCAAAAATAAATCAGATTTGAAGCAGCAAAAAGTGAAAATAATAAATCTTTGCTCATATTATGAGAGATGCAAAAGGAAGAGAGAAGAGAGGATAGAGTTGGAGAGAGAGAGAGAGAGGAGAGGATCGTTAATTTCAGAGGAGGGAGAGAGAGAGACAAATTGGGTCTGGGTTGTGTAAAAATATGAGAGAGAAATTATTCAGTGTGTATGAGCTCAACTTGACAATAAAAAAAAATTGAAGTACAACGGCTATAAGTTGCAACAGTGTAAATTTTATTATTATTATTATTTTTTATTTTTTATGATGAAGCAACGGTATAAAAAACTGATTGTCTATAAATTAGATACTTTGACACTAAAATTTTTGTACCCATTTCAAACCTTTGTGTCCATATTATACTTTCAATGGATTCCAATATGAATCCCAAATTTTTCACAGATGAGTTAGGCACTCAATTTTCACAATTTCCAGACCATTCCTCACAAAACCAAGGTCAGCTAGTAGAAAAAAGCGAGGTTCTAGTTTTACTGAACATGAAGACAACCTTCTAGTGTCAGCATGGCTCAATATCAGTATGGATAGCGTGTACGGGACCGATCAAAATAGGAACACATTCTGGGGACGAGTCCTACAATATTTTCACCAACACAAGGATTTTGTTAGCGATCGAGACTCGAGGTCACTACAACAAAGGTGGTCGAATATTCTACATGCTACTAACAAGTTTTGTGGCTACTATTCAACAATTGAGAATTCGAATCCTAGTGGGAAGAATGAGCAAGACAAGGTAAATTGATTTTTTCCTATTTAATTTTTTCAATTATTTTTTTTTTCTTATGTCCAATTAACAATGATACTTTCAATAAATTTTTTTTTTCAGATTGCATTAGCTGGAGCTTTGTATAAAGTAAAAAATGAAGTTAAAAAATTGTTATTCCACCATTGTTGGACTAAGCTACGACGAGAACCAAAATGGTTGGATGAATATAGCAAGACGAACCAGTCAAATCGAGGAACGAATACGAATTCATCTCCTTGGATGTTAACACCATCTACTCCTGGTACTCTAATAGACATTTTAGCAGATGACTCCCCGATAACAGGATCTTTGCAAAGGCCACCAGGACAGAATGCTGAGAAGAGAAAGCAAAAAGACCACGAGAAGAATAGTGCTGAACAACCTATTATGGTTGATATCATCAAAGATATGGTTGAAGGGCAAAAGGAAGCTGGTACTGCATACCTTAATTTTATTAAAGAATTGGTAGATGGAAAAAAGCAAACACATGAAAGAAAAAATGGAGATGATGGAAAGACAAATGCAGATGCAAGCAACAAGCAACGTATGGAGGAAGATAAGATACGTCTTAAACAGATAGCTAATGAAGAGATGATCATGCTAATGGATACCAATGGACTGGCTCCTGAACTCCAACAATATTATAATTGACTTAAGATGGAAATTTTGTAAGGAAGCTTTCGTGGTGTTTGAAAATGTTATGTATTTTGTAATAATTATTATAACTTTTCTATGATATTATTGAATTATGTTATAATTTGTGTGCACTATGTGCCACCAACAATAATCTGAACTGCAAACTTCAATTGAAAATCAAATCACTGCATTACATAACTGGAATGAGAAATATAACACTAAACTGAAGCAAACTAGCAACAACACATTGATTGTCACGCCCCGAAAACCGAAGCGCGAGGAGAGAGGAAAGGTAGAGAGAAAAGAAGTAAAACTCAATCTCAAATGCGGAAGCGACTTTGGAAACCCACGGGGTTTCCTACAAGGATGACTCACTAATACGTAAATCCAAAATGGACTTACATGTTAACGAGTCCAACAAGGGTGGAAACACTTGAAAATTTAATTAAGAGACTATCCGGACAAGCACTAGATCAAGGAGAGAATGAAAAATTACAATGAACTTGATAAAAGGTCATTTTTGACAGCTGCTGAATTTTAAAACTCCCATAAGTCACTGTATCTTTGAAATTTTTACATTCTGTCCACGTTGGTCCATGTAAAATTCGATTCTGCAAAACTTTTGTCAAATGGCAGTTTTTCCAAATCCTCACCGTTTGGGCAGAAAACTTAAATAACAGTAGCAGTTTTTTTTTTTACAGCAAGTTTGACAGCACTTTGACAGCATTCCGAAATGTTCCCAACTATGCTAAATCCTCAAGTTTAAACATCAATACATATCTAAACAAGTACTAAACAATATACAACACGAGTTTAGACCAAACGGAACTCCATGTACTCGAAATTTATTAAAAACGAGGAGTGAAAGAGGTAAAGAGAGGAATAAGGGGAGGGGGAGAAATTGGGAGAGATTAGGAGAGAGATTTAGGGAGAAAGTGTTCTAAAAGCTTTTAAACCTTCTAAATTGATATAGACAAGTCTAAAATAGTATAATACACGTGTACAAACTATCCGGAACATCCAACGATTACAATTTACAAACACGAGGCAACGAAAGAGATTTCACAAAAAAGGAGGGAGAGAGATTTGAAAACATTTGAGATATTTGAAGAAGTTAACTCTTTAAAACAATTGAAGCTTCATCCGATAAGGATTGAGACACAAAATGAGTTGAGCTAAAACAAATCCAACAAAGTTTCACAACATCCTCAAACATACCACATATTTAGCTAAAGTGAACCCGGCAAGGGTTCAAACAAAAGAGATCTAACGAACTTGAGACTTAATTATATGATTCAAAAATCCTTCAACAAGTTTAACAATAATGATAGTAAAACACGAACTAACACGTGACCAACGATTCTCAAAGAAGCTAACTCATTGAAGCTTAACAAAGTAAGCACTTAAACTCAAGAAGTTTTAATAAAAACTTAAAAACAACAAATTTCAAAGTATAAGATTTTTACAAACTTTATGATGTCAAAATGAACATAGAGAGTTGTACAATTTCTCAAGCAATCATAAGTCCTCAAAGTAGAACCAAAGGATTTCAAAGCAACAACACCAGGGTCACTCGTGCCCTTATCGACATCACCTGCAAAATGGTTGGTAGCGTAGTACCTTAGCACGACAGCTAAGTAGACAGTGTTGTAACAAGTCTATATGCTATCCATGATTAAAATGAAATGAGGTGCAATGGATCGTCACCATGGCTACAATGAAATGTTTAAAGCCGCAAGGCCATGCGTGACATATGCACATCTCTCTCAGTACTGGAGTATGAGCCACCCACGCATGGAGTGTAGCATACCAACTTCCGGGAGCTACCCGAATATGGTTTGGAGTTTGAATGTTTCTAAGGGTCATTCTCCCTGTCTCACATCACAACCCACGTCCGGATTTCTTAAATCGAAATTCCCACACATGGGGTTTCTCTCTCTTTTTCAAATAAAACCTTTATGTCGTGATACGTGAATGCTTGCCGATTTGGCCTCAATGCATGAAATGTTTAAAATGACATTATAGGTGCTCCAACAAATTTGTGAACACAATAATTCTTGCATGTTGAACATGTATCAAGGACATCAAGAGTTGAATTAAAATTCATAATATAGCATTCCTAACAAGGATTTCTAAACTAACGTCCTAACAAACTTTTACACATAAAGGGAGCATCCTAAGCACATCTAGCATCACATAATCAACACATAGAGCACTTAGCACATAAAAATCACATTTAGGCTTAAAGCCCTAATTTTTCACATTTGGGGAAAATCCTAAACATGTGTCTAAATTCTCACATAAAGGTTTCTCATTGCATTTTAACCACAAACAACATATAAAAAAAAATGGTACAACAAAGAATCTACCTCACAAAGCTTTAAATTCCAACAATGGAAAAAAATTCAAGAGAGTTAAGTAAATCCCAAAAGCTTCCAATGCTTGTGCTAGGATCTTGAAGGATGCTTCAAGAAGGCCACTCTAAGCAAGAACAATTCATAGTTATGATAGAAAAGCTTAAACTAGCAAATCCTAGAAATTGTTAGGAAACTAGAAAACTTACCTACACTAGAAACTCCAAGGAAATGGTTAGGATTGTTAAGGCATGCTCTAAACACTCCAAGGAAGCTATAAAAGAGAAGAGAAGTTCAATACAACTCAAAATTTTGAAAACTAATGAAACCCTAGAAATTGGGGGTTTCCAAAATACTTACCCAAGAGATGATTTCCCACTCTAGGAAGGTTAGAGATGCTAGAGGATGTTGTTCTTGACCACCTCTTCAAATCTTGTAGGAGGAGATGGAGTAGAAGTAGAGATTTTTGGGTTTCTTTGGCTCTTGAACTTGAAAGAGGAGAAGAAGAGATGAAGAATGAGAGAAAAGGAAGAAGTAACGTGAATGACTCCCAAATGGGAGCATTCGGCCGACCATATGGGTTTGGTGTGGGTCCCTAGTTTGCTCAAAAATGAAATGTTTGGTATCCCAATGAACAGTCTGACCCAATGGTGTGAACCCAAAATTAAATAATTACACCCACGTTAACAGAAATTATTTATTTATTTATTTATTTTTTAAAGCATATGAAGGGGAAAATAATTAATATAGTCATGCTCCAAAAATTTAAATACAGTCAAATAAATTTAGAGTCCAGAATAGAAAAGGTAAAATTACCCAATTACCCTTTAATAAAATTTTGAATCATTACAATCTACTCCCCTTAAAAGAATTCCGTCCTTGAATTCGAATGTAGCTCAAAGGGAAACAACTGGAGAGGTAACAATCCATACTAATACATAGACACCAAAAGTCACCAAGGCTCACAAGGAACAATCTCAAGGAACATACACGGTTCCAATATCAACTGACATAACCAAATATTAAGCATCAATGACAACTTGATCTTCTTAGTCGTCGAACGAACTAAGTCAAGAATACAAATGAATTTCATACCACTATTTGTCAAATACCGAAATGATCCTCACAAAAGGACCACATAATCAAAAGAATACAACATGCAGTTGTAACTCACCCCAAGGTGTCAAACAACTGACCAATATGTAACACACAACACAAGCGACAATGAATGGATAGAATCCAAAACTCAACTGAAAATCCAACCCGTGAAGAAGGGTAACCAATGACATGGAATAAAATTTCATCACTGCAAGAAACAATTTCAAGATCCGAAGAATCAACGTTATAGCACCGAGTGTGCTGTTTTCACAAGGCATTCCTATGTCCTTCCAATACTAACTAACGAGAGTAAGGAATAAATCACAAAATGTTAGGAACCAAATAGAATGTACCAAATGCACAAAATTGCCAAGCGCCATTAGGGTACAAGGCATCAACTCACCAAAAGTTGTTATCCAAAATGGACAGAACCCAAGGTCAATACGTCCAAAGAGTGAACAAGACAATTTCCAATAGAACATTGAATCTGGTTCTAAGAACCCTTACTAAGCTTCAAGCAATACTAGTGAGGATCAGGAAAAGTATTCGCATTGTTGTGCAGTGACATCACGGGGAAAAACATTTGAATAACCAAATGCAAGGGTCTCAACAAAACTTTGAAGACTCGAGAAAACCAACGAATTCGCCTCAAAGTAAGTTCTACAAAGAGATTGAATTTCAATCAACTAGATCCAAGGATTTCAAAGAAATGAATCGACAGATAAAAGTTAACGAATTGTCACAAAAGTTAGGTAACCTGATTCCTTTACAAGAGTTCGAAACTGAACTAAACTATGTGATCAACTCCTAAGGAGTGGTCCAAGTTTGAATTAAATAATGCCAAAGAAAAGATCTCACAAAGTAACAAATGAATGCTAATACAAAAGATTGTAATGAATCGACATTACATCTCGTCCACAAGAATAAACAGAAAACTTCAATCCTTAAAAGGAACAATAAAGATGGACCTGAAAAGCGTCTATTGAAACAAATATTGGTGGTAGACCAATAAAACCGAGGAATACTAAATTAGAAAAGAACCAGCTCCTAGCGATAAACCAAAAACGGTCTCTCTAGCAACAAACCCAAATCTCGCTCTCGAAACATCAAGCCAAAGGACCACAATGTTCAAAGCCATAACTACCATGAAATATCAGCACACACATATGTTTCGAACAAGGACAAGGGTATCATCAACAAAGCGATGATAAACCGAATAAATGAACGCACATATACCAGACAAGTTCACAACAACCATTGCTACTCGCAACAAATCAAAAGATATCAAAGGATATGCCCCTTGACCGAATCATGAATAAAATTGTGGCCTACGCGACTCGTTACAACTCAAAGAAATCGATGCAAAAGTCGAAACGATTTACTTCAAGGATGGAGATATACAAGAATCAAATCCCAAAACTGAAAGACATCACTCGACGAGAAGGAACAATATCCGACATCATTCCTCAAGCCAGAAACTATTGTGAAACCACGTCACCAAAAAGCAATAACCAAAGTAAGCTCTTCGAAAAACACACCCGAAACTCACGACAAGAAGGAGGGAACCTATACAGAAGTTGCCTCAACCACCATAACCAATCGCACAACAAGCGAACACCAACACTTTTCCTTCGCATAAGGCAAGGAGAAAGTCAAAAGATCAAAACGATCTAACACAAACACAAGCCACGGTAAGCCCACGACGGGAAAGTAAAACAAGTCTTGCTGATAAAACTAGCAAGATCGCACCAAGTGCTCAAAGAAAATTTGTCATAAATGACATCAAAATTCAAACCATCGAAAGGTAGGAATTCAAAGAGAAAGGGTTCGATCAGCTCTCAAAAGCTCATAACCACGATACACTCGATCGGTTAAGTTCATCAACAATAAATGTAGAACCAAAATGGTCTAACTCTCCAACATAGAATGATCAACATACTAGTAAAAGAACACTAGTATGAAACGAGATACAATCATGTGCCCTTCTCTCACTAACATGGAATCAAGAGAAAATGGGTCCAACGAAGCACTCTTCGTCACAACAAGGGAAAAAGAGTTAAAACTGCGGGATCAAATAATGAAACTCACTACAATCGAATATACACCACTCGATAATTAGCAAAAGAATCCTTATGGATCAGTTATAGGATTTACGGAACAATAACGTTTGAAACAATAGGCATTGCCCACAGGTTCAAAGGAATCATAAAATTTCGAAGTCGTGAAATAGAAATAAATTATTCCACCTTACTAACAACCACACCAATCCAACAAAAGTTACTATGGACACTATCATAGTAAGTCAAGGTGTAAGTAATTTTTTTTTGCCTTTAAGGGACAATGGGAAGTTTTCCGAGTATGAAGTAAGAACTTTTATTTCATAAACAACGACACAGGGATCTAGCCTTAGTAAACAACAGTCAAGGCTACCAATAACAAGAAATCAAATCATGATACAAGGTCATACTCCCAAGGAGTCTAATAATGACGAGTTCACAAAACCGTCAACTCGAAGAACTTGGTAACTAAATCGTCCAAATCAATCTACCCTCAATAATTAGGGAAAGGTTTGAAGTTATAATTTTTTTTTTCATACTTGAGCCCAATACAATCAAGATTGATGAACTCAAAAAGGCAAGATCGCTGAATAATATCAATCCAATAGTCAAGAAGTCCAAGGGAAAGGACATCTTAATACAACACCATAAAACACCCAAGTTCGAAGTCCATGGGCGGTGAAACTGAAAATCATCACGCCTCCTCCAAAAAAAAAAATATCAAGGCGACAAGGTACAAGTGCTCGTTCAACGAAAGACTTTGAAATCAAAAGCACATGAAAAACTTCTTTTCGAAACAAGTTAGGAACGAGCATAAACAATACTCTTAAAAGGGCCAAAGGTCACTAGGACCAAACAAGGAGTAGATTTACTTTGAACAAGTATTACTAAATGAAGAGCCAAACATGCTCACAAGGAAGAAACACTAAAATAACCTGTGTTTCTAAATAATCATCAAAGTGTTAACCATCCAATGTTAACGAAGTTCAAATAGGAATCGGTAAATATCGATAACTATAACCACAGAAAAGAATTTCTACCACCTTGAGGGGAAACGTACTTAGCAAGATTATGTAAATATGATAAAGAGCTTAGGGAAAAAAAAAATTCACTAACTGGCAAGATGTATAGTTTCACAATGAAACAAGGAAAACTTCTACAATTAACAATAACATGGTCTCATAATAGACAAATATCAGAGTCGCGGAGAATACTGACAAATGACACCCACCATGCAAAGGAGCGATAAAAATGAACCGATACAAGTTTAAACTTAGAACAAGAAGCTTAAGTCAAGATCCAACAATAACTCACACGACAGAATTTCCTTATATGCAATAAATCATATAGGAGGGTAACTGATAGTTCACTGCAAAGTCCAACATGTATACAATGGATTGAGACCCAACAAGCAACAACCCATCTCAAAGAATAAATCTACTTGAGGTAGTAAAAGCAATGTCTATCAGACATTTAAACGTAAAAGTCCTCACGAAGAGAGAGGAACCACAGTTCATCCCGAAGAATGGGGAAAACCCACTCCAACATCAATCAACCAATTACGTAACCAAACATTGAAAAAGGTAGGTACTTACAACCCTACAAAATAGTTCATGCCATAGAGAGGAGTGCAATTTGCTTGAAAGGATAATTTCAAGATACAACAAATAACTTATCACAAAGTCTCTCACGGAAAGGGAATACTATAGTCCGACAAAAGAGAGGACTATTCAAACACGATGTGGAACCCACAAATAAGGAAAACGTACCCAAGGTACAAAAGAAAAATAGCACCGAGTGTTAAACAACTCTACTGCTACGTGATGGTATGCATCTCAAAAGAAAGAAATAATATGTGCTAAGGCATAACCACAAGGATCCGAAGATACAACTTAACAAAACATAACCCAACAAGCTACTCATACCAACTTGTGATCAACAACATAACCGCTCTATCAATATATACTATAAAAGCATATAAAGCATCTCTTCATATACTCGCAACATATACACCATGTTGGTTTTCCAAAAAGTTTAAAAATTTATATCTTTGAGGTTTTTTTTTTTTTTTTTTTTAAAATAAAATTTCTCCATCTATAATACAATAGATCTCAATATATTCTACTATAAGCATGAAAACCACATGAGCATGCAAGCATGTGAACATATAATCACGTAGGCGTGCAACACCTAAACATGCTATCTCAACAACATAAACAGAAATAACAAGTAACGTAAATTTTATAAACACAACAGAGGGCCTTAAGCATACAGCTCGGTGTGAAGCACTGATCGACACCTAACCACCAACCTTACCAGGCATAGTACGTCGAGCGAGTAATCCAAACAAGGAAACCCTCATATATATACTTTTAAACCTTTCATGGTCAATAGTTAAATATCATCAGACATCCACACCAAGACACAATGCAAAAGGTTCATAAATGGAAACACATAGCACTTGAACATGTAAACATTTATCATGTAAGCACTTAGCATAAATAGCATATCAAACATGTAAACTCTTTAACATGTAAGCACGTAAGTCCCGAAGGCACTCAACACATACGCATGCCCACACGGCATCGCAATGCCTCAATATGTGCAACTTAAACGAAGAATGCAATAAGGAGTAGGCACGGAGTAAACACAAACGGAAATACGATAAACCCAAAAGGAAACACCCATAGCACCTAGGTATTTGAACCCGGTTAGCTCTGATACCAATCTGTCACGCCCCGAAAACCGAAGCGCGAGGAGAGAGGAAAGGTAGAGAGAAAAGAAGTAAAACTCAATCTCAAATGCGGAAGCGACTTTGGAAACCCACGGGGTTTCCTACAAGGATGACTCACTAATACGTAAATCCAAAATGGACTTACATGTTAACGAGTCCAACAAGGGTGGAAACACTTGAAAATTTAATTAAGAGACTATCCGGACAAGCACTAGATCAAGGAGAGAATGAAAAATTACAATGAACTTGATAAAAGGTCATTTTTGACAGCTGCTGAATTTTAAAACTCCCATAAGTCACTGTATCTTTGAAATTTTTACATTCTGTCCGCGATGGTCTATGTAAAATTCGATTCTGCAAAACTTTTGTCAAATGGCAGTTTTTCCAAATCCTCACCGTTTGGGCAGAAAACTTAAATAACAGTAGCAGTTTTTTTTTTTGACAGCAAGTTTGACAGCACTTTGACAGCATTCCGAAATGTTCCCAACTATGCTAAATCCTCAAGTTTAAACATGAATACATGTCTAAACAAGTACTAAACAATATACAACACGAGTTTAGACCAAACGGAACTCCATGTACTCGAAATTTATTAAAAACGAGGAGTGAAAGAGGTAAAGAGAGGAATAAGGGGAGGGGGAGAAATTGGGAGAGATTAAGAGAGAGATTTAGGGAGAAAGTGTTCTAAAAGCTTTTAAACCTTCCAAATTGATATAGGTAAGTCTAAAATAGTATAATACATGTGTACAAACTATCCGGAACATCCAACGATTACAATTTACAAACACGAGGCAACGAAAGAGATTTCACAAAAAAGGAGGGAGAGAGATTTGAAAACACTTGAGATATTTGAAGAAGTTAACTCTTTAAAACAATTGAAGCTTCATCCGATAAGGATTGAGACACAAAATGAGTTGAGCTAAAACAAATCCAACAAAGTTTCACAACATCCTCAAACATACCACATATTTAGCTAAAGTGAACCCGGTAAGGGTTCAAACAAAAGAGATCTAACGAACTTGAGACTTAATTATACGATTCAAAAATCCTTCAACAAGTTTAACAATAATGATAGTAAAACACGAACTAACACGTGACCAACGATTCTCAAAGAAGCTAACTCATTGAAGCTTAACAAAGTAAGCACTTAAACTCAAGAAGTTTTAATAAAAACTTAAAAACAGCAAATTTCAAAGTATAAGATTTTTACAAACTTTATGATGTCAAAATGAACATAGAGAGTTGTACAATTTCTCAAGCAATCATAAGTCCTCAAAGTAGAACCAAAGGATTTCAAAGCAACAACACCAGGGTCACTCGTGCCCTTATTGACATCACCTGCAAAATGGTTGGTAGCGTAGTACCTTAGCACGACGGCTAAGTAGACAGTGTTGTAACAAGTCTATATGCTATCCATGATTAAAATGAAATGAGGTGCAATGGATCGTCACCATGGCTACAATGAAATGTTTAAAGCCGCAAGGCCATGCGTGACATATGCACATCTCTCTCAGTACCGGACTATGAGCCACCCACGCATGGAGTGTAGCATACCAACTTCCGGGAGCTACCCGAATATAGTTTGGAGTTTGAATGTTTCTAAGGGTCATTCTCCCTGTCTCACATCACAACCCACGTCCGGATTTCTTAAATCGAAATTCCCATACATGGGGTTTCTCTCTCTTTTTCAAATAAAACCTTTATGTCGTGATACGTGAATGCTTGCCAATTTGGCCTCAATGCATGAAATGTTTAAAATGACATTATAGGTGCTCCAACAAATTTGTGAACACAATAATTCTTGCATGTTGAACATGTATCAAGGACATCAAGAGTTGAATTAAAATTCATAATATAGCATTCCTAACAAGGATTTCTAAACTAACGTCCTAACATGCTTTTACACATAAAGGGAGCATCCTAAGCACATCTAGCATCACATAATCAACACATAGAGCACTTAGCACATAAAAATCACATTTAGGCTTAAAGCCCTAATTTTTCACATTTGGAGAAAATCCTAAACATGTGTCTAAATTCTCACATAAAGGTTTCTCATTACATTTTAACCACAAACAACATATAAAAAAAATGGTACAACAAAGAATCTACCTCACAAAGCTTTAAATTCCAACAATGGAAAAAAAATTCAAGAGAGTTAAGTAAATCCCAAAAGCTTCCAATGCTTGTGCTAGGATCTTGAAGGATGCTTCAAGAAGGCCACTCTAAGCAAGAACAATTCATAGTTAGGATAGAAAAGCTTAAACTAGCAAATCCTAGAAATTGTTAGGAAACTAGAAAACTTACCTACACTAGAAACTCCTAGGAAATGGTTAGGATTGTTAAGGCATGCTCTAAACACTCCAAGGAAGCTATAAAAGAGAAGAGAAGTTCAATACAACTCAAAAATTTGAAAACTAATGAAACCCTAGAAATTGGGGGTTTCCAAAATACTTACCCAAGAGATGATTTCCCACTCTAGGAAGGTTAGAGATGCTAGAGGATGTTGTTCTTGACCACCTCTTCAAATCTTGTAGAAGGAGATGGAGTAGAAGTAGAGATTTTTGGGTTTCTTTGGCTCTTGAACTTGAAAGAGGAGAAGAAGAGATGAAGAATGAGAGAAAAGGAAGTAACGTGAATGACTCCCAAATGGGAGCATTCGGCCGACCATATGGGTTTGGTGTGGGTCCCGCTTTGCTAGTTTACTCAAAAATGAAATGTTTGGTATCCCAATGGACAGTCTGACCCAATGGTGTGAACCCAAAATTAAATAATTACAGCCACGTTAACAGAAATTATTTATTTATTATTATTTTTTTTAAGCATATGAAGGGGAAAATAATTAATATAGTCATGCTCCAAAAATTTAAATACAGTCAAATAAATTTAGAGTCCAGAATAGAAAAGGTAAAATTACCCAATTACCCTTTAATAAAATTTTGAATCATTACATTGATAATAAGAAACACAAATTCGAATTAAACCAAACAAGCAACATAGACTAGACTATAGACTTAAGCATTCATCCGAGACCCCTGAAATTGCCACAAATGCTCTACAAGACCTGCTTGTAGTTGATAATGCATCCCTCTGTTTTCGATATTGGGAGTCATTCGAATGATCTGCGATAGATCTGCAGTATTCTCGGTGGATACCTCAAAATTTGGCCCAAGTACTTCATAATTGAGGTCTGGTATGTAAGCACCGCGTTCATCTTCAACTATCATGTTGTGCATTATAATGCATGCCTTCATAATATCACCAAGTGTTGGAATATCCCAAAAACAATAAGGTTCGCGAACGATTGCAAAACGTGCTTTGAGTACTCCAAATGCTCGCTCGACGTTCTTCCTTGTTGATTCTTGAGCTACTGCAAAATTTTTGTCCTTCATTTCTCGTGGTTCAGAAATTGTTTTCACAAACGTTGACCATTTGGGATAGATGCCATCAGCTAGATAATATCCACGCATGTACACATGACCATTTATTGTGTAATTTACTGGAGGAGTTCTACCATGGATAAGATTGGTTAACAAATTAGATCGCTCCAACACATTACTATCATTGTGGGATCCGGCTACTCCAAAAAAAGCATACCATATCCACATATCATATGAAGCGACAACTTCAAGTATAATCGACAGATCATGGTGCCCTCCCCTTTCATACTGACCTTTCCATGCAGCTGGACAATTTTTCCATTTCCAATGCATACAGTCGATACTTCCCAACATGCCTGGAAATCCACAGGATCCACCTTCAGCTAGTAGACGAGTAATGTCCTCCTGGTTTGGTGATCTCAAGTACTCATCACTAAACACTTCGACCACAGCCTTAACAAATCTTCTAAGACTTTCAATTGAAGTACTTTCACCAATCCTAACATAATCATCAACAGCATCCGCTGCCACCCCATAAGCAAGCATTCTCATTGCAGCAGTTACCTTTTGGAGAGATGACAAACCAAGACGTCCAACCGCATCTCTTCTTTGGACAAAGTACGCATCGTGAGCCTCCATTATAGATTGGATTCGAAGAAACAAAGGATGGCTTATGCGAAACCTTTGTCGAAACTGACTAGGAGAGTACACCGGATTCTCAGCAAAATAGTCATTATATAGTCTTTCATGCCCTTCCAGTCAACCACGTCGGATCGTTGCATGGCCTTGAATAGAACCGCGTCGTCTCCTTCGTTGCTCTGCAGTAGTTTGTTCTTGATGCAAAGTAGCTAACATCAATATCTGGGGAGTGTAGTCAGATCGAAATAACTCAGCAAAAAATTTGCCATCCATTAGCAACAATAAGAAATAGAGGAATGTGGAAGAGAGGATTTAGTATATCTTCTCAAAACTGTGTGAAAATGAGAGTAACAAAAGTTGAATTTATAGAGAAATTGATTGTCATTTGAATTTGAAATTAAGCGGGAATGTTGAGTAGAAGCGGAAACTTTAATTCAAAATTTTTGCGGGAACCTAAATTTGAATTTAGAATTTGAAAGTTAAGCGGGAAATTTTTATTTGAATTTAATCGAAAGTAAATTTTAAAATTCCTTTGTAGGGGGAAAATTTAAGTTTGAAATTTATTCGGAAAACTAAAATTGTAAAAAATTCAAAATAATATTTTAAATTGTAAAATATTTTAAATAATATTATAGTTTTTTAATTAGAAAATGTCATATATTGCCAATAAACAATACTACAAAATCACAAAGTACAATAACATGGATAGAATACAAATAATAGATAAAAGAATAAAAATATATTAAAATAACAAAGGTTTGATGTAAGGGTTGGAGTGACTCATCAAAACCAACACAACAACTTTGCCTAAGACCCATCAAACTACCAATTTGCCTTATCAATTGATGGTTTGCCTTTGGAGATGGTCTAAGACCATCTCCAACAAGGGCAGCAAATCCTTGCAGCAACTCAGTTTGGTGCTCCATGTCACCATTTTCAGCTCCAAAGGAGAAGGCAAATAGACAAGGCAAAGTTGATGCCTTCCTCATCCAAGGCAAAGTTGCTACCTTTGATTTTTTGCAGCAAATCAAATTTTTAAGAATAAAAAATGAATCTGATACAATCAGACTTCAAAATCAATTTCACACTTTACAAATTTTATTTATAAAAACCTCCCAATCAAGAAGAGATGAAGAAAAATTAGAAGACAACCCCCACCGCCGCTGCTCCAACCAACCCCACCACCACAGTCGTCGCCGCTCCTACAACCCCACAACCACAGTCACCGGCCCATTCCTTGCAGCCCCGCCAAATCTGCCACGAGCCTCCACTGTGTGTGTTCTTTAGCTTCTTGGTTTTTTTCTTTGTATCTGCCAATTGATCTTCTTCTTCTTCTTCTTTTTTTATCAGTCAAAACAAAATAAAATAAAAGCATCAATTTACAATCAATTTTAAATTGATTTGGGTGTTTCATTACAACTCCAAATAGACCCCATTGTTTGAGATTTGAACCATCAAGTCACAATCAAGCATCAGTTGATCTCTCAAGCATCAACATAAACCCATTGAGAGAGAGAGAGAGAGTTGATCTTCTTTGTGGGTTTGCTTGAAAGAGGGATAGACTTGCTTTTAGGGAGAGAGAGATAGAAGAATGGGTTGCTGGGTTGCTATTGTGAATTGGGTACCCAGATTGTGGATTTGTAGTGGGTAGGTAAAAGTGCATAAATTTAATAAACCCGGATAGCCCTTGGATATGGTAATGCCAAATCTTGACCCTTCCTTTTGTTATCGTTTATTGCAACGGTAACAATTTGATTGGCAATGGTCAGCAACAGTCAATTTTAAACACCACTAACGGGTACAATTTTTTCTATAAAATAAAAACAGTTTGTTCACAATTGTGTATCAGTTATGCCCTTCAAAAAAAAAAATTTAATAGTTGTGTATCAGCTATTCCCTCAAAAAGAATTTATTGTGTATCAGTTTGTTTACAATTGTGTATCAGTTTTTCCCAATATGAATTAATTAAAGGGAAATAAAATCAAATATTTTCCCAATTAAAGGGGGAAATAAAATCAAATATTAAAATACAAATTAATATTAACTTTTTTTAAAATAAAATAAAATATTTTCAAAAACTGCAAATAACCATAAATATTGGGCATAAAAGTGATAAAAATAAGTTTGAATATAAAAAGAAGGAAAAAGTAAAGATAAATTAAAATAATCTATATTTGATGTATCCTTTGGAGTGCAGAAATTTGATTCCTGCAGCAAATGTGAGTTTTTGCCGCAAATGAGTCATTTGATGTCAAATTTTTACCTTCTCCTTTGGAGATGGTCTAAGACCCATCAAACTACCAATTTGCCTTATCAATTGATAGTTTGCCTTGAAAGATGGTCTAAGAGCAGAAAATATGTATAATACATAAATATGGTGTCGACTCGTTAATCGAGGAATACAGTCCTATAAGAGCAGAAAATAAATACATAGATATAGTGTCGACTTGTTAAGCGAGGAATACAGTCCTATAAGAGCAGAAAATATGTATAATACATAGATATAGTGTCGACTCGTTAAGCGAGGTATATAGTCCCTATAAGAGCAGAAAATATGTATAATATACATATATAGTGAATGTCGCCGCTTTCCGACCTGAATTTAAACGGACTTTGCCTTTATATCCCAAGGGACACTGGCGGAGCCGCGGTCTAAGCAAGGCATGACAGCTGAAGCCGATATATGGGTGTGAGAGATGTGAAAAAAAAGAACAAGACTCAATGTATTTTTTGTTTTTGAAAAAAAGTAAAAGAAGAACAAAAAATGTTTTATTATTTCTTAAGGAGAAAAAACAAATGAAGTAAAATTATAAATAAAAACTGTTTTCTCATTTTCATCCTTTTTTTTTTTGGTAAAGTAATAAAGAAGTAAAAATAAAGCTCTTTTTTTTTAATAATGAAAATGAAATATACATTTTTATTTAAAGAATGATGAAATAAAACCAAAATCTTACACTTTCTTTTTTCTTTTTGAATTAAACAAGTAAAAAAAATATCCTTTTCTTTCTCTTTCTTTTTCTTTTTTTTTGAAAGTAGATAAGTAATAAAAATCTTTTTGTTTACAAGAAAGTAAGAAAGTAAAAAATTGTTTCTTCTTTTTTTTTTTTGAGAGAGGTTTGAGGGAGATACCAAAAAACAACCAAAAAAAAATAAAAACTGTATACATATGTGTGTGTGTGTGACAGTGAGGTTGGACTTTGGGGGTTGGAGAGGTTAAGTGGTGGTGGCCGGAGGTGGGGCCGGCGGTGGAGGTGGTGGCTGTGGTTGTGGTTGAAGGTGGGTTGGAAGTGGTGATCTGAGAAGAGGGGTGGTGATTGGAGGGGAGGGGTTGGAGTCAGGGGCGGATATAAAGAGGGTAAAAGGGGGGCTGAAGCCCCCCAGACTTTTTAAAAATTGCACACTAACCTTAAAAAAAAAAAATTTACAGTTAAGCCCCCCTAAAAATTATAAAAGCCCCCCCTGGTATTATAAATTTGTCACATTAGGTCTAAAATATACACAACATATGTATAAATTGGTCTAAAAGCCCCCCTGACATTATAAAGTTGTCATATTAGGTCTAAATTATACACAAAATATGTATAAATAGGTCAAAAATTATTATAAATTTGTCATATTTGCTCTAAAATATATGCAAAATATGTATAACTAGGTCCAAAATTTTTTTTTCGGGGGCGCTGCCCTCGAACTCCCGTATCAAGCCCCCCCTAAAAAGATTTTCTAAATCCGCCCCTGGTTGGAATGGTGGCCGAAGGAGGTGGCCGGAGGTGATGTGGTGGCCGGAGGGAAAGTGACCGGCCGCCGAAGGTGGAGGTGGTGGCTGACCGGAGGAGAGGGGCCGGAGGTGGAGGGGGGAAGAGGTATTGAGGGGGTTGCCGCCCTTTTTCTTTCTTCTCTTTCCCTCTAGACCACACTCTCTCTCTTGTTTTCCTTTTTACTTTTTGGGGCAATTAGCAATTAATCCAAATTAAGGAAAGTATATTGGTTTAGGTATAACTAGTAAAAATATTTGGGAGAAGGTACACTCCTTGGTATTTTGACAAATCTACCCTAATATTGGTCTACACCAAGAAAGTTTCACCCCTGCATCTCCGACGACCACTACCATCACCTCGCCTGAGCTCCGGCGACCTCGCCTGAGGTCCGACGACCACCATCATGACCTTAAAGCCTCCACCAACCACCACCACCTCACCTTACTTTCAACAACCACCATCACCACCTTAAGCCTCCACCAACCACCACCACCTCACCTGATTGACCTCATTCACAACCAAAACTCCAAATCAACATACAATGATCAGAAAATAACTTTCTGAAAGTTCATTTCTTATACCACCAAAAAAACTTGTGAAATTATAAATAAAAAAAAAGTTGTGAAATTTATCAACAAAAAGTTGTGAAATTTCACAGAGTTCGTGAAATTTCATGAAACCACCACAGCCATACCAAACCTTTGCTAATCACCACCACGACCTCACCTGACGATCTCTTCACAACCAAACTACCACATCAATATCAAATGATCACAAAACAAGTTTTTGAAATTTAATTTCTCATACCAGCACCGAAAAAGTTGTGAAAATTTCAAAAGAAAAAAAAGTTGTGAAATTTCAGAAAGATTGTGAAATTTCACAAAAAAGTGTTCTGCCAAACATTGAAAAAACTTTTTACAAATTTGAGCATTCATATCAATCTGTAACTTGTTTTTTTGCATAAAATCTATATATTTACAGCCTACTCAACGAGATCTATCAAACAACTATTACTGTTTATATCAAACTTCTGGGAAAAAATGTTGAGAAAGCTACTAATTTTTTTTGATAAATTTCACAAAAAAATGTGTTAAAAAAAAAAAAAAAAAAAAAAAAAAGGAAGAAGAAGAAGAAGATGATGGTGGATCAGTGCACTGGTGGCCGGATCTGCTCGTGAAAATGCTTGCTTTGGTGGTGGTGGCCGATGGTGCCGCTGGCTCGGAGATGGCGGTGGTTGGCTCGCGAGATGGTGGTGGTTGGCTCGGAGATGGTGGTTGGCTCGGCGATGGTGGTGGTTGGCTCGCGAGATGGCGGTGTTTGACTCGCGATGGCAGTGGTCTTGGTTGGTGGTGGTGCCGACGACGAAGATCCCCGGCGATGGCAGTGGTCTTGGTTGGTGGTGGTTGGTGATGTTGCTGAGAGAGAGAGAGAGAGAGAGAGAGAGAGAGAGAGAGAGATGAAGAAAGAGAAATGAAAATGAAAAATACCAATAAGGGTAAACATGTCTAAAAAATATGTGGTCAACTGGTCAAATGACCTATTCCAAATTAACTTATTGAATAATGTCCTTATTACCAAAAAGATTTCCTTTGTGTCTTTAAACCAAATAATTCTCCTAATTGGGTATTTAATACCAAATTTCTATTATTTTTTTTACCCCCTTCTTCTCTCTCTAGTCAACTCTCTATATATGTCTCTCTCTATGTCTCTAATAATAACTATATATATTATATACAGCAAATGAACAACACCTCCCAAAGGGGAGCAAATTTGCTCACGGAGCTTGCTCACGGCTGTGACAAGTGTCCATTTTTTTTTAAATAGCTGGAGAGAGTGTTTATGGGAGATCTTAAGGTGTGGTCCTCACACACTCACACACATACATACTATAAAATATTGAATTTTTTTAAAATACAATTTGTCTATAAATAAATAATTTATCTATTTATAGACAAATAGTATTATATTTCTAATAGATAAATTATCTACAGATAAATTCTACAAATAAATAAATTATCTATCTGTTTGTAAACAGATACTATTATCTGTCTAGCAAATAAATTATCTATAGATAATTGATCTGTTTATAGACAGATAATATTTCTGTCTAATACATAAATTATCTATTTATAGACATATAATATCAAAAAAAATAAAATTCAATTTCATAGTATGTATGTATGTGGATGTGTGAACACCACACTCTAAAATCTCCTCCTCAACTCTTTCTCCAGCCTTTTAAAAAAAAGTGGACACTTGTCACAGTCGTGAACAGGCCGTGAGCAAGCTCCGTGAGCAAATTTGCTCCCCCCAAAGCCACCTTTTCGGCTGGAAAAGAGGGGTGTCAGTGTAATCCCTTCTTTTGTTTTTAGTAATGTTTTTCTTTTTGGATTCAAATCTCAAAAATTTATTCTAAATGATATGAAATAGTTAAAATTTAATGTGCTCATTGATAATTGTGGGGTCATTTTAACATCCTCTAATCAAAATTTAGTGAGTCCACTACCCCATTATTTGAGATAAAATTTAGGAAACATAGCATCACTCTTTTTTTTTTTTTTTTTTTGCAACAAAAAAAGAAAATGATAAAGTGAAAACCTCTTTTTTTTTCTTTTTTTCTTTTCTTTTTTTTTTCTTTCTTTCTTTCTTTTTTTTTTGGAAAATAAAAAGTAAATGTTAGGTATACCCAATTTGAGGTGCCTAAACTATCTACATGCTGATGTGAATCCTCTTTTTATTTTATTAGAAAACAAACACATTTTAAGTTATATTTTATTTCAAAATTGTTATTGATCCATCAACAAGTAAAACAAATAAGTGTCCCACAAAATAGTGTACTTGGCATTTTTCAAATAGCAATGACATGTTTTGCCCTTTCCCTATTTTTCTTTCCTTTTTTTTCCCCTTATATGTAGATCTCATGTATCTATCTATGTGTATATATATATATAAATAATGAAAAGTTAAAAAAATTGACAAGACACCCATCTCTCTTTTCGGCAGATTTGGGAGTTGATGATAGCCACCTCCTTTTTTTTTTTTTTAAATAAATACTTAAAGTAACAGAGAAACAAAAGTATTCAATAAAAAATAAGATATTTTGTACACGCGCCTGCACTTTTCAAATCCCCAGAATACAGCGCGATCGAGATTTGGACCGACGTGTCCCCTCGATAAATGTAAAATTTTGATGCAAAAATCAATTTTTTCTGACATCATTTGGTGCGCAGTTAGCATCAGTTTGTGCCAAAAACGTTCGATAAAGTGCTTTTTCTGGAATCCAGAGTCAGAATGAGACGAGATTTCAGGGATCCCTCTGTCTCAATGTGAGAAGTATTTTGGTCCAGTCCGAAAATAGCACAGGCGCTCCAAACTCAAAGAATAGGACTTTTGGACGAATTAACAGTATAAATTGACACAATTGCAATTGTCCTTATCGCGATTTTTCGACTTTCGGTGTCGGATGGCCATGAAATTTCTAACAGTCCGTCATCTTGACAAATGTGAATTTTTTATACCAGTTCTGAACCCCTGGGAGCTGTCTAGTGACAAAACAGAATTTTCCCGTTTGAAATCAACGCCTGATAAAGTGACTTTTTCGGATCGGTGCTGGAATGCGATGAAATTTTAGAGGCATGTCGGTTTTAGCATGTACTTCAATTCTGCCATGAAAAATGTCTGCTCTGCCCTCCGGAATGCTGAAAAAGTAAATCTGCACCTCTTCTGAAAATCGCAGATTATAAAACTTCAGAATGCGATCATTTCTCCGTTTGTGGTCCGATTTTGATGATTCGAAGTCCAGAGATCATGTATTGACAAGTTCTTCACATCTTTCGGACTTGATGCAAGTTTTCTGTACCTTTTTGGGGATGTGCAAAAATCAAGTGTCTACAACTGCCCCTCTTTGTCCGATTTGCGAAGAAAATCATGGCAAAGATCAAAGACACCTTATTTTTGCGGGCTTGATCCTTAGGCAAGGTATTTCTTCATTGAACCCTCCTCTAGTATGTCCTCTCTAAAACTTTTCTGCAAAATTTGAGGAAAGTCTTTGTCATTGTCTCTGCGTCTTCTTCTGCTATAGGATCAACATTTGGATGCGTATGCAGATGGTCCATATGTCGTTCCCACAGATCAAGGCATTTGCCCTCTGTGTTGGCAATGAAACCTTGAATGTGAACTGAATGCCGCTTCGGGCCCCATGACTGATGTTGGAGTTAACTGGGATGCCGCTTAGGGTCTTACACCTGATGCTGAATTGAATTGGGATGCCATCTGGGGACTTATACCTGAAGTTGAAAGTGAATTGGGACGCCGCCTGGGGATTTATACCTGAAGTTGAAAGTGAATATGATTGTCCCAAACATGGGAAAAATTTTCTTGACAACCGCTGCGGGAGAGATATATGTGACATATGGATCCTGAGCAGGGGGATCGACGTAAACTTGGTGGTCCCGAGCAAAGGGGTCGTGGCGAGGTCAAGTCCTGACACAGTTAACATGGAGCTTTTGGGCAATTGGTGAGGTTTCGGAGCTTATTCGAAAAGGTCTCGGCTATGAAAGTATTGGATCCAGCTGCAACTGCTATAAAATTATGCAATGTCTGCTACTCTATGAAAATGTATGTCACTTTATGAAAATTCATGATATTTATGTATTTTCAATATATTTTTTTTTAAATTGTAATAGATGAATGAATTTTAACTACAAGTGAATGCTCATGACATAATAGATATTGACTGTCCTGTCACCTATTGAACACTAGAAGACACAGCATTTGACTTTATAAACCTGGTGCCTCAGTAATCTTTGACTATCCGGTTTTTGATCGGAATGAAGTGGATATATGTATGTGAATGATTCAATTTCTCTTGATCTCTCATTCTCTCTTAAACCATTTTTACCTCCGGTGCCCTCAAGAGTTTTCACCGAATCCGATTCTGTCATTTTGCGCTTGTAGACACCTCATTTTGTCGGCTATCAAATTTAGGAGACCCATAGCTTGGTGGTTCACAATGATTGAAAAAGACTCAAAAAGGACTCTTGGAAGTTGGTTCTATCTCTCAAAATGCTCAGAATGACCAAAGAGCCTTTGAAAGCCCAAACACTCCCAGATTTGGACCAAAAGCTCTGGAAACATGCTACGTCATAAAAAGGTACTAAAAATGAATTTTGAAGCAAAATTAGATGAAATCATCAGCTCCCAGAGACCCTCAGAAGTCTCGGAAGTTCCCAGAAAGTCCTTGTTGACCGGTTTGACCAAGTTTGACCAAGTTTGACCGAAATCGTCCAAATTCGCTGAAAAGTTTCAGGATCATTCTAGATCATGTAGAAAGTATTAAAATGAGTTTCAAAAGAAAATCGAATGAAAACGTCGGCTCCTGGAGTTCCCAGAGGTTTCTAGAACTTCCCGGGAATCCCAGGTTTGACCAGTTTGACCAAAAGTTGACTTTGAAATCGGAGCACCATATTATTTTTTAAACATTTTTCATGGATACTAGAGGTCAATAGCTTTCCAACGGTATGCCGCACATAATTTTTGGATTTCAAACAATTTTATTATGAATTTCCGAAGGTGAAAAAGGCGATCAAATCGGCTTTTATCACGAATACCGCAAAACTTTTCAAAGTGACCTATCTCCGAACTATTTTTTATGTAAAGTAGACTCCATTATATTTCCAACGGGATATCACAACCTCAATTTGCAGTTCGTATGCATTTTTTGTGAATTTCGGACGAAATAGGGCCTTTTGCGAATACCGGAACTTCTGGGGCCTAAAAAGGATTATCTGGACGAATGAGGAGCAGTGCCGCCGCGGCAGTGTCCCACTGCCGCCGCGGCTCCAGAATGGTGTTTTTTTGTAATTTCTTTTGGGAGTTCATTTTGATTAATTGAAAACCAAAACGACATAGTTCTATGTTCACTGATGTTTGGGACTAATGGGAGTACTTCTAAAACCCCAAAACCACCCCAAATTGGCCTATATAAACCCCCTTTAACTTCTCATTTTGGGGGGGGTCAAGTGTAAGCTTTGAAAAGTTTTGGAGAGAAAGTTGTAGAGATAAGGTTAGAATAGAGAGAAAAGAAGCTTCCTTCTTTGATTTTCAAACAAGAAAGTGAGTTCCAAACTTTGTTTTTACTTCATTACTTCCATTTACGTCATATTCAATACACCCAACCACCATTTTAGTGAGCATTTAAGAGAGAGGAAGCTACTTCCATGTCTAATGTCACCATATATGAGTGAAACACCAAGCTACAAGTCCAATACATCATTGAATATCATCTATTGATTGTTTATATACTTGTTTGTTTACTTTGATGTTCATCTCCTCTTATCTCATTTCTTTTCTTTTTTCTTGATTACTTACTAGTCTATCATCATCTAGATGATGACATGAAGTTTGAGGTTAGTGAATCCTTATGGATAGTAGCTCTTGACCTCAAAAACATGTTTGATAGATGATGATTTCAACCTCAATACATCCCCATGTCTTCTTGAGGTTATTTCCAAAATGAAACAATGTCTCCAACAATCTTGGAGGTTCTTGATATGAGTTCAAATGTTGACATTTCAAGTGGTTATAATCTCCATTTAAGTGCTGAAAATATACTTTCAAAACCCCTATTTCAAAACCCCTCTAAAAACCCCAATATTGCGATTCCAAGAAGTAAACCTTATTTCTCTCAAAAATCTTCAAAAAAGTGAGTTATTTGATTTCAAAGAATTATTCCGAGTTCAATACTCAAGGTATAGATGCAAGACCACTTGGAAAGTCTTCCAAACTCATTATATAATACCCATGATTTTTGGTTTGACTTGGAAATACTTGGAAGTGGTCCATTTAGGCCCAAACATTCTCTCCAGATATTCTGTTTTTACTGTCACAGCAGCTTGGTTGGCTTTCAACTTGTTTTTCCAGATAAATTTTCCAAAACGAGTGGTCCCAACTTATTTTTCCTTTAAACTTAAATGTCTTAAGGAACTTTCTGTATAATATGGGCCTCTAGATCGTTTGTTTTCAGTTTCTAAGATTTTCTAACATTTCAGTCGACAGTACGGACTCTGTTTCTGAATGACCTCTATTGTTTATGTGATTTATCTCAATCTGTGATAGTTATTAAAGAGTGGCTTTTTGGGTTGTGTTCTAGACACAATAATAAAGATCGCCATAAAAAATCATGCATTGAAAACACTCCTAACCCCTCTTTCCAATTTTCAAAAGATCATGTTACTGTTCTGTCCACTATTCACAGCAAACATACTTTTACTTTAATTCTTTGATTTGATAGTTTCATGTACTCCAAATTTGTTCATGTCTTAGGAAGTGGTCCATACCATATTTGTACATATTCTATGATGATTTTCTTCATGCATTCATGAATATCTTAGACTTCTAAGCCACTTTAGAAAGTCCATGTACACAAACACACTACAACATATGCACATTCTAGGATCATACATTGCATTCATGCAAGATTTGGGTTTTTTGAAACTCCTAATCTAAGAAGATTATAAGGAATGATCATGATCACACGTTCATGCTTCCCCTCAATCAATTCTTCCTTTCTCATCCGTCCCGGGGATTGAGAGGTCTTCTTTTCTCAAAGATTAACATGCATCATTCTAGCTTGCTAAGCATATTTTGATCTCTTTGATTATTTTTTTCAAGAACAATTCATGTCCCCTTTAGATTAGGGAAACTTGATTACTTGATACATGATTAGACGATTTTTCCTAGGTTTATTTGTGTGATCTTTCACCTTTGCATTGTGTGATATTTGGCTAAGATCTTATGAATGATATCTTATCTTTTGATCTTCTATTTCAATTTTCTTATGAAATGTAATATACTATCATAGTATTAATTGTCGAACCAAACATAGTAAAAGATGATTTTTTGGATGCTAAATGAGGCCCGTCGAGAGGCGGGGCGAGTTGAGGGTGTTTTAGTCGTGACCAAGTCTCCTTCCTCTCTCGTACCAAAACCCCGAGCCAAGTTCTTTGATTATGAAGGGCCGGTGTCCTTTATCCGTTTGGGTGAGTCAAAATTAGGTTTCTTGATTCCTTAAAGACCAAGTGGCGACTCTGTATCTATTTTCAACAGACCTTGTTTTCTTCAAAACAATCTCAAAACCAAAACCAAAACCAAAGCCAAAAAGAGTGGGCTCACGGAGGCCGCGTGTCCACAATCTGGCGACTCTGCTGGGGATATTTATTTTCAAAACAAAATAATACAGAGGTTTGACTCATAAGAAGCATCCTTAAAATCATCTCTTTACTGTGTTTGGTTCACCGCATTGCACTTCTGCATTTCCCCTCCGACTGTGTCTGAAACGCGACGCGTACATTGTTCAGGTCTTGTTGTGCCAGGGCACAAGTCACCGTTGATACTGTACCTTCCAAGGTATATTAAAAAGAGTAAAAACCTCCGCACTATCTCTCTGACGGTATATCAGAACTCTTGTCAACGGACCCTCTTTGACTAAACCCAGCCTTTTGTATATAAATTCCTGTAAAACCTTTCATAGGACTGTTCATTTATCTTTTCAGATAGGACAATGTGATATAACTGCTATATGCCCTGACGGGATTACCTGCGTGGTGTAGATGCTTATGTGGCATAAAACAGAACCTCTTTCTTATGATTCCCAAGGCAATCACTCACATGTGATCACATTGAGTAGACCTACCTAGGCACCATGACAAGGATGTCTGCTCCATGCTCACAAAGATATACACCGCAAACCTTGTTTATCGGTCCTAAGACATAGGAGTATAAAAACCTGCTAGACAGTATGATTACCATCATCACATGCTCCCGCTGTATTAACCTATTTCTCCCAGAAACTCTGTCCAGATATCCCAGATATAACCATATTAACCTGTTTCTCCCAGAAACTCTATCCAGATATCCCATATATAACCATATTAACCAGTTTCCCCCATAAACTCTGTCCAAACCAACCAGAAATGCCCAGTCTCTCCTAGAAGCCTTCATAAAACCCTAGGAACTCACATGTTATCCCTTGGTGATCATACTAGAAAGTAAAGTTGGCACACTCTATATGGTTAGGACCTTAGTTGTTTAATTGTTATCTGTTAAAAATAGGAGCATCATATAGATTAGGGCTTACATCCGCGTGTTTGTCTCATTTACATACACCATTCCTATCGGTCTGCACGCACTGTCTCGGTCAGTCTTACACGAGTCAGTTCACATCTGTTAACATCACTATCATTTGTCTATCTAAAGTCATCATTGTTAAAATCTGATACAAATCCTCTCGAATCTGTAAGGTCACTATAGATTCTCAAAGCCAGCAACTAGGATCTTCGTCCTAGGTCAGAAGTTCAGATAATCGTTTGGTCAGAATCAGTCAGACAGCTAGGAGCAACCATAAGTCAGCAATCCGAAAGCCTAGCCCAAGTTTTGAAGTTCATGGAAGAATTGAAGCAGCAGCGGCCGTAACCTCCACCGGGGTTTGAACCACCCCTACATGAGAACAACGGGGAGGAAGACTGGTTTCAAGGGGTCCCACCGTTTGCATATGAGAAAAAGCTCCAAGAGAAAATGAATAAGGTTGATAAGCTGGAAAGTGTACTGAGGAAAAGCAAAGGGGTTGATGATTACATGCTAGATTTGGAAGGCCTTTTTGAGCCTATTAAGCTGAAACTACCAGAGAACTTCAAGATGCCTGCCCTCGACCGTTTTGATAGAACTGGGAATCCGAAAAGTCACGTGAAGCTATGTATGAGCATCTTTCAATCCAAGGGCTGTACCCACGAGCACATTGCAATGTTGTTCCCACAAACTCTTGCAAAGTCTGCACTATCATGGTTCCTAACCTTGGAAGCCTCCAAAACCCGGGCATGGGAAGACATTGTTCGAGTCTTCGTCGATCACTATTCTTATAATCAAGAGTTAGATGTTACAGTCAGGGATTTGAGAACTACTCGGCAGAACAACAATGAATCCTTTGCTGCTTTCTTGAGCAGGTGGAGGAACAAAGTGGCCCAAATGACCCACCGACCGATTGAGAAAGAACAGGTGAGGATGCTAATCCGGAATCTGCAACCGCTCTACCATGAGAAATTGTTTTACCAGTCCATCTCCACCTTTGAGGAATTGTTTGAAGTTGGAACTCGAATCGAAGTTGCCATCAGGGAAGGAAAGATCAAAAAAGAAGAGCCTCCGAGTCAGTCAAAAAGGCCCAACTACTCCCGCAACCCTTCGGATGTTAATGCCCTTAGCAGTCAACCTATGGCTTACCCTCCTAGGCCGTACCAACCCCCCAACCAAGCTAACTCCTCTAATCGCCCTTTCCTGAGGAAGCCTCCTCGCAAATTCGCCAAATTAGAAATCCCCCTATCCTCGGCCTTAGATCGCCTCCTTAAAAAGGGCCACCTCCAACTAATCCAGCCTCGAAATACCCCATCCCGCTGAACTGCGATATGTCTAAAAGATGCACCTACCACCAAGCCCTTGGCCACAACACCGATGATTGCATGCGCCTTCGCCATGATATCCAAGACCTTATTGACCAGAATATCATTGAGCCACCTCCCAAGCAGCCCCATATCACTCAAAATCCTCTACCAAACTACCAAAATATCAGCCTTATTGAATCCAACCATGTATCCATCAACCCTGCTGCCTATGTCACCCCCTTAGGTCAACCTTTACCTTTCATTGACATCCCAGAATTTGTGGGAATTCATCTGATTGAAGGAGGAGATGATGAGTGGCAGCAACAGCTGGCTGATGAACAAGATCTATTCTTCTTGGAAGAACACAATCTAGGGGTAGTGGACCTCAAATGATATGATCCCAACAATGAAAGCGATGACTCTATCTGGAACGAGCCGGAGAAACCATTTGTGGAAATAGATTGTGACTAGTTCAAAGAAGATGGGACTGTAGAAGGACCTACTCCTGCTGAGATTGATCATCTGACTAGGTCAGGCCGTCATTATCAGCCTCCACAGCCTACCACTAAAATAATCGAAAAAAGTCCGGTCAAAGACAAGGGGAAGGGAAAAATGGATGAGATCATCGAAGAAGACAATGAGTTGATAAAGCAGTTGAAGAAAACCCAAGCGCATCTTTCGATGTGGGACATCATAGTAACATCCTAAAAGCATAGGCAAACTGTGTTGAATGCCTTGGCTGGAATTGAGGTCCCCATCGACGCTGCACCGGAAGACATGGTGGCTTTCTTGGGTGCACTTACCCCTGACCCAATCATTACATTCTCTGATGAAGACCTGCCACCGGAAGGGTATACACATAATAAAGCTTTGTACATCACTGTTGGATGTAAGGGACATCAGGTGTCATTCTGTCTGGTCGATTCAGGCTCCGCCCTAAATGTTTGTGCTCTAAGGACTGCCACCGCTTTGGGGGTCAACATCCTTGACATCACACCATCTGTGCAATCCGTGAGGGCCTACGATAACACCAAGAAAAATGTGATGGGGACTGTTTCTCTCCAAATCCGGGTAGGATCTTTGGTTAGCACTGAAATCTTTCAAGTTATGGACATACCTGCCTCATTCAATTTGTTGATCGGAAGGCCTTGGCTACATGTCAACAAAGCTGTATCATCCACTGTGCATCAAATGATCAAGTACATTCATGAGGAGGTAAGAATCATCCTCGGCAATAGTTGGGGTAATGAAGCCTTTCCAAACTACGTTCCCATCTTTGAAATCCAAATACCTGAGCTAGAAGAAGGAGAAATTGGGGGATTCTTCATGGAAGAAGTCCACATGATCAATGATGAAGACAGGTTCCCCGAAATCCACTCTGTAGTTGTCAACATCGTCCGCAAAATGAACTACTTCCCTGGAATGGGATTGGGCCGACGCCAACAAGAGATTCGTGAGTTCCCTCAGATCAAAGGGCAACAAGGCACTTTTGGGTTGGGGTACAAGCCCACTGAAAAAGATGTCGAGCTGCAGAGGCCATGGAAGAAAAGTGTGAGGAGTCTCCCACCATACTGCAAAACCTTGAATGGGCAATTCATCAAATAAGGGGTTGATTTCCCCTATTTTAGGTTCCCTGAACCTTGGATCCATCAGGCCACTGAAAAAAGGTACCCCGGGTTGAAAATCTTCGCCGACTGCGAATGGCCCCCCTAACAAGATCCGTTCTATCCAGAAGAACCTGTCAAAGCTCTAGAGGAAGATTGGTTGAATACCTGGACACCGAAGCGATCGAGAAAATGTGGGAAGAATTCGCTGAAGAGAAAGAAGGAAAGAGGGCCAAGAGCCAAGATGATCAGATCATGCCAACTGAGGAGGGTCTGAGCAACCAGGTTGTAGAGTCATCTGTCTGTGTCTCCCAATTCCCTGTTCCCCCGAAGTCTGTACTTCCAATTATCGAGTATGTACCAGAGTCGGCTGCTGTAAGCCCACCACTGTCTAATGTAATCACTCCACCTATCATAAATGAAATGAAAGACGATTCCGCTTACTTCTCTGTGTCTAATACTTGTGAATGCACAGATCCCTCTGAGGATTTCCTGATTGAACTTAAGCAACTAATTGAAAAACCACCTGTTTATAAAATAATCGAAGATACTTTATCGGTTAACCTAGGTAAAATAGATAATCCACAAATTGTGCAAATTGGCTCAATCCTTAATAAAAAAGAAAAAGAAAAATTGACTCTCTTATTAAAAGAACTTAAAGATGTTTTTGCTTGGTCTTACGAGGACATGCCTGGGGTCGATCCCGACATCGTCCAACATTGCATTCCCCTCATTCCCAATTCTAAACCCGTCAAGCAGAAACTTAGGCGCATGAGACCAGAATGGGCACTCAAGGTCAAAGAAGAAGTGGAGAAACAATTCAAGGTAGGGTTCATCATTGTTACTGAGTATCCGGAATGGGTTGCCAATATCGTGCCAGTCCCCAAAAAGAACGGAAAAGTTCGTGTGTGCGTCGACTTCCGTGACCTAAACAAAGCTAGTCCAAAGGATGACTTCCCGCTTCCCCACATCGATGTCTTGGTGGATAACACCGCAGGACATGAACTATTGTCATTTATGGATGGCTTTTCGGGGTACAATCAGATTCTAATGGCACCAGACGATCGGGAAAAGACGACATTCACCATACCTTGGGGAACTTACTGTTATAGAGTAATGTCTTTCGGACTCAAGGATGCTGGAGCAACCTACAAAAGAGCTACCACCACTCTGCTGCATGACATGATTCACAAGGAAGTAGAAGTATACGTAGATGACATGATCGTGAAGTCCAAGGACAAAGAAGAACACCTGGTGGCACTGGAAAAGTTTTTTGAAAGGTTGCGCAAGTACAAGATGAGGTTGAATCCAAAGAAATGCACTTTCGGTGTGACCTCTGGAAAGCTCCTAGGTTTTCTCATCACACAGAGAGGGATAGAGGTCGATCCCTCCAAAATCAAGGCAATTCTAGAAATGGCGCAGCCACAGAATGAAAAAGAAGTGAAAGGATTCCTCGGGAGGATCCAATTCATCAGCCGCTTCATCTCCAAGCTCACAACTACATGTGATCCTTTGTTCCGATTGTTGAGAAAAGGAGATAAGTTCCAATGGGATAACCAATGCCAATCCACTTTTGACAAAATAAAAGCCTACCTTCAAAATCCGCCCGTCCTTTCACCACCCGCTCCTTATAAGCCCTTATTGCTTTACCTCTATCTCTAAAAATGCCATGGGTTGCATGCTAGCCTAAGAAGGAGAAGAAAGCCACTCCAAAAAAGCCATATATTACCTTAGCAAGAGGATGACTGGGTATGAGCTCAACTACTCTACCCTCGAAAAAACATGTTGGGCCTTGGTTTGGTGCACTCGCCGACTGAGACACTACATGCTGGCCTTCTCGGTTGTGCTCAAATCCCGCATGGATCCTCTAAAATACCTCCTCGAGAAACCCACCCTGACCGGTCGTATATCCCGTTGGTTACTTCTACTATCCGAATTCGATATCAAGTATGTGACAAGCAAATAGGTAAAAGGGAGAACTATAGCTGAACATCTTGCTGAACACGCCATTGATTCTAAAGAAAATGGAGATTTTCCATTCTCAGACGAGAATATTATGGAAATCAAGGAAGAACAGTGGAAATTGTACTTTGATGGAGCAGCCAACATGAAAGGCTACGGAGTAGGAATGATCCTAGTGTCACCAAATGGAGACCACACCCCACTGGCAGTCAAGCTCAATTATAACTCCACCAACAACACCGCTGAATACGAGGCGTGCATTCTAGGGATGGAAGCGGCCATAGAATTGAGAGTTCAAAAGTTGGATGTCTTCGGAGATTCAAATCTCATTGTGTCACAAGCCAGAGGGGAATGGAAGGTGAAAGAAGAGAGGTTGAAACCTTACCATAACCATCTCGATGGACTCAAGAAACATTTTAAGAGCATAACATTCTTCTACTTGCCTAGGGAAGAGAACTAGCTAGCAAATTCGTTGGCTACCTTAGCCTCCATGATCAAAATTCCTATGGGAGACAAGATGATGCCTTTAGTAATTGAGCAAAGATACAAGCCTTCATTCAACGTGGTTGCCACAATCGAAGAAGAAGAAAACGAAACACCATGGTACCAAGATGTTTGGGACTTCATAGAAAAGGGAGTGTATCCCCTAGAATCTTCTGAGAAAGACAAAAGAGCAGTTCAAAGGTTCGCAGTGCAGTTTATCATTTGCGGGGGAAAATTGTTGAAGAAAGGGTACAATGGTCACAATCTAACTTGCTTGTTCGGAAAGTGCGCCAGAAGAATGATGGAAGAAATACACGAAGGGGTGTGCGGTCCACATAAGAATGGTCACATGCTAGCCAAAAAGTTCATAAGACAAGGGTACTACTGGATGACATTGGAGAAAGATTGTTGTGAATACGTGAGAAGGTGCCACAAGTGCCAGATCCACGCAAACATGATGCGTGTACAACCATCTCTGCTCTATAGTATGACCTCCCCATGGCCGTTCTCAACTTGGGGTATCGATATCATTGGTGAAATTGTCCCAAAGGCCTCAAACGGAAATTGATACATTTTGGTGGCCATCGACTACTTTACAAAGTGGGTAGAAGCTGCATCTTACACCAAGTTAGGGGCCAAGGAAGTGGCCAAGTTCATCAAGAAGAACCTCATTTGTCGCTATGGAGTCCCCCATGAGATCATTTCAGATAATGGTAGTCATTTCAAAGCAGAAGTCAGAGACCTGTTTGAGGAATACAAAATCACCTATCATAAGTCATCACCATACAGACCTCAAACCAATGGGGCGGTCGAAGCCGCAAACAAGAATGTCAAGGCCATACTGCAAAAATCAGTCGATACCTACAAAGACTAGCACGAAAAGCTACCATTCACACTTTGGGGATACAGAACATCGATAAGGATATCTACAGGAGCGACTCCTTACTCACTGGTATACGGAATGGAAGCAGTACTTCCAATCGAGATAGAACTACTGTCACTGCGCGTGATGGCAGAATATGAATTTTCCGAATCCGACTGGTTAAGAGAAAGATACGAAGAGTCGGCCTCATAGATGAAAAGCGCCTAGCCGCGATCGACCATGTCTGAATCTATCAAAAGAGGATAGCCCGTGCTTTCAACAAAAGGGTTTGTCTGAGGAAAATTGTCAAGGGTGACCTTGTTCTTAAGGAATTGCGAGTCCCGATCTTTGATCCATGCGGAAAGTTCAAACCTAAATGGGTCGGTCCTTATATCGTCAAAACTATCCTTTCCGGAGGAGCGACCTATCTCATGGACCTCGACGGTGTTGAATTCAAAGAGCCAATCAACATGGATCGCCTCAAAAAGTACTATGCTTGACCATTCCCCAAAACCAATTTCCTTTCAAGACCTTGCCCTGAACTACACTCGACCTGATTCCCACTCGGAGATACGTAGGCAACCACATCGGTTCAGTCGCTTCACCCACAAAATAGCCCATCTCCTTCAAGACCTTGCCCTGAACTACGCTCGACCTGATTCCCACTCGGGGATACGTAGGCAACCACATTGGTTCGGTCGTCCCACCCATTAGAAAACAAACCACTTCTCTTCTACCTTGGCCCGAACTACGTTGGACCTGATCCCCGCTCGAGGGTACGTAGGCAGACTTTCAAAAAAGAAAAGAAGGATGGCTAGCTAGGTCGAAAATCTGAAAGGACGCCTAGGCAAAAATTAGAGTTAAATCCAAAGTGAGCAATAACAAAAGAGAGAAAAGTGCTCGCTAGGTCACCTAACTGGCGCCTGGGCAAAATTATGAGCATGTGAGAAAAATAAAGTCGCGGTCCTTACCATAACCTAAAAATCACCCTTCACATAAGGGGCAAACTTTGGCCACCGCCTCGTTTACCTGAACATCTTCCAAACTAGGGGCAAACGTCGGTCATCTACCTCATTTGCCTCACAACCATACATATCCCAAACTAGGGGCAAACTTCGGCCACCCGCCTCGTTTGCCTCTAATCGTCCTAGCATGCCCAAACAAGTACCAAAAGCAAACATCTGATCAAAATCATACTACAAATGTTTTCAGAAAGCTAAATGCATAAAATAAGGTTCTCCAAGTAACCAAGGTTCACTGATAAACAAACTTGGAATATTACATATGCAGTGATAAATGAAAACAAAAAAGTTCTTTCAGAAAGCAATCACAAATATCAAAGATACTTGGAGGAAAGAAGCATAATCAGTCAAGTCCAATTTTATTTTGTGTCTTTTATTTCTTCAAAGGTCTTTAGAAGTAGGCTCTTACTCGGCAGGCCCATCCACCAATGAAAGCAGCAATAGTAACAGCTCTGACTCTGGAAGCAAAGACCCTCTCAGTAAGCCCCTGGGGGACCTCTTGAACTCGCCCGTATTGTCTGGCCAATCGACGAGGATGATAGAAAGAAGTCTCTCTCAGGCCCATCAACCATACTCTCTGGTAATCCCTGAGGTTGGTGGTCACAGCATGGAGGCCCCAACGCCCCACAATCCAGCAGATGTCTGCCTCAGAAAGAGCACCCAGCAGGTCAACCCAGTCGGCAAAAGTATAGTGGGAATAAAGCACGACCCTGCGGAAGTAAACTGGAGGCACACCACCTGTCCATAACTGAAGGTGCTCATATAGCCAAGCCTGTAACACCAAAGGCGCCCCAGAAAGAAGAAGAGTTCCTTGGCTGAAAGCATTATCCAAACCATTTAGAGTTTCGGCCAAAACCATGGCCATGGGGTTCTTACTCAATTTCAGCCCAAGGCACACGTGCACCAAGTTGATAGAAGCACTCGAGAATAGAAAGTGCGAAGTCATGCACAATATCATAGCGGCCCCGCGGGTAGCATCATACACGCTAGGATTCCCAGGACTAGCATACCGGGCGATGATGGAAGCAATGTCAAGAACCTCACCATGAATTAGCAGGCGGGAAGTAGTAGTGGAACAGTTCAGGTATTCAGCCAAGCCTCGTGTGGGACTGGGGGTATTAGCAGAAGGGAGAATCAGGTTGGAGTCAGAATCGAAGCCAAGGATAGCACAGAACTCCTCAAACAGGGGACATATCTCCAGGCCATTAAAATTGAAGATATGGTTCTGTCACGCCTCGGCGTAGCCAAAATATGGAAAAATTTAAAATTTTCATCTTGGACCCTGAGGCACGTGACTGGTTGCAGTACCGATTTGTCCGTGACCAAATAATAATATTAAACAACGTAACCAAAATGATAAAACCAACATCTGCTCACATTGATATATTACAAAGAAAGGCCACAGTACTAGTTAACTATTACATCATGGTAGATACATCAGAGTCTTATGGCTCTAGGGCCTTACAAAAGCTATAATAAGTCTTCTGATAGAGCTTTCCACCAAAGACATTTACAAAAGACAGCCACTAGTCTTCTCTCTAACAAGTATATCCATAGCCATCTTCGGTGTACTCTTCCTCCACGTTCTCCGCTTGCGTAGCATCATAACCCGTGTACTCGTTACCTGGATAAGCTGGACATGGGAATGTCCAGCGACATGAACGTCGTCAGCTTATGAAAGCTGAGTGAGTAAGCTAAATCAAATGGAACGTATATAGTAAAGCACAACAAAGATACCCTTATTATTTTTTTAACATATCTTTTAAGATCTTTGCGTTCTCACCATTGGGCCATAACTACCAATATACCTAACCACGTATTCGAAAAGAAAACGTCCAACTGAGAAAACTCGTCTCGATATTCTTAACGCCACTATCATTCATTTCTAACATCCGACGTCATTTACAAACCCAAAGTATCTCTTGCTAACCAAACCATCTTTCATCAACCAAAACATCCTTCGTCAATCGAAACATCTTTCATCAACCAAAAACATCTTTCATCAACCACTTCGTCACGAAGAACCGAAGTGTTAAGGAGTGCAAGAACATCCAATTCGTCACGAAGAACCGAAAGGAGTCTTAACTCAAGGAATCACCGCTTCGTCACGAAGAACCGAAAGCGTTACGGAGTACAAGAACATCCATTTCGTCACGAAGAACCGAAAGGAGTCTTTACTCAAAGAATTACCGCTTCTCTATCACGAAGAACCGAAGCGTTTACGGAGTGCAAGAACATCCATCCCATCACTAAGAACCGGAAGGAGTCTTTACTCAAAGAATCACCGCTTCTCCATCACGAAGAACTGAAGCGTTTACGGAGTGCAAGAACATCCATTCCATCACGAAGAACCGAAAGGAGTCTTCACTCAAAGAATCACCGCTTCGTCACGAAGAACCGAAAGCGTTACGGAGTACAAGAACATTCATTTTGTCATGAAGAACCGAAAGGAGTCTTTACTCAAAGAATCACCGCTTCTCCATCACGAAGAACTGAAGCGTTTACGGAGTGCAAGAACATCCATTCCATCCCGAAGAACCGAAAGGAGTCTTCACTCAAAGAATCACCGCTTCGTCACGAAGAACCGAAAGCGTTACGGAGTACAAGAACATCCATTTCGTCACGAAGAACCGAAAGGAGTCTTTACTCAAAGAATCACCGCTTCTCCATCACGAAGAACTGAAGCATTTACGGAGTGCAAGAACATCCATTCCATCACGAAGAACCGAAATGAGTCTTCACTCAAAGAATCACCGCTTCGTCACGAAGAACCGAAAGCGTTACGGAGTACAAGAACATCCATTTCGTCACGAAGAACCGAAAGGAGTCTTTACTCAAAGAATCACCGCTTCTCCATCACGAAGAACCGTAGCGTTTACGGAGTGCAAGAACATCTATTCCATCACGAAGAACCGAAAGGAGTCTTCACTCAAAGAATCACCGCGTCACAACTCAACAACACATCCCTTTTTCTTACTATCCTGATCTTCGCTGCCCAGATTACCTATCTGACAATTATCCTTACCATAATCTGCTTCTAACATAGCACAACCGACCCTTACGTTTTCCCGACCGCGCATTCGTCACTCTTTTCGGAACGTAGTTCATTAAAGGACTTCCGAATATACTTTCGAAGTTACGTTTATACATCTGTCATCCTATTTTTTGTTATAATATACTTACATTTGAAACCTATCCAATCACTATCAGTGCAATAATCGTGCCGTACAACATACTTATAGCTTGGGTATGAACTCTCTATAGTCATCACACTATATTCATAACAACGGAAACCTAGCGTGTAGCTCGTGGATCTATAACATGGATTTGATATCAATAACCATATAGATGAAACCCTTAACATACTCATATACGCGATAGTACTACCATAACACAAGATATCCATAACCACATAGGTACCGGAAAGCAAGCATCAATAATAAACACATCATACAAGTAGTTATACAATCTGCCAGGAATTAATTTTACTATATCGACTGAATTGATATGATTTATTTGGGGATGATAAATTGATTTGTAGATCAAACTCAAAACTAGAACATTGTAGATAATTAGATTAGATTCATGTACAAAAAAATCTAGCTTCAATTACATTTTTGAGCTACTCAAAATATTTATTTTACTTAGACATTTTTATATTTTCGGACTGCTCTGTCCCAGATTTATAGTACTGCATTGCATGTGCATTTCACCTATCAAGGAGTCATTTTTAGACCAGGCTATAAAAGAGTTATTTGTAGATAAATGAGTTAACTTTCTCCACAAAAAAACCTAGCTTAATTTAGATTTCGGAGCTGCTTGAAACATTCATTTTACTAAACTACATTCTACTGGAAATTTCTGTTTCTCAGATTTAAAGTACTTCGTTGCATGTACATTTCACCTATGAAGAATTGATTTTCAGACTGAGCTATAGAAGAGTTATTTGTAGATAAATGAGTTAGATTTCTCCATAAAAAAACCTAGCCTCATTCCCATTTTTTAACTGCTCGAAATGTTTGTTTTACTAAACAACATTCTGCTGGAAGTTTCTGCTTCCCAGATTTGAAAATTTATCTTGCATGGCATGGATCTCTCAAACTATCAACATCAAGCACATAATAAACATTACTACATACTACATAGGTTCTAAAGTGAGTTAGAATACTCACTTAAACTTGAAATTGAGCTTGGGCTTTGGATTTGGGCTTAGGAAGCTTGAACACAACCTCAATGGTGGAGACTTCTTCCTAGTTCTTCTCCATCTCCATGTATCTCTTATCTCTCCATGGAGTTCATCTCCTAGCTCTCTCTAACTCTATATGCAGATTGTAAATGGCCAAGGGTGTAATGCATGAATATAGGCATGTTTATATAGAGATGGTGGTGGGATATGTGTCACCATGCATGTGCTAGAGTGTATATGCATGGACAAGTGTCCTAGAGGTGGACAAGTGGCAAGGGAGGTGGTGCCATTTGGTGCATGGGCTGCCATGTGGTCGACCATGTGGGGTCCACCTCGAGTTTTGTGCCACTATCTCGGTTTGTGTGCAAATATTCTTGATATGCGTGTCAGTCTCGATTTACGTGCAATCGGGTATTATTTCTAATGTCCGGGTCCGGTTACGGGACTAAGTTAATTCTAATTACGGTCGAGTCAGTGCAGTGATTATAGTCTAATTAGTAATTACATTACACTGATACAGTCACACAAATAAAATAATAATGTAATAATAGACCAGATATAGAAATTCATAAAACTCGTATTATTGCACGTAGAGAAATTACATGTATTACATCTTCTACCAACTATTACAGGATTTCGTCCTCGAAATCTGAGCTATCTAGGTACTAAAAAGAAAAGGAAATTTCTCTCTCATTTTCGATTCCAGCTCCCAAGAGGCTTCTCCTTCGTCATGGTGTTTCCACTGAATCTTTACCAGCGGAATCTCTTTGTTTCTCAACTTCTTGATTACATGATCCAGAATCTTTACAGGTCCTTCAATGAATGTAGCATTGTCATTTACTTCAATATCTTTGAAGTCGATCTCGTGAGCCGGGTTATGAAGACACTTCCTCAACATACTTGGACAATAGTGGCACGCATGAACTTAGTATTCAGAGCCATCTGGCGAAGAGAGAATAGCTCGGTCAGACCGTAGCTGAAGAGGTTGATCCGCTCCATACCATCCGTGATGTTTAGCCAAGCTGTGAGTTGAGCGAGATCATACAATGCCATATTTTCTGTCACGACTCTAGCAAAATTCAAAATTTCGGCAGCACCTCCCCGTTTCACAGACTATCCCACCTGCAAGGCAAACACACTCACTATCACAAGGCTACTCATTGCAGTAACATCAACAATCACAGTGCACATATATCGTCACACAACCACCAAATAAAAACCAGCACACGATTGCGCCTTCAAACCGGAAACTATCCGGCCTAAAAGGCAAAGCATCATCACACTCTACCAAAGGGTCACAAATCATCCCACACATTATCCGACACATTGTCCTACACATTGTCCATCAGTCACAAAATTCACTAGTACAACCCAATTGAAAACATGAAATGGAGATAAAACAAAATCCCCGCGTAGGAGGCCTCAGTCTTCCTCTTCTTCGTCTTCTGTCAGGCCACCCGGAGTGTACGTCGACGATGGTCTCCTTCTGCCACCTCTGTACCTCGGCCCGATCCTCGATGAGCTGGCACCACCCCCGCGATACTACACACACAAATAAAATGAAAGCAATCAGTGGAGAAACAACAAAAAGTACAAAAACGAAGTCGAGTCAGAAACTTACCAATGACGCCATCTGACTAGTGGCGAACTGCCGCATACCATCCATCTGTCAAGGGCAAAATCAGGGTTAGGACCTCATAACCTTAAGGAGCGTAAAACTAGAGACATACCCGATGGTCTCGCGTGATGACCAAAGACCGTAAGCTAGCTGCCAAGGCGTGGCCCTCCTCAGCATAACTCCAAGGGATGTTGAGGACACCTGCCGGCTGGGTGGGATACCCACATATGACCCGTGACACATCCATAACCTGGGGAGAGCCATCTGTACCCAAAACATTAACAGTCCAATCCCAAGGAGGGATAGGATCAGAAACTGGGGGAACATGTCTCCTGTACATCTCGCGAAGCTGTAGGCACAAAACAAGTTAGGGAAAAGATGAGTTAAAAACATAAGTGACGAATAGAGATAAAAACGTAAAAGAAACTCACATCCAGGAGTGGGAAGTTGGGTATCAGGAAGCGGCCACGGTAAGTCTCATAGCCGGTCTCAGAGAGAAAGTAAACCAAACATCAGTACCAGCTAAGGCCGCTAGCAAAGCATCACCAGAAAGGTCATCAGCATCCATCACAGGAGGATTCTGAGGGATGCGATACCTCGGACCGCCAACCACCTGCCGAGACACTCGCTCACCAAGGAACCATTGCCTGCTTTCGGTACTTTCCATTAGAAGTCGGCAAGAGGAAAGGGGCTTGACCGCTTGTATCTCCTCTGGGGCGGCATAGGCAACGCGTTCCCAAGGCGTCCAATCAACGCTAGCAGCTGTCAGCCCAGATAAGAAGTTTTTGAGGAGAACAATCCGATGAGCCCCGCTCTTCACCCCGACAACATCCCTCCGCCATCTGAAGCCCCGGGGGAACAAAGGCACAGGAGCCATGCCATCCTCATCTTCACCTGATTCATCAGCAGGGGAAGGAGCCAACATCTTCAGGTACTCAAAGCTCCAAAGCTGCACAGACAAAGGGAAAATCAGAAAAGACAAGAAGTACGAAAATCAAAAAGTCAAAAGATAAAAGAGGTTGCAGTACATACCTCCTAAGATCGCCAGAATCCCCCCGTCGATTTGATATCACCCCGGGAAACCTCACCTATATGTTTGTAAAGTTGGGCCAAGGCAGCACCACTCTAGTCATAAGAGGGGATGTTACCGATGGTCGCCAGGCAAGAAAGAAGCCTCAAGTTCACCCGGTCATTCCGTGTCGCAAAAATTGACCAACCAAGAACATACAGAAGAAATACCCTCAGAAGCTGAGAATTATTCAGGTTGTGATTCCCTCTGTCGTAGGCCCGATAAAGCCAGCGACAAGGAAACCAGTGCCTCTCCAGATTAGGAGGAACAGCCCCAATCAGCATCTCTACAGCTTTAGGGTCAATCTCATAGAAGTAGTCCAAAATCAGGCGCTTCAACGAACTCTCAAACCGGTAATCATGGAAAAATCAAGAGGCGTCATTGTCATCTCACCAAATGGCAGGTGGAAAGTATTGGTGGTGTCCCACCATCTTTCAGCAAGAGCGTAAAAATGCGCCAGATCGTTGCTACTCTTTGAAACTAGGCGGACAAAACCGCCTAACCCGGCATCGTCTACCATTCTCTTGATGGCAGGCAAGAGTTGGGTGTACCACAGAAAAGTATGAGCAAGGCTACCATGGCCCTTCAATGTCACTTTCGGCACCTGCACATATCAAAAATGACAAAAAATGAGCACAAAATCACTATTCACGACCCAAATCCAACTTCACAAAATCAACGTACGAGCACAAAACAAGCTTCCAACAAACTCTAGGTGCACACTACAGTCCATATAACTAGCACAATGCACAAAATAGTCCTAAACTGTCGAGAGTTTCACATACCAGGCTCGCTAGAGCCGCGGCCGAAATATGACGTTGGGGGTCCCGTAAAATCATGTCCGGGATTTGGCTCTCGGCTTTCATTCGTTCCTTGGCCTTCTTAGACGGTCTCCTCGAGCTCGAAGCTATGGATCTGCAAGAAAAATGGAAGCTAAAACCAAACTTTTTTCTTGAAAAATGGAACCAAAACACCAATCAAAATTCCAATCATGGGGAAAGATTACTCACCCGAGCGTGCAAAAGCTGCGTTTTGACGGATTTTGGCTCCAAAAACGCCCCGAAATGGCCAAAAATGGGCTTGAAATGCTCAAAAACCCGAGATATACACACATGAAGTCCGGTTACCCAGTGCTACCGCAGCATTGGCCAACTGCCGCCACAGCACTGCTCCCTACGGGTCCCGCTTCGCTCTGTTTCGGCCCGTTTCGGCCCATTCTGACCTGTTTCAGCCCGTTTTTGGTACCGATTAGCTCCGGTGGCCCATTTTAGTCAAGATTTATGAGGTTTTATCCCCAACAGATCCATTTTATCCCCAGCAGATTCGGTTAATCCCCCGAGGATAGAAACAAAAAAATATCAACTCCCGAAGGCCCGAATCGGCTTTTCGGACCGACCAATGCAAAGATTTGATCAACCGTGAGAGATTCAGAGATGGGTCCTGGTTCCTGATCAAGAAACAGTTGAGAGAGATTCTTCGAGAATCCTACATCATCCTCCGAGGATAGAAACAGAGATACCAGCTACCGGAGGCCCCGACTGACCCTCTTGGATTGAGTGCTGGAAGATTTGATCAACTGTGAGAGATTCAGAGATGGGTCTTGATTCCCGATCAAGAAACAGTTGAGAGAGATTCTCCAAGAATCCTACATCATCCCCCGAGGATAGAAATAGAAAGATACCAGCTCCCGGAGGCCCCGAATCAGCTTTTCGGACCAACCAATGCAATGATTTGATCAACCGTGAGAGATTCAGAGATGGGTCCTGGTTCCCGATCAAGAAACAGTTGAGAGAGATTCCCCGAGAGTCCTACGTCATCCCCTGAGGATAGAAACAAAAAGATATCAAGAAAAGAGAGATCCTCTGAGGGTCCCACGCCATCCCCCGAGGACAAATACGGAAGGATACTAGTTCCCACTATCCCCAGCAGAAAGTAGCAAAAGCAGAACCGACTCCCGAAGATCGGCCATGAGGAATAACCAGAACATCGCCCGTATCTAGATTTTGAAGACAAAGCACCGTCATTCCACGACTCCGTGTCTCCTGATTATCATAAGCTTTCTCATTTGTCCATTATCGTAGTTTTCGCACTTATCGGTTATCACAAGATCCCTCAGTCACCTTTGGTTGTCATCCTCTAAAACATTGTGCCTGATCCATTTCACTTGCAAAGCACGTTTCTCGGAATTCAAGAAGTCTGTCCCGAGACCCGGAGTCTTCCAAACCATTGTGTCCTTATCCGAGTCAGCCACTGCATCATAGTCGAAAACACTAGCACTCACTCATACTAGGATCAGAACACTTAACATGATAGGGCTCAAGACACATTATCCATACATTGCATAGCATCCACCTGTCTTGTTGTGTGTTGGGTTTGTGCCCTCAAACCATTACTTTATATATGAGACATTGACATTTTAATATATGGATATCAGCTTTACATTTAGTTATGTATGTTTCTTTCATGAGATGATTGTTATCCTTAAGTATCATAGTAAGTAATGCGCGTATGTATGAGATACATACAAGTGAGATACGAATTACTATTCTTTGTTACTTAGAACGTGTCACAGTGGATGATGAGACTGGATATCTCATCAGGTTTACACTGTAGCATGATTAACTACCATTGGATGGAGTGATTAATCTCAATCACTAGAGTGTAACTCATAGTTAATATGCTAGTACTTATAGTGCATTGACGGACCTGAGCTTTCCTATTGACACTCAAGACTGTCAATCAGTCGATAGGAACTCATAACTTAAATAAGGTACGTGTTCTCAATCTTGAGACGATTATGAACATAGACTGTGGATATGACTACTTTGACTTACCAATCAGTGAGGTCTATTGAAGATCAACACCTGGGTATCTTGGGTATGTCATATTCATAGGATTGTGAACATATATTGTCAAGATAGAATCTACCCTCTGATTCAGAGTAAGCATTCCCTTGAGAATGTCACCAAGTCAATTACTGAGTATTGCAGTCTTGTTGATAAGAGTTATCAACATGTTTGGTAATCATGAGAGGTGAATGGGACTCAAGGAATACAAGAAGTAATCATGATTCAGGTTGACAGTAATAGTTATCCGACTACCTGAATATGACTACGAATGCTGAAGGTAGAGGGAAATTAGTACACCATACAAGTCTAGTTATCGCTTCAGATATATTCTTTTGCGTTGGAGTCCAGTTATCGTTTTATAGTGGAGTAAACGTTAACTGACCAGTTAGTTAGTTTGCTGATCAAAGAGTTTGGTCACGGTAATTAACAAACTGGTCTGAGCCAACAATAAAGAGCCTAGGAGGTCCCACTCTTAGCTCCGCCAGGATATATGGAAAGACACATGAGGGAGTTGTCAAGACAAGTTCGATCGATTAAAGTATGTTCGATCGATTGAAGTCTTGGCAGTCTCGATCGATCGAGAATGGTTCGATCGATCAAAGGTTCGATCGATCAAAGATCTTCGATCGCTCGAAGTCTAGGTTAGTTCTGGGAATCTATAAATAGGGCAGCTGCGTTCTGGAAAAGGAGTTCGTCGTTTTTATTAACCAGACACTGCAGAAACTGTTTTAGTCTTCCTAAACCTTCCTATCCTCTATATTAGAGATCCCACCTTCTCTAGTCTTTCCGGAAGGCATCCGCAGGAGACATAAGGGTGAAGACAACCTAGTGGAGGCTGCTACATCACCAAGGTTGAAGATATCAGAATTGGGTTCAAGACACAAAGGTATAATCTTGTCCCCTCTTATGCGCATCTATAGAATTAGCGAGTAGTAGATCCGGGCATACCAATCAGTTTTATAACTGAATCTTTTCCGCTGTGTGTTTAAAATAATTTTTAAACCGGTTTTTCCTTCAATTGGTATCAGAGCCACGCCTGTTTGGATCTATAGATGCGTTTTGGAACACTAGTTTTGATTTGCATATTATTTTTAGAACTGTTTTTGAAACGGCATTGTCACAGATCTGTCTCTGCAGTGTTATCACATCAGAATACAAATCTGTGATTGCATAGGATGCAAGGCGGGTTCGATCGATCGAACATGTTTCGATCGATCGAACATCCTCTATACTCAAGCGATCGAACAGGTTTCGATCGATCGAAACCTTCTGGTGTTCGATCGATCGAATGAAGTTAGATCGATCGAGACAGATTCTTTGTCAGGTTCTCTGTTTCACAGTTTTAAAGTGTTTTGAAATTAAAAACTTTAATTTTAAAGTATTCTGCAAATTTTTTAAATCATTCTGTGAAATAGAATGTTCAAGCGATTGAACAGTGTTCAATCGATCGAAGGTTCGAGCGATCGAACGGTCTTCGATCGATCGAACTGTGACAGAGAAGAGAAATGCTGTTTTAAGTTCTAATTCAGTGCGTAAAGGGTTTATACACTGTGTGAATCAATTAGGGGTTCCAATAGTTAGATATATTTGTTATATATGTGTGGATGCATGTACGACTAATTCTTTTGCAGCAAGTTAGTTTGCTATCTCCCATGGCACCAAGATCTATTTAAATTTTGGTATTTGAATGTTTTAAGATTGGTGCATAATTATTGGTTTGGTTTTAAGGCATATGTAAAGGGCGCTACGACTTCAATCCTACGAAAAGGAAAGTCGGACCGGTTTCCCTAGCCTTTTTATTTTATTGTTGCTATTGTAATTTCTATTTCTAGATAAATTGTAAGCTTCAAAAGAAGCATAGGACCAATGTAATAGAATTAGAAAATCCATGAAGACGGAAGAGCAAGCCGTTGTCCATGAAGATGGAGCTAGAGGCGACCAAACCAAGAGGAGGTTCTATGGAGATAGAGGCATCGTTTGGATGTCTTTATTTTCATTTTAGTTTTTGTTTTATGTACTTGGTTTGTGATTGGCATTTTACATTGTTACTACTTGCATGCACGTAAAACAAGTTTTCTAAAATAAAATTAAAAAACCGTTTCAACGCATTAGTAAACATTGGATGTTTATGGGTAATGTGTAAGAACATTTTCTAAAAAGCAAAATCCTTAATTTCTAAATCTAGTGGGAGAGGGTCTTATTTATTGACACCCACGATCTTCCATTAACGGTTCACTGTAAGATGAGTAGTGCATTCTGTGTCACCTTACCAGGGGTGATCATTCCATATGGAGGGTGCATTACTCATTGGTTACTAGATGTGAACTTCCTTTGATAGGATCAATCAGACGTGTTAGAGGGTGAACACCACACGGAGGCGCTACTTGAGACGGTTGTGATTGGATCCTAGTTAATGGTACACACTAGCTAAGCTATGGATAAGGGATCCCACACAGGGCATTATTCAGAAACTTAGAGATCAAAAGGGATCGGGAGTCATAACTTGTTTTGCAAGAGTTGCATAGCGGACAAGTCTTGATTAATCGAAAATTGACCACCACACGGAGGCTTTAATCTTTTGTTTCGATATTCCGACGACTTTGTTTTAAAATAAGAGTTTTAAGGATTCTTTTATTTCAAACTGTCAAATATGATATTCATATTTATTTTGTCTTTTGATTTTTACAGTAAATCATAATGTCTGGATCTACATTTAGTCCACTTGCCACCATACTCACTCAAAACAAGTTAACTGGAAATAACTACACTGAATGGAAACGAAACCTTGACATTGTATTAACTGCGGAGGATCACATATATGTCCTCACCACCCCATGCCCCGAAGACCTGCAGCAAATGCTTCAGCAGCTGCTAGACGCGAGTTCGATAAATGGAAAAAGTCGAATGGAATGGCTCGTTGCTACATTCTGGCCTCAATGGCTGGTGTGTTGCAACACCAATTCCAGTCGAACAATCCCGCTAGTGACATTATCGAATCCCTGAAGAAGATGTTCGGGGAGCATGGCAGGCCTGCTAGACAGGTAGCTATGCAGAAGATAATGAGTGCTAAGATGTCGGAAGGGACTCCAGTTAAAGAGCATGTTTTAAAAATGATTGGTTATTTGAATGAGCTGGAAACCCTAGGAGCCAAAATCGATGCACAGACCCAAGTTGATATGATCCCCAACACGATGTCGCCGTCATTCGCTCAATTTAAACTAAACTATAATATGAACAAAATGGATTTTTCAATGAGTGAATTAATGAGTTCTTTACTGGCAGCGGAAGGGGTGATCAAACCTGGGTCAATGTTCTGAACGTTGAGCAAAGCACTTCCTCTTCCTGATCTACACCGAAAGGAAAGAAAGGGAAGAAGAAGGCCGGCACTGGTGGTCCAAGTGTTGGACCGGTCCCTAAGATTACAAAATCTAAGGGAAAGGGTAAGGGCAAAGGGAAGTTGGGTGGCCAAGGCAAAGGAAAGTGTTTCCAATGCGGTGAGAAGGGCCATTGGAAGAGGAACTGTCTGGAATTCTTAGCTACAAGAGTTCAAGGTACGATTGAATCACATGTGATTGAAGTAAGTTTTATTACGGATGACAAGCGGGGGTATTTATAAAATACAACCGCGCTAAAAGAAGAAAATGTATTAAGTTAGTTTACAATTCCTCTATTTATCTGCAATTTGAATTACAATGCTAGTTTATGCGCATATTGATTAAACTATGATAAGTTGTGTGTTTAGCTGTAATTTGTGCAGACTACAGTTGCTGTGTGAAGGATTGAAAGATAACGATAAAAGGAAGTGTTGAATTCTAATGAAGACAATCAAAAGCTGAAATGCAGAGTTCAATCGATTGAAGACCATTCGATCGATCGAGAGAAGCTCAAGCGCTCGAAGATCTCAGAGTTCAATCGATCGAGACATGTTCGATCGATCGAACATGGCTTTTATCAGAATATACGCGCACGCAGCAGTTAACGGCAAAAACCCTAGCATTAGGTTTCTGCTATATATACTCGTATTGTAGACGTCTATAAGGACGCCCACTTTACATTTTATCAGTTTTTACATAGAGAGAGAGTGTTCTACTTTGATTCTTGTAGGTTTTGGTGATTAAACATTGAATTCAAGTGAAGTTTAAAGGTTATTAATAACTCGTTCATTCTAGGTTTTGTTATATCAGTTTTGTTTACATTCTGTTAGTAGCTTACATAGTTTAAATCTGAATAGATCATAGTTTTACTTGTTGGTAGTGGATAAACCATAGTTTTTCATAGTTTTAATGCTTAAATCTCAACCAAACGCAACCTTAATGAATATTTATGTTAAGAACAAATCTGTGACACTCCAGACGATGTCTGAGTAGTCCCCGGGTTGGGAGATCACGATGAAACCGTGATCTCAGGCCTCTGCTATGCAGCAGAATAATCCCTGTGTTCGATCGATCGAAGTCGTTCGATCGATCAGACCAGAGACACAGTCGAGTGATCGAAGAAAGTTCGATCGATCGAGAGAAGAAGATGTTCGATCGATCAAAAGCGCATCGATCGATCGAAACCTCTGATTCTTAAGAACCTTCTACACAGTATTCCTAGACTTTCTGCTTTACTGGATTGTTATCAAATTGTCCCCAAACGCTCAGTTTGTCAAAACAGTCTGTGAACTTTAAGCCTTGAGGCCTTTTTCTTAAATAACTTTTGCAAACCACCCTCAATGCTAATACCATTGTAGGTGAGAGTCTTAACTATTGTTTTAAACCGCTTTCGTGTATTTCAAAATCTATTGTGATGATATAGTCCCGGTCATGAAAGGACTATAGATTCTTTATTCTAAGAGAAATACGGAATACTGTAGAGGATGTACTCCATTGAGCTTCAATGTAACTGCATGGTAGATGGCTAGGTTGCGGTGGATTCGTGTAATCCCAACATTCCTTTTTAATTAAGAAACACACATTTTGAATCGTCGCTTTAGTTGGTTAGTTGGTAATTAGTTTAATTGTTTTAGTAGCTGATAAATTGTGGGACTTTGTGTTCTACGCTCCTTTAAAATAGTGAATTTTATTTTCCTTTTTGAGATTAATATAAGTAGTAGTTTAACACCTTCCCTGTGGGATCGACCTGGTCTTATCCAGTTACTACTTGCACGATTACCTACACTTGGGTATAGCACACAAGCGTACACAGAAAAATTCTCGTGTCAAGTTTTTGGCGCCGTTGCCGGGGAGGGCGACAAGCTAACGCTTCGATTACCTCAATCTATCCTTATCTCTTTCTGTTTTTCTTTTTCTTTCAATTGAAAACTACTTAGGGTCTTTCCCTTGATGTCCGATAATTCCATCGAAGGAATTTTTGGAAATCCACTCTATTCATCCAGTTCATCTAGTTCTATTAACCCCATAGTTACACCGATCGACTCAATTGCCGACAATCAAAGCGAAAATGGTAATAATGTGGTAGTACCAATCGACGATTCACTTCGTCCTTTGTGCAATCTCATGACACCTGAACATGCGCCTACACCTTCTTGTATTCTCATTCCACCTCCATGAAGGCGAATTTCAATTTCGCAATGGAATGATTCAACTCCTTCCTACCTTTCATGGAATGGAGAGTGAGAAGGCATATCTACATGTCAAGGACTTTGAGGATGTTTGTAAAACTTTCTCACAGAATTGTCCTATAGACGTGACACGTTTAATGCTATTTCCTTTCACTCTGAAGGATAAAGCAAAAGCGTGGCTACTCACCTTGAAGCCAAACTCCATCTACCCTTGGCATGCAATGAACACCGCTTCTTGAAGAAATTCTTTCCACCTCGCATGACCACTGAGCTTAAACGACAAATCAACTCTTATAAACAAAAGAGCAATGAAACGTTCACCCAAGCTTGGGAGCATTTCAAGGATTTACTACTCTCATGCCCACATCATGGGTATGAGAAATGGCGAACCATTAGCTACTTTTATGAAGGGCTAAATGGTGAAACGAAAAAGTTGGTCGAGACCATGAGTTCAGGGCCATTTCTTCGTAAAAACACGGAGGAAGCTGAAGCTCATTTTGAGTGGCTAGCTGAACATGCCCATGAGTGGTCAAATTCAGATGATATCCCACGATCACAGATATCCTGTGTAGAAGAGAAAAGTTTATATCAACTAAAAAGTGAGGATCATCTGATGAATAAGTATGAAGAACTAGTAAATAAAGTAGAAGAATTGGGGATGAAAGGAGAGAGTTCTAGGCAGTTTTTGCCTGAAGAACCATGTGGCACATGTAACTTGCTGGGACACAGTACTCAATATTGTCCCAATGTGCCATATTTTCAAGAACAACCCCCCATGGAAATGAATGCCATGCAAGGGTATAGGGGGACGGGGAATTCCTACAATAACTATAATTCACAAAATAATAACAATCGATGGAATCACCCCGGGTTTGATTGGAAAAACAATGCTGGGACCCAAAACCAATATCAACAACAACAGCCCTACAATAACAATAATCCATATCAAGGGCAATACAACAGGCAGTCCCAGCCATTCCATCAAAATAGAGCAAATAACTACAACCAAGCTCAACCCTCTAACAACCAACAAACAAATATTTACGTGCCACCTCACAAGAAGGTGCAGGAGGAAGATCCACTCTCTAACGCGAATTTAACACAACAGTTATTTTAAATGATGAGTAAAATGTCCGCAACCTTAGAGAGAATGGATGCACGTCAAGAGGGTTCGAGTGGTACATTTCATGCTCAACCATTTCCAAACCCTAAGGGACTCAACAATGGTCCCAATAACCATGAGCATGCCAAAGCCATAACAACTCTGAGAAGTGGCAAGGTCATAGAGAAAAACATGCCTCATTCTACTCCGGAGGAGTATGAAGAGGAGGAAGTAGTGACCAGGAACAAACCACCCACTCAAGAAGAGGAGTCGTCTACTAATGATAAACCAGTAGACTCAAATGAAGACACTCCTAAAGAAGTAGAAGAAGTTGAGAGAAGGCCCGGAAAGGAGCCAGTCATTGACGAATTACCTAAGTGCCCTTTCCCTGCACCTTATCCTCAAAGGCTTAAGAAACCCCAGAACAAGGCAAAGAATCAGGAGTTCTTGGAGTTGTTCAAACAAGTTAAAATCAATCTCCCACTCCTTGATGCAATCAAACAAGTGCCAGCCTACACTAAGTATCTAAAAGACTTATGCACGGTCAAAAGGAGGCAAAGTGTGAAGAAACATGCCTATGTCGCTTGCCAAGCAAGCGCAATAATTCAAAATGAGTTGCCTCCAAAGCTTAAAGACCCTGGCACCCCAACTGTCTCGTGTAGAATTGGGAATTAAAGGATAGATAACGCACTTCTTGATCTAGGAGCTAGTGTGAACTTGCTGCCATATTCAGTATATAAATAACTAGGGTTGGGTGAACTCAAACCCACCAGAGTTGCATTGCAATTGGTAGACAGGTCAGTCAAATATCCTAGACGAATACTAGAGGACGTTCTGGTACAGATAGACACTTTTGTCTTCCCGGTTGATTTCGTGATATTGGATACTGAACCCGTGTCTAATCCAGGTTCACAAATCCCGGTGATTTTTGGACGTCCATTCCTCAACACCATTGATGCCACAATCAAGATAAGAAGTGGTATCATGACCATCGTATTCGGGAACATGACTTTGAATGTCAAGATTTTCTCAAATCCCCGACCTGAAGAATACGAGGATGAAGAAGAAAACTTCATCGAAACGATCATCGAAGACGAGTCCGATTTGGTTGACTATAAAGATCCTTTGGAGGTGGTAGTGTCACAATTCAACGCTACTTATCAACCCAACGATTCTACCCCATTGGACGCTGCTCTAAATCATGATTGCCTCATGATGGAAACTAAAGATGAGGATAGAGATGAATGCATGTGGGTCACCCCATATGAACCCTTGCCTCCGAAAACGAAGTTAACCATGCCTTCGAACTTTCAGTTTCCCGACCTTGAATTAAAGGAGCTTCCAAAAGAGCTCAAATATGTTTTTTTGGGGACTGAAAAGACTTATCCCGTTATAATCTCAGCCACGTTGAATTCAAAACAAGAGGATAAGTTGATCCAAATGCTCAAACTGCACAAGGGAGCATTAGGATGGACTATTGCCGACCTAAAAGGCATAAGCCCATCTATTTGCACCCATAAGATATATCTGGATGAAGACGCCAAACCTTCGCGACAAATGCAGAGGCGTCTGAATCCCAATATGCAAGAAGTCGTGAAAAAGGAGGTCTTAAAACTTCTTGACATTGGGATAATATATCCTATCTCTGACAGCTCTTGGGTTAGTCCAACCCAGGTGGTGCCCAAAAAGGTTGGTATGACAGTCATCCCAAACAAAGATGGCGAGTTAGTACCAACACGCATCCCCACTGGATGGCGGATGTGTATTGATTACCGAAAGTTAAATACTGTGACCCGGAAAGACCACTTCCCATTGCCATTCATGGATCAAATGCTAGAAAGAGTGGCGGGTCACAAATTTTATTGCTTCTTGGACGGATATAGTGGGTATAACCAAATTGAAATAGCTCCTGAAGATGAGGAGAAGACAACTTTCACTTGTCCGTTCGGTACATTCGCCTACCGTCGTATGCCTTTCGGGTTATGCAATGCACCTGCTACCTTTCAGTTGTGCATGTTAAGCATATTCAGTGATATGGTTGAACAGACACTTGAGGTCTTTATGGATGACTTCTCAGTGTTTGGCCATAGTTTTGACAATTGTCTAGAAAACCTAGAAAATGTGTTAGCGAGATGCAAGGACAAACACTTAGTGTTAAACTGGGAAAAGTGTCACTTCATGGTGACCAAAGGAATTATCCTCGGCCACATTATCTCTGATAAGGGTATCCAAGTCTAGAAAGCCAAAATCGATATAATTTCAAATCTACCTGTCCCTCGTACAGTTAAAGACATCCGATCTTTTCTGGGACATGCTGGATTCTATCGACGCTTTATCCAAAATTTTAGTGCTATCTCTCGACCACTGTGCCAACTACTCGTCAAAGATGCACCTTTCGAATGGTCGAAAAACTGTCATATATCTTTTGATGCACTAAAAGAACACCTTACCTCCGCACCAATAATATAGGCACCCGACTGGAGTTTGCCGTTTGAGTTAATGTGCGATGCTAGCGACTACGCCATTGGCGCAGTTCTAGGACACAGGAAGGATAACAAGCCATATGTAATTTACTATGCCAGCCGAACACTGAACGAAGCTCAAATGAATTATACGACTACTGAGAAAGAGCTACTGGCAATAGTATTCGCTCTAGACAAATTCAGATCTTATCTGATAGGGTCCCCAATTGTCTGTTTTACAGACCATTCAGCCCTCAAGTACCTGTTATCTAAGAAAGATGCGAAACAGAGGCTTATCCGATGGATACTCCTACTCCAGGAATTCGATATCACTATCAAGGATAAAAAGGGAGTAGAAAATGTGGTTGCCGACCATTTATCTCGGTTAACCTTAACTGACAATACTGAGCCGGTACCTATAAAAGATGAATTCCCAGACGAGCAACTGATGGCTGTCTCCAATTTGCCTTGGTACGCGGATATAATTAATTACCTCGTTACAGGAGAGACCCCTAGCCATTGGTCAAATCAGGACAAGAAAAGGTTCTTTTCGTTCGCATGCCATTTCTTCTTCAATGACCCTTACTTATTTAAGTATTGTGCTGATCAGGTCATCAGGCGTTGCGTCCCGAATGAGGACATAATTGTAATTTTGGCCTCTTGTCATTCTGAAGCCTGCGGTGGCCATTTTGCCTCCCAAAAGATCGCACACAAAGTATTGCACAGCGGTTTCTATTGGCCCACCGTGTTCAAAGATGCTTATACTTTTAGTAAGTCGTGCCAACGATGTCAAAAGCTGGGTACACTTACGAAAAGGAATTCGATGCCGTTAACTCCCATCATTATAATTGAAATATTCGATTGTTGGGGCATTGACTTCATGGGCCCGTTTCCTAAATCGAATAACTGTGAATATATACTCCTTACTGTGGAATATATCAAAATGGGTAGAAGCGATACCGACGAGACGCAATGACCATAAAACGGTAATGTCCTTTCTTAAGGAAAATATCTTATCGCGTTTCGGAACCCGAAAAGCTCTAATAAGTGACCAAGGTAAACACTTTTGCAATAGGCCTTTGGAATCACTACTCAAAAAATACGGGGTGAATCACAAGATCGCTCTAGCCTACCACCCACAAACGAACGGGTAGGCAGAGTTGGCTAACCGTGAAATCAATCACATATTAGAAAAGACGGTTAGTTTCAACAGAAAAGACTGGGTCTATAAACTGACTGATACTCTTTGGGCATACCGCACTGCGTACAAGACAAATCTGGGAATGTCCCCATATAGGCTAGTGTATGGTAAGGCATGTCACATTCCTGTCGAAATCGAGCATAAAGCATATTGGGCAACACGCTCATTAAATTTCGACATTAAAGAGGGAGGACATCTCCGGAAACTGCAGTTGGCAAAATTGGAAGAAATTCGACGAGATACATATGACAATGCCAAACTCCACAAGGAACGATTGAAGGCTCGCCATGACAGAACGATTTTTCGAAAATCTTTCGAGCCTGGACAAAAAGTTTTACTATACGATTCACGCCTTCATCTCTTCCCAGGAAAACTCCGATCCCGGTGGACAGGACCCTTCACAGTCAAATCTGTCTTTCCACATGGGGCCGTGGAGTTATTTAATCCTAAGAACGATGGAAGTTTCAAGGTCAACGGCCAAAGGATAAAACCGTTCTTAGAAGATTTCCAACCCGAGATCGAGCACATCCAACTGGATGAGCCCGACTATGCTTCCACCTAGAACGCTCAAGTGCGTTTTATCAATGTTGTTGTACTATCTTTTGCTGTTTCTTGTTTTGTTTTGTTCTTCTGTTTTTTTTTTATTCCTTTTTTAGTGTGATCTTTATCATAATCTGCTATTCAAATTTTTGCACGTGCAGGCTGTCCACCATGAAAGATGACGATATTCACTCGATAGGGTCATGGGCTGATTCTGAGTATCAGAACCCACAGTGGACTGCTGATGAAATAGCATTTTACTTATCTCTATGCCAAGGGCTAGGAGCCGACGACATCGTTGACTTATCCCACGGATATATCCTGTATGATCCTGCGCTCCTTCAGATCAACCCATTTGCGCACATGGAACTCCCTGAAGAGGAGGGAGAGCCGGAAGGATATGCTGTGTGGGAGGTCGATGACGCTCTAATGGAACAATGGGAAAATGACTCAATGTGGGAGCCATGGGAAGAAGAGGACTTACAGGATGTGGTGCCCGAACGCCACAATGCTGTTTTCACATATGTTGATGACTTCCTGGTCGTCCAAGTGGTTCCCTATATTTATGTCCATTTGAGTTATTTGTTGTTCAGGCTGCAATGCCCTCTACCTGCTAGTGCACCTGGGGATATCCAGCCAATAGTGAGGTTAATTCTGGGTCACATTCCTTTCGTTTTCTTTTCAGTTTGCTTTATTTATTCCTTCCTGTTAGATTTTTCTTTTGCTCTAGTTAATTTATTTTCTTTGTTTCTTTTTGTTTTCCTTTGTCAGGAATATCACTATGAATCCACCATTTCCACCGTTGTACCTTCCACATCAACTCTTTTATGAATTTGGACCATACATAAGGTCCCCAGATACTCCACCGCAAGAGTAATGTCTGATGCACAATTACACTCCGTTATCCTTGTCTCCATCCGGATCCCCTATTGTCGGTAGAATCAATTCCTTAGAGAGTTCAAACTTGCTCGATGATGTCCTTGTTGCTTTCCGCTTATTCTGGGAAAGGGAATCATTAAGTTTAGACTCTACATTTGAAGTTCTGGCAGAAAAGGAAGTTGTGGAAGAAGGAATCTTTTTGCTTGAAGAATAGTGCTTGACTCCAATTGTTTTATGTCCTTTCATATTTCTTTCATCAATTGGAGTGTATTCTTAGACGAAGTTTTGTTATTTTCAGTTTTATTTCCGTTTTTCTTTTTCAATAAGGTTTTAAAGACCATTTTGGGGGCCATATTGTTGCAAATGGATGCTATCATAAAGATTTATTTATATAAATATGCAATTTTCTACTACGAGGATGATGTCTCTGGCTTATATGTTCTTTCAATGCACTGTTTTATCACTATTCTGTATGTCCAGACCAGTGTTGGTTAGTTGGGGGTGGTTAATTTCTCAAATCAGGATTATTGTAGAATTTCTATGTTCAATCGATCGAACGAAGCTCGATCGATCGAGAATATTGGAACCTCGAGCGCTTAAGCCAGGCTCAATCGAACGAATGTTCGATCGATTGAAACATCTCGAGCGATCGAACCTTGCATTTAAACGAGGCGTCGCTGAGACACTTCGTCAGTTCTCTCTTTCCCTCAACTACTCTCGAGCGATTGACGACATAGGAACTCGGGGCAATTTCTTTCCTCCCACTATTCACACACCTCATTTGGGCGCCTCATCATCACCATCATCCTCCTCCTCACCCTCTTTCCGCGTGTGACTCGAGGTAAAGCCCACTCACTCCCCCTCTTGTCCTTTTCATGCAAAATCTACTAGGGGTGCCCCCTAGTGGTCTTTCAACCACCTTTTGTTCTTTTTGTCTTGTTATTTTGCTTTTGCGGGCTCTTCCCATTGCTGTTTTTTCACGTTGCTGTTTCGCTATGTTCGAGCGATCGAACCCTGAATTCTTCGATCGATCGAACCCTGAATTCTTCGATCGATTGAACAAAACTGCAATCGATCGAACTCTGAGCCATTCGATCGATCGAACAAGCTACGATCGATCGAACTAATTCAGTAGCTGTTTTTATTTTAGTTTCCTGGCTTTCATTTGTTTCTCCTTTTCAATTTCAGGTTGTGCATTATGAATCCCGCTACAGGCTACTTCCGGGAGAAATCATTCGACTTGTCTATACTAGATCCGGTACCTGATCATGGGTTCCGAAATCTTTTTGATCAGGGGATATACACGCGATTCTTCAGTCACCGTAAGGTGATGATTGAGAGACCCTTAGAGTCGACCTGACTCTCTTCTCCTTGGTTCTTGGCCAGAATCAAGGACATGCGGCATTGGTACGAGATGTTAACCCAGCCCAAACAGGTCAATGTTTCATGGGTACGCGAGGTATGCGCCACAATGATCAAGGACCCGGCTGCACCATACACTTACCGATCTTTCTTCCGCGGCCAGGAGATGGTCATCAGTCCTGCCACCTTATCTACTGCCTTGGGAGTCCCTGAGGAGCTGGAGAGCGATTGTCCTCACCGTGTGGGTACTCCTGAGATCCCTTAGGCCACCACTGTCCGAGAGATCACCGGCGGCGCCGTTCAGTTCTGGAACGGCTCGTCTCATATTGAGGATCAATTTTTGACTGATAGGTATCACATGCTCCACCTTGTTCTCTGCAACTGTATTTTTCCGACCTCTTACCACGAGAAGTTAGCTGCTTGGTATGTGAGGGCACTTTTTTGTGTAGGGACAGGGAGACGGGTTTGCCTCCCACGTTTGTATATCGAGTTCATGGTGCAGCCTACACGTTATATCTCGGCAAAGAAGCACCTGAAAGGCGCATGGGGCATCCACCGCCTGGTGACCCAGAGTGGTCTAGTCCCTCTTCCCACTGATGTCCTGCAGTCTTCCAAGAGCCGATTTGGGAAAACCGCCGCTCGCCGCTCCGATGCTCAGAAGAGGAAGCGTAAAGGAAAAGGGAAAGCTAAAGCAGGAGCGAAGCGGAGACGGGGAGGGACAGACACCGAGGACGTAGCTTTTGGGACGCCCACAGAGGCTGAGGAGCGTGATTCTGATGAGGAGGGTGATCCGGTGGAGGAGGTTGCACGATTTGAGTTGAGACAGCGGTCTCAGGCTCCCGCCCAGTGAGAGTCTTCTTCTGCGCCTCTCCCGTCCATTCATGCGTTATTATTAGAGGAGAGAGAGGCCCGGAATAGACTCGAGGGCAAGGTTGACCAGATGATGACTTTGCTGGAGGCGATCCTGATCCAGATTGGCGTCGATCAGTCAGTCCACGCAGCCGCTGCACCACACCCCACTGGTCCTTCTTCTTCAGATCCTCCGGTTGATCCTTTCGCGCCATCTACATCGGCAGCACCATCTATTACTGATCCTCCTGCTTCTGTACCACTTGTCGATCCATCCACATCGGCGACACCACCTACTACGGAGATACCACTTCCACCCCCTCCTGTTGTGGTTCACACATCCTTGTCTACACTAGACGCCACGATTGCGAGTGATCCGGTGACGGCTACAACTATTGCCGATGGTGGCGGTGGGGATGCTCTTGATGTGTTCATTGAGATATTATCATATGTCGCCGATGACGTTTAGTTTCTCCTGGATCCGTATTTTTGGTTATTTGGTTATTTTGATATTTTGGACAGTATGGTTGTATTTGGTTATTTTTGGTTGGTTGTTGGTTATGTTTGTATACTGTTGGACTATTGTGGTTGGTTTGGATAGTGTGGTTGTTTTGGATAATATTGGTGGTTGGCTGGGTAGTTTGGATTTTAGTTTGTATGATGTATTTTATCACTGTTCTATTTATTCACTTTACTATATTTCCAGTGATTGGTTCTATTGTATGTTTTGGATCTGATGCTTTATATTTTCTATCTTCTTGAGCTTTGTTGCTTGGAGTTTGTATGTTCTTTGTACAGGTTGTTACATTTGCGTTTCTTACAATGACACATCAGGTGATATCTCTCTATCTATTTTTGAAAATCGTCTGCTGAGGACATTGCAATTTTCAGTTGGGGGTGGGATGTTGATAGAGAATCACCTGTGCATACTAGTACCTAGCAATCTGGACCACTCTTTTTATTGCTAATGTCATACAATCTCCATTCGAAGTTAGAATTAACTTAAAATTTCATAAAATTTCCAAAATACCAATTTTTGAATTAAATTGGTAGAATTATTTTGAATATTCACTTCTGTTTAGTTGTTATCAAGCAATGACACGATCATTTTATTCTCATCTTTTTATGAATCAAGTTCGCACGTTTTTCTAGTTCTCTAGGATGAATGTATATGTTGACCATTCTTGTATCCAAATCATTTGCACGTGTTAATAGCTATGCAGAAAACTTAAAATAAGAGTTAATACGACTTTTGTACTTTAAAGAATGAAGTAGTGAAAATTAGTCACCCTTAGTGAGCTTTTACATCCGATCTTCATTTCTGAGGGAATTATCACATTAATTTAGAATTGTTTTTATTGAACAAGCGTAATAAATTCGTTGAATAGTCTCTAATTCTTTATTTTGGCTTCTTAGTAGAGGAGAACGTTCAGGATTTACCAATTAAACTCAATGGACATTTAAGTGTTAAAAATTAAGAAGTTGGGAAAATGATTTAAGTCATCATATTTGCTCCCTACCTTCTCCATTTACCTATATCGATATTTTCAAATATGTGTTTTTCTTCACCACACGCCTAATAAATAATGTCGAATCCATTATGAAATTCTAAATCCCTATTTTTCATACCTTGACCTTCATATACCCCATTGCACACCCAATGTGATTAGATTGTTGAAGTATTAGGAGGGAATAGTGGTGAGAAGGGCTGCATAATTATAAAAAATATATATATATATGAGGAAAGCAGGTTTTGTTAAAAAAAAAAAAAATTGAAGGATGGTATGTATGAAGAGGATGGTTGGAATAAAGTGAAGAAATTACTGGATATTGCCTCATGCTGAAGATGTGCAATTTCCTATCCCTCTAATTTCTACCCTACTAAATATATAAAATAAAAAAAATAAAAACCGACAAAGTCAAAGTCTTAATGATTTTCAACAACTTAGTTTAAACATGAAAGTGTAAGTTGAGTTATCCACGGTATTTCTGTAACAACCCATGTAAATTTAATTTGAATTTCCATATTTAATCTGTGTTCGTAGGATTATTTTAAATTGCAAACTCTCATGTCTAAATATTATTAATTGTTTTATTTCATGTTGAAATTCTTATCGGGGTCAAATTGTAATTTTTATAAATATAGTAATACCTGTGTGGATTTCAAATCTGTATTTCCAAAACGGTGAAAATAAATTCTTTTAACTCAATCAGTATTTTTATGAAACCAGAAAATCACTTCCTACGTTAAAATGAATTTTTTGTATTTTTGTGGTGAACACTGCACTCCGAAAATACCAGTTTACGTTTAAAACTGTCCACGCCGCATTTACTTCTACAGATTTTGACGTAAAGTGGAAGTGACTATACATTACTTTCCAATTATGGCAAACTAATCATTTGTTAAAGCTTTGTTTGGAAATGCTTATAGTTCATATACTAACTATATGCCACAAGTTGGAATTCCCAAACACATACAACTTGCCCCCTATAGGCCTATATGGCTCCTAAGCAATCTGAGACTCCATCTAAACTAGTTCAGTAGATGGTATATATGTAATACGTATATGTATAATAAAATCTTTAGTGTATTAGATAATGAAATCAATTTGTAGAGTGAAGAAAACACAACTTGGGCTCCAAGTTCTCCAAAATTGGAGTTCTATATTAACCACATCCCCTTGCTTCCTTATACTTTTTGCACACACCTATCATAGAGAGAATTTCAGAGAGTTTAGAGAGAGAACTTGAGAGTTCTTATTTCTGAGTATTTTAGAGAGAGGAGAAGAATTTCAATCCACCATAGCTAAGCTCAAGTGGATTTCTTATTTGGTCTCTCTTTCTCAACACTTATCTCAAACACAACCTCAGTGAGTATTATTAACTCACTCTCAATGTAATACATGTCTTGAGTTTGTTTTTATAGCTTAATTTGAATATCACCATGGTTGATTTTACGTTAAAGTTCCATAGCTTGAAAATCATGAATTTCTAAACTTAACCAAAATCCGTTTTTAGAGATGTTTATGAAAGATTATACATCATATATACTATGTTTGAAGTTTTAGAGCCTAATTCATTCACATGAGAAAGTATATAAGAAAATTTGTTTTGTGATCTTTTAGTTTTTCATAAAATTCTTGAGTTATAGTTTGATTCATGTAAAATTGGTTATAGATTCTTAATCCTCATTGAAAAACAAAGATTTTCATATATTACATGCCTCATTTACTTCCGGATTTAGAAATGGGTCAAAAGACCCCTGAAAATCTAAAATAGGGCATTCTCCACGAAGAAGATGAAGCCTCTGTTTCATCTCGCGCCACGATCGCACGAGCGAGGATCGCGCGAGCTGCCCGCACGAGCAACCCCTCGCGCGAGCGAGCCGCGTGGTTTCAGGCAGATAGAAATATTTCATATAACAAAATGAAAATAGGCAGGTCGCGCGAGCGAGGGTCGCGCGAGCGACCGCGCGCGCGAGGTGGCTAATTTCAGGCAGAAAGGAAGTTTGTATAATAAAATGAAAATTGGGGACATCGCGCGAGCGGCCCGCAAGAGCGACATATCGCGCGAGCGACACGCGCGCGTGACTTCTGGCAGTTTCTAGTTTTTGTGTGTTTTCGTATAAGGGACTGTTTGGATAAATTTTAAAGCACTGTTAAGGTCCTGTTTGGGAATTTTATTAAAACAGAATACCATTGGTTATGTTGGAAAGATTAAAACGATGTATTATGACTTATCAATCCCCCTGCGTACGTTGTTCCTTTAATTCGATGAATTCCTTTATGTTTAAAATTCATGACATACATGTGGAGTCAGTGGTACATTCATGTGGGTGTCAGTCAGTGTGGAAAAGAGTAATGGTCAGTGTGGGAAGAGTATGAGTATGAGATTGAGATTGAGATTGTGTGGTGGACACTCCCTGGTTATGGTGTACCAAAGTGTGACGTGTTGAGATTGCGGTGAGAGTATCTTTGTAATACGACGGTGGCAAAATTGGACACTCCCTGACGCCCATGGTAGCGTTAAAGTGTGTGACGCCGAACTCGGACATTCCCTGGCACCCATGGTAGTGCTAAAGTGTGGCCTACGGACACTCCCTGATACCCGAGTCTGGATACTGCGTGAGGGTTCCTCCGGTATTTGCATGGCGGTTTAGGTATTCAAAGTGTGAGGCATTGGACACTCTCTGGTATCCCGGACCAAAGTGTGAGGCAAACTGGACATTCCCTGGCACCCCGTTGCTAAAGTGTGTCTACCTTAGTGTTTCAAAGATACTGGAGTAAGATAGTGGGTTGTTGTGTTTTGTCGAGAGAAAAGAGTTGGTAAGATGAGTGTGGTGCATTGTCTCATACACGATCATTTGTTTTAAATGAATGAACGATTCTTAAATATATTCCCTGTTACTTTTATAATTGAAATCTTCCTATGGTTAAACTGTTGTTTTAACAAAACTGAAAAGTGGAAAAAGGTAAATGGGTATGTTTTACATTCAAAGTTATGTTTTCAATACTCACCAGCTTCTTGAAGCTGACGACGTTGATGCGTCTTGGACATTCGTGTTCAGGCTTTTCAGGTTATAATCAGGAGGAATCTTATGACTATGCTAATTGAGAACGGCTGCTTTTGGGAGAGAAACTATTATCATCATTGCATATTTTAAGTTTTAAACTGTATGTTTATAAGGATGACTGTAATAGATGATAAGTTATTGTTTTGTGTTAAGGCGGTCTGTGCCTTAGTTGACCCCGTATCGTAAGAAGTAATAAGTTAGTAAAACTTTTGTAAGCCTTGATTTCTCTGCTCTGATTTTTATTGTTATTGTTGTTCGACGTTTGGGACGGAATCGATCCTTCAAACTGTCGCGACCTACGGGTCCATAAAGGAAATTAAACGCTTTCCTTATTTATGCTACGTCGGGGCGTGACAGGATTTAGTGGTATCAGAGCCAGGTTATTATTTATCTCAAGATAGTTTAGCCAGGTTAGGGTTTACCAGTTTAGACCCGATTCCACGATCTGATAAGCTTAAGCTTTGCACTCCCGATGATACGACAGGGAGGATAGACCCAGAACCCAAACGCCTAAGATTATCTCTTTCCTGACTTAAGTAGTACCTCTTTATCAGGTATGGATCCAGCTCATCCAATATATGTACCAGACGGATTTGGGAGACACTTTGTGACACCTGGGGCAGTGATCCCAGCCTTTCTTGACTTGTATCATGCGGCCGTTGAGCAGTTGGCCACAGCTACCGTAGTATCTGATGTATGGCACCAGGTTCACGTGGTAGGCTTAGTTGACTTGACTCGTATCCGCCTAGAGCTTCGTTACTTTGCAGAGGCTCAGCGCTTGGTTTTTGTTGAGGTTTTGAGGTTGATTGATAGCGATGCTTTCTATCTCCCCCTCGAGATCCAGATTGTGCACGCCCATCTGGCTCAGTTAGAGATGCCCCCACCAGTAGTTCCCATCACCGAGGACGATGCTGAGGCTGTTCATGTGGTCCCAGTAGGTGGAGAGGATGTGGAGGACGGCATAGGTCTAGGCGACTTAGCCGCTGACCTAGAGGCTAAGTTAGCACTTGAGCTAGTACTTGAGCTAGCCTTACCTGAGGAGATGGTAGTTGAGGCAGATGCCCCTGTGCCTGCTTCATCGTCGACCTCTCACGGCTATGACGGGGTTGGTCCGTTCTTGGTGCAGCGATTTCGCCCCGTCGATTCGCTAGACCTCCTGATAGCTACTTATGGAGACAATTGACTTTCTAGATATGGCCTTGTACATATTAACTACTTTTGACTATTCGCTCTATCTCTTTTTGCAAACTGTAATTACATGTATTAGAGTGTAGGGCAATGACCCCATTTTTGTAACATTAACTCTTACATGCGTCCTAACCCATACAGGTAGGGTAGGCACAGATCTGATCATACACGCTTTTTGTATCAACTTCCCGGCTACGGAGAGGCACAGAAGAGAGAAGGAATTCATGGATCTGACGCAGGGAACCAAATCGGTGCAAGAGTACACCACACAGTTCGAAAGACTGTCTCGGTTCGCTCCACACCTGGTTGATACTGAAGAGAAGAAGATCCGTAAGTATAACCAAGGGCTGACACCTCAGATTCGCCGCTTGACTCTCGACCACCTAGACAAGTCGTTTGAAGGACTAGTCGGCCTAGCAATCGATCTGGAAGAGGATGCTCGAGTGAACCGAAAACAATTTGAATTCCGACCGCCTCAAAGGGGTAATTTTGGGAATAGACCACCGATGAATCGTACCCAAGGGCAGAAGAGGAATTTCGACGGAAGCAAGAAGACCCAGGCTATTACCTATCCGACTCAACCCCGAGTAGGAGAAGGAAGTAGTAGTGGAAAGTGCTTCAACTGTGGCAACCCTGGTCATCTGGCTCGAGATTGCAAGGCACCAAGGCGTGCTGCTCAGCAAGGGATAGTCTGCTTCAACTGTGGCGAACCAGGTCACATCAGCAGGTTCTGCACTGCTCCTAAGAAGGTGACTTACAGTCAACAGGGTCAGACTCGCTTGAATGCTGTTATCCCTAATGCCGCTGGATATGATGGAACTGTGTACGAAGAAGGAGATTATGGAGAAGCTCAACCTGATCAGCAAGCAGTGGAAGGTACATTAACTCTATTTAACTCCCATGTTAAAGTGTTATTTGATACGGGTGTTGCTCTTTCGTTCATATCTGTTAATACAATTCGGAGATTGGGTATCTTACCTCATCGCTTAGAGAAAGCTTTGAAGGCTACATCACCATTAGGAGCTGTAGTCAGATTAGGACACGTGTGCAAGGATTGTCCTTTACGGCTAAGAGACCGTGAAATCCCTGCAAGGTTGATCGTCCTATCGATGAAGGAGTTCGACATAATCCTAGGAATGGATTGGCTCTCTCAGAATCAAGTGAAGTTAGATTGTGCGAGGAAGAGAATTACATTCTCCGACAACGAGAATCAACCCTTTGATTTTCAATGTAACCCTTCGGGAGATATGTTCCTCACCAGATGTTTGGCAAACATCGAAGTCGTCAGTACAGAAGCGATAGTGTCGTCTATACCTGTAGTCAAGGACTTCGAAGAAGTATTTCAAGACATTTCTGGTTTGCTGCCCGAGAGAAGTATAGAGTTCTGTATTAAGCTTATACCTGGTACTGTACCGATCACCAAGGTTCCCTATAGAATGGCTCCCGCTGAACTATCAGAATTGAAGGAACAAGTTCAAGAGCTCGAGAACCTAGGTTTTGTACGTCCAAGTACATCGCCTTGGGGAGCACCAGTGTTATTTGTGAAGAAGAAGGACGGGACGCTCAGACTGTGTATCGACTACAGAGAATTGAACCGAGTGACTATCAAGAACAAGTATCCCTTGCCTCGGATTGATGATTTGTTTGATCAACTACAAAAGGCTACGGCATTTTACAAGATAGACCTAAGGTCGGGATATCATCAGTTGAGGGTACGGAAGGAAGATATACCTAAGACTGCGTTCAGAACACGGTATGGTCACTATGAGTTTTTGGTGATGCCGTTTAGAATGACGAACGCCCCGGCAGTGTTTATAGATCTGATGAACAGAGTGTTCAAGCCTTATTTGGATCAGTTTGTCATCATCTTTATAGATGATATTTTGATCTATTCTAAGTCAAGAGAAGAACACGAGCAACATCTACGTATTGCGATGCAGACGCTTAAGGACCACCAGTTGTATGCCAAATTCAGTAAGTGTGAGTTCTGGTTGCAAGAAGTGAAATTTTTGGGACACAAGGTGTCTTCTCAAGGAATTTCAGTGGATTCGTCCAAGACCGATGCTGTATCAAACTGGGTTAGGCCGAGCAACCCTACGGAGGTTAGAAGTTTTCTTGGACTCGCAGGCTATTACAGGAGATTTGTTGAGGGATTCTCTAAAATAGCCGCACCATTGACTGGATTGATGAAGAAGAATTTGACGTTCGAGTTGACAGAGAAGCATGAGCGAGCCTTTCTAGAGTTGAAAGAGAGACTTACTACCGCACCAGTACTGGCTATACCCAAGCCTGATGAGAAATTCACTATCTTTAGTGACGCTCATATCAAGGATTAGGGTGTGTACTTATGCAAGATGGCAGAGTTATCGCTTATGGATCCAGACAGTTGAAGCTGAATGAGTTGAACTATCCCATTCATGATTTGGAATTGGCGGCAGTGGTATTTGCACTCAAAATTTGGAGACATTATCTCTACGGTGAGAAGTTTGATTTGTTCTCCGATCATAAGAGTTTGAAATATTTGTTCACACAGAAAGAGTTGAACATGAGGCAACGCAGATGGACGGAGCTGATCAAAGATTACGACTTCACGTTAGAATACCACCCCGGTAAAGCTAATGTGGTCGCCAATGCTTTGAGTCGACAGACTCGTGAGACGATCGCCACCTTAATGGTTAGAGAGTGGCGAGCGTTAGAGACCTTGGCGGAGTTCGATGTACAGAGAGTGCTGAAGAAGGAAAAGGGCAATTGTTTGGATGTCTTATCCTACAGCCTGTTCTCATTGACCGCATTATTGGAGCTCAGGAAGAAGATGAGAAGTTTCAAACATGGTTTGCGAAGATGTCAGAGAAAGACCCGACAGAATGGAAAGTGGGAATTGATGGAGGATATCGGTGCAGAAATAGATTATGTGTGCCAGATTGTGGTGAGCTAAGGAGGGATATTCTGGAAGAAGCACATAAGTCAAGATATACAGTTCACCCGGGAGGAACCAAAATGTACAAGGATTTGAAGAGAAATTTCTGGTGGGAAGGCATGAAGAAGGACGTGGCCGAGTTTGTATCCAAATGTTTGACATGTCAGCAAGTCAAAGCCGAACATCAGAGACCGTCAGGATTGTTGCAACCGCTACCTATTCCTGGTTGGAAGTGGGAGCACATCACGATGGATTTTGTAGTAGGATTGCCTCGATCGCAGCAGAATCATGACGCTATTTGGGTAATTGTGGATCGACTGACAAAATCAGCTCATTTCATTGGTTACAGTATGACATACCCGGTGGAAAAGATGAGCCGGATGTACATACAACAAGTTGTGCGACTTCACGATGCACCTGTGTCGATTGTGTCAGACCGTGACGCACGTTTTACTTCTGGATTTTGGGAAAGTCTGCAAGAAGCTATGGGAACCTCGCTCAAGATGAGTACGGCTTTTCACCCTCAGACAGACGGACAGACTGAGCGTGTTAATCAGATCATGGAAGATATGCTTAGGGCTTGTGTGATCGATTTTGAAGAATCTTGGGAAACACACTTGCCGTTGGTTGAATTTGCCTATAACAACAGTTATCACACGAGTATCGGTATGGCTCCGTTCGAAGCATTGTACGGACGACCATGTCGTTCTCTATTGTGTTGGGCAGAAGTTGGTGACACGGAGTTGTTGGGACCAGATTTGGTTAGAGAAACCAACGAGAAGATTTCTTTGGTCAAGGAAAGAATGAGGACCGCTCAGAGCCGGTATAAGAGTTATGCTGATCGACGCCGGAAAGATTTGGAATTTAGTGTTGGAGATCACGTACTCCTTAAGGTTTCACCGACCCGAGGAGTGGTACGTTTTGGTCTCAAGAGAGGGAAACTAGCTCCGAGATTCATCGGACCGTTCGAGATTTTGGAGCGTGTCGGGAAAGTGGCTTATCGACTGGCATTACCACCAAAGATGTCTGGGGTCCACAATGTATTTCATGTGAGTATGCTGAGAAAGTACATACGAGATCCCTCGCACGTGGTTAGTTATGACGATATTGAGACAAGTCATAACATTTCTTACAAGGAGAGACCTGTGAAGATCCTAGATCAGAGTATCAAGAAGTTGAGGAATAAGGACATTCCGTTGGTAAAGGTTCAGTGGAATCACCATGACGAGAACGAAGCCTTGTGGGAAGTTGAAGCTGAGATGAGGAAGAAGTACCCGGAGTTGTTTCAGGACTAGTTAGTCTTGATTTCGGGGACGAAATCATGTTTAAGGGAGGAAGGATGTAACAACCTGCATTTCATGTAAATTTAATTTGAATTTTCAAATTTAATCTGTGTTCGTAGGATTATTTTAAATTGCAAACTCTCATGTCTAAATATTATTAATTGTTTTATTTCATGTTGAAATTCTTATCGGGGTCAAACTGTAATTTTTATAAATATAGTAATACCTGTGTGGATTTCAAATCTGTATTTCCAAAACGGTGAAAATAAATTCTTTTAACTCAATCAGTATTTTTATGAAACCAGAAAATCACTTCATACGTTAAAATGAATTTTTTGTATTTTTGTGGTGAACACCGCACCCCGAAAATACCAGTTTACGTTTAAAACTGTCCACGCCGCATTTACTTCTACAGATTTTGACGTAAAGTGGAAGTGACTATACATTACTTTCCAATTATGGCAAACTAATCATTTGTTAAAGCTTTGTTTGGAAATGCTTATAGTTCATGTATTAACTTTATGCCACAAGTTGGAATTCCCAAACACATACAACTTGCCCCCTATAGGCCTATATGACTCCTAAGCAATCTGAGACTCCATCTAAACTAGTTCAGCAGATGGTATATATGTAATACGTATATGTATAATAAAATCTTTAGTGTATTAGATAATGAAATCAATTTGTAGAGTGAAGAAAACACAACTTGGGCTCCAAGTTCTCCAAAATTGGAGTTCTATATTAACCACATCCCCTTGCTTCCTTATACTTTGTGCACACACCTATCATAGAGAGAATTTCAGAGAGTTTAGAGAGAGAACTTGAGAGTTCTTATTTCTGAGTATTTTAGAGAGAGAAGAAGAATTTCAATCCACCATAGCTAAGCTCAAGTGGATTTCTTATTTGGTCTCTCTTTCTCAACACTTATCTCAAACACAACCTCAGTGAGTATTATTAACTCACTCCCAATGTAATACATGTCTTGAGTTTGTTTTTATAGCTTAATCTGAAAATCAACATGGTTGATTTTACGTTGAACTTCCATAGCTTGAAAATCATGAATTTCTAAACTTAACCAAAATCCGTTTTTAGAGATGTTTATGAAAGATTATACATCATATATACTATGTTTGAAGTTTTAGAGCCTAATTCATTCACATGAGAAAGTATATAAGAAAATTTGTTTTGTGATCTTTTAGTTTTTCATAAAATTCTTGAGTTATAGTTTGATTCATGCAAAATTGGTTATAGATTCTTAATCCTCATTGAAAAACAAAGATTTTCATATATTACATGCCTCATTTACTTCCGGATTTAGAAATGGGTCAAAAGACCCATGAAAAGCTGAAACAGTGCATTGTCCACGAAGAAGATGAAGCCTCTACTTCATCTCGCGCCACGATCGCGCGAGCGAGGATCGCGCGAGCGGCCCGCGCGAGCGACCCCTTGCGCGAGCGAGCCGGGCGCGCGAGCCGCGTGGTTTCAGGCAGATAGAAAATATTTCATATAATAAAATGAAAATAGGAAGGTCGCGCGAGAGACCTTTTGCGCGAGCGACCCGCGCGCGCAAGGTGGCTAATTTCAGGAAGAAAGGAAGTTTGTATAATAAAATGAAAATTGGGCACATCGCGCGAGCGGCCCGCGCGAGCGACATATCGCGCAAGCGACCTGCGCGCGCGACTTCTGGCAGTTTCTAGTTTTTGTGTGTTTTCGTATAAGGGACTGTTTGGATAAATTTTAAAGCACTGTTAAGGTCCTGTTTGGGAATTTTATTAAAACAGAATACCATTGGTTATGTTGGAAAGATTAAAACGATGTATTATGACTTATCAATCCCCCTGCGTACGTTGTTCCTTTAATTCGGCGAATTCCTTTATGTTTAAAATTCATGACATACATGTGGAGTCAGTGGTACATGCATGTGGGTGTCGGTCAGTGTGGAAAAGAGTAATGGTCAGTGTGGGAAGAGTATGAGTATGAGATTGAGATTGAGATTGTGTGGTGGACACTCCCTGGTTATGGTGTACCAAAGTGTGACGTGTTGAGATTGCGGTGAGAGTATCTTTGTAATACGACGGTGGCAAAATTGGACACTCCCTGGCGCCCATGGTAGCGTTAAAGTGTGTGACGCCGAACTCGGACATTCCCTGGCACCCATGGTAGTGCTAAAGTGTGGCCTACGGACACTCCCTGATACCCGAGTTTGGATACTGCGTGAGGGTTCCTCCGGTATTTGCATGGCGGTTTAGGTATTCAAAGTGTGAGGCATTGGACACTCTTTGGTACCCCGGACCAAAGTGTGAGGCAAACTGGACATTCCCTGGCACCCCGTTGCTAAAGTGTGGCTACCTTAGTGTTTCAAAGATACTGGAGTGAGATAGTGGGTTGTTGTGTTTTGTCGAGAGAAAAGAGTCGGTAAGATGAGTGTGGTGCATTGTCTCATACACGATCATTTGTTTTAAATGAATGAACGATTCTTAAATATATTCCCTGTTACTTTTACAATTGAAATCTTCCTATGGTTAAACTGTTGTTTTAACAAAACTGAAAAGTGGAAAAAGGTAAATGGGTATGTTTTACATTCAAAGTTATGTTTTTAATACTCACCAGCTTCTTGAAGCTGACGACGTTGATGCGTCCTGGACATTCGTGTTCAGGCTTTTCAGGTTATAATCAGGAGGAATCTTATGACTATGCTAATTGAGAACGGCTGCTTTTGGGAGAGAAACTGTTATCATTATTGCATATTTTAAGTTTTAAACTGTATGTTTATAAGGATGACTGTAATAGATGATAAGTTATTGTTTTGTGTTAAGGCGGTCTGTGCCTTAGTTGACCCCGTATCGTAATATGTAATAAGTTAGTAAAACTTTTGTAAGCCTTGATTTCTCTGCTCTGATTTTTATTGTTATTGTTGTTCGACGTTTGGGATGGAATCGATCCTTCAAACTGTCGCGACCTATGGGTCCATAAAGGAAATTAAACGCTTTCCTTATTTATGCTACGTCGGGGCGTGACAATTTCGCTCCTCTAGTAAGTAGTATTCCATTCATGAGACTATACACTTTAAATGTTCGTCTTTGATAGAGTCAGGAATGAAAGCATTAGTATCCGAAAATCACTCCTATGAAAGCTTTCATACCATGTGCGATCATTATTAGCCAAGTTTCTATGGGATGTTCATTTCTAAGTGTAATAACTATGTGAGGATTGAGTTGAAACTACCAGTTCTGAGAGTATGATTGTTTAAACAACTCTAAATAAAGTTCGATGTATAGCTATTAATTTCACACACACACGGATACATGGATGTGACGCTTATGTTATTTTTATCTTGGTGACATGAGGAACGTGTGCATTTCTTTCATGGTTTGACTGAGGATGATATGTTTGTAGAGCTAAATCAATAGTTGAATGGAAAGGGAATGTTTAAAAGTTATTCTATATCTTTTCTGAGCTTAATCAGAGAATTTTGTGGGTATATTCGCTGCAAACCCTCACGAGACAACACTCGTCCACTAGGGGGAACCTAGGGGTGTAACGGCTTGTTGCATTTGCTAAATGCAACCGAGATTCCTGCAAAAGTGAGTAGGTAGTTTCGTTTTCATTTATTTTACCTTAGTTTATGTTATTCTAGTCACTGTAGTGTAATTTAGCTTGTTTTTATTTTCGCTCTATTGCTAGGGACTAGCAACTCGCTAGTTGGGGGTTGTGACAAGCGGGGGTATTTGTAAAATACAACCGCGCTAAAAGAAGAAAATGTATTAAGTTAGTTTACAATTCCTCTATTTATCTGCAATTTGAATTACAATGCTAGTTTATGCGCATATTGATTAAACTATGATAAGTTGTGTGTTTTAGCTGTAATTTATGCAGACTACAGTTGCTGTGTGAAGGATTGAAAGATAACGATAAAAGGAAGTGTCGAACATGGCTTTTATCAGAATATACGCGCACGCAGCAGTTAACGGGAAAAACCCTAGCATTAGGTTTCTGCTATATATACTCGTACTGTAGACATCCATAAGGACGCCCACTTTACATTTTATCAGTTTTTACATAGAGAGAGAGTGTTCTACTTTGATTCTTGTAGGTTTTGGTGATTGAACATTGAATTCAAGTGAAGTTTAAAGGTTATTAATAGCTCGTTCGTTCCAGGTTTTGTTATATCAGTTTTGTTTACATTTTGTTAGTAGCTTACATAGTTTAAATCTGAATAGATCATAGTTTTACTTGTTGGTAGTGGATAAACCATAGTTTTTCATAGTTTTAATGCTTAAATCTCAACCAAACGCAACCTTAATGAATATTTATGTTAAGAACAAATCTGTGACACTCCAGACGATGTCTGAGTAGTCCCCGGGTTGGGAGATCACGATGAAACCGTGATCTCAGGCCTCTGCCATGCAACAGAATAATGCCTGTGTTCGATCGATCGAAGTCGTTCGATCGATCGGACCAGAGACACAGTCGAGCGATCGAAGAAAGTTCGATCGATCGAGAGAAGAAAATGTTCGATCGATCGAAAGCGCATCGATCGATCGAAACCTCTGATTCTTAAGAATCTTCTACACAGTATTCCTAGTCTTTCTGCTTTACTGGATTGTTATCAAATTGTCCTCAAACGCTCAGTTTGTTAAAACAGTCTATGAACTTTAAGCCTTGAGGCCTTTTTCTTGAATAACTTTTGCAAACCACCCTCAATACTAATACCATTGTAGGTGAGAGTCTTAACTATTGTTTTAAACCGCTTTCGTGTATTTCAAAATCTATTGTGATGATATAGTCCCGGTCATGAAAGGACTATAGATTCTTTATTCTAAGAGAAATACGGAATACTGTAGAGGATGTACTCCATTGAGCTTTAATGTAACTGCATGGTAGATGGCTAGGTTGCGGTGGATTCGTGTAATCCCAACATTCCTTTTTAATTAAGAAACACACATTTTAAATTGTCGCTTTAGTTGGTTAGTTGGTAATTAGTTTAATTTAGTTTAATTGTTTTAGTAGTTGATAAATTGTGGGACTTTGTGTTCTACGCTCCTTTAAAATAGTGAATTTTATTTTCCTTTTTGAGATTAATCTAAAGTAGTAGTTTAACACCTTCCCTGTGGGATCGACCTGGTCTTATCCAGTTACTATTTGCACGATTACCTACACTTGGGTATAGCACACAAGCGCACACAGAAAATTTCTCGTGTCAACGGATACTTCAAACACTTGGTGCATTGATTCTGGTGCGACTAACCATATCTGTAATTCGTTGCAGGGGGTTCAGATCAACCAGGAAATGCAGTGATGGGGAGATCATGCTTACTCTAGGTTCTAGCGCAACCGTATCTGCGGTTGCTATAGGAGTCGTAGTTTGAGAATTTCTAGACAATAAAGTTTTGATTTTATCAGATGTACTTTATGTCCCTTTAATGAGACGTAATTTAATTTCAGTTTCTAATTTAACGAATAATGGTTATTTCTTTCATTTTGGAACTGAAGTTGTTATTAAAAGAAATAATTCTTTTATATGTTCTGGTGTTAAATCAAATGGTTTGTATGTGATAACTCCCAATATTTCTAAAGATTCTTGCTTGGAACTTAATAACTCAGTGGTAACTATACCATCTAAAAGAAAAGAACCTTCCACTAATCCAACAAGGCTTTGGCATATGAGGCTTGGCCATATCAATCTAAATAGGATTGGCAGACTAGTCAAAGAAGGGATCTTCGGCGATTTGGTTCTCGAACCAATGGAAGTCTGTGAGTCTTGTTTAGATGGTAAGATGACCAAAAGGCCCTTTCCCGCAAAGGGCAATAGGACCAATGCATTGTTGGAATTAGTTCATACTGATGTGTGTGGACCAATAAATATTATAGCAAGGGGTGGTTATGAGTATTTCATAACATTTACCGATGACCACTCTAGGTATGGATATGTGTACCTAATGCAACATAAGTCTGAAGCCTTTAAAAAGTTCAGAGAGTTTAGGGCTGAAGTGGAGAAGCAATTGGGCTCACATATCAAGGCCATTCGATCTGATCGAGGTGGTGAGTACCTCTCTAATGAGTTTATTGATCACCTTGTACAGAATGGGATTCTGTCACAGTTGACTACACCTGGCACGACCGGACTCTTTTAGACATGACTAGGTCAATGATGAGTTATTCAGAGTTGCCATTATTCCTTTGGGGTTATGCTTTGGAAACCGCTGCATACATAGTACATACTAAATCTAGTACCAAACAAATCTATTCCCAGGACACCACGAGAGATGTGGATTGGGAGCAAGCCTTCTTTGCAACATCTCTGGATATGGGGGTGTCCGGCACATGTGCTGAAAGGAAAGATGAGCAAATTGGATTCTAGATCAGAAGTATGTTATTTCGTAGGGTATCCAAAGGGTACTTATGGATGGTATTTTTATGATCCAAGAGAACAGAAAGTGTTTGTTAGTACAAATGATGCTTTCTTAGAAGATGATTATATCATAAACCATAAACCTAAGGGAAGGATAGATCTGAGAGAAATAGAAGGAGAGCCCTCAGTCCAACCCGTAGTTGATAACGATGAAAATAAAAAAAATACCACTTCTTCACCCATTTTCGTACTGGTATCTCGTTATAGTGGGAGGATTATCAGCCAGCCTGATAGATACATGTTCTTAGGAGAAGTTTTTGAAGCTGTCTCCATAGAATCTGAATCTGATCCTGCCACACACGAAGAGGCAATGGCTGATGATGATTCAGTTCATTGGATTAAAGCTATGAAGGCTGAATTATAATCTATGGATTCCAATCAAGTCTGGGATCTTGTAGAACTTCCAGCCAATATTAAACCCATTGGTTGTAAGTGGGTCTACAAGAGGAAAAGAGGATCTTATGGAAAGGTTGAGACCTATAAGGCTAGGCTTGCAGCGAAAGGTTATACTCAGAGGGAGGGCATTGACTATGAGAAAACCTTCTCGCCGGTATCCATGCTCAAGTCCATCAGAATACTCTTATCCATTGTTGCATGCCTAGATTATGAGATCTAGCAGATGGACGTCAAGACTGAATTCTTGAATGGCAATCTTGAGGAGGACATCTATATGCAACAACCAGAAGGGTTCACAGCTAGTCGGAAAGGAAACTTGGTATGCAAGTTGCAAAAGTCCATTTATGGGCTTAAGCAGGCATCCAGGAGTTGGAACATTCGATTTGACCAAGCGGTCAAATCGTTTGGTTTCATACAGAATCTGGATGAACCTTGTGTATACAAGAAGTGTGAAGGAAAAGTGGTGGCTTTTCTTGTGCTTTACGTTGACGACATTCTACTCATTGGGAATGATGTAGCGGCATTGTCAACGGTCAAGGTTTGGCTAGCTAGTACTTTCGATATGAAGGATCTAGGAGAGGCGAGCTGTATTCTTGGGATAAAGCTCTTTCGGGATCGCAAGTGAAAGATAATGGGATTGTCTCAAGCTGGTTATATTAATAAGGTGCTAACTAGGTTTTCAATGGATAATTCGAAGAAAGGTTTGTTACCTTTCAGGCATGGTTTAGCGTTCTCCAAGGACCAGTGTCCTAAGACACAGGAGGAGAAAAATCGCATGGCAGGAATTCCATATGCTTCGGCAGTTGGAAGTCTCATGTATGCGATGTTATGCACTAGACCAGATATCTGTTTTGCCGTTGGCATGGTTATAGCACTGGACAGCCGTTAAGCACATTCTTAAGTACTTGAGAAGAACTAAAGATTACATGCTTATGTACGGCGGTAGTGAGTTAATTCCAGTAGGATATATTGACTCGGACTTTATGTCAGATAAAGATTCGAGGAAGTCAACATCCGGATATCTCTTTACCTTGGGAGGTGGTGCTGTTAGTTGGAGGAGCATTAAGCAGAAATGCATTGCAGACTCAACTATAGAAGCTGAATATGTGGCTGCATGTGAAGCCGCAAAGGAAGCTGTTTGGCTCAAGAAGTTCCTTATGGAGCTCGAGGTGGTACCAGCATCGCTGTCACCTATTACGCTTTATTGTGATAATAGTGGGGCAGTGGCTCAATCCAAGGGGCTAAGGAACCACGGAAAGGGGAAGCACGTAGAGCAGAAATATCATCTTATCCGAGATATTGTTCAACGTGGAGATGTGACTATCACCAAGATTGCCACCGTTGACAATCCTGCTGATCCGTTTACAAAGGCCTTGCCACAGAAGGTCTTTGATCATTATCTAGATAGTCTAAGTCTCAGATGTAATCCTGTATGGTTGTGAGTGCAAGTGGGAGTTTGTTGGGTTTGTGCCCTCAAACCATTACTTTATATATGAGACATTGACATTTTAATATATGGATATCAGCTTTACATATAGTTATGTATGTTTCTTTCATGAGATGATTGTTATCCTTAAGTATCATAGTAAGTAATGCGTGTATGTATGAGATACATACAAATGAGATACGAATTACTATTCTTTGTTACTTAGAACGTGTCACAGTGGATGATGAGACTGGATATCTCATTAGGTTTACACTGTAGCATGATTAACTACAATTGGATGGAGTGATTAATCTCAATCACTAGAGTGTAACTCTTAGTTAATATGCTAGTGCTTATAGTGCATTGACGAACCTGAGCTTTCCTATTGACACTCAAGACTGTCAATCAGTCGATAGGAACTCATAACTTGTATAAGGTACGTGTTCTCAATCTTGAGACGATTATGAACACAGACTGTGGATATGAATGCTTTGACTTACCAATCAGTGAGGTCTATTGAAGATCAACACCTGGGTATCTTGGGTATGTCATGTTCATAGGGTTGTGAACATATATTGTCCAGATAGAATCTACCCTCTGATTCAGAGTAAGCATTCCCTTGAGAATGTCACCAAGTCGATTACTGAGTACTGCAGTCTTGTTGATAAGAGTTATCAACATGTTTGGTAATCATGAGAGGTGAATGGGACTCAAGGAATACAATAAGTAATCATGATTCAGGTTGACAGTACCAGTTATCCGACCACCTGAATATGACTACGAATGCTGAAGGTAGAGGGATATTGTACACCATACAAGTCTAGTTGTCGCTTCGGATATGTTCTTTTGCGTTGGAGTTAAGTTATCGTTTTATAGTGGAGTAAACGTGTAATACCCTGTATTTTTTTGTAATATATTATGTGAATAAGACCCTGTATGCTTCTTTTAATACTTGTTTGAGCCTGGCCTTACCCTTGGTATAATTTGGATACCAATCGATTGACAAGTTTTCCAATCGATTGCCTTATTTTGGATCCAATCGATTGAACTTTATACCAATCGATTGATTTTATCAATCGATTGACACTTATGCCAATCGATTGGAGGCAGCTGGGCAGATTCTTTTGCTCTGGCTGGGGAGAGGCCACGTGAACACTTTCTCTCTATATATACCAGCCCATTTTGGGCGGATTTCTGTTTACAGAAATCAGAGAGAGTGAGAGGGAGAGTCTTGTGTGTGTATTTTATATATATACACTCATATATATATATACACACAAATATATACATATATTTATACACACACACACACACAGATGGCCTCAGATAAAGAAGAAGAAAGAAGAGAAGAAGACCAGAGAAGAAAGAAGAAGAAAGAAGAAGACAGAGCAAAGGAGAGAGAGATGAGCCACCATTGAAGCTCCAAGCTTCATTACACACAACCAAACACGCCCTTAACGCCTAAGGTGAGTTTTAAACCCACTTGGTAGCCTTACATTGATGTTAGGACTTGTTTTAATAAAGAAGAGATGCAGAAACCATGTATTTTCCGTTTATATGTTGCTGGACAGTCTTCTCTGTGAAGAAGACGAAGTATCAATCGATTGGTACTCTTACCAATCGATTGACATCTTTCAGGTCCCAATCGATTGACATTTTATGCAATCGATTGGCATGGATTGTGATCCAATCGATTGAATCTTTTATCAATTGATTGACACTGCTTCTATGCCAATCGATTGAATCTTTTCCAATTGATTGATGCTACTTTTATACCAATCGATTGAACCTTTATACCAATCGATTGGAAGCTTCAGAATACTGTTTTCTTATAATAACTGTTTAGTTGTTTATTTACTATTCAGTATTTCCCATCATGCTTTATTATTGTAATACAGACATGATAACGAGTTAATGCAGCGTAGGGTCGTAGTAACAACAAGACTAACGGATAATGTTTATAATGTTAGATAACGGAATAGTCGTGAATCCTTTGGAGTTAACGTTCATTTCATTCAGAGTAGTCGGGCCACATTGGGATTGTCATGTATCGGTGATAGAGTTGAACTTAAGTAGGTTTGCTAAGATTCGGGAAATTTGCGTGGGCGGGCTTTGGTCGATCATATGTTCTTAAAAGCGGTAGACAGACGAAGGTGTCTATGACTTGCGGTGAACCGGACCATTTGCCCTAAGATAGCCAGATGATCTAATCATATGTTCTTAAAAGCGGTAGACAAACGAAGGTGTCTATGACATGCGGTGGACCGTGATCACTGATAGACGTCGCTAAGTCGTGGCATAGAATGATGTACTGTTGTTTAAAGCGTTATATCCCTGACATGCGGTGAACTGTGCATATGTTCTTAAAAGCGGGGGATGGACTAACGTGGTATCCATGACATGCGGTGAACTGTGCATATGTTCTTAAAAGCGGTGGATGAGCAATGGTGTGTTATAGAGTTGAACTACTGTCGAGTCTGTTCCCCTATCAGGACGCGTTGTCAATCTTAAAATGAATAGGATGATAGTAATCGGATCATTGGTTTGATTAAAGGAGTTACCCCTACTGAATTCTAATTTCGTTACTATTTATAACTTGTGATAATATCAATAGTCGATACCCTGTTAGTATTTAACTCACTCGGCTTTCATTAAGCTGACGGCGTTTTATGCCGCTGGACATTTCTACGTTCCAGCGCACCCTGGTTATGACTATACAGGTGAAGGGCCTGCAGGAGAAGACTACTATGCCGGTGACGGAGTCCCTGTGGAGGATTTTCCTGACGGAGGTCAGACCGAAGAAGACTACTACACCGAGGACTACCTCTACGCCAACTGAAGACTAGACTAGAATTGTAGCTAATTGTCTTTACCATTTTAGAACCCTTTTTGTAGTCAGGCATATGTTGCCTTGGCATTTGTACTTCCGCTGTCTTATATTTGATTCATAATAGTTAGTAACTTCTGTTGACTTTATGTTACATTGTGATTAGAACCTAGACTTCATTCGTGTTTGTCACGCCCCGGAACGGCAAAAATAGAGAAAAATAAATTTCCTTTTTGGGTCCAAAGGCAGTGACGGGTGAAGTCACATGATTGTCCACACCACGCAGTACTAAGCAACAAGAGTAATAGTGTAACAAGAATGAAGTCTAGGTTCTGATCACAACGTAATATAAAGTCAACAGAAGTTACTACCTATTACACATCAGAGTCTCGAATCAAATGTAAGACAGCGGAAGTACAAATGTCAAGACAACATATGCCTGACTACAAAAAGGGGTTCTAAAACGGTAAAGACAATTAGCTACAATTATAGTCTAGTCTTTAGTTGGCGTAGAGGTAGTCCTCGGCTTAGTAGTCTTCTTCGGTCTGATCTCCGTCGGAGAAATCCTCCACAGGGACTCCGTCACCGGCATAGTAGTCTCCTCCTGCAGGCCCTTCACCTGTATAGTCATAACCAGGGTGCGCTGGAACGTAGAAATGTCCAGCGGCATAAACGTCGTCAGCTTAATGAAAGCCGAGTGAGTTAAATACTAACAGGGTATCGACTATTGATATTATCACAAGTTATAAATAGTAACCAAACTAGAATTCAGTAAGGGTAACTCCTTTAATCAAACCAATGATCCGATTACTGACGTCCTATTCATTTTAAGATCGACAACGCGACATGATAGGGGAACAGACTCGACAGTAGTTCAACTCTATAACACACCATTGCTCATCCACCGCTTTTAAGCACATATGCATAGTTCACCGCATGTCATGGATACCACGTTAGTCCATCCCCCGCTTTTAAGAACATATGCACAGTCCACCGCATGTCAGGGATATAACGCTTTAAACAACAGTACATCATTCTATGCCACGACTTAGCGACGTCTACCAGTGATCACGGTCCACCGCATGTCATAGACACCTTCGTCTGTCTACCGCTTTTAAGAACATATGACTAGATCATCTGGCTATCTTAGGGCAAATGGTCCGGTTCACCGCAAGTCATAGACACCTTCGTATGTCTACCGCTTTTAAGAACATATGATCGACCAAAGCCCGCCCACGCAAATTTCCCGAATCTTAGCAAACCTACTTAAATTCAACTCTATCACCGATACATGACAATCCCAATGTGGCCCGACTACTCTGAATGAAATGAATGTTAACTCCAAAAGATTCACGACTATTCCGTTATCTAACATTATAAACATTATTCGATAGTCTTGTTGTTACAACGACCCTACGCTGCATTAACTCGTTATCATGTCTGTATTACAATAATAAAGCATGCTGGGAAATACTGAACAGTAAATAAACAACTAAACAGTTATTATAAGAAAACAGTATTCTGAAACTTCCAATCGATTGGCATAGAGGTCAATCGATTGGTATAAAAGTAGCATCAATCGATTGGAAGAAGGTTCAATCGATTGGTATAAAAGTAGTGTCAATCGATTGATAAAAAGTTCAATCGATTGGATCACAATCCATGTCAACCGATTGCACAAAATGTCAATCGATTGGGACCTGAAAGATGTCAATCGATTGGTAAGAGTACCAATCGATTGATACTTCGTCTTCTACACAGAGAAGACTGTCCAGCAACAAATAACGGGAATACATGGTTTCTTCTCCATTTCTTCATTCAAGCATGTTCTAACATCAATATAAAGCTACCAAGTGAGTTTAAAACTCACCTTAGACGTTAAGGGCGTGTTTGGGAATGTGTTTTGAAGCTTTGGAAGCTCCAATGGTGGTCTCCCTCTCTTTCCTCTGTTGTGTCTCTCCTCTGTCTTCTTCTTTCTTCTTTTTCTTCTTCTCTGGTCTTCTTCTTTCTCTCAATCCATCTCTGTGTGTGTGTGAATGTATGAATATATGTATATATGTGTGTGTATATATATATGAGTGTTTATATATACATAACACACACAAACACTCCCTCTCACTCTCTCTGATTTTTCTAAAAAGAAAAACGCAGAAAAAGGGCTCATATATATAGGGAGAGAGTGTTCACGTGGCCTTTCCCCAGCCAGAGCAAAAGAATCTGCCCAGCTGCCTTCAATCGATTGGCATAAGTGTCAATCGATTGATAACATCAATCGATTGAGATAAAGTTCAATCGATTGGTATCCAAAGCAAGGCAATCGATTGGAAAACTTGTCAATCGATTGGTATCCAAATTATACCAAGGTAAGGCCAAGCTCAAACAAGTATTAAAAGAAGCATACAGGGTCTTATTCACATAATACATTACAAAAATACAGGGTATTACATCATCCACCACTCATTAAAGATTTCGTCCTCGAAATCCGAAATAAGCAGGGTTAAAACAAAAATGAAAACTTCTCTAGCATCTCCGACTCCAATTCCCATGAAGCTTCTCCTTCATCGTGGTGCTTCCACTGAACCTTCACTAGCGGAATATCCTTGTTTCTAAGCTTCTTCACTCCTCGGTCTAGAATATGCACTGGTCCTTCATTGTATGTCACGTTCTCGTTCACCTCGATATCTTCAAAACTGATCTCGTGCGTTGGGTTGTGGGCACATTTCCTCAACATGCTGATGTGGAAAACGTTGTGCACTCCTGACATCTTTGGCGGCAACGCAAGTCGATAAGCAACCTTCCCAACACGTTCTAGGATCTCGAACGGTCCAATGAATCGCGGCGACAACTTGCCTCTTTTCTGTCCGAATCTGACGATACCTCGAACTGGCGAGACTTTGAGTAGAACATGATCTCTAACTGCAAACTCTAGATCCTTCCGTCGTTTGTCGGCATATCTCGTGTCTGGATTGCGCTGTCTTCATCTTTTCTCATACAATCTGGATCTTCTCGCTGGTTTCTCGAATCATCTCAGGCCCAAGTAGTTGAGTATCTCCGACTTCGGCCCAACATAGCGGCGATCGGCAAGGTCTTCCATACAAGGCTTCAAACGGTGCCATTCCTATGCTCGTGTGGTAGCTGTTGTTGTAGGCAAACTCGATCAAAGGTAGATGCGCCTCCCATGAATTCTCGAATTCAACGACACAGGCTCGCAACATATCCTCCATCACTTGATTGACTCGTTCTGTCTGACCGTCTGTCTGTGGATGAAAGGCTGAACTCAAATTCAATGAAGTTCCCATTGCTGTATGAAGGCTCTTCCAGAATTCTGCGGTAAAGCGTGAATCTCGATCTGAAACTATTGAGACGGGTACACCGTGCAGTCGCACAACTTGCTGTAGATACATCCGGCTCAATCTTTCAACAGGGTGCGTCATGCTGTAGGCGATAAAATGTGCTGACTTGGTGAGTCGATCCACTATTACCCAAATAGCGTCGTGGTTTTGTTGAGACTTCGGCAATCCAACCACAAAATCCATGGTGATGTGCTCCCATTTCCATTGGGGAATCGGTAGCGGTTGTAGGAGTCCAGGTGGTTTCTGATGCTCCGCCTTCACTTGTTTGCAAATAAGACATTGCGATACATACTCGGCCACTTCTCGCTTCATTCCTTGCCACCAGAAGTTTCTCTTCAAGTCCTTATACATCTTGTTTCCTCCTGGGTGGATAGTCATCCTTGACTTGTGTGCTTCGTCCAGAATGTTCTTCTTGAGACCATCGTCATTTGGCACACAGAGTCTACCTTTGCATCTCAGTGCTCCGTCCGTACTAATACTCCATATCTCGGGTTCCTTTGCGGACATCTTGGCAAACCATAACTTTAAATCCTCGTTCGACTGTTGAGCTTCCAAGATATGGCTGATGAGGGTTGGTTGCACGACAAGACATCCAAAGTGTTGTCCTTCTCCTGATTCCACTGGTTGAAGGTCGAATTCGACTAATGTCTCCAATGCTCGCCATTCTCTAATCAAAATCGAAGCAACCAAAAGGCGTGGCCTCCGGCTCAGAGTGTCGGCTACAACATTTGCTTTACCCGGGTTGTATTGCAAAGAGAAGTCGTAGTCCTTGAGTAGTTCCATCCATCTCCGTTGTCGCATGTTCAACTCCTTCTGAGAGAACAGGTACCTTAAACTCTTGTGATCTGAGAAAAAGTCGAACTTTTCTCCATACAAATAGTGTCTCCAAATCTTCAGGGCGAACACGATTGCGGATAGTTCTAAGTCGTGCGTCGGATAGTTCTTCTCATGCGGCTTCAATTGTCTTGATCCGTATGCGATGACATTCCCCTCTTGCATTAGCACACATGACACAACCAAGTCCTTGGTGGGATGCGTCACTATAGATTATGAATTGTTCACCACTCTTAGGTATTGCAAGCACGGGTGCTGAGGTTAGTCTCTCTTTCAATTCCCGAAATGCATCCTCATGTTTATCGGTCCATTCGTACTTCGTCTCCTTCCTAGTCAGGATTGTCAACGGTCCTGCGATTCTAGAGAATCCTTCCACAAATCTCCGGTAATACCCAGCCAATCCAAGGAAACTCCTAACTTTGGTCGCGTTGGTTGGCCTGTTCCAGCTCAAGACTGCATCGATCTTAGATGAGTCTACGGAAATCCCATCCTGTGATATCACATATCCCAGGAATTTAACTTCCTGAAGCCAGAATTCACATTTGCTGAATTTCGCATACAGACTATTGTCTCTGAGAGTCTGTAGAGCAATTTGTAGATGCTTCTTATGTTCTTCTTCCGTCCTTGAATAAATTAGAATGTCGTCAATGAATACTATAATGAATTGATCCAGATAGGGTCTGAATACTCTATTCATTAGGTCCATGAATACTGCCGGGGCATTAGTCAACCCAAAAGACATCACTAGAAACTCGTAGTGTCCATATCTCGTCCTGAAGGCAGTTTTCAGTATGTCTTTCGGTCGAACTAGCAATTGATGGTACCCTGAATGTAAATCAATTTTCGAGAATATCCTTGATCCTTGCAGTTGATCGAACAGGTCGTCTATCCGGGGAAGTGGGTATCTATTCTTGATCGTGACTTTATTCAGCTCCCTGTAGTCGATACAGAGTCGTAGCTCTCTGTCTTTCTTCTTCACAAATAGAACTGGTGCTCCCCAAGGCGATGTACTGGGGCGAACAAAACCTAAGTCTTCAAGTTCCTGAACTTGCTTCTTCAATTCCAATATTTTTGTTGGCGCCATCCGATACGGTGTCTTGGAAATCGGCAACGTTCCGGGTGCTAACTCAATGCAGAAGTCTATCTCTCTCTTTGGCGGAAGTCCTGAGATACTTCGGAACACATCTTCAAAGTCTTGAATAATGGGGATCTGGTTGATAGTAAGCTCCGTGCTTGAAGTCTTAATCGTGGCTAGACAGCTCGTGATAAACATGTCGCTCAACGGTTGGCACTGAAATCTGATCTGCGGGCAATCAGGCGTCGAAAAGACAATGGTCCGACTAACACAATCCAGGTTAGCGCCATACTTAGTAATCCAATCCATTCCTAGGATCACGTCGAACTCAGACATTGAAAAGACTATCAAGTCTGCCGGAAGATTCCTATCCTTTAGTGTCAAGGGACAATCCTTGCACACCTTACCTAACCTAACGGATACTCCCAAGGGCGAAACGGCATTAAGGGTCGGCTCAAGTGCTAGGGGTAGCAATCCTAAATCACGTACCATCTTAATAGCTATGACAGAACGGGCGGCACCGGTATCAAACAAAGCTCTAACTTGACAGTGAAATAAAATGAGTGTACCTTCCAAGTTCTGCTGTTCCTCAGCATTATACCCTGCATTGTCAGGAATGATGGCATTCACCCTAACCTGTCCTTGCTGTCCTTGAGCAGGCGCCCCATAGTAGCCTCCACGTGGTGCTCGACAATCTTTGCTTATGTGACCAAGCTTGTTACAGTTGCGGCAGACGAGGTCATTACAACAGTTGGTCTTGGGGCTGTGCAATACCTTGCAATATGTCCGGGCACTCCACAGTTGAAACATCCATCAGTGTTTTGTCGCTGGGCTGCGGGCTGTGCCTGAGGTGGTCCTCGCTGTTGATTCTGTTGTCGAGGAAAATTAGCTTGGGGTTTCCTTGTCCCATCCCATGTGCGCTTGGTTCCCTGGTAGTTGTTGGTCTGAGGTTTCCATCCCTGATTGTTCCTCGATGATTGAGCGGGAAAGTTCCTTGGTTGGAAGGTCCTGGGTGGAGGTCGATTCGCTTGTGGTCCTTGCACAGAGTAAGCATCCTTTTCCAAACTTGAAGCAAGACGGACAATCCCTTCAAACGACTGGCCCAGATGGTCTATCATCATGTGCCGGAGGTGTGGGTTGAGTCCTTGGTGGAATCGCTTGACCTTCTTGGCGGAGGTGTCTATCATATGCGGAGCGAAACGGGAAAGTCGCTCGAATTGTGTAGTATACTCCCTGACTGTCCAGTTTTCTTGGGTTAGACTCAGGAAATTCCTCTCTTGTTGGTCTCTTTCGTCCTCAGGGAAATACTTCTCGAGAAATCGAGTCTTGAATGCTTCCCAAGGCATTCTCCTTGCAGCGTCAATCCCAATCGTGGCTCTCTCGGCCTCCCACCAGTCCGCGGCGGAGTAAGTTAGTTGAAATGCGGCTAGACGTCTCTTGTCAAGCTCACTGCACTCCAGGGCTTCAAAGATTAGCTCCAACTCTCGTATCCATTGCTCTGCTTTCCAGGACTCTGCCATGCCGTCGAACTTTTCGGGTCGCAGGCCACGAAATCGTTCCAACAGTTTATCGCCTGCCTGTCTTGGAGGGATAACGTGGTTGTTGCCGTTGTTGTTGGTGGCATGATTGTAGGTATCGCCGATGTGCTCCATCCGTTGCATGAAAGCTTCGAAGACTCCAGTTGGGTCCATACTCTCAGGAATGGGTGCTCCCAGTCGTGCTTGGTTCCTTGTGGATCCCACCATATTGATCCGTGGGAGGTGTACCTATGAAGGTCCTAACGATTAGCGGACAATTTCCACGGGGAAATGACCATAATTAATAACAGAAAGCATAACATGAATCAAAATCACAACCATATCATAATAATGAGACGATAACAGAAATAACCAAGAGAAACGATCTGCCATATATATATATATATACCCAAAAGATGTACAGCGGAGTACACAACAGATCATCTGTGTACCGCGTAGTACATGGTCCTATACAAGATCTAAACAAAAGAAAAGATATACACAAGACCACTACGGGTGGCTACCTATACAAAAAGGCTATGGTCAATAGTTGTCTATGTAAGCGTCAAAAGTAAGTGGACAACATGTCCTAAAGTCAAACGTAAAAGTCTAAGTCCTAAAGGTACTGGACTCAAAAGTTGTCCACATCGGATCCATAGATGGAAGCCTCGTCCTCTGGGGCAACCTCAGATAAAACATCATCCTCATCCATATCATCGTCATCCATCATGTCCTCATCCTCTATCACAACATCCTCAATCAGCTCGGGTCCATCATGCTCCACAACAGCTCCCAAATCCCCTGCATCAGCGGCCATGTCAGCCTGGGCTGCATCAAATGCGGTTGCAAGTGCCTCAGCCTGTACCATAGCCTGTGCCAACTCTGGTGCTCCGATCTCAAATCCATAGGGATGTGCAGCCATCTCTGCGGCCCACTCAGCTGCCAGCTGTGCTATAACTCCTCCTGGTAAGACTGGTACTACTGCATCATCATCTGCGGCTACCTCATCCTCCCCTATCGGATAACCCTCTGCAACTACAATATCTACGCCAACTGGCACGTCCATACCAGCTGGGTCCTCGGGGTCCTCCTCCTCCGGATCATACTCCGGCTCCTCATCATCGGTGTCCTCGTCCTCTTCATCCTCCATCTCCTCATCTGCATCCTCTGGCTCATCATCGCCATCGCTCTCATCATCATCCTCCGGATCCTCATCTATTGGGGGTGCATCAGCCATGTCCTCCTCCGGTGGGGGTGGAGGTGTCTGGGGTGGTGGCTCTGTCGGGGGTGGTGGCTCTGTCGTTAAGGGCATGTTTGGGAATGTGTTTTGAAGCTTTGGAAGCTCCAATGGTGGTCTCCCTCTCTTTCCTCTGCTGTGTCTCTCCTCTCTCTTCTTCTTTCTTCTTTTTCTTCTTCTCTGGTCTTCTTCTTTCTCTCAATCCATCTCTGTGAGTGTGTGAATGTATGAATATATGTATATATGTGTGTATATATATGAGTTTTTATATATACATAACACACACACAAACACTCCCTCTCACTCTCTCTGATTTTTCTAAAAAGAAAAACGCAGAAAAAGGGCTCATATATATAGGGAGAGAGTGTTCACGTGGCCTTTCCCCAGCCAGAGCAAAAGAATCTGCCCAGCTGCCTTCAATCGATTGGCATAAGTGTCAATCGATTGATAACATCAATCGATTGAGATAAAGTTCAATCGATTGGTATCCAAAGCAAGGCAATCGATTAGAAAACTTGTCAATCGATTGGTATCCAAATTATACCAAGGTAAGGCCAAGCTCAAACAAGTATTAAAAGAAGCATACAGGGTCTTATTCACATAATACATTACAAAAATACAGGGTATTACAGTGTTACACTATTACTTCTTGTTGCTTAGTACTGCGTGGTGTGGACAATCATGTGACTTCACCCGTCGCTGCCTTTGGACCCAAAAAGGAAATTTATTTTTCTCTATTTTTGCCATTCCGGGACGTGACAGGATTTTTGGTATCAGAGCCTAAGTTGTATACCTTTTCGCTCACAGATTGTCCCACACCATCTGGTCCTAGAACCTTGAGATTCTATAGATGAGTATTAAGAATAGTTCTGACTTAAGGTAGTCCCTTTTCAGGTAGCATGGCACCGCCGCTGTTCGTTCCAGACGAGTTTGGAGGACACTATGTGTATGAGAAGAGTATTGCGCCAGCAGATCCACAGTACTACGCCTGGAAGGTTAGGCAGAGAGCTATTGCAGAGACAGAGCGGGACATGCGGATTGAGCAGCAGAGATTTGGGACCCAGGACCCAGAAGTGATACGTCGGGAGATGATCTACCGTAAGGAGACCTTCAAACGCATCGAGGAGGATTCTCTACTGATGTTACGAGACCGTTCTTTGTACCAGGTTCTACTTGCAGAGGTTAGAACAGCGCCTCCACCACCCCCGACAGAGCCACCACCCCAGACACCTCCACCCCCACCGGAGGAGGACATGGCTGATGCACCCCCAATAGATGAGGATCCGGAGGATGATGATGAGAGCGATGGCGATGATGAGCCAGAGGATGCAGATGAGGAGATGGAGGATGAAGAGGACGAGGACACCGATGATGAGGAGCCGGAGTATGATCCGGAGGAGGAGGACCCCGAGGACCCAGCTGGTATGGACGTGCCAGTTGGCGTAGATATTGTAGTTGCAGAGGGTTATCCGATAGGGGAAGATGAGGTAGCCGCAGATGATGATGCAGTAGTACCAGTCTTACCAGGAGGAGTTATAGCACAGCTGGCAGTTGAGTGGGCTGCAGAGATGGCTGCACATCCCCATGGATTTGAGATTGGAGCACCAGAGTTGGCACAGGCTATGGTACAGGGTGAGGCACTTGCAACCGCATTTGATGCAGCCCAGGCTGACATGGCCGCTGATGCAGGGGATTTGGGAGCTGTTGTGGAGCATGATGGACCCGAGCTGATTGAGGATGTTGTGATAGAGGATGAGGACATGATGGATGACGATGATATGGATGAGGATGATGTTTTATCTGAGGTTGCCCCAGAGGACGAGGCTTCCATCTATGGATCCGATGTGGACAACTTTTGAGTCCAGTACCTTTAGGACTTAGACTTTTACGTTTGACTTTAGGACATGTTGTCCACTTACTTTTGACGCTTTTATAGACAGCTATGGACCATAGCCTTTTTGTATAGGTAGCCACCAGTAGTGGTCTTGTGTATATCTTTCCTTTTGTTTAGATCTTGTATAGGACCATGTACTACGCGGTACACAGATGATCTGTTGTGTACTCCGCTGTACATCTTTTGGGTATATATATATATGGCAGATCGTTTCTCTTGATTATTTCTGTTATCGTCTCATTATTATGTTATGGTTGTGATTTTGATCCATGTTATGCTTTCTGTTAATCAATTATGATCATTTCTCCAAGGAGATTGTCCGCTAATCGTTAGGTCCTTCATAGGTACACCTCACACGGATCACTATGGTGGGACCCACAAGGAACAAAGCACGACTGGGAGCACCCATTCCCGAGGGTATGGACCCAACTGGAGTCTTCGAAGCTGTCATGCAACGGATGGAGCACATCGGCGATACCTACAATCATACCACCAACAACAACGGCAACAACCACGTTGTCCCTCCAAGACAGGCAGGCGATAAGCTGTTGGAACGATTTCGTGGCCTGCGACCCGAGAAGTTCGACGGCATGGCAGAGCCCTGGAAAGCAGAGCAATGGATACGAGAGTTGGAGCTAATTTTTGAAGCCCTGGAGTGCAGTGAGCTTGACAAGAGACGTCTAGCCGCATTTCAACTGACTTACTCCGCTGCGGACTGGTGGGAGGCCGAGAGAGCCACAATTGAGATCGACGCAGCAAGGAGAATGCCTTGGGAAGCATTCAAGACTCGATTTCTCGAGAAGTATTTCCCTGAGGACGAAAGAGACCAACAAGAGAGGAATTTCCTGAGTCTAACCCAAGAAAACTGGACAGTCAGGGAGTATACTACATAATTCGAGCGACTTTCCCGTTTCGCTCCGCATATGATAGACACCTCCGCCAAGAAGGTCAAGCGATTCCACCAAGGACTCAACCCACACCTCCGGCACATGATGATAGGCCATCTGGGCCAGTCGTTTGAAGGGATTGTCCGTCTTGCTTCAAGTTTGGAAAAGGATGCTTACTCTGTGCAAGGACTACAAGCGAATCGACCTCCACCCAGGACCTTCCAACCAAGGAACTTTCCCGCGCAATCATCGAGGAACAATCAGGGATGGAGACCCCAGACCAACAACTACCAGGGAACCAAGCGCACATGGGATGGGACAAGGAAGCCCCAAGCTAATTTTCCTCGACAGCAGAATCAACAGCGAGGACCACCTCAGGCACAGCCCGCCGTCCAGCGACAGAACACTGATGGATGTTTCAACTGTGGAGTGCCCGGAGATATTGCAAGGTATTGCACAGCCCCCAAGACCAACCGCCGTAATGACCTCGTCTGCCACAACTGTAACAAGCCTGGTCACATAAGCAAGGATTATCGAGCGCCACGTGGAGGCTACTATGGGGCGCCTGCTCAAGGACAGCAAGGACAGGTTAGGGTGAATGCCATCATCCCTAACAATGCAGGTTATAATGCTGAGGAACAGCAGAACTTGGAAGGTACACTCATTTTATTTCACTGTCAAGTTAGAGCTTTGTTTGATACCGGTGCCGCCCGTTCTTTCATAGCTATTAAGATGGTACGTGATTTGGAATTGCAACCCCTAGCACTTGAGCTGACCCTTAATGCCGTTTCGCCTTTGGGAGTATCCGTTAGGTTAGGTAAGGTGTGCAAGGATTGTCCCTTGACACTAGACGATAGAAATCTTCCGGCAGACTTGATAGTCTTGTCAATGTCTGAGTTCGACGTGATCCTAGGAATGGATTGGCTTACTAAGTATGGCGCTAACCTGGATTGTGTTAGTCGGACCATTGTCTTTTCGACGCCTGGTTGCCCGCAGATCAGATTTCAGTGCCAACCGTTGAGCGACATGTTTATCACGAGCTGCCTAACCCCGATTAAGACTTCAAGCACGAAGCTTACTATCAAGCAGATCCCCGTTATTCAAGACTTTGAAGATGTGTTCCGAAGTATCTCAGGACTTCCACCGAAGAGAGAGATAGACTTCTGCATTGAGTTAGCACTCGGAACGTTGCCGATTTCCAAGACCCCATATCGGATGGCGCCAACAGAAATGTTAGAATTGAAGAAGCAAGTTCAGGAACTTGAAGACTTAGGTTTTGTTCGCCCCAGTACATCGCCTTGGGGAGCACCAGTTCTATTTGTGAAGAAGAAAGACGGAGAGCTACGACTCTGTATCGACTATAGGGAGCTGAATAAAGTCACGATCAAGAATAGATACCCACTTCTCCGGATAGACGACCTGTTCGATCAACTGCAAGGATCAAGGATATTCTCGAAAATTGATTTGCGTTCAGGATACCATCAATTGCTAGTTCGACCGAAAGACGTACCAAAAACTGTCTTCAGGACGAGATACGGACACTACGAGTTTTTAGTGATGTCTTTTGGATTGACTAATGCCCCGGCAGTATTCATGGACCTAATTAATAGAGTATTCAGACCCTATCTGGATCAATTCATTATAGTATTCATCGACGACATTCTAATTTATTCAAGGACGGAAGAGGAACATAAGAAGCATCTATAAATTGCTCTACATACTCTCAGAGACAATAGTCTGTATGCGAAATTCAGCAAATGTGAATTCTGGCTTCAGGAAGTTAAATTCCTGGGACATGTGATATCACAGGATGGGATTTCCGTAGACTCATCTAAGATCGATGCAGTCTTGAGCTGGAACAGACCAACCAACGCGACCGAAGTTAGGAGTTTCCTTGGATTGGCAGGGTATTACCGGAGATTTGTGGAAGGATTCTCTAGAATCGCAGGACCGTTGACAAGCCTGACTAGGAAGGAGACGAAGTACGAATGGACCGATAAACATGAGGATGCATTTCGGGAATTGAAAGAGAGACTAACCTCAGCACCCGTGCTTGCAATACCTAAGAGTGGTGAACAATTCATAATCTATAGTGACGCATCCCACCAAGGACTTGGTTGTGTCATGTGTGCTAATGCAAGAGGGGAATGTCATCGCATACGGATCAAGACAATTGAAGCCGCATGAGAAGAACTATCCGACGCACGACTTAGAACTAGCCGCAATCGTGTTCGCCCTGAAGATTTGGAGACACTATTTGTATGGAGAAAAGTTCGACTTGTTCTCAGATCACAAGAGTTTAAGGTACCTGTTCTCTCAGAAGGAGTTGAACATGCGACAACGGAGATGGATGGAGTTACTCAAGGACTACGACTTCTCTTTGCAATACCACCCGGGTAAAGCAAATGTTGTAGCCGACGCTCTGAGCCGGAGGCCACGCCTTTTGGTTGCTTTGATTTTGATTAGAGAATGGCGAGCAATGGAGACGTTAGCCGAATTCGACCTTCGACCAGTGGAATCAGGAGAAGGACAACACCTTGGATGTCTTGTCGTGCAACCGACTCTCATCAGCCGCATCTTGGAAGCTCAACAGTCGAACGAGGATTTCAAGTTATGGTTTGCCAAGATGTCCGCAAAGGAACCAGAGATATGGAGTATTAGTACGGACGGAGCACTGAGATGCAAAGGTAGACTCTGTGTGCCAAATGACGATGGTCTCAGGAAGAACATTCTGGATGAAGCACACAAGTCAAGGATGACTATCCACCCAGGAGGAAACAAGATGTATAAGGACTTGAAGAGAAACTTCTGGTGGGAAGGAATGAAGCGAGAAGTGGCCGAGTATGTATCGCAATGTCTTATTTGCAAACAAGTGAAGGCAGAGCATCAGAAACCACCTGGACTCCTACAACCACTACCGATTCCCCAATGAAAATGGGAGCACATCACCATGGATTTTGTGGTTGGTTTGCCAAAGTCTCAGCAAAACCACGACGCTATTTGGGTAATAGTGGATCGACTCACCAAGTCAGCACATTTTATCGCCTACAGCATGACGTACCGTGTTGAAAGATTGAGCCGGATGTATCTAGAGCAAGTAGTGCGACTGCACGGTGTACCTGTCTCAATAGTTTCAGATCGAGATTCATGCTTCACCGCAGAATTCTGGAAAAGCCTTCAGACAACAATGGGAACTTCATTGAATTTGAGTTCAGCCTTTCATCCACAGACAGACGGTCAGACCGAACGAGTCAATCAAGTGATGGAGGATATGTTGCGAGCCTGTGTCGTTGAATTCGAGAATTCATGGGAGACGCATCTACCTTTGATCGAGTTTGCCTACAACAACAGCTACCACACGAGCATAAGGATGGCGCCGTTTGAAGCTTTGTATGGAAAACCTTGCCGATCGCCGCTATGTTGGGCCGAAGTCGGAGATACTCAACTACTTGGGCCTGAGATGATTCGAGAAACCAGCGAGAAGATCTAGATTGTACGAGAAAAGATGAAGACAGCGCAATCCAGACACAAGAGCTATGCCGACAAACGACGGAAAGATCTAGAGTTTGCAGTTGGAGATCATGTGCTACTCAAAGTCTCGCCAGTTCGAGGTATCGTCAGATTCGGACAGAAAAGAGGCAAGTTATCACCGCGATTCATTGGACCGTTTGAGATCCTAGAACGTGTTGGGAAGGTTGCTTATCGACTTGCATTGCCGCCAAAGATGTCAAGAGTGCACAACATTTTCCACATCAGCATGTTGAGGAAATGTGCCCACAACCCAACGCACGAGATCAGTTTTGAAGATATCGAGGTGAACGAGAACGTGACATACAACGAAGGACCAGTGCGTATTCTAGACCGATGAGTGAAGAAGCTCAGAAACAAGGAGAAGCTCAGAAACAAGGAGATCCTGCTAGTGAAGGTTCAATGGAAGCACCACGACGAAGGAGAAGCTTCATGGGAGCTGGAGTCAGAAATGCGAGAGAAGTTTCCGTTTTTGTTTTAACCCTGTTCGTTTCGGATTTCGAGGACGAAATCTTTAATAAGTGGTGGATGATGTAATACCCTGTATTTTTTGTAATATATTATGTGAATAAGACCCTGTATGCTTCTTTTAATACTTGTTTGAGCCTGGCCTTACCCTTGGTATAATTTGGATACCAATCGATTGACAAGTTTTCCAATCGATTGCCTTATTTTAGATCCAATCGATTAAACTTTATACCAATCGATTGATTTTATCAATCGATTGACACTTATGCCAATCGATTGGAGGCAGCTGGGCAGATTATTTTGCTCTGGCTGGGGAGAGGCTACGTGAACACTTTCTCTCTATATATACCAGCCCATTTTGGGCGGATTTCTATTTACAGAAATCAGAGAGAGTGAGAGGGAGAGTCTTGTGTGTGTATTCTATATATATACACTCATATATATATATACACAAATATATACATATATTTATACACACACACACACAGATGGACTGAGATAAAGAAGAAGAAAGAAGAGAAGAAGAGAAGAAAACCAGAGAAGAAAGAAGAAGAAAGAAGAGAAGAAGAAAGAAGAAGACAGAGTAGAGGAGAGAGAGAGGAGCCACCATTGAAGCTCCAAGCTTCATTACACACAACCAAACACGCCCTTAACGCCTAAGGTGAGTTTTAAACTCACTTGGTAGCCTTACATTGATGTTAGGACTTGTTTTAATAAAGAAGAGATGCAGAAACCATGTATTTTCCGTTTATATGTTGCTGGACAGTCTTCTCTGTGAAGAAGACGAAGTATCAATCGATTGGTACTCTTACCAATCGATTGACATCTTTCAGGTCCCAATCGATTGACATTTTATGCAATCGATCGACATGGATTGTGATCCAATCGATTGAACCTTTTATCAATCGATTGACACTACTTCTATGCCAATCGATTGAATCTTTTCCAATCGATTGATGCTACTTTTATACCAATCAATTGAACCTTTATACCAATCGATTGGAAGCTTCAGAATACTGTTTTCTTATAATAACTGTTTAGTTGTTTATTTACTGTTCAGTATTTCCCAGCATGCTTTATTATTGTAATACAGACATGATAACGAGTTAATACAGCGTAGGGTCGTAGTAACAACAAGACTAACGGATAATGTTTATAATGTTAGATAACGGAATAGTCATGAATCCTTTGGAGTTAACGTTCATTTCATTCAGAGTAGTCGGGCCACATTGGGATTGTCATGTATCGGTGATAGAGTTGAACTTACGTAGGTTTGCTAAGATTCGGGAAATTTGCGTGGACGGGCTTTGGTCGATCATATGTTCTTAAAAGCGGTAGACAGACGAAGGTGTCTATGACTTGCGGTGAACCGGACCATTTGCCCTAAGATAGCCAGATGATCTAATCATATGTTCTTAAAAGCGGTAGACAAACGAAGGTGTCTATGACATGCGGTGGACCGTGATCACTGGTAGACGTCGCTAAGTCGTGGCATAGAATGATGTACTGTTGTTTAAAGCGTTATATCCCTGACATGCGGTGAACTGTGCATATGTTCTTAAAAGCGGGGGATGGACTAACGTGGTATCCATGACATGCGGTGAACTGTGCATATGTTCTTAAAAGCGGTGGATGAGCAATGGTGTGTTATAGAGTTGAACTACTGTCGAGTCTGTTCCCCTATCAGGACGCGTTGTCAATCTTAAAATGAATAGGATGACAGTAATCGGATCATTGGTTTGATTAAAGGAGTTACCCTTACTGAATTCTAATTTGGTTACTATTTATAACTTGTGATAATATCAATAGTCGATACCCTGTTAGTATTTAACTCACTCGGCTTTCATTAAGCTGACGGCGTTTTATGCCGCTGGACATTTCTACGTTCCAGCGCACCCTAGTTATGACTATACAGGTGAAGGGCCTGCAGGAGAAGACTACTATGCCGGTGACGGAGTCCCTGTGGAGGATTTCCCCGACGGAGGTCAGACCGAAGAAGACTACTACACCGAGGACTACCTCTACGCCAACTGAAGACTAGACTAGAATTGTAGCTAATTCTCTTTACCATTTTAGAACCCTTTTTGTAGTCAGGCATATGTTGCCTTGGCATTTGTACTTCCGCTATCTTATATTTGATTCAAGACTCTGATGTGTAATAGTTAGTAACTTCTGTTTACTTTATGTTACATTGTGATTAGAACCTAGACTTCATTCGTGTTACACTATTACTTCTTGTTGCTTAGTACTGCGTGGTGTGGACAATCATGTGACTTCACCCGTCGCTGCCTTTGGACCCAAAAAGGAAATTTATTTTTCTCTATTTTTGCCGTTCCGGGGCGTGACAAAACGTTAACTGACCAGTTAGTTAGTTTGCTGATCAAAGAGTTTGGTCACGGTAATTAACAAACTGGTCTGAGCCAATAATAAAGAGCCTAGGAGGTCCCACTCTTAGCTCCATCAGGATACTTAGAAAGACACATGAGGGAGTTGTCAAGACAAGTTCGATCGATTGAAGTATGTTCGATCGATTGAAGTCTTGGCATTCTCGATCGATCGAGAATGGTTCGATCGATCGAAGGTACGATCGATCGAAGATCTTCGATCGCTCTAAGTCTAGGTCGGTTCTGGGAATCTATAAATAGGGCAGCTGCGTTCTGGAAAATGAGTTCGTCGTTTTTATTAACCAGACGCTGCAGAAACTGTTTTAGTCTTCCTAAACACTGGTGGAACGGGCACCAGTTGGGAGAGACCGAATTGGCGGGCATAAAGCGGCGCGAAGTAGTACTCCGCACCACATTTGTTATTAGCAGAAGGGATGCTCGGGCTAAAGATTATGTCTCTAGCTACCAAATAGCTAGAAAAGATCTCATTGTAAGTAGTTTGAGTGCCCGGACCCCAGTTGGAGGGGTTATTGGATAGTTGAAGGAAAGAACGGAATTGAAGAGAGAAGAAAGGTGTGAAGAGATGGGTGGCCCGAGGGGAACACCCTTGGTAAAAGAAGGTGAAGCACTCCTCGAAGGGGTGGGAAGAGGAAGTAACGTCCATATACTGGACAGCAGAAATAGGGACATCGGCCAGTTGACAGAGGGTGGGCTGAAACTCGGGGAAATATGAGTAAAGCCAGAGTTTCAGTATCCATATCGGGCTGCCTCAAGCGCTAAAGCCCGAATGAACAAAGTACGTCACGCCTCGAACAAGATGAGCCCAGACCAGAGTGGCCAGAGCTAAGGGTTTCCCTGAAGCAAGCGCCAAGGCCAAAGTGGTGTATTCTTTGGTGATGGCTTGGCTAGCTGAGCAAAAGAGGTACCTGTTCATCCAATAAATAAGAAACGTCGTGTGCTCGACATCGGACACTTCCGTCTCATCAGCACCCATACAGGCAGTCAAGAAGTTTCCATAGGATGTAATCGGCCGGTAGGAAACGGCCCCGTCTCTGACAGACTCTTGTTGGGGGTAAGTGAAGCTGGCCATTCCAACATCCAAGCCAGGCATAATTTCTTGCCCATGAGGATGCAACCCGAGCAAATAACTGATGTCTTTGACCTTCGGGCCCATTGGACCGCAATGGAAGAGAAATCTGTTGCAAGAAGATGACCAAAACATGAGAGAAGAAAAGAAGAGCGGTCGGTCTATTTCTAATCTAGACCGACTAAGCAAGATAGCATCGTGGATGCCTGCTTGTTTCCAGACATCGGCCTTAGAGGCCGATACCCTAACCACCCATTTGTCCCAGTCTGTAGCAGGGGTGGGCCAACCCCTGATTGGGTGTGAAGCAGTCCAGACCTTGTTCCAGTTGGTAGGAAGTTGGAGGAATGACTCGTTCTCCACCAGCAGGAAAAAGGAGTTGAAGGCTGCCGGAGGGTCACGGCGGAACGCCGTGCCAATCCCCGACGTTGCCAGAGTACCATTAGAAGTGCTATAGGGGGTGAAGCTTTCAGTAGAGATCTCTGCAGCGTGAGCTTTGGCTAATGCCCTGACTTCCTTACAGCGATTCTAGGGTGGAGGAGCATCTAGGAAGGTCTTCCTTACCCTTGGAAGCGGCCACCGGCGCAGTTTTGGGGGCCATTTCTGCAGTAGGAATGGTGGTTTGCTTCGCCGAAAATAATGGAGATTAGAGAGAGAAGCTCTGGATGCTTTTGGTTTTAGAGAGAGAGAAGAAGATGCAAATGAGGGAAGTGAAGAGATTTTTGAAAATCTCGTTGTTTTATACGCATCACATTTAATGCAGAGTAACTAGTGGGATTCTCCATGATCTGACAATCACTGCATGATTGATGCATGGCAGGTTCAAATTCAAAATGTCACATCAATCAACGGCGGGATGATTGACATGACCTTTTGGGGGGCAATTGTTTGCACCCAAAAACCGCCAAAGGTTTTTGAGCCCAAATGGAGGGTTGAAATAGCAAAGAAGATGGCCGGCCCAGGGATGGCATAAGCCCATCGGGCTCGAGAGGCGAGCATCATAGGGTTCAGAAAGATAGTTGTTTGGCAGAGTCCGATAGGCGAAGTAGGTAGTGTACTGACCAATAGGGTACTATGGCGAGCGGGGAGCCCGATTGGGAGGCTAAGCATGAATAACTCATCGGACATGTGAGAAGTGTAAGCCACTGTCAGGATAAGCCCGATGGATGATAGTAGCTACGCACAGGACGATCGGACACCATACTAGAAGGAGATGGTGAAACCCGGTTGCACGAGCCCGATTGATTGTAAAAGTATGCAAGACGATCATTGGGCATGGAATCGTCATGTGTGACAGTATGGAGCTACAAGCCCGATCTGGCTAAAGATGTGACGAGGTGAGCCCGATGAGCTAAACATGGAAGGCGGTTCTGCTCTTAGCTGTCATTAGTGACATCATCTTGGTTTAAAACAATCAGAGTCCATTTAGGAACGAAATTGATTCATGTCCAGCTGGCTTTGAAAGGGTAATTCCTGGAAATACGGGATTGAATCAATCCGGACTCCAGATAAGGTAAGAATTGGAGATATGGAAGGATTCTGCTACCAATCAATCTGCTTGGAGCGCAAGTAAAGGAGTCTGCTTTATCCAGACTGTTATAGGGCCGCTATAAATATAGAAATAGGCCAACCGTGTAAGGGACTCCGCGTCATCTCGAAAACAGCATTCAACACAATATTCAAAGCATTCAAATCTTTATGTTCTCGTTATACTGCATCCATAGCAAATAGGTTTGTCATTTTTGTCATTATTTACTGTTTTAATCTTTTGAACAATCAGAGCATGTTCTGATTTCGTTCTTTGGTCGCGTGTTTTTATTTTCCAAACAATCAATAAAATATCTTCATATTTTATTAAACCGTTTGTGATTGTTTACCTAGTAAACTCAGCGCTATTTGGCTTGTGCGCTTCAGTACTGCCAAGGAATTTTTGGTGAGGGTACTTTCCTACTCATCATGCACAATCACTCTGTTTAGAAGTCAGATCTAGAAAGCCTTGAGTATCACTCACTCAAGCGTATAGGAAATTAGTTTGCACACGCACTGAGCCCGTTTGGCTCTGGCACACCCGCACAAACTACTAGCAAACATTTTTGGCACGCCCAGTGGGACCCATAGTGTCTAAGACATGCCTCCGAAGAAGGACAAACAGACCGGAAAAAACGGACAGGACGATCCTGCTGTTGACCCAGCTGTTGAAGAAAGTACCGGTCGTTCTCCTTATGAGAGCAACGTGACTATGGAGGCAATTTCAGAACTCCTGAGAATGAACGTTGAGCCTATGAGGCGTGATTACAACGCCTTGATAGTATCGATGGGCAACTTCAAGGATTTAATTGGCCAGACGACCGAAATACATCGGGGTCAGGTTGACCTCATCGCGTCCACTAGAACCACACACGCAAAGTTGGACGGCCTAACGGATATAATAGGCCGACTCGTAACTGCGTATGAGACCAAGATCAACAAAGTTGGACGTCCACTAGAACCACACCCGCAAAGTTGTACTATGAATGGTACAGTTTATGTTTTCCCAGTCTATAGCCCATTGTGGAAAATCACTATTTTGCCATCCAAGATTGAAATCTCTCCAATTCTTTTGTGCTATGGAGGGATAGAGGATACATACAGGAGGACATATCTTCATTATAAACTTGCTTTGGTACAGCATTTTCTTGCATTTTTTGTTGTAATTTGTAACCTACTTTTCAGAATAGGAGTGTAGATAAACAGTGACATGCTAACCTTAATGTTTCACTAAGGTTGGGAATATCTAGTCCTGTATTTGGTGAACTGATATCTTATGTACATTTTAAAATGGATGCTGGCTTAATTCATTTATTCGCTTAATGTGGAAAGAACTAGGGGTGAAAGAAAATCGAAGTAAACCGAACCACCGAACCGAACCGATCGGTTCGGTCGATTTTTTCATAAATGAGGTGCAGTGTACTGAACCAAACCGAACCAAAAATTAAGCCTAAAACCGAACCGAACCAAACCGTTCGATCGGTGGAAAAACCCTCCCAAAACCGATTAAACCGAACCGATTTCACCCCTAGAAAGAACTGTACTCTAGTATTTTGTATACTAGCCTTTAGTGTAACATGAATTTTGTGAGTACCACTTGCCTATTTGGTAACCAATTATTTGTAATTAGGTTAGATTATTGAACAAGTAGATTCTAGTTAACAATTTTCTTTTTCAAGCTAAATCAAAAAATGGAAAAAGTGATTAATTTAATAGCAGCAATATATATATATATAGTTTTTATAAAAGCTGAAAATTTTCCGTACTCTCATAACAATCAATATCAATCGCTAAACAGGTTTCTAAAAAATTTCGATAGAAAGAGCTTTTATTCCCACAGATTCGAAACGACACAGGATGACATATGAGGGTATAGTGCAACGAAAAAAAATGCACATTTTGTATGGTTTAATTGATATTATAGTTCTTTACCAAAAACAATAGAGTAGAATTGACACTATAGTTGCAGTTGGAAGCAGGAGGAAAAAAGCGTTAATTAATCTCTCTCTTTCTCTCTCTCTCTCTCTCTCTCTCTCAAACTTCTCTTCATTCTTTTTTTTTTTTTTCTTTTTTTTTTCCTTCCTAATAGCAGATCACATAAGAAACCAGTACAAACATATAAAAGAAAGACAATGTATTAAATAATGAACAACACAAACTTCTTCACCATATAACAATCCTCCTGAATCTCTAATACAACTGTGTAGGGACATCTATCAAACAAAACAATTTACAATAGCCCGACATATGAAGTTCCAAAATTTTAATAGTTCCAACTTTCAAGTAATTATTATGGCACTTGTTCTAAATGTTGCTTCTTTTTTTGATGATATGGTTCAGATTAACGGAACTGCGAAATCAAAAATAATATAACCTGAGTTCCATGTACATGTGTACCTTTGTCAAGTATTTACAACACTATAATGAATAGTAGATTTAAACAGAACTGGTTGGGATGAATTCAAAATAGTGTACAAACCCTATTAAGAGAATTATTAGACTAGACACGGACTCCCATGCAAGAAATTAACCCTCTCCAAACATTTGGATAATGTAGAACTAGTTCATTTATAAACCACATGACCAGTTATTTGCCTTCAAAAAGTCTTAATTGCAACTCTCGTTACTCTCCTGATCCCATTTGCAACCCACTGAATGATCAAAATGAGGGGCTACTAGCCAAGGGGCTGAGTAGCCCAAACAACAAAACCAACCCCCACAAAAATTAGCCACAGACTAATTTCCACAAACAACACACAATCCAACAAAAAACCCAAAAACCATTCATTCATTCACAGAGGGTTGAGCAGCATAATACAGGGTTGCATTTCTAGCTTCTGCTTACAAGCAGCTAAATGCCTTGGAACATCTAAGAGCCAAAATGACAAAAAAAAAATCTTGTCTTCAAACAACCCTTCTGTTCCCATTTCTACCCAAACATTTCTGGTCTAGTACGTGCGATGAAAATTACTCTATGCATAATATTTACTTGGGTCTGAGTCTACAAAGATTGATCCGTTTACCTATACCACACAATAGGGGTAGATGTGTTCTGAGGAAGCTGCGGAATCATACAGTGTTGTTGTGGCCATTGGTGTAAGCCTTCACCAACGCTCGTCCCTCCAAAATCATTTACTTCCCGATGTCCAACCCCAAAGTTGTTATCTTCAATGTCCATAGAATCTATTTCCATTTCTTCAGCCTCCATTATTAACTCGGGTTCTGCTTGAGGAACCATGTTTTGGGTTAGAGGAAGTTGAGATGGAATCCATGGAACCACCGCCAGATTTTGGTTTGTTTCGTCGGCATTGCTATTCTGCCTATCTTCAGCTTCATCTTCCTTTGGTTTCACTGGATTATACTGGTTTGACCAGAGAACTTGATCTACACGACACAATGAATTAGTCAATTTCATTTTTGAAAATCTGTAAGCAATAGCACTAGAAACTATTGGGCAAATCAATCACAAGCAATCCAACAATTCTTAGTACATAGATCAGCATTGTAACTTTTATTACTACACATAAGATAATACAATGGGAATTACTACTAGCACTCCAAAAATGAACAAATGCACTCCATGGAACCACTCGGACAACCTATTGTACCATGCACTCAATGCAGTCCATGGAGTGCATTTAGTAATCAATGGAGTGCGAATAGCATTGCCCTAATATAATATATACAATCAATGGGATCTTCTACGATACATCCTAGTGGTTCAGATATTTAATTACATTCCAAGTTACAACATTTTGCACCAACACGGCGGTGTAACTTGCTGCCTAATGATTGTAACTTTGAAAACCACTTTCTTTCCAAATGTTACAACACTTTAGTACCAAAACCACCAGGAAGTAGGCACATCCTGATTCCTGAACCACTAGGATGTGTAATTTTCCACAATGATAACTGTGTTGATATTTGTAATATTTATAGGCAAGAACGTGTATATACAATATTACACAAATATATATATATATATACATATATATGTGCATGAGCTTATATTGAAACCTATATGAAGGGGAATCACGGGATACGCCTACCATACAAACTTCTCTGTTGATAGTAGTAACTATCCCATAATTTCCATCTAAATTCCTTGCTTTACAATAGATATTCAAAATTAGCAAATTTGAAACTAAGAAGTCCTTTGAGCACCCCACATTAAGATTTTAGTAAGAATACATTTTTGCTCACCGCATTTTTGCTCACTCTTGCTCACACGGGCCTCCACTGGGTGACATGTGTCCCATTTCATTCCCATTTTGCCACTGTATCATCAACATAATTACTGGAATAGGACATATGTCATCCAATGGAGACCTGGGTGAGTAAAAGGGTGTGCAAAAATGAGGTGAGCAATAAAGTTGTCTTCTAGTAAATAACTACACACTACATACAGAGAGAGGAACTAACAATCAGTTAAGGAAAAAGTGTTGCCTTCTCATATCCCTAAAACAAGGATTCAAAACTTCCAAGTTCGCATATTAGGCAACAGATTTTCTCAGGAACCACACAGAGCAATTAATGTACTCTAACTTCATTCTCAATCACAATATCATAAATCTCTTCTCAATATGAAAAGTGAAAATTGAAAACTATGCTAGAGAACAAAATCCAACTTAACTACAAGTTCGAGAGCTTACTCTTAAAGCCATAGATTATGTCAGGACTGACTGAAACAGAGAAATTTGAAGGAAGTTGCAACAAAGGTGTACTAATTGTCTTGAATAGCACAATAGCCTTTTCATCATTCTCAGATACAGAAGGCAATTCCTCTATCACTGGGCCTTTTTTTACTCTCTCTATATTGCTAGAAATATTCTCGTCAGAAATAGATTGATCGAAAATCAGCGGAACCTCTCGCTCTTCTTCTTCGATTATCGGAGATAACTCAGCATCCTATTAACGAATTATAGCCATTAATCACACACCAGAAGAGAGACATTGAGATACTACACCAAACTATTAAGGCTGTGTTTGGTATGCAGGAAAATGAGGGAAAATAAAGTAAAATTAATGTAGCCAGTAATCACACACCAGAAGAGAGATATTATCAGATGTACACCAAATTAAGGCAGTGTATAGTTCGCAGGAAAATGAGGGAAAACAAGGGAAAAATCAAATTAAAAGCTGTTACAAATAGGAAAGTAGCAGGAAAATGACAAATTTTAAAGAAAATCACACAAACCAGAGAAAAATTCCATGATTTTTTTAAAATAAACGAAAAAACCTTTGTATTATACACATAAACACATATGTCATTAGAAGTAGACAAAATTTAGTTACCAATCCTCAAGGATGTGTTTGGTTTGCAGGAAAATAAAGGAAAACTCAATTAAAAGCTTTAACAAAGAGAAAATAAGCGAGAGAATGAAAAAAAATAATAATAATAATAATAACGAAAAACGCAGAAAAAAAAATTCCATGATTTTTGATAATAAACAAAAAAAGAATAATGTATTAGTTACCAATCTACGGATTTTACGAGCGGGTGAAGAGAGTGAGCAGTCTGAGAACTCATCACTCACGTCGTCCAACTCCTTCCTCTTCATCTTCAACGGTGGATATCCGGCGATATGCATATGTTCAAGCCCTAAAACTCAACTAAACAAGCCCTAAGGCCCCTAACTCAACAGAACCAACCTCGCAGTCTTTGATCAATACTCTCTCTCTCTCTCTCTCTCTCTCTCTCTCTGTGTGTGGAAGATTTGTGGTTTCTCTCTCTATGCTGGTGCCGCGATATTGTTTTCGCCGGAGCTATGTCATGTGAATTTATTTCAGAGAGAGAGAGAGAGAACTCTCTCACTCTAGATTTCTCCAGAAGGTGGGAGAGTACAGCATCTACACACGTTCTATATTTTGATGTGTACTCGCTTCCTCCCACAGACGCGTGTTGGAATTTGATTTATTAGAATTGATATTACTACTCCGAAATTGAAATAATGCATTTCAATATTTCATAGAATAACAACAATTCCCTTGATTTATTTATTTTTGGTAAATGATGTGGCAAGATTTTGGTAGAGAATTTGTCCAAAATGACACAACATAGATATTTTTGGTAAATTACATTCACTTCTCGTGAGGTATGGCCTAATTACACCGACTTCTTTTATTTTTTAAAAAATTATACCGCCATCTATCAAAATTTGTAATTGAGTTACACTTAGTGCCCATCTAGTTAGTCAACTGTTAGTTTTCCAAACAATAAAGCTAAACACTATGTGTTAAACTTTTTCAAAATGACTTGCTTACTCTTCTTGGTTTAAGACTATTATAAAAATAAATAAAATAAATAAATAAAAAAACGCGAAAATAAATTTGTAGCCTTCTTCTCTCTCTACGTGTGTATATCCATATAATATCTCATTTCTCTCTCTATATGTGTACATCTATATAACACCATGAGCTATGTGGGCATGCACAAAACCATGGTTATATGTCAGGATCTGTGATTTAAAACTCATGATTTTTTTTTTTTAATTACACAGGTACTCACACACACAAACCTACAGATCCACTCGCATGGGGGGACTAGACACTGGGGGAGAACTGTGATCAAATCCATAGAGGAAACAGGGAAGGAATTATCCATCCTGCAAGGACTTCTCACAAGAGGAGTCGAATCCGCTCACTCTCCCTTGGAGAGGGAGAGTGGTGATACCACTCAAACAAAACTCATGATTTCACCAAGCCCAAAATTGCAGAAATTTATCTACCAATTCCTGGAGAAATCTAACCCAATAATCCACACTGTAATTATCCATATCTATAATACATAGACATAACACAAGGATACCAGTTTGGAAAAAATTTACACCCACCTTAATTTTACCATTTTCGTCTCAAACTCAAGGCCAAATTAATTAAATAAAATCCATCTTCCTTTTTTTTTTTAAGGAAAAAAGTAAATAAATTTAAAAAACGGATATACAAAATGTATAAGGGGCATACCCCAGGATAAAACAATGAGCTCACTGCATGAGGACATGAATCAAAAGCAACCAAAAATCAAAAACAAAGGCGGAGGCCCTACGTGTTACAAAAACAAACTGAAGGGCTATCAAGCATCTAAGGCAACCCAAAAGTTACAAACTGCTCACAAAGTATACAGAAGTACATCCATATATAGATATATACAGATAAATGGGCTAGTGTTACACGCAAAGTATACAGTCCGGACCATATACTCAACTGCTCACACAAGGGTCTAAAAACTTTGATGTTGAGTTCCCTTGTTTATCCCCGATAAATTTAAATGAAGACTACACCCACAACTTTAATAGATATCGAATCTCACATTACTCAAAGCCCTACGGAAGGTACAACAATATGTCATCACAAGTTCATCTAAATGCTTGTTGTAGCACCCAGAACTTTGAAACTACAGGTCCTAGCTCTAGGACTCAAAACTTTGAGAGCGGTTATGACTTTAGTTGACATGTCCCGGAGAAGCAAAAATAGAGAAAATAAATTCCTTTTGGTCCTGTAGGCCCGTGACTAGTGAATAATCGCATTGTTATCTACTTAAACCAACAACCACAACGATAGGGAGGATGCTATTCATATAACATATCTTATAAACATAATTAGAGGCTATAGCAAAAACTCACAAGTCGCAGTCTACTAAAACTATTACAATATTTGGCTTATAGTCTGAAGCCTTCAACAAAATTAACAGAAATACAATAGATATACAAACTAACTATTACAAAGCGGCACATCTTCGCCTTCAAGCCTTCAACTCCAAGTCCAGTGGAACATAGTCTTCCGTCCTCAATAGCTGCAAAGCTCTAGACATTGGAATGTCCAGGACATAAACGTCATCAACTTTGAATACAAAGCTGAGTGAGTACCTCAACCACACTCTTCACTGCTATGGTTAAACATCTTAAAATACGGTTAATCTCTTATCAATGATGTCACTCACGGACATATCAGAGGTCTCATTAAACTATGCATTAAATCAAAGATAATAGGAAACATATTAAATAAAGACAAAGGTAAATATCGTGGTATAATATCTCATCATGCTTCTCAAAGTCTAGCATTACCAAATCCATGCATGTAACCCATACAACCACCCCATGCATCTATCTTCATGTCGGGATGCTGAATCCTTGATTGAACAATTATCTCATCATATTCACATTCATATCCTTGTCCATCTCTGTATCCATACGTCGATACAATAATACAAATCCATATCCATACGTCAATACAATAATACCAACCTTAGTATCACATAACTTAGCCAGTAGGCCACACCAGTCGCTTACCCGGTGGTGTCCTACTTCACACGGTCCCTTGATAGGCTGTCGGTCGTCTACACGGTACGTACGTTCTATTTGTTAACAATGGAAGCGGTACATTGGATGTCTTTAATGATGTGTATATCCTCACTGGTCGTCTACACAGCTGAGAATACATTAGAGCACTAGTTGGATGTCTTCAACAGTGAATACGCATCACCGGACATCTTCAACAATGAGAGGCGCAGTAAAAACTCTAACCATCCCATATCCACCCGGCTCATCAGCCATTGATTCCACAGATCTAAAGTACACATATCACCTTATTCCACATAAAGGCGCATATCCCATATCTCATCATATTTTCTAATCTCTTCAAACAATTATCCCATGTATGCTGACCACATGTCGTGCAATGCTCATGCTCAAGGTACAGAACTACCACATGTGATATCCTTTATCATATCTACTCATTATCTGGTTATTAACATGTTGTCGTGTTCTGTCTACTATACAATTTAACAATATCATCATGCGGAATCATAGTACAACATTTAAACAACTAGAGAGTTCATATATGAAACAACAGGGGATATCAGTATTATGAACATACTAATCGATTGATACTAGGATTCAATTGATTCAAGTAAAATATAACTTCGATTTCTTTCGATCGATTGAGAAATAATAAGTTCGATCGATTGAGGAAACAACAATGTCAATCGATTGAAATCCATTCCATCGATTGATAGAAGTCCAATCGATTGAACGCGTGTAGACACCCCAATTTTGACCGACCGTCGAATTTAGGAGAGCGTCACCTCCACGTCTAATAATGATAAGGACCGAAAAGATTCGAAGTATTCCAAGATCTTCAGAAAGTTCTCCAAACGCGATAAAATTTCACAAAAAGAAGAAAATACCAGGTATTTGTGAGAATTCAGGTATAAAACACCATTTTTGAAAAAGATCTTCAAAAATAAGTTTCTTTAAGAAAAAAGGGAAGAAAGAAAAGACCTAAAAAGGGAAGTTCAACAGAAAACGGCACACGGCAGTATTCCGCGGCACTCTGTGAGTGGCGAGCGGCACTCAGTGAGTGCCGACCGGCATTCAGTGAGTGCCGGCCCGGCATTTACTGAGTGCCGCCGACATTTTCTGACTACCGTTTGCTTTTAAAGTCCGTATTTTGTGATACAATACGTATATGTATGCGGATAAAAACAAAAAACTGATAAAGTAAGGTTGACGAAAATACGGCAATCAATAGTTTGGCGTGGCACTCACTGAGAGCCGCGCGGCAGTCACGGAATGCCGTCGTGGCAGTCATGAAGTGCCGCTGCGGCATCCACGGACTGTCGCAGATTACTTTTAACTGCTGCCCTGGGCAGCAGTCTGTCTAATTTCAGGAAGTACGAATTGTACCACCAAATGAGATATTTACACCTGTCTTTTACTCCGAATTCACTGAAAATACTTGGTAATTTTGTCTATAAAAGAGGAAGGATCTTCCTTGAGGAGGGAGGAGAGAGATACAACACAATACACAAGAGATAACCACCACTACACTAACATATTTTTGACAAAGAAAAGAGAGAGTTTTGGAGAGCTTGAAGAAGAGTTTGGAAGATCTTCAAAGGAGAGAAACTTTGAGGATTGTTTGGAGGTGATCCTCTAACCATAAGTTGTCTATTTACATTCTTCCTTTTTGAACCTCTAATCCTCAAACTATTTTTATCTTCTTTGCTCCATTTCTTTTGTTGATCATTTTTTCTTTCTTGAGACTCTTAGAGATTCTCAATATCTCTCTTGAAATCACTTGAACATGATCTCTTGAATCCCATGTAAGCTTGTGCTTCACATGAGAATCAAAGTTTGATCATCACTCCATTTTATAAGCAAATAGATGGATCTAAGTCCATACTCATGATTTGGGTCCTCTAAACTTGATGTTTCATGGAATCCTTTCTATATTCCTTTGAGACACATGAGTATTAGTTATGTCTTCATCTGCAATGACCATCAAATGGTAGGAGAAAGTGGTTTTGAGTCTAAGCCCATCCCCATGGATTAGATTCCTTATCTTGAGATTTCATGAAGTCCATTCATACTTCACTTGAAATCTATAAATATAAAGGTCTTTAGTCTCCAATGACCATCAAATGGTAGGAGAAAGTGGTTTAGCTTAAGTCCAACTTCATGGTTTAATAGTTGGGGTTAACAAATAAAAGTTGAAGTTGATAAATGAAAACAGTGAGTTCACAAACTATTTTTGATCAAAGATTTTTAGTTCAAAATCTAACCGTTGAAATCAAGTGAAACCAACGGAAAAATGTCAATAACACAATGTTTTACCACTGTAAATTTTTGTTTTGACGAAATTCCATACTTAAGATGGTTTGGTCCCATGATTTTAAAACATGCAACTCTCTGTCCAAAATTTCAGAACAGTAAGTCCATTTTGAAATTCATAAATCAGAATCTTAATGGAGTTTCTGGGGTCTTTAATAATTATTTCTAGGTACCTTGATGTGTTAGGAAGATCCCCTAAAAAGACCTAAGTATTTCTCATCTTTTTGCTATTTTTAGAAAATCATACAAGATCTCTGGACAGAGAGTTGTAGATTCCTGAGTGATGTCTAGTTGTTTCCATATTCCTGGAGATCTATCCGTTCAAACCTTGATTTTCTTTTTGGGTTATAAACTAGACTCACAGAGGCATATCATATCCAAAAATTGTTAAGATCCAACCATTGGAAGTATGGTTGTTCCATTTTTTAAGATCTGGTCTGCTCTCTGTAATTCATAAAAAACTGCTACTGTCTAATCTTATTTATTTCAACTCAAATGGCCCCTAATGTCTTGAGACCCAAATCATACTTTGAATAATGATAATTTAGCTTAAATCCAGAGGCTAAGTGACCCAAATTAGTAAATAAATCCATGTCTTATTCTTGTTCACATTCATTCATTCATGTACATTTAATGCTCATGATTAGAACTAGCTATTGAATAAAGTTGGATTTCATGCTTGATAGGTTTAAGCTAGAAATTTAGGATTGTCATTTCTAATTTCACATCTTGTATATTATGTGGACTAACCTTTTGTTTTGTAGCGCTATTAAGGTATGATCTCTAGGACCCCCTTTAATTTATTTTTATTTCTTGATTTTATTGATCTTTCAACCTCATGCGCGACACATTAGAATTAGGATCTTGCCTTATATGTATATGTGATTAGAGACTCTTTTTAGGATTTTCTTTTGTTTGTATGCATTGCACGTTTAATATCGCTACTGGATCCCGGGTAAGTTCTCTTGTTCCCTAGTGCATATCATGTTGCTTGCTACTTGAAATATGTGATTTTTGAATGATATTTTATCAATTGCAATTTTACACCCCTTTGGACATGCTTTTTGTAACGTATATCTATACATATATATTAGTTGAGGGCACATTTAAATTAATAATTCGATTAGAAGGATATTGAGTAGAGGCCTATCGCAAGATAGGATGAGAGAGAGTGTTTTAGTCCGACGGGCTCCTTCCTCTCTCATTCCATAATCTCCGAACCTAGTTAATCTCTGGTTTCTAAAAGATCAGTTTGCTTTTAAAATGGTTTCTTAATTTTTCCTTTTAAAAAATTAAGTGGCGACTCATTTATTTTTGAAATTGATTTTGAAAAGATGTGGGTAAAAGAAAGAAAACTGCGATATCCACAACACGTTTTAAATAATTGAACATGTTTCCATTGATAGAATAGTTGTCTTCTTCCCAGAATTGACCAGAGACGAACAGGTACATCGGGGTCACTATATACACGTCTAAACATATAGAAATCATCCTAGAATTATCCCTTGAGTGAGTTAATAAACTCACCTCACTCCGACGTTCTGGTAGTGGCGTTCCAAGTTCGATTAGCGGCAACTATGGTGGCAGCGAGCTTTCTCTCTCCTCTCTGTCTTCTCTATCTCTCTTCCTCTCCCTATCTTCTGTTCATCTTCTTCTTATTTCTTCCTTCTCTTTTCTCTCATCTCTTCTCTCCTGCCCGAGAGGTATATGTATAACACATACACGGTTATATGTATATTGAACACACATAACTCTCTATATATATATTCTTTCTGCCCAAAATAGCATGTACACACACACACACAAAAATATAACATATATATAGGGAGATAAGAGGAACAGGTGGCAAACACAAGGGATAAGAACCAGACATTTTTAATCGATTGAAGTGAGTTCGATAGATTGAAACAGGTCGGTCAGAAGTTCAATTGATTTGGGAAAGGGTCTATATCATGGATACAGGTCGGCAAAGTTTCTATGGATCAAAGTAGGTTCAATCGATCAAGAAGGCACAAATTTAATCGATTGAGAAGACTTCAATTGATTAAGAAGGAACCAAGGTCAATTGATTGAGAAAAGGCCAATTGATTGGGAAAGGCTTTACATAGGAGTTCACACAAGCGTATAGAGTCTTATTTATATCGCCATGCATCCGAAAATATAAGGTATTACATTATCCACCACTTATCAAAAGATTTCATCCTCAAAATCTAGAGCAGTAGTTCTAAAACAAAAAGAAATCAATCTCGCAAGACATACTCTAAAAATGCTCAGGTTCTCGTTTTACATAAACGATTACATCAATGGCCAACTAGTTAAGTTCTAAACACACAATGCGAAGACATCAAGGATCTATGAGTACTAAGGTGACAACTACCATTTCTCGGGTTTTAGATATATGAAATTCATATGTCAAACTTTAAAAAAAAAAAAGGTTCTAGGTAGCACAATCTAATCATCTTACAAATCAGAAACGACTAGTCTCCAAATACAGAAGGTTCCTGTTTTAGGTCAAAATGTACAGTGTGAGGATTCTACCGATCAAGGGTTCTACTTAGCGAAGCGTTGCCGTCTACTCATGTCTCAAAAGATACTTCGTGTTGTGCTGACGATGACTCTAAGGCATCATCTCCGAACTCGTTGTTATGATCGTCAGTGTCCTCAGCCAGTCTATTGTTGTACACGACATCCTTGTTAACTCCCGTGTTGTTGTCGTCCTTCAGTGTGTTGACCTGAAAGCATTTTGACTCTAGTATCGTAGTTGGTGACTTAAACTTCCTCATGTGTCTCCAAATTCCCATGTACTATTGATATAATCACTTCTCATACCATCCATTGATTACTCATTTTACTTCCACGTACTAACTAAATTGGTGAGCTAAGGCTATTTACTGATAATGTGAGTCGATCTACTATATAACATCTTGACCGGGTAAAAACAACAGGCTATCAGTGTTGAAAAGCATCCTTCTGTGGACCCCTTTGAAATTCTGGAGCTGTCTCTGCGTTACTCGTATCTTTTCTCATATACTTGCAATCTTCTAGTTCATCCTCTCATGTCAAGGCTATATCTAAAAAAAATTGAGATTCCGCATCTCTAGTTTGTGTCCAACTTACCAATGGTTAGCGTAGTCTTTCATATAGGGGAGCAAATGATATCAGATAGGGATACAATTGATGTTATATCCATTCTTAGATAACTACAATCGATCAGTGTCAAACAAATTATTCAGGTATCTATAATTTATAGTGTAGGCTAATCCCCTTGTAATAAAACCAAATTAATGCCAAACTTCCTGAAATGTCGGGAACATATGTAATACATATTGTAGGTGCTAAGTATTGTACCTTCTGTATATCATTCTTATCTAAGTCAAGACCAATTATTTGTTCGACGAGTTTGCCCTTGTGGTACTCGTTATGGTGGAATATTGTGTTGCGTCTCTATTTCTGGACAAAACTTACGGACATAACTGATTTTACCAAAGTTGAAACACTATACTCTCCATCCATTAGATTTCCTTGATGCTCTGCTGTTAGGGATATATACTAAAAGCCATGCTTTATGTAGTTGATTTATTAGTCATTTAATAAAATCAGTTAATCCATTTTTTATGAGAATCTGTGTGGGCAATGTTTGTATTATATTATTGATTTAATGTGTGTCTCTTATTCTATATAGTATGTGGTTTGGTGTGTAGAGTTCGGCTTACACACGGAAGATCAGGCCATCAGATATTATAGAATGTAAGATTTTGGTTTACAGTCTTAGATGGGATTGGACACACCATCGGTAGGACTGCAGCATGGTGTTGTAGTAGGTTTGTCTTGACTGCGGGAAACGGTATAGTTTCAACTCACCATGCTGGTACATTTTGTGTATTAAACAGGACCGACTTGGGGTAATTATCTTTATACTGACTTATAAGATAATTAATACCTCATGGCTATTATGAGTGCTTATGCTCTAAATCCTAATATAATTTATAGACACGTACATTTGATATTTATACTTTGATCCCTAAAAGGGTGAGATCCTTAAATGGGTCAATATCTCATTGGATTGGGTGGCAATATTAATTGTGTGGTGGATATTAATTAATGATGGAATCCATGTCTCAATTTTGGGATTGATGATATCCCCTTGAGAAAGCTTATAAGTTTTGATTATGTCAAACCCTGCAGGTGGATTTTGTATCCGACATATCAGATAAGTTAAGCAGAGGATCTCAAGGAATTTTAAGAAATTAATTAAATATGATTGTCAGTAATTATATTTAATTAATGGATATCTGTAATCTTAACATGGGGAGATAATAAGCATTTAATAACATGGAGCTCGAAATATATTTTTGAGATAAGGGTAGGAGTGCAATTATAATTCTTTAGTGGTATGAATTATAATTTATGGAAATAGGAATCTGATTCAGTTCGAATTAGGGTTTCCTAATTCCATAAGGAAGCCTATTCCTTATTGACTTCTTATGGTCCCTATCGTAGCCTATATATATGCTGCCTTGGCTCTTCTCTCAGGTTGCATGATTTCATATTCTAAGCTTCCCTTGACCTCCTAGCTTTCTTCTAGAAGGGTTTCCACCAAACCCTAGTCTCTGTGAGCATTCAAGAGACATAGGAGTGTAGATCGCTAGCGTCGGACAACGCTCACTAAAAGAGCTTCGGACTGCTCGATACTGATCGAAAGTTGCTGAATTTGTTACACAATGTTCCTGACGTCGAGACGGAGCTGCTGTTAAAAATTCAAGTAAATCGGAGATCGTTTGATCCTGCTGACGAACATATCTTTGTCGGATCAATGTGATCAGGATTGAATCATCACAGCAATCAAAGAGAGTGTTATAACTGGGATTAGAAAATAGAATGTAAAGAGGGAAGAGCAGAAAACATAAAGGATTTCGAAAGAGCCCACACTCAGTTCGATATACTGGCAGCAAAGGAATACGGTAAAAGATCGTGAGCTGCTATCGAGCCCGTGTTCTCGATTCGTCTACTACAGCAATCCGTTTTTGCAGTTCAAGGTAACCCTAGTTTCCGCCCTTGTAGGGTTATTATAGCTCTCACCTAAATTTTTTGCAGTACCAACTTATATGCACTGTCAACGGATTCTGGGAACGCAGTTTCCTAATAGTGGTATCAGAGCAACGTTGATTCTGCGTATGGGTTGGACGCAACCATGTTGTCCAATAAAACAGATCTTATGCGTGTTTTGATGGATGGATAGAACATAGAACAGTATAACCCTTGTTTTGCAGCGTTCTTATTCCACTATTATGGTCACTAGTTTTGTGTGATTGGATCCTACGATGGGTTTATTCGTGGTTAATATTGCTGTTTTGATATAGCATGTGAACTCCTTTATGGAGGCATAGGATTTGTGTGTATTGGATCCCACACTTGATTGATGCATGGTTAGTTTACTGCAAATAAATAGCATGTGAACTCCTTTATGGAGGCATAGGGTTTATGTAATTTATCTCAAGTAAATCCGTGAAGATGGTTCGTGAGAGCAGTTTTACAAGCAATTTCCGAAAGCGATCTGGAAGCAGTTTCAGAACACAATTTCAGAAGGCAGTTTCAGAAAACTGTTCTGGAAGGCAGCTCAACCCCGTGTGTAGTGGCGACATAGAGCTAATCGGGTTCAATGAAGAATTCTTCACAAGAGTTGCAGCTTGACCATAATAGTGGGATTCCTATTTTATTGTGGTTTCCTTATTTATATGTGATTGAATGATTATTATTGTTTCATGTTTAATAAATAGGACAACATGGATAATTGTTCCTAGACCTATTTCAGATGTCTAGCTGCATGTTTAATTTATATTAATTTAAAATGATGGACAATTACATGTGTATTTAGAAATAAAACTAATTCCATAATTTGAAAACATAAGTACTTATTTTCTAAAATCATGATAATAGAATAATTTTATTATCTACACATGTGGGTTTCACAAGTAAGGATGAATTAATCCTTGTCAAGTATTCCATTATTTTTTATTAATTAAATTAAAAGTTTTTCTAAAAAATTATAACCCTCAAATTTTTTTTTAAATTCTAAGTGGGAGAGGGAATTTATCAAGTATAAATCCCATGGTCTCCATCACTGGTTTGTAGATGATATGATTAATTTTGTGTGATGGCTCTAGTGCCATCCTCCCCATCGGATGCAGTTGATCATGGAATCATCGGTACAAACTTCTTTAAAAGAATATTTTGGGTGTTGTTAGTGTGGGTCACCTCTCCATCAGAGGTGTTCCTCACGGAACTCTTGACCTAGAATTAAGTGATGGTATACACTTAGCTATAAATAATAATATCCTCTCTATCTGAGTCACTGTTGTTATTTATAGGACCAAAGTAAGTCAACAGTTTAATTTTACTAGGCAAGGTACATCGCCTGGATAGTAAAATTAAAAGGCAATTGCCTATCTGAACAAATGATGGATAGTATATGGCTTCCCATCGAGTCATACTATTCGCGGTGTATCAGGTTGCTGGCGGATTCCTTTCTAATATGGTAGAGGGAGCCAATATTTTCAACTCGAATCCATAGTAATTTTTGCCATAACGTAATTATTTATGTTATATGATTCTCAGGCTTTTAAATGGGTACTTTCAATCCACTTGCTGTTATACTTAAAGAAAACAAACTTACTGGACCAAACTATATAGACTGGAAAAGGAATTTGGATATTGTGTTAACTGCTGAAGAGTACAAGTTTGTGCTTACTCAAGAATGTCGTGAGCAACCTGGTGAGGGGGCAACCGCTGAGAAAACCCAGGCTCACAAGAAATGGGTCAAGGTTGATGAGATGGCGCGGTGTTACATTTTGGCATCCATGTCAAATGTGCTGCAACATCAGCATCAGTCAATGGCGAGCGCCTATGACATGATGGAGAGCCTCCGAGAGATGTTCGGGGATCAAAGTCGTGCTGCTAGGCAGGTTGCCATGAAAGACTTGATAAACACAACCATGGCTGAGGGGACGCCTGTAAGGGATCATGTTCTTAAGATGATATCTCTTCTTAATGAACTAGAGATCCTTGGAGCTGAAATCGACGGGGAAACCCAGGTCGATATCGTACTCCAGTCACTGCCAGAGTCCTTTAAGCGATTCCGCCTCAATTACAACATGAATAAATTTAAATATACTTTGGCGGAGTTGCTTAAAGAACTCCAGGCAGCTGAGGGTCTCAACAGAAAGTCAGGGAGTGCTCTTGTGTTTGAGAAAGGTTCTGCTTCAAAGCAGAAAGGCAAGAAGAAAATGAAAAAGGCTCAAAAGAAGGCCGCGGGTCCTCCGCCAATCCAAAGGCCAAGAGGACAACCGGGAAAGCCTAAAGGCAAATGTTTTGTTTGCAAGCAGCCAGGACACTGGAAGAAGCAATGTCCAGTTTATCTTGCCAGACAGAACAATCAAGGTAAATCTCATTTACTAGTTGTTGAATCATGTTTAGCGGTCGGATCTACAGGTTCCTGGTGTGTAGATACGGGAGCCACTGATCATGTATGCAATTCTTTGCAGGGGTTCTAGGGAACCAAACAGCTCAATGATGGAAAGATTTATCTATATATGGGAAATGCTACTAAGAGTAACAGCAGTTGCAGTAGGAGATCTACATCTTAGTTTTGGTAGAGATAGGATTTTAATATTAAGAAATTGCCTTTTTGTACCTTCTATAAGAAGGAATTTAGTTTCAGTTTCTAGTTTAGTAAAGAATGGATATTCAGTTCATTTTAATAAAATAGTAGTTATTAAAGAAAATAAACGTTTTATTTGTTCTGGTCTATTGGTGGATGATCTTTATATTATAAATCCTATCTCTCCTATACTGCAACTTAATGAATTGAATAACACAAATAGTTTGCCATTTAAGAGAAAAGAACCTTTGAGGATGAACCAAACGCATCTTTGGCACTTACGCCTTGGTCATATTAATTTGAAAAGGATTCAAAGACTGGTTCAAAATGGGCCATTAGGCTCATTGGAAGTGGAGGCACTTCCAGTCTGTGAATCCTGCTTGGAAGGTAAAATGACCAAGAGGCCGTTCTTGGCCAAGGGCTATAGAGCTAAAGAGCCGTTGGAACTGATTCACTCTGATTTGTGTGGTCCTATGACTGTCCAAGCAAGAGGGGGATTTGAGTACTTTGTCACTTTCATCGATAATTACTCAAGGTATGGGTACATTTATTTGATGCGGCATAAGTCTGAATGCTTTGAGAAATTCAAGGACTTCAAGGCTGAAACTGAGAAGCGTCTAGGTAAATGTATCAAGACACTACGATCTGATCGTGGTGGAGAGTACCTCTTGGGAGAGTATAAGGAATACTTATTGGAGTAAGGGATTACATCCCAATTGTCTGCACCCCGTATGCCTCAGCAGAACGGTGTAGCAGAAAGAAGGAACAGGACTCTCATGGATATGGTAAGATCTATGATGAGTTACTCGGATTTACCAATTTCCTTTTGGGGACACGCATTAGAGACAGCTACATACATTCTAAACTTGGTACCATCTAAGTCAGTACCTACTACTCCCATGGAATTGTGGACTGGGCGAAAGCCTAGTTTGCGGCATGTTCGGATCTGGGGTAGTCCAGCACATGTGCTGAAAGGGAACGCAAAAAAGTTGGAATCGAGAACAGAAGTATGTTTCTTTGTTGGGTATCCAAGAGGAACTAAAGGTGGTCTGTTTTATAGTCCTAAGGATCAGAAGGTTATTGTTAGCACCAATGCCACATTCTTAGAAGAGGACTATGTTATGGACCACAAGCCCAGAAGTCGTATTGTTCTAGAGGAAGTGGGAGGATTATCGAAACTCGTGTAGATCTCGAACCAACCATTAACACGCAGGTTCCTGAACCAGTACAACGTGTAGATAATGGTGTATTAGGTTCAGAATCTTCACAACGAAATATCAGTGATGCACAGACACGGGTTGTGCCTCGTCGTAGTGGGAGGGTTATTATTCGACCTAACCGGTATATGTTCTTGGGAGAGTCTTATGACCGGGTCCCTGATGAACAAGGTACCGACCCCTGTAACTACAATGAAGCACTCCAAGATAAAGATGCAGATCTTTGGCAAAAGGCTATGAAGTCTGAAATGGAGTCCATGTACTCCAATCAAGTCTGGGATCTTGTAGAACCACCCAATGAAATAAAACCCATTGGATGTAAGTGGATCTATAAGAAGAAGAGAGGAGAAGATGGTAAGGTGGAAACCTTTAAAGCAAGGCTTGTTGCGAAAGGGTTAACTCAAAAAGAAGGAATCGATTATGAGGAAACTTTTTCGCCGGTGGCAATGCTGAAGTCTATCCGGATTCTCTTATCCATTGCTGCACATTTCGATTATGAAATTTGGCAAATGGATGTCAAGACAGCATTTCTAAATGGAAATCTTGACGAGTGCATCTATATGATGCAACCAGACAGGTTCATTACGAAGGGCCAAGAACACATGTTGTGCAAGCTTAAGAAGTCCATTTATGGACTTAAGCAGGCATCTAGGTCTTGGAATATCCGCTTTGATCAAGCAATCAAGTCTTTTGGTTTTGATCAATGTGCGGATGAATCTTGTGTGTACAAGAAACATGATGGAAGAGTGGTGGTGTTCTTAGTACTATATGTGGATGATATCTTGCTAATCGAAAACGATGTGGGGGTATTATCTTCTGTAAGGGTATGGTTATCCAGTCAATTCAATATGAAGGACTTAGGAGAAGTCGGTCATATCCTAGGGATCAAGCTTATGCGAGATCGCAAGAATAGGATGTTGGGCTTGTCACAAGGCACTTATATTGACAATATTCTTGCAAGGTTTAGCATGCAAGATTCCAAGAAGGGATTCCTTCCCTTCAGACACGGAATTACTCTATCTAAGGATCAGTGTCCTATGACACCTGATGAGATAGAGAAGATGAAGGCAATTCCTTATGCCTCGGCAGTAGGAAGCCTAATGTATGCTATGCTATGTACTAGACCTGACATCTGCTTTGCTATTGGCATGGTTAGTAGATATCAGTCTAATCCAGGGCAAGAACATTGGACTGCGGTGAAAAATATTCTCAAGTACCTGAAAAGGACTCGAGACTATATGTTAGTTTACCAAGCAGACAGTCTTGTACCAATTGGGTACACAAATTCTGATTTCATGTCAGATAGGGATTCCAGAAAGTCTACCTCAGGATATGTGTTTACCCTAGGAGGTAGAGCCATTAGTTAAAGTGAGGTGTGTCACTTCATGTCACGCCCCGGAACGGCAAAAATAGAGAAAAATAAATTTCCTTTTTGGGTCCAAAGGTAGCGACGGGTGAAGTCACATGATTGTCCACACCACGCAGTACTAAGCAACAAGAAGTAATAGTGTAACAAGAATGAAGTCTAGGTTCTGATCACAACGTATCACAAAGTCAACAGAAGTTACTAACTATTACATATCAGAGTCTCGAATCAAATATAAGGCAGCGGAAGTACAAATGTCAAGGCAACATATGCCTGACTACAAAAAGGGTTCTAAAACGGTAAAGACAATTAGCTACAATTCTAGTCTAGTCTTCAGTTGGCGTAAAGGTAGTCCTCGGCGTAATAGTCTTCTTTGGTCTGACCTCCGTCGGGGAAATCCTCCACAGGGTCTCCGTCACCGGCATAGTGGTCCTCTCCTGCAGGCCCTTCACCTGTATAGTCATAACCAGGGTGCGCTGGAACGTAGAAATGTCCAGCGGCATAAACGCCGTCAGCTTAATGAAAGCCGAGTGAGTTAAATACTAACAGGGTATCGACTATTGATATTATCACAAGTTATAAATAGTAACCAAATTAGAATTCAGTAAGGGTAACTCCTTTAATCAAACCAATGATCCGATTACTGACGTCCTATTCATTTTAAGATCGACAACGCGACACGATAGGGGAACAGACTCGACAGTAGTTCAACTCTATAACACACCATTTCTCATCCACCGCTTTTAAGAACATATGCACAGTTCACCGCATGTCATGGATACCACGTTAGTCCATCCCCCGCTTTTAAGAACATATGCACAGTCCACCGCATGTCAGGGATATAACGCTTTAAACAACAGTACATCATTCTATGCCACGACTTAGCGACGTCTACCAGTGATCACGGTCCACCGCATGTCATAGACACCTTCGTCTGTCTACCGCTTTTACGAACATATGATTAGATCATCTGGCTATCTTAGGGCAAATGGTCCGGTTCACCGCAAGTCATAGACACCTTCGTCTGTCTACCGCTTTTAAGAACATACGATCGACCAAAGCCCGCCCACGCAAATTTCCCGAATCTTAGCAAACCTACTTAAGTTCAACTCTATCACCGATACATGACAATCCCAATGTGGCCTGACTAATCTGAATGAAATGAACATTAACTCCAAAGGATTCACGACTATTCCGTTATCTAACGTTATAAACATTATCCATTAATCTTGTTATTACTACGATCCTACGCCGCATTAACTCGTTATCATGTCTATATTACAATAATAAAGCATGCTGGGAAATACTGAACAGTAAATAAACAACTAAACAGTTATTACATTATCTAAACAAGTAAAACAGTAAACTGTAACTGCCAATCGATTGGTATAGATGTCAATCGATTGGTATCAAAGTGGCATCAATCGATTGGAAGAAGGTTCAATCGATTGGTATAAAAGTAGTGTCAATCGATTGATCAAAGATTCAATCGATTGGATCACAATCCATGTCAATCGATTGATAAAGATTCAATCGATTGGAACATGAAAGATGTCAATCGATTGATAAAGATTCAATCGATTGGAACATGAAAGATGTCAATCGATTGATAAAGTGTCAATCGATTGACACTTCGTCTTCTTCACAGAGAAGACTGCCCAGCACATATAAACGGGAAATACATGGTTTCTTCTCCATTTCTTCATTCAAACATGTCATAACATCAATGTAAGGCTACCAAGTGAGTTTAGAACTCACCTTAGACGTTAAGGGCGTGTTTGGTTGTGTTTTGAAGCTTGGAGCTTCAATGGTGGTTTCCCTCTCTCTCTCTAGTTCTCTGTCTTCTCTCTTCTCTTTCTCCTTCTTTCTTCTTTCTGATCTTCTCCTCTTCTTCCTTCTTGTCTCAGTCCATGGATGTGTGTGTGTGAGTGTATGAATACATGTATATATGTGTGTATATATATATAAGTGTTTATATATACATAACACACACACAAACACTCCCTCTCACTCTCACTGATTTTTCTAAAAAGAAAAACGCCGGAAAAGGGCTGGTATATATAAGGAGAGAGTGTTCACGTGGCCTCTCCCTAGCCAGAGCAAAAGAATCTGCCCAGCTGCCTCCAATCGATTGACATAAGTGTCAATCGATTGATACAATCAATCGATTGATATAAAGTTCAATCGATTGGTATCCAAAGCAAGGCAATCGATTGGAAAACTTGTCAATCGATTGGTATCCAAATTATACCAAGGGTAAGGCCAAACTCATACAAGTATTAAAAGAAACATACAAGGTCTAGTTATATAATATATTACAAAAATACAGGGTATTACATCATCCACCACTCATAAAAGATTTCGTCCCCGAAATCCGAAATAAACTGGGTTAAAACAAAAATGGAAACTTCTCTTGCATCTCCGACTCCAATTCCCATGAAGCTTCTCCTTCGTCGTGGTGCTTCCACTGAACCTTCACTAGCGGAATATCCTTGTTTCTGAGCTTCTTCACTCCTCGGTCTAGAATACGCACTGGTCCTTCGTTGTAGGTCACGTTCTCGTTCACCTCGATATCTTCAAAACTAATCTCGTGCGCTGGGTTGTGGGCACACGTCCTCAACATGCTGATGTGGAAAACGTTGTGTACTCCTGACATCTTCGGCGGCAACGCAAGTCGATAAGCAACCTTTCCAACACGTTCTAGGATCTCGAACGGTCCGATGAATCGCGGCGATAGCTTGCCTCTTTTCTGTCCGAATCTGGCGACACCTCGAACTGGCGAGACTTTGAGTAGCACATGATCTCCAACTGCAAACTCTAGATCTTTCCGTCGCTTGTCGGCATAGCTCTTGTGTCTGGATTGCGCTGTCTTCATCTTCTCTCGTACAATCTGGATTTTCTCGTTGGTTTCTCGAATCATCTCGGGCCCAAGTAGTTGAGTATCTCCGACTTCGGCCCAACACAGCGGCGATCGGCAAGGTCTTCCATACAAGGCTTCAAATGGTGCCATCCCTATACTCGTGTGGTAGCTGTTGTTGTAGGCAAACTCGATCAAAGGTAGATGCGTCTCCCATGAACTCTCGAATTCAATGAAACAGGCTCGCAACATATCCTCCATCACTTGATTGACTCGTTTGGTCTGACCGTCTATCTGTGGGTGAAAGGCTGAACTCAAATTCAATGAAGTTCCCATTGCTGTCTGAAGGCTCTTCCAGAATTCTGCGGTAAAGCGTGAATCTCGATCTAAAACTATTGAGATGGGTACACCATGCAGTCGCACTACTTGCTCTAGATACATCCGGCTCAATCTTTCAACAGGGTGCGTCATGCTGTAGGCGATAAAATGTGCTGACTTGGTGAGTCGATCCACTATTACCCAAATAGCGTCGTGGTTTTGTTGAGACTTCGGCAATCCAACCACAAAATCCATGGTGATGTGCTCCCATTTCCATTGGGGAATCGGTAGCGGTTGTAGGAGTCCAGGTGGTTTCTGATGCTCTGCCTTCACTTGTTTGCAAATAAGACATTGCGATACATACTCGGCCACTTCTCGCTTCATTCCTTGCCACCAGAAGTTTCTCTTCAAGTCCTTATACATCTTGTTTCCTCCTAGGTGGATAGTCATCCTTGACTTGTGTGCTTCGTCTAGAATGTTCTTCCTGAGTCCATCGTCATTTGGCACACAGAGTCTACCTTTGCATCTTAGTGCTCCGTCCGTACTAATACCCCATATCTCGGGTTCCTTTGCGGACATCTTGGCAAACCATAACTTTAAATCCTCGTTCGACTGTTGAGCTTCCAAGATGCGGCTGATGAGAGTCGGTTGCACGACAAGACATCCAAAGTGTTGTCCTTCTCCTGATTCCACTGGTTGAAGGTCGAATTCGACTAACGTCTCCAATGCTCGCCATTCCCTAATCAAAATCGAAGAAACCAAAAGGCGCGGCCTCCGGCTCAGAGCGTCGGCTACAACATTTGCTTTACCCGGGTGGTATTGCAAGAGAAGTCGTAGTCCTTGAATAGTTCCATCCATCTCCGTTGTCGCATGTTCAACTCTTTTTTAGAGAACAGGTACCTTAAACTCTTATGATCTGAGAACAAGTCGAACTTTTCTCCATACAAATAGTGTCTCCAAATCTTCAAGGCGAACACGATTGCAGCTAGTTCTAAGTCATGAGTCGGATAGTTCTTCTCATGTGGCTTCAATTGTCTTGATCCGTATGCGATGACATTCCCCTCTTGCATTAGCACACAACCAAGTCCTTGGTGTGATGCATCACTATAGATTATGAATTATTCACCACTCTTAGGTATCGCAAGCACGGGTGCTGAGGTTAGTCTCTCTTTCAATTCCCGGAAGGCATCCTCATGTTTATCAGTCCATTCGTACTTCGTCTCCTTCCTAGTCAGGCTTGTCAACGGTCCTGCAATTCTAGAGAATCCTTCCACAAATTTCCGGTAATACCCAGCCAATCCAAGAAAACTCCTAACTTCAGTCACATTGGTTGGTCTGTTCCAGCTCAAGACTGCATCGATCTTAGATGAGTCTACAGAAATCCCATCCTATGATATCACATGTCCCAGGAATTTAACTTCCTGAAGCCAGAATTCACATTTGCTGAATTTCGCATACAGACTATTGTCTCTGAGAGTCTGTAGAGCAATTTGCATATGCTTCTTATGTTCTTCTTCCGTCCTTGAATAAATTAAAATGTCATCTATGAATACTATAATGAATTGATCCAGATAGGGTCTGAATACTCTATTCATTAGGTCCATGAATACCGCCGGGGCATTAGTCAATCCAAAAGACATCACTAGAAATTCGTAGTGTCCATATCTCGTTCTGAAGGCAGTTTTCGGTATATCTTTCGGCCGAACTAGTAATTGATGGTATCCTGAACGCAAATCGATTTTCGAGAATATCCTTGATCCTTGTAGTTGATCGAACAGGTCGTCTATCCGGGGAAGTGGATACCTATTCTTGATCGTGACTTTATTCAGCTCCCTGTAGTCGATACAGAGTTGTAGCTCTCTGTCCTTCTTTTTCACAAATAAAACTGGTGCTCCCCAAGGTGATGTACTCGGGCGAACAAAACCTAAATCTTCAAGTTCCTGAACTTGCTTCTTCAATTCTAGCATTTCTATTGGCGCCATCCGATACGGGGTCTTGGAAATCGGCTACGTTCCGGGTGCTAACTCAATGCAGAAGTCTATCTCTCTCTCTGGCGGAAGTCCTGAGATACTTCGGAACACATCTTCAAAGTCTTGAATAACGGGGATCTGCTTGCTAGTAAGCTCCATGCTTGAAGTCTTAATCGTGGCTAGGCAGCTCGTGATAAACATGTCGCTCAATGGTTGGCACTAAAATCTGATCTGCGGTCAACCAGGCGTCGAAAAGACAATGGTCCGTCTAACACAATCCAGGTTAGCGCCATACTTAGTAAGCCAATCCATTCCTAGGATCACGTCGAACTCAGACATTGACAAGACTATCAAGTCTGCTGGGAGATTCCTATCCTCTAGTGTCAAGGGACAATCCTTGCACACCTTACCTAACTTAATGGATACTCCCAAGGGTGAAACGGCATTAAGGGTCGGCTCAAGTGCTAGGGGTAACAATCCCAAATCACGTACCATCTTAATAGCTATGAAAGAACGGGCGGCACCGGTATCAAACAAAGCTCTAACTTGACAGTGAAATAAAATGAGTGTACCTTCCAAGTTTTGCTGTTCCTCCGCATTATACCCTGCATTGTCAGGGATGATGGCATTCACCCTAACCTGTCCTTGCTGTCCTTGAGCAGGCGCTCCATAGTAGCCTCCACGTGGTGCTCGACAATCCTTGCTTATGTGACCAGGCTTGTTACAGTTGCGGCAGACGAGGTCATTACGGCGGTTAGTCTTGGGGGCTGTGCAATACCTTGCAATATGTCCGGGCACTCCACAGTTGAAACATCCATCAGTGTTCTGTCGCTGGGCGACGGGCTGTGCCTGAGGTGGTCCTCGCTGTTGATTCAGTTGTCGAGGAAAATTAGCTTGGGGCTTCCTTGTCCCATCCCATGTGCGCTTGGTTCCCTGATAGTTGTTGGTCTGGGGTTTCCATCCCTGATTGTTCCTTGATGATTGCGCGGGAAAGTTCCTTGGTTGGAAGGTCTTGGGTGGAGGTCGATTCACTTATGGTCCTTGCACAGGGTAAGCATCCTTTTCCAAACTTGAAGCAAGACGGACAATCCCTTCAAATGACTGGCCCAGATGGCCTATCATCATGTGCCGGAGGTGTGGGTTGAGTCCTTGGTGGAATCGCTTGACCTTCTTGACGGAGGTGTCTATCACATGCGGAGCAAAATGGGAAAGTCGCTCAAATTGTGTAGTATACTCCCTGATTGTCCAGTTTCCTTGGGTTAGACTCAGGAAATTCCTCTCTTGTTGGTCTCTTTCGTCCTCAGGGAAATACTTCTCGAGAAATCGAGTCTTGAATGCTTCCCAAGGCATTCTCCTTGCAGCGTCAATCCCAATCGTGGCTCTCTCGGCCTCCCACCAGTCCGCAGCGGAGTAAGTTAGTTGAAATGCGGCTAGACGTCTCTTGTCAAGCTCACTGCACTCCAGGGCTTCAAAGATTAGCTCCAACTCTCGTATCCATTGCTCTGCTTTCCAGGTTTCTGCCATGCCGTCAAACTTTTCGGGTCGCAGACCAAGAAATCGTTCCAATAGCTTATCGCCTGTCTGCCTTGGAGGGACAAAGTGGTTGTTACCATTGTTGTTGGTGACATGACTGTAGGTATCGCCGATGTGCTCCATCCGTTGCATGAAAGCTTCAAAGACTCCAATTGGGTCCATACCCTCGGGAATGGGTGCTCCCAGTCGTGCTTGGTTCCTTGTGGATCCCACCATAGTGATCCGTGTGAGGTGTACCTATGAAGGATCTAACGATTAGCTGACAATCTCCTCGGGGAAATGATCGTACTTAAATAACAGACAGCATAACATGAATCAAAATCACAACCATAACATAACAATGAGATGATAACAGAAATAACCAAGAGAAACGATCTGCCATATATATATACCCAAAAGATGTACAGCGGAGTACACAACAGATCATCTGTGTACCGCGTAGTACATGATTCTATACAAGATCTAAACAAAAGAAAGATATATACAAAACCACTACTGGTGGCTACCTATACAAAAAGGCTAAGGTCAATAGCTGTCTATGTAAGCGTCAAAAGTAAGTGGACAACATGTCCTAAAGTCAAGCGTAAAGGTCTAAGTCCTAAAGGTACTGGACTCAAAAGTTGTCCACATCGGATCCATAGATGGAAGCCTCGTCCTCTGGGGAAACCTCAGACAAAACATCATCCTCATCCATGTCATCGTCATCCATCATGTCCTCATCCTCTATCACAACATCCTCGATCAGCTCGGGTCCATCATGCTCCACAACAGCTCCCAAATCCCCTACATCAGCGGCCATGTCAGCCTGGGCTGCATCAAATGCGGCTGCAAGTGCCTCAGCCTGTACCATAGCCTGTACCAAATCCGGTGCTCCGATCTCAAATCCATGGGGATGTGCAGCCATCTCTGCGGCCCACTCAGCTGCTAGCTGTGCTACAATTCCTCCTGGTAAGACTGGTACTACTGCATCATCATCTGCGGCTACCTCCTCTTCCTCTATCGGATAACCCTCTGCAACTACAATATCTACGCCAACTGGCACGTCCATACTGGCTGGGTCCACGGGGTCCCCCTCCTCTGGATCATACTCCGGCTCCTCGTCATCGGTGTCCTCGTCCTCTTCATCTCCCATCTCCTCGTCTGCATCCTCTGGCTCATCATCGCCATCGCTCTCATCATCATCCTCCGGGTCCTCATCTGCTGGGGGTGCATCAGCTATGTCTTCCTCCGGTGGGGGTGGAGGTGCTGCTCTAACCTGTGCAAGTAGAACCTGGTACGAAGAACGGTCTCGTAACATCAGTAGAGAATCCTCCTCGATGCGTTTGAATGTTTCCTTACGATAGATCATCTCTTGACGCATCACTTCTGGGTCATGGGTCCCAAATCTCTGCTGCTCGATCTGCATGTCTCGCTCTGTCTCTGCAATAGGTCTCTGTCTAACCTTCCAGGCATAGTACTCTGGATCTGCTGGCGCAATACTACTCTCATACACATAGTGTCCTCCGAACTCGTATGGAATGAACAGCGGCGGTGCCATGCTACCTGAAAAGGGACTACCTTAAGTCAAAACTAATCTTAATACTCATCTATAGAATCTCAAGGATCTAGGACCAGATGGTGTGGGACAATCTGTGAGCGATAAGGTATACAACCTAGGCTCGGATACCAAAAATCCTGTCACGCCCCGGAACGGCAAAAATAGAGAAAAATAAATTTCCTTTTTGGGTCCAAAGGCATCGACGGGTGAAGTCACATGATTGTCCACACCACGCAGTACTAAGCAACAAGAAGTAATAGTGTAACAAGAATGAAGTCTAGGTTCTGATCACAACGTATCACAAAGTCAACAGAAGTTACTAACTATTACATATCAGAGTCTCGAATCAAATATAAGGCAGCGGAAGTATAAATGTCAAGGCAACATATGCCTGACTACAAAAAGGGTTCTAAAACGGTAAAGACAATTAGCTACAATTCTAGTCTAGTCTTCAGTTGGCGTAAAGGTAGTCCTCGGCGTAGTAGTCTTCTTCGGCCTAACCTCCGTCGGGGAAATCCTCCACAAGGTCTCCGTCACCGGCATAGTGGTCCTCTCCTGCAAGCCCTTCACCTGTATAGTCATAACCAGGGTGCGCTGGAACGTAGAAATGTCCAGCGGCATAAACGCTGTCAGCTTAATGAAAGCCGAGTGAGTTAAATACTAACAGGGTATCGACTATTGATATTATCACAAGTTATAAATAGTAACCAAATTAGAATTCAGTAAGGGTAACTCCTTTAATCAAACCAATGATCCGATTACTGACGTCCTATTCATTTTAAGATCGACAACGCGACACGATAGGGGAACAAACTCGACAGTAGTTCAACTCTATAACACACCATTGCTCATCCACCGCTTTTAAGAACATATGCACAGTTCACCGCATGTCATGGATACCACGTTAGTCCATCCCCCGCTTTTAAGAACATATGCACAGTCCACCGCATGTCAGGAATATAACGCTTTAAACAACAGTACATCATTCTATGACACGACTTAGCGACGTCTACCAGTGATCACGGTCCACCGCATGTCATAGACACCTTCGTCTATCTACCGCTTTTAAGAACATATGATTAGATCATCTGGCTATCCTAGGGCAAATGGTCCGGTTCACCGCAAGTCATAGACACCTTCGTCTGTCTACCGCTTTTAAGAACATATGATCGACCAAAGCCCGCCCACGCAAATTTCCCGAATCTTAGCAAACCTACTTAAGTTCAACTCTATCACCGATACATGACAATCCCAATGTGGCCTGACTACTCTGAATGAAATGAACATTAACTCCAAAGGATTCACGACTATTCCGTTATCTAACGTTATAAACATTATCCATTAATCTTGTTATTACTACGATCCTACGCCGCATTAACTCGTTATCATGTCTGTATTACAATAATAAAGCATGCTGGGAAATACTGAACAGTAAATAAATAACTAAACAGTTATTATATTATCTAAACAAGTAAAACAGTAAACTGTAACTGCCAATCGATTGGTATAGATGTCAATCGATTGGTATAAAAGTGGCATCAATCGATTGGAAGAAGGTTCAATCGATTGGATCACAATCCATGTCAATCGATTGGAACATGAAAGATGTCAATCGATTGATAAAGATTCAATCGATTGGAACATGAAAGATGTCAATCGATTGATAAAGTGTCAATCGATTGACACTTCGTCTTCTTCACAGAGAAGACTGCCCAGCACATATAAACGGGAAATACATGGTTTCTTCTCCATTTCTTCATTCAAACATGTCATAACATCAATGTAAGGCTACCAAGTGAGTTTAGAACTCACCTTAGACGTTAAGGGCGTGTTTGGTTGTGTTTTGAAGCTTGGAGCTTCAATGGTGGTTTCCCTCTCTCTCTCTCTAGTTCTCTGTCTTCTCTCTTCTCTTTCTCCTTCTTTCTTCTTTCTGATCTTCTCATCTTCTTCCTTCTTGTCTCAGTCCATGGATGTGTGTGTGTGAGTGTATGAATACATGTATATATGTGTGTATATATATATATAAGTGTTTATATATACATAACACACACACAAACACTCCCTCTCACTCTCACTGATTTTTCTAAAAAGAAAAAGGCAGGAAAAGGGCTGGTATATATAAGGAGAGAGTGTTCACGTGGCCTCTCCCTAGCCAGAGCAAAAGAATCTGCCCAGCTGCCTCCAAACGATTGACATAAGTGTCAATCGATTGATACAATCAATCGATTGATATAAAGTTCAATCGATTGGTATCCAAAGCAAGGCAATCGATTGGAAAACTAGTCAATTGATTGGTATCCAAATTATACCAAGGGTAAGGCCAATCTCATACAAGTATTAAAAGAAACATACAAGGTCTAGTTATATAATATATTACAGAAATACAGGGTATTACACTTCATGGCTTTGAGTCTAAGTGGGAGATTGTTAGGGATATATACTAAAAGCCATGCTTTATGTAGTTGATTTATTATTCATTTAATAAAATCAGTTAATCCATTTTTTATGAGAATCTGTGTGGGCAATGTTTGTAGTATATTATTTATTTAATGTGTGTCTCTCATTCTTTATAGTAGGTGGTTTGGTGTGTAGAGTTCGGCTTACACACGGAAGATCAGGCCATCAGATATTATAGAATGTAAGATTTTGGTTTACAGTCTTAGATGGGATTGGACACACCATCGGTAGGACTGCAGCATGGTGTTGTAGTAGGTTTGTCTTGACTGCGGGAAATGGTATAGTTTCAACTCACCATGCTGGTACATTTTGTGTATTAAACAGGACCGACTTGGGGTAATTATCTTTATACTGACTTATAAGATAATTAATACCTCATTGGATTGGGTGGCAATATTAATTGTGTGGTGGCTATTAATTAATGATGGAATCCATGTCTCAATTTTGGGATTGATGATATCCCCTTGAGAAAGCTTATAAGTTTTGATTATGTCAAACCCTGCAGGTGGATTTTGTATCCGACATATCAGATAAGTTAAGCAGAGGATCTCAAGGAATTTTAAGAAATTAATTAAATATGATTGTCAGTAATTATATTTAATTAATGGATATCTGTAATCTTAACATGGGGAGATAATAAGCATATAATAACATGGAGCTCGAAATATATTTTTGAGATAAGGGTAGGAGTGCAATTATAATTCTTTAGTGGTATGAATTATAATTTATGGAAATAGGAATCTGATTCAGTTCGAATTAGGGTTTCCTAATTCCATAAGGAAGCTTATTCCTTATTGACTTCTTATGGTCCCTATCGTAGCCTATATATATGCTGCCTTGGCTCTTCTCTCAGGTTGCATGATTTCATATTCTAAGCTTCCCTTGACCTCCTAGCTTTCTTCTAGAAGGGTTTCCACCAAACCCTAGTCTCTGTGAGCATTCAAGAGACATAGGAGTGTAGATCGCTAGCGTCGGACAACGCTCACTAAAAGAGCTTCGGACTGCTCGATACTGATCGAAAGTTGCTGAATTTTGTACTCAACGTTCCTGACGTCGAGACAGAGCTGCTGTTAAAAATTCAAGTAAATCGGAGATCGTTTGATCCTCCTGACGAACACATCTTTGTCGGATCAATGTGATCAGGATTGAATCGTCATAGTAATCAAAGAGAGTGTTATAACTGGGATTAGAAAATAGAACGTAAAGAGGGAAGAGCAGAAAACATAAAGGATTTCGAAAGAGCCCACACTCAGTTCGATATTCTGGCAGCAAAGGAATACGGTAGAAGATCGTGAGCTGTTATCGAGCCCGTGTTCTCGATTCGTCTACTACAGCAATCCATTTTTGCAGTTCAAGGTAACCCTAGTTTCCACCCTTGTAGGGTTATTGTAGCTCTCACCTAAATTTTTTGCAGTACCAACTTATACGCACTGTCAACGGATTCTGGGAACGCAGTTTCCTAACATCTGCATTCTTAGGAATGGTGTCCCAGTACTCCATAGTTATAGCAGATATCTCGTTCCCTGTGTTGTGTTTGAGTCACTATTGGTTTTGATTCTTTCTTGTTGTTCCCCATCCTCTTGGGCTTTTGGCGGTTTCCTATGTAACTTCTCTTTGTGTTTCCTTGTTGAGCTGGGTTGGCTGCCAACACAACCTGACTGTCTCTTTCTCTCCGATCTCCTAGGAGAAGTTGATCATTTTCTGACAGAGCTTGATCAAATCGTTGTCCTTCACTAATCTGAGTGTCGTCTTCCAATTTCGTTGCCATTTCTACCAAGGCTTTGAAAGATTGGTCTAAATGTCCTATAGTCATATGACGGATATGTGGAACTATTCCCTAATAATATCTCTTGATCTTTCTTCTTTTTGTATCATATGTTGTGTAAATCATGATAGCCTCTCAAATTGAGTTGTATATTCTGACACTGTAAAACTACCTTGGACTAATTATATGAACTCTATTTTCCTTTTGTTCTTCTCGGACTCTAGGAAGCACTTCTATAGAAATCAAGTCTTGAATGATTTCCAAGTCACTCTCCCTATAGCTTCTTCACCTATCGTAGCTTTCACTGCGTCCCACCAATCTATTGCTGTGAACGTCAGTTAAAATACTACCAAATGTCTTTTCTTAGTGTCAGTACATTTAAGTGTCTCAAATATCAATTCTATCTGGTGAATTCATTGCTCAGCTTTCCATGCTCTCGTAATCCTGTAAAGGTTCCATGTTGAATAGCACGAAATTCCATTAGCAGCTTGACTCGTATTTGACGTATTAGTGCTTCATTGCCAATGACACGATCCGTACTATTGATAACTTGTTCCATCCGACGGATGAAAACTCCGACCATTCCTGTGGGATCTATCTCAGGAGGTACTACATCAGGTACTCCATTCAGTTGGCCCGGGTTCCCTCGAGTTGTCCTAACCATAACGAGTGCTGGTAGTGTTCGGTGTCTCTACCTACAAATGAAAATCTATCCAGTCAATCGCATTCTATCTTATATTGCAGGCAAAAATAACAAATATGGTAACAAAATACAATACCACTATATATAATATGATCACATCAAGAAATATGAATACCTTATATAAATAATAATATTAACCACAAAGGTCAGTCTACCTACCAAGTATTCTTAAAGGCATCTATGCTCAAAATAAAGGTTACGAAACTACAGGTTCTACGTGTAACGTCAAATCTATATGTTCTATTTCTATTCTCAAGTACTGCTCAACTAACATGTGAGAGGGCTGCACAAAAAACCCGTTACCCAAAGACCCGACCCGACCCGACCCGACCCGACCCGATTGGGTCGGGTTGGGTCGGGTCTGAAATGAAATGGGTCGGGTCTAGTTCGGGTCCAGTCAAAAGACAAATATTTCGGGTCGGGTCTGGGTTGGGTCTGGGTCTGGTCTGGGTCCAGCCAATAGACAAACTGTTTTTGCTAATTAATTGTTTATTTTGGTGACAAAGTACTAATTTTTCTTTTCATTATATCCATGAATATATAAAACATAACCACTTTATTAATTTGAACTTTTATAGGTTGCACATCATTATATCCATGAATATATAAAACATTATATCCACTTTTCTAATGGTGGGAATTAATTTTCATGACTCTCCACCCTCATCAATTTTTTTAATGGATATATTATACATAGAAGAATAGGTATCCACTAATGAATATAAATAAAAATAGTAATAAAATAAAATATAAGAAAAAATATATATTTTAAAAAAAAAAGAAAAAACTGGGTTGTGGCCCAGACCCAACCCGACCCGAACCAAAGTTACTGGGTCGGGTCGGGTCGGGTCGGGTCCAAACCTCATCGGTTCGGGTCTGGGTCTCAAAACATGGAACCATTCATAATCGGGTTGGTTCCGGTTCTGTAGGGACCCGACCCGACCCGACCCATGTGCAGCCCTATGTGAGACCACTCAACTAACATATGGCTCAAGGTAGCAAGATAATCATATCCTTAACCTCTTTCTACTTCTATGTCCTACTAATTGTTCTAAGATCACTCAGGAATTCGTCAGTGTCTAAACTCCAACGATTCTACATTTATGATCTTCACAACCACAACTAACTCTAGATGCCTTGTTCTTCATGAACTCAACTGTTAGCCTTGAATTTCTTTAAGGTATTATTTATATTTGTTTTGATGATGACAAATCTATTGATAATAGCATGTTTGTATTTGTTCTATTCTAATCGATTACCAAGTCATTTTCATTGTGCTAATCTCTTGATTTATGAACTTAAATGTTCTAAATTTGTTTAAGATCTTGAGATAGCATATCTTGAAGACCCAAGAGTGATTGAGCTCAGCAAGGATCAAGCTTGAAGACTTGAAGATTTTTTTATCCTTGCTTGAAGACTAGGATTTACTTGTAAGCATTTTGATCAATCACTCATAGGGGCTCAAGTAACTTTAACTAGACCTTAGGATCCTTTCTCTCATACTTTAAAATACTTTGAAGGACCTAAACATACTTGGACCACTCAATTAAATTTATTTCACAAAAGTTTTTAAGTGGCTAAGTCAAAATCAAAAACCCTTTACAGATGGGTCAATTTTAAAGGAACTCCTTATCCAAGTGGTAAGGAATTAGATGTTGAGTTTTATATGGTTAGAAAGGTATTTGAATCGAGTTTCCGAATCTTCAAACGGATCACAAAAATGAGTTTTGTAGATGGAGTTATGGTTGTTTTAGTGAACAGGTGTCAGTTTGCGAAAAACAACAGAAAATCAGTCGACTGAAAAATGAAGGGTCCAGTCAATCGGAGGTAATGTTCAGTCAACTGGAGCACTGTTCAGTCGACCGGATTTCACAAAAAAAATGTCTCTTCTCTATTATAAGCTTCCCAGTCAACCGAACCTTCGATCCAGTCGACTGGACTACGCAGAATGCACTAACGGCTAGTTTCTAAACTCTCCAAAAAGTGTTTTTACTCCCCCTAACCACTCCCAACAGCCATAATCTTTCAAAAGCTATATATAGGGATGTTTTTAAGGGTCATAAATAAGAAGAAACATTAACAAAATCATTCAAGCATCTTGTTTAATTATCATTCCCATTTGAGCCCTAGTTTGAGTGAAAAATCAATTTGTTCTAGATTTCAATTGTAATTCTTGAGAGAGTAAATTGTAGTGAGTTTTCATTTATATTATCCACTCACTAAGGAGTTGTTATGTGAGCCTTTAATTTTATTATCCACTCTAGAGAGAGAGATCAATTTGTATTCAAATCATTTGTAAAGAGTGAGGGTTAGTAACCCTTGTATGCAAAGAAGATGTGTTCTTCTTTAGGAGAGTTAAAGACTCTTGTAGCGGTTTGATCTACACCTATGAATTAGGTCAGATTAAAGGAATTCTTAAGAGGTGTTCTTGAGGGGTAGACGTAGATCGCGGTGTGCGGATTGCCGAACCACTTGAAAATTTGATTTGTAAGTGTCTCTTCCCTTCTCTCTTTACTTTATCGTTTGTGATTGTGTTTAATTTCCAATTAAGTTTTAAAAATGATCATTTTCTGCTAAAGCCTTATTCACACCCCCCCCCCCCATAAGGTTTCCATTTCGGGCCAATAATTGGTATCAAAGTTTCGGCTCTTCTATTTTCAAAAGTTTTTGAAAAATTTAAGTTAAGATCCAAATGGAAACCAACACTTCTCACATTTCTTATTATGAGGGTCAATCGGCTTCTAGACCACCATATTTTAATGGCTCAAACTATGCTTATTGGAAAAATAGAATGAGAATCTATTTGATTTCTCAAGATTTTGATTTATGGCAAATAGTGGTCAAAGAGCCTCATCTTCCAACAAAAATTGAAAATGGTATTTCTATTCCAAAAACGAAAGATGAGTATAATGATACCGATAAGAAACTCATAAAATTGAATGCTATGGCAATGAATTTATTATATTGCAGTTCAGACCCAAATGAATACAATAGAATTTCATCTTGCGAATCCGCAAAAGAAATTTGGGATAAACTTGAAGTGACTCATGAGGGAACAAGTCAAGTCAAAAAGTCAAAAATTAATTTGGTTGTTCAATCTTATGAAATGTTCAAAATGTTGCCTTTTGAGTTTATTGGTGATATGTATACCCATTTTACAACTATCATCAATAGCTTGAAAAATCTTGGTAAAGTTTATGCTAATGAATAAATCATTGAGAAAACTCTTAGGGCTTTACCAAAGCAATGGCAACCGAAGGTCACGGCTATCCGGGAAGCAAAAGATTTGACAATCTTGTCAATTGAACAACTCATGGGATCTCACATTACCCATGAAATGGAGTTAGCCGTGCTTTTCGAAGAAGATAAGAAAAAGGAGATCAAAAGAGGAGACATCACTGACACGACTAAATAGTTGTGCGCTCTTGTGCAACACCCAAGTGTAGGTGATCGTGCAAGTAATATAGTACCGGAAGTCCAGGTCGATCCCACAGGGAAGGTGTTAAACTAAAAACTTAGATTAATCTCAAAAAGGGAAAATAAAAATCAATATTTTAAAGGAATGCAGAACACAAAGTTCCACGGTTTAACAACTACTAAAAGTAAAGCAATTAAACTAGATCAACTAATTACTAACTAATTAATTAAAGCAAAGATTCAAAGTGTGTTTTTCTTAATTAAAAAGGAATGTTGGGATTACACGAATCCACCGCAACCTGGCCATCCACCATGCAATTACATTGAAGCTCAATGGAGTACACTCTCTACAGTATTCCGTATTTCTCTTAGGATAAAGAATCCATAGTCCTTTCATGACCGGGACTATATCATCACAATGGAGTTTGAAATACACAAAAGCGGTTTACAACAATAGTTTAGACTCTCACTTACAATGGTATTAGCATTGAGGGTGGTTTGCAAAATATATTGAAGAAAAATGCTTCAAGGCTTAAAGTTCACAGACTGTTTTGACAAACTGAGCGTTTTGGGACAATTTGATAACAATCCAGTAAAACAGAAAGCCTAGGAATACTGCATAGAATGTCCTCAAGAAAAAGGGTGCTCGATCGATCGACGTGCTTTCGATCGATCGAACATCTTCTTCCCTCGATCGATCGAACTAACTTCGATTTTTGATCGCTCGACAATGTCTTTGGTCCGATCAATCGAACTAACTTCGATCGATCGAACACAGAAATTAATCTGCTACATGGTAGAGGCCTGAGATCACGGTTTCATCATGATCTCCCAACCTGAAAACTACTCAAACATGGTCTGGAGTGTCACAGTGTTGTTTTTAACGTAGAAGTCCATTAGAGTTTTGTTTGGTTGTGTTTTAATCATGCAAACTATAAAAACTAGTTGTATAACTATGTCTAACATGCAAGATTATGTATTTCACAGATTATACTACTATAAACTAAGTGCAGAAAATGAATAAAGTAACCTGGAACTGAAAACTTGTATTAAACTAGAAAAAACCAATCCCAAAGCAATATCTAACCTTCAAAACCTACAAAAATTTGAAACTTCTCTATCTCTCTCTTTAAAAACTGATAAAAGTCATGGGGGCCTCCTCTGGACGTACCTAATACAAGTATATATACTTAAGACCTAATGATAGGGTTAAAAACCCGCTTCTGCTGCGTGCGCGTATATTCTGATAAAAGCCATGTTCGATCGATCGAACATGTCTCGATCGATCGAACTTGTGGGTCTTCGATCGCTTGAGCTTCTCTCGATCGATCGAACATTCGATCAATCGAATGGTCTTCAATCGATCAGGCTCAGTATTTCAGCTTTTGATTGTCTTCCTTAGAATCCAGCACTTCCTTTTATCTTTATCTTTCAATTCTTCACACAGCAACTGCAGTCTGCACAAAATACAGCTAAAACACACAACTTATCATAGTTTAATCAAATTGTGTATAAATTGGCGTTGCAATTCAAATTACAGATAAATGAAGGAATTGTAAACTAAATTAATACATTTTCTTCTTTTAGCGTTGTCGTATTTTACAAATACCCCTGCTTGTCAATCACCTTGAAGTCCTCAAGCTCAAAGAAAAAGGGAAAAGATCATGAGAGTGATGAGGATGAGAAAATAGATTTGATCACTCAAAAATTCACAAAATTTCTAAAGAAAGAAAAATTGGGAAAGAAGCCTCCTAAATATGAACAACGTAAGAATGAGGCAATGAAGGCCTCTCAAAGTTGCTCCGAGAGTGAATCATCGAACAACAATTCAAATGAAGATGAGATTGTCAATCTTTGCCTCATGGTAATTGACAATGGGGTAACCTCTACTTCTTGCTCTTTCAATGACTCTATTGATTTTATTGAATTTCAAAATGTTGAGTCAACTTCTATGGAAACAAAGTTCAAGAAGGTTATTGCATTAGCACTCCTCCATTGCTGAGTGATCATAAGTATGATCATTAGAAGAGGACAATAGAACTTTATTTTCGTTCACTTGACTACCATCTTTGGAGTATTGTCAAAATTGGTTTTCCTCCTAAACCAAAGATTGAATGGAATGAAAGTAATCAAAATAACCTTCTATTGAATCTTAGAGCCATGAAAATTCTATATAATTCTTTAGATGATAGTTCATATAATAGAATTCATTCATACTCTAGTGCAAATGAAATTTGGTTATGTTTAGAAAATTTTCTTGTTACAACTAACCAAACTTATGAAGAGGAAAAAGTGTGCCTTTTTGCAAATGAAGATGATGAGAATGAGAAAATGGCCAAAGAGGCAACTTGGGATGATGATGACTCATCCGATGATGACTCATCCGATGATGACTCATGTGACCAAGAAGGTGCACAAGAGAATTTGGTAAACTCTAACCCTACATCTATTGTTGAATCTCCTAACTATAATGAGCTTCAATGTGCTTTTGTGGAGTTACATGAGGAGTTAGAGAATTTGGGATCTAAATACATAACTCTTAAAAAGAATTTTTCCAAACTTTCAAATGAGTTAAATACTTTGAAATCCCAAAATGAATCTTTGAATATTGAAAATGAAAAACATGTTTTAAGAGCACAATCTTCAAATGAGATTGAAAAAGAAAATTTGGAGTTGAAAAAGCAATTGGATGATTTAAAATCTCAAAATGAAATTTTGAGAAAAGAAAAAGCTTGCTTCAACCAATCAACCATCAAGTGAATTTATTGAAAAAGAAAAGGTTGAATTGAGAAAGTAGATGGATGATTTGACAAAAACTTTGGCAAAATTCACACAAAGTGAACAAAATTTGAATATGCTTCTGGGAAAGCAAAACTGTGTTTTTGACAAAGCCGGTTTGGCATTTAATCCCAGATACAAGGAAAAGAAGTACAAAAGCTTCTTTGTTAATGAATCAATCTCAAATGAAACCCTCCCCCATGTAACTTGTCATTATTGCATGAAAAAGGGGCATGTTAATTACAAATGTTCATTTTGCAAGAAAATTAATATGGTTTGGGTTGTGAAGGGATCCTCTCCTACCTCCTTTCGCAAATGTTGCATTCAAGAGGTGCTGGGACAATGGTTAAATCTCTCACCTTAAGCCTAGTAGGAGTAAGTTAGATTAATTTATTTTGATTGTGATATCATGCTTGCTTTTTGAATGATACGTTGTTTTGATGTTCATAGCTATCCCATCCTCCTAAGGAAAGATAAAGCATAATTTTGATCTTAAATTGATATTCATTCATATATGCATATATTGAGGGGGAACATATTACTATGTTCACTTTAATAATTTTGGTATCTTATTGTCTCCATGATATGTTTGCTAATCTTGGGGGGGAACTTTTAGTTCAAACCCCCGTTTTTTTGTTGTTGTCAAATAGGAGGAAAATGATAGAGGGAGAATGTTAGTGAACATTCTTAGAGATGATATGATAGAGATTTTTATAAATGGAAAAATGATTCTTGGATTCATATTTTTGTATATCTTGTAATTTTGAATAATAACATGAAAATGACACTTACTATTCTTAAATTACTATATCTCTATTGGATGTTTTGACATCATCAAAAGGGGGAAATTGTTAGCCTTGAATATCTTTAAGGCATTATTTATATTTATTTTGATGATGACAAATCTATTGATAATAGCATGTTTGTATTTGTTCTATTCCAATCGATTACCAAGTCATTTTCATTGTGCTAATCTCTTGATTTATGAACTTAAATGTTCTAACTTTGTTTGGCATCTTGAGATAGCATATGGTGAAGACCCAAGAGTGATTGAGCTCAACAAGGATCAAGCTTGAAGACTTGAAGATTTTTTTTATCCTTGCTTGAAGACCCTACTTTTAAGCATTTTGATCAATCACTCATAGGGGCTCAAGTAACTTTAACTAGACTTAGTATCCTTTCTCTCATACTTTAAAATACTTTCAAGGACCTAAACATACTTGGACCACTCAATTAAATTTATTTCACAAAAGTTTTCAAGTGGCTAAGTCAAAATCAAGAACCCTTTACAGATGGGTCAAATTTAAAGGAACACCTGATCCAATTGGTAAGGAATTAGATATTGAGTTTTATATGGTTAGAAAGGTATTTGAATCGAGTTTCCGAATCTTCAAACGGATCACAAAAATGAGTTTTGTAGAGAGAGTTATGGCCGTTTTAGTGAACATGTGTCAGTCTGCGAAAAACAGCAAAAAACCAGTCGACTGAAAAATGAAGGGTCCAGTCAACCGGAGGTAATGTTCAGTCAACTGAAGAACTGTTCAGTCGACTGGATTTCACAGCAAAATGTCTCTTCTCTGTTATAAACTTCCCATTCGACCGAACCTTTGATCCAGTCGATTAGACTGCGCAAAATGCACTAACGACTAGTTTTCTAAACTCTCCAAAAAGTATTTTTACTCCCCCTAACCACTACAAACGGCCATAATCTTTCAAAAGCTATATATAGGGATGTTTTTAAGGGGTCATAAATAAGAAGAAACATTAATAAAATCATTAAAACATCTTGTTTAATTATCATTCCCATTTGAGCCCTAGTTTGAGTGAAAAATCAATTTGCTCTAGATTTCAATTGTAATTCTTGAGAGAGTAAACTGTAGTGAGTTTTCATTTGTATTATCCATTCATTAAGGAGTTGTTGTATGAGCCTTTAATTGTATTATCCACTCTAGAGAGAGAGAGATCAATTTGTAAATTCAAATCATTTGTAAAGAGTGTGGGTTAGTAACCCTTGCATGCAAAGGAGAGGTGTTCTTCTTTGGGAGAGTTGAAGACTCTTGTAGCGGTTTGATCTACACCCGTGAAGTAGGTCGGATTAAAGGAATCCTCAAGAGGTGTTCTTGAGGGGTGGACGTAGGCCGCAATGTGCGGATTGCCGAACCACTTGAAAACTCGGTTTACAAGTGTCTCTTCCCTTCTCTCTTTACTTTATCGTTTGTGATTGTATTTAATTTGCAATTAATTTTTAAAAAAGATTATTTTCTGCTAAAACCTTTTTACCCCCCCCCCCCCCCCCCTCCTCTAAGGCTTCCATTTCGAGCCAACATCAACTATCAATAGTTCTAAAGATTTCTTATCAGGTCCAGCAGTTACTACCCTCCAAAGAATCATCCTAAGGTGGATTCTTCTAACTTCTTGTCAACGTGACAAGATAACAGTTCCATCTCATCTCAGCTAATCCTCATGCTATTGTTAATAACATAGAACTCAGATTCTAACACAAAAGACAAGCGGTTAACAACTGAAATCTAGGTTCTAATAACAAAAATCTTGCCATGCCCCGAAGAAGCAAAAATAGAGAAAATAAATTCCTCTTTGGTCCCGTAGGCCCGTAACTGGTGAATAACCACATTGTTATCTACTCAAACCAACAACCACAATGATAGGGAGGACACTATTCATAAAACATATCCTATAAACATAACTAGAGGCTACAGCGGAAACTCATAAGTCACAGTCTGCTAAAACTATTACAACAGTTGGCTTATATTCTGAAGCCTACAACAAAATTTACAGAAGTACAACAGATGTACAAACTAACTATTACAAAGTGGCACGTCTTCGCCTTCAAGCCTTCAAGTCCAAGTCCAGCGGAACACAGACTTCTGTCTTCAATAGCTGCAAAGCTCTAGACATTAGAATGTCCAGGGCATAAATGCCATCAGCTTTGAATACAAAGCTGAGTGAGTACCTCAACCACACTCCTCACCTCTATGGTTCAACATCTTAAAATATGGATAATCTCTTATCAATAACGTAACTCACGGACATATCAGAGGTCTCATTAAACTATGCATTAAATCAAATATAAAAAGAAATATGTTAAATAAAGACAAAGGTAAACATCTTGATATAATATCTCGTCATGCTGCTCAATGTCTAACATTACCAAATCCATGCATGTAACCCATGCAACCATGCATCTATCTTTATGCCGGGATGCTGAATCCCTGACTGAACAATTATCTCATCATATTCACATTTATATCCTTATCTATCTTTGCATCCATGCATCGATACAATAATACAAATTCATATCTATACGTCGATACAATAATACCAACCTTGATATCACATAACTTAGCCAGTAGGCCACACCGGTCGCTTACCCAATGGTGTCCTATGTCACACGATCCCTTCACAGGCTATCAGTTGTCTACACGGTGTGTTCTATCCGTAAATAATGAGAGAAACACATCGAACGTCTTCAATGATGTGTATATCCCCATTGATCGTCTACACAACTAAAAATACATTAGAGCACTAGCCGAACGACTTCAACAATTCACTGGACGTCTTCAACAGTGCATACGCATCATTGGACATCTTCAACAGTGAGAGGCGCACTAGGAACTCTAACCATCCTACGTCCACCCAGCTCGTCAATTGTTGATCCCATGGATGCAAAGTACATATATCACCTTATTCCACACAAAGACACATATCCCATATCTCATCATATTCTCTTATCTCTTCATACCATTATCCCATGCATGCTGACCACATGTCGTGCAATGCTCATGTTTAAGATATAGAACAACCACATGCGATATCATTTATCATATCCACTCATTAACTAATTATTAACATACTGTCGTGTTCTGTCTACTATACAATTTAACAATATCATCATGTGGAATCATAGTACAACATTTAAACAATTAAACAGTTCATATATGAAACAATAGGGGATATAAGTATTATGAACATACCAATCGATTGATACTAGGGTTCAATCGATTGGGGTAAAATATAACTTCAATCGATTGAAACACTTTCGATCGATTGAGAAACAGTAAGTTCAATCGATTGAAGTCTTTTTCGATCGATTGAGGAAATAGCAATGTCAATCAATTGAACAAGGTTCAATCAATTGAACGATCGTCTTCTTCCCAGAACTGTCCAGACACTACACCATATGGCTAGATTTCTAATGGACAGTTTTTATGATTTCTAACGGATATATCCGTTACTAATTAGCAACGGATATATCCGTTAGAAATCAGAAAAAATCCGTTAGTAATTGCATTATTTTGTTCCTCTTTTAAAAAAAATAATAATAAAATACCTTTGTTCTTCTTCTGAAAAATAACAAAACCAGCGGGCTCTAAAAAAAATAGAAAGAAAGCGGGAGAAAAGAAAAAGGGAGATCGAGAAAGAGAGCGCCGCTGCCTCCCACACCCGCCGCCTGCCGCCACTGCCTGAAAGGTATTCTTCCTTCTTCTTCTTCTTCTTCTTCTTCTTCTTCTTCTTCTTCTATACCCTAGATCCCCTTTCTTCTTCTTCCTCATTCCTTCTTCTTCTTCTTCTAAACTCTAGATCGTCGCTACCGCCTTCACCGCTTGTGTCGCCGCCTCTGCCATCGCCAAAGATCTGGTAATCTTTCTACTTCTCTCTCTCTCTCTCTCTCTCTCTCTCTCTCTCTCTCTCTCTCACACACACACACACACACACACACACACATACACAGATCTGCACACTCACACACATCCTCCATCTCTTACACACACCGATCTGCACGCTCACACATAGATCTATACACATATGCTCAGACACACACACACATACACATACACATAAACACACACTCTTCCTCTCTCTCACTAACGCACGCGATTATACACACATACACCCTCTCTCTCGGTTCCCTAAACTTTTCCCTGTCTCACTCTCCCTCTCACACACACAGAGAGCCAAACACACAAATCAGTGCATTTTTGTGTGTGATGTTTGAGTTTTTGAAGAATAAAGTAATGATTTTTTATATGTTTAGGAAAGGGAACCAGTAAGTGAAAGAAATACGATGATACAGAGCGTCTATCTGAGGTACACAGTTGTACTTATTCAACTGGAGGTGTTTCCAACGTGTTTTAAATCATGTGATTCTGGAACATTTTCTTTTTCTAGTTATTTGGTCTGACGGCAACAGTTTTTGAAGGGAAAACCTAGTTTGTTTGGTTTTTATTTTATTTTATTATCTAAGTTAGATAGTATTATAATCCTATTGTTTCCTTTCTTTGGTGTTCTGTGTCCCCTCTTTGGTCAACATTTTAGAGTCATGCGGTATGGCTCCTTTGCATTGTTGCATATTTGCATTGGTGCTTACTGCTTATATGTGGAACATTCTCATATTTCTTGCATATCTGTGTATATTTAGAAAACTGTGGACAATTGCGTATGAAGGGCGTCTCTTCGTTAGATATTGGGTAGAAAAATTTGTTACGATTCAACTTTTTTCCGAGTAGACTTAGTTACATATTGTCAATGTTTCTTTTTTACTTTGTGCTAAAGTACAACAGAGATTATATCACTTCTCTATGTAAAAGGGCCTTAATGTGTTTGGGGCAGCTTATCATTTCTTAATTTGTGGGTATGAGCACATGGGATAACTCATAGGCTCTGGAGAGTTGAGAATATGGATTTTCATCAAAGAAAGGTTGGGGACTGCTGGATATTTCCTTATTTTCCACTGATTACTGAAAATAAGTGGTGATTTGGATATTTCCGGGATACGCCTACCATATCCTATGTTCCATTTATATAGATCCCATGGCAAACATATGCCAAAGGTCTTTGGCTAAATCAGCCTCCTAAGTGCTCCATTATTATGGTCTGGATATCTTAGACATGGAAATTGTCTTGGAAGGCTTGCTATTAAAAACACACGTTGATTTACTTATATAAAACAAAAACAAAAAACAAAACTCACCATTGAGTTAAACTCCTCTCTTCCGTACTATGAACAAGATCTACAGGGGTCCAAAAACACACCACTGAGTTAGACTCCTTCCCTCATTATTCTATGGTTCTTTGGAGTAAAGAACTCATCTTTGCATAAGCATAATCTTCAATTTGGTTTTTTTATCTCTTCTTATTATATGAACTATGTGTTTTATAGTAGCAATTTGCACAACCATAAATTTGGGTGTTGCGCCTAAGGCCATAACTAAACAGTGTAATCATCAATTAGGGGCTTGAGTTTTTTTTTTTTTCGCGTGTGAACTGGGTGTTTACTAAAGCATATTTTTCAATTAAATAATAACACATACTTTTTTTTAAAGCCACAAACGTTGAACTCTAAAGGTACGTTTTATGGCATATGTAATCCTGACTCCAAAGAATCAGATTAAAAACTCTAAAATTTCTAAAGCACAATTATTGTTCAACTTACTGTAACCAACAACTACTTCTATGATATCTAGCTTGTGGTTATCACTGATAGGTGAAAAGATATTCTATTCCTGAATTTTGTTCCCAGCAAGGTGAAAAAAATGTATCTTTCCATTATTTAGGAAGTTCATGTTGTGAAAGACCCCCTTTTCTACTAATTTAATTTCTCTTTCACTCAAGATAACTTAAGTGTTGAATATTTGCATTTTATACATCGTGTTGGTATGTACACTAGATCTAGATGACAGAAAAGGAGTTCTGAACAAAATATTGGAGAGCAGAACACATCTACAGTATGAAGAATGCTATTGCTAGTGCAGCAGAGGCTGTAGTGGATGAGAAAACTCAATGTTCATCTTTTCTTAAACTTTTACACTCTCCCTCATAGAATAATGTTAGTAACTGATGTGATTGCTGCAGTATCTACTGGAAAAAATTTCAGCTATGCGGATGAATGTTTCTTTGAGGATGAAAGATGATCCGGAGACCCATAAAGTTTTTGGATGGGTGTTAGAAATGTGAGTAATGTATCAAAATATTTTTAACTGTGCTTGTTCTTGTCAGTTGATTGAAGCAGATTTTTGCTTTGCGGATGTAGCTTTTGACTTTGCTGCCTATTTTTGCTTTACGGATTGTAGCAGATTTTTGCTTTGTTAACCATGCTTGTTCATTAAAGGTCCGTTTAGAGGGTAATATCAAAATATGTAATATCGGTTCATTTAGATTACTTTTGTTTCATTTTTCTTGTCAGTTAAAAATTACATCTCATATGGATTTCATAACTGCGGATATCATCGCTAAATGACATGTATAAGCAATTACAAGAGTACAACACAAGTTTGCAACAGTACAACAGTAAACTTTAGTCAGAGGGCAACGATGTAGGAAATTTAGTAAGTTAAACTACTTCAACACATTACTTACTAAAAAAAAAGGATTCACTTACCCAAAGCGTGTGTTTGGAAATTTAGTTTTATAAAGAAAAGCATGTGTTTCTTAGTCATCCACTAAGAAAAAGTTTGATTTAAACAAACACACGCATACCCTCACTATCAGCCCTCCCTCTATCTTATACTCTTTTTGGTCACTCTCTCTCCCTTTCACCCATATGCATACCCAAATCAAAAACCCAAATCTCATTTCCCTTTCTCCCTCTGGGACCTTCTCTTGCCGGCTTCAAGCTCTATAGTTGGAACCATATGCCTTGTTATTTCAGTTTTTCGGTATGGGGTTGATTAGTTTAGAGTGTATAATCCATTGGTGTATTATTTTGAATTACTTCAATGTCCACCTTCCCATTATTTGTTTGTTTGAAAAAAATAATGTTAACAAGTTTTTCAATGTTTTGGTTTGGCCCAGCCATGTTTGACCCAATGACATGGTAAGAATCAATCCACCATAGCTAAGAGTTTATTTAACTTAATAATTAGTAGGAGGTTTGAGCTTTTAGCTTTCAATTGAAATAGTTTTGTCTATGGATTGTGGACCCAAGTTGAAATGCTGAGTTTTTGTTAGTTTCTTGACAATGTGGTTAACGCTAACTTATCTAAGATAGCAAGATACCTTTAGGAACTAAAACAGCCCATGTTTTGCTGCATTTTCCTGCCTATAAGTAGACCTTAAAACAGCCCCAAAACAGTCCATGTTATGGTGAGTTTACTGCATTTTTCAGCCCCTAAAAGAGCTAAAAACAGCCCCAATCAGCCCCTATTTTACTGGAACAGCCCCGGTTTTGCTGAAATGTTTTGCTCAAATTCAATTTTATGTTATCTATATATGGTCAAATCTTGTATACCTTTGAGTCCAAGAGAATTTACTTTGTGCAAAAATGCCAAAGGTCAGGTTTGTCTAGTGTATTAGTACCAATTTTTTTTTTTGAAATTATTGCCAATTTTTAATCACCAACTTTCAATTTCTTCTTTATTTCGTGAACTTTTCACATTAAATCTTAATATTCTTTGAATCCTCAACAGAATATGCTCTGTTTTTTGCCCTAATCTCCTTATTTTCTCTTATTTATATTCAGTTTATGTTCAAAATTGCCTTTGTTTCTACTACGAGTTTTGATCTTCTCACTATATGCCAAAGTGACGTCATCACTAATGGCGACTTACATCCGACGGCTAGAAGATGCTAATTTGAATTGTAGGGCCATGATTACTCCTCTTCAGCTCAGGGTCATAATAGAATGCTATATAATTGATGAATGCCCTTAAAGAATAACTCTCAGCACCATTAGAAATAATTAGTCGCCTCTGTTTGGCCATTCAATACAAAAATTAGACAATGAAAGTACAATGATTTCATTACAAATACACAACATATTTCTCTTTTAAAATCTAAATTCACCTCCTTTACTTGTTATACATATCTCTTCTTCTAGTTTTCTTTTTCTTTTTATTAACCAATTAATCTTTTTCTTTATTAACCAAGTTGTTGCCACTAAATGCCAATTTTCTTGTAGTGCTACCTTGTTTCCCTATGTTGCTATATTTTGGTCAATATCATTTTGTGCTAATTATTTCCTTCTTATCTTTTGATACTCAACCTAAGCAGATCCACGAGATCAAGGATTTCCTTCTCACCGCCAGAAGGAAAGATGCACGTTCCGTGAAAATCAAGAGGAGCAAAGATGTTGTCAAGTTCAAGGTTCGTTGCTCCAAGTACCTCTACACACTTTGTGTGTTTGACTCAGAGAAGGACGATAAGTGGAAGCAATCTCTCCCACCAGGTAAGTTTGTTGTTTTGTATATATTTTATTTGTCAAAACTCAATCATAGTTTGATAGATAGTTCCTTTTCATAGTGTACCTAGCTTTTTGTCCCCTACATGAATTTTTCCATTATAACACACATCTGCTTGGTTGCCTCTACACGTATTTAGACCAAGTATGAATTAGAGGAACTTGGGTGCAACAATGTATTGGTTTAATGGTAATGAAAAGTTTTTATTTGGTGTTTTAATGTTTAAATGCAAAGTGTTACTTGAATTGGAATAGAGACCATTCGGTTGGGAAGTGGTGAAAAGGGGAGAGGGCGAATATTGTTATTAATGGGTAATGCGGCATGAGTGGAGAATTGGAGAATTTATTTATGATTTTATTCACTTGATTTTTATCTCTTTCTCATGCTGATGTGATTGTTGAAGTGGACTTTTTTATGAGTAAACCTTCAAACCACAAATTAGTTAGTCATTTTTCAATTCTATCTTTGGAACATTGGGGGCATTATCCATGTATACTTAGGTCTTGTCGTTCATTACTTTATAAGCAGGAAAGCAACATTAGCTTCGTATTATCACAACTTTTGTAGTTTTAATGCCTTTGTTGTCAGCTTGGTTTGGATGTATACATATTGAGAGATGTCTTGGTTTGGATATTATTTTCATGCCATTGAAAGATTTTGTTTACTTTTATCTATGCAGGATATAATATGAGAAATCAGAATTCCAGAATCATAGGTGATAATCGTGGGTTTAATTTGATACATCAAAGGGATGGAGCAGTAGTCATAGGGCGGGAGTGTAAAGTATATGCTTGTATAATGTATATGCATTGATGCTTTATTTTTAGGATTCATTGAGAATATTGTGAAGTACATGTTTGTAATTTATATATATTGATGTTTTATTTTTAGGATTCATAGAGAATATTCCAAATAATACAGTAGAGTATTCACGATTCTATTTGTTATGATTATTATGAATTATATTTGTTGTTTTGTTATAGATATATTGAGCTTTGTGTGTTTCATAGAGATTAATTATGCTTTGTTGGGTTGGATATAGATTAATTTTGTTATTTTTTGTGTTCGGTATAAATTAATATGGTTGTTAATTAGGTGCAACAAAAAATATATATAATAATAATTGGGAAGTATATAATTAAATTATTATTATTTTATATTTATGCATATTTCTAACGGATTTTGAAAATTACTAACGGATATATCCGTTAGAAATTGTTGACAAACCATTAGTATTCAGTTGAAAAACAACGTTAGTAAGTAGCTTTCTAACAGATATATCCATTAGTAATATTACTAACGCTAAAATACTAACGGATATATCCGTTAGAAATACTTTTCCCAACAGAAATATCCGTTAGTAATGAGGCCATATGGTGTAGTGAGAGACGAACAGGTACATCAGGGTCACTATATACACGTCTAAACATACAGATATCATCCTAGAATAATCCCTTTAGTGAGTTACTAAACTCACCTCACTCTGGCATTCTGGCAGTGGCGTTCCGAGTTCGATTGGCGGAGGCTATGGTGGTGACGTGCTCTCTCTCCTCTCTGTCTCTCTTCCTCTCCCTATCGTCTGCTCTTCTTCTTCGTATTCCTTCCATCTCCTTGCTCTCTTCTCTTCTCTCTTACCTGAGAGGTATATGTATAACACACATACACGATTATATATATTAAACATACACACATACAACTCTCTCTATATATATTCTCTCTACCCAAAACAGCACACATACACACACACACAAATATAACTCATATATATATATATAGAATGACACGAGAGGCAGGTGGCAAACACAAGGGTTAAGAATCAGACACTTTCAATTGATTGAAGTAAGTTCAATCGATTAAAAATAGGTCAGCCAGAAGTTTAATCGATTGATAGAAGTTCAATCGATTGGGAAAGGGTCCATGTCATGGAATCAGGTCGGCAGAGTTTCAAGGTTCAATCGATCGAGAAGGCACAAGTTCAATCAATTGAGAAGACTTCAATCGATTGAGAATAAACCAAGATCAATCGATTAAGAAAAGGCCAATCAATTGGAAAAGGCTTTACACCAAAAGTTCACACAAGCATATAGAGTCTTATTTATATTACCATGCATCTGAAAATACAGGGTATTACTTCAGTGGACAGAATTTTCGTAAAACAATGTCAACCGATGAAGGGTATATGAATCTCGTCGAGCACTTGGTAAGACTTGAGGACAATACTAGAGATATTACTGTAGACAGCGGTGGTGCGCACACAAAAGATCCCTTAAAGAAGAGGAAGAGGAAGATATAATGATGGATGGTTCAGATTCTAATAAAGAAGGCGAAATAGTGGGTCTGCAGGGTGTCATTACGACATCTCCCCCTCATGTACAAGAGCCTCACAGTCTGATACCTTTCTTTTATAACCTTGGAGGGGGATGAGGGTTGTGAACTTACTACTCGTGATAGCAACCATACTTTTCCAATATGGGACTCTCAAAAAGTTGAGAGAAAGAAGAAAATGACATTCAGAGATAAGCAGTATCTCCAGGAAGCCGTAAAGTTTTATCACACAAAGAATGACCGAGAATATGTGATAGTTAAAATGAATCAAAAACTTTGGGTGGTTAAGTGCAAAACTTGGTGCACATGGTGCCTGCGGGATTCAAAAAAATTATTGATGGGTGGTTTTCAAATTACACAGTATAACGTCGATCACCATTGTGTATACCCACACACTAGCCAGTACAATGTTAATCTAGATATGAATTTTATAGCGCAGTTAATTATGGGTTATGTGCAACGTGATCCCTATATGAAAATCAATTTGGTCATTGAGAGGGTGAAGGAAAGCTAGAAATCCACAATCTCGTACAAAAAAGGCATGGTGTGCGAGGAAAAAAGCAATAGAGGTAGTTTTTGAAGATTGAGATGAGTCTTATAGAAAATTGCCTAGATTTATGTCAACTCTTCAAAAATACAACCTGGGGACAATGGTGCAATGGAAAATGAATCCTACGGACACCCATGATGTGGTCAAGTTCCAATACTTGTTTTGGGCCTTCAAACCTTCAATTGGCGGGTTTACTCATTGTCGCTTGGGGTAGTGACAAAGTTGGTGACAATTTATGTATTTGTCACCTCCTTAAACAGTGACAAATGGTGGTGACAAATTATCAAATTTGTAACAGCTTTCAACTTTATGGGTTTGTCACTACTTTAACTGTGACAAAGTTTAAAAAAAAAATCATTTTTCTTTTAGTACCTATACAATTGTAATCCAAAACAATTTAACTATAAACAAAATAAGTTGCAAATTACAATCAAATATGAGTGCACTAATTAAACACCATTTGTGATTTTTAAAAAAAAAACACATAATTACAATCTATTCAAATTTGAAAATAGATTACAACAAATTACAGTCGGGCCAATGAAAGTAGCCATGATGGCTTTGCCTTTGTCTCTTTGCTTCATTTCTGCCTCTGTTGCTTCACTTTTGATGAACTCGTACCATTGACTAAGAGGGATTTGCTCTTCATTCAATTTTTTTCATAATAACTTGGCACCCAAACTCATTGTTATATCCAGGAAGGGGTACCACACCCTGGTAAATGTAAATCAATTAAAGGAAAACATAGCATATGAGAGAGTTCAATTACTAATACAACAAAAAATCAGATCATGTGATTAGACAGAACATCTCACATTTTGGCAATTAATTTCCACGAAAGGAGTTTCTAGTTGCAATAGCATAGACTTAGCAATAACAATGCTATCACTCTGAGGTGTTTTCAAACTTCTAGATGACGGACTCTGAGTTTCTATCATAGCTCCTGTACGCGAAGTGAAAACCCACGATAATCACAGGGCAACGGAGAAGATGATGGAGAAGCACACTCGATCGTAAATTAGAGCACCGTATAGGGTGCTAACAGATCAGGTAGAACTGATCAGTGGTCCATAAAGGAACCAAAAAAACACTGAAACTGAAAGAACAAGCAAAACAACACTCAATCAATAGTGCTTGGAGAAGGAACAACTCCTTTAGGCCTCGTTTGTTTCGCGGGCAAGTTTAAGCGGGATTACATAACCAAGCATTAGTAGTCCTGGGACTATATAAGAAAAGGACTATTAGTCCATTTTAATTGATAATCCAGTGTTTGGTTGGGCGCATAATATGGAGCGGATTAATATTAATTAGTCCAATCATTTGTTTGTTTAGGAAGTTACTCCAATGGACAAATTTATAATTTGTCATATTTGCCCCTCCCACACACGCCCCACCTCTTCACCTCTTCACCACAAGTCATAAGACTAAGTTTGACAAATTTTCCACTGCCAAAGCAAATCACACATCAAAACTTCACTGAATTATTAAAAAAATTAAATATAAAAAGCTAAAGAAAAAAAAAGTCTATAAATTGGCCAACCGAAAAATGTTCTAATTCCCACATCCTCACTGTAAATCAAGCATATATATGTTACAACACAATCTTTAGTTTACTTACTTGAATATATTCATAAAAAAAAATAAAGTAGACATATTACTATAATACCTGGGCTGCGGCCAACAAAAGCAACATACCATTTCTTGTACCCACACCTGAAAAAATAGACAACACCATATTACATTAAAAAAAAAATTTGACATTACAATAATGCAACTATAATAATTCCAAGAATACCATATATATGTTCAACAAAAATTAGAAGTCCTGATAGCCATGCAACACCATAATATTAGCACTACATATATGTAACACAAACCAAGTTCCCCAAAACAGTTACAACTAATGGAAGTAAGCCATCTTTCCTACATGATTCACACATGCAACTAAGCACCAAAACATACGTAGGAGTTACGTTACACCACCTATTTACATGCAACAATATCATACATACGTAACCATTAATTAATAATTACAGACCATCATAATGATTAAGAAGTAATGAGCAAAAGGTCATCAAGTTCCATTGTTTATATCCAAAAAAACAGATGTTCCAGCAACATCTAGGTTTCACCAGCAAGCAACATCATCACCCAAGCCTCCTGCTCATCCTCTGGCAAGCTAAAGAATAGATCAACTCGGTGGGGGTGATTCACAATCAACGAGGCAACTTTGAGCCTTTCTGTCATAGTCAAGTTGCCAAGCTTAGTCAGCTGTCAATTCACCTTCCTCCTCTCAGCGGCCATGTCATAGTCAAACCCAATCCTTTGAGCAATATCTGACATCTTATTTCTAGGATTATCAAAGAAAGCACCGAATGCAATGGTCATTTCATTCATGCTACTAACCCACACATCAGCCCCTCTAGTCCTCTTTCTTATACCTTGTTTCACAACATTTTTTCCTTTATCAGTATGAGTTTTAGTAACACTCGCTGATCCATCAGTATCAACTGGAATATCCATGTCATCTGCCACCACTTCAGTCTCATTATTTCCATCAATTTCCTCGAGTTCAATGTCTTCAAGAGCATCTCCTGGAGCTTCTTTGCCAAATATCAAGCACCAATCCTCATAATAGGGGTAAGGCTTGTTCCGCATTCTCTTGATGGATGGATCTTTCTATTAAAGGACAGAAAAAAGAAAAAGGAAAAAAAAAAAAAAACAACAACATTTACATGTTTAATAAATTATTAGCAAACAAACAAAGTAGGAAAATTTGAATATTTGCATTGACATTTTTTTTTGTCACCTTCACATAATTGTCCCACACATCATCATCTTGAATGTCAAGGTATCTCTCTGTATCATTCCATCCAATTCCACTAGTCATCAGTGCAGAAGCAAGGCTGTTATATTGCTTCTTCCATGTTTTGATTTTTGACTCAATTTGTGGCTTTGCCTTTAAGTCACATCCAGGAATGGTTGTCACCATGTTTCTCTCTAACACACTCGTGTAACCAGCCCTAAAAGTACCATTATCACATTTCCATCCAGTAGCACAAATGTCATGGAAAGCATGAAGCAACACTTCCTCTTCTCTTGTGGTCCACACTCTTCTTGTATCAGTTTTGTCTCCTTGTTGGCTAGAGCTTCCATTTTCCATTGCTAGTATATAAAGCGTGGCATGTAACAATAACAAATATAGAGTAGAAAATACAAATGATTACTAGAAGTCACTTACAATAATAATTGCACGCTATAAACATGCCTTCAAGGTTAAATAAACATCATAAAAAAAGTTGTCTCACACACAACTAGCGAATAAATACGTAGGAGCTTCTAAAAATTTCCATAAACATCATAAAATTACAATGAACACTAAGGTCTACTCATTTTGCTCATTTCTGTGCCCTTGATTCGCTCGCCACTCATTGAACATTTGCATTGCCAAGTTCCTCCTCCAATCAGTCCACTGGTTTGATGGCTCTACGGTGTCAATTACTTCATCTCCAAAGTCATGTGGTTGATTGTTTTCTTCTACTGATGTTCGAGTGGATCAAGTGACATCTCTCTTTTAATCAAATTATGGAGAAGACAACATGCAGTTATTATTCGAGTTTGAGTTTTGATCGGATAGTATGATGGACTCCTAAGAATTGCCCACCGAAGTTTGAGAAGGCCAAAGCATCGCTCAATCACGTTACGAGCTACTGAATGCTTCAAATTGAAGAATTCTTCATGATTTTGGGGGGGCAGCTAATCCTTCCCTCCAAAGGGACAAATGATATCGTTGGCCTCTATATGGTGCTAAGAATCCTTCACCGTTGGTATAGCCAGCATCTACTAAGTAGTAGTAACCTGTGTTGCAATTAGCAAATACTAAGTTCTACCATGAAAATGCCTAAATTGTTTGTCAAAATGTGTTAACACTTATTTGTAATTACCGGTTGGGACCTTTAATCCATTTCTTCGTGTAACGGCATCGCGCAAAATCCTAGAGTCAGCTGCAGACCATTCCCACCCCGGTAAAACATATATAAATTGCATGTCCATAGAGCACACTCCTAAGACATTTGTAGCAATCTCCCCCTTCCTTGTGCGGTACCGCGGTTTGTCAATATCAGGAACATTGACTCTAATGTATGTGCCGTCTAAAGCCCCAAGGCAATTCTATAATATAAACATTTTAAAAGTATAAAGATTATTCTCGACAAATAAGATAGAATGTTCAAACTAAGCAAAAAAAAAAGCTACCTTAAACCACCGCCATATGTCATCAGTGGAATTTTCTAGAACTGGTTCAGGAGTACGCAATAATATCCCTTGCAATCGCAATACTGCCTTAAGCACAGTATTGAAGTGTCTGCTCACTGTCTCCCCCGATCTCAAATAGTCAAATTTTATCACTCTGTTCTTTACATGATGTGCCGATATGTGCAAGAACATAGCTACTCGTTCTTCTACATTAACATGTCTTGCATCCCTCAAAAGTCCAACGGTACGTAAAAGGCCACATAGTGTGCCAAATGGGTTCCTATCCATACGTAGTTGCTCAATACAAGTTATGTCACTTCCACCAATGATTCGATCTAAATGCTCTACTTGAGCCTCAACTCTATTTAAAGCTCGACTCCTAACCAAATGCTTAGCAAAGTGCCTACCATACACAAGTTGGACTAATATCATATACATTGCACACATATATATGATCTCCGTCATAACCTCTTCAAGCACCAAAAAGGCCTCTACGTGGCTCATGTTCACATCCATCCTAAAAAAACAAAAGAGAATTGGGAAAAGACAAATATTATTGTTGTACATCCCAAGAATATATACTATTACAGTGAGAAATAAAAAAGGAAAGAAAATAAACTAGAAAAGGAAAGAGATCAATCAACTTAAATATGGTCAACATGACCCATAAAAACACAATAAAACCTGGGATAAAATCCCTTAATTCCAACACTCCCCCTTAAGTTGTGGCGAATATATTGACGAGACCAAGCTTGCTGAGAGATGACTGTAGAAGTGCTGGACCGACGGACTTAGTGAACATATCAGCGGTCTGATCTGAGGAAGGAACAAAGCTTGGTGTGATGACTCCTGACCGAACTTTTTCCCGAATAAAATGAATGTCAACTTCTATATGCTTAGTTCTTTCATGAAGAACAGAATCAGATGATAACATAATAGCAGATTTGTTATCACAAAATAACGTCGATGAATCTACCACTGGGAAGCCTAACTCAGTAAGAAGAGAACGAAGCCATATGAGTTCACATGAACCCTGAGCCATGGCACGATACTCGGCCTCAGCAGAAGACCGTGAGACAACAGCTTGCTTTTTACTTTTCCAAGAGATAAGATGACAACCTCGGAAAGTACAAAAACCAGAAGTAGAGCGTCTATCACCCTTTGAGCCTGCATAGTCAGCATCAGTAAAACATGAAAGACTTGATTGAGCTCCTGTCTTAAAGAAAAGACCAAGACCCGGACAGGTCTTGAGATATCGGAGAATATGATAAATAGCATCGAGATGTGAAGTACGTGGTGAGTGCATAAATTGACTCACAACACTAACAGCAAAAGTCAAATCCGGTCTTGTGTTCGTCAAATAGATGAGACGACCCACAAGACGCTGATATACAGTAGGATCTGCTAAGAGTTCTCCTAATTCAGCAGTCAACTTATGATTTGGATCCATAGGAGAAGAAGCAGGCCTACACCCAAGTATTCCCGTATTTTGGAGGAGGTCAAGGGCATACTTTCCTTGGGATAATGAAATACCTTGGCGGGACCAGGCCACCTCAATGCCAAGAAAAAACCTCAGAGGACCCAAATCCTTAATGTCAAACGACATTCCAAGAGAACGTTTCACTTGTACAATACCAGATGTATCATCTCCTATAATTATAATATCGTCAATATAAACAGAGATAATAATACATTGTCCTTTGGAATTACGACGAATAAAACAAGTATGATCGGAATGACACCGATTAAATCCCATAGTGAGCACCACATCACTAAACCGGCTGAACCATGCACGAGGGGACTGCTTCAATCCATAGAGAGATTTTCGAAGGCGACAAACTTTCCCCGAATACTCCCCCTGAGCCCGAAAACCAGGAGGTGGATCCATATAGATAACTTCAGACAAGTCACCATTAAGAAATGCATTCTTGACATCGAGTTGATGAAGAGGCCAAGAATAGGAAGCAGCAAGAGAAACAAGTAGCCGGACTGTGGTCAGATTAGCAACCGGAGCAAAAGTAGCACCGAAATCCTTACCCGAAACCTGTGTAAAACCCTTAGCCACAAGACGGGCCTTGTATCGGTCAATGGTGCCGTCTGCCAAATACTTAACACTAAAAACCCACTTACAGCCAACTGTACGTTCACCCTCCGGGAGAGAGACAAGCTCCCAAGTCTCATTGTTATGCAGAGCACTCATTTCTGTTTTCATAGCAGCCACCCACTTCGGATTCTGAAGGGCTTCATGAACAGAGCGAGGAATGGAAACAGAATCAACTGCACTAACAAAAGAGCTAAATGATTTTGACAGACCCTGATAAGATACATACTTAGAAATTGGGTGGTTAGTACTACTCGAAAGAATGTAACGTGATGGAGGACGACGAATACGAGTAGTATAACGAGGAGCAACATCAGATACTAAAGGAGGGGACGAGATACCTGATTCCGGAGAAGATGTTGGCACGGGGTCCGGAGAGCGAGGACGACGAGAGTATACCTGTAACGGGTCAGTAGTAATGACCGGAGGCAAAGAGTCAGTAGTAATGACCGGAGGCAAGTAGCAGTAAGGACAGCAAAATGCCAAAAAAACTTGGGAACAACCATCCCACGTAGGAGACACCTAACCATAGCCATAAGATGACGATTCTTATGTTCGGATACCCCATTTTGTTCGGGGGTATAAGGACAAGTGAGTTGTTGAAGAATGCCCCCTTTATTAAGTTCAGCCCGAAACTCATCAGTAATATATTCCCTACCATTATCAGACCGAATATTGCAAACAACAGTATGAAATTGAGTCTTAATCATTTGAAAAAAATTTCGAAAACGAGAGAAAACTTCAGATTTTTTCTTCATAAGATAAACCCAAGTACAGCGTGTATAGTCATCAATAAATGTAACATAATATCGGTGTTGTGACATAGATGTGACGGGGGAAGGACCCCACACATCGGAGTGAATAAGATCAAAGGCACTAGGTGCCCGGTGCATGCGAGGAATATAAGAAGTGCGAGTATGTTTGGACAATTCACAAACCACATTTAAAATTGAAATCCTTACAAGCTTTATTTAACTGAGGGAATAACCAACATAAATACTGAAAGTTGACATGACCTAGACGAGCATGCAACAAATCTAAAGTTTGAAGGGAAAACACATATTTATTTGAGTCGGGCAAAACAGAATTATTAAAAGTAGGTAACACGGAAGCTTGAAGACTGGAGAACGTCCTGGACACTGAAGGATCACTGAAGTAGTAGAGACCGTCCCGCTCAAACCCCCTGCCAAAAATCTTCTTCGTAGTCAGGTCCTGCAAATAACAAGAATGAGGTAAGAAAACAACAGAGCAGTTATGATCTTTGACAAGGCGATTAACCGAAAGCAAGTTAAAAGCAAAATTGGGAACATAGTACATAGAGAAGAGGGTGATGTCGGAAGATAAGCGGGCATCACCCTGACTACAGATGGGAATGAAAGATCCATCTGCGATACGTACAGACTGTTTAATAAAGGTAACAGGGGAAGTAAAAACCGAAAGCTCACCAGTCGTATGATTATTTGCCCCAGAATCGAGAATCCAAGTAGGGTGGCCTGACTTACCATGAAGAGCAGTAGGAGTACCTACAACAATAGCGGCTGTGGGACCAGTGGATGACGGAGGAGGAGGAGGAGGAGGAGGAGGAGCTCCCAAACCTACATGTGTCTAAAGTTGAGCAATCTGAGACTGAAGTTGATTATAATCAAGTGGAGGTGGAAGCATCTCGACAATCGCTCCTGTACGAGGAACACCCAGGCCGCGACCAGTACCACGACCAGCAGGTCGAGTCCGAGTGAACTGTCCTTTCAACTCTAGGTAAAGAGTGAAACAACGATCAATGGAGTGGCCTGGGGTACGGCAATGCTGGCAATAAGGACGATTTCCTCCAGGACGAGCACCGGAAGAAGCCGGAAATGCCATCTGGCCAGGGACAGGTAAAGGAGAGGACCTAGAATCAGGAGCAGATAGTAGGCGACGACGTCTCTCATCACCATCAACAGTAGCAAAGGCCTCAAATAAAGAGGGCATAGGGACAGTATTCAGAATCTGAGTTCGGAGGGCCTCGAACTCTGGCTTTAGGCCCATCAAGAACAGGTAGGTACGGCGGCGGTCAAGCCGCTTAGTTTCAACATCTCCATCATTAGGGAAATCGGTGATGGGTTCATACTGAGCTAACTCCTTCCACCGGGTCTGCAGGTATCCAAAAAAATCAGAAACAGACAGTCCCAAAGTAGCTTGGGAGGCATGAGAAATATCCTGGTAGAGCTCGAAAATGCGCGAGTCAGAATGCGCATGATCATACATCTTCTTCAAGGCAGTCCAAAGTCCATGAACAGTATTATGATACATAAACATATTATAGATCCATTCATCCATCGAATTAAACATCCAGCCCAGAATAATACAGTTATCTGTAAACCACTCCTCAAACTTCTCGTCCGATTCTGCAGGCTTAACCTCCTTCTTTAGTAACCATCCGATTTTCCGTTTGCCTCTTAGGTAGAGGCGAAGGGAATTAGACCAAGCGTGGAATTTTTTCCATTGAGAAGTACACTAGTGACCCGGTGAGTCGGATGAGACACAGAGAGATCCGAACGGGCAACAACAGGAGTAGTAGGGTTGAGCGGGTCAATGATCTTACCAATATCAGACATGATGCTGTGAAGAGTGACCAACAAAAAATAGATGTAGACTTGCCGGCAACAAAAAACAAATAATCGGCAACAAAGATAATCACAGACGGAAACTCGGCGGCCAGAAACTCGGCAAACGGGGGCAACCGGAAACTCGGTTACCCGACTGACAGTTAAGAGCACACGAACTGCTCTAATACATCACACAAGCCCTAACAAGGGCTGAAGAGATGCAGCCTGAAGGCTGCTGAACTGTAGAGGTGACGCCGCAAGGAGGGGAGACTCCTAGAGGCTGCGGCGCAGGCTGGTGGTGCCTGGGTGGGTGTCGGTTTGGTTGGTAGGGGCTGGGAAGGCTGTCGGCTAGTGAAGGAAGGGTGGCGGCTGGCTGGAGGAGGTGGTAAAGCTGCGGCTGGTGGTGGTGTAGTGTAGGGTTGGCTCTGATACCAAAAAGAGAATTGGGAAAAGACAAATATTATTGCTATACATCCCAAGAATATATACTATTACAGTGAGAAATAAAAAAGGAAAGAAAATAAACTAGAAAAGGAAATAGATCAATCAACTTAAATATGGTCAACATGACCCATTAAAACACAATAAAATCTGGGATAAAATCCCTTAATTCCAACAAAAACAAAATAGACAATCACCTTATACATTTTGCAAACTAAACCTATGTACTAGTTTTGGTCCCAAAATATTGTAGTCGAGTCTCAAAAAGTTGTAACTTTGGCAACTACTATGATTTTAAAAACCAATATGGTTACCAAAGTTGCAATATTTTGGGACCCAAATAAAATAGTGACAAACATGTTACCTTTATATCCAACAAATCTTAACAAAATTCTTTATATCCAAAAAATCTCATATATCTACTAACAAATTTCAAAACTTGAGCAAAATACTTTGTACTAGCTATTAAAAATAAATCCTCAATATTTATGAATATTTTACCAAAACAACACCAAAAGCCGCAGATTTACTCATAATACTACTTATTTTTAGGCCAAAAAAATTTAAAACAACAAATCTCAACAAATATCTTTATATACTATGTATATTTCATAGATCTACCAACAACCATCAAGATCTGAACATAGGACTATGTAAACAGCAACTATTTCAGGAAAAAAAATTTATCATGATCATCATAAAATTTTAAAACAACAATTCTTATCAAATGTCTTTATATACTACATATATTTCATAGATCTACCCATAACTATCAAGATTTGAGCATAATACTATGTAAAACAACAACTATTTCGGAAAAATAAAAATAAAAAATTATCATGATCATCATCAGTTTGTATTTATGTAAATGAAGTGTAGATTTAGCTTACCTGATGCGATAAAGTGACGGCTTTGTGAGAAATCTGAGAGCATAGCCTTTTCTTCTTGAACGGCTTTCCCCTTCTTGCTGTTGGTAGAGAATCTAGAATGTGATAAAGTGATGAGTTTTGCCTTGTATAATTGATAAGGAGGTTAATCTTGTCTTTTTGCCATTTAGTCCAAGATGACCTTAAGCCATGGATTCTATAACCCACCCCCCCTGTGGGTTAATTTTGTGGCCCATTTGTGGGCTTATTTGTGCGTGGGGACAAGTTGTCCCAAAGATAGTCCTGTGTTTTTTGTGCATCCAAACGTGGGTGTATGGAATTAAAAAGGACTGTTAGTCCAATCCCACCCCCAATGTTACCCAGACTCGGGTACGAGTGTCGGGTACGTAGATGTATTCGGAGGTCGGACTTGTGAAACTCCCAAATATTAGGATAAGGGGACGCGGCAAAAAAAGGATCCATAACGGGGTACGGGTACGGGGTCATGTGTATATTTAAGTAAATATTATAAATTTATATAATAGTTTTGCATATTATGCAAGAAAAAAAATCAAGTATTTTAATTTTAATACTTTTAAAATAGGGTCATAGTTTAAATACTTTCAAAATAGGGTCATAGTTTAAAAATAGTCTAAATATGATAAGATGACTTTGAGTCGAGAAAAAAAATTTCCTCGTTAGATTATATTTTTGATAGCAAGCCATGTCCGACATGGTACGAAACATGTCCGACACATATTCCATGTCGGTATCCTTTTTCATACCCACGTCGACACGGGTACGGCACCTTTGATGCCAAGTCCGGGTAACATAGCCCACCCCCAATCCCGCGAAACAAACGAGGCCTTAGGGGCTCCGATGTGTGTGTAGGAGTGGGGTTGAAACTTCAGTTCAGATTGGATGTGCAGTTGCGGTTGCGGCAAGATGGGAGGAAGAACACAGGTGGTCGCGCAGGTCTAAAGGGTAGTGGGGGGTTGCGGCGCAGGCTTAAGGTGGTGGCGAGGGGTCGGCGACGGCCAGGTTGGGGTTCATGAAAGCTAAAGCTAATCTCTCATCACAAAGCTGAACTCAGAATATACAACAATAGATGAAGAAGTAGAGCTGCATAAGTAATATCTATTTGTTTTACAACATAAAAAAAAAAAAAAAAAAGCCTGCAAGGCTGCAACCAAGAAATAGAGGGATGCTGCTATTAGTACAATGCAAATAAAGTGACTGACTTGGCGTTCATTTGAGAAGTACATCACCTGTTCTTGTTGAAGGCATTCCCCAATTTGGTCTTGTACAAGTGTTAATATATTTCCGCCTATAATTTCTGTTGAAAGGAAAAATATTCTTTTTCAATATACTTGAAAAGTTAAAAACAACAATCCATGTTTTGAGATTCAAAAAGCATACATATCTTTTCGCATAAGAAGCATACAACAAACATGTGAGAGACCATGTATTTTTATATGTATACAGAGAGAAATAGAAATAATATTACTACCCTTGCCCCAAGCAGAAAATATAATTATGATAAGCGCTATATTTCTCGCTTTCTTTATTTCACTCTCTTAGCTTGTCTAGTTGTCTTAGATGCCAACACATACAAGAAAAGAAGAATGCGTTCAAAGCCTTATGCTGTGTTTCGTAGTTTACTTTCCCACTCACTTGGTGCTTTGGACTTGGTAAATATTTAAATTAATCAGTTTGAGTCTCAGTTAAGTTTGTAATCCTTCCAACGTGTTTTTTGCGTCAAGTTTGCGCCAGTTCAGTGTTCTGATTACAGCTATGCATTTTCTATTGTGCAGTCTTTAAGTTGGCGTATAATTGATCTTTTCTAAAACTCAGCGCAGTCTGATGTTGTGAAGCAATGCTCCACACATGTTTCTAAATGATAATAAGGGGGTCTAGCCATGTATTCTCATGTGTCTTTTCTGCATATATAGATAGGTGCTGGGATACAGCTCCTTAATGCTGTTGATATAACTTTTCTTAAGCTCCTTAATGCTGTCTACTATCTTAGCTTTGTCTCCTATCTTACTAATTAAGAGTTTTGTTTTTACTTAGGTTGTTATTTCAAGTCTAATTTACGTGTCCAAATTGAGCATAAACATGTGCGTTTTAGACAACATAAATTATGAGAGACTATTATGCATAATAACTGAAGTATAACATGCGAAAACATATTTTAGTATCCATTGGATTGTCCCACATCAGCCGGGCATAGCCCCAGTCCGTGCTTCTTACTCAGGCTTATAAGAAGCACTGACGGGGGCTATGCCCTGGCGATGTGGGACAATCCACCGTATCTCTCATACCTGATTTCATCAGTACAACTTACTTAATTTTAGAGGATGGACTAGTTCACATTTACATATACATAGCTTTTCTTAACAGAGGCCTACAATACAACTAATTAGTTATTTATGGCTTGCATTCACATTTTAATTTTTCAACAGCAATTTTGACAGCACTTCCCCGAACTGGCCTGTGCCTTTTTGAGATGAACTTAAAGACACAGACCAGACAGTAACAATGAGTGTCCAAAAGAAAATAAGTCAATAGTGTGTCAAAAAACCAAAATATTAGGAACAGGGCAACGGGAAACTAACAAAAATTGCAGAAAACAACTTCAAAAAAAGCCCAACACTGGAATACTGGATGATAGCAACCATAGAAATTAATCGTTTTCCTTCTCATTTCCTTTCCCGTTCTAGTTCCTTGTCTAAATCCATAAACCAAACAGAGCCTAAGGAAATTGGTCTATTTCTCCTTTTCCTTTTCCTTCTCTAAGTCTACAAACCAAATATTGCTCGCTACTATGTTTCCTATTATTTTCTTGATCTAAAAACTAGAAGTTAATTAATTAACCTTTTGGAGAGATAGTGCTTAATCGTAGACAAAGGCAATGGATCAATCCGAAAGACAATATTCGTTAATCATAGACGAAGGCAATGGCTCAAATCTGAGTTTGAAATTCATTCGGCTAAGCTTGCAATGGCAGCAAATACAAGCGGAAACAAAAGCCAAGACATGAACAAATCAAACATAGACTATTTCAAAGGCAACCTCTGAATCTTTCAACGCCCCAGAGTGTGACCCAAAACACTACTCCCAAGCACCAGATCAAGAACTTGTAAACCCACAAATCTAAATCTCTAGAACCTTAAAAAAAAAACACTAAAAACTTGCAAAAATTCAACGAACAAACTGATAAGGACACATGTGCTGTGCTGTGCTGTGCTGTTGTGCACGTGCACTGTATGTACGCGTGTTGTACGCTGCCGTGTGTGTGTGTAGTGCACGTGTGCTGTAATGTGCTGCTGTGCACATGTGCTGTGTTGCTGAAGATGATACCAAGTAATAGAAATAAAGTGAATGCTGTGCTTCCAAAAATTCACAAAATTCACTTAAAAATAAAATGATACATCAACAAAATTTGAAAATTTGTACAACGGAATAAAAAAAACACTTCCGTACCAAACGGAGCATTACAACCTGATACATAATTACATATGGATGGAAAAACCATGTTTACTTGAGATATTAATAGATAGAAATCAGTACAACATCATAGATAATTATAGACATATACATACACACACATATAACTCAAAATTCAAATTCAAACCATGAAATTAAAGTCATTGGTAAGCAGAAATCATATTCTCATACATATAGTTTTCATTGTAGGTATAAAACTTAAATGAAAGCTAATCAAAATCTCCATCTATGCAACATTAAAGGGAAATCAAACAAGTTACAAGTTCACAACTCATTGGTGGGCAGAAATCATATTCTCTAATAACAAAATATGAAACGTTTACCGAAGTCTTAAGATAATTGTATGATTTGTAAATAGGTGTCGACCTATTTCCTAGAAAGTGGCAGCTTCGAAACAAAAGAAGAAAAATGTTCCACTTCTTTATCCTAATTAGAAAACCCAAATGTGAGAATCCCTAATTGAAGGATGAAGAGTAGCATTGTACACATTTATTTCCATAACTCCTATTTTCCCAAACAAAAGAGGCGAAAAAAAATTAAGATCTCTCTTGTACTAGGTAGACCATTCTGGAAATTGCTACACACACTTTTCTGGTGTTTGAATACTTGTTAAAGAAAGATAAAACATGTATCAAGGAACTTTCTATCTTTGAAAATTCCAACTGCTATAGATTTTCTCCAAAATTTTAGAACTACGTTGAACCTAACTGATTATGGCCTTAAAAATAATAGAAAACTGATTGTGGAAGTTATGAAATAATCCACTTCGAACAAGTTATTACCTGTAATCTATGCTTGCTTCCACTGCTCCGATTGCAATCTAACAAGTGCACTCAAAAACTCCCTTGTTGTCGCCTCAATGCGCTCAGTAAGTGCTTCGCCCAAAGCTTTCCCCAAGAAAAATTCATTAACAATTTTATAGTCATTTTTGCCTTCAAATCCAGTACTTCTGTCACAGTCATAAGAGAACAAATATTTGTATTATAGATATATATTACTGTAAAGATTTAGGTAATATGAAGAAGAAGGTTAACAACAACTCAGGAAAACCAACACCTCATGCGTAGCATTGTAATATGATGAAAATAATGCACAAACAGAATATGAGGGAAATGTTAATGGAAGTTGTTATTAAAACATAAAAGAAAAAGAGCAAGTTTAGAAGATGATAAACTGAAGACAAGTGAGAATGACAATTGTTATTCACTCTTCCAGAAAATCAATTCGCTGAACATACTTCATGCTTGAAGCCTAATAAAAATTTTAAAAAAAATAAAATAAAAAGTCATGCCCGTTATGTCGCTAAAATTGTAATCAAATCATAGTTCACAAACTTAATCCAATAGTTACAGTCATGAGAAAGCCGCATATCGATTGAAGCTTTCGCATTTCAGAAAGTAAGAAATTAACAACTCTCTCAAAATATAGAATCCGAGAGTTTGGTAATGTTTCCGATTTTCAGTTTTTGAAGACTAAGATATAAAAAAGTTTATACATTTTCTGGAAACATTTTGGTAAAATAATACTTATTATATTGTCTTGAAAATGAAGACCCAAAAACACAAAGATGAATGTGGCATTCTTTGAGTGACAGAATAGTAAATCAAACCCATGAATACCAATATCTAAGCATTATGCTAGCAGTAGCTCATTCACTTTCAAAACTCAAGGCTCAAAAGAATACTAAAGCATGCAGTTAAAATTAGTCAAAACCAATTACTACATTCAATATCAATATAATGTAAATAAGATTTCAAGAACTTTAGATAAGAAGGGGAAAAAAAATTGAAAGAATCACAACAGTCCCTAATCAAAACAAAACCTCACTCAAAATTTTATAGAGTACAAATTCATTAAATGAACTAAATGCATCAAAAATGAATACCTTTGTGAGTATGAGTTACAAACTCATACTCCCTCCGTTCCATTTTTTGAGTCCATTATTCCATTTTGGGATGTCTCAAAATTATTGTCCACTTTCCTAAATTGGTATACATTTTTTACTTACTTTCCAAAACTAACCCTACTTGAAATCTACACTAAGACAAAGTAAAAAAAAACATTTGTTGTAATGATTAGGGGTAATTTTGGAAAGGAGGTGTAGATTCTTTTGGTCACCTTAAAAAGTTGGGTTCCTAAAGTGGGACTCAAATTATGGGACGGAGGGAGTAATACCTTTGTGAATTGTGAGTATGAATCACAAACCCATTCCTGTATTTCAAAGTCTTGAAAGCTATAATCAATCAACTCAACTAAATTATATAAAAATAATAATTACTTGCGATGAAGCTCCAAATTGGCAGCTATAAATACAATAGAATTCTTTGACCCATATTGAAAATCCACCTGTGTACAATGAAAATAAACACAATTGTTGAAATATATCAACAAAAAAAAAACTAACCAAAAAGGCTTGTAATTGGCAGGCTGGCAGCTATAAACACAATCACGCTATACTCTCTTTTTTACATCACTCATGTACAATGAAACTAAACAATTCCATAGGATTAGTATTACACGTTACCATTGGAAACTAAACAATTCCATATATATTGTAGACTAAATTATTTGAGCAGCCACATGTGTTTGGGAACAATTTGGGATACAGATTTTGGGAAGCATTGCATTGAAACAGACAAGCATTGTAAATAAGATTACTCTCTATTGCAAATTTCAAGTACACTTCAATAGGTTTGAACATACATAACAAATACCAGAAATAAAACAAAAATCAATGAAATTAAGAAACTCCTGAGTAGGCTTGAACATACATAGGAACCATTCATATTCACAACGTCTAACTTTTAGCAACAATAAAAAATTCACAACTTCTAAGAAAAAGAAAAAAAAAAATTGTGTACAGTATAATTCGAAGGACTATGAAACCCTCCAACTTGTTCGTCAAATTAGATCCAAATGGGGTCTTAAAATTTTTTTAAAAGAACCCCAAATTGCTCTGATACCAAAGCCCAAGCTCAACGAAATTAATGAAATCATTGAACAAAGCAATTCACACCTCCTAATTTTTACAAAAAAAAACTTGGAACAATGCCATGGAGGTAGTACCACATACCAATAAACCAATTATTCCAAAACACTCAATACAAGCAGAACTCGACTTAGCAACCAATTATTCCAATAAACCCCAATTGAAAATTTCTTTAGGAACGATTTTAACAAAAACAGAAAAAGGGTAAAAGTAAAAGTTGGTCTTAGTTTACCTCTATATCATTCTTGGGTCTCTAGAAATAGGTTCTTGTTTATCCTGCAAAATGAGAGTCGAAAATCAGTTAGAAAGGGGGAAACATAGAGGATAGAATATCAGTTTATGTGTACTTGGCAATCAAGTGAAACCCTAGCTTGTTCTATCTCTGAGTAAGCACTTCAATACAGTGAAGGTTGAAACCCTAGAAAATGGTGGAGCTTCAAGGAAGCATCGTGGATGCCTTTTCTCTGGGTAAAAGTAAAAGTTGGTCTTAGTTTACCTCTATATCATTCTTGGGTCTCTAGAAATAGGTTCTTGTTTATCCTGCAAAATGAGAGTCGAAAATCAGTTAGAAAGGGGGAAACATAGAGGATAGAATATCAGTTTATGTGTACTTGGCAATCAAGTGAAACCCTAGCTTGTTCTATCTCTGAGTAAGCACTTCAATACAGTGAAGGTTGAAACCCTAGAAAATGGTGGAGCTTCAAGGAAGCATCGTGGATGCCTTTTCTCTCTCTCTGCCAGGGTTTCAGAGGAGAGAGAGAGAGAGAGAGAGAGAGAGAGAGAGAGAAAAATTCTGGACGCAGCGGAGAGGAGGAGGAGGAGAGGTAGAGGAGGAAGAGAGGCGTTGGCGCATGTTTGAGCATATAGAGAAACGATGAATATTTGGGGGGGGGAGGATGAAGAAGAGAGGTGGAGGAGGAAGATCAGAGGCATCAGCCTTCTCTCTCTCTCTCTCTCTCTCTCTCTCTCTCTCTCTCTCTCTCTCTCTCTCTCTTATCTCTATATCTGTCTAATGTTTGGAAACCAAATATTTGGGGGATGGGGGGGTGGGGTGGTTTGGGTTGGGTTGGGTTTGGGAGTGATTTAGGCCATATTTGTCACTGTTAGAAACGGTGATAATTACATGATAAACATTGTCAGTGCTATTAGCAGTGACAAAGTGTTACTTTTGTCACCAATTGCACTTGTCACCGTCGTAACAGTGACAATTTTGTCTGTCTTCAGCAGTGACAAAGTTAGCAAAAATAAGAGTGACAAATCTGCTGTTTTGGTGTAGTGGCTGATGGGACCCATATTAATGGCAAATACAAAGGCAAGATCCTTATAGCTATGGGGATAAATGCGGATAACAAGATATTTCCTCTTGCATTTGCAATTATTGATGAGGAGACCCTAGTTGGTCATGGTTCTCAAGGAACCTAAGTACATATGTTGTCCGTGGTCAGCAAGGCATGTGCCTAATATCTGACTGACATGCTGCTATAATCAGTGCAGTTGAGATATTACCAGAGTGGCGTGAGCCCAATGCGTAACATCAATTTTGTTTAAGGCACTTCTAATGCAACTTCCACAAGAAATTCAAAAATATCTTGTTGAAGGACCTACTTTGGATTGCTGGGACCAAGCATTAGATTATGAAGTTCAATCGTGATATGGAGAGTATTGAAAAAATAGATACCAATGCGCAGCGTTGATTAGATCTTGTACCCTCAGGTCAATGGTCTCTTGTGATTGATGGTGGTCATCGTTGGGTATCATATCCACTAACCACGTCGAAGGATTTAACTCAGTACTAAAGGGGGCACGTGCTATCCCAATAACTACATGTGTCCAACTCATATTTTACCAGATTGTGAAATATTTTGACAAATGAAAGTTAACCATGCAGAAATGGTTAAGAGATTGGCGTATCTTCACGAAGCACGTGGTAGATGCACTTGATAAAGAACAAAATGAAGCAATTATTCACGAGTTACAAGCGTATGATAGGTACTCTTCATTTACTATATTTTCACTTAGTGTAGTCATTTAGATTTGCAAACAACCTAATCACTATTAATAATTTAACTTTTGCAACTTTTCACTTAATAGGTCCACAGAGGAGTTCTAAGTTATCACACGGAGGAGTCAAACAAATGGGGGTAGCTGACAGGTCGTGCGACTTAATTTGGGTTATTGTTCGTGTGGGAGAAGAGATATATATAAATATCCATGCTCGCACATTTTGGTTGTTACAACGAATCAAGGACTAGACCCTTTCCAGTTTGTAGCAAAAGAGTATAGCATGGAATTTTTCATTTACGCATCGGAAAGCAATTTCTACCTCACAGAGCACGAAGACTATTGGCCACAAAGCAATTAATGTACCTGTGTTGCTATTGAATGAACACACTCGATGTGTGATAAAGGTCGAGTCGTACCTAGTCTGCACGTATCCACAATGACATGGATGTACCTTAGGTCCGTGTGTGAAAACAATGTAGTATTTGTAGGGTGACTGGTCACGATCGATGCCGGTGTCCAGCGCGACCATGGGTTGTTGTTGATTCTAACATTCAAATGTAACTTGAGTTGTATGGTTTTATGATTTTCTTTTCCCTTAAATGTATGGATTTATATTTAGTACGTTGGATTCTGGGAACCACTGAGTTTTGATCCGTTAGAACCATTGTTCTTCTTATTATTCTTTTATTTTCTCCCACGAATAGAAACAATAGATTGTATCTGAGTTAAATAAGTTTAGACAAAATCCCATGATTCTAAAAAAAGAAAACTACAAAAACATGAACAATATGAATTTGACAATGAAAACGTAGTTGATAATTTGAATCTTAGTACATGATGTAATTATAGTTGGGGAAAACATCAACTATGATAATACAGAAAAAGGAAATGGACAAAATTAAGAAAAACAACTAAATACACAGTCCAAAACAACATACCCAGTCCAAAACATAACTAAAACCAAATGTACAAAATAGAATGTACAATCCACGTATCTATGTTCCACCTCCAAGGCCTACCTCTCTGCTCTCCCTCATCAACATGTGGCACTTGCTCCGAACCCATAACTGGTGCGCCTGTGTATCTATATCAACCTGGGTTGGCTGTGAGGGACCTGCCTGTAGTGCCGCCTGTGTATCTGCAGTAACCTGGGATGACTGCTTTTGACCCACATCTGGTGGTGGTTGTGTATTTGGAGCAACTTAGGTTGGATGCAAGGGACTCATCCCTAGTACAGCCGCCCCAGTATCTGGACCAACCTAGGTCGGCTGTGAGGGACCCGCGTCTGGTGCCGCCGTCCCAGTATCTGGAGTAACCTGGGTCGGTTGAGAGAGACTCGCCTCTAGTGCCGCCTGTGTAGCAAAAGCAACCTGTCTCCCATGACATCTTTGCTAGGGACCTCTCCCACATCCTATCCCAAGACCTCTCCCATGGCCCACTACTCCATCAATAGCAATCTGTATCAACACCTAACCCATATCTGTATTGTCTAGTAAATGGGTCGGCAGGCTAGATGGTATGGTGGTAGTGGTGGTAACTGCGTTAACATGAACTTATGCGAAAAGCCTCACCCATATTTGTATCGTATGTAGATGTCAGGGGGGTGGCTATAGGGGTAGCCACTGGTTTGGGGATAAGCGGTGGTATGGTGGTAGTGGTGGTGGTAGTAGATGTGGGGTCGTAGTGGTGGTAATGGTGGTATGGTGGTGGTAGTAGTGGTATATATGAGGAAGGGGGTGGTGGCTAGTGGGGTAACCGGTGGTATGACCGTGGTGGTGGTAGATGCAGGGGGTGGATACATACCAAGCAGATCAATGATGTCATCCATAGGAATATCCTCAAACAGCTGTGAAAGGTCTGCTCTCTCAAACTGTGAAAGGTCATCAAACACAAGGTTGGGGACTGTCCTGTTGGAGCTAGGGGTGTTAGATGATGGGCCGACTGAAGGAGACAACTATGCATGTATCTGCTATAGTACCTCAGCATATGATGTCACAATCCCCTAGAGCGTACTCCGGTAACCACACTCATGAGCACTATACTGTTGTAAACTGGTCTGCGCACTTTGATACATCATGTTAACAGCGCGCACCTGAAAGGATAAAAAAATTTAAGACAATTAAGTGGTTGGTCTAAAGAACTAATAAAATTTGAATATTGTACTTCATTTATATATGTACCACAGCTCAATGGTAGTTCTTCCTCCGTGGAAACCGGTCACCCCTAATGCTATATGTACGACCAATAAGACTGTAAACTGGTGATTCCACCTCATATAAGGATCGGTAGACTCCATGGCCATGTCTACTCTATCACCCTCCATAATAGAAGTTCTCTGAGCTGCCCACCTCTGAATATACTCACGGTGGAACACGGTCCAATCCTGCGATACGAGTCCCCGTCGATCTACAACATGTAGGAGCCGTGATGTGTCAACCATTTCTGGGACTGTCTATCAGAATCCAAACCTCCGGATGACCTCATCAGGTAAGTGCCACTCAATAGCATCCACGCAAATCAAAGGCGAACAAGCCCTCCATAACTCCTGTCCCACCTGGTACACATCAGGCAGCACATAACCATGTGGCTCCACTAAGTATGTTTGCCATATAAAATGGCCCTCATGCAACTGGTCAAGTTGATCTTTGTGTACACGACGCACATGAGTGCTGATAATACGCAGTTCCAAAGAAACCGTCCACCTAAACAAATATACGATAATAAAATGTCATACTACTTTACTAACCATTATATTTTAACATTATTTAATGGAACACATACTAATACATGTACCCACATGCCCTAATGGGGAGAACCGGGTGGGCCTGGAGCGGCAAAAATCCTATGGGAATAATGTTGGACAAGTCTGGCCTAATCAACAGTATACGCTCCCAAGCCCACATCTGCAACAAGAAGATGCATAAATAATATGCACTTTTTTAAAATAGGCATAAGTTATTGAGATATTAAATCATACGTGCCATAACACAATTGGGTCGCATACGTCGTACACATGCATACGAGAGGACCGACATAAGCATCGATACAACCACGCCAATATGCTTGAGCCCCAGCTCATGCAACCATATGCGTCCAAATCTCGTAGTAATGGAAGGTACATTAGCTTAGCCTTGTTATCCGACACATCGGATAACAACATGCCTCCAAGCAGCCACAATATGGTAGCACGGGCATACCGCTCAAATGTATGGACTAATAAGTCACCTGCGGGCATACCCTCCACTTGCTCGGCTAACCAAATGAAGTAAACCCTACCGAGATCTAACCTATTAGGGGGTAGTGTTGCCCTCATTAACTCCTGGTAGAGAGCCTGCCACTCTGCCACGCTATGTGACTTAACCTTGCATGTCACTACCTCTCCGTCTAGTTCTCCATTGAGAAACGCAGTCTTGACATCCATTTGGAAGAGTTCTAAGTCTAAATGTGCAACGATCACCAGGTTAAGGCATATGGAGGCAAATCTCACCACAGGAGAGAATGTCTCTGTAACGCCCCGAAAACCAAACCACATAAAGGAAAGCAAGGGATAGTTCTACAAAGACCAATCCACAAGGCGGAAGCATATAGGGGAATCCTATGTGGATTCCAAAGAAAAGTTAATAAGTCAAGGGTTGACCCACGAGGACCAAACGGGTCAAATAGGGTCAACCAACATAGTTTGGTTTTTGAAAGGAATTTGTAAAGAAGTATTTAAAACATAATTTAACAAGGAACCCCAATATATTACAAGATCAACAAGGTTTAAAAGAAAGAGTTATTAAGCAAGGGCTAAACATATGCCTGATTACAGCTTCTAAGATCACCATATACATGATTCATTAATGGATACAAAAAGGAAAGGAAAGAAACATGTAAGCTTAGTAATCTATTAATGTCTAGGCATTAGATTACACCTGTTACAAATCCTTTCTATCCATTTACTAAATATGGAGTTGCTTGTCAAAATAAGACTCCTCGAGGGACGTCTTCAAAAGATACATCCGAGTTGACTACTCGTGGGCCTTGCCCTTGTCAACTTCACCTGAAACAAAGTGGTTTTATAGATTTCATTAAGCACGACGGCTCAGTAGATAGCATTGAAGAAATGTACTACTACTTCTAAAATCATACTAAGACATGCGGTGCAATGATTTGCCGCCGTGGCAATGCAAATAGCCGTAAGGCCGAACCATGCAACTTCCCAATACTAAATTCCATAGCCACTCACTCTCAACACCGGATGCGAGCCACTCCAACGTGACTGTAGCATACAAGATCTCTGGTAGCTAACCGAATATGACCTTGCGTTTTCGAATGTTTTAAGGATCACAAACAACCTTCCTCACCTCACACCCGCTTCCGGAATTTCATTAAATTACAACCCCAAACGGGGATTCAAAGGTCATTCCCCAATCGGGGGGAATTTTATCAAATTCATACTCCCAAGCCAATGCTATGAATGCTAAGCCGACTTGGCGACTATGAAATGTGACTACAATGATTATGCAACTACAATGTCATTTCTATGGTTTCGATATTATGAAGTGAACATAATAACTCATAACAACTAAACAAGAAATCAAGGATCTCAAGTAGGGCATAGATATCATTTAAGTCATCAAAGAAATTACTAGCAACATAGAGTAATTTAAATCATAACAACTCATTTAACATTTAGGTTTAAACATTTAAATTAACTAGACATGCATATAATGAGCAACTAACCATCAAAGCTAAACATGTAGGAAAAGTCATGAAACAAGATTAGTATGTAACATCTCTAGTCCTACACATAGCAAACCATGAGATTAGAAAGAGGAGTGCACTTAGTCAATGAAATCTACCTCTTGTGTTCTTTGTTCAAGAACACACCAAAATAGGAGTCTAAAGAGGGAAAGGAAGAGATCAAAGAGAAGCCCTTGATGAGAGGAGAAATTTTGCTTCAAATAGCTTAAGTCCAAAAGTGCTTGCAATGTCTTCCAATGGAGCTTGGAGGTGAAGCTTCAATGGGGAACTTTGGACTTCCAAAATGGTGAGAGAATGAGAGATATAGAGATAGAGTTGTGTATCCAAAAAATGAAGAAGAAAGAAGATATAAGGAGGGAGAGAGAGAGCTGCCAAGAAAGAGGGGGAAGGTGAGGGAGTTGTCTCCCAAAAGTGATTGATTTGATAGGTTAGGTGTGGGTAGGTATGGGTTAGGTTTGGGTAGGTATGGGTTAGGTTTTAGTGTATAACACACCCAACCACAAGATATATTACACATGTGTACCCACTAACCAAAAAGTGCTACCAACATGTATCAAATTGAAATACACTGTCCCAAAACAAGACCCACATTGGTCCGAAATTACCAAAATACCCTTGAATAAATTCTGGGTTTCTACAGTCTCTCTATGGTCTATACCCTCTCTTTGGGTATAACCTTTCGCCACAAGGTGTGCCTTATACTTGTCAATGGATCCATCTGCCTTACGCTTGACTTTGAAAACCCACTTGTTTCCAATGGTCTTACAGTCAGAAGGAATATTAACTAACTCCCAGACTTTTTCCTTGTCTATAGAGCTCATCTCCTCTTGCATAACAGCCATCCACTAAGATTTGGCAGCAGAAGAAAGTGCTTCCTTATAGGAAGCAAGCTCGTCATCATCTATTATACACATGAGAACTTCTTCCTTAATTTCAAAACGCCAACGTGGAACTTTTCCTCGCCTGCTTCTGCGGTGTGCTACCTGAGGATCTTGAATGTCCAGTGATGTACTCCTATTGTCTGGTACACTCCCACTAGCGTCTAGCAGTGTATTCCCACTCGGCTGAAGACTAGTACCTTTTTCAGCGACTATTGGATGTGAAATGTCAATCTCCCCACCCTCACTTAAAGATGGTATGTTTTCTTCAACATCCTCCATCTCATATAGGTCAAGATCTCTCTTGGCGTCACCAATACTGGGGAAATCATTCTCAATGGAATCAACATCATGTGACTCAATTTCTGTTATTCCTCCATCCGAATGTTCACCATACATAAAATAGCCTTTTGAGCTATCAGAATATCTTATAAAGATATGCTTTCGAGCTCTTGGATCTAGTTTTCCATACTTATGGGAAGTATTGTAAACATATCCTGATGAGCCCCATGGGCGCAAATGTTCTAATTTGGGCTTTTCGCATTTCCATAGCTCATAGGGGGTAGAAGGAACTAATTGTGAAGGCATTATTAAGTATGTAGGCAGCAGTTCCCTAGAATGATATTGGGAGGTTAGCTTGCGCCATCACAGATCTAGCCATATCTAGAAGTGTTCTATTCCTTCTATCTGCAACACCATTTTGTTGCATAGTTCCAGGAATAGTGAGCTGTCTACGTATCCCCTTTTCCTCAGACTGTTCCTTGAACTAATCAGATAAGTACTCACGTCTTCTGTCTGTTCGAAAATCTTTTAGGGTCTTGCTGATTCTCAACCTCTGCTACAAAGCGTTTGAAATAATCTAAAGCTTCATAGCGATGAGAAATCAGATAGACATATCCATATCGCGTGTAGTCATCGATAAAAGTAAGGAAGTAAGAGGCGTCATGACGTGCCTTTACATTCATTGGTCCACATATGTCAAAGTGTACTAGTTATAATGTATGGGTAGCTCTTTTAGCCTTACCAAAAAGGCTTACGACATGCTTTGCCTGTTCGGCAAGACTCACACGTAGGTAGGTCAACCTTAGCGAGTGGACCTAGAAGGCCTTCTCGAGCTAATCTAGTCATCCTATCTCGTCCTATGTGTTCGAGTCTAGCATGCCATGTTACAGAGTCAATATTTTTATTTGAAACAACTAGAGAAGTAGAGGAAATGGGATCAAACAAATCAATTTTAAATAGATTATTCCATAAAAAACCATGTCCAAAAGTAATACCACCCATAATAATATCTAACTTATCATGTCCAAACTGAAAACAAAACCTAAATCTAGAAGTGCCAAAACCGAGAGTAGATTATATTGGATTCCAGGGACGTAGAACACCTCATGTAGAAGTATAGTGCGCCCTGTGCGCAAATGAAGTTGGAATAAACCCACTCCCAATGCTTTTTCACAAGTGCCATTTCCTATGTATACCCTACTGGTACCACTTGGAATTTTATGATAATCTACAAACCCCCCTCGATCTCTGGTCACATACCTTGTTGCTCCTGTATATGCAATCCAATTATGGAGCGAATGAGCAATTAGGACATAAGAACTCACAAAAACATAGAGAGAGTTGGGTGGTAAAGTTACCTTCTTCGGCTCAGTGCAATCACGAGCAAAGTGTCCCAATCCTCCACAGTTGAAGCATTTAGATTTAGAAGTGTTTTTCTTGTCAGTGCGCTTAACTCTACATTTCTTTGTTTTATCAGCCTTTGGAGCTAAATTATTTGCCCCACCCTTTCTTTGAGACTTTTTACCCTTGGCATTGCGCTTAGGCCCATTAGCCCCGCTCTCACCTCCACTTATGGAAGTTCTTGCCATAAGTGTAGTAATGCGGTTTGCCTTTTGGCGCTCCGCCTCCAGCTCCACGTGTTTAGATATATCAGCAAAATTCTTGATATTTTCATTATGTGTCAAAATTTGCTTCATATGGACCCAAGTTTCAGGCAGTGACCGAATCACGACTTGAATCTGTTGTTCGTCAATGAGGGTGTTCCCAGCAGCACTATGATCTCGAATCATACCAGACATCGTCCTAAGATGTTCAGTCATCGATTGCTTGGGATCTTTTCGATACACCTCGAACTTCAACACCAGGCTCCTAAGCCTAGTAGTTGATGTTCCACCGAAAGCAAATTTTAGATGGTCCCATAATTCTTTAGCACTGGAGTATTGGAAATACTCACCAAGATCATCGTTCATGCTGCTTAACAATATATTGCGCATGAGATGATCCTTCTTCACCCATTCATTATAGGTGTTAAGCCGTCGGCGATATTGGGCCATGGGCCTATTTTCTGGCACAACAGGTTGGACCATTGACTGGGTTAGATGCGGAAGCGGCTCTTCCTCAGTCTACAAGAGGGTAACTCTTCGTTGCCATGCGTCATAGTTTTTCCCATTAAATTTGTTAGCTTTGTTCAACTCAGCAACAATTTGTTTGAAAATATTTCTACATTCAAAAAAAAAAAAAAAACAAACATGCGCAAAGGTTTTGACATTATTATTTGCGCATTTTATAAAAGTTTGTTTTAAAATCCAATTACAAATGATTTTTCCCTTTTTTTATAATTTAAGACCAAAAAATTTGCTATTGCTCATTAATCAAATTTTAATTTTGCAAATCAAGAAAAAAACTTTTATAATTGAATTTTCTAAACAATCATCAATTAGATAGTCCATTAACGTATCTAAGTTCATCCACAAAATATAAAGTGCACCATACAACAAAAATGCACAGGGACCCCACGTGGGTTCAAATTGACAACTTAGGGCTCATGTTAAGGTAATTCAAATTTATGATATACAAACAAAGAAAATCATCCCTTTACAAATATGTTTTTCCATAAATAAAACACTCGTCCTCACATTACATTTATAGCCCAAAAAAATAGGGATAGTTTGTTTATAAACATATACAAAAACAACCTTAAACATACTTCGTGAGGACACAAGCTCTATAAATTGTCAATTGTTGTCCATTCATTTAAGCCAGATTAAAATATATTAATCACATACATCAAGCACTCATGCGATCTTATTATAAAATGAATGGACTCATCCATCACTCCACAAGGAGGAAGAATTAGAGGTCTCGGGGTCAATCAATCACAAACAACAGTAATTAAACGTGACTAATAATGCAATGAGCCTCTAAAATTTGCAATTATTAAATTTACATAGCCCGGATAACTCCCATAAGTTAAAGAAAAGCTATGAAAAATCCTAGATTTTTCATCAACTTTAAAAAGAATTGTAGGTTTTAAAACCAATTTAAAAATCAATTCTTTAAGGATCTTTAAATTAATAAAATAATTTAAAATCCACATGAAAATTTGAAATATCTAATCCAGGAGAGAGTTTAACATCTCAACATAGACTTACTATTTTAGATATCCATATAAAAGGACAATGTCGTACTAGAAAAGACCCTATAAACCCGCGAACTAGGTGGTGGAACCTTAAAGGCGAGAAACTAGCAATATTCCAAGAGAGAATGTATACAGAAGCACCTTGGAATTTAGAAGATGGAAGCAATACTATGTGGGATAGAATGGCAGGGTGCATCACGAGAATATCGAAGGAGGTCCTCGGAGAGTCGAAGGGAAGAGGGTTAGCTTCTAAAGATACTTGGTGGCGGAATGAAGAGGTACAAGCTGCAGTAAAAACCAAAAAGGATTACTTTAAGAAGTGGCAAAATGATAGAAGTGAGGAACACTTCAAAAGCTATAAATGTGCAAATAAGGAGGTTAAAAGGACAGTTAGAGTTGCTAAAATGGAAGCCTATGACGCCTTCTACACCAAACTAGACACTAGAGAGGGAGAAAAATGTATTTATAAGCTTGCTAAGTCGAGAGAAAGGAAAACAAGAGACATTAATCAGGTTAAGTGTATAAAAAGCGATGACTCTAGGGTATTAGTGAACGACGAAGAGATTAAGGAAAGGTGGAAGAGCTATTTTGAGAAGTTGCTGAATGAAAAACATATGGATAACACAATGGAAGAAGAAACTGGAAGTTACGATGAAACTAGAGAATACAGATTCTATCGGAGAATAAGGAAGTTTAAGGTGGAATTTGCTTTGAAGAAGATGAAACCCAACAAGGCCTTAGGACCAGATGAGATCCCTATTGAGGTTTGGAAATGCTTGGGAGATGTGGGGGCATCTTGGCTTACAAAAATTTTTAATAAGATTTTAATGACTAGAAAAATGCCTGATGAGTGGAGGAAGAGCATCCTAGTGCCTATATATAAGAGTAAAGGAGATGTACAACAATGCAACAACTATAGAGGTATTAAGTTGATGAGCCATACTATGAAGCTATGGGAGAGAGTGATGGAGCATCGCTTAAGAGGCGCAACATCAGTGTCAGAAAATCAGTTTGGATTTATGCCTGGGAGATCAACTATGGAAGCAATTTATTTACTTAGAAGACTAATGGAAAAGTATAGAGAGAAGAAAAAAGATCTACATATGGTTTTTATTGATTTAGAGAAAGCTTATGATAGAGTGCCTAGAGATTTAATTTGGTGGGTGCTAGAGAATAAAGGAGTGACCAAGGGTTATATTGACGTGGTGAAGGATATGTATGATGAAGCGGTTACTACAATTAGATCACCAGCCGGAGAAACCAGCGAATTCCCAATTACTGTAGGCCTGCACCAGGGGTCGGCCTTGAGCCCTTATTTGTTCGCCCTAATTATGGATGAATTGACTAGACACATTCAAGATGAGGTCCCATGGTGTATGTTGTTCGCAGATGATATTGTCTTGGTTGATGAGACTAAAATGAGACTCAACACTAAATTAGAAGCTTGGAGAGAAGCACTGGAGACTAAGGGGCTAAAGATAAGTAGGACGAAAACAGAATACATGGAATGTACTTTTAGCAACAATGGAAGTAGAGACAACGAAGCAGTGAAGATCGAAGATCAGGAGATCTCAAAGAGGGAACACTTTCGCTATCTAGGTTCAATGATCAATAGAGACGGAGAGATTGGTGATGACGTGACCCATAGAATTAAAGTGGGCTGGCTTAAGTGGAGGAGTGCTTCTGGAGTATTATGTGATCGGAGAATACCAGCAAAATTGAAAGGAAAATTTTATAGGACAGCTATTAGGCCAGCTATGCTCTATGGGACAGAGTGTTGGGCAACTAAGAAACAACACATTAGCAAAGTGAGTGTAGCGGAGATGAGGATGCTAAGATGGATGTGTGGTAAGACTAGGAAAGATAGAATTAGAAAAGAGTACATCCGAGAGACTTTAGGAGTGACACATATTGAGGATAAGTTGAGGGAGAATAGACTTAGATGGTTCGGCCATGTGCAACGAAGACCTGTAGATGCACCTGTGCGAAAGAGTGATAAGATCGTAATGCCTGGAATGGTTAGGGGGAGAGGCAGACCTAGACTGACTTGGGAATATGTGGTGCAACAAGATATGAATATATATAATTTAAATGAGCATATAGCTCTTGATCGTGCAGAATGGAGAAAAAGGATTCATACAGCCGACCCCAATTGATTGGGACACAAGCCTTGGTTTGGTTTGGTTTGGTAATAAAGCTTTCCAGAATTTATGGGAGCTTAGAAACGAATTTTAATCAATTTATCAAATAAAATTGATTTTGTTAAAACTATTTCACAATGATGTGTAAATTCCCCAAAATACAATATTTCAAGGAATCAGTCACTCCCTAAAGATTCACAAGGCCCAAAACAGTGTCCTATGCATATAATATTAATTTCAACAATTAATAAATATTTTTGGATATTTTAAGCAATTAAGATACGTACAAAACATATTCTTTTATGCTCTAAAATACCAAAAATAACGAAATAATTTATCATTAAATTATTTCTGGTCCCACTCAGTGTCTATAATATAGGAAAAATAAAAGTTTAATTTTTCACATTTTTCCATAATTTATTAGCAATTAAAACAGTTTAAAAACTATTAAAAACTAGTTTTTTTATCACAGAAACTGTTTTAAATACAAAATAATTAAATAATTTTTTGGAATATTTTTATAAAAAATATATTAAAATAATAGGGCCAACGAGGGACCCACACGCACTGGAGCGACGGCCAGCCGGCCATCAGCACTACCGCAGGCACCAGACGAGCCGCCGTGCGCGTGGGGGGTGGTCAGGCCAAGGCTTCTTTTTCTCCAGAAAAACCCTAAAATTTGCACAAGAACTGCTTGGGGTCCTGACTTTCACGCTTAAATCTCCCTCGTCTTTGATCCAATACACATGTATTATATATCATTGTAAAGCCCTCATAGCATTGAACAAGATCAAGTCATTAAACAGTGGTCATGGACGTGTAGATTGTCCAGAAAATTGGATCAAAGTTGAAGGAAAAAAAACGGTTTATTATTGTCCAGAAATTAGGGTTAAATTTTCTCCACCTATGGAGATAATTGGGCCATTAGACTTTATGGGTAGACTCTATGAACATATAAGAGCACATCCCAATCAAAAATTTTGAAAAATATTTGGGTTTTCACATAGACCACATAGAAATCGATTTTTGAAGTTTTTTGTACACAAAACAAGGTCCATCAATGGTGGATCTATTTTGGTCGAACAAACATCCTATGGGCTCTGATACCAATGTAAAACAAATGCACACACGCATACATGTTGAGTTTAGGTACGTTACCTAGCGGAATAACTCAATGGGATTGGCGAGACGGAGTTGTTACGACCCTAAAAAAGAACCACGTTTTGCTGCCTCCGTGTACCTTCTCGAGCTTCGTATCAGTCGCGAAGAAAACTACGAGAGCAATCTCCGATGATGCCATGATCTAAATCCCAAGCTCTATGTGGTGATAAGCTAGAGAGAGAAAACCGTATAGAGAGAGAGAGAGAGAGGGGGGGGGGGGGGGGGGGGGCTGCCGAATTATCGTAGTAGAGAGTGAGGGTTTGTGTGATATATGCGTGCATATATAGGCATACACAAACCCTACTTACTTAGGACTCCAAGTCCCATTGATTGGTACCTAAGTAATGCCTCTTATTGGACCCGGTCCATTAGTATGTGGATGCCTGTATGGCCCACAATATTCTTACAGTTACTGTCATAGTAAAGAAATAGAGGCATTATAGGTGATACTTGAAACCTCTTTCTTCTTGTAAGATTGGTTTGCAACCTTGAGAGTAATATAATTTAACAAAAATAGTGGAAACTCACATGTTATCAATAACCCAAATGTACCGAGACAACAAAGATGACAAATACATCATCAACAATCACGTCTTACAAATAAACTCAAATTACTAACAAAAACATAAAATGACAACCTATGAACAATTTCATCATCAATTATTGTCACAACAGAACTTTAGAAACAAAAATTCCTATCCTGTTAAATTCATAGAACGAAAAGAAAATTTACGTACCTCATGTGATTGCACAGTGAAGACCCCAATTGAAATTCAAATTCATATATCAGGAACTTTAATCATACCAACATAGATGAGCCTGGAACAAATATTTAATAGAAGCTGAGACTCACAAAAAAAAAACACACACACACACGCACACACACACACCAGAGGCAGAGCAACAAAATCCCAAAAAGAAAACTGCAAATCTGCAACATACAAACTCTCCAACAATTTTTTTTTTGATTGGAACAAATTAAACTCTCCAACATACCCACTTTAAAATGGTACTTGCAAAAAAAAATTATTGACACTTCATTGATGGAGGGGTCTTCATTTGTGCAAGCAAAAAGAGTAAAAGAGGGAGAGAATTGGGCAGTCTCAATAGCATTTTACGTTTCAAAGACAGAGTGAGGGCAAGACTTTTCCCATTATTACACTAGAGGTTAGAGAGAGAGGGAGAGGGAGAGAGACAGATTCAGGACACTGTCACTGGGTTGCAAGAAAAACCGCCTGGACTGCTTGTATTCTATTGCTACATGGACAAAAAAGAATCGAAATACTTGAGAGAAAACGGAGCACAAAATAGCAGAACTGGGTCCATGGAATCTATTTGAGGGGTCCCGGTGGTTGGCCCACTCTCACTCAAACAAATATGAGACACATACTCACTTACATTTTGGCCATCATCAGTCATAAACACCTAAGTCGCACAGAAAAATTTGTTGGCGTCAGAAAGGATTGCCAACGAGAAAGAACAAACAACACATCTCATGAATCCAACAGTAATCCATAAAAGAATTGTGTCCACATCCATTAAATAAAATTCCAAAACAATTTGAAAAACTTTATACATAAGAAAGAAGTGAAATTACCATAACATACCTTTTGAATGGTGTGAAAGTAATTCTTAGCATCTCCTGCGTACTTTGGATTATCTGACGCAGTACAGCGATCCAAATGCCATTTCTACCCCCAATCCAAAAATATACTTATTAAGCTTTTAGGATATGAAAATTTTCACGAAAATTCCGTAAATTAAACCACACTCGGAAACTCAAAATTGTATGAAAAATCTTATAGAAACCATTTAGAATTAAATATCTAATTTGCTACAAAGAATTGAATTGTTGTCCTCAAAATGTACATAATTATTATTGAACATATATGAAATAAATAACATGCATTATATGTTTTACCCAAGGGCAGTCAGCTAGTTAAGAAAAGTGCTTACATCGTGAATGTTGACTATACCATGTGAGTTAACACCTGCTTGAAGTCCACTAAGAAGGCCTTCAGCAAAGTCATAGCAGTAATCAGGGATTCAGTACCAAAAAAAATCAAAATTTAATATATATATATATATATATACACATACAGAACCCTTCTTATGAGGGATCCTCATTTTATTAAAATGAGGACTTCTGTTGAGGTCATTGGATTGTAGGTCACGCTAGTGAAATGACAGAAGTAGCATTAATGAAAGCAGAATCCAACAGCTAACAACAGAAGTCCTCATTTTATTAAAAAGGGATCCCTCATAAGAAGGGAAAAATTGCTCAACAAGCAAGACTATACATGTAACAGAGTCAAATGCAGAAATATAAACTAATTGAAAACTTATAAAAGTCAATATGCAGAGTAGGACCTTGGCAACGTGATAAGAGCAGATCGCTTTCCCTCATGAGGGGGAAGCTCGTTGAAATTCTTTGATGGGTACTTCGGGGTGATCATCCCAACCTCAAACACTATATCATCAAAGTTCGATTTGATTCTAGTGATGGACCACCACCTGAAGAAAGCCCAAACTCAAAAATAGAAAACCCTGGTTAAAATAAAATTTAATCATATCACCACCAGATCGAGGATCGATTAAAATTACAGATTTGATTTACCTTCTTCAAATTCATAGATTTTACAATTCCTTATCTCATCTATGATTGTCGATGAACCCTTTAAATTTGGCGACAATGCGAATGCCGACTGAGCAGAGACGCACAAAGTCTCTAAATCGGAGGGGGAGGGGGGGGGGGGGGGGGGGTGGGGGGGGGGAGAGAGAGAGAGAGAGAGAGAGGAAGGTTTGCAGTAAAGGATCTGTAACTCTGTAAGGGTAAGTGTTTAACAGGGAGAAAATGTTTGCATTTTTGGCATTTAATTGCAATGCTACGTGTCATTTTGTGGTATAACTTGCGCTTGCACTTTCCGCTATTAGTTTTACATAATACTCCGTACATACTAGCATGTAACCCACGCGATACGCGGGTACACTGCTTTTGATCGTTGTTTTTGTAAAGTATGGAAAATTGTACAATTGATTGAAGATTTGGTACCACACAATGATAAATTTCCCCAAATTTTAACTCATATAATAACTAAACGATAAATTTACAACAATGAAGTGTCAAACGGTGTAAAACAAATATTGGCAAAGAAAAAATACTAGGGGATTGTTTAATGAATTGCAAGCATAATATATCACCAAAGATCCATTTTATTATACCATCCAGTAATTTCAAGAGTTGGAATGAAACTTAGAAAGAAAAGAAAGATCAATAAGTGCAGTAGTTACTTGCCCTGCTTCTTAGATAACGTGTCTTAAGCATAACATGTGGTCGATGAAAAGGACTAAGTTGTGTTTATTTGTTTTATTGTTATACTACTATTCCCAAACCTCCCTCTCTGTGACTAAATCTACAGAGTTCCTCATATAATCAATTTCCTTCTTTTTCCCTTACTTTATGATGCCTTTACTATTCCATCTTCTTGAAAATCGTCTACACAAACCAAAGCTTTGATTCCAGATATCCCTATCACGCCTCTAATAGCAAAAACGTGCAATAACGTTGATTATTATTATTATTATTTTGTTTGTGAGTCTGGATTGATTGTTGACCAAACCCATTCCTCCTACTATGTAAAATAGTTCTATGTTTTGCAGCGTTCTTTTTGTATTTTCAAGAATAGGAGGAAGACTATAAAAAACATAAGGTTTGTATTAAACATTTTGAAATAGGAATTAAATTTCTCTACATAGACTCATGTAGCATCAATGACAAAAATATAACTTGCCTACCAACCGTTTCATTGAAGGAAACTCCAGGTCCCAGTAAGTAAACATTGACCTTTTTTAACGTAGATATGATTGTGGTTTGGTGTGGCTGAGTTGTATAGACCAAGAAAGAGCCTACGCATGAATAATGTATTCTCTGGTCCAAGTTAATCTAAGACTCTAAATTATCATGCCTTGAATAAGTTAATTCTAAAACACAAGTGAATCATGTCACAAATTTTTGAAAACATGAATAAATTTCTGTCCACAAACTACTATATACTTCCATTCTAAAAAATGTAGGTTAGCGACTCACTTTACAACAAAGTTATATTCCCACACAACCGAAATTGTAGAAAATACCAACAAAATTTTTAGAAAAATAAATTAGGGTGGAGAAAAAATTAGCATAGATCATCTTCAAAAAACATAATTAGAAAATATCATCTTTTTATGCTCTAGGCTGAAACTGAGGTGACTTGTTCACAATTCATAAAAAAATAGAAAACAAAGAAACGGGACTTGAGTTTTAACTTCTAAGTAAGCTTCTACATAACTTATGGACTTGAGCAATGCTATGCTTCCCAAATTTAATTTGTATCCCACATGGTTCCCAAGCATATGCTAGTAGGACCACCTTCAATAATGGTGGGACCAACATCTTCCAATCAAAATCAAGTTGGTTTACTACCACGTGTTTTTGAGAACCACTCCAACAAAAAGTCACACAGTGTCCTTATAATTACAAAAAAGTACTTCTATTGTTCATAAACTTGCACTCCATTTCTGGTTTCTAACACGTGTGTTTGAATATAAGTATTAGTATTAAGGGTATTTCTATAATTTTTGTGATTATATGATTGATATATATATATAAGTGTGGGCTAACCTAATTAGGTTAAGCCTTCTCTTTCTCTCTATTCTCTCTTTGAACATGGTATTAGAGCCACCCAAATAGGCTTCTCTGCGCCGCACACCACCACCACCACCATCACAGACAGTACTATTCATGCAGCACTATTCACGTACCTCTATTCATGCAGCACTGTTCATGCAGTACTGTTCATGTGACACTGTTCACATAGTTACTATTCACGCGACACTGTTCATACAGTAACTATTCATCGAGCACTGTTCATGATCTGATTTCTTTACTTTCTTGAATTCCAACCATCCAAGGGATCATATTCACATACATCGGAACTCGATTAGGCAATTTTGATTGGTGGTTTCTTCGTTCGTGTTGTCTCGGTCCCTTTATGGACCTTATTGGTTAGTTCCGTTTGAGTTTATTGGTGTTGATGTTGCTTCTTGTTCGTTTTTAGTATTTTTCCTTTGTTATTGGGTACAAGACTCCTACTATTTTTGATTGATATGGCTGACAAGAATGGTTCTATTTCTTTGTCCGATATTGTGAGTATGCAAATTATCACTGCTAAGTTGAATGGGTACAATCACTTGTTGTGGGCTCAAGCTATGAAAGTCGACTTAGGGGCTAGAAAGAAGTTGAAATATATTGAGTCTGTTGCTCCTGCTAAGGATAGTAAGGATTATGAAGATTATGTCCTGGTTGTGGAATAGTATGGAACCTACTATGTGTTCGAGTGTCATGTTCTTGTCCTCAGCCAAAGAGATTTGGGAGTCTGTTCATGAGACGTTTTCCATGGAAAAGAATGTTTCTCGTGTTTATGAGGTATATCAAAATTTATTTCTGCTTCAACAGGGTGATAAGCCGGTTAGTGAATACTGCAGTAAATTTAAGGGACTCATGGATGAGTTGAATCAGTATCATCCTATCACTAATGATGTTGACGTTATCAAGAAGCAACAAGAGGAATTTTATGTCTCCAAGTTCTTACCTGGGTTACATTCGAATCTTCAGTCTATTACGTCAAATTTTGGTCGGTGATGGTAGTATTCCATCCTTGAGCAATGTGTATTCTCGTGGGATTACTACAGAGTCTTCCTCCTTCGTCTCTTTTGAGCCTATTGGGAAAGAAAATTCTGCACTTGTTACATCTACGGGATATAGAATTTCGTGATCGTGGCAATTTTCCTAGTAATAATCGCGGTCGTGGCTTTGGCAATTCCCCTCCTATGTTTAATGGTAATCGAGGACGAGGAGGTCCTCCTGGACGTGGTCGTGGTTTTGGTCGATGTCGTGGTTCTCTTTATTGCACACACTGCGGGGGTGACAATCATACTGTGGATAGGTGTTATGATATCTATGGTAAGCCGTGGGAGACCTCACCTAATCCAGCCCTTTACTCTTCTGACAATGCTTCAGGGTCTCAACAGGAAGTTAATACTCCTACTCCACCTGTCGTAGCATCTTCAAATGAGTCTATGACGCTCTCTCGCAAGAGGAATACAATGCCTTAATCCAACAACAACAACAATCCTTGTCTAGTACTGTTGGTTTTGCACAGTCAGGTAATATTGCGTGTTTTTCTCATTTGCTCCATCACCATGGGTCATCGACTGAGGGGCTTAGGCACATATGACTGGTAAGTCCATTTACACAATTACTTAGTCCACCCACACAGCCTTCTGTTGTTTTAGCTGATGGACGATCTTGTCCTATTATTGGTCATGGTCCTGTTTCTCCCACCTTATCTCTTTCATTGTCATCTGTAAATTATATTCCTCAATTTCCCATTAGTTTCCTATCGGTCACTCAACTTACTAAATCTTTAAATTGTTTTGTAACATTTTATCCCTCTCATTGTGTTTTTTAGGACCTCAACTCGAAGAAGTTGATTGGTGGAGGACGTGAGCGTGATGGTCTTCATTACCTGGAACAACATTCAACAGCGAATAAATCGACGGCTTTACATACATCTGTTTTACCACATCAATGGCACTGCCGTCTGGGTCATCCTTCACTATAGTCCTTGAAGTTGTTTTTTCCGTCCTTTAAGTCTATGTCTAGTTTCGAGTGTGAGGCTTGCCAGTTAAGTAAGCATCATAGGGTGTCTTTTCCTTTACGTAAAAATAATCATCGGGCTACTCCTTTTAAGAATCTGTTAGGTTTTTCTTATTTTGTGTCTTTTGTGGATGATTGTTCCAGGATGACATGGTTATTTTTAATGAAAGAACGTTCAGATATTTCTTCTATTTTTCAATTATTTCATGAAGAGATTATGACTCAGTTTGGTTGCACTATTCGTATTTTACAATCTGATAATGCTTTGGAATATGTTAAAGGACCTCTTCAGTCCTATAGCGATTCTCAGGGGATAATTCATCAATCTTCTTGTGGTTATACTCCACAATAGAATGGTGTAGCTGAACGAAAAAATAGACACCTTCTTGAGGTTGCCTGAACAATTATGTTGCACATGCATGTTTCTAAACAATTTTGGGGGGATGTTGTACTCACTGCCTGTTATCTTATTAATCGCCTGCCTTCATCTATTCTTAGTGGTGGCATTCCTCATTTTGTTCTCTATCCAGCTAGATCATCGTTTGCCTTACCACCACGTGTATTTGGTTGTGTTGCATTTGTTCATGTTCTTACTCCTGGTCATGAAAATTTGGATCCTCGAGCCACCAAATGTATATTTGTGGGATATTCACGTACTCAAAAAGGTTATAAATGCTGGAATCCTCAGAGTCATCATTATGTGGCTACTGCAAATGTCACCTTCTTTGAAGGTACACCATTTTTTTCGTCCTCCAGTGCTTCTTTAGATATTGATGTTCTTGCTCCATCGCCCACTATTCCCTTACCCATTCCTCCTCCTATTTCTCCTCCATTGCAGGTGTATCGTCGTCGTGACAAGCCATCCAGTATTCATGACCCGCCAACTCCACCTCCATCTTCATCCACTTCGGCTGAGGTTCCCCAATCTCATAATCTACCCATTGCTCTTCGAAAAGGTACTCGTTCTTGCACTCACCATCCTATTGATCAGGTTATTTCATATTCTCATTTATCATCCCCACTTTGCTCCTTTGTTAGTGCTTTATCTTCAGTCTCTGTTCTTCAGTCTCATACTCAGGCATTGGTTTCTCCGGGTTGGAAGAGTGCTATGGATGATGAGATGTTGGCGTTGTCCAAAAATGGTACGTGGGTATTAACTAATCTTCCTTCTGGGAAACATGTTGTAGGTTGTCGTTGGATTTATGTGGTTAAGTATCATTCGGATGGTACTGTTGAACGGTTGAAAGCTCGTTTGGTGGCTAAAGGGTACACTCAGACTTTTGGTGTGGATTACTTTGAAACCTTTTCCCCTGTAGCTCGTCTCAATTCTGTTCGCATTTTATTCTCTGTTGCTGTTACTCAGGGATTGCCTCTATATCAACTTGACATAAAGAATGCCTTTCTTCATGGTGACCTATAGGAGGATGTGTATATGGAACAACCTACTGGGTATGTTGTTCAGGGGGAGTCACATAAAGTATGTAGGTTGAAGAAAGCCATTTATGGCCTTAAACAGTTTCCAAGGGCCTGGTTTGACAAGTTTAGCCAAGTAGCTAGTTTATATGGGTTGAAAAGAACTAGTTTTGATCATTCAGTTTTTGTGAGACTGTGAGAAAGGTACAATAGTTCTAGCAGTTTATGTAGATGATATAGTGATTACTAGCAGTAACAGTGAAGGTATACAGTTATTGAAGTCTCATTTAAGTAAGCATTTTGATGTGAAGGATTTGGGGCTACTACGTTATTTTTTGGGTATTGAGGTGGCAATGTCTAAGGAAGGAATTTTCTTATCCCAAAGAAAGTATGTCCTCGACCTTCTAGATGATACAGGATTGATGGGTTCAAAACTTGTCGACACTCCGATGAACTCAAATATTAAGTTTAGTAAAGATGATGGAGAAGACTTCAATGATGCTGGAAGGTATAGAAGACTTGTGGGTAAGTTGATTTATTTAACCGTAACTCGACCTGATATCAGCCTTTCTGTTGGAGTTGTTAGTCAATTTATGCAGAGTCCCAAGTTATAACATTGGGAGGCAATGTGTCGTATATTGAGGTATTTGAAAGGTGCCCCTGGTAAAGGTTTAGTATTGAAGCCTTCAGATAATTTGGAGATAGTCGGTTGCTCAGATGCCAGTTGGGCAGGAGACAGTCTTGATAGACGTTCAGTATCAGGGTTTTGTGTGTTCGTTGGTGGAAATCTTGTCAGTTGGAAGAGCCAAAAGCAAAATGTAGTTGCAAGATCAAGTACAGAGGCTGAGTATAGAGCTATGGCTCATACTGCTTGTGAGTTGTTATGGGTGAAGACTATTCTGCAAGAGATGGGATTTCCAAGTAGTAAACCTATAAAGATGTATTGTGATAATCAAGCAGCTATGTACATTGCGAGTAATCCAGTGTTTCATGAGAGGACCAAACATATGAAGTTGATTGTCATTTTATCAGAGATATGGTTATGAGAAAGGAAATTGTTACTTCTTTTGTTAGGTGTAGTGAGCAACTAGGAGATATTCTTACCAAGGCACTAAATAGAGGACTGTTCTATGATCTTTGTAACAAGCTGGGCATGATAGATATCTATGCTCCAGCTTGAGAGGGAGTGTTAGAATATAAGTATTAGTATTAAGGGTATTTCTGTAATTTTTGTGATTATATGATTGATATATATATATATAAGTGTGGGCTAACTTAATTAGGTTAAGCCTTCTCTTTCTCTCTATTCTCTCTTTGAACAACGTGCATTAAAAGTTCCTAGATAAGTTCCGTGCAAAATCCAAACAGTCAGAACTGATTTTGGATCTCAGTCGCAGTTGTGGGCTGCCGAAGTGGGCAGCACCAACGTGACCACTTGCAGAACCACACTTTTTTTTGGGGGGGTATTTTTTCAAAAGGCAAAAAAAATATGTGTGGTCCTGCAAGTAGCCACGTGGGTGCTGCCATTTTGGCTACCCATAACTGCGGCCAAGGATCCGGATTCGTCAGAACTTAAGATATAGATATACATATATACAAACACATATACATATATCTTGTTTTGCTTTTTGAAAATGAATAACCAAGAATGGTTTTGACTTCCTAGATAAGAAAGAATAAGTTGCTTTAGTTTGTAAGTATATTATGAAACTGTCAAGTAAGAGATGATCAAGTAATTGACTCATGGATGCTCTTAGGTAACAAAGAGTGCAGATTTCTTGACTCAATCAATCAAGCTGGTGCTATATTGCAGTACATGGGCGTGCGTGTATACACTAAAGGCCAAAGCTCATAAGATATACACACAGATATAGATATAGGTATGCGTATTATTATGCATATGTATAGGTATTAACATGAAACCTAAAAAAATTCATCTATTCGATGTCAGTCTCACCCAGGAATTGAGGACTTATGTTAGTGGAAATTTTAGCTGTCAACCCCATCATGTTCACATTAAAAGAAGAAAAGCATGAGAAGAAGTTAAGGAGATTAGCAACGGTAATTTGAGCTGAAGACTTTATTTAACTGCACAAGTCCTAAATATTTTGAAATCACACTAAAAAGGCTCTTAAACTAACAGATCTGCATAGCACCACTCATAAGATAAATGTGTAGGAGGGAAAAATAATAATTCAGTAATTCATCAAATCACTCTGCTATAAAATATGCAAAAGTTCCACAGAATTAGTCATATTTTTGTGGATATCGAAAAGTTTCTGCAAGAAAAGAAACATTAAGAAGTAAATATAAGTAGATTTTCTTGTATTGGTGAATCTGAGATGAATTATGTGTTGTCAAGTTGACTTCCATATTAACTAAGCCTCTCTCCTCTCCTAAGAAATAACGCCTAAAACGTCTCTCTATACTGTGCCTCTCTATGTTCTCTCTCTGTATTCAATTACGATTCTCTCTATCTATACACTTTTTTCCAATAAACTGTCAACACAGCCATTGCCGAGGAGAAAGAAGAAAGAGCTCAAGCTGAGGATGAGTAGTCTGCTGACACGTGGCACAAAAAATTAAAACACTCCCTCTAGAAACTGCATAAAATTAACCAGACCCTCTCTCTCCCTCTCACGTTATCTATTAATTGGATAAGCCTAAGACTGACATGTGGAACACATTAAAACAGAGGAATACAAATAGCCAAAGGAACCTTTGCACTCCCATTAACATCACAGCCTCTTCATTTCCTACCCATTATCCCCAGTTCACACACACACACACATACTCTCTCTCTCTCTCTCTCTCTCTCTCTCTCTCTCTCTCTCTCTCTCTCTCTCACACACACACACATCTTCTTCCTCAATATTTGTGCACAATGTCATCGGTTCTCTTTCCTCTTTAAGGATACAATTGAAATAAGTGGAAAAGAACAACCAAAAATATATGCAAATCAGAATGCCCAAAAAATTATTTACTACTCACTTTAAACATATATATATATTGAGAATAAGTCTTCCATTCAAGTATTATCTAAATATATGTAAAATTCACTTGTTATCAAATTCTTTTAATTTCTTCCACAAGTGTTCAGCAACAGCAACAACTTACCATAACAATAATCAGCCATAAGGTTACCAAAAAAACCGGGAAGAATAAATATGTGGTTCCAAAGTTGTTCCCAACTTCTTATTCAATTGTACCACATTTTTGACACTGATATGCTTATGTGTTCATGTAGTTGATGGTTAGTATTTCATAATCCAGACAAAGGAAGAAGATAGGAAAACAGCTTGCATACACTCCTTGGGATAAATGGGAAATCTTACTGTTTTTTCATCTTATGGAGACAACGTCCAATGAAAATTTGTAGCACAAAACAAACAAGTGAAAATGCTAGAATTTTGCATGTCACACTGCATTACATTGAGGACTGACTCAGACACAAACCAAAGTCATCATAAGGCTACACATATTGAAACTTATCTCTCTGCGCATTGTATTTGGAGAAAGAACTAAGATATACCAATAACAGCTCTGCAAAATGGATAGCAGTAGCCTTTCACTTCTAGAGAAACATTTTCCAGGGCTTAAAGAAATTTGCTTCTTCTTAGAGAAAGAAGCAAAATGAAATAGAAAAAAAAGGATTTGAAGTTGGGATAACCATACTGATAATCATTTTTTAAAAAAATTTACGAAATTTAGTAGTACCCGATAACTGCACCAACATCTGGTACAACTATCCAATCATTCAAACCACTCTCTGCTCTTCATATTACCTTCTACTGTAGTTTCATCTTACTTGCTCGTCGTTCTCTATCTGGTAAGTTGTTTTACTTAAATATGCTTTTATTTTATTTTTTTTGTGTGTGAATAAAGATATTATTTTTAAATTTGTGACTTGGAAAAGGGTCACCTCCAAATTATAGTAGGACTTTTTAAAATTTCATTGTAAATTGTTTTGAAACTGCAACATCACTTAGGCAGCTAAATTCGTGAAACAAATTTGAGACTGATCATATTTTTACTGTATTTGTATTGGCATATTGTGAGGATCTCTAATGTATTTATTTTTTCATAAGCCTTGTTAGCAAAGTTGAATGCATGAATGATGAATCAATATGGGATGTGCTTGTTTTTAAATAAATTTGGACAAATTCAAGTAAATCAAGGCACAACCTTGCAAACAAACAATACATCAAACATCTAATGTGCATTACAAAATAAACCCAAAAAAAACAACCATGAATGCATGACCCAAATCCCCCAAACAACGACTAAGGGCCAAAAATATATGGCAATAATAAAAAAGATAATAATTCAATTAAGCCAAGTAAGGAATATGGAGTATACCTTATGGATTTAAAAAAAGGTACTTGATATTTCTATAGTCTTCAAGACGGTCGAAGTTGCGATGGTGGAAGATGCAGCTATGGCAAATAGGTATATATAAATGAGCATATAATTGAAGCAACGTACGTCTTCTCATCTCCGCAAACGTTAGACGACTGGAAGCCAATTGGTTTCTCATATTCACAAATGGTAAAACGGCTGGAAGGCAATCGGTCAACCAAAACCACTAAATGTCGAGACATTTGAAGAGGTGAGAAATGGGAAAAGCTTCTTCAGCGCAAAGAGGAGTGGATTTGTGTACACAGAATGCATGTCTTGAATATTAAGAGAGAAAGGGGAACAGACAAGCATGAGAAAAACATGGGGTTTAGGAAGTGTATCAGACTATTAAACTTGAATACATTGAGAGCAGGGCCGGCCTGAGATTTTGAGCCACTAATGTAACTTCTAAATAGGGTCTATGTGTATATTAGTATAAATATTATAAATATTATTTATTAAATTATTTAAATAATAAATTTAGTTAGTATTTTTAAGAGTGGATCCTGCCTAAAGGGATCCTAAGCGACCGCGTGTGCCGCTTCCCTCAGGGCCGGCCCTGATTGAGAGAGATATATATACATAGAGAGAGAAGTAGTTTTAATTCAGGTGAGAGGAACAGCTTCAACACATGAGCAGCAGCCAATGGTGGTTTGAATGCTAATAACACATGATGCACTCACAGCGATTGTAAGTTAACACTCTCAGCTTTTAGTATTTTAAATACATAGATGGAAAGATATATATATATATAGTCAGCTCTAAAGAGGACGCCCTCTTTTTATTATTAAAGATAGGGTTTCTGTTTTAGCCGTTGGATCGTATTTTCATTAAGGGCAATTTTGTCATTTTACAATTTTTAAACACAATCTGACGGTTAAAATAGAGACCCTCTCTTTAATAAAGAGAGGTGGCCCTCTTTAGAGAATTTTTGTATATATATATACAGTTGGGGAGGGCTTCCTCTCTCTAATAAAGAGAGGGCTATATTTTGACCGTCGAATCATGTTTTTATTAAAGGCAGTTTTGTCACTTTACAATTTTTAAACACGATCTGACGGTCAAAACAGAGGCTCTGTCTTTATTAAAGAGAGGACACCCTCCTTATAAAATTTTCATATATATATATGTATAATAGATTTGCCTTGGAGATGACATAGGTTTGAAAATCAAAAAACTTTTCAGCTTTTAATTGGAAAATGAAAAGACATTGCTAATGGAGGGGAGGGAGTTGAAGCATAGTTGGATACAGAGGAGGGGAGAGAGATGAGGATGAGGAGGGTGATTTGGGTCTGCAATTAGGGAGAGAGGGAAAGATTTGCCACATAAGATTCTATTTCAATCTATGATTTTAGAATGCCATCTAAGCGTCAAGTGAAAAAGGTACAAATCCGGAATTTCTTAATATTGCAAGAGTGATCTCGCATCAAAAAATAAATAAACTTGCAAGAGTGATCAATTTTTATATAAAATAATTTTGTGCACCTGAACCAATCTTTTTTTTTTAAGTAATGTAAAAGGACAATAGTTCAATATTTTTATTTAAGTATTTTTCATTCTATTCTGAAATGTTATTGGTTCACTTGTAAAACTGAGACACAATATACACTATATATAGCTAGAGTAAAACTTTGGGCACAAACAAACCCACAACCTAACCATCCACAACCTTATGTGGCAACCGTGGATCCCACACTTAACCCAACCAACTAACTCTTCTCCTAACCCATCTATAACCCACTAACCTAACCCAATACACCCTCCTCTCTCACCTCTAGCGAAATCAGTCTTCCCTCTCTCTTCTCAAGATCAGATTTTGGGAAGAGAGAGAGAGAGAGGGGGGAAATGATCTTGAGAAGAGAGAGGGAAGACTGATTTCGCACGAGGTGAGAGAGGAGGGTGTATTGGGTTAGGTTAGTGGGTTTGACCGGGTTAGGTTAGTGGGTTATAGATGGATTAGGAGAAGAGTTAGTTGGTTGGGTTAAGTGTGGGACCCACGGTTGCCACATAAGGTTGTGGATGGTTAGGTTGTGGGTTTGTTTGTGCCCAAAGTTTTACTCAGCTAGCTAACATATGCCTATGGATCAATCATATTTCAAAACCATAAAAATTTTATAAAATCTATCTATTTATCCACTACATATATAAAAGAGGTGGTTCACCTCAGTGTGCTGGAGAATTTGAAATCAATTTGGCTAATTTTGGCATTTGTCAATTTGCTTTATCTATTTTAGTAATCTCCACCCCTCCAAAATGGTAGCTGCCAATTGAATTGGTCTCAATTATAATTTCTTCATTTGTCCATTCTCAATCATTTCGAATTCATTTCATGCAACTCAAGGGAGTTTACTTGAACTTCATCCAACTAATTACATATTAAGAAATAGAAGAAATTGAAATCTCCCCGAAAATCCCTATCTACTAAATTTTTTTTTATTAGGTCCACTCAAGATTTAATTATATTGTTAAGTCCAAAAAAAACAGAAAGTTTATTGTGATTAGTCCATCCCCAAATTTATTATTACGATTTTACCCCTGGATATATATACACATAAGACTCTATTAACTGAAAATATCCCTGCATATCTTAATGTTGATCATTAATCCCTAAATTGTTGGAGTCACCATTTAAGTCGTATATAGATAGATACACACGTAGATATACAAATTTATATGGATCAGTCAACCAAATATCTTGCAAGTTGTTAGTATAAATACTTTCTGATATAAAATCCCTTAATTATAGCATTAATATCACAATTTGTAACATATATTGCCATTAAATTTGCTATTTATTGATTTTCATATTATTAGTGCCACGTCAAATGATTTGTTAGATTATCCATTGCTATTTTTTTTTGTTCAATGTAATTTTGGTGAGCAAGGCAGATATTTTTGGCAGCAATGACTAGTCTGAGTATCAGTGTACAATTTTACACTACATCATCGATGTGAATTTTTCACTGAATTCCAGAATCATACTCACAATTATAGTATAAATGACCCAAACATATGCAGATATACTGAGGGAACAAGTCCTTACAACAAACAGAACCAATTTCAATATGATTAGCTAGCAGCACTTAATTATCATTTTATTTTACACTGAAGTAATTTTGCACTGTATTATTAGTGTGAAATATTCACTGCATTGCAGAATCCCATTCAGTGCTTATAGGACCATAACAGAACCTATGCATATATACTGAGGAAATTAGTCCTTGCACCAAACAGAACCAATTTTGATACACAAAAATCTAATATGTTTGGTTACACAAATCTAAGATCCGAACTAAGATGTAGAAAGAAGCATAAGTTCATTCATTAAGTATTACTTAATCATCGTACAATTTTATACTGCATTACAATGTACAATTTCATGCATTAAACGGGCCTTACATCATATGTCATCCTAAAAAGCCTCCACAAAAGACACACAAAGCACATCCTACCCCTAAAAAGACATGCACATAACTCTTTGGAACCCTATAAATGCTCTAAGACATCCTATAGTGTTTGTAGGGACCCATGCGCCACTATTTTACTTTGCTTTCTGTTGTGACTGGTAAGTGTAAAAAGACGTGTGCATTGCTTTCTGCTGTGTTGGTTAAGTTCACCACGTACTCAATGGGGTTTTCTATGTCTTGGGTTGATACGTCGAGACGCCCCTTTTCACGAGTCTTTCTCTGCTAGTTTAAAACTTTTCAATAGTGCAAAATTTTGAAAATAGTGTGAAATTTAACACTGAGAATCAACAATGTTATCAAACAACAAGAAGAAATAAAGTAGAATTTGTCACACCCGTTCCAGAAATTTACGATTTTAAAAAATGCATCATTTGAGATTTTGGAATTATTAATGTTATTAATAATTCGAGTTGTGGTTGACTGTGAGTCAACGGTAAGGTGTCAGTGAGGACACGGGAACATGGAAGTTCATATTGCATAATCATGAGTAAATGGCATTTATATGATTTAAATGTTATTTGACCTTATCTGGTATTTCTGTGAATAGTAATTATACCTGTGTAATATAATTATGATAATCTTTGATATAGATTATATCATTTTGAGAACTGTGGTGAGAACGTGAGAGATACGTTAATTAAAAAGGTAGGTTGTGTAGAGATCCCACAGAATATAGTTTTCGGACGTTATTTTGGACCCAAACGAGACTTAGTCGAAAACTTTTGAAATTTATAATATTCACTCGTAAAGTTATAAAATGGACTTGTGCAAAGTTTCATGGGTTAATGAGAAGTTTTGAGAAACTTGCGGGGAGGTAAACGTAATTCCCCGAAAGTTTGCCTATATATAGATTGGGATGAGATTTCAATCTCATCCAAACACTCACAAATATCTAGAGAGAGGAGAGAGAAGGGAGATTTGGAGCCAACGGGCTTTGCGACGCCGATCGACGACCGTTCGTCCGTCAGATTTTCTCCAGATTTTAGATTTGAACTCGTGGAGGTAAGATCTACGTTTTGATACCACTTAGGTCATGTTTGGCAAATTTTTGTAAAAATATTAATTCTAGACTTTTGGGAAAAATCAGGTAAAACTTGTAGGAATCGCGTATAAATTGAAATTCGACGATTATTTAGCCCCCTAGACGATCCTTCAAAGTTTGAAAAGAATCGCACGAGGTATGAATTCTAGATCTATGAAATATATGGATTTTCATGTTTTGGACATCACTTTTGATATTCTTGGATCCGGGCGAAATTCATGTGTTAATTAGGCCCCGTTAATTATGCACGTGAAATTATGATAAAAGCACGTATAACTATTTATGTGAGCATGTTATGTGTCTACTTGGGTCAAAGGGGAGTTTGGTGCAAATTCATCCGGGGTAAGCTCCTCGAACCTTGAGGATTGTGAATTTGATGGAATTTGGAATTTTGGTTGTGTCTGGATTAGAGGTGGGCCCAACCAGGACACGGTACCTGGCATGGAGGAAGGCCCAACCAGTGTACAAGATGCGTGGGAGAGGTGGGCCTCCTACGGCATCGACCGGATGAATGCGTACCACTCACCCTAGAGACTATTTCTATGTGTTTTAGATGCTTAAACCATGAATTGTCATATAAGCATACATTTAGAATTGTATGCTCAGCATATAGCTGAGCAGTGGAGATGTACTCCATTGTAGGTAAAAAGAAAGACAAGAAGAAGTGCGATGAGTGAGGCCGATGAACGCCGGGGAAATCACTTGTATATGTTTTTGTTTTAAATCCTAAACTTGGGTAAGGATTTGAATATTGTATTATGTTGTAATAAATCCTTGGCTTAGTTCTGCAGTATGGAAATCTTGTAATCGAACATCTGTAATTGCATTTTAATAGGTTGGAAATCAGTTATGGTTGTGTTTGTTGTTGGTTTTGAGAAGCATGTGTTGTTAATTTTCATCACAGGGCTGCCAGCAGGGGAGCAGTCGACTGGACCCAGGATCAGTCGACTGGATCCCGTGTGTTTGAGACACTGAAAGTGAATAGTAAGGGAAGCAGTCGACTGGACCCTTTGTCAGTCGACTGAACACTGTAGATTTTGGCTACTGCTTCTATTAATGGAAAAGCAGTCGACTGGGTTCCTATATCAGTCGACTGGACCCCTTTTGAGTAAGTTGCATTTTGGGTTCTGCTTAGCCCAGTCGACTGGGCAGTCGACTGGACCTCTGTTGAGGATTTAGGGTTTTAGTTTCTGCCAGGCACCGTCGACTGGACCCTAGTACAGTCGACTGGGCAGTCGACTGAACCTCTGTATTTTGAAATGGATTCTTGTGAACACTATTGATCGAATAAAACTTTTTATAACTCTGATTTCAATGAATTTTACAAACTCAGAGGGTAATGTTCCCTAAGTTTTAATTACCCAGGATTGTTTTAAAGTTCTTTCTGCTGCGTATAGTTATATGATGTTTGGATGAGCCTTGGTGGCGTGCCACGTGTCCTATTTCTACGCGTAGTGGGATGGGTCGTGACATTTATTGGTATCAGAGCGATAGGTAACAAAACTTTGGGAACGTTCGACGACGAGAGGAGTGTTGAGTGAATTGTCACATGTTTTAAATTACATTCATACATCTTAGAGATGTTTGATGCATATGGATGTTGTTTTACATACATGATATTGTTATTATTGTACATGCATAGTGTTTATGCATTGAGAACTACAGGATTGTAATCATGAGTGACGAAGAGCGAGAACTATCGCCACACACTCGACGTATGAATGAAATGGCAGAAATGATGGGGAATATGGGGGAAATGATACGGAATATAGCGGAGCGACTGCCTCCCACACCCCACATCGAAGTGGAACCAATAACTGTAGTACATGCACCCGAAAATAGGGGTATGAGATCAATATCTGAACAGTTTACTCGAAAGAAGCCAATGGAATTTCATGGGACACCTGATACAACATTGGCAGAACATTGGGTCATGGACATGGAGCGAATTTTCCGATCTATTCCGATGACCGATGGGAAGAAGATTGAAAATGCAAGTGATGTACTGAGGGGAGAAGCTCAGAACTGGTGGGTAAACGTTTTAGATCAAGGAGCACCGATTACTTGGGAAGGGTTTAAGGCAGAATTCAATCGCCGATTCTTTCCGCGAGCTGCCTACAATGCAAAGAAGCGAGAGTTTGATAACTTGAAGCAGGGAGATATGACTGTAACCGAATATACTTCCAAGTACAACGCTTTGTTGAGATTTGGAAAGGGTTCCGTGCCAGAAGAGGAAGATAGGGCAAGAAAGTTTGAAGAGGGTTTAAGGGATAATATCCGGTTGAGAGTAGAGACCTATGAGCATTCAACTGTTGCAGCAGTACAGCAGACGGCGCTTGTAGCCGAAAGTGGAATAGAGAGATCGAGACAAAATCACCAAGGAAAGCGAAGTCATGAGGGTGGTGACTGAAGTCAAGGGAGATCTTTTAAGAAATCATTTTCACGAGGCTCTAGTTCTGGTTTTAATGATTCCAGGAGAGTACCAAGTGATATACCGTTGTGTCCGCTTTGCAACCGACCACACACCGGTCGATGTTTTCTGACCAACTTTCAAAACAGATCTACAGGGGGAAACAGTGTGAGTTCTGCGACTCATCCGCAACTTAAGTGTTTTGACTGTGATACCTTGGGGCATCGAGCGAAGGATTGCCCAAAGAAGCGTTCTCAACAAGGGGCAAGTTCTATGGCTTCTAGTGGCTCGAAGCCTAAGCAGTCTAGTGATGGAGGACAAAGGACGGAGCAACGTCAGGGGAGATCATTTCAGATGAACCCTGGAGACGTGGCTGCTACTGATACAGTGGTCTCAGGTATGGTGCTTGTATGTTCACACTTAGCACGCATACTTGTCGACTCGGGATCTACGCATTCATTTGTATCGCACGCCTTTGTTGAACATTTGAATTTTAAATCGGCACCGTTAGGATATGAATTGTCTATTGCTGTGCCACTTAGTAAATCGATAATGACGTCTACTATATATAAGAACTGTGAAATCAAACTAGGCGAGAAGTTGATGACTGTAGACCTTATATCGATTGTAGTGAACCATTTCGATGTGATACTAGGAATGGATTGGTTAGCTCTTAACCACGCCACAATAGACTGTGAACGGAAAGAGGTTAATTTTCGATCACCGGTGTATGAAAATTTTTGTTTTCAAGGGAATGGAGTTATACCGCCGCCATATTTGGTTTCAGCTATTCGAGCAGGAAAGTTGTTGAGAAAGGGATGTCAGGGATTTCTATGTTCAGTGACTGATGTCTCGGCGACCGAATTAAAAGTAGAAGACATTCCGATAATGCGAGAATATCCAAATGTATTTCCTGAGGAGCTACCAGATGTTCTTATTGAGAGAGAGGTCGAGTTCACTATTGAGGTAATGCCAGACTCAAGACCCGTATCAAAGGCACCGTATAGGATGGCACCAGTAGAATTGAAGGAACTAAAACTTCAACTACAAGAGTTACTTGACAAGGGTTTCATTCGACCAAGTATTTCGCCGTGGGGAGCTCCAGTGTTGTTTGTAAAGAAGAAAGATGGTTCAATGAGAATGTGTGTGGATTATCGGGAACTGAACAAATTGACAATCAAGAACAAGTATCCACTACCCAGAATTAATGACTTATTTGATCAACTTCGTGGGGCACAAGTATTCTCCAAGATAGACCTGAGATCGGGTTATCATCAGTTGAAAGTGAAGGCCGAAGATGTCGAGAAAACAGCTTTTAGAACGCGTTATGGACACTACGAGTTCTTAGTTATGCCATTTGGAGTTACCAATGCACCAGCCGCGTTCATGGATCTTATGAATCGAGTATTCAAGGATTATTTGGATGACTTTGTGATTGTATTCATTGACGATATCCTTGTTTATTCGCCAAGTGAGATAGAACACGAGAACCACTTGAGGTTGATACTTCAGAGATTACGAGAGAAGCAACTGTTTGGTAAATTCAAGAAATCCGAATTTTGGTTATCTAGTATTACTTTTCTTGGTCACGTGATTGACAAGAATGGAGTATCAGTTGATCCTCAGAAAGTAGAAGCTGTATCTAATTGGCAAAGACCGACTTCCGTATCCGAAATTCGAAGTTTCTTGGGATTAGCGGGATACTACCGCCGTTTTATTGAACATTTCTCGAAAATCTCATTGCCAATGACAAAGTTAATGAGAAAGGGAGTTACATTTGAATGGAGTCAGGAATGTGAAGACAGTTTCCAAGAATTGAAAGCACGACTAACGAGAGCACCTATCCTGACAATACCATCCGGAACCGAGGGGTTTGTGATCTATAGTGATGCGTCGCATCAAGGGTTGGGATGTGTGTTGATGCAAGGTGGTAAAGTAATTGCATATGCTTCGAGACAGTTGAAGACACATGAGATTAATTATCCGACTCATGATCTTGAATTAGCCGCAGTAATTCATGCTTTGAAGATTTGGAGACATTACTTGTACGGAGAAAAGTGTGAGATATTCACGGACCACAAGAGTTTGAAATATATTTTCACCCAATGGGACTTGAATATGAGACAGCGAAGATGGTTAGAATTGATGAAGGATTACGATCTTGCGATTGAGTACCATCCGGGGAAGGCAAATGTAGTAGCCGATGCATTAAGTTGGAAGACGCCGAGGAATTTAGCCGACGAGCTAACGCAACAAAAGGAATTAGTAAAGGAAATGGAACGTTTGGACTTGGATGTGATACCAAAGGTTAGTGGTGGCTTAATCATGGCAATCATGGCACACCCAGATATTATTGATGAGATTCAGAAAGAACAATTTAACGATGTCTATTTGTGCAAAATGAGGGACGAGATATCTTTGGGGAAATGACCTGGTTTTGTATTAGAACAAGGAACGTTGAAACTAGGAAATCGATTATGTGTACCGAATGTGAAAGACTTAAAAGAGAGGATTCAAGAAGAAGCTCATAGTACGAAATATTCAGTGCACCCGGAAAGTAATAAGATGTACAGAAACCTGAGGGAAAACTTCTGGTGGAAGGGTATGAAGTGTGAAGTCGCTAAGTTTGTATCCGAATGTTCGGCATGTCAGCAAGTGAAAGCAAAGAGACAAGTACCCGCGGGATTATTACAACCTTTACCTGTGTCAGAATGGAAATGGGACGAGATTACAATGGACTTTGTTTCAGGATTTCCACGATCATGTAATAAGAATGATAAGATTTGGGTTATAGTTGACCGACTAACCAAGTCAGCTCATTTCCTACCGATCAAGACGACTAAGCCGTCCAAATTAGCGGAATTGTATGTGAAAGAGATTGTAAGACTACATGGAGTACCAGCGGTGATTGTATCAGATCGTGATAGTAATTTTACGTCAAGATTTTGGGGAAGTTTGCAAGAAGCTATGGGTACGAAATTAAGTTTTAGTACTGCATTTCATCCTCAGACCGATGGACAGTCAGAGCGTATGATTCAGACGCTAGAGGATATGTTGAGATTATGTGTGTTAGACTTTGGGAATGATTGGGAGCACCACTTGCCATTAATTGAATTTGCTTATAACAACGGATTTCAGTCAAGTATTGGTATGGCACCATATGAAGCTCTGTATGGCCGTAAGTGTCGATCACCGGTTTGTTTGACCGAGGTTGGAGAAAGGAAGTTGTTAGGACCTGAGTTAATACAGGTGACTACTGAGAAAGTGAAGTTGATTCAAGAGCGACTCAAGGTAGCTCAGAGCCGATATAAGAGTTATGCAGACTCTAAACGACGACCGATAAATTTTGAAGTTGGAGATTTTGTATACTTGAGAACATCGCCTTCGAAAGGCATTGTACGATTTGGAAAGAGGGGAAAGCTCAATCCGAGATTCATAGGACCTTTTGAGATTCTAGAGAGAGTAGGTCCAGTGGCTTATCGATTGGCCTTGTCATCAGAGTTGGAACATGTGCATAACGTATTTCACGTGTCGATGTTGAGACGATGTATGACTGATGCAAGTAAGATCATTGTACCTGAACCGCTACAGATTCAGGGGGACTTGACTTATGTTGAACATCCTGTAGAGATCTTGGATCGCAAAGAACAAGTTTTGAGAACCAAGACTATTCCAATGGTGAAAGTGCTATGGCGTAGTCATACGGTGGAAGAGGCTACATGGGAAAGTGAGGAAGACATGAGGAATGAGTACCCGTACTTATTCGACGCATGAGGTAAAGTTTGGGGACAAACTTCCTTTTTGGAGGGGGGAGTTGTCACACCCGTTCCAGAAATTTACGATTTTGAAAAATGCATCATTTGAGATTTTGGAATTATTAATGTTATTAATAATTCGAGTTGTGGTTGACTGTGAGTCAACGGTAAGGTGTCAGTGAGGACACGGGAACATGGAAGTTCATATTGCATAATCATGAGTAAATGGCATTTATATGATTTAAATGTTATTTGACCTTATCTGGTATTTCTGTGAATAGTAATTATACCTGTGTAATATAATTATGATAATCTTTGATATAGATTATATCATTTTGAGAACTGTGGTGAGAACGTGAGAGATACGTTAATTAAAAAGGTAGGTTGTGTAGAGATCCCACAGAATATAGTTTTCGGACGTTATTTTGGACCCAAACGAGACTTAGTCGAAAACTTTTGGAATTTATAATATTCACTCGTAAAGTTATAAAGTGGACTTGTGCAAAGTTTCATGGGTTAATGAGAAGTTTTGAGAAACTTGCGGGGAGGTAAACGTAATTCCCCGAAAGTTTGCCTATATATAGATTGGGATGAGATTTCAATCTCATCCAAACACTCATAAATATCTAGAGAGAGGAGAGAGAAGGGAGATTTGGAGCCAACGGGCTTTGCGACGCCGATCGACGATCGTCCGTCCGTCAGATTTTCTCCAGATTTCAGATTTGAACTCGTGGAGGTAAGATCTACGTTTTGATACCACTTAGGTCATGTTTGACAAATTTTTGTAAAAATATTAATTCTAGACTTTTGGGAAAAATCAGGTAAAACTTGTAGGAATCGCGTATAAATTGAAATCCGACGATTATTTAGCCCCCTAGACGATCCTTCAAAGTTTGAAAAGAATCGCACGAGGTATGAATTCTAGATCTATGAAATATATGGATTTTCATATTTTGGACATCACTTTTGATATTCTTGGATCCGGGCGAAATTCATGTGTTAATTAGGCCCCGTTAATTATGCACGTGAAATTATGATAAAAGCACGTATAACTATTTATGTGAGCATGTTATGTGTCTACTTGGGTCAAAGGGGAGTTTGGTGCAAATTCATCCGGGGTAAGCTCCTCGAACCTTGAGGATTGTGAATTTGATGGAATTTGGAATTTTGGTTGTGTCTGGATTAGAGGTGGGCCCAACCAGGACACGGTACCTGGCATGGAGGAAGGCCCAACCAGTGTACGAGATGCGTGGGAGAGGTGGGCCTCCTACGGCATCGACCGGATGAATGCGTACCACTCACCCTAGAGACTATTTCTATGTGTTTTAGATGCTTAAACCATGAATTGTCATATAAGCATACATTTAGAATTGTATGCTCAGCATATAGCTGAGCAGTGGAGATGTACTCCATTGCAGGTAAAAAGAAAGACAAGAAAAAGTGCGATGAGTGAGGCCGATGAACGCCGGGGAAATCACTTGTATATGTTTTTGTTTTAAATCCTAAACTTGGGTAAGGATTTGAATATTGTATTATGTTGTAATAAATCCTTGGCTTAGTTCTGCAGTATGGAAATCTTGTAATCGAACATCTGTAATTGCATTTTAATAGGTTGGAAATCAGTTATGGTTGTGTTTGTTTTTGGTTTTGAGAAGCATGTGTTGTTAATTTTCATCACAGGGCTGCCAGCAGGGGAGCAGTCGACTGGACCCAGGATCAGTCGACTGGATCCCGTGTGTTTAAGACACTGAAAGTGAATAGTAAGGGAAGCAGTCGACTGGACCCTTTGTCAGTCAACTGAACACTGTAGATTTTGGCTACTGCTTCTATTAATGGAAAAGCAGTCGACTGGGTTCCTATATCAGTCGACTGGACCCCTTTTGAGTAAGTTGCATTTTGGGTTCTGCTTAGCCCAGTCGACTGGGCAGTCGACTGGACCTCTGTTGAGGATTTAGGGTTTTAGTTTATGCCAGGCACCGTCGACTGGACCCTAGTACAGTCGACTGGGCAGTCGACTGAACCTCTGTATTTTGAAATGGATTCTTGTGAACACTTTTGATCGAATAAAACTTTTTATAACTCTAATTTCAATGAATTTTACAAACTCAGAGGGTAATGTTCCCTAAGTTTTAATTACCCAGGATTGTTTTAAAGTTCTTTCCGCTGCTAATAGTTATATGATGTTTGGATGAGCCTTGGTGGCGTGCCACGTGTCCTATTTCCACGCGTAGTGGGATGGGTCGTGACAGAATTTTTGTTTTTTTTTTGATAATAAATTGTAGCACGCAGAAACACAAAAGGGGTGAAAATGGTCCATTACATAAAATTTAAAAATGCATCATCCTCATCCAAACAACAAGATTGGATTTGGTGGGGTAGCCTTGTGAAGGAAATTTCTTAAAATGTAGTCTGGGTGGGCTGCCCACTCCTCAAAATGTAAGACCCAACTGTCACCTACTATTTTGTAAAATGTATTAACAAATACACAAAGACTGGAGCATAGCCCTCGATTAACACAAGGAAGAAATGCAAAAGAAAAACTTCTACAATATGAAGAAACATGCGCCTCAAGGCATGAAGATTGAAGGGTGCATGATATCAACGAATCACCAGAAGAAACCCAAACAAGATCGACCCAAAAATGTGACCAAATCGCTAATGAAAAACTCAGCACAGGAAACAATCTATACATGTCCTTAAAAACAACAGAACTTTTAAAGACCGGACCCTCAGTACGTGTCACGCCCATCCCTCAGAACTTTTAATTGCATATTTGAGATTGTGAGCATTATTAATGTTCATTGATAATTATGGAAATGGAATTGACATGGGTCAACGGTGAGGTATCAGTTGAGGACACAGTAATCAGTGAAGTCATGATGCATTGACGTGATTAAATGACATTTATGTGCATTAAATGTTATTTGAGTTATCTGGTATTTTGTGAATAGTGATTTTACCTGTGTAGAGTAATTTCTAGCAATTTTGATATCATTTACATCGTTTTGAATACTGTGGTGAGAATGTGAGTGGCACATTACATAAAAGGTAGGTTATATAGAGATTCCACGGAGATTAGTTTTGGATCCCTATTTTGGACCCAAATGGAACTTAGACGGAAACTTTTATAATTTTTTATTTTCACTTGTGAAGTAATGAAGTAGACGTATTAGACGTTTTGAGACATAATTAGAAGTTTTGAAAACTCATGGGGAGGTAGACGTAATTTTTGAATGTCGTGCCAATAAATAGATATGCTTGAGATTCTTTTTGTCAAAACTTTCTAAAAATATCTTTAAGAGAGAGAAAAAGAAGATTTTGGTGGCTACGAGCTTCACGATGCCGATTGACAACCGTTCGTCTGTCAGTTTTTCTCCAGATTCGAGATTTGAACTCCTCGAGGAAAGAGCTTTATTTTGATACCTCTTAGGCCTCGTTTGGCTAACTTTTTCTGGAAATCTAATTTTTAGAAATTTGGAGAAAACCCAATAAACCTTGTAGGAATCGCGTATAAATTGAGATCCGACATTTATTCAAGCCTCTAGTAGATCCTTCAAAGTTAGGAAGAAATCACGCGAGTTATGAATTCTAGATCTATGAAATATATGAGATTTACATGTTTTGAATATCGGTTTTGATATTTTGGATCTGGGCAAAATTTATGTATTAATTAGGCCATTAAATATGCATGCAAAAATGTTAGAAAAGCATGTATAACTGTTTATGTGAGTATGCTATGTGTCTACTTGGATCAAAGGGGGGGTTCGGTACAATTTCATTCAGGGGTAAGCTCCCCGAACTTTGAGGATTGTTATATTGATTATGGTCGTGTCTGGTATGGAGGAAGGCCCAACCAGGACACAGTACCTGGTATGAAGGAAGGCCCAACCAGTGTACGGGGTGAGTGGAGGAGGTGTGCCTTCCACTGCATCAGTTCCATTTATCGGATGAATGTGTACTACTCACCCCAGAGACTGTTTTGATGTGTTTTAGATGTTTTAAGCATGGATTGTCATATAAGCATACATTTAGAATTGTGCACTCAGCATATAGCTGAGCAATGGAGATTTACTCCATTACAAGTGATAAGAAGCGAGGAAAGAAGATGCGTGAGGAGTGAGGCCGAGGAATGCTAGGGAATCACTTGTTTATACGTTTGTTTTCATCCAACTTGTAATAAGATTTGGAATTGGTAATATGTTGTAATAGAATTTTGACTTGGATTAGTACTGGTAATCCTTAGTAAACACTCTTGTAGTTATGGTTCGAATCATTATAATACAGTTGGGAATGTGTTGGTTTTGGTTTGGAGACCCTTGATGTGGTTTCCGCAGAATGCTCAGCAAACTACCAGGAATAGTCCTTAGTTTAGTCGACTGGATCACTGTTGAATTTAGAACCTGCTTTTATTATTGGAAAAACAGTCGACTGGGTCCCCGACATAGTCGACTGGACCTCTGATGGAAAATGTTGATTTTGGTTATGCACAAGAAATAGTCGACTGAAGTTTTAAGGCCGCCGTCGACTGAGTCCCAAACACAGTCGACTGGATTGGGGCCTGAGTTTTGGGGTCTCTGTATCTTGCATTTCCAGTTGACCGGACCTATGATCAGTCAACTGGATTACTGGTTTTCAAATAGGATGTTTTCTTTAAGTGTTTCAAAGGTGCAAAGTTTTTTTTATAACTCTGATTTTATTAGATTTTACTTATGTTTTTTTCTGCTATTTTACTTTAATGGAATTGGATGAGCCTTGGTGGCGTGCCACATGTCTTATTTTTGCACGTAGCGGGATGGGTAGTGACATTTAGTGGTATCATAGGTTATAAAATTTTTGGAACGTTCGATGACGAGTGGAGTGTTGAGTGCTTTTGTCACATATTCTAGAATGCATCCATACATGGTAGAGATGTTTGATGCATATATATGTTGTTGTACATACATGATAATGTTTATTGCCATACATGCATAGAGTTTATGCATCGAGATCAACAGGATTGTAACCACGAGTGACGGTGATCGGAATCTATTGCCACATACTCAATGTATGAATGAAATGACCGAAATGATTAGAAACATGGGGGTGTAGACACCCCAATTTTGACCGAACTATTAAACTTAGGGGGATTTACCTCTAGAAATCAATGATGAATAATGTCCCAACGATTTTCTTCAAGTTCATCGCTTCGACTTCTGAAAAGCTTCAAGTTCCCAAACCTTGCTCCTAATATCCCTAGATTTGGCCAATCACTGACCATCTGTCTCGAGCTCACTAGATCATGGGTTACTTTCTAAAAAAAAATGGAATAGATTAAATAATAATAATAATAATGATATTTTATAAAAATAACATTGTTTCTCATTTTTTTAGATTCAAAAAGAAAAACAAAAAGAAGAAAAAGATACTATTTGGTGACTCATATGATTAATTTAGATTTAAAATGAAAAATGTGTCTATACATATATATATATATATATAAGAAAAGGAAAATAATAAAAGAAAGTATCCCATGTGATTTGGAGAGTTAGAGATTCCTTGGCATATTCCTAATCCAAAGAAAATACCCAAAAAGCCCTTTGTTGGGCACTAATCTCCCATGTGCTTTGAAGATGCTCTAGAATGTTCCTTTATTCTAGCCAACTTAAATGCCCTTCAAGTTTCTTGGAATTACATAGAAGTGCCATGGAGAATTAGAGATGCCATAGAATATTCCTAACCCACCCCAAATTGACCTATCTACCCTTATCTTAGCCCCCAAGATAAGGAAAGTCTATAAAAAGACCCATTTTCTTTCATTTGGGAGACACTTGAATTATATAGAGAAATATTGGGAGAGCTTTAGAGAAAAAAAAGATAGAGAGAGAAACTCCACCAATCTCATACCCAAACCCCACCAAATCTTTACCCAACCATCAAATCACCATTGAAGGAGCTTGAAGCTTGAGAAAGAAGAAGAGGAAAAGCTTGAAGAAATCAACATCTCTACAAGTTTTGAGAAGATCTAGAGGTAAAGCCTTCAAATCTATATATATATATATATATAATAATTCAATCACAAATTCCTAGTTCTAGGATCTTTACACATTTTCAAAACCTCTCTTCCTACCTCATTTCATCACACACCACATAGAATTTGTGATTGAATCTCATGGTAGTTCATTAGTTTGGATCTAAATAAGCTTTGTGTTTAGAAGTATGAGTTGGTTTTAAAGAATTTGTTCTCTTGAATTTTCTTAAGTGAACCTTGATTATTATTTGTTATTCCTATTTTCCCTTTTTTTTAGATTCATAAGATTTTATATATCTTATTGAGTCTCTTTGAGTTTGATTCTTTAGTTTCCTATGATCCTATGATCTATATGGAGATTAAAATCAATCATAGTCTTAATCTACATATAATTAGTGAGATTCAAGTCTTAATCCATGACTTGAACCTCCTCACTAAGAATCTTATGGAATCCTTACTATATTCCAATGAGGTTTGAGTAGATTTTAACTTCATTTAGTCTCCAATGACCATCAAATGGTAGGAGAAATATTTTAGTTTAAGTCCATCTCTATGGCTTAGACTAATCTCTCCCTTGGGTTTTGAGAAGTTCTTCATACTTCATCTAAAACCTACATGTATGTGTGTCTTTGTCCTCCAATGACCATCAAATGGTAGGAGAAATATTTTAGTTTAAGTCCATCTCTATGGCTTAGACTAATCTCTCCCTTGGGTTTTTGAAAGTTCTTCATACTTCATCCAAAACCTACATGTATGTGTGTCTTTAGCCTCCAATGACCACCAAGTGGTAGGAGTAATGATTTGAACTCAAGTTTTGGTCCACAAGTTTGAGTTCATTGTTTGGGATTTTGTGAAGTCCATTTCATACTTCATTAAAAGTCCATAAGTCTAAAGAGGTCCTTAGTCTTCAATGACCATCAAATGGTAGAAGAAATGTTTTGGTTTAAGCCCAACATTATGATCTAATAGTTGAGGCCAATCAACAAAGTTGAACTAGCAAAGAGAAAACAGTAAGTTTACAAACTGTTTTCAATCAAAGATTTTTAGTTCAAGATCTAACCGTTGGAATCGAATGAAACCAACGGGAAAGTGTCAATAACACATCGTTTTACCACTGTGATTTTTGTTTTAGAAAGATCTTGTGATTAGAATGGTTGGATCATGGTTTTTGTGAGCTAATTACAATCTGTCCAGAATTTCAGAATAGTTTCAGAACAGTAAGTCCGTTTTGAAATTAGTAAATCAGATTTTTAAAGGGTTTTCCGGGATCCCTAATAATTTTTCCTAGATACCTTAATGTGTTAGGAAGATCCCCTAAAAAGATCTAAGTGTTTCTCATCTGTTTGCTATTTTTAATAAATCATACAAGATCTCTGGACAGAGAGTTGCAAAATCCTGAGTGAGGTCTGGTATTTTCCATATTCCCGGAGATCTAACCGTTAAAACCTTGATTTTCTTTTTGGGTTAGAAACTAGACTCACAGAGGCACAACATATCCAAAAATCATCAAGATCCAACTCCTAGAAGTATTTTATTCCTATTTTTGAACATCTGGTCTGCTCTCTGTAATTCATAAAAAACTGCTACTATTTTTGTCTAATCTTAATTATTTCAACTCAAATAGTCTCTTAATGGCTTAGGACTCAAACCATGTTTTGAATAATGATAATTTAGATTAAACCTAGAGGCTTAGTGATCCAAATTAGTGAATAAATTCATGTCCCATTCTTGTTCATATTCATGCATTCATTCATACATGTTAATATTCATAAGTAGGACTTATCTCTTGTCTAAGATGAATCTAATTGAACATGACTTAGGATTAATTACTCTTTGATATTATATCTTGTCTAAGGCATGCGTACTAATCTTTGTTTTGTAGCGCATTTGAGGTACAACTTCTCATCCCTTCTCTAGTTTGATTCATTTCTTTTGATTTTGAATTGATTTTCAAACTCCATGTGCGACACTTTAGACTAGGTCTTGCCTTATGTGCTTATATGTGATAGAGACCTTTTCTTAGGATTTCTATTCTTGCATGCATTGCACGTTTAATATTTGCGGCTGGATCCCGGGTATGTTTTCTAGTTTTCTATTGCATATCATGTTATTTGCTATTTGAATTACGTGGCTTATGAATGATATTTTACCGTTAGCAATTTTACACAATTTCCAACATGCTTGTGTTATGTATACCTATATATGTATTAATTGAGGGCATGCTTAGATTAATAACTTGATTAAAAAGGATGTTGAGTAGAGGCCTATCTTGAGATAGGATGAAAGGGGGTGTTTTAGTCCGCCGGGCTCCTTCCCCTTTCATTCCATAATCCCCGGACCCAGTTTATCTTTGGTTTCGCAAAAGATCAGTTTGCTTTAAAATGGTTTCTTAATTTTTCCCTTTTAAAAATTAAGTGGCGACTCTTTGTACTTGAATTTGAAAAAATTGTTTAAAAAAACAAAAGTGGGCCCAAATGCCGGTATCCACAATCTGGCGACTCTGCTGGGGATCGAACCCAGAATCTCTGGTTTCGCAGACCAGAATTTTGATTTTGGGTTCACTCGAGGATTAGACTTGAAAGCATCCTTTTAATCGAATTAATTTTTGTGTGCCTGTTGCATTGCACTTGCATGTCTCGCCAGTCGATTGCACGGAACTATGACCTTGGAGGCTCGGGGTAACCCGGTCGGTCAAGCCATCATGGGGCCGTGTGATCACCCTTGATCTCGTACCATGTGTTGGTATATGAAGCATCCTATCGGATGTGTGTCAAGGGTCCCTTATTTGACCAAAACCCGGCCTTTGCATGGTAGCTTCCATAAAACCTTTCGATCTTAGGAAATCAACTCTTGATTAGGATTGTGTGCTAGGGAGTTTTGTATGCCCGGAAGGGATTACTTGAGATGATGACGATACTTGCTTGATGAAAGATATATAATCTTTCAATCACCTTTTAGCAAAGTCTCCTCATGTTCTGCAACATTTGGAGAACATGCCGAACCTTGATTATAAGATTATACTTCTTATATCATGCTAGCTAAGCATCGTTGACCTTGTATGCATCCGAATTCATGAAGAGTATGACAACAATCCAATCATTTGATCCTCCTACCCAATAAATTTTAAATATGTTTTTGAAAGCAAATAGATTTTTGGTATCTTTATTCCAAGGCATTCAATCGCTCTTTCAAAAAAATTTTGGAGTTCACTTTTGGATTAAAATTTCAAATCAACCATATTTGAAGGAAGAACCTAAAATTCTTGAAAGAATTTGAAAAGTTTTACCAACTAAAGGAATGCTTTTTTCAAAGCAAAATTTGGACCTAATCACGTTTTTGTTAAGGAATATAATCCAAGAAATCTCTGCAATTAAAAAAAACCATTTTCAAATAAACTTCAAAAGCAAAGTTTCAACCCAATCATCTTTTGTTTAGAAATGTTGTTGTCTTCAAAGGAAAGCTTCTTAAGGAATTTTGAAAAGATCCCATCATCTAGGGGAAATACTCATCAAATGGATTTCAAAAATTCTAAATTTGAAAACCTTGAAAGGGTAAAGAGGATCACAATGAAAGGAGAAATTAACACACTCAACATGGATGAGGATTTTATGTGCTTATGTGTTTATGTGTTAGGATTAGAATTTTCTTTTGTTTGGCATATAGAATAGGCACGCACACACATGCATTGCATTCGTGTGACATATTAATCATTCATGAGCATTTCACTTGGCATAAAAATTTAATAAAAATCAATAGAAGTATAAGATTCTCTTGAGAAAATCAGTCAAAGTTGATTAAAGACAAGTGTTGTTACAAGCGAAAAAGCACCCGAGTCAAGCACTGTTTGATACAGAGATTCAAAGACGTGATTAGTCAGGAAGGAACAGATAATAGGAAGAGAGATGTTTATGCACATATGTTGCTGGTAAGGTGATAGTGTTTTGAAATACGGCTGCTAAAGCAAATGTGGATGCTCCTGGGGACCCAATAATTTGAAAATCGTCTGTGACACTCCAGTTGAGACCAAGTCGAGTCCAGTCTGTAGTCGAGTTATGTTAAGTTGGAGTCAAATATCAAGTCCAGTCGAGTCTTCTGGTCAGTCTGTTATCAAGTTTGTTTGCAAGTCTTTGTCGAGTTTATCGAGTCAAGTGATGTAATCCTCTTTCCCTACTAGTTGAATAAAATCTCATTTTTCTTGATTCAATGTGCTAAGTCGTGAATGTATGGATCATTAAGCAAAAAAAAAAAAGGTCACTTTTTCAAACGATCATGGAAAATACTTTGTTAATAAATCTTTGCATTGAAAAGGATCCCAAGCGATCAAGCAAATTCTGTGCCAAATCCAAAGAGGAGTAGAGAATTGATTAGCTTTACTTTAAAGATGCTCTTGTTCAATCTTGAAAAGATGAACTTGGAACTTGAAGCTTGCTCACCATCCCCTTTTCTCAAATACCAAGTCTAAAAGATGAGCCCAACCAGTCTAAAGCCATAAACTTGGTCCTTGATGGTAGCCAGACATTTTAAATGAACTTCTTATTCCAAAAAAAAAAAAAAGAAGAAAAAGAAAAAAGAGCTCGCTAGGATGAAAACCCGGAATGGCGCCTAGGCAAAAGTTAGAGCACAAAAAAAAAAAAAAAAAAAAAAAAGAAAGAAAGAAGAAAGAGCTCGCTAGGATGAAAACCCGAAAGGGCACCTAGTCAAAAGTTAGAGCAAAAATAAGATGCGTGTTGATTTCAAAACCCCGAATCCTAGCCAGTCAAAATCATGAAGAGAATTAGAGATAGTGAGGTAGAGAAAAGAAAGGAAAGAAAAAAAAAAAAAAGGAGAGAGAGAGAATAAATAAGATTGAGAATTCTTGAGCATTTCAAGTACATCATCGGTACATGAATTATCCGAAGACTTTGTGTTGTTCTAAACAAAGAAAAGATTTGGAAAAGAGAGATTTGAAAGTATCAATTAGTCTAAAAAATCTTGTGAGAGGCTCAATGGCTAAGTGGGCCCAAAACAATGCAAAGATATCTTTGAGGAAAATAAAGAGTAATCTGGAGGGTTGATATTGCTTTGTGAGTGTGATAAAAACACGATACAATATGAGAATGGCAAAGTTGGCTGGCTAGTGAAAGGGTTAAAAGAATCAATCGTCAAATAAAGAAAAGAAAAGAAAAGAAAAGAAAAGAAAAAAAGAAAGAAGAAAAGAAAATAAAAGAAAAGAAAAGAAAAGAAAAGAAAATGAAGCGGAGAAGAAGTTCATGTTCTCATCATCCTGTTCAAAGGCTACCACAAGTGGCCCATTTCGGAAAGAGCACTCATTTGACCTAAATGGAAACATGGCTCGAAAAACCCACTATTTCTTGAAGCCTTATTCTTTCGAGACTTCCAGAGTCGATGAACTACGTTTTGACCTGATTCCCACTTGGGGATACGTAGGCAACCTGCTCGGTTCGGTCATCACCCCATCATCTCATGCCATCTTTTTTTTCCAGGCCTTGGCCGAACTACTTTGGATCTGATTCCCACTTGGGGATAAGTAGGCGAACCTTCCAAGGTTCTCGGTCCACAACCATTCCTAAACCGAAAGCATCACCCTTTGCACCTTTGGTTTCCTTCCTTCATACTAGGGGCAAACTTGTGTTTGCCTGGAGCCATGTACGTACTGCCAAACCAGGGGCAAACAAAGTTCGCCCATCAGCATTGGGTTTTCCGCTTCAGCCCACCAATTCATGATGACTATCTCTAGGTTGGGAATAAATGCACTGCAGGCATCCTGTACCCTCATGTTCTCAAAACCCTTGGATGAGCCTATTTGCCCTTAAGACTAGGGGCAAACTTCGTTTGCCAAAATCCCTCTATGCCAGAGGCAAGGTCTCAAGTAATCAAGTTTGTTTTGAAAGGATTGAAATAGAGTGCCTTTCATTCTATAAACTAAAGCACTAATTTGAAGCATACTCTAGATAGGCAAAGAATTCGCTAAATCAAAAAGGAGAAGTTTTCAAAGTGTCAGTTTATCAGCAAAACACTACCATTTGTAAGATGATGAAAAGTGAAGATGATACGTTATTCACAAAAAAAGTACATTGATTCATAATGAATGTAGAGTTTGAGTCAGTCATCCCGAGTAACTAGCTTTGTCAGGTATGTCTTCCTTTGATAAGTCAATAATAGTCTCAAATGTGTGGGTTTAAGATGATGAATAAAGGTTTGAAAAGTCTCCATAAGCATCCCACGAGCAATGCAAGCAGGAGTTTTAAACACTATCACAACACAATGCTAAAAGTGGAAATATGAGAATGGTCCAAGACTAGGGGCAAAGGTGACTTCCCTCTTTTTGACACAATCATTACGTTCCTTCCAAATGGTCTGCAAGTGCAAAAATCATGCTTTCAAGAGACTACTAGGGCAGCACAGACCCCGTCAGCTCCGTTCAAATTCTTTGAGTCCGTGGACTCCCCATTTTTGTAAAATCATTCCTTTAAGTCAGAGGACTACCCACTTTTGTAAAATCAATTCTTTGAGTCCGAGGACTACCCATTTTTGTAAAATCATTTCTTTGAGTCCGAGGACTACCCATTAAAAAAAAAAAAAAAACTAACTCTTTGAGTCTGTGTGACTCCATTTGTATAAAAGTAAAAGTTTGTTGGGTTTGTATGACTCCGTTTGTGTAAAAAAGTGAATTTGTTGAGTCCGTGTGATTTTATTTGAATAAAGAAATGAAATTTGAGTCTGCATGACTCTGTTTATGTAAAATATGAATTTTCGAGTCCATGTGACTCTGTTTGTGTAAAATTTAAATTTTTGAGTCCGTGTGAATTCGTTTGAATAAAGAAATGAAATTTCGAGTCCGCATGACTCCGTCTTTGTGAATATATGAAATTTTGAGTCTTCATGACTCCGTTTATGTAAAATATGAAATTTTGAGTCTTCATGACTCCGTTTATGTAAAATATGAATTTTGAGTCCGCATGACTCTGTTTATGTAAAATATGAATTTTTGAGTCTGCGTGACTTCGTCTGTGTAAAATATGAATTTTCGAGTCTGCGTGACTCCGTCTATGTAAAATATGAACTCTTGAGTCCGCATGACTCCGTTTGCATAAAATGTGAATTTGTTGAGTCCGTGTGACTCCGTTTGTGAAAAATGTGAATTTGTTGGGTCCGTAGGACTCCATTTATGTAAAATACTGAGTTCTTGAGTCCACGTGACTCCGTCTTTTTAAAAATATATATATATATATATATATGTATATTGTTTTTAGTCTGTATGACTCCGTGTTTATAGAATGTGAATTTTTGAGTCCGTCTGAATCCGTGTTTGAGAAATGTGAAAATTTTCAAGATCATATGACTCTCATTTGTAAAATGTGAATCAGTGCGACTCCCCTTTGGAAATAGGAATTGTTTCAAGTTGAATCGACTCCGAACTCTGGATTTTGAGAATTTGAATTTGTTTGAGTCTAATTGACTCCAATTTTGGACAATTGAATAAATTGGAGTCTGATTGACTCCGGACTTTTGAAAATTGATTTGATTAGGAGTCTAAATGACTCCAATTTTGGAAAATTGAATAAATTGGAGTCTGCTTGACTCCGGACTCTTGAAAATTGATTTGATTAGGAGTCTAATTGACTCCAATTTTGGAAAATTGAATAAATTGGAGTCTGCTTGACTCCGGACTCTTGAAAATTGATTTGATTAGGAGTTTGATTTACTCCGGATTTTTTTGGAGTCTGATTGACTCCGGGATTTTGAAATTGATTTGATTAAAGAGTCTAATTGACTCCTGATTTTGGAAAATTGAATAAATGGGAGTTTGGTTGAATCTAAGCTGATTTGAGTTTGATTGACTCCTGGTTTTAGAAGAATGAATTGACTAGAGTCAGAAAGACTCCAATTTTGAAAAGATGAATTGACTCGAGTCTGAAAGACTCCAATTTTGAAAAGATGAATTGACTAGAGTCAGAATGACTCCAATTTTGGAAAACACGAATTGATTTGAGTTTGATTGACTCCCAATTTCGAAGAGATGAATTGATTCAAGTTAGATTGACTCCTAATTTTGAAAATTGAATTGAATTTAGGTCCGATTGACCCCAGGTTTTGAAAATTGAAGTGAATTTGGGTTCGATTGACCCCAGGTTTTTGAAAATTGAGTTGAATTTGGGTCCGATTGACCCCAGGTTTTTTGAAAATTGAATTGAATTTGGGTCCGATTGACCCCAGGATTTTAAATTGAATTAAAATTGAGTCTGTGGACTCCAAATTTTGAAAGTTGAATGGAATTTGGGTCCAATTGACCCCAGGATTTTAAATTGAATTAAAATTGAGTCCGTGGACTCCAAATTTTGAAAGTTGAATTGAATTTGGGTCCGATTGACCCCAGGATTTTAAATTGAATTAAAATTGAGTCCGTGGACTCCAAATTTTGAAAGTTGAATAGAATTCGAGTCGGTTGATTCCAAATTTTGAAAATTGAATCTGTGGACTCCAAACCTCGAGAAGATTGAATTTGGATATGAGCCTACTGACCTCTGAATGTGGTTTACGTCTTCGGTCCTCGCAACAGATTTGCGTTTGCCCTCGTTCTGGGAATATAACATATTTATATTCTCGATCCTCGTAACATATTTGCGTTGATCCTTTGTTCGAGAATGTAACATATTTGCATTCTCGGTTCTTGCAACATATTTGCGTCAACCCTCGTTTTGAGAATATAACATATTTATATTCTCGGTCTTCGTAACAAATTTACGTCGATCCTCTTGGTTGGGAGTGTAACATATTTGCATTCTCGGTTCTCGCAACATATTTGCGTTAACCCTTGATCCTCGTAACATATTTGTGTTGATCCTTTGTTCGAGAATGTAACATATTTGCATTCTCGGTTCTTGCAACATATTTGCGTTAACCCTCGATCCTCGTAACATATTTGCTTTGATCCTTTGTTCGAGAATGTAACATATTTGCATTCTCGGTTCTCGCAACATATTTGCGTCAACCCTCGTTTTGAGAATATAACATATTTATATTCTCGGTCCTCGCAACAGATTTGCGTTTACCCTCGTTCTGGGAATATAACATATTTATATTCTCGGTCCTCGTAACATATTTGCGTTGATCCTTTGTTCAAGAATGTAACATATTTGCATTCTCGGTTCTCGCAACATATTTGCGTCAACCCTCGTTTTGAGAATATAACATATTTATATTCTCGGTCCTCGTAACATATTTGCGTTGATCCTTTGTTCGAGAATGTAACATATTTGCATTCTCGGTTCTCGCAACATATTTGCGTTAACCCTCGATCCTCGTAACATATTTGCGTTGATCCTTTGTTTGAGAATGTAACATATTTGCACTCTCGGCTCTCGCAACATATTTGCGTTAACCCTCGATCCTCGTAACATATTTGCATTCTCGGTTCTCGCAACAGATTTGCGTTAACCCTCGTTTTTGGAATATAAGAGATTTATATTCCCGGTTCTCGCAACAGATTTGCGTTTACCCTCGTTTTGGAATATAACAGATTTATATTCTCGGTTCTCGCAACAGATTTGCGTTTATCCTTGTTTTGGAATATAACAGATTTATATTTCCGGTTCTCGTAACAGATTTGCGACTACCCTCATTTTGGAATATAACTGATTTATATTCTCGGTTCTCGCAACAGATTTGTGTTTACCCTCGAAATCAAACCAAAAGCATCATGACCCCTGTAAGAGATCTTTGCATTAGTCACGGAATTAGGTGATCTTCCCTGACTAACATATCACGTGATTTGCGTCGTATGAAAACGTGTTATAGAGTGAGCATAGCATTTGTATAGCCAGGTCAATTCAAGAAAATACTATTGCATAGCATGTGCATCACGACAGGATAGGTGCATTCATCCGTATGATTATTTGCGCTTGTGTGTTGTCCTTTGCCCGAACTACGTCCTGGTCTGATTCCCGAAGGGATACGTAGGCAGCTCACCATTGAGCACGACCAGCACCGACCGTCTCCGCGAATGTTTTTGCAACGCATTTTATTTTTACCTAAGTTCAATAGCTCGGTCAAAGGCTTGTCTTCACACAGGCTTCGATATTCACTTGTGATACGCGTTGCTTCACAAGCTCTGCCGAAGAGGGGCAAACTGTAGACACCCCAATTTTGACCGAACTATTAAACTTAGGGGGATTTACCTCTAGAAATCAATGATGAATAATGTCCCAACGATTTTCTTCAAGTTCATCGCTTCGACTTCTGAAAAGCTTCAAGTTCCCAAACCTTGCTCCTAATATCCCTAGATTTGGCCAATCACTGACCATCTGTCTCGAGCTCACTAGATCATGGGTTACTTTCTAAAAAAAATGGAATAGATTAAATAATAATAATAATGATATTTTATAAAAATAACATTGTTTCTCATTTTTTTAGATTCAAAAAGAAAAACAAAAAGAAGAAAAAGATACTATTTGGTGACTCATATGATTAATTTAGATTTAAAATGAAAAATGTGTCTATACATATATATATATATATAAGAAAAGGAAAATAATAAAAGAAAGTATCCCATGTGATTTGGAGAGTTAGAGATTCCTTGGCATATTCCTAATCCAAAGAAAATACCCAAAAAGCCCTTTGTTGGGCACTAATCTCCCATGTGCTTTGAAGATGCTCTAGAATGTTCCTTTATTCTAGCCAACTTAAATGCCCTTCAAGTTTCTTGGAATTACATAGAAGTGCCATGGAGAATTAGAGATGCCATAGAATATTCCTAACCCACCCCAAATTGACCTATCTACCCTTATCTTAGCCCCCAAGATAAGGAAAGTCTATAAAAAGACCCATTTTCTTTCATTTGGGAGACACTTGAATTATATAGAGAAATATTGGGAGAGCTTTAGAGAAAAAAAAGATAGAGAGAGAAACTCCACCAATCTCATACCCAAACCCCACCAAATCTTTACCCAACCATCAAATCACCATTGAAGGAGCTTGAAGCTTGAGGAAGAAGAAGAGGAAAAGCTTGAAGAAATCAACATCTCTACAAGTTTTGAGAAGATCTAGAGGTAAAGCCTTCAAATCTATATATATATATATATATAATAATTCAATCACAAATTCCTAGTTCTAGGATCTTTACACATTTTCAAAACCTCTCTTCCTACCTCATTTCATCACACACCACATAGAATTTGTGATTGAATCTCATGGTAGTTCATTAGTTTGGATCTAAATAAGCTTTGTGTTTAGAAGTATGAGTTGGTTTTAAAGAATTTGTTCTCTTGAATTTTCTTAAGTGAACCTTGATTATTATTTGTTATTCCTATTTTCCCTTTTTTTTAGATTCATAAGATTTTATATATCTTATTGAGTCTCTTTGAGTTTGATTCTTTAGTTTCCTATGATCCTATGATCTATATGGAGATTAAAATCAATCATAGTCTTAATCTACATATAATTAGTGAGATTCAAGTCTTAATCCATGACTTGAACCTCCTCACTAAGAATCTTATGGAATCCTTACTATATTCCAATGAGGTTTGAGTAGATTTTAACTTCATTTAGTCTCCAATGACCATCAAATGGTAGGAGAAATATTTTAGTTTAAGTCCATCTCTATGGCTTAGACTAATCTCTCCCTTGGGTTTTGAGAAGTTCTTCATACTTCATCTAAAACCTACATGTATGTGTGTCTTTGTCCTCCAATGACCATCAAATGGTAGGAGAAATATTTTAGTTTAAGTCCATCTCTATGGCTTAGACTAATCTCTCCCTTGGGTTTTTGAAAGTTCTTCATACTTCATCCAAAACCTACATGTATGTGTGTCTTTAGCCTCCAATGACCACCAAGTGGTAGGAGTAATGATTTGAACTCAAGTTTTGGTCCACAAGTTTGAGTTCATTGTTTGGGATTTTGTGAAGTCCATTTCATACTTCATTAAAAGTCCATAAGTCTAAAGAGGTCCTTAGTCTTCAATGACCATCAAATGGTAGAAGAAATGTTTTGGTTTAAGCCCAACATTATGATCTAATAGTTGAGGCCAATCAACAAAGTTGAACTAGCAAAGAGAAAACAGTAAGTTTACAAACTGTTTTCAATCAAAGATTTTTAGTTCAAGATCTAACCGTTGGAATCGAATGAAACCAACGGGAAAGTGTCAATAACACATCGTTTTACCACTGTGATTTTTGTTTTAGAAAGATCATGTGATTAGAATGGTTGGATCATGGTTTTTGTGAGCTAATTACAATCTGTCCAGAATTTCAGAATAGTTTCAGAACAGTAAGTCCGTTTTGAAATTAGTAAATCAGATTTTTAAAGGGTTTTCCGGGATCCCTAATAATTTTTCCTAGATACCTTAATGTGTTAGGAAGATCCCCTAAAAAGGTCTAAGTGTTTCTCATCTGTTTTCTATTTTTAATAAATCATACAAGATCTCTGGACAGAGAGTTGCAAAATCCTGAGTGAGGTCTGGTATTTTCCATATTCCCGGAGATCTAACCGTTGAAACCTTGATTTTCTTTTTGGGTTAGAAACTAGACTCACAGAGGCACAACATATCCAAATATCATCAAGATCCAACTCCTAGAAGTATTTTATTCCTATTTTTGAACATCTGGTCTGCTCTCTGTAATTCATAAAAAACTGCTACTATTTTTGTCTAATCTTAATTATTTCAACTCAAATAGTCTCTTAATGGCTTAGGACTCAAACCATGTTTTGAATAATGATAATTTAGATTAAACCCAGAGGCTTAGTGATCCAAATTAGTGAATAAATTCATGTCCCATTCTTGTTCATATTCATGCATTCATTCATACATGTTAATATTCATAAGTAGGACTTATCTCTTGTCTAAGATGAATCTAATTGAACATGACTTAGGATTAATTACTCTTTGATATTATATCTTGTCTAAGGCATGCGTACTAATCTTTGTTTTGTAGCGCATTTGAGGTACAACTTCTCATCCCTTCTCTAGTTTGATTCATTTCTTTTGATTTTGAATTGATTTTCAAACTCCATGTGCGACACTTTAGACTAGGTCTTGCCTTATGTGCTTATATGTGATAGAGACCTTTTCTTAGGATTTCTATTCTTGCATGCATTGCACGTTTAATATTTGCGGCTGGATCCCGGGTATGTTTTCTAGTTTTCTATTGCATATCATGTTATTTGCTATTTGAATTACGTGGCTTATGAATGATATTTTACCGTTAGCAATTTTACACAATTTCCAACATGCTTGTGTTATGTATACCTATATATGTATTAATTGAGGGCATGCTTAGATTAATAACTTGATTAAAAAGGATGTTGAGTAGAGGCCTATCTTGAGATAGGATGAAAGGGGGTGTTTTAGTCCGCCGGGCTCCTTCCCCTTTCATTCCATAATCCCCGGACCCAGTTTATCTTTGGTTTCGCAAAAGATCAGTTTGCTTTAAAATGGTTTCTTAATTTTTCCCTTTTAAAAATTAAGTGGCGACTCTTTGTACTTGAATTTGAAAAAATTGTTTAAAAAAACAAAAGTGGGCCCAAATGCCGGTATCCACAGGGGGACATGATACAAAATATAGCGGAGTGATTGCCTCCAACACCTCCATTCAAGGCAGCACCCATAGCTGTGGTACATGCACTTGAGAATAGGGATATAAGATCCGTGTCTGAACAATTTACTAGGAAGAAACCAACAGAATTTCATGGAATGGCTGACTCAACGTTGGCAGAGCATTGGGTCATGGATATGGAGAGGATTTTTAGATCTATTCCAATGACCGATAGGGAGAAGATTGAAAATGCAAGTGATGTACTGGGAGTAGAAGCTCAGAATTGTTGGGTAAATATTTTGGATCAGGGAGCACCGATTACGTGGGAAAGGAGGTAGAGTTTAATCGCCGATTCTTTCCGCGAACCACCCACAATGCAAAAAAGAGAGAGTTTGATAACCTTAAACAGGGAGACATGATTGTACCTGAATATACCTCCAAGTATAATGAATTACTAAGATTTGGCAAAGGTTCAATGCCAGAGGAGGAAGATAGAGCAAGAAAGTATGAGGAAGGTTTAAGGGAGAATATCCATTTAAGGGTAGAAACCTACGAACATTCAACCGTCGTAGCGGTGCAACAAACGGTGCTTGTAGTCGAAAGTGGGATAGAAAGGTCGAGGCAAACTCAGCAAGTCAAACGAGGTAATGAGGGTGGTGATCAGAACCAATGTGGATCTTTTAAGAGGGCATTTGCACGAAGCTTTAGTTCTAATTTTGGTGATTCAAGGAGGATACCAAGTAATATACCGTTATACTCATTGTGTAATTGACCAGACACGGGCCGATGTTTTCTGACTAACTCCCATAATAGAACTAAAGGGGGAAGTAGTGCAAGTTTTGCATCCTATTCGCAACTCAAGTGTTTTGATTGTGGTACCTTGGGACATCGAGTGAAGGATTGTCTAAGGAAGCATACTCAACAAGGAACGAGTTATGTGGCTTCCAGTGGTTCGAAGCCTAAGAAGTTAAATAAAAGGAGACCGGAGATAGAGCAAAGGGAGGGGAGATCTTTTTAGATGAACCATGGAGACGTGGCTAATACTGATACTGTGGTCTCAGGTATGGTTCTTGCATGTTCACACTTAGCACACATACTCATTGATTCGGGATCTACGCATTTGTTTGTATCACATGATTTTGTAGAACATTTGAATGTTAAGTCCGCACCACTAAGATATGATTTATCTATTGTCGTGCCGCTTAGTAAACTAGCAGTAACGTCTATAATATATAAGAATTGTGGGATCAAACTAGGCGAGAAATTGATAACCGTAGACCTTATACTGATTTTTGTGAACCATTTTGGTGTGATACTAGGAATGGATTGGTTAGCTTTGAACCAAGCTACTATAGACTGTAAACGAAAAAAAGTAAATTTTTTATCACCGGTGTATGAGAACTTTTGTTTCTAAGGGAGTGGGGTTACACTGCTACCATATTTGACTTCAACTATCCGAGTGGGAAAGTTGTTGAAAAAGGGATGTCAGGGATTTCTGTGTTTGGTAATTGATACTTCGGCGACCGAATTAAAAGTAGAGGATATTCCAATAGTGCGAGAGTATGCTGATGTATTCCCTGATGACTTACCAGATGTTATCATTGAGAGGGAAACTCACACCATTGAGATAATGTAAGACTCAAGACCCGTATCGAAATTACCATATAGAATGGCACCCGTAGATTGAAAGTGTAACTATAAGAATTACTTTATAAAGGTTTCATTCGACCTAGCATATCACAGTGGGGAGATCCAGTGTTATTTGTAAACAAAAAGGATGGCTTGATGCGAATGTGTGTGGACTATTGAGAGTTAAACAAGTTGACAATCAAGAATAAGTATCCACTGCCTAGAATTGATGACTTATTTGATCAACTTCGTGGGGCACAAGTGTTTTCAAAGACAGATCTTAGATCGGGCTACCACCTGTTGGAAGTGAAAGCCGAAGATGTAGAGAAGACAGCTTTTAGAATACGCTACAGACATTACGAGTTCCTAGTCATGCCATTTGGAGTTACAAATGCACCAGCAGCGTGCATGGATCTTATGAACCGAGTCTTCAAGGACTACTTGGACGATTTTGTGATAGTTTCATCGATGATATTCTTATTATTCCCCGAGTGAGATGGAGCATGAGAATCATTTGAGATTGATACTTCAGAGATTGCGAGAGAAGTAACTATTTGGTAAATTGAAAAAGTGAATTCTGATTGCCTAGCATTACTTTTCTTGGTCACATGATTGACAAGAATGGAGTTTTAATTGATCCTCACAAAATAGATGCTGTATCTAATTGGCAGAGGCCGACATTCGTATCTGAAATATGAAGTTTCTTAGGATTAGCCGGTACTATCGTCATTTTATCGAGAATTTTTCAAAGATATCATTGCCTATGACAAAGTTAATGAGGAAGGGGTTACTTTTGAATGGAATCAAGAATGTGAAGACAATTTTTAGGAGTTGAAATCACAGTTGACGAGAGCACCTATCTTGACAATACCATCTAGAACTGAGGAATTTGTGATCTATAGTGATGCTTCGCATCAATGCTTGGGGTGTGTGCTTATGCAAGGTGGTAAGGTGATTGTGTACGCATCGAGACAGTTGAAGACACACGAGGTAAATTATCCGATTCATAATCTCGAAATGGCCGCGGTAATTCATGCTTTGAAAATCTAGAGGTACTAATTGTACAGGAAAAAGTGTAAGATTTTCACAGACCACAAAAGTTTGAGATATATTTTCACACAACGAGACTTGAATATGAGGTAGAGAAGATGGTTAGAGTTTATGAAGGATTACGATCTTTCTATTGAGTATCATCCGGGAAAGGCTAATGTAGTAGCCGACGCTTTAAGCTGGAATACAACAAGGAACCTAGCTGACGAGCTAACTCAGCAAAAAGAATTGGTAACAGAGATGGAACGTTTGGAATTAGATGTAATTCTGAAGACCAATGGTGGCTTAATGATGGTAATCATAGCTCACCTATACATTATTGATGAAATCAAGGCAGAACAATTTAATTATCTCTACTTGTGCAAGATGAGAGACGAGATACCTTTGAAAAAATGACCTGGGTTTACGATACAATAAGGAATATTGATGCTTGGGAATCGATTGTGTACCGAATGTGAAAGACTTGAAAGAGCGACTTTTAGAGGAGGCTAATAGCACTAAATATTCAATTCATCCGGGAAGTAACAAGATGTACCGGAACTTGTAAGAGAACTTCTGGTGGAGAGGTATGAAGCGAAAAGTTGCTAAGTATGTTTCAGAATGTTTAGCAAGTCAACAAGTGAAGGTAGAGAGACAAGTGCCTACATGACTATTATAACCATTATCAGTGGCAAAGTGGAAATAGAATGAGATTACAATGGACTTTGTTTCGGGATTTCTACGATCATTCAACAAGAATGACAAGATTTGGGTGATAGTTGTCCGATTGACAAAATCAGCGCATTTTCTACCGATCAAGACGACTAAACCATCGAGATTAACAGAATTGTATGTAAAAGAGATTGTAAGACTACATAGGGTTCCAACGGTGATTATATCGGATAGGGATAGTAGTTTTACATCGAGATTTTGGGGAAGTCTACAAAAGGCGATGGGTACTAAGTTGAGTTTCAGTACTGCATTTCATCCCAAGACCGATGGACAGTCAAAGCGAATGATTCAGACTCTTGAAGATATGCTTAGACTTTGTGTACTGGATTTTGGGAATGATTGGGAGAAACACTTATCGCTAATTGAATTTGCTTATAACAACGAGTTTCAATCGAGTAATGGTATGGCACCATACAAGGATTTATATGGGCGTAAGTGTCGATCGTCAATTTATTGGACCGAGACGGGAGAGAGAAAGTTGTTAGGACCTGAGATAATACAGTTGACTATCGAGAAGGTAAAGATGATCTAGGAGCGACTTAAGATAGCTCAGAGTCGATATAAGAGCTATGCAGACTCTAAGCGACGACCGATAGTATTTGAAGTAGGAGATTTTGTATACTTGAGAGTATCACCTTCGAAAGGCATTGCATAATTCGAAAAGAGGGGAAAGCTTAACCTAAGATTTGTAGGACCTTTTGAGATCTTAGAGAAAGTAGGACCAGTGGCTTATCGATTAGCTTTTTCATCAAACTTGGAACATGTGCACAATATTTCCATATGTCGATGCTGAGACAGTGTATGTCAGATATGAGAAACATTATAGTACCAGAACTGTTGCAAATCTAAGAGGACTTGACCTACATAAAGCATCCAATAGAAATCTTGGATCTCAAGGAACAAGTATTGAGAACGAAGACGATTCTGATGGTAAAAGTGCTATGGCGTAGTCATACTGTTGAGGAAGCTACGTGGGAAAATAAAGAAGAGATGAGGAATGAGTATCCGTATATGTTCGACGTATGAGGTATAAGTTTGGGGACAAACTTCTTTTTTGGAGGGGAGAGTTGTCACGCTCATCCCAGAAAATCATGGTTTTTAATTGCATATTTGAGATTGTGAGCATTATTAATGTTCATTGATAATTGTGGAAATGGAGTTGACGTGGGTCAAAGGTAAGGTGTCAGTTGAGGACATGGTAATCAGAGAAGTCATGATGCGTTGACGTGATTAAATGACATTTATGTGCATTAAATGTTATTTAAGTTATCTGGTATTTTGTGAATAGTGATTTTACCTATGTAGAGTAATTTCTGGTAATTTTAATATCATTTAAATCGTTTTGAATACTATGGTGAGAACGTGAGTGACATGTTACATAAAAGGTAGGTTATATAGAGATTCTATGGATATTAGTTTTGGATCCTCATTTTGGACCTAAATGGAACTTAGACAGAAACTTTTATTATTTTGATTTTCACTCGTGAAGTAATAAAGTAGACGTTTAAGACGCTTCAGGAGATAATTATAAGTTTTGAAAACTCATACGGAGGTAGACGTAATTTCCGAAAGCCGTGCCTATAAATAGATAAGCTTGAGATTCTTTTTGTCAAAACTTTCTAAAAATATCTTGAAGAGAGAGAAAAAAGAGATTTTGGTGGCTACGAGCTTCATGACGCCGATCGACGACCGTTTGTCTATCAGTTTTTCTCCAGATTCGAGATTTGGACTCCTCGAGGTAAGAGCTTCATTTTGATACCTCTTAGGCCTCATTTAGCATACTTTTTCTGATAATCTAATTTCTAGAAATTTGGGGAAAATCCAGTAAACCTTGTAGGAATCGTGTACAAACTGAGATACGATGTTTATTCGGGCCTCCAGTTGATCCTTCAAAGTTAGGAATAAATTGCTCGAGGTATTAATTCTAGATCTATCAAATACTAGCATGCATCCCGCGCTATGCGCGGGTACCCGAGAGTATGTTTTTTGTTTAAAAATTCAGAAAATATTTGTGATTAATATTGGTATGAGTTCAGAATAATTGTGAAAATTAGTAAAGAGAAGAAAATATGACTACATCGTAGTAGGAGTGGACATAATCCGAAGCAAGGGCAGATCTACCTTGGGGCCAAGGGGGGCCATGGCCCCTGCATAATTTTAGAATTTTATTTATACATGTAATTTTTTAAAATATTTTGTACCTCTATGAAATAATAAAAAAATTTACGCTTGGCCCCTACAAAATTTTGAAAAAACTTTTGATATGTACTTGTAATTTTATAAAACCATTCCAAAATTTTTGAAAACGTCAACATTTATATGTAATTTTATAAATGTAACTTAAATTTTTTTACCATTTGTCAGCATGTGATCAATCATTATTGTCAAAAAAGTGATATACATAAAAATTTATTCAAAAATATGAATAAATAGACCTAAAAAAAATTTCAACTCAATGGCGCTGCCTCCGAACCCCCGTATAAGTCTACTGCCATATACACACCTATTCTATTTTGGCCCCCCCATCTACAAATTTCTAAATCCACCACTAATCCGAAGGCCTATCGCGAACGAAATAAGGTATGAATAAGAGTATGGGCCCGTAGGGCCAAGTTAGACTCTTATAGGAGTTGGTCAAATTATATCACCATATGCTTTCAATAATTTAAAGCATAATTTACATGAAGTTGCAATGCAAAACTTTGTGGAATCTTCAAGCAAAGCAAAATGCAGGATACATTGACTGATGGAGTTGAACATGTGAATGCAAAACGCACCATAATTGGTATTTTGATTTAGAAAGCACCAATGCCCAAAAGAGGGGTGAAATTTGGAAACAATGTTACAAATCCAAAGACATAGCACTCAAACCTAAATCGTAGTGTCCGAAGGTTTTTAGAAATTTTGGCTATATTATAATTTAAATGATGATCATCATAATGAGCAAAAGAATTCATTTTTTTTTCACTGAAGAAAATGTTGTAGCTGCTTATAAATGATGATCGTCATTCAGACTTCCAAGACCAAACCTGCTCAACCTATAATTCTTGAGAGGAAAAGTTTATCCATACATGCTCAGCCTTCACTCTTAATAAGATATAATATGGGTTTTCATTGGATATATATAAACAAATTAAGATAAATAAAAAATATATATAAATATAAATATTTCTAAAATGAATCAGGAAGTTTGCTTACCTTGACTTTAGCTATAAGAATTAAGGACGTTGATTTTGTGTGTACGTATCTGCTTGTGTGATTAAGAGAGTTCTTGAATATTCAGACTGTGATATATATATATATATTTATTTATTTATCCAATGAAAACCCATATAAAAATAAAATTTAAGATAAAAAAAAATCTAAAATGAATCAGGAAGTTTGCTTACCTTGACTTCAGCGAGAGGAAGTTGCTTTTGTGTGTATGTATGTGCCTGTGTGATTATGAGCATTTTTGAATATTCGGACCATGAGTGCCTCTGTGCCATTGCCGCCGGCCAATTGTTTGCGAGGTGTCCGGAAAATCTCTTGGCATCCTCGAGTCAATTCGCAACTTTGTAGTGTGGGTTTTGCAGACAAAACAACTATCAGAAACAAAGAGAATGATGAGGACGCCTGTGATTGCTATCTTTCACCAAGTTGCCTCATCAAGTTTTGATGGAATACCGATTCATCATGCAAGCTCCGATGGTCAATCTAAATATGTTTGTTCAAGAACTTGAACATCCCCTACTTCTCTCTGTTGTAGGAGTATTAAATTTTGTTTCTAATGACATTGAAATTCATAGAGAGGGAGAGAGAGAGAGAGAGAGAGAGAGAGAGAGAGAGAGAGAGAGAGAGAGAGAGAGAGAGGCGGTTCACTTGATAGAGGCAAAATGCCTAAAACTCAGGGCACTTAAATGACATTGACACGTGTCGTTCTCTTGTTAAATTCTGTTACAACTCTCCGCTATTAGTATATACTATTAGATATGAGATTTACATGTTTTGAATATTGGTTTTGATATTTTGGATCCGGGCGAAATTCATGTGTTAATTAGGCCCGTTAAATATGCACGCGAAAATGTTATAAAAGCATGTATAACTATTTATGTGAGTATGCTATGTGTCTACTTTGGTCAAAGAGGGGATTTGGTGCAATTTCATCCGGTGGTAAGCTTCTCGAACTTTGAGGATTGTGATATTGATTGTGGTCGTGTCTAGTATGGAGGAAGGCCCAACTAGGACACGGTACCTGGCATGGAGGAAGGCCCAACCAGTGTACGGGGTGAGAGGTGTGCCTTCCACAGCATCGATTCCATTTACCGGATGAATGCGTACCACTCACCCTAGAGACTGTTTTGATGTGTTTTAGATGTTTTAAGCATGGATTGTCATATAAGCATACATTTAGAATTGTGCACTCAGCATATAGCTGAGCAGTAGAGATTTACTCCATTACAGGTGATAAGAAGCGAGGAAAGAAGAAGCGTGAGGAGTGAGGCCGAGGAATGCCGGGGAATCACTTGTTTATACTTTTGTTTTCATCCAACTTGTAATAAGATTTGGAATTTGTAATATGTTGTAATAGATTTTTGACTTGGATTAGTACTGGTAATCCTTAGTAAACACTCTTGTAGTTATGATTCGAATCATTGTAATACAGTTGGGAATGTGTTGGTTTTGGTTTGGAGACCCTTGGTATGGTTTCTGCAGAATGCTTAGCAAACTACCAGAATCAGTCGACTTGTCCTTGGTTCAGTCGATTGGATCACTGTTGAATTTAGACACTGCTTTTACTATTGGAAAAACAGTCAACTAGGTCCCCGACACAGTCGACTGGACCTCCGATGGAAAATGTTGATTTTGGTTCTGTGTACGAAACAATCGACTGGATTAAGTCAGTCGACTGAAGTTTTGAGGCCACAGTTGACTAAGTCCCAGACACAGTCGACTGGATTGGGGCCTGAGTTTTGGGGTCTCTGTATCTTTCATTTCCAATCGACCGGACCTATGATCAATTGACTCGATTGCTGGTTTTCGAACAGGATGTTTTCTTTAAGTGTTTCAAAGGTGCAAAGCTGATTTTTTATAACTCTGATTTTAATGGATTTTACTTACGTTTTTCGCTGCTATTTTACTTTAATGGAATTGCATGAGCTTGGTGGTGTGACACGTGTCCTATTTTCATGCGTAGCGGGATGGGTCGTGACTGTATGACTAAACAGTAGATGTGCACATGGAGAGAGCCGATCAAGATCCCAAAAAAAAGTGAATTTCTTACCTTTCTTAGCCATTGTCTCATCGGCGTCGATGTCGACGTCGGAGTCAGAGTCGGGGACGAGCTTGAATTTTGGGTCGTCGGCATTGATGAAGAGTGGATTTCTTCAATTTTCTCTCGTTGGCGTCGAAAGCAAAGTGGGTTTCTTCGGAATGAAAATCTCTCATCCGTTTCTCTAGATAATAGCATAATTGCTTTCTAATAATTATGTATACATATATAGATAATTGCATGATTTGATTTGGGTTTTTTCAAACCTAAATTTGAAATCCCTAATTTTTAGATGACTTGACTATAGAAAGATTTTAATAGGAGCATTTGTGTATTATACATATTTGTGGACCTAACACAAAAAACTTTTTTGAGTTGGACCGATTTTAAAAAAGATGCACTAAGATGGATTTAATACTACTTAACCCTAGAAAAAATATTACTACATGAAAGGCAATGAATTTTTATTAAATATGGAAAAGGCAATATGGAAGGGCAATTTTAAAATTGTAGACAAGAAAATAATTTAGAATAATTACTAAGAAGTTTTATTGATTATTTTTCAAAGAGTGACAATTTTCAAAGAATGACACACCACATAGCAAAACCATATATAATGGTATTTATTATTTTTTAAAGAATGGGGGATACCACATAGCATAATCATATGTTCCAATGAGACTCCTATACAAATATATAAAGATTAGAATTTCACACTAAGTATATTTTGATACTTTTTCTTTTCTTTTTTTTCTCTTTAGCTGTGTATTAATAACTTTATGCCATACTTATTAAAAAATAAATTGGAGGGATTATGCTTCCCATATACTTAATTCCAAATACTTTGATACGAGCGATAAAGTGCATGATATGAAGCATCCCTTATATTTTTCCTTGTGTTTCCTTTCATGCTTTAACAATATTAAAAAGGGATAATTAAATTTCAGTCTATTTTTTATATAGATTCAAAAGTCAGTCTATTGATTTTTCTAAATTAAAAAAATATATATATATCATTTTTTTTATATTTAAAATGAAAAAGTTATCAAATTTTACATGACATTGTGTAGCAACTCTTTCAAACGGTGGGAGCAACTCTGCGAAACGTTTGGGAGCAACTCATTTCAAAGTCGGTGCAACTCTTTACAACATCGGGAACAAGTCTTTCAAACGTTGGGAGTAATCGTCACAACGTTTTGATGCAAGTTCACATAAATAGACTAAAACACAAAATTACAATTCAAAATTATTATTTTTTTTATTTTGCTTATGACCTTTTTAATTTTTTTAATGGCTATTGATATTTTGATAATTTTAAAAAAGTAGTAGACTGACTTTTAAGTTTTATACAAAAAGTTGACTGAAATATAATTATCCCTATTGAAAAAAGGCTTTGTTTTGGTTTATGGATTGCATGAGGAAAAAAGATAGAGGAAAGGAAAACAAGATATTAGTGGTACGATTGTTAAATCATTTGGAAAACAAATTTAATTAAATATTCAGCAAGAAAAAAGGGTATTATATAGAAGTCAATAAAAATTTTAAAATTATGAAAAGTCAAATTTTTATACATAAATTAATGATAAATTTTCTCTTCCCGTCTTCATTCACTTTCACAATTTGACTACTTTACCATAATTGTCTATTATTGTCTTCATCTGATATTTTAATTTTAGTTAGTATCAGTAACTGCCAAATTTGAACCAAAATTTGATTTATAAATATTTTGAAATTGTACCATCTATATAATATTAGAGCTCAGGTTGTCACTAAAAGTCTTATGACTAGGACAAAGAGCTTATGACTAGGATCATTCTGATTGGCTAAGTATTTACTGACTCAAATTTATATAAGATTCTAACTCAGTTTGTCACTAAAAGTTTATGATTAAGACAAAAAATTTTATGACTAGGATCATTCTGATTGGCTAAGTATTTACTGACTCAAATCTGATTGGCTAAGCATTTGCTGACTCAACCCTATACGTGGGAAAAAGGAAAGGGAAAAAAAATGACCCAAAGCCAAGCAATTGCTCTCAACTCTAATCAGTCCTCTCATATTCACTCTTTCTATTCTCTCTCTACCCCGCTGCCGATCCACCCTCCTCTCTCTCTCTCCCTCTCCGCCCATCACCACCGCCCCCTCCAGTGAATGACCATCAGAAGAAGTCCGAAGAACCCTTCGTTTCACTTCTCTCTCCTCGCCACTCCAAAGAAACCGAGGCAAAAATTGAAGAAAAATGACCCAAAAATGTCGGCTCAAGCTCTCTCCTCGCCACAGATCGGAAAAAGTGAAGAAACCAAGGCAAAAATTGAAGAAAAAGGTCCCAAAAATGTCGATTGATAGAAAATATTCAAGACCTGTTTGCAGCCGAATCAAAGAACCAGTAACTTTTTCATAGAATCAAGTAACTTTTTCTTATTCTTTTCTTTTTCTTTTCTTTCCCTTTATTTATTCTTTCCCTTTTTTTGGTTTTTCAGATTTGGGAACTCTTTTGTTTTTAATTTTTTTTTTCAATTCATAAGCATATTGTTTTGGGAGGGCAATTTTGATTACTTACATTAATTGATTTCTCCGATTTTACTTTTTGCTGCCTTGGTTCACACTTCACATGTAATCTGGGATAAATTTGTGGACGATGGATCAATGTTTGATTTTGTGGGTTCCTATTACTTCCTGTTTGCACCCAAAAACCGTCAAAGGTTTTTGAGCCCGAGTGGCATTAAGTTGGATAGAGGGTAGGCCGACCTAATGAATCTACGACTCATCAGACTCAAGTGGAGATTGTAAGCCCGATGGTAGGCACAAGGCTGTTGGGTGTTGTGGTATGAGCCCGATTGGAAGGATGGGCATGGATGAGGATTATCGGGCACAAGAATAACATAACCAAATACAACGCAAGCCCGATGGTGGATCAAAGCTGCACGGAGGCCAATCGGACACCGTATAATGAAGGATGGTTGTATGAGTCCGATCAGCCAAAGGCATTCGTAAAAAGATAATCGGGTATGAAAGAAAGTATTGAAATTGATTAAGTCTGATTCAGCTGAAATAAAGTAGCGGACCAAGCCGATGGACTGAAAGGGGAAGGCGGTGCTATTCACAGCTGTCAAGACGATGTCATCCCAGAATTTTAGGAAGCAAGAGTCCAGTTTGGAAGGTATTTAATCACGTCTAGCTGGATTAGAACACTGATTCCTAGAATATAGGGATTGGTTCAATCAAGAGTTGAGATAAGGCAAGAATTAAAGATTAAGAAGGTTTCTTCCACCATTAGCCAATCAGCCACGCAGCTTAGGACTCAAGAAAAGGAGTTCTTTCCTTATCAGAAATCCTAGAGGCCGCTATAAATATGGAAGCAGGCCAAGCATATAGAGCACTCCGCGTCATCTCGAAAACAGCATACACAGTGCATTCGAAGCATTCAAACCTTTATGTTTTTCAGCATTCATAGCAAATAGGTCTGCCCTTTTGTTATTTCTTTTTATTATTTTGGATAATCAGAGTCTGTTCTGGTTCGTTCTTTAGATCTTTTCAATTTTCCAAACACTTAATAAAATCTACGTTTTATTAATCCATTTGTGATTGTTTACCTAGTAAACTCTTAACACTGTTTAGCTTGTGCGCTTCAGTACTGCTAAAGAATTTATGGTGAGGGTACTTTCCTGCTCACTGCACACAATCACTATTTAGAAGTCAGACTCATAAAGCCTTGTGTATCACTCACACAAGCGTTTAGGAAATTAGTTTGCACACACACACACACACACACACACACACACACACACACACACACACCGAGCCCGTTTGGCTCTGGCATGCCCGCGCAAATTATATGCAAACATTTTGGCATGCCCAATGGGGCCCACAGTGTCAAGCCATGCCTCCAAAGAAAGACAAACATATAACTAAGAACGGCCACGACGAATCTCCCATGGACCCACCTATGGAGGAAAGTACTGGCCATGCTCCACAAGACGGCAGTGTCACTCTTGAGGCAATTTCGGAGGCCATGAGAGCGAACGTTGAGCCCATGTGGCAGGAATACAATGCGTTAATAGGATCAATGGTCAATCTTAAGGTGGTCATCAGCCAAACGGCCGACGTTCATAAGAGTCAAGCTGACCTGGTCATGGAGACAAGGACCACCCATGTAAAATTGGATCGCCTGTCGGACATGATCGGCAGGCTGATAGAGACCTATAAGGCCGGGGGTAGCAAAGAGCAGGTCACCGGATCAGGCTCTGGCACATTGCTTGAGTCCGATAAGCCGAAAGACCCACCCTACATCTGTCCGAACCTTAGGGAGGGTAATGGCTCAGGCAAGCAATCTGAATCACAGACCGGAATGGTTAGCGGATCGATAGTCACCGATCCCAATGGATTGGCGACACCGGGTTTTGTTCGATCGACAGGCCATACTGAAGGCTCAGTCGGCCACACACCTCCAGGTCACACTATTGAGGGGCAAAGAAGCAATGGTAGGTTTTGGACCCATCAGACCAATAATAATCAACAGTAATTACCACTGCCGTTGGTACCCCCGTTAAGGGCTGCTCAGCCCGTAGCTCCACAACCCATCAATAGGAAGGAGTTGGAAGCGGCCATACATGAAGAGTATGGCCCGTTTATGAGAAGACTGGAGAGGCCGATGTACAGATGGCCATATTTCCCTAAAATTGACCAGGTCATATTTCCCCAAGGGTACAAAGTACCAAACTTCACTCTGTTTTCTGGAGAAAGTGAACAGTCTTCGGTGGAGCATATTGGCCTTTTCATTGTTCAATGCGGGCATGTGGGTAGTAGTGACCCATTAAAGTTGAGGTTATTTCCAAATTCACTAACGGGCATGGCGTTTTTGTGGTATGTCAATCTCCCCGCCAATTCAGTGCAAACTTGGCAAGGGATGGAAGAGATATTTCACAACCAGTTCTATAGGACTGAGCCCGAAACATCGCTGGCAGACCTGTCCAGGATGATGGAATTAGTAGAAGAAACTGTAGAAACCTACATAGCCCGTTTTCGTAAGGCAAAGTATCGGTGCAAGACAGTTTTGCCTGAGGAAGAATATGCTAAAATGGCCATGGGGGACATGTCCTTTGAACTTCGCAAGAGGTTTGAAGGAACTGACTTTCGTGATTTATTCGAGCTGGCCACGCGGGCCGCTCGTTATGAGTGCATCCTTTTGGATGAGCAGGAGAAGAAGAATTTGTCCAAAGGGACATATTATAAAGACCCTAACTACGAGGTCCACCTAGCGGAGTGTGACCTCAAAACAGAGAGCGATATGGTCAAGTTAATCTGCAAATGGCCAATTGTATGTAACGCCTTGAATAAACCTATCAACAATAATGCTGCTGTAAAGAAGATGGCATTTGAGGCAGGAAAAAATTATACTTTTGACATAACCATGGCTGATCAAATATTCGATGCCTTATTGGCCGATAAAGTGATCAAGCTGAGTGAAGGCCATCGGATCCCCAAGGCCGATGACCTAAAAAATAAAGAATACTGTAAGTCGCATAATTCCTGGAAGCACTCCACTAATAATTGTGTTGTTTTTCGTAATGTTACACAGGAAAACGTGGAGAAAAGAGTTTTCAAGTTCTCGGACAGGGCTATGGGGATTGACGCAAATCCGTTTCCTCAAATCACCGACACCAATATGATTATGCCCGATTTAACCAAGCTGACAATGCCAAGGCCGAAGATAGACTTGACCGACCAAGAAGTTTTGCCAAGGTAGAGAGAAGGAAAACAAATCGCCATTTCGGCCATAGATAGGCTGAAAATGACGATACATGAGCTCCAAAGAAGTTATTAGGAACGTAAAGAAAAGGGCCACAAGGCCGAGGAAGAAATGGCTAGGTCCGATACCGATAACTTGATAGCGGATCTGCGACGACAACTGGAGTTCATTGAACAAGGCCTTTGCCCAAGATGCAAGGCTGATATCAAAAAGGATATTTCTAGCCCGAGTAAGAGGCCAAGAGGCAATGAACACCGGGAGCCAAGCCCGAGAAGATCTGTATATGAGAGGTTGTCACTGCCTTGGCAGAGTCAGGCGAAGCCTAAGTGGCGGGCAAAACCCTCCTTGGCTCTGCAAACCGGCCTAAGTGAATCAGGCCGATTGGGGGCAAGAGGTACCCGAACAATTCCAAAGCCTAAGCTGCAAACAAAGTCATCAACCTCAAACAGGAGCCCAAGGATGGTGTTGCCACCCCGGATGGAAGATGGAAGGTGGCATAGGGCTGAACATTCCAAATTCCCAACGCGGTCACAGTACAGCAAGTCTCAAAAAAGGAGGTATCAACGCATAAGATAGGCCGAACGGTAACGGCATTACTGGAAAAATTGGGCTAGAAACTCTCTTAAACCGATAGCGCATACATTACCCGACACCCAAAAACTCTCAGCTGAGGCGGAACCATTTTGTGATGGAGAGGCTGGGGCGATGCATACTTCTACTGGGCACCTGAAAGAAAGATTCAGACGGGAAAAATCACAGGAGGCATGCAGGCCCACATCGGATAAGATGAGTATGGAATCCGATGGTGATCTGTCAGACTCCAGCACCTCACCAATTCAATTCGAAACTATTTCGGTAAGCCTGTCATCTAACATGGTGTTTACTTTTCCTATATCCTTCATGGCTAAGCCAGACCAGCCTGCGGCCATGGAAGGGGATGTAATGGAGGGCCTGACCAAAGACTCAGCCATGATAGAAAATGTATTCTGGAACGGGGGAGAGACCATTAAGCCCAATGTGGTGGAAGCCACAAGCAAGAATGTGGATGCCACCGACGAGCAGACTGATTGGCCTAAGATCACTATTTTGAGGTCGAAGGGACATCATACTGAAGAAGGGTTGAAGCCTTGTGGACCAGTCAAACTGGTTTTCGAGAAACCCATATATTAGATGTCCCAGCATTTAAAGCCATTGTACGTGAAAGGACATGTTGAGGGGGTCCCGATAAACAGAATCCTGGTTGATGGTGGGTCTAGCATCAATATTATGCCTCAAATAATGTTGAGAATCCTTCAGAAGTCCGAGTCGGAGCTAATTCCAACTGAAATGAACGTTCAAAGCTTCACGGGGGTACCCTCAAGAACCAAGGGTATCCTACCCCTTGAGTTGACCGTTGGCAATAAAACGGTCATGACTGCCTTCTTCATCGTAAAAACCTCGCCGGCCTATAATGCATTACTCAGCCGAGATTGGATACACCCAAATTATTGCATTCCTTCCACACTCCATCAGTTACTGATTTTCTGGAGATGGGACGAGGTAGAAGTTGTTGGAGCAGATACAAAGCCATTTGTAGCTCGTGTGCAAATGGCCGATGGAGTCTTGTGGGAAGATGATATCGGGCCGGTCAAGTTACTGGGTTACAACAAAATGGGAAGACCGAATACAGCTACCTTCCTTAAAGGAAATCCATCAGACATCAAGACATGTTACCATAACCTCAGTCAGACTGAAAAGTCAAGGCCGATTGAGATCATCGATCAAGAAGACGTCAATGGATCCACAACCGATCGAGGTTGAGAGAATGTTGGCCCTAAAGGCCAGCATGGCCAAACGGTGTGCATACCTGGCCGATAGAAGACTGGAAATCAGCCTTGTTGATAAAATGATTAATCTGGCCGATTATATCTATAAAGAAGAAATGCCAAGGGAGGAAGATATTCAAATAGATGAATTGGAAACGGCCACGGCAAAGCTTGATGATTTAAAGGTCGATGTCCAAGACCCCATCTTGGAGGTCAACCTAGGCAGAAAAGGAGAGCACAAGCCTACTTATGTAAGTCAGATGCTAGATCCGCGGTGTCAGGCCGAGTTAATTGCACTCTTGCACAAGTACAAAGATTGTTTTGCCTGGGATTATGATGAAATGCCAGGGTTATCTAGGGAACTGGTAGAACACCGATTGCCAATTAAATCGGGGTTCAGGCCGTTCAAATAGCTACCTCGGCAGATGTCACCAGACGTAACTCTGAAGGTGAAAGAAGAAATTGAGAGACTACTGGACGCTGCTTTCATTCGGACAGCCCGGTATGTTGAATGGGTCTCGAATGTGGTCCCGGTAGTAAAGAAGAATGGGAAGCTGAGGGTCTGTATTGACTTTAGAAACCTAAACCTAGCCACCCCAAAAGATGAGTATCCCATGCCCATGGCCGATCAGTTAATTGATTCGGCCGCCAAACATAAAATTTTATCCTTTATGGACGGGCACTCGGGGTACAACCAAATCTACATCGCCAAAGAGGATGTCCCGAAGACTGCTTTTCGGTGCCCGGGGGCAATTGGAACCTTTGAATGGGTTGTCATGCCCTTCAGTCTGAAGAATGCTGGAGCCACATATCAACGGGCGATGAATTCAATCTTCCATGATATGATTGGATGATTCATGGAGGTCTACATCAATGATATGGTGGTGAAGTCAGGAGGTAACGCCGATCATCTGAGAGATTTGGAAAAGACATTTGAAAGAATGCGGGCTCACAAACTAAAGATGAACCCTCTCAAATGTACTTTCAGCATCATAGTAGGGAATTTCCTAGGTTTCCTAGTGCATCAAAGAGGGATAGAGGGTGACAAAAATAAGGCTCGGGCTATCCAGGCAGCAAAGCCACTAACTAACAAGAAAGAGCTTCAGAGATTGCTCGGGCAGATCAATTTCCTGAGAAGATTTATATCCAATTGTGCAGGGAAGACCCAAGTATGGACCCCACTATTGAAGATCAAGACCGATGAAGACTTCAAATGGGAAGACAGCCATCAACAAGCCTTCGAGGGAATTAAATGATATTTGTCAACTTCACCAGTATTAATGCCACCCAAGAAGGGTAGGTACCTTAAATTGTATATATCGGCCTCTGACTGCTCCATAGGAAGTATGTTAGCTCAAGACAATGAGCAAGGCAACGAGCAGGCCGTTTATTATTTAAGTAAAATTTTGACTCCAATCGAGCAGCGCTATGCGCCGATTGAGAAGTTATGCTTGGCATTGTATTTTTCCTCACAAAAGTTAAGAATGTATATGTTGCCCGTTGTGGATATCAAAGTTTTCTTTCTTTTACCCACAACTTTTCAAAATCAATTTCAAAAATAAATGAGTCGCCACTTAATTTTTAAAAGGAAAAATTAAGAAACCATTTTAAAAGCAAACTGATCTTTTAGAAACCAGAGATTAACTAGGTCCGGGGATTATGGAATGAGAGAGGAAGGAGCCCGTCGGACTAAAACACCCTCTCTCATCCTATCTTGCGATAGGCCTCTACTCAATATCCTTCTAATCGAATTATTAATTTAAATGTGCCATCAACTAATATATATGTATAGATATACGTTACAAAAAACATGTCCAAAGGGGTGTAAAATTGCAATTGATAAAATATCATTCAAAAATCACATATTTCAAGTAACAAGCAACATGATATGCACTAGGGAACAAGAGAACTTACCCGGGATCCAACAACGATATTAAACGTGCAATGCATACAAACAAAAAAAAATCCTAAAAAAAGAGTCTCCAATCACATATACATATAAGGCAAGATCCTAATTCTAATGTGTCGAGCATGAGGTTGAAAGATCAATAAAATCAACAAATAGAATAAACTAGAGAAGAGATGCGAAATTGTACCTCAAATGCGCTACAAAACAATGAGTTAGTCCACATGATATACAAAATGTAAAGTTGGATCTAAAATAATAATCCTAGACTTCTAGCTTAAATCTATAGAATATAATTAAATCTAAAGCAAATGAATCCTAATTACAAGTGTCGATCCATATAGATGAATATGTCATGAGCAAGAATGAATTATGAAATACTCAATGGTTTGGTTCACTTAAACTTTGAATTCAAGCTTAACTAATCATTATTGAAATATGGTTTGAACCTTGACTCATGAAAATTTCATCTAAGCCATTATTCACAAGATTTGATGAAAACTAGTGCAGAATTCTGGAAATTACTGACAGCAGATCATAACTTTAAAAAATGAAAACGCGTGGTTCCCGTGGTTTGATCTTGATGAATTTTGGTCACAAGATGCCTCTGTGTGTCTAGTTTGTAACCCAAAAAAGAAATCAAAGTTTCAACGGTTGGATCTCCGGGAATCGGACAAATACCAGACATCACTCAGCATTCTACAACCTTCTGTCCAGAGTTCTTGCACGATTTTCTAAAAATAGCAAAAAGATCAGAAATGCTTTGTTCTTTTTAGGGTGACTTCCTAACACATTAATATACTTAGAAAAAATTATTTTGGGTCACAAACACTTTATTAAAGCATTGGTTTACTTATTTCAAAAGAGTGTTACTATGCTGAAACTCTGGACAGATTGTAGTGACCTTACAAAACTCATAACCAAACCGTTTTAGACATGAAATTTCTTTAAAACAAAAATCACAGTGGTAGAACTTTGAGTTATTGACACCCTCCCGTTGGTTTCACTTGATTCCGACGGTTAGATTTTGAACTAAAAATCTTTGATCAAAAACAGTTTGTGAACTCACTATTTTCATTTGTCAAGTTCAACTTTTATTTGTTAACTCCAACTATTGAACCATGAAGTTGGACTTAAACTAAGCCATCTTCTCCTACCATTTGATGGTCATTGGAGACTAAAGACCTTTATATTTATAGATTTCAAGTGAAGTATGAATGGGCTTCATGAAATCTCAAGATAAAGAATCTAAACCATGGGGATGGGCTTAGACTCAAAACCACTTTCTCCTACCATTTGATGGTCATTGGAGATGAAGACATGACTATACTCATGAGTCTCAAAGGAACATAGAAAGGATTCCATGAAACATCAAGTTTAGAGGATCCAAGTCATGAGTGTGGACTTGGATCCATCTATTTGCCTATGAAATGGAGTGATGATCAAACTTTGATTCCCATGTGAAGCACAAGCTTACATGGGATTCAAAAGATCATGTTCAAGAGATTTCAAGAGAGATATTGAGAATCTCTAAGAGTCTCAAGAAGGAAGTATGATCAACAAAAGAAATGGAGCAAAGAAAATAAAAAAGGTTTGAGGATTAGAGATTCAAGAAAAGGAAGAATGTAAATAGACAACTTATGGTTAGAGGATCACCTCCAAACTATCCTAAAAGTTTCTCTCCTTTGAAGATCTTCCAAACTCTTCTTCAAGCTCTCCCAAACTCTCTCTTTTCTTTCTCAAAAAATGTTAGTATAGTGGTGGTTATCTCTCATGTATTGTGTTGTATGTCTCCTCCCTCCTCAAGGAAGATCCTCCCTTTTTTATAGACAAAATTACCAAGTATTTTCAGTAAATTCAGAGTAAAAGACAGGTGTAAATGTCTCATTTGGTGGTAAAATACGTACTTTATGAAATTAGACAGACTGCTGCCCAGGGCGGCAGTCAAAAAGTAATCTGCGGCAGTCCATGGGTGCCGCCGCGGCACTTCATGACTGCCGCGTGGCACTCAGTAAGTGCCGTGCCAAATTATTGATTGCCGCATTTTAGTCAGCCTTACTTTATCAGTTTTTTGTTTTTACCCGCATACACATACGTATTGTACCACAAAATACGGACTGTTAAAGCATACGGCAGTCAGAACTTGTCGGCGGCACTCAGTAAATGCCGGGCCGGCACTCACTGGATGCCGTTCGGCACTCACTGAGTGCCGCAGAATACTGCCGTGTGCCGTTTTCTGTTGAACTTCCCTTTTTAGGTCTTTTCTTTCTTCCCTTTTTCATAAAGAAACTTATTTTTGAAGATCTTTTCAAAAAATGGTGTTTTATACCTGAATTTTCCCAAATACCTGGTATTTTCTTCTTTCTGTGAAATTTTATCGCGTTTGGAGAACTTTCTGAAAAGCTTGGAATACTTCGAATCTTTTCGGTCCTTATCATCATTGGACGTGGAGGTGACGCTCTCCTAAATTTGACGGTCAGTCAAAATTAGGGTGTCTACACCCGTGTCCACTTACATAATATGTTAAACTGATGTGATAAAATATATGTTGTCAAGACCAATCATGCAAGGCCGAATTGGGAAATGGACCTTGGCCTTGATGGAATTTGCCATCCAGTACCGATCACAACAATCGGTCAAAGGCCAGGCCATAGCCAATTTCTTGGCCGATCACCTAGATCCTACTGATCTGGGAGAATTTCCCCTAACACCCAAAGTTCTAAACACATCCTTGGTCCCATGGACATTGATCTTTGATGGTTCAAAAAACGCAGAGGGTGCTGGGGCAGGTGTGGTTATTGTATCACCCAAGTATAAGAAGATAAAAATGTCATTTCGGCTCAATTTCAAGTGCACCAATAATCAGGCAGAATACAAAGCGCTTATTATCGGACTAGAAATACTCCTTAAAATGGGAGCATCATCTGTGCACATAAAGGGAGACTCAGGGCTGGTGATCGGACAGATATCTGGAGAATTCTAGATAAGAAGTTGGGAACTCTGCCCATTCTATGTTGTGGCCACTCAACTCATAGAGGCATTTGACGACATTAGTGTGAGTTATATTCCAAGGACCACAAATACCGAGGCTGATAAGCTGGCAAAAACAGGATCTGCCTCGTCTTTTGGGAAGAACTTAGAAGACCAAGTTATCACTGTTCATGTCCGATCATTACCGTCAGTTACAAGGAGAGGCTGGTATACTACCACTAATTCGGTCTTGATGGAAGATGACAATTGGAGAATACCCATCATTGAATACCTGAATCACCCGAATGTCAGGGTAGACTGAAAAGTTAGACTATTTGCAGTCCGATTTGTGATGCTTGATGGAGAATTGTTCAAGAAACCCATCAGTGACGACATGATCTTGAGGTGTTTAGGTAAGAAACAAGCCATGCAGGTTATGGCTGAAGTACATGAAGGGATCTGTGGGGCACATCAGGACGGTACAAAGATGAAGTGGTTGTTGAGAAGATATAACTATTACTGGCCCGGTATGCTAAAAGATTGTATCAGCTATGCAAAGGGATGTCAAGCTTGCCAGAAGCATGGCCTGATCCAGCATGTGCCAGCTAAAGAGCTCCAACCAGTAATCAAACTGTGGCCGTTCTGAGGATGGGCTATGGATTTAATTGGCAAAGTCCTACCGCCGTCATCGGGCCAGCCCTGTTTCATCATAGTGGCTACAGACTACTTTACTAAGTGGGCTGAGGCCATACCCTGCAGAACGGTGACTCAGGCCACCGTAATAAAATTCATTGAAGAACATATTATCCACAAGTTTAGCCTGCCAGAGACAATTACGGCCGACCAAGGGTCTATTTTCACAGGAACGGAAACGTTAGCTTTTGCAGAAAGTAGGGGGATCAAAATTCTCAATTCTACGCCCTACTATGCACAGGCTAACGGGTAGGCTGAGTCTACAAACAAGTTCCTTGAGGGGATTATTGAGAAGATGATCGATGAAAATCCTAGGGAATGGGACAAGCTCCTGTCCGAAGCTCTATGGGCCTTTCGGACATCTTAAAAGGTCAAGTACCAGGGTCACACCGTTCATGCTGACCTATGGGCATGACGCTATGTTACCTATGGAAGTCACAGTCCGATCAGCTAGAAGGGCTTTATAGAATCAGCTTGAGCCTGCTGAGTACACAGAGGCTATGATAGCTGAGTTAGAAGGGCTTGACAAAATAAGTCTCACGGCCTTAGACTCATTAAAGGTGCAAAAGCAACGGGCAGCCCGAGCTTATAACAAAAGGGTGAAAGAGAAGTCTTTTTGCACAGAGGATTTGGTATGGAAGGCCGTTTTACCTATCGGGGACAAGGATAACCATTACGGTAAATGGTCGATCAATTGGGAAGGTCCGTTCATCGTCCATCAAGTCAAGAGAGGTGATGCATACAGGCTACGTGATATAGATGGGACAGTTCATGTCAGACTAATCAATGGTCAATATTTAATGTCCTATTATCCTACGTTGTGGGAGACCATCGTTCTTGAATATAAACCAAATCCAGGGTTGGAATATGATCAACTGATCAATTATGAACCTGAGCCTGAATGATTAAAGAAAACATCATTTTGCATTAATAAAACTGAGCACAACTTACTTACAAAAATATGCTATACAAGGTACAAAATATGGGAGTCGGCCTCTAGGCCGACCCAAAATTCCTAAGTTTGATCCTTCAATCTTCCCAAGTCTTGATAGCTCTAGCCCGATCTCGTTTTTTCTTGTCAAGTTTTTGGGCCCATGCTCGAGATATCGGGACGCTGGCCTATAGTTGATCACTGCACTTCTGGGCGTCACCACCAAGTTGGGCCAGCAATTCATCAATTTTTACCAAGGCTGCATTATTGGTGATGACCTCGGCCTCGCATTGTACGAGTTGAGCTTTAAGTACAGCAATGCGATTGTGCAACCAAGTGTCTCTGGCTAGCTCCTAAGCCCGAGAGGCCTTCCCTGCTTCAAACTTAGCTTTGGCCCCCTTAAGAAACTTCATTGCTTTTTGCCCAGAATCCAAGTGAAGTTCTGCATCAGCTTGAACCTTCAAGGTCGATCAGTCAAGGAGACGACAGCTTGGGAGTCTTTCTTGTGTCTCACGGAGTAGGGATAGCTGCCCGTCAGAAATAGAGGGATCGGCCATGAGTGTGTTCAAAGCTGCTTCAACATCAGCAGCAGGAGGAAGATTAGAGAGGTCCTGCTCAGCAAGCCTGAAGAGTAGGTCTTTTGATTGCTGAAGGCGTGAAGGATTGACCGCCTCGGGCTTGAGAGGACCAAGCTCAAAAACTCCCAGGTCCAGGCCGAAAAAAAAATCATCAAATGGGATGTACGGCTCTAGACCTATGGGAACGACCTATTCAAAAGAATAGGGGTCAAAAGATGTTTTAAGAGCTCATGAATGAAATAAGGTAAGAGGCTACAATACCTGGGCGTGAGGGAGTAGTGAGGCCGAGATCTCTTAACGAACATCGGCCTCACTTGGTGAAGAGGTTGATGGTTGAGAGGACGGCTGACCAAGTTTAAAGTAGGGAGTAGTACTGGTTTCCACCCTTGGGCTAGTAGCAGTCTCTGCAGTCTGTAAAATTTGATTGCTTAGGGCAGAGCCTGAGTCATTTGTTCCATCCTCAACCCTTGGAGCTGTAGGATCTTTGGGAGTTTAGGCAGGATCGACCTCAACAGGTTCCCTTGTTGCTCGAGAGGACGATCTTGTGGCAGAGCTGGTGTCATTCTGGGCAAAGGGTGCTCCGACTACTGCTGGGGTAGCCTGCTCGATTTCCTCTCCAGCTGTCTCCATAACAATTCTGGCATCGGGCGCGTCCTCGCTGTTGGAGGAAAGAACGACTTGGTTAGGAATATTGCCAGTAGGATCACCATTTTCGTCGTCGCTCGAAGGGGTTAGTGGTGGTATAATGTGTAGTGGCATCACTCTCACGTTGACTTGTTCTAGGTAGGCCGCTGTGGATGCAGGAGATGTAGGAAGATCAGTGGGAAGAGTTTGAGGCTGGATTGGTGGTGGTTGGGGAACTGCTCCGGTCAATGATAAGTCTTCTCCGGAGTCCTCATCAACAAGCTGAAGTGGAAAGGGAAAAGATTAGAATTTAATGATGTAATCGGGCTTAACAGGTTAGAAATAAAGTAGATGTAACCTGAGTTGTTGAGGCCGATATCCGTTTCTTCTTCTTTTGAGCAGGACCTTTGCCCGGAGCTGGCTTGCGAGCCAGCCTCATAGCTACTTGTTTGCGCCGGGTTGGAGCTGCTATTGGAGCAAAAGTGTCGGCCTCAGCTGCTGATGACACAGCAAACCATACAAGGGTGAAGGGCTTCAGCAGCTGTATCCTTAAATATTTGACTTGCTCGATCGGTCCACCACTTCGTAAATTCTTCTGATACCACAGGCCGGGCAGTAAATGGGGTGAAGTTGAATGCGGCCTTGAGTTTGTCTGACCATTCTTTGATTTTCTTCACCTTCCCATCATTGACGATTAGGCCGCACTCCACCCAGTCAATATTAATAGTGATGCTTGGGGGAACGGGCACAAGTTGAGTAAGCCCGAACTGACGGGCATAGAGGGGAGCAAAGTAATACTCTACTCCACATTTATTGATGGTTGAAGGAATACTTGGGCTAAAAATTATATCCCTAGCTACCAAGTAGCTAGAGAAGATTTCGTTGTATGTAGACTGGGTGCCCGATCCCCAGTTAGCAGGGTTGTGAGGAAGTTGAAGAAATGAAGGAAAGTCAAGAGAAGAGAAGGGTTGGAAGAGAGGAACAGCCCGATTGGTACATCCCTCATAGAAAAAGAAAAAGTTTTCCTCAAAGGAGTGAGAAAAAGGAGCAACGTCCATAAATTGGACAGCAATAACGGGAACGGCCGATAGTTGACGGTCGGCTGGCCTAAATTGCTGGAAATAAGAGTAGAGCCAGACCTGCAGAATCCAGATCGGGCTGCCTCCAGCATTGAAGCCCGAATGCATGAAGTCCGTTATGCCTCGGACAAGGTAAGCCCAGACGAGGGTGGCCAGAGACAGTGGCTTCCCAGTAGCAAGGGCTAAGGCTAGAGTAGTGTACTCCTTGGTGATGGCTTCGCTGGTTGAGCAAAAAAGGAATCTGTTTAGCCAGTATATCAGGAAGGCCGTATGTTCAGCATCGGACACTTTGGTCTCGTCAGTGTCACGCCCCGACGTAGCATAAATAAGGAAAGCGTTTAATTTCCTTTATGGACCCGTAGGTCGCGACAGTTTGAAGGATCGATTCCGCCCCAAACGTCAAACAACAAAACATATAATCAGAGTAAAGCAATCAAGGCTTATAAAAATTTTCTATCTTATTACATCTTATGGACCGGGGTCAACTAAGGCACAGACCGCCTTGAAAATAAAATAATATCTTAGAGTCTGATACAGTCATCCTTAAAACAAAACAGTTCATAACTTAAAACAGATAAACTTAAAACATATAATAAACAGTTTCTTTATTCCAGAAGCAGCCATTCTCAATTAGCATAGTCGTATGATTCCTCCTGGTTATAACCTGAAAAGCCTGAACACGAATGTCCAGGACGCATCAACGTCGTCAGCTTCAAGAAGCTGGTGAGTATTAAAAACATGACTTTGAATGTAAAACATACCCATTTACCTTTTTCCAATTCAAGGTTAAATCCACAAGTTTATAAATATGATTAAAGAGCTCGTTTAGAAAAACAACCACAACATTATTTAAAGAGGGTAAATTTACACAGATGGGACCGTGTATGAGAACAATGCACCACACTCATCTTGCCGACTCTTTTCTCTCGACAGCCACAACAACCCACTATCCTACTCCTGGTATCTTTGAAACACTCAGATAGCCACACTTTAGCAACGGGGCGCCAGGGAGTGTCCAGTTTGCCTCACACTTTGGTCCGGGGTACCAGGGAGTGTCCAATGCCTCACACTTTGAATACCCTAACCGCCATGCAAATACCGGGGCAACCCCTCACACAGTATCCAGACTCGAGTTATCAGGGAGTGTCCGTAGGCCACACTTTAGCACTACCATGGATGCCAGGGAGTGTCCGAGTTCGGCTTCACACACTTTAACACTTCCATGGGCGTCAGGGAGTGTCCATATTTGCCACCGTCGCATTTCAAAGATACCCTCTTCCACAATCTCAACCACAACCACAACCACGACCACAAACACAAACTCATACTCTTTCCACACTACCATTACTCTTTTCCACACAGACTGACACCCCTATGCATGTACCACTGACCCACATGAATGGTATGCACTTAAACAAAAATGCTGAATTAAAGGAACAACACGCGTACGGGGATTTAATGAGTCCTACTACAATGTTTTAATCATTCAAACATAACCAAATAGAGTTCTGATTAACCAAGTTTCCCAAACAGAACCTCAACAGTATATAAATTTCATCCAAACAGTCCCTTAACAGAAAAACAGACAAAAACAGAAACTGCTAAACCTCGCGCGCGCGGGCCGCTCGCGCGATAAGCAAATTTTCCCTTTTTAATATAACTTTTCTGTCTGCCTGAGGAAAGCAAGGTCGCGCGCGGGGATCGCTCGCGCGAAGGGGTTCTCGCGCGACCCTCGCTCGCGCGACCAGCCAATTTTTTAATTATATATATATAAACTCTTACGTCTGCCTGAGGAAGCATACCTCGCGCGCGCGAGGGGTCGCTCGCGCGGGCCGCTCGCGCGATACTCGCGCGCGCGATCGTGGCGCGAGATGAAGCTGAGGCTTCGTCTTCTTCGCAGAAACTGCTCTGTTTCAGCTAAACAGGGGTCTTTTTGACCCATTTCCATTCTGTTAGTATATATGTCCTATTATATATGGATCTCTTCCTTTTTAAACAAGGATTAAGAATCTAAGATTTATTTAACACCATATGATTCATAGCTCTCTAATTTTAGGAAAAACTAAAACATGTCAAAACTTCATTTTTAATATACTTTCTTATATGAACGAATTGGGTTCTAAAACTTCAAACATGGCATGTAGGATGTATAATCTATCATATTCATCTCTAAAAACGAATTTAGATTAAGGTTTGAAAATCTTGATTTTTGAAGCTCAAGCTTCCATGGACGAAATTGAAATGGAGGATTCTAAATTACAATCACATACATAGCAAACAAGTATAATTAACATTCTTAGTGAGTTAGAAATACTCACTGAAATTAGAGATGGAAGTAATTGTTGAGAAAGAAACCCAATATAGAAATTCCAAATGCAAGCTTGTAAGCTATGGAGGATTGAAGCTCTTCTCTCTCTCTAAAATAATCTGAACTATGAACTCTCTGCACTCTCTCTTTTCTCTCAGGTTTTCAGAATGTGTAATGTGAGAGGTGTGTGTATGATGGAGTACATATAGAGAGCCAAATGGAAGAACTTGGGGACCAAGCCTCTTGTTGATTACTCAACAATTTGAATTAGTTTAACTAATTCTCTAACTCTTCACAATTAGCAGCATAAAATCATACGTATATACATTTATACACAGATTATATGAACTCCTAAGTGAGGCTAAGGGTCAAGTAGGTGTGTAGGGGTCAATTGCAAGATGTTTGGCAACTTAGCTTATGGCACAACATTTGCACATATAAGCTAAACATTCCCAAACAATGCCTTATCCAATGATTACTTGCCATAATTGGAAATAAAGTAAATGTCTAAATCGGTCACTTCCAAAATCTGTGGAAGTTAAACACAACATGGACAGTTTTGGACATAAACTGGTATTTTCGGGGTGCGGTGGTCACCACAAAAATACAGAAAATTCATTTTACTGCAAGAAATGGTTTTCTGGTTTCATAAAAATACTGATTGAAATGAAAGAGAACATTTCCACCGTTTTGAAATACAGATCTTTAAAATCCACACAGGTATTACTAACTTTTGTAAAATTGCAGTTTGGCCCCCAATAAACTTTAAATGTGAATTGGATAAGAAATTAATATTCCAAACAAGTGACTGGAATTAAAGTAAAAGCAGACCATGCCAATTGAATTTAAATATGCCAATGCCAATACACATAAATTAAGTATGGACATGAATTTTAAATTAAATGGAAATGCAGGTTATTACAGTCAGCACCCATGCAGGCTGTCAAGAAGCTGCCAAAGGCTGTGATCGGTCGGTAGGAAATGACCCCGTCTCTTACGGATTCTTGTTAGGGGTAAGAAAAGCTGGCTGATCCAACATCCATAAAGCCCGGCATGACCTCTTGCCCGTGTGGATACAACCCGAGCAGGTAACTGATGTCCTTGATGGTAGTTTCCATGGGGCCACAGCGAAAGAGGAACCCGTTACAGGAGGTCGACCAGAAGAGGAGAGCAGCGAAGAAGAGGGGATGGTCTATTTCTAGCATTGTGCGGCTGAGCATAATGGCGTTATAGATGCCCGTCTGCTTCCAGACATCGACCTTGGAGGCCGATACCCTAACTACCCATTTGTCCCAGTCAGCTGCAGGGGTAGGCCAGCCCCTGATGGGATGTAAAGCAGTCCAAATTTTGCTCTAATTGACAGGAGGGTGAAGGAACACTTCGTTGTCCACCGGCGGGTACAAATGAAGGAAAGTCGCCGGAGGATCGCCACGGAACGCCGCACCGAGACCTGGTGCTATCGGGGAACCGTCGGGGGAGCTGTAGTGAGTCAGGTAATCAGTGGAGATGTCTGTAGCATGGGTGGTTTTGGCCAGTGTTCTCACTTCTCTACATCTGTTCTGTGGTGGTAGATCATCGACGAAGGTTTTCTTGCCTTTGGAAGTGGTTGCCGGTGCAGTTTTAGGAGCCATTTTGGAGGTAGAGTGGAGGTTGATAGTGTTGGAAAAAATGGAGGTTAGAGAGAGAAGCTCTGGATGCTTGGGATCTTAGAGAGAGAGAGAGAAGACGCAAATGAGGAAGGTGGAGAGATTTTTGAAATCTTGCCGCTTTATACCACGCCGCATTAAATGTGGAGTGACAGGTGGGATTCTCTAGATCTGACAAATCTCTGCATGGCTACACGTGGCAATTTTAAAATTCAAAACGTCACATCAATCAAGGCGGGACGTTTGATATGACATTTTGGGGAGAAATTGTTTGTACCCAAAAACTGTCAAAGGTTTTTGAGCCCGATTGGCATTAAGTTGGATAGAGGGGAGGCCGACATAATGAATCTACGACTCATCGGACTCAAGTGGAGATTGTAAGCCCAATGGTAGGCACAAGGCTGTTTGGTGTTGTGGTATGAGCCCAATTGGAAGGATGGGCATGGATGAGGATTATCGGGCACGAGAATAACATAACCTAATGCAACGTAAACCCGATGGTGGATCAAAGCAGCACGGAGGCCAATCGGACACTGTGTAATGAAGGATGGTTGTATGAGTCCGATCAGCCATAGGCATTCGTAAAAAGGTAATCGGGCATGAAAGAAAGTATTGAAATTGGTTAAGCCCGATTCAGCTGAAAGAAAGTAGCGGACCAGGTCGATGGACTGAAAGGGGAAGGCGGTGCTATTCACAGCTGTCAAGACGACGTCATCCCAGATTTTTAGGAAGCAAGAGTCCGGTTTGGAAGGTATTTAATCACGTCCAGCTGGATTGGAAGACTGATCCCTAGAATATAGGGATTGGTTCAATCAAGAGTTGAGATAAGGCAAGAATTAGAGATTAAGAAGGTTTCTTTCACCATCAGCCACGCAACTTAGGGCGCAAGAAAAGGAGTTCTTTCCTTATCAAAATTCCTAGAGGCCGCTATAAATATGGAAGCAGGCCAAGCATACAGAGCACTCTGCGTAATCTCGAAAACAGCATACACACTGCATTCGAAGCATTCAAAGCATTCAAACCTTTATGTTTTTCAACATTCATAGCAAATAGGTCTGCCCTTTTGTTATTTCTTTTTATTCTTTTGGATAATCAGAGTCTGTTCTGGTTCGTTCTTTAGATCTGTTTAATTTTCCAAACACTTAATCAAATCTACGTTTTATTAATCCATTTTTGATTGTTTACCTGGTAAACTCTTAACACTGTTTAGCTTGTGCTCTTCAGTACTGCTAAAGAATTTATGGTGAGGGTACTTTCCTACTCACTGCACACAATCACTGTTTAGAAGTCAGACTCATAAAGCCTTGTGTATCACTCATACAAGCGTTTAGGAAATTAGTTTGCACACACACACACACCGAGCCCGTTTGGCTCTGGCATGCCCGCACAAATTACAAGCAAACACTTCCACACCCATATTTGCACACACACACACACACACATACACATACACAGAGTTTCCTCTTGCTTGCATTTCCATTCATAGGCTTGAATCAATTTTAAGGGAAAAAAAAATTCCGAAGGAACATCAATAATTTTTCATTTTTTACTACAGGTTTTATCAATATATTTTACTACAGGTTTTGTATTTGATTGTGGAGTTTGAAGTTGTGGTTCCTATTGCTTGCACACACACATCAATATTATTTTTGGTAGGAACATCAATGTTTTTCAGTAATAGTACTCTACAATTTTTTTTTTTTTAAGAAACATTAATTTAATTTATTTTCCTCTTTTGTAGTAAAACTATTTTTTTTTAAGAAATATCAATTTTCTACTTCACCATTTGACTATAGGGTTTGCATTTGCTTGCACACACATCAATTTCCTCTTGCTTGCATGTCCAAATTTTTAAGAAACATCAATTTTCTACTTCACCATTTAGACTATAAAAGATCATGCGCAAATATTCACCAGTTTAAATTTTTGTGCCGTTTGATTGTGGCTGTCATTTATGAATACCTAGACTATTCATGGATTTTTTTATTATTAAAAATTATGGGCTCTGCTAACAAAACTTTAAAGTCTCCATCAACATGAATTTTATTTCTATTAAGAATTGTGACTGTTCCTGAATATCTCAATTCCTTATGTTGGTCAAATAGAAGGTTGACATTTTTTGGGGTTATCCAGTATGATCTTCAAGTACTTCACTTTTCAATTTGATTGCCTACACATCAATTTCCTCTTGCTTGCATTTGCATTTGCTTGCACACGCATTTGGATTGTTTCTATTTTGATTTGATTTGTTCTGTATTGAAATTTTTATTTGATTGTTGTCTTTATTGCTTGCACACACACCCACTTTAATTTTGCTTTCCCTTTTAAAATTTCATTACTCTCCTTTATACATGAACTTTTGTTTTGTATTGATTGTCTTTCGAAATTTTGTTCTGTATGGGAATGGAAATTTTTATTTTGAGCTCAGTGGTCAATTCTCACTGTTGCCTCTTCCTAAAATCAGTTTTGACTGATTGCACATTTTGATCAATTTTTCGGTGCCTTTTTTTTTTAACCACATTATTTGGTACATAACTTACATTCTCACCAAAAAAAAAAAAAAAGTGGTATAGCCCATGAGTTGCCATCTATTGTCCCCTACTAAGTTCTCTCTATCTCTCTCTCTCTCTCTCTCTCTTTTTAATGAGGTTTTTTCTTTCCAAAATTGAGCCCCTAATTTTTGGGTGATAGATTAAATCATGAAATGGCAAATTCCAATTTATTATTTTCCCTTTTAGTTTCCTAATTATCTCCAAATTATCTCTTCCTAAAATACTGTCCCTAAAATTAATTATCGCAATAATCTTTCCCTAAAATTTCTTTATCCATAAGTGCTTTTCTGATTCATAAGGTTTTTCTTTCCAAAATTGCACCCCTAAATTTAGGGTGATAGTTTAAATCATGAAATGGAAAATTCCCATTTATTATTTTCCCTTTGAGCTTCGTAATTATCTCCATGTGTTACTGTTTATCCCAGGATTGGGTTTCATATAGTACGCATATTAATCCATGGAGGGAGTGATGGAAGTATGTGCTTTTACCGCTAATTTGCATTTTAAAATCTGTAATATGGAATCATATTTTAAAAAAAAAATAAAATTAGCTTTAGAGATTTACATAGAGTTTGTTGGGGATGGCTTTTTAGGTGACAACAATGCTTCCAAGTGATTGTTAAAACTCATTAACCATTTGCGCTAGCTTTCTCTGGGCTTTTAAAAAATGAATCCTTTTTTAATTTATTTGTGTATCTATATTCCTTGTTGTAGGTTAAGCATACGTTGGACCAACTAAGCAAGTTGGTAAGTAAACACACCACTAGCATAATTAAGCATTCGAATGTCCGACTCCAACACTTCTTATCCATTGTAATTTATTCGTGTGTGATCACACTTTTGTCTTTAGGTGAGGTTCAATATTCAGTTTTGTAGAATTATTTGAGTTGATTTTTGTGTAGCATTGTAGTGATATGCTAATTTTTGCAATTTCTGGCACTGATTTGGAATGTTAGCTTTTTTTTCTCTTTTTTCAGTGATTTCTTTTGCTAATAGCAACTCCATTTTGGATATTTCTATTTTGGTGAAAAAACCCTACAGGGTTCAAGTGTTCTCCTTTGTGAGTTCCCAAAATAGGGTCTTTAAGTATAATTTAAATTGGGTTTTATTATTATTTTTTTTGGGTAAATGGTATTTGAGTTCCCAAAAATGTTTAATTTGTTCAAGAAAGGGCTATGCTATCATTTTGCTTTCTTTACTTAATCTGTTTCAATCTCAATTTTCCTCCCTCCCTCTTCGCAGGATTGATTAGGTTTGATTTAGTTCTCTATCTCCAATGGTAGGTTTTTTTTTTTAATAATTTTTTTTCCAATTTGTAAGGTGGAGCACAAAGGAAGAACCACACAATGTTGTGAAGAGGAAGGGGAAAAAGAATTGAAGTGCAGTCATTAGGAAAGAAATTATTGTTTTTTTGTTAAGTACTGCGTAAAAATTGTGTTCCCATTTTCTTAGTGCTTTTATTTGTAAAATAAAAGGTAGGAGTGAATTTTAGAGTTGGGGTCTAATGATGCAATAGCAAATGAGACCACCAAATTTTTTTCTTACCAGCCCGTTTGGTTCATAGATTATTTTAGGTGGATTCTAATTACCAGGAATCATAATACTAGTAATCAATTTACTAGGAATCTGAATCCTTGCAATGTGTTTGGTTCACGAGTGGAATCCTAAGTAGATTTAGAATACAGTGTTTGGTTAGGTCAAGGAAAATGAAATAGGAATAATGTTAAATACATAAACTACCCTTGAAAGCTATCCATAATAGGAATGACATTAACTTATACCTTCCACAAATATAAGGGCTAATTTAGGTAGTATGAAATTAGAAAACCAAAACCCCAGTAATATTTGAGAATACCACCTCCAAGCTAGGATTTAGAATCCACCCTATTTTCCACCTTTGGGTGGATTCTAAATCCAATGGGACCCACAATTCAATGAATAATCCATGAACCAAACAAGGAAAAATTTTAAGATTACTAGTAATCTTAAGGTGGAATCAAAATCCACCCTAAGAATCCATGAACCAAACGGCCGTACGGGTAATTACCTTTGGCAATGGAATACCGGACATGTTCTATTGTTGATTTTTTTTTTCTTTTTTTGTGAGCTCTAACTGTTAAGAATGTAACATTTTTATGTTTGATGCAAATTGTGATATTTGGTGTTCAATTCTTTAGAAAACAAAACATAAACTGTCCAATGAAGCTTTGATTAAACTCTCACATGGTTAGAATTCGACAGTGGATTTAGCCACGGGCAATAACTAGTACTTAATTACAATGACGATCCTTGTACATGTTGTATATTATGAAAGAAGAGTAATGACGTGCTTCCCAAATTTTGTAACTCAAAGATGTTCCCAACAAATATGACCGTCAACAGATTTTCATTAGAAATTGTTGAAATGATTCTTCTTTCTTTTTTCTCTAGGAGTGTTGAAAAGATTCAACTATATATAATATTTTGAAGAAATGAGATATCACATGGCATAAACAAATATTGCTAGGAGGCATCTTATGTAATTATATAGGTATGAATAGTAATTATCAAAAATAAAATATATTTTAAATTATTTTAATGACACAACTAAGATAATTTTTTTATCGCATTGAATCTTATTTTTAATTATGTAATTACTTAAATACATTATATAATTCCCTTGTATTTTGTTTATATCATTCCCTTGTATTATGTTCTCTGACTTTTACAATTTTACTAACATGTAACCCGCGCGATGCACGGGTACGTTTTTATCCCGCATGTTACGTTCTTTGGAATACTGTTAGAGTATTATCGTTGCATATTGTTGATTATATAAGCAACTAACTTGAAGATTTGTAATCAAGCCTTTTCAGATAGCTCATACTTAAAAGTGAATCAAGCGATAATAAGAAAGAGACTCTTCAAATGTAAGAGCTAATGAAAAGAAAAAAACTTATTAAGCTATCAGCCCATCACTCCAGTTATATACATTCATGTCTCATTTTGGCCACCTAATACCCATGACACATTTAGACCAGCTATCAATAAAAGCATATAAAATACTTCCACACCAACTAAGAAGTCACCACCGGAGTTGACATTGAGTACTCCATGCCTGCTGCAACAGATCCACAAATTAACTTATTGTTATGCGCAAAAACTCAAGTTGGAAAATGATTAACATGTTTTTTGAGCTAGAAAATAGATTGTATTAATTATTCTTATTGAAGAAGAATTTTTTTTCAAGAAATGCAATATCTATAGGAACTATATGCCTATTTCACCTAGAAGTCCACTTCGAGAATATCAAATCAAGATATTAATATAGCAATACATAATTAAAGCATGTTAAGGCCTCTGTTATGCACTACTTTCCCCATAACATTATAACAATTAGTGACACATTGTCATCCAAATATTCAGTTATGAGTGGTTGCCAATCGAACTTCACCTTGACCTAAACACCAATAGGAAATAAAGGATTCAAGTTGTTAGTGGAGTTCGACGATTGCAGATACAATGCATAGTTATAAGCATTGAAAAAAAAAAAAGAAAAGAAAAGATATTACCTTCTAATACTGAATCTTCGGTACACATTATACTTTTGTATGCCTAATCATAGGCTGGCTTAATACCTGTTATGCATATTTGCATAGTAATGGAAAAATCACATGGGGTGACCGTTAGTCAGATAGTATCTCATAGAATACTCTATCTTGGAAGCCATTAGTTTCATTACTCTTTTTTGATTTCCTAGTTCCTAAATGTGGGCCTACAGCTTGCATTTTTCTAGTAACTTCTTAAATCTCTTTTGTTCACATAATAGATTAGATTAGGGTTTGCAGTAACATTATAATATGTGAAAGAAACTTGTAAGCCTCTAAGATGGATAATTTTTTGACCAACAATCAGTCTTTTAAATTTCTCTCTGTGCGAATTGTTTTCCTTTTGTTAGAAGATTCCAAGGTTCATAGCTTCCACGCCGTCATTTTTTTTATGCTGAGCAGCTGTACAATAATCCAGAAACTGGACAGGAATTAATAGCTAAAAATGGTAGACGACTCCGCCAGCTGTGATTGACACATAAAGTAGTACAATAATCAAGAAATTGAAGAGATCAACTGACCACTCCGCCATCAATATATGATTGACGCATAAATATAATATTCAATATAAGTGAATCAAAGCACTTTGAAATCAATATTAGCAGCAAACAAAGTATAGAGTGTGTGCAAAAAAAAAAAACTGGAGTATGATATTAGAACACAAGTAAATCAAACCAAACCAAGCCTTGTATCCCAATCGATTGAATATCATATTAAAATAATATAATAACTTTTGCTATAAAGGCAATTAAACTTGCATGATGCAGAACTGCTTTCTTAGTATACCAATGTAGATCAATTGTATTGCCTCCTTTGTTTGATTCCCACATGTAGAGGCTGTAAGTTGGAGTTTCTTCAGTAATCTGAAGGAAAAATTCAAACAAATTTACACACGCAGTCTTTGTGTATGTGTGTGCATACATAATGATGACAAGGTTCTTTGATGTTCATCAGTGAAAACTTGTTTTCTTGATCTACCTCATTGCCAGATGAATGTCGCACATGAATGAGAAAGGAAGTGAAGTGCTATGTGAGACTATCTGATCACTAAAAAATCTAGTTAGTGGTGTCCCCCAAATGTATGTGTGAATGTGTCAGAGAAAAAGATCATTTTCTTTGAAGGATTTACATTGATAATTGGCATTGCCACAAATAAGAAGCTGGGTGATGTGACTGGTGTCATAGTTAATTGCCCTTGCCACACGTCCTTTATTCCCTTTTCATCCTTACCATCCCCTGTGAATATAACCAAATACGACTCTTTAGTATAGTTCCATTTCAATTCAAATTTATAGCTAACATATATTAACATATCAGTCCAAACATCAATACATCATTATGAAGACCAATTAGACATATATATAGAGATGGCAACATGCCGGGTTTGGTACGGAGTAGCCTCTTCCCAACTCCTACTCCTATTAAAAAGTGGTTTACCAAACCCGTCACAACCCTATTAGTAGCGGAGTCAGATTTGGTCGGTTTTTTATTGGGGCGGTGAAAAGTAACTTAAATAAGATTAAAAAACTTATATTTAGTAACATAATGGAGTGAATGATTAAAAGTAACCATAGTAGGTTTCTCTTATAGGGTATACACACCCACATTTGAAGCTAATATACCCTATATTATATATACACTCAATCATATAGCATAATGTGATACAAACAATGGACATGAATCTTTATACAAAATAAAATAGTGTTTATAATACATGTAAACAGTAAAGACGAAGTTCGTTTAAATTTTCTTCATTCACTTATGCAGTATGTGTAAACTTTTTAAAATCATTGTTTGGTTATATGTAATTTTAAAATAATCATGATGTTGGCTCTCAAATTGCTACCCATGGTTCACAACTCTCTCTCTCTCTGTCTCTCTCTCTCTCTCTCTCTCTCTCTCTCTCTCTTATGTGTCTGTCGCAGACCACATGATTTTCTTTACTTTATTAGGGGCAAATTGACAATATAAAATTAATTGATTTGGGGTTGAAGTCAACGCCAACCCAAATAATATCTTTAATAATTTGGAGGTTTTAATGGGTTAAATCAACATTCGAATCGTATTGTGAAGCAAAAAAAGAGGATGAGAAATCCATAGGAAGAAAGAGAATAGCAAATATATACACATATAGACATTTTACACCCCCCCCCCCCCCCCCCCCCCCACATACATAGAGACATATTTATGAACCCTTTTTCCGAAGAAAAAAAAGAGAGACATATTTAAACTGAATGCATTTGGCGAGCAATGGCGGCTCCATAATCATCCTTGTAAGTATGTAATGACACCTAGGGTTAATATTTAATCGCTCTTTGCGATGGTTGAATGAAAAACGGTTTGTTTACTCTACTAAAATAGTGGGTGGACATAGAGATGAGAGAATGACAAAGAATCGAATTTCAATCACTTCGATATAGAAAGTATATAGCACACAAAGGGACATTTTGAGAAGAAGCACAAGAGGCACAAGAAAATGATTTACTGCGAGAAGAAGAAGAGTCACAAAAAGTGACTTTTGCTATAAAGTTGAATAAAACAGGTGAGGGACACGTGTCAACATAATATTAAAACTCAGCTTATGCTTTCGCTTTTAGATATCTATAAATCAGCGCAATGCGCAAATACATTGTTTGTCTACATAAGCATAGAACATTGATGGATAAACTAAAGAATTTGATTACTGTGTGACACTACATTGGAGCAATAATCGTGATACTGGATATCTATCCCTTATGAGTAAATATTGGATTCGACGGCAATAGGACATAATTTGGTATAGCATACTAATACAACTCATAAACCAATAGATACATTTAAACAAATTTTAAGAAAATGCACATAAAATGAGAAACTGAAATATGCAATCTCACTTAAATAGAAATTTTAACTTAGCTAATTTTCTACAATAAAATAAATAAATAATGTGCTATAATATAAATGCAACTTTTGGTCCAAATTTCTATAACTTCTTCTGGTAGTGTGTGATGCTTCTCTTAATCTTAGTTTATTCACCATTACAAATTATAGAAGAGATGTCTTGAAATGACTGAAATTTACATGTGCACAGAAAAAAGAAGTAAAAAGCAGAGAGTGTTTTAATCTCACTTTGGATGAGCAAAGACCTCCCGATCAAATACTTCAGGCTGTTTATATGCATGTATCCTATACATGGGCAAGATTTGAAATTACTGAAGTTAATTTGTTGCTGCAAAATTAGTTTACATCCAATATAGGAAAGCTTGAATTTGGATACATGCAATTAACCTAAATCAAAAAATTGGCAACCACTAAAAGAAAGATCAAACAAAGAGAATCGAATGCACTCTTCCATGTACATAAGTTACACAACCACACATGCACCCACACATATATGTATATAGTAGGTATGTATGGAGATATATATATATATATATATTTTATGGTTCTAAAAGAGAATAGAGGAAGGAAATTATATATCTCCAAAGTTATAATTGCTCACCCATCTTTCTCAGCCCTTCAAACTACAGATTTGCTAATTTCGGAGGAAGCCCCTCATCTTTGCACACCCATAAACATTTTATATAATATACACACACATACATATATATATATATACCCATATGTATGTATTTACGTATGTACTAAAAAAGTATAAGAAAAATAGTGAGACCAAGTGTGGGAAAATTAATTATCTCAGCCATACCAAGGCGCGGGACACCCGTGAGAAGAGCTGAATGGCATCCCCTCGACCATCACAACCTCTCTCATTCACCCAGAATTTACCGCTGCCATCTCGGCAAGAAAACCCTTCTCCATCATCATCGCGATTCGAGACCCTTCCAATAGCAATGCAACCCACAACCAGCAGTTCTCTATTATCGCCGGCGATGAAACCGATTACCATCTTCAATACGTCCTCTGTATATCCACCATGGACATTTCCTCTCTCTCAAAGCCTAAACATTGGCAAAGGAGTACAGAGAAAATAGACAGTGGGAGATTTATCAAATCTCTAATCTATGGTATTGAATAGACTATAGAGTTTTAATATCAATCATAACGTAAGAGAGGGAGAGGGAGAGGAAGAGGAAGAGGAAGAGGAAGAGGGCATAACGTGGAGGGAGAAGAAAAGGCAGGTTGAGACAGATTTGATTTGAGTCACAGTTAAAAAAAATTGAATTAAATTTGTTTTAAAAAAAGAAAAAAATATCTAGATAATATGCCAAGTGTCAGCATTACATTCAACTACTCTCTCACCTTCTGCTTTTAGATATTTTACTAGCATGTAACCCGCGCGATGCGCGGGTACATTGCTTTTGACGTAGTTTTTTTTTGTAAACTATGCTTCTTATTGATTTATTTTATACAAATCTTAATAGAAGCTTAGAACTTATTCCTCACAACTCTGTCAAACAGTTTCATGGGAAAATTGTTTTGCAATATTGTCATGTGTATTGTTAAAAAAAAAAAGGGGGGGGGGGGACTGGTAATGATAGTTTAGTACTAAAAGTTTTTAAACAAAAACTAAAGTTCTTTGCATAAATTATCACTAACTCTAAGGCATCACTTTAGTAAAGTTCTTTCAAAACATTTCCTGCTAATAATGATTATGCCATTAGGTAATTTACCACAAAAACATACAACTCAACTGGACCACTCCCCTATCCATTGTTATGGGAGTTTTGGAGGGCAAAGGTTAAGAAACGGACTTAATCCTTCATGACAACTTGTGATACATACTATATATGACATTATCAAAACAGACACACACACACACACACGTGTGCATATCAAATTCCTTCATACCAAAGTTCCATGGATGATCAATTTGAGTCCTTGTACACAATAGGAAGCAGTCTAGCAAAATTGGAAATGGACTTAGAAGCTTTGTAGTATTATGCGAAGTCAAAGAGATTACACATGAAAAAAAAAATATTTGGGTCATTGAGCACAAGTGATGTAGTTCCATGATTTGCTTCATGGTCCATGAAGCACAATCAAATGCAAGAGTTGATATGATGATGGAAAACTTGTATTCAATTCATGGAAATGGGAAATTTCCTAGCGTATATGCCTATAATGTTTAAACTTTAAAGCTCGGTTTGGTTCATGGATTTAGTTAATGAATAGAAATAAAAATACAGAAGAAAACACTTTATAACTTCTTTCGCTAATAAAGAACAAAGTGACTTAACACCCTCTAATAGTAGTGCTCAATTTTCCGTCCAAGGCTGGAGGAGTTTTTGAAACAAATTTAAATTACTGGTTTTGGGTTAGAATTGAAGATGCCTTTAAAATACAAAGAATTTGAAATAGGCACACATAGATACACGCGCGAATATGAATATACACATACACGTATGAATAATTGGACAGACTATTGGAACGTTGATTATTCTTCAACAACAGACTAAATCGTTCTCTCAATCGTCGTGCCACTCTATCACTTCCAGCAGCGTCAGATCGTATATGTTCAAAGGCTCTTGACCCAAATATCTTCGATATTGTTGATGTCTGTGCAGTGCACCTTCTCTGTTCAAAGATGACTTCAACCACGCTTCTCCCCTGCTGGTCTTATATTGGGGAGTGCAATCTTCCTCGGCCATGCTCTTCTTCATGGCTTCTCACCTACCACTTCGATTATTGTCATAAGTGAAGAAAAGGGGGGAAAAAGGAACAGACAAAAACCCTTCCAACTTTCAAACGACGAAGCTAAAAGACACGACCCCATGAATTAATTTTTCCCCAAAACGATTTGTTTACCTACCTTTTTATGTACTCACTTTAATTGTGTGTGTCACGAGTCAGTCTAAGGTTTCACAACGGACCCAAGTGTGAGGGAGAGACTCTGCAGCACCCCTCTATGTACATCTTTTGAGTTAAATTGTATTAAAAGTTAAGTGATTCATGTGTAGCAAACAAAGAAAATGAAGGAAAAAAATGTTATGCTCCTTTAGCGAGCAAGAGTAGTGAAGGCTAAATCAATATAATGTTCTATAAGAGAAGCATTAGATTGTGCAACAAAAAACTAAAAAAATAAACCTTAATTTTTTTGAAAGTTGACTTCTGTATCTTGACTTCAAATTCCCCCGCCCTTCCACAGTTCCGTTATTGGAGTTCTAGCTATTGTAAAGGGAGGATGTACTTCTCTTGCTCTTTTAAGGCTCGACTTTGTCTATTGAATAAGAAGGAAGCATGAAAGGAGAGAATACTTATTTTATATTTACTATTTTGCCCTACCATTAATAATGGATCATTTTCTTTATAGGGCAATAGAGTCAAAAGATAAGGTAAGCTTTGTCTATGTCTCTCTCTCACACATACACACAACATACCAAACATACTTAAAAATACTATCCATCTTCAAATTCAAGTAACAACTAAGCGAGTGGTAAGTTTATGCATAAATTAGCAAAATAATAGTCTATGCCACTATCGGTGCCCAGCAAAATACAACCAATTTCTGAAAGATAGCAGTTCCTAATTGGCATATACACAATACACCAAGATAAACCAATGAATGCTAGCCAGAATCAATATAAGCAAAAGGAAGACATTGAATAATTGTAAACTTAGAGCCCACCGGTATTGCTATTTAAATAAGCCTTTTTCGTTGATAGGTTTTTTAAAAAGCAACATATCGCTGCTTTGGATTTAAGTTATTTTACCATCTTTGAGGTGGATTCAATTTTTAAAAAAGTTGTGAAAAGGGTTTGCCAAACGGGTTCAAAACACTTGATAATCCCACAAAGTGATTGTACGTCCCAATCAAGCTAATGTAAACAGGCTCTCATTTAAACTTAGATAAAACTATACCTCAATTCACATAAAATAAAGAAGAGGTTTGCATATTTTAAAGGGACATAAAAAACTGCTTCTTTTTAACATTTCAATGCACAATTCCTTTAGAAGAATAAATAATTAGCTATGTTGATCTCAAATAAGCCTTTTATTCCAAGTACTTGAATACTATTCAACACACTAAGAACTTATTGATAGTTATAAGTAATGAGAAACAAATAAGAAGGACCCTGTTAAATACAAATTCATACTGGCAGCAGGACTAGCAGGAAAAAAATAGTGCACCAATTTCTATGTAAAACAAACAGTATTTTCATACCTGCAAATCAAGCCAGAAGAAATGTTGTTTTTCCTGAGGTTGGGAGAACCTAAGAGCAGCATCAATCTGGAATATAACATTATACCTCATCAAATGCCAAGTTGAAAATTCACATTGGACTTCTCTCTAAATTTGGTGAGTACTTGGAAGGTCTAATTATCCCAACTAATATATGATTAAAGGGACAAAAATCACTTTAAGAATGATTAAAGATCTAAAACTATCTAAACTAATCAACAAAAATGAAATTTCAATTAAAAGTCATAAAACTGAGAACAAAATTCAAACAAACCAAGAATGGCGAACAAAAAGGGCATTAGGAAAATGTAAATTCGACATATCCATATGATTATATATAATCATATTTATGTATGTATAGATACCTGAAGGCTGCTTCTTGTCTTAGGGACTTGATTAACCGCAAAACCGGGCCCTTATTGTTGGATCGGTAATAAACTGATCCAATTTGCTGATTTTTCCAATGGTACAGTTCTTGCACCTTGACTTATAAAATGAATTTTATCATCCACAGCTTTGTCTCCACCATTTCCACTGTCAAATACATAACTCTGTTCTGATCAAACTAAATAAAAATAAATACTAAACTCTGTTCCTAATTCCTGGAATTTAAAACATCCTATTTCACTAAGATTTTCATATCATATCATAGCCTTGGGGGAAAGGGGAAAGAACAAATGGAGGAATCCTTCTCATTGGCATTAGGCCGAACACTTACTGAACATAAATTGAATAGCATGATTCCACACCTAAACAAACAACAGGACCAAGTACCAGCCATAGCCATCACAGAGCAGAGGCAAAACACATAAAAGATGCAAAACTCAAAAAAAATAAAATAAAAACACTTAAAAAATCTGTGCAAGATTTGAGAAATAATAGGTTCATTACAAATCTGATACGATTGGTATCTTCAATCCTCACAGATCTACAACTCATGAGCGGCCAAAATCTTAATCTTTGTAGGTCCCAAATTATATACACACACACACACACATATATATGTATGTATGTACATATAGAGGGAAACAGAGTGATACCGGCCGGTAGTGATGTTCGTAGATGCGGAGAGATCCGATGGTTTGTACTTCGTAATGGCGAGGAAGAAAAATTGGAGAGACACAGAGGTTGAAGAGAGAGAGAGAGAGAGAGAGAGAGAGAGAGAGAGGGAGAGAGAGAGAAAGAGAGAGAAAGAGAGGCTTTCCAATGTCTAGAGATTGAGCGAGAGGGGCGTTTTTAATATTTGGAGTGTTTCAGTTTCCTGGTGTTACAGCTGAGAGAGAGAGAGAGAGAGAGAGAGAGAGAGAGAGAGAGAAAGAGTACACGTGTCAATCTTAGAGTAATCCAATGCTTACACTCTTCGTTTTTAGATATAGAACTAGTCGATAACCCGTGCAATGCACGGGAAAAGAAAGTTTGTCCAAAAAAATAAAAATAGAAAGAATATCTTTGAACAAAAAGGATAAAAATAATGATTTTACGTTAATAAAAAATAAAGAAAGAAAAATGCTGGGAAAAATCAATAAAAACAAAGCAACTAATTGTATAAGGGATTGAAACTACGTTGTTCATGTTAACAATTTTAGAGACAAAAAATGCCTTCAAATGAATCAAATGGTCCAAACAGAAGGACAAATTTAGCTTGTAATACTACATATTACAAAGTACTAACCAGATAGCATTACTCAAAGTACTAACCACCCACATGGCATTCCATTTCTCTTCTTCACCTTTATAAACAAATGCATGCTTATATCTATATCCGTAAGGACTATTTGGTAACCATAACATTACTTGTACTAACCACAATGGTATTACATTTCCCTTCTTTACCTTTATAAACAAATGCATGCTTGTTATGTAATATATACACATAGATATTCACCTTTATAATTAACAAATGCATGCTTGTATCTATATCCATTAGGACTATTTGGTAACCACAACATTACTCAAAGTACTAACCACAATGGCATTACATTTCACTTCTTCTCCTTTATAAACAAATGCATGCTTGTAACTATATACTTAGAGATATAGTTGAAGTAGCCTCATAACAACCACCATGACCCCAGAACTTAGACAACAATCCTTATTGAAACCCAAAAAAAAAAGGATTACAGAACCTTAAAGAACACCTTTGCCGCAAATCATTGAACATTTGGAAGTCCACCATAGCAATAGCACAAAGTAGCCCCTCAGAATTTATCCAATGCATTGTGATATGCCAAAAAGAGAAATTAAGGTTAGAGATAGAGAATACCGTTGTTGAAGCCTCCCATTTTTTTGGTATGTGAGAATAAATTAGAGAGAGGGAGAGAGGTAAACATTTAATTAAAAAAATTGGCTACTGAGAGAAAGAAAGTTGAAATGCAATAATATGAACCTACAATCTAAAATTTCAACAACTCTACACGATTTCAAGATCCCAGAAATTGAATTTCAATTTGTACCAATAGACAATTTCACAAACACAAAGAGGACCACTGTCCACATCACAAACACAGAGGTGCAGGAAATTTTAACTCCCTAGTTTGGAAAAACCCATAAATGAAGCTCAACATCAAAGAACAATAACAATTTCAAAATGATTGAAACAAAGAAAAAGGTCATACACACATACATATGTGTCTGTATATATATGTGTGTGTGTGTGTATACACACATATACATGCCCAGAAAAGTATCCATAGTCATTTCAAATATATTCTCATAAATAAAGCACAAAAATAAAAACATACCTGCTTTTAAGAACTTCAAACTCTGAATTCTCTTAAACCCAATCTGCAGTAGAAAAAAACCAAAAACCCAGCAAACAACAACATCATTCTTTCGCTCTTTAAACCCAGTTCAAGCACCCCCCACCCCAGTGGCGGACCCAAGATTTTGTGTTAGAGGGGGCCAAGTTCTATGCGGGGGTTCGGGGGCAGCGCCCCCGAATTTTTTTTTTTTTTTTTGGGTCATTTATACATTTTTTATTTTTAAGTGAAACAGATAGTCGAACAAGTAATTGTGGCAAATTGGATTTAGGCATTGTTTATCTCCTGAGTTGAATAATGGGATATTACTCTTCCCCTTCACTATTAATAGAGACTTTTAATGCCACATGCTCACACTAGTGAATATTGTTATTAATCTTGCAATGTTATTATTTTCAAATTTTTTTATCCCAAAATGTGATTCCTAACACATTACCATTTCAATATAATGAAAGTCAAGTGGACACTATGTGTTAAGAACCTACACATGTAAAGTCACAAATTTGGGAGGCCACTATGTAAAATATTATCAAATCTTTAAAATTCTACATAAACCCCCAAAATTTTCAAAAATATTGCAGGGACCATGGCCCCCCCTAGTCTCTCTATGGGTCCGCCCCTGCCCCACCCCCAAAAAAAATGAAGAAAATATGTACATCTATATACATATACGATATGTATATATCAATTATGTAATAAGGGGTTTAGATGGAGTAGTTTTTATCAAATGAACCTGAAAGTGAATCCCCATCCCCAAAACGTGCCGTAATGCATTAACCATCTCTGCCTTGTAATCTTCGTTGTGTATTGAGTCTATACTGTTATATACATATAATACATATCAAAGCAAATCCAACGAACCCAAATAGAGAATTGAAAGTCAAAGACTAAAATAACCCTTCTATGTGTGGATCCAGGCAAAAAATGAGTTCACAAAATCATAGTAGCCACACATTGCGTACTACGTACAAGCCTTCAATTGAAAAGAAACCAAAAGTATTTTCTCAGTCTTTCCAGTTTATGGAGGCACTTACTTGAAGTGGCTCAACATTCTGGCACATCTACACAGATCTTAACAACTTTCTCAATCTCTGCAAATTTTGATTCATTGCATCATCCCGTGACGGTTCAAGTTCTTCAAAGGATGGCGGAGTACCTTGAAAGCCAAGAGTGAGGATCTGGACTATTCCTGGAGGTGTTTAATTTATCTTGGAAGTCATCTAAATGAAGAGGCGTAAGTTTTGAGTAGAGGAGGTGAACGGATGAAGCGTTAGGGCTGGGAAGCGCAAGGAGATGGGAAAGGGGAAGAGACGTCACAGAATTGGAAACCTTAGGGCTAGGAATGTTTTGCAATGCCACATATGATTTTTAATTGAAGGTGGAGGTGACCACATAGGATCCACGTGGCAGTATGTGGAGAAGAATTTGGCCTTGAGTTTTATATATATATAATAGATAATAGATATAGATAGATATAGATAGATATAGATATTGATAGATAGATATAGATATAGATAGATATAGATTATTTTTTACATTTTTGTAACTTGTATTTGCATCATTTTTATTGTGTATTATTATCTTTATCTCAATCGATAATTAGATTCAATAACATTGACCCCCAAAATTGAATATGAAACTTGATTTTCAAATGTTCTTTGATGCATTCAATTACAATGGGGCCATTGAATTTTTGTGCAAAGTTATTTCAAATGGTATAACTATCAAAACATATAAGAACCAAATTTGAGATTACACTACTCTCCTTTGTATAGGTAAAAGTAAACCGTTATATATATATATATATATGAACAATAATGCTAGGGTGACAAATACTTTTTACGAACACTTATAAACACATTCTATATCTCTTTTGGGTGACACTATGGGGTCTACTGAATTATCTGGACCCCACAATACCACCTAGGAGAGATAGAGTGTTTGTAAAAAGTATTTGTCACTGAAATATTACTCATATAAGAAATATTAACAGTTGGAAACAAGAGCCTATTTGTCTGTGCGTATGTTTATGCGATCTTGATCGTGAATTGACAGATTCAGGATAGATGGGGAAATGTTTAGTAAACACAATTTTTGATTTTTTTTTTTTTTTGATATATTATACTTTAAACATATGTACTTTGTATTGTTTAAATTTTTCAAATTTTTCTATGCACCATTTATACAGCACAAAGTACATATATTTAAAGTTGGGTGTCAAAAAATGTATTTGTAACACTAATCGGATAGCTCATCATCTACTCTCGGGTCTCCTGTATATCTCTCTGTATCAATCCTCGGATCCTTTTTGACTTTTCATACTTATTACTAGCAAGCCTTCTTTTAAATGACAACTTTACCCTTATTGCCATGCCGTGTCCCCATAAATCGCAAAGACAAACGGCCGCTAAGCAAAGTCTAGAACTGCCAATGTATTAAAAAAGGATTATGACCAGTGACCACCCACCAGTAAAGAAAAATGACAGTTTGAATCCACTTTTAACAGAGCATTCACAGTGCATTATTATTTTTATTTTAAAAAAAATTAAGAAACTAAAAAATTACTTCAACTATGAAATTTGTTATTATCATCATCATCAATTGGAACATGTATATCAAATCAATGTTTCCAAATCAGCCAAAAAAAAAAGAAACCAACAAGAAAGATTTAGCTAGAGGATGGTTCAAACTTCAAATCAAACCCAAATAAAAAATAAAAAAATAAAGTTAAAAAAAACATAGAGAGCTCTGAAAAAAAAAAGGAGCACATTTGCATTGTCAGTTAACAAACACACATACACAAGTAACCACATTTTGATATGCCCAAATGACTACCTTCATTGAGACCAGTAACCAAACAAGAATATTTATTTTCTTCCCTCGCTGACTTTTCACAGACCATATTTGAAATGGAACTTCACAATTATGAGATACAAACGTGTCCTATTGTGCCTTGGCTAGCTTGAACTCTTAACTTCCATACCTGAGGTCACTCGTAGTGGTTATGCATTGAGCCACAACTTACTGTTATGATAATGTTATTTTTGGGCATAAAGAAAGCTACAACCCATCGTCAAATATAATCTACTGATGCATGTAATGATTAGGAATAATTCCAATAACTCCCACACCTTTTTTTGTGTTATTTGTGTAGACTTATATATGACTTGAATCTTAGCCTACCCAAAATAGTTAGGACTATGGTTTCTTGCATTAAATTAAGTGTACTTTCTTGAATCCGTTGTTCAAGTTGCAGATTTTGGACTTGTCAGGTTAACTTCTGATAATACTCACATCTCCACCCGTGTTATGAGAACTTTTGGGTAAGACATTGCTAGGTTAACTTCTGATACTGGTACTCTCTCTTTTTGTCGATTTTTATGTGTATATATAACGTTAGCATCTATATATCAGTATATGTATTTATGTATTTGAACTTTTATATTGCATCCATGATTTAATGATGGAAAATGCTACTCACTAAAAAAAAAAGAATTTACCAACTTACATGTCAAATTGATATGATACCTGGTGTGTGAATCCCACCCGTAAATGCAAATGTTTAAACTCATATGATTACTTTCAATGCTCTGTTCCTCTCTAATCTTATCCTCTATGTAATGCTAAATTGAAGGGTTGCTTGAGCTTGTTGCTTCACATAGGCTGTTTATTGTATCCAAATAATATTACTTGAAACATGGATTGTCTTGTTACTAATCGGGGTATCTGTTAATGTCATAGTATATGTAGTTGTTTTAGTCTGATTTCCTATATATATATATATATTATATAATATATATTTTATTGCTTAAATTTGACGAGGCCGATGTTATTATGGGACAGAGAGAGGAGATGATGAAGGTTGTCGTTTACTAGGAACTTGCTGTTGGAACTACTTCATTGATACAATTGGAAAAATAGAAACAGATTCTTGATTACAAACTAATGAAATCAAGAAAATTACACTTGGATATAAACAAAAAAAAATAAACAAGAGAATTATCAAACCGAGGCCTGTGATTTTATTCACAGTTTCCTTAAAACAGATTTGCCGCCTCACCGGATGTGCTTGAGGATATCGTCGGCGTCTGTCTCCCAGGATACAGCGGCTTCTAACAGTGGTACTTGCACAACGTACAACTGCTCCGGCGAACCAACTATATTCTGTGACTCTCTCTCTGAAATTGGGACTGGAAGGAAGAACACTTTGAAGAACAGTATGTCTAAACTGTGTTGGATGTTCCAGGTGTGTATAGACTGAAGGAGAGTTGGAATATATTTGTGTATTCATCATTTCAGAAATTCCAAAAGTTGTAACTACTACCTTTTGGAGTTCTGTAACTCTTCTAGAAATCCCAAAGGTTTCTACAATGTTAAACATGTGCAGAAATTCCAAGGGTCTCTTCATTACAAAATTGTAATACCAAAACTTGAGGGGTCTAAAAAGAAATATTCTGTGCGGGCCGCACCCACACCCCCGACCCGACTCGGCCGGTCGGACAGACAGACGGCCGCGGCGGTGCGCGCGCGCGCGCGCCTGTGCGCGTGTGTGGAGTAAACCCAAAGGTCCTTAGGTCCTCCCCCTTCCACAAAACTGGGTACCCCTTGGGGCCCAAACCCAAAACATAAAGTAGCCTTATAAATACACTAAAGGCTACTTCTAGTTTTCCTATGTGGGACAAGGCAAGTTGTGAACCTCTTTCATTTCAACAACTCCTTGTATGGGGCAACCTTTAACCATTAATTTCTCATTCACCCATCAATATTTTTGGACATGTGAATATCTAAACTTCATCTCCTCATGGAGGAGAACACAAATCCACAAGGACCCACTTAAACTCTAAGTGGGTCCCACTTTTATTAGCCCTTAAACATGGCCAAAATACATTTTTATCCAACAATCCCCCACATGAATGAAATTAACCGAAATGATGTGAGACAGTGACTCGACAAGAGAGAGAGCACAACGGATCACTCCTGCAAAGGATAGGTAGCTTTTGGCTTTGAACCTTCCCTTGTGACAATCTATCAGATTTACTGGCTGACCAGTGAACGTATAGTCTTGAACTGATTGCCATTAGTGTAAACAACTGACAGATATCACACAGGAGCTTTCCAAACATAGTTTAGTTCTTACACTTGTGTTCATTTTGGCCTTGAACACTCGCCTGGTTCAGTGAATGTTTATCAAAGAATTTCGCCTTTCTCAAATTCTTTTAGAAGCGGCCCCACTTCACATTCACATAGGTGACTATTTAGAGTATCCTGCTATACTCCACTTGGTTATACCAACGCACATAGTCATTAAAAGCTAAGCTTACCCTCGCACTATGCAGGTATCACTGTTGAATCATAGAAATGGGCAGAAGAACATTTCTTCTCAGTGATTCTCTTAAGGTACATGAAATTAGGTTGTCCCTTTGAACCTAGATCTTGGGATCTCTAGTCAACTAGGTTGGGTTTCCATTCCATTCCCTTGTAACGTCATAGGCTTTAGTCCCATTCCTCTAGATGATTTATTAACTAACTCTCGATTTAACCCTTTGGTTAGCGGATCCGCAATATTGTCCTTTGACTTTACATAGTCAATTGTGACAATCCCACTTGAGAGTAGTTGTTTAATGGTATTGTGTCTACGACGAATATGTCTAGACTTACCATTATACATATTACTTTGTGCCCTTCCAATAGCAGATTGGCTATCGCAGTGTATGCAAATAGCTGGCACAGGTTTTGACCATCTAGGAATATCTTCTACAAAATGGCGAAGCCATTCAGCCTCTTCAGCTGCCTTGTCTAGCGCAATGAATTCAGATTCCATTGTCGATCTAGCAATACAAGTTTGTTTTGAAGATTTCCATGATACAGCTGCACCACCAAGTGTGAAAACATATCCACTTGTAGATTTTGAATCTTTCATATCGGATATCCAGTTTGCATCACTGTATCCTTCCAATACAGCTGGATATCTCATGTAGTGCAGTCCCTGATCACGTGTATATCGTAAGTACCGCAGTACCCTTACTATCCCTTTCCAGTGTTCAGCACTGGGATTACTAGTATATCTACTTAGTCTCCTAACAGAATAAGCAATGTCAGGCCTTGTACAACTCATTAAGTACATCAAACTTCCTATCACTTGAGAATATTCTAGTTGAGAAACACACTCACCAGTATTCTTAGATAGGTGTAGACTTAAGTCCACAGGCGTTCTGGCTATACTAGTATCAGACTTGTTGAACTTCTCTAGAATCTTGTCTACATAATGTGACTGTGACAGAGCAAGTCCATTAGTATTTCTAGAGATCTTGATGCCCAATATAACATCATCAAGTCCCATATCTTTCATGTCAAATTTAGAATTCAACATTTTCTTAGTGGATTTAATGATCTTATCATTACTACTCACTATGAGCATGTCATCCACTTAAAGACATAAGATGACATAGCCTTCAATTGTGTCTTTGACATAAACACATTTATCACACTCATTGATTTTAAATCCACTAGAGAGTATAGCTTGGTCAAATTTTTCATGCCATTGTTTTGGAGCTTGCTTTAAGCCATACAATGATTTTACAAGTTTATACACTTTATTTTCTTTCCCTGGAGCAGAAAATCCTTCAGGTTGTTCCATGTAGATTTCTTCATTCAAATCTCCATTAAGGAAGGCAGTCTTAACATCCATTTGATGTATTTCAAGACCTCGTAACGCTGCGATTGCAATAATCATACGAATGGATGTTATTCTCGTAACAGGAGAATACATATCAAACTAGTCTAGACCCTCCTTTTGTCTATACCCTTTGATGACAAGCCTTGCTTTATACTTATCAATAGTACCATCCGTCTTCATTTTTTTTTTTAAAAATCCATTTGTAGCCCAAATGCTTACAACCAGGAGGAAGATCTACCAGCTCCCAAGTATGGTTTTGTAGGATAGAGTCAATTTCACTCTTGATTGCTTCTTTCCACAATGGACCATCTGGTGATCTAATAGCTTCATTATAGCTTTGGGGCTCACTTTCTATAACATAAGTTAGAAAGTCTGGACCAAAAGATTTTGAGGTTCTAGCTCGTTTCCACGTCTAGGCTCAATATCAACATTTTCTTCTTGGGTTTTACTAGTTTCCCCAACAGTCTCAAATGTGCATTTTTTAGAACTATATTCCTCTCTACAAGGAAATATATTCTCAAAGAAAGACGCATTTCTAGACTCCATGATCGTGTTCTTGTGTATATCTGGGTTTTCAGATTTATGTACAAGAAATCGATACGCACTACTATTATGTGCATAGCCAATAAATAAACAATCAACAGTTTTTGGACCTATCCTTTCTTTCTTAGGAGTAGGTACAAGAACTTTTGCAAGACACCCCCACATTCGTAAGAACTTGTAGGAAGGTTTTCGACCATTCCATTGTTCATACGGGGTTTGATCAACTTTCTTTCGAGATACCTTATTTAAAATATAATTTGCGGAGAGAATTGCCTCCCCCCACAAGTTCTGTGGCAATCCAGAACTTATTAACATAGCATTCATCATTTCTTTTAAGGTACGATTTTTCCTTTCAGCAACTCCATTTGATGGAGGCGAATAAGGTGCGGTGGTTTGGTGAATAATTCCATTTTGTGCACAAAACTCACCATATGGCGCTACATATTCACCACCTCTATCACTTCTCAACACCTTAATCTTTTTACTTAGTTGATTCTCAACCTCTGTCTTGTATAGAATGAACTTATCCAAAGCTTCATCCTTACTTTTTAGCAAATACACATAACAGTATTTAGTGCAATCATCAACAAAAGTAATAAAATACTTATTGCCACCTCTAGATTGAACCATTTTTAAATCACATACATCAGTGTGGATTAATTCCAGAGGTTCAGTGCTTCTTTCAATTGATTGAAATGAAATCTTTGTTAACTTTGCTTCAACACAAGTTTCACATTTATAACTTGCATCAATATGAAAGTTTGGTATGTGGTCTAATTTAATTAATCTTCGCAAAGAATTAAAATTAACATGTCCTAGTCTACCATGCCACAAATTGGAAGACTCAAGCAAGTAAACAGAAGAGGTGCTCATTTTATTAACTTTTGGGAATACAGTTGCTACATTAAGTTTGAACATCCCATTACACATATACCCCTTCCCCACATACATTCCCGCTTTGGTCAACACCACCTTGTCTAACTCAAAGACCATTCGGAAGCCATGCTTGCTTAGGAGAGATCCGGATACCAAATTCTTGCGAATTTCCGGTACATAAAGGACATTGTTGAGAGTTAGCTCCTTTCCTGAAGTCATCTTCAGAATTATTTTCCCTTGCCCTTCAACATCTGACGAGGCAGAATTTGCCATATACATCTTCTCACCATTAGTAATTGGTTCAAAGGAAGTGAACATAGCTTTGTCGGAGCATATGTGGCGAGTAGCACCAGTGTCTATCCACCACTCCCTTGGGTTTGAATCCACCAAGTTCACTTCAGAGACCACAGTAGACAGATTAATGTCAGATACATCCCTTGAGATATAATCTAACTCCGTCACATTTGCCTCTCGGACTTGACTAATCACAGTCTTTGAGTCCACCACTGCTAAGGACTCCCACAGTTCCTTAGCAGTGGTCCTGTCTAAGTCATTCAAGACATAGTTTCGGCACAAAAAGTCCGAGTGTTTCAAAGCATCAATAGCTAGCACAACGTCTTGATCTTGTTCATTTTCATTAGGCACAGGAGCCTCTTCCTTCAAGAACCTTGCAAGGTTCAAGGTGGTAAGATAGAACAACATCTTTTGCTGCCACCTTTTGAAATCCACACCATTAAACTTCTCGGGTTTCTCCCCGTGGTTCACAGGAACCATTTGGATTGAGGGAATCTTAACAATCATCGAACCAATCACCACGGTGTTGGTAGCACCATCGGTCGCAACAGAGTTCATGGTCTCATTTTCCATTTCTGAAATTATCACAGGAGAAAAGAAATTAAATCTAATATTTTCCTTTTAACTTTAACTACAGCAGAATTTATTTTCCCAAATAATTGTTAGAAAATGAATGAATTTTAGGATTCTGCTCGCGTAGTCCCAAGAAAAACACAAATCTGCACACTTTTTGTCTAATGCAATTTTTCCTGATTCTGCACCGTTTGGCCAGAAAACGAGGATTACAGTAGCAGTTTTTTGTAAGACTGTTTTCAAAAATAAGTTTGTTTTTCCAAATCCGAATCTGTTTTTGTTTTGTAAAATATATCAAATCTGTTTTAAGATTGTTGGAACTATTTCATTGATACAATTGGAAAAACAGAAATAGATTCTTGATTACAAACTAATGAAATCAAGAAAATTACACTTGGATATAAACAAAAAAAAATAAACAAGAGAATTATCAAACCGAGGCCTGTGATTTTATTCACAGTTTCCTTAAAACAGATTCGCCGCCTCACCGGATGTGCTTGAGGATATCATCGGCGTCTGTCTCCCAGGATACAGCGGCTTCTAACAGTGGTACTTGCACAACGTACAACTGCTCCGGCGAACCAACTATATTCTGTGACTCTCTCTCTGAAATTGGGACTGGAAGGAAGAACACTTTGAAGAACAGTATGTCTAAACTGTGTTGGATGTTCCAGGTGTGTATAGACTGAAGGAGAGTTGGAATATATTTGTGTATTCATCATTTCAGAAATTCCAAAAGTTGTAACTACAACCTTTTGGAGTTCTGTAACTCTTCTAGAAATCCCAAAGGTTTCTGCAATGTTAAACATGTGCAGGGTCTCTTCATTACAAAATTGTAATACCAAAACTTGAGGGGTCTAAAAAGAAATATTCTGTGCGGGCCGCACCCACACCCCCGACCCGACTCGGCCGGCCGGACGGACAGACGGCGGCGGCGGCGCGCGCGCGTGCGCGTGTGTGGAGTAAACCCAAAGGTCCTTAGGTCCTCCCCCTTCCACAAAACTGGGTACCCCTTGGGGCCCAAACCCAAAATATAAAGTAGCCTTATAAATACACTAAAGGCTACTTCTAGTTTTCCTATGTGGGACAAGGCAAGTTGTGAACCTCTTTCATTTCAACAACTCCTTGTATGGGGCAACCTTTAACCATTAATTTCTCATTCACCCATCAATATTTTTGGACATGTGAATATCCAAACTTCATCTCCTCATGGAGGAGAACACAAATCCACAAAGACCCACTTAAACTCTAAGTGGGTCCCACTTTTATTAGCCCTTAAACATGGCCAAAATACATTTTTATCCAACACTTGCCACCAGAGCTGATAAAACAGTTGAAGCTCATGTCAAGAATGTCATACTCTAGCAACTATCATCAACATCGTATGATAAAGCTTTTTTATTTTAATTTTTTTTACTTTGATGAGCACTTCTAATTTTACTTTGATGGGTGTTGGTTTTTTCCATTGGCCATGAAGTTTCAGTAAAGTTTGGAGCAAAAAAAATACTTCTAATTTTCATTTTGGACTTCCATCATTTGTGAAATTAGCTATTGATATGATTATTTGTCTCAATTCCTTGAATATGTACGGAGTATCATTTTTGAACTATTTACTTGTGATTTATAGGTTAATTGCTTTAAAAAAAAAATATATATATATATATATATCTCAATGGAATATGTTAATTTTCCATGGAAAATTATTGCAATCAAATAAAAAAGTTATTTTCCAAGGAAAATGACTATTTTTTACTGGAAATTAGTAACAAAGAACAAACTAGATTTTCTATGGAAAATGTTAGATTTTTCAGCCAGAAAATAATTACAATCAAACTGTCCTAAATTTTATTTTCATGGAAAAAATTTCCAAATAAAATAACTCTATGAAAAAATTTTCTTTTCAACTCATTTTCTACCTTGCAATCAAACCACCAACTAAAAAAATTATGTAAATTCATCTGGCAAGGCACGTACCATCCATGGTTTTATACTTGGGTTAATTCCAAAAACACCCCCTCAACTATGACCCGTTTTCAACTCGCTCCCCTGAACTATTTTTTCTGACAAATTGACACCCTCCGTTTGTTTTATTCGACAAGTTGACCCCCTCCGTTTGTTTGTAAAAGAAAATGGGCATGTGCCCATCACGTGAGAGCAAAAATGGACACTTTTACCCTTTTGTGCCCAAAATGAGTTTGATCTCTCTCTCTCTCTCTCTCTCTCTCTCTCTCTGTCACACCCGTTCCAGAAATTTATAGTTTTGAACATGCATCATTTGAGTTTTTGAAATTTTTAATGTTGTTAATAATTTGAGTTGAGGTTGACTGTGAGTCAACGGTAAGGTGTCAGTGAGGACACGGGAACATGGCCGTTCATATTGCATGGGCATGACTAAATGACATTTATATGATTTAAATGTTATTTGACTTTATCTGGTATTTGATGAATAGTAATTTTATCTGTGTTGTGGGAATTCTGGTAATCTTTGATATTGTTATATCATTTTGAGAACTGTGGTGAGAACGTGAGTGATACGTTAATTAAAAAGGTAGGTTGTGTAGAGATTCCACAGAATATAGTTTTCGGACGTTATTTTGGACCCAAACGAAACCTAGTCGAAAACTTTTGAAATTTATAGTTTTCACTCGTAAAGTTATAAAATGGACGTGTGCGAAGTTTCATGGGTTAATTAGAAGTTTGAGAAACTTATGGGGAGGTGAACATAATTTCCATAATGTTGGTCTATAAATAGAAGTGGATGAGATCTCATTCTCATCCAAAACTTCTAAAAATATCTAGAGAGAGGAGAGAGAAAGGGGGGATTGAGCCAACGGGCTTGGCGATGCAGATCGACGACCGTTCGTCCGACAGATTCTCTCCAGATTTCATATTTGAACTCGTGAAGGTAAGAGCTACGTTTTGGTAGTAATTAGGCCGCGTTTGGCAAACTTTTCCGAAATATCTAATTTCTAGACTTTGGGGAAAATCAGGTAAAACTCGTGGGAATCGCGTATAATTTGAAATCCGACGATTAATTAGTTCCCTAGACGATCCTTCAAAGTTTGAAGAGAATCGCACGAGGTATAAATTCTAGATCTATGAAATATATGGATTTTCATGTTTTGAACATCAACTTTGATATTCTTGGATCCCGGCGAAATTCATGTCTTAGTTAGGCCCGTTAATTATGCACGTAAATTATATGAAAAACACGTATAACTGTTTATGTGAGCATGTTATGTGCCTATTTGGGTCAAAGGGGAGTTTGGTGCAAATTCATCTGAGGTAAGCTCCTCGAACCTTGAGGATTGTGTTTTTGATGGAATTGGAATTGTGGTTGTGTCTGGATTGGAGGTGGGCCTAACCAGTACACGGTACCTGGTATGGAGGAAGGCCCAACCAGTGTACGAGATGCGTAGGAGAGGTGGGCCTCCTACGACATCGACCGGATGAATGCGTACCACTCACCCTAGAGACTATTCTATGTGTTTTAGATGCTTAAACCATGAACTGTCATATAAGCATACATTTAGAATTGTATGCTCAGCATATAGCTGAGCAGTGGAAATGTACTCCATTGCAGGTAAGAAGAAAGACAAGAAGAATCATGAGGAGTGAAGCCGAGGAACGCCGGGGAACCACATTTGTATATGTTTTTGGTTTAACTTCTAAAACTTGTGTAAGGATTGTAAATTGTAAAATGTTGTAATAGAATCATAGATTACTTTCTTAGTATTGTAATCTTGTGGTTGAATGCCTTTAGTTATGTTTTGAATGTTGTATTTGGCTTTGGTTGTGATTGTGGTTGGTGTGGAGAAGCATGAGTTGTGAATCATCAACACAGGGCTGCCCAGCAGGGGAGCAGTCGACTGGACCCTGTATCAGTCGACTGCATCCCGTGTGATTGAGACACTGAAAGTGAATAGTAAGAGAAGTAGTCGACTGAACCTTTGATCAGTCGACTGAACACTGTTGATATTTGGCTACTGCTTCTTGTAATGGTAAAAGCAGTCGACTGGATCCCCTGGTCATTCGACTGGACCCCTTTTGAAAATTGATGAATTTTGGTTCTGCTTAACACAGTCGACTGGGGACCTTGATCAGTCGACTGAGAAGTCGACTGGGTTCTTGATCAGTCGACTGGACCTCTGTTGAGAATTTTAGGTTTTGGTTTCTGCTCAGTATAGTCGACTGAACTCTAGGATCAGTCGACTAAACCCCTGTTTTCAAAATTTATTCTTTTGGATGTGTTTTCATTTGACCAAAACTTTTTATAACTCTGATTTCAATGGATTTTACAACTCAGAGGGCAACGTTTCCTAAGTTTTAAAATACCCAGGGTTGTTTTAAAGTTCTTTTTGCTGCGTATCATTAAATGATGTTTGGTTGAGCCTTGGTGGCGTGCCACGTGTCCTATTTCCACGCGTAGTGGGATGGGTCGTGACATTTAGTTGTATCAGAGCTAGAGGTAACAAAACTTTGGGAACGTTCGACGACAAATGGAGTGTTGAGTGATTGTCACATGTTTTAAATTGCATCCATACATATTAGAGATGTTTGATGCATATGTATGTTATTTTACATACATACTATTGTTATTGTTGTAGATGCATAGTGTTTATGCCTTGAGAACTACAGGATTATAATCATGGATGACCGAGAGTTATCACCCCATACCCGACGAATGAATGAGATGGCAGAGATGATGGGGAATATGGGGGAAATGATACGGAATATAGCGGAGCGATTGCCTCCCACACCCCACATCGAAGTGGAACCAATAACTATAGTTCATGCACCCAAAAATAGGGGTATGAGATCAATATCTGAACAGTTTACTCGAAAGAAACCGATGGAATTTCATGGAACTCCCGATACGACGTTAGCAGAACATTGGATAATGGACATGGAGCGAATTTTCCGATCTATTCCGATGACAGATGGGGAGAAGATTGAAAATACAAGTGATGTGCTGAGGGGAGAAGCTCAGAACTGGTGGGTAAATGTTTTAGATCAAGGAGCACCGATTACTTGGGAAGGGTTCAAGGCGAAATTCAATTGCCGGTTCTTTCTGCGAGCTGCCTACAATGCAAAGAAGAGAGAATTTGATAACTTGAAGCAGGAGGATATGACTGTAACCGAATATACTTCCAAGTACAACGCGTTGTTGAGGTTTGGCAAGGGTTCAGTGCCCGAAGAGGAAGATAGGGCAAGAAAATTTGAAGAGGGTTTAAGGGATAATATCCGGTTGAGAGTAGAGACCTACGAGCATTCGACTGTTGTAGCAGTACAGCAGACGGCGCTTGTAGCTGAAAGTGGAATAGAGAGATCGAGACAAAATCATCAAGGAAAGCGAAGTCATGAGGATGGTGATCGAAGTCAGGGTGGATCTTTTAAGAAGTCGTTTTCACGAGGCTCTAGTTCTGGTTTTAATGATTTCAGGAGAGTACCAAGCAATATACCGCTGTGTCCGCTTTTCAACCGACCACACACCGGTCAATGTTTTCTGACCAACTTTCAGAGCAGATCTACAAGGGGAAACAGTGTGAGTTCTGCGACCTATCCGCAACTCAAGTGCTTTGATTGTGGTACCTTGGGACACCGAGCGAAGGATTGCCCAAAGAAGCGTTATCAACAAGGGGCAAGTTCTATGGCTTCCACTGGTTCGAAGCCTAAGCAATCTAGTGACGGGGGACAAAGGACGGAGCAACGTCAGGGAAGATCATTCCAGATGAACCCTGAAGACGTGGCTGCTACTAATACAGTGGTCTCAGGTATGGTGCTTGTATGTTCGCACTTAGCACGCATACTCGTTGATTCGGGATCTACGCATTCATTTGTATCTTATAACTTTGTAGAACATTTGAATGTTAAGTCCGCACCACTAGGATATGATTTATCCATTGCCGTGCCACTTAGTAAACCGGTAGTGACGTCTACGATATATAAAAACTGTGAGATCAAGCTAGGCGAGAAGTTGATGACCGTAGACCTTATACCGATTGTGGTGAACCATTTTGATGTGATACTAGGAATGGATTGGTTAGCTCTTAACCAAGCTACGATAGATTGTGAACGGAAAGAGGTTAATTTTCGATCACCGATGCATGTGAACTTTTGCTTTCAAGGGAGTGGGGTTACACTGCCGCCGTATTTGATTTCAGCTATCCGAGCGGGAAGGTTATTGAAAAAGGGATGTCAGGGATTTCTATGTTCAGTGACTAATGTATCAATGACCGAATTAAAAGTAGAAGACATTCCAATAGTACGAGAATATCCAGATGTATTTCCTGATGATCTACCAGATGTTCTTATTGAAAGAGAGGTTGAGTTCACCATTGAGGTTATACCAGACGCCAGACCCGTATCAAAGGCACCGTATAGAATGGCACCCATAGAATTGAAAGAGTTAAAAATCCAATTACAAGAGCTACTTGACAAGGATTTCATTCGACCAAGCGTTTCGCCGTGGGGAGCTCCAGTATTGTTTGTAAAGAAGAAAGATGGCTCCATGCGTATGTGTGTTGATTACCGGAAACTGAACAAGTTAACGATTAAGAACAAGTACCCGTTACCCAGAATTGATGACCTATTTGATCAACTTCGTGGGGCTCAAGTATTTTCGAAAATAGATTTGAGATCAGGTTATCATCAGTTGAAAGTGAAGGCTGAAGATGTTGAGAAAACAGCTTTCAGAACGCGTTATGGACACTATGAGTTCTTAGTCATGCCATTTGGAGTTACAAACGCACCAGCCGCATTCATGGATCTGATGAATCGACTCTTTAAGGACTATTTGGATGATTTTGTGATAGTATTCATTGACGATATCCTTGTTTATTCGCCAAGTGAGATAACACACTAGAATCATTTGAGATTGATACTTCAGAGACTGCGGGAAAAACAATTATTTGGAAAATTCAAGAAATGTGAATTCTGGCTACCTAGTATTACTTTTCTTGGTCACGTGATTGATAAGAATGGAGTTTCAGTTGATCCTCACAAAGTAGAAGCTGTATCAAATTGGCAAAGACCGACTTCCGTGTCCGAAATTCGAAGTTTCTTAGGATTAGCGGGATACTACCGCCATTTTATCGAACATTTCTCGAAGATTTCATTGCCAATGACAAAGTTAATGAGAAAGGGTGTAATTTTTGAATGGAGTCAGGAATGTGAAGACAGTTTCCAAGAGTTGAAGTCACGTTTGACGAGAGCACCTATTTTGACAATACCATCCGGAACCGAGGGGTTTGTGATCTATAGTGATGCGTCGCATCAAGGGTTGGGATGTGTACTTATGCAAGGTGGCAAGGTGATTGCCTATGCTTCGAGACAATTGAAGACACACGAGGTAAATTATCCGACTCACGATCTGGAATTAGCCGCGGTAATTCATGCGTTGAAGATTTGGAGACACTATTTATACGGGAAAAAGTGTGAGATATTCACAGACCACAAGAGTTTGAAATATATTTTCACCCAATGGGACTTGAATATGAGACAACGAAGATGGTTGGAGTTGATGAAGGATTATGATCTTTCGATTTAGTACCATCCGGGAAAGGCTAATGTAGTAGCCGATGCATTAAGCCGAAAGATGCCGAGGAATTTAGCCGACGAGCTAACACAACAAAAAGAGTTGATAAAAGAGATGGAACGCTTAGAATTGGATGTGATTCCAGGAACCAATGATGGCTTGATGATGGCGATTGTAGTACACCCAAATATTATTGATGAGATCCAGAAAGAACAATTTAACGATGTATATTTGTGTAAAATGAGGGACGAGATACCTTTGGCGAGACGACCTGGTTTTGTGTTGGAACGAGGAACGTTGAAACTGGAGAATCGATTATGTGTACCGAATGTGAAAGACTTGAAAGAAAGGATTCTAGAAGAAGCACATAGTACTAGATATTCAGTGTACCCGAGGAGTAATAAGATGTACAGAAACTTAAGAGAGAACTTCTGGTGGAAGGGTATGAAGCATGAAGTCGCCAAGTTTGTATCTGAATGTTCGGCATGTCAATAGGTCAAAGCAGAAAGACAAGTACCCGCGGGATTATTACAACCTTTACCTGTGTCAGAATGGAAATGGGACGAGATTACAATGGACTTTGTTTCAGGATTTCCACGATCATCCAACAAGAATGACAAGATTTGGGTTATAGTTGACCGACTAACCAAGTCAGCTCATTTTCTACCAATCAAGACAACTAGACCGTCCAAGTTAGCGGAATTGTATGTGAAAGAGATTGTAAGACTACTTGGAGTCCCAGCTGTGATTGTATTAGATCGTGATAGTAGTTTTACGTCAATATTTTGGGGAAGTTTGCAAGAAGCTATGGGTACGAAATTGAGTTTCAGTACTGTATTTCATCCTCAGACCGATGGACAGTCAGAGCGCATGATTCATACGCTAGAGGATATGTTGAGATTGTGTGTGTTAGACTTTAGGAGTGATTGGGAGCACCATTTGCCGTTAATTGAATTTGCGTATAACAACGGATTTCAGTCCAGTATTGGTATGGCACCATATGAAGCTCTGTATGGCCGTAAGTGTCGATCGCCAGTTTGTTGGACCGAGGTGGGAGAAAGAAAGTTGTTAGGACCTGAGTTAATACAGGTGACTACTGAGAAGGTGAAATTGATTCAGGAACGTCTTAAGGTAGCTCAGAGTCGATATAAGAGCTATGCGGACTCTAAACGACGACCGATGAATTTTGAAGTGGGAGATTTCGTATACTTGTGAGTATCGCCTTCAAAAGGCATTGTACGATTTGGAAAGAGGGGAAAGCATAATCCAAGATTTATAGGACCTTTTGAGATCCTAGAGAGAGTAGGTCCAGTGGCTTATCGATTGGCCTTGTCATCAGGGTTGGAACATGTGCATAACGTATTTCACGTGTCGATGTTGAGATGATGTATGACTGATACGAGTAAGATCATTGCACCTGAACCGCTACAAATTCAGGGAGACTTGACTTATGTGGAGCAACCGGTCGATATTCTAGATCGAAAGGAACAAGTCTTGAGAACTAAGAAGATTCAGATGGTAAAAGTATTATGGCGTAGTCACACGATGGAAGAGGCTACATGGGAAAGTGAGGAAGACATGAGGAATGAGTATCCGTACTTATTCGACGCATGAGGTAAAGTTTGGGGACAAACTTCTTTTTTTGGAGGGGAGAGTTGTCACACCCGTTCCAGAAATTTATGGTTTTGAACATGCATCATTTGAGTTTTTGAAATTTTTAATGTTGTTAATAATTTGAGTTGAGGTTGACTGTGAGTCAACGGTAAGGTGTCAGTGAGGACACGGGAACATGGCCGTTCATATTACATGGGCATGACTAAATGACATTTATATGATTTAAATGTTATTTGACTTTATCTGGTATTTGATGAATAGTAATTTTATCTGTGTTGTGGGAATTCTGGTAATCTTTGATATTGTTATATCATTTTGAGAACTGTGGTGAGAACGTGAGTGATACGTTAATTAAAAAGGTAGGTTGTGTAGAGATTCCACAGAATATAGTTTTCGGACGTTATTTTGGACCCAAACAAAACCTAGTCGAAAACTTTTGAAATTTATAGTTTTCACTCGTAAAGTTATAAAATGGACGTGTGCGAAGTTTCATGGGTTAATTAGAAGTTTGAGAAACTTGCGGTGAGGTGAACATAATTTCCATAATGTTGGTCTATAAATAGAAGTGGATGAGATCTCATTCTCATCCAAAACTTCTAAAAATATCTAGAGAGAGGAGAGAGAAAGGGGATATTGAGCCAACGGGCTTGGCGATGCAGATCGACGACCGTTCGTCCGACAAATTCTCTCCAGATTTCATATTTGAACTCGTGAAGGTAAGAGCTACGTTTTGGTAGTAATTAGGCCGCGTTTGGCAAACTTTTCCGAAATATCTAATTTCTAGACTTTGGGGAAAATCAGGTAAAACTCGTGGGAATCGCGTATAATTTGAAATCCGACGATTAATTAGTTCCCTAGACGATCCTTCAAAGTTTGAAGAGAATCGCACGAGGTATAAATTCTAGATCTATGAAATATATGGATTTTCATGTTTTGAACATCAACTTTGATATTCTTGGATCCCGGCGAAATTCATGTCTTAGTTAGGCCCGTTAATTATGCACGTAAATTATATGAAAAACACGTATAACTGTTTATGTGAGCATGTTATGTGCCTATTTGGGTCAAAGGGGAGTTTGGTGCAAATTCATCCGAGGTAAGCTCCTCGAACCTTGAGGATTGTGTTTTTGATGGAATTGGAATTGTGGTTGTGTCTGGATTGGAGGTGGGCCTAACCAGTACATGGTACCTGGTATGGAGGAAGGCCCAACTAGTGTACGAGATGCGTAGGAGAGGTAGGCCTCCTACGGCATCGACCGGATGAATGCGTACCACTCACCCTAGAGACTATTCTATGTGTTTTAGATGCTTAAACCATGAACTGTCATATAAGCATACATTAAGAATTGTACGCTCAGCATATAGCTGAGCAGTGGAGATGTACTCCATTGCAGGTAAGAAGAAAGACAAGAAGAATCGTGAGGAGTGAGGCTAAGGAACGCCGGGGAACCACATTTGTATATGTTTTTGGTTTAACTTCTAAAACTTGTGTAAGGATTGTAAATTGTAAAATGTTGTAATAGAATCATAGATTACTTTCTTAGTATTGTAATCTTGTGGTTGAATGCCTTTAGTTATGTTTTGAATGTTGTATTTGGCGTTGGTTGTGATTGTGGTTGGTGTGGAGAAGCATGAGTTGTGAATCATCAACACAGGGCTGCCCAGCAGGGGAGCAGTCGACTGGACCCTGTATCAGTCGACTGCATCCCGTGTGATTGAGACACTGAAAGTGAATAGTAAGAGAAGCAGTCGACTGAACCTTTGATCAGTCGACTGAACACTGTTGATATTTGGCTACTGCTTCTCGTAATGGTAAAAGCAGTCGACTGGATCCCCTGGTCAGTCGACTGGACCCCTTTTGAAAACTGATGAATTTTGGTTCTGCTTAACACAGTCGACTGGGGACCTTGATCAGTCGACTGAGAAGTCGACTGGGATCCTGATCAGTAGACTGGACCTCTGTTGAGAATTTTAGGTTTTGGTTTCTGCTCAGTACAGTCAACTGAACCCTAGGAGCAGTCGACTGAACCCCTGTTTTCAAAATTTATTCTTTTGGATGTGTTTTCATTTGACCAAAACTTTTTATAACTCTGATTTCAATGGATTTTACAACTCAGAGGGCAACGTTTCCTAAGTTTTAAAATACCCAGGGTTGTTTTAAAGTTCTTTCTGCTGCGTATCGTTAAATGATGTTTGGATGAGCCTTGGTGGCGTGCCACGTGTCCTATTTCCACGCGTAGTGGGATGGGTCGTGACACTCTCTCTCTACCCTGATTCCTCACTCTCCCCTCTCCCTCTCTCTTTCATTCCCTTGCCCAACACCACCACGACAACCACCAACCACCATCGGACACCACCAATCACCATCCAATAACCACCACACCATCTAGTCACTATCATCAGGGGCGGTCCAGAGTATTTGGAGGCCCGGGATAAATTATTAAAAGGAAGGCCCTTATACGGAGGTTCGAGGGCAGTGCCCCCAAGGTGATTTTTTTGGGGGTCAACTGATACATAATTGACGATTTTTTGGGGGTCTACTTTTAATATGAGTCTGTTTGTGAAACTTAAACATTGCATGGTGTCTTTTAAATTTCTAAAGGGGCCTATTTCTAAAACTCAAAAAATTCTTACACTAAACGTGTAATTTTCAAAATTCTGGGGCCTTTACTTTTGAGTTTTATATACATCTATATCAATATATATGTAGTTGATAGCACTAAATTGGACCATGGGGAGGCATCAATGTAAAATACTAAAATATCTCGAGATAAAAATGTAATTATGAAAATTTCATGTAGGCCCTCAAAATTTTTAGAACTTTGGTAGCTCGGGGTGGTTACCCCTTTTGTCCCCCCATTGCGCCAGCCATGACTACCATTGCCCCACCCAATGACTACCCAATCACCACCACCCACACCCAAAATCATCACCAAATCACCATCACACCATCCAATCACCATCACCCATACCCAAAATCATCACCACCACCGAACACCGGATTTTGTAATTCTCAATCTCTTCTCCGAATTTTCTCTCAAATGATAGTAATAAACCCGACTTCTAGAGTACTTCCCCTTTATGAAACTCACCCTGATAAACATCCCCAAGGAGAAGGGGTTTGGAGATTGAGTTGTTGATGTGTAGTTGGTGTTGTTGATTTGGTTTCAATTCAGTGGGGTCGGGTGCAGAGAGAGAGAGAGAGAGAGAGAGAGAGAGAGAGAGAGGGGGGGGGGTGTGAAGTTGTTCACTTTTTTTAGATCAGGGGGTGTACTCGAAAATAAGTCATAGTTGAGGGGGTGTTTTTGCAATTCAGACCAAGGATATATGTGACATTTTATTATTTCCGTTAACGGCGTTAGAGACTAAATAAATGTTGATAGTTGAGGGGATGAAGTTGTTCACTTTTTTAAATCAGGGGGTGTTTTTGCAATTAACCCTTTATACTTTTATGACAAAACCAGAATGCCTTTTGGTAGATTTGATATGAATTGACACATTCATGATAGATACGGAAATATTTGGCACATACAATTTTAACACATTTTTTAATATATTATGCTTTAAATACATTTATTTTATATTGTTTAATTTTTTAGAAAATTACTGAAAATCCTTATAAGTAACTCTCAAAAGTTTAAAACTCAAATTGGTTTGACCATTTCTAAAAAGGACAAAAGGAATCTAAGCCAGCGCTCACAAGGTATAAGTGCAAGCATCGTGAAAGATCCCACATGGGCTTCAAGCCCTCACAGCGCTTGTTGGCTTCATCGACTCACACCGTATGAGTGGCTGTATCATATGATATTCATTTCAAAAATATTTTTTTTAACTTAAAAAAAAAAAAAAAAAAAAAAGTCATAGTTCAGGGGTGAAGTTTTTCACTTTTTTTAGATCAGAGGGTGTACTCGAAAATAAGTCATAGTTGAGGGGGTGTTTTTGCAATTCAGACCAAGGGTATATGTGACATTTTATCATTTCCGTTAACGGCGTTAGAGACTAAATAAATATTGATAGTTGAGGAGATGAAGTTGTTCACTTTTTTAAATTAGAGGGTGTTTTTACAATTAACCCTTTATACTTTTACGACAAAACGAATGCCTTTTGGTAGATTTGATATGAATTGACACATTCATGATAGATACGGAAATATTTGGCACATACAATTTTTAACACACTTTTTAATACATAATGCTTTAAATACATTTATTTTATATTGTTTAATTTTTTTAGAAAATTACTGAAAATCCTTATAAGTAACTCTCAAAAGTTTAAAACTCAAATTAGTTTGACCATTTCTAAAAAGGACAAAAGGAATCTAAGTCAGTGCTCACACAGTATAAGTGCAAGCATCGCAAAAGATCCCACGTGGGCTTCAAGCCCTCACGCGAGCACTTGTTGGCTTCAGCCACTCACACCGTGTGAGTGACTGTATCATATGATATCTATTTTAAAAATATTTTTTAAGCTTTAAACCTCCATAACTTTTTATCTACTCCATAACTTTTGATCTACAACTCTATTTTTTTTACCAATTTTATACCGTTGGATTCATGTCGACGAGAGCTACAAAACTGGTACCATTGTTGATATCTTTTGAGCAAAGAAAAAACCTCTTATTTTTACATGTCATTTTCCAGACAAATCAAATAAAATTTTCAAATAAAATGTCATTCATGTATGGGTTATTGAATTTTCACTTAACATTCACATATGCCAAGTTGATATGTTGTGAGGAAAAAAAATGTTCACTTTGTTCTTAAGGAGAGTTTTAGTAAAATTTCACAAAAAATTTGTATTTTGTTTGGGTTGAAAAACTATGTTTTGTAATTGTTTGTAAAATTTGATTTTTTTGAAGCGAGGTATGCATTGTTTTAATGTGAAAAAGTGAGAGTGAAATTTCACTTAGCATACTTGAATATTAAGTGAAATTTTACTAAACTCGTGCATGAACATGAAGTAAAATTTCACTTAAATCGACATTTGAGGGACTTTTTAACAAACTAAGTATCAAATTGAACCTTAAACTCTAGAGAGTTACTTCTAGTTACTGTTGGGATAGTTAGTGAAGTTTCACTTGCCACACAAGAAAACTAAATGAAATCTCACTAAACGAGTACACGAATGTTAAGTTTAACTTCAAGTTTTTAAGGAAGAAGACATATACGGGTTCAATTTTCGATTAATATTTATGTATGCCAAATTTATATGTTTTGAGAAAAAATAATAAAAAAAAGACGAATTTTAACAAGAATTCCTGCATTTGTTTTGGTTGAAAAATTGTATTTTATAATTGATTGTGAAATTTGATACTTTTAACAGAATATGCATTGTTTTAAAAAAAAATTATTTCACCATGCATATATGAATATTTTGTGAAATTTCACTTAACTCGTACATGAACATTAAGTGAAATTTCACTAAAATTGACATTTGACAGACTTTTTAACAAATCAATAATCAAATTGGACTTTAAATTCTAGACAGTTACTTCTACTGAAATTTCATTTGGCATACATGAAAAGTAAGTGAAATTCATTGAACGCGTACATAAATATTAAGTGAAAATTTAAGTTTTGTCAAGAATAATTGAACAAGGCATGTAAAATATTATTTTTTTTTCTTCTCAAAATATATCTACAATTGTACTAGTTTTGTAGCTCTCGTCAACACAATTCCAATGGTATAAAATTTGAGAAAAACGGAGTTGTGAATCAAAAGTTACGAAGGTTTAAATTTTAAAATACATTTTCAAAATGAAGTTTCATATAACACAGCCACTCACACGATGTGAGTAGCTTTGAGACACGGGGGCGTGAGGTGTGAGGAGGTGTGGGTTGTTAGTGGGAGCTGTTATAGTGCCCACACTTATACCGTATAAATGCATGCTGTCAACATTTTATCTTTTTTGTTAAATCGCTTTCTAATTTATATTTTAACATACTAAATTTTATGGTACATCTTTTTGGTAAATTCCCCATAATTTTTTATAAATATTTAAGATAAGATACATACATTTAAAATTGAGTGTAAAAAAAATATGCTTAGCAATAATCGGAAATATCTTCATCTACTCACGGGTCTCGTGTATATCTCTCTGTATCGATCCTCGGATCCTTTTTGACTTTTCATACTTATTACTAGCAAGCATTCTTCTTTTAAATGACAACTTTACCATTATTGCCATGACGTGCCCCCCTAAATCGCAAAGACAAACGGCCTCTAAGCAAAGTCTAGAACTGCCAATGTATTAAAAAGGATTATGACAACCTACCAATAAAGAAAAAAGACAGTTTGAATCCACTTTTGACAGAGCATTCACAGTGCATTATTATTTTTATTTAAAAAATTAAGAAACTAAAAAATTACTTCAACTATGAAAATTGTTATTATCATCATCATCATCAATTAGAACATGTATATCATATCAATGTTCCCAAATCAGCCCAAAAAATAAAAATAAAAAAACCAAGAAGAAAGATTTGGCGATGGTTCAAACTTTAAATCAAACCCAAAAAAAAAAAAAAAAAAAAAACACAGAGCTCTGAAAAAAATGAGCACATTGCATTGTCAGTTAACAAACATTCAAAACCCTAAACCTAACCCTAAAAATCAAATCCAGATCAAACCCTAGTTTTCTGCAGAAGGGGTGTGAATCCATGGCAACCATTGTTTGATTCCTTACAAGAATCAAAACCCACTTCATAGAATATCTTCAAAAACTCATCCAATTCTAATCTCCCAAATTTCTGTTCATCTCTAACCACAAGCTTCAACATTACTCTGAAGAAATCCACATCGCAGGGCAAAACGAGCCCCCCGTTGCTCTGAAACCCGAACTCTTCTTCGGCCTTGTTGAGGAGAGAGACGAAAATGGGTAGGTTCAGGAACCGGGTCGGGATCACGAAACGCCGTCGTTCAGCGACGCCAACGTAGACGGCGACAGAGCCGCGATTGAGGCTAATGGTTTTCCAACGTTGCATGGCGTGTTTGAGTCGAACGATTTGGTTGATTTTGTTCACCTTCTTAACGGCAGAAGCCATTGGAGTTCTGGAGAGAGAAGCCGTTGAGATAGAAGAGAGATAGAGAGACGGAGAGAGAGAGAGCATCTATATAGTGAAGGAGATTGAGTAATTCTAATTGAACCCCACATTTTTCTCTCTACATACGATAAGTACAACATAGGATGATGAGAGTACTGATTTTCTATGCATAATGTGGGTGCATTTATAATTTTTTTCCGGAAGAGAGAAAGGGTGTGTTTGATTATTCAATTAAGTGGTGAAAATGAAAATATTCAGCACTTATTTTATTTCAGTGCGTTTGATAACGTATCACTTAATTGAAAAAGTAACCAAAAAACCACTGAAAACTTTAAGTGAAAATTTTCTACTGAAAATAATCATTGAATGCAATCTATTTCAGTACTTGAAAAACTGTTTTCAGTACTGCAAACTCAATCGCTTAAAATTATCAGTACTTAAAATTCAGCACTTAATTTTCAGTTTTATCAAACGCACCCAAAGTTATACAAGTTAATTACAATAACATCCCCTAAACTATGATCATTTTTTACTAACATCCCCTAATTTTTAACACTGAACAGACTTACCTTGCTTGAACTATCCAAAATGAACAAAACTCTATGAAATATTGGTGAAAAACAGTCATAGCCTAATTTCCAAAATATTGATGATATCGAATTGTGCAATTTTTGACCTATTTTGTTTGTATATATGTAGCATATTACTACCATATTACAACAATCTAATGTGCAAGATCTCATATAAACACAGATTTTGTAACTTTCGAAATTCTTTAAAATCTAAATGATAAATGTGAATACATTAATACATATGTAACTTAGTATACACTATTGAGTTTAACAAAATTACGTAAATGAAAATTTTCTTTTTGTTATTTGGTAGTCAAGAAAAACTATTGAGTTTAACAAAATTACGAGTGAAGACAAAGAAGAATTCTATTCGTTTTGTTGTTTGGTTATCATGAAAAAATTGTTTAAGTTTAACAAAATTATAAGAGAAAATGATAAAGGAAATTGTTACATTACATCTTATTTTTCTTTAAATCTACTTATTATTGATTATTTTTTCAGTAATATGAAACTTTTTATCTTATTCTTGGATGAAGAGTGCATGCAAGGGAAGTTGTTTTCCTTTTCTTTTCTTAGTCCTTTTCTCTCATCTAATATATATATATATATATATATATGAAAACAGAACTCAAAGCTTCTATCACGTGGCACTCCTTTTTCTCTCCTTTTCTTCTCTCTATATCTCTCTCCAAATTGCAATTAATATTAATAATAATTTGAGATTAATGTTAATAAAATTTAAATGAAAAATACATACATCTACATGTTTATGCTATGTACATATAAATTAATGCCATTATATATATATATATATATATATTTTCTTTCCAAATGTGTTTGTAGGATATGGTATAAATTAAATATCTTAGACATTTTATATTCCAGTCAATTTGGCCAGTGCTAATTTCTTTGATTTTCTATGCATTTTCGGGATTTGAAAATTTTACTCTTCATATTTTTGTATTGCTCCAATTTTAAGGTTCCATATTTCTCTTCTTTCTTTCCTGACCTTTTACAAAGAGTTCATTGGCATTTTATATAATCAATTCACAATTGTTTTTACATGCAAAACTAGCATAAGGATTCTACAAATTCTTTTAAAAATGTTAGATCCCTACATTGCACAAGTATCAAAACAAAAACAATTCATTTTGCCACATCAGTGCCTGTGTGGCAGCTTCTCTATTTTTCTCTCACACTCACACACACAATTTGGTTAGAAAAATATTAGGCACACAACATATTCCATAACACATTCCACAATAGGGCTTTAGTTGTGTTGTACCTTGTGTTGTTTGAATTTTTCACACTTTTCTATGCACCACTTACACAACAAAGGGTGTACACGCATTTAAAGAACTATTGTGGAATGTGTTGTGGAATGTATTGTGTGCCTAACATTGTTGATTTGGTTAAGAGTAATGATACACCCACACCCTCATCCAGACCCCCCCCCCCCCCCCCCCCCCCCCCAACCACATTCAACATATTCTGACCATTGCACATCTCGGAACCGCACATACGATTCTAGAACACGTGGCACGTCACCAAAGCTCTTATTACACTCCTAAAGGTCCATTATTAAGTTTAAAATCAGAGTTGATAACAGTCAACCACTCTTAAAACATCCTAGAAAACAAATCAATTTGAAACAGGGTATCCAGTTAACTGATCGGGGACCCAGTCGACTGGAAATGCAAAATTGTCGAGAGCTTAGTCCTGAGGTCCAACTGGTCCAGTCGACTGAATGGTCCAGTTGACTGAGAAATTAGAGGCCTGATCGACTGAACATCGGATCCAGTCGACTGAACACCCTGACCCAGAGGTTTTTAACATTCTGCCTCCCGACCCAGTCGACTGAACAAGCACCCAGTCGACTGGTTTGCAATAGCAGAATGCAACCTGCAGCAGCCCTATTTTAACACCAAAACTAAACCGAACATGATCAAATACCCAAATCCAATTCCAGCAACTCATGGAACCAAACCCAACCAATACATAACGCCCACATGTTACTCAACCAAAGTTATTACAAGGTTTAATCCGGACTAAGAACCAGTACAAATACTTCCACTTATAGTGCTAAAATCTTGCAAAGTTTAGAAATCAAACCTCCACTTAACTTGTCAAAACATGGATTTAAAGTTAACATCTACAAAGCATACTCCAGAGCTAATTGAATTAACATGTTACAAGTTCCTAGATTAAAACATAAAGTAAACCATGTATTCACAACCATTCCCAAAATCCCACGTTCCTCGCCCAATTCCACTTCTTCATTCTTTGACCGTCTTGCATTTATCACCTACAATGGTTATTTAATAACCACTACAATGTATCAGCTATATGTTGGTGAATGCCAATAATTATGAACATGAATAATAGACATGCTCAGTCACATCTTTTCTACACGTCACTATGGTCTCCAAGAACGGAAGTACCGGCCACCCTTTCACGTTAGCCCGCGACTACTCCATTAGTCCGCGCAACTAACCAATACCCACGCCTCTTTTCGTCAGACGTGGGACCTCATGGCCAATTAGGCACCCAGGCACATTTCTGATGGCAAGTACAAATTCCCCTTCGACCCACATAAACAACTCAACATGCCCATATAATCATTACACTATACAATTGCCAAACATATGGGTCGTATTAACCCTATGGGTTTGCCCACTAATAACTAAACATGCTAATTTATATAAAAAAGATATACTAAACATCACAGAGATAATCTCAAGCAAGGAATTATCCAATTTCCATAATTATTGCCACTTACCTCAAGGATTTCGCTCCTATTAGCTAAATTAAGAGCCTGGTAAATTACCAGGTACAATTCTTATATCAAAATAGCAAATAATGAGCTCAGTTCCCGAATTGGGGCATAGAAAAACTATCTCAAAATGCAATAAGATTAGTACTACTGTATTAGACTCACCTCCAAGAGTCCGAATATGTAGCCTATTTTGAAATCCGGTGTCAAACGACGTGTTGTTAATCGTCGTGAACGTCACCGTCAACATCACCATCAATTCTCGTTCAATATTTTCTTTGTAAATCCATCTAATTAACTAAGGATGGAGATGACTCTTGATGAGTCATTAGGACACATGTCCCACAACATGTAAGCCATGTATTTTGGCTTATTATACTTACTTCCCCAAGTTTCTTCAGTTTTACAATTACTCCTGCTAATTAATCAGACTTATTAAAACTATCCTAAACTTAAATTAGTGTTTGTCTATGTCACGTATGGGTCCCATAAGTGGTCCTACATAATATTATGAAGTTGTTAGTTAACCTACTAATTATGCAACATGTCCAGTTCGCCCTCACAAAGGTATCCCTAATGGTCACATAAGTGGCCTCTAACAATATGCTACAAAACAACATATTAAAATATTAACATATGCCTTAATAATCAGTTAAGTACATAAGGGTTATTTTTCCATATCTGTCCCATACTCCCATCACACAAGGACCTATCATAACTGTCCTAAACTGGGACTGCCATTTGGCCTAGCTCTGGGTTCCAATCTGGACACCCCTAATCATCTTAGTGAGTTAAAACTCACTTACCACAAAATCACATCATTAATTAATGCTAATGATGCATGCTAAATGCATTTAAATACTGTCGCGGGAGCGGGTGTTGCATCTTTCCCCTCCTTAAAGAGGAGTTTGTCCCCAAACTCGCTATACCTCAAATCTCGAACAAGTACGGATACTGTCTCGCATCTCTTTCTCAGTTTCCCATGTAGCTTCCTCAACCGAATGCTTTCGCCACAATACCATGACTAGTGGAATGGTCTTTGTCCTTAATACTTGCTCTTTTTGGTCAAGAATTCTGACTGGATGTTCAATATATGTTAAGTCTTCTCAAATTTTCAATGGCTCTGGTTCAATCACTTGACTCAAATCTGATACACACTTCCGTAACATCGATACATGGAAAACATTATGCACATTGGCTAACTCCTGCGGTAAATCTAATTGGTATGCCACTGGTCCAACTCTTCCAATAATCTCAAATGGTCCGACATATCTCGGATTCAACTTCCCTCTTTTTCCAAATCGCACCACCCCCTTTGAAGGCGATACCTTCAAGAATACATAGTCTCCTACTTCGAATTCTATTGATCTTCTCTTCAAATCTGCATAACTCTTGTAACGACTTTGGACTGTTTGTTGTCGTTGTTGTATCACTTTGATCTTTTCTGTAGTTTGTTGAACTATTTCAGGTCCTATCAATTTCCTTTCTCCCACTTCAGTCCAGCAAACTGGTGAATGACATCTTCGCCCATATAAAGCCTCAAAAGGCGTCATTCCAATACTAGCTTGGAAACTGTTATTATAAGCAAACTTTGCTAGAGGCAAATGTTCCTACCAACCGCCCTTAAAATCTAAAACACATAGTCGTAGCATATCCTTCAATATCTGAATTACCCTTTCTGACTGGCCGTCGGTTTGAGGATGAAATGCCGTACTAAAACTCAATTTGGTACCCATAACCCGCTGTAACCTTGCCAAAATCGTTATGTGAACTTACTATCTCTGTCTAAAACAATCGATACTAGAGCTCCGTGTAATCGTACTATCTCTTTAACATATAACTCTGCTAGTTTCTTCGGGTCATTAGTCTTGATTGGCAAGAAGTATGCTGACTTAGTTAATCGATCAATGATTACCCAAACAGTGTCATTTAGAAAATCAGTGGGAGAAGCTCCCTTTCTCTCTTCTAAACCTATCTCTATCTCTCTTTCTCTCTAAAACATTCTCAAGTTTTGCACTTGGCCCCCCCTAAATGAAGAGCAATGGGGGGTTTATATAGGCCAATTTGGGGAGGTTTTGGGATTTAGAAAGTGCTCTCATTGGTCCCAAACATCTGTGAACATAAAACTACATCGTTTTGGTTTTTAATTAATCAAATTGGACTCCCGAATAAATTACAAAAATGGACTCTGCGAGGGTTGAGTGCCGCCGCGGCACTGGCCATGTGCCGCCACGGCAGTGGCCCAGTGCCGTCGTGGCACTGTTCCTCATATGCCCAGAAAATTGTATTTAGGCCCCCAGAGGTTCCGGTATTCGCGAAAAGGCCCTATTTCGTCCGAAGTTCACAGAAAATGCGTACAAAGTCCAAACTGAGCTTGTGATATACCATTGGAAAGGTATCGGAGTCTAATTTCTATATAAAATATTTCGGAGTCAGGTGACTTTGAAAAGTTTTACGGTATTCGCGATAAAAGCCAATTTGCTCGCCTTTTTCACCTTCAGAAATTCATAATAAATCCGTTTTAAATCCAGAAATGATGTACGATATACCCTTGGAAAGCTATTGACCTCTAGTATCCATGAAAAATGTTTGAAAATTGTTATGGCACTCCAGTTTTGAAGTCAACTTTTAGGTCAAATCGATCAAACCTGGGATCTTCAGAAAGTTCTAGGAACCTCTAGGAGCTCCCAAGAGCTGACGTTTTCGTCCGATTTTCTTTTAAAACTTGTTTTAGTACTTTTCACATGATCCAGAATGATCTTGGAATTTTTTGGCGAATTCAGATGATTTTGGTCAAACCCTGGTCAAACCGGTCAAATCGATCAACGGGGATTTTTCGGGAACTTCTGGGACTTTCGAGGGTCTCTAGGAGCTGACGATTTCATCTAATTTTACTTAAAACTCATTTTCTTACTTTTCTTATGACATAGTATGTTTCCAGAACTTTTGGTCCAAATCTGGGAGTTTTCGGGCTTTTAGGGGCATTTTGGTCATTCTGAGCATTTTGAGAAATAGAACTAACTTCCAGGAGTCCTTTTGAGTCTTTTTTGATCATTGTGAACCACCAAGCTATGGGTCTCCTAAATCTGATAGCCGACAAAATGGGATGTCTACACTGGGCATCGAATATTTATTCTTGATAGTCAATTTGTTCAATTCGCGGTAGTCAATACACATTCTCATGGTTCCATCTTTCTTCTTAACAAATAAGACTGGTATACCCACGGCGATACACTAGGCTGGATAAACCCCTTGTCCAATAACTCTTGCAGCTAAATTTTTAGTTCTTTAAGTTCTACCGGTGCCATTCTATACGGCGTCTTTGATACAGGCTGTGTTCTCGAAGCTACTTCAATAGTGAATTCAATTTCTCCTTCAATCAATTCATCTAGTAAGTCCTCAGGAAATACATCCGAAAACTCTCATACTACTGATATGTCTTCTACCTTAGTGCCTATAAATCGTGTATCAATAATAGAGCATAGGAATCCTCAACATCCTTGTTTCAACAATTTACCTGCCTGAATTGCCGACACTAAGAATGGTGGTGCTACGACACCAATTCCCTGAAAAATAAATTCTCCCTACCCCGGTGGTCGAAAAATAACTCTTTTTCGTTCATAATCAATGAAGGCTTGGTTCGCGGACAACCAATCCATACCCAAAATCACATCAAAATAGTTAACAATCAACGGTATTAAGTCAACAGTCAATGTTCTATCATCTACCCGAATGTCACATGCCTTGAAAACTGTGGATGTCGTCATTGGTTTACTAAGTGGTAGAGATACCGACAATTCATATCCTAAGGGTTCGGACATGCCATGTAAATGTTTGACAAACTCACATGCAACAAAAGAGTGTGTTGACCCCGAGTCTATCAAAACATGAGCTGGATGCGAACAAATTGGTAATATACCTGATACGACGGTGTCGGTAGCTGAAATGTCTCATGGGGTCAGCTGGTAAAATCTGCCTTGCCTTGGCTCAACCCCTTTCCCCTTATCCACGTTGGTTTCAAACCTTGTCCTAGTTGTAGCCATTGAACTCGTACTTTGTTGCTTCTTTGTTGGGCAGTCCTTGGAGTGATGTCCCGGCACACCACAAGTGTAACATCTACCTCTTACTTTCGGATTGGAAAACCTCCCGTACTCTGAGCTCTGACTTGCGGACAATACCGAGCAACATGCCCAAGCTTCTTACAAATGTTGCACACTCAGATAAGGTGGCAAGCTCGCATGCGTCGTCAGTTACATGTTGGGCACAATGGGGTAGTCTCTCCAAAGTAAGTATTCCTCCCCTAGCTTCTTGTACCCGAGCCTAAACCTTGTGAAAATGTTCTCTTGTAGAACCCCTATCCCTTCCTTTGTCTATATATGCCCGTTTACCTTGTTGTTCTTGCTTGAATTTCTCAATATCCCTCTCCACTATCAAGGCCACATCTTGAACATCGGCCACATTTTGGTGTTGAAGAGTATCAACACGGCTGTGAATGTTATCCCTCAACCCCTCCTCAAACTTTCGAGCTTTATCGACTTCTCTTGGAACAGATCGGTATCCAAAATGGAGCAAGTCATTGTACTTTGTAGCATATTCATTAACAAACATATACCCGTGTTGCAAATTTGAAAATTCCCAACTCAATTGTGTCTTTGCTGATACTGGAAAATACCGTTTGTTGAATTCTTTTTCAAACCTCTTCCATGTCTCTGGAGGTCCTTCGGAAATCTGATTGGTCCACTAATTCTAAGCTCCCCCCTTGAGGGAATCGGTGGCACACATAATCTTTTCACCGTCAGTGCAGTCCACGGCTCAGAAAATATGATTCATATCCATTAGCCAACGATCGGCTAATGGTGTGTCAGGACCTCCCTCAAACTGCAGTGGCTTCCGTTTATAGAACTTCTCAATAATCCCTTGCTCGCATCGTGGTTGTGGGTTCGCTGACCTTTCAAATACCCTTTCATTTACTGATCTCACAAAATTACTCACTGCATCTTCTAAATGGTCCATCCTCGAATGAGGTGAACGTTCCCGATTTGGGTCTGTCATTTCTTACCTGTCAATCAACTCACATAAATACCATGCATGCTATGCCAGTATAACATATAAGATTCATATCACATATCTTATGCTTTCATGATATGCATCTAATTACTCGCCTTTAACAAGTTCTCTCAAGTTGTAGTCTCTCGTACCCAAAGTTCTAAGCCTATTGCTCTTATACCACTAAATGTCATGCCCTGGAACCGCACATACGATTCTAGGACATGTGGCCGCCACCAAGGTTCCTATTACACTCCTAAAGATCCATTATTAAGTTTAAAAGCAGAGTTGATAACATTCAACCACTCTTAAAACATCCTAGAAAACAAATCAATTTGAAATAGGGTATCCAGTCGACTGATCGGGGACCCGATCGACTGGAAATGCAAAATTGCCAAGAGCTTAGTCTTGAGATCCAACTGGTCCAGTCGACTGAATGGTCCAGTTGACTGAGAAATTAGAGGCCCGTTCGACTGAACATCGGGTCCAGACGACTGAACACCCTCACCCAGAGGTTTTTAGCATTCTGCCTCCCGACCCAGTCGACTGAATAAGCACCCAGTCGACTAGTTTGCAACAACAGAATGCAACCTGCAGTAGCCCTATTTTAACATCAAAACTAAACCAAACATGATCAAATACCTAAATCGAATTCCAGCAACTCATGGAACCAAAGCCCAACCAATACATAATGCCCACAGGTTACTCAATCAAAGTTATTACATGGTTTAATCCGAATTAAGAACCGGTACAAATACAAAATAAGTTCCACTTATAGTGCTAAAATCTTGCAAAGTTTAGAAATCAAACCTCCACTTAATTTGTCAAAACATGGATTTAAAGTTAACATCTACAAAGCATACTCCAAAGCTAATTGAATTAACATGTTACAAGTTCCTAGATTAAAACATAAAGTAAACCATGTATTCACAACCATTCCCAAAATCCCACGTTCCTTGCCCAATTTCACTTCTTCATTCTTTGACCGTCTTGCCTTTATCACCTATAATGGTTATTTAATAACCACTACAATATATCAGCTATATGCTGGTGAATGCCAATAATTATAAACATGAATAATAGACGTGCTCAGTCACATCTTTTCTACACATCACTATGGTCTCCAGGAACGCAAGTACCGGCCACCCTTTCACGTTAGCCCGCGACTACTCCATTAGTCCGCGCAACTAACCAAGACCCACGCCTCTTTCCGTCAGACGTGCGACCTCATGGCCAATTAGGCACCTAGTCATATTTCTGATGGCAATTACAAGTTCCCTTTTGACCCACATTAACAACTCAACATTCCCATATAATCATGACACCGTGCAATTGCCAAACATATGGGAATTATTAACCCTATGGGTTTGCCCGCTAATAACTAAACATGCTAATTATATAAAAAGACATACTAAACATGACAGAGATAATCTGAAGCAAGGAATTATCCAATTTTCATAATTATTGCCACTCACCTCAAGGATTCCGCTCCTATTAACTGAATTAAAAGCCTAATAATTACCAAGTACAATTCCTATATCAAATTAGCAAATTATGAGCTAAGTTCCCAAATTGGCGCAGAAAAACTGTCTCAAAATGCAATAAGATTAGTACTACTGTGTTAGACTCACCTCCAGAAGTCTGAATATGTAGCCTGTTTTGAAATCCGGTGTCAAACGGCGTGTCGTTAATTGTCATGAACGTCACGTCAACGTCGTCGTCAATTCTCGTTCAAGTTTTCTCTGTAAATCCATCTAATTAACTAAGGATAGAGATGACTCTTGATGAGTCATTAGGACACATGTCCCACACACATGTAAGCCACATATTTTGGCTTATTATACTTACCTCCCCAAGTTTCTTCAATTTTACAATTACACCCCTACTAATTAATCAAACTTATTAAAACTATCCTAAACTTAAATGAGTGTTTGTCTATTTCATGTATGGGTCCCATAAGTGGTCCCACATAAAATTATGAAGTTGTTAGTTAACCTAATAATTATGCAACGTGTCAAGTTTGCCCCTCACAAAGGTATCCCTAATGGTCACATAAGTGGCCTCTAACAATTAATATGCTATAAAAATAACATATTAAAATATTCACATATGCCTTAATAAACAGTTAAGCACATAAGGGTTATTTTTCATATATGTCCCATCACACGAGGACCTACATAACTGTCCCAAACTGGGACTGCCACTTGGCCTAGCTCTGGGTTCCAATCTGGACACCCCTAATCATCTTAGTGAGTTAAAACTCACTTACCACAAGTAATCATATCATTAATTAATGCTAATGATGCATGCTAAATGTAATTAAATACTGTTCGCGGGAGCGAGTATTGCAATTTATTGCCCTTAATTCTGGTGGGTCTCATATGGGTCTCACATAAGACCCATTAGAATTAAGGGTTAGGATGTGTTAGATATGGTTGGGGGTGTGGATGCGGATGTGATAATATCATTATTGTTTGGTTAAATAAGTGGTTGTGGGAGTGATTTCGGCGCCTATCATTATGAGATAATTATTAGCATCTATTGAAGGCAAGCAAAACACTTTTGCCCAAAAATATTAAATAAAAAATTAAAAAAATTAACAAACACAAGCAAAAAATATCTAACATGTTAAAACTCTGTCAAGGCACCTAAAGAAGAAATCCAATTTTAAAAAGTTAATAAGAAAACAAAAACTTTTCATGCAGCCTGTACATTTAATCTCATTATTTTTTACAAGGCTAATATATATATGTATATCTACAGAGAGGCTCTTAAGTGAACTGGGTCGAGTGAATTTACCCAGTGAATTACTAATATATATATATATATATATGGATTCTACTTCACCACCTAAGCACCTATGTAACAGCTTATATGAGCTCTCTCTCTCTCTCTCTCTCTCTCTATGTAGTAACCCATAAAATTTGGATTTATTTATTATACCTGATAGTACATAATACTTGTTGGGGGTGGGACCTACCCTATCAATCCTAGCAGGATTTGTTGAAATCCTCCTTATTAAACTGCTCCCCGTTGGCTTGTCGTCGATATTGTTCTCGTTAGAAATTCCTTTTGAATATTGTACAGAGTTCGCTCAATCGAACTCTTTGTGTTCTCGTTAGCCACAACGGTGCATGGTTTGAAGTTTCGAGTGTAGAGAAGGGTCTGTTCTTGTTAAGACATTATCTGCCTGAAAACTGTTATAGATCTGTGTTGATGGTCAGACTTAAGGTACAATTATGACTTGGAATAACTGGTTCTCTTTAAATAGTTTGAACTAGAAAGCTATAGCCCTTTAGGTCTTCTTTCCACATCCGGGAACGGTGTATCTCTTGGATGTATGAGTCAGGATTTATGATCAATATACTAAAGAGTGGAAAGAGGGATATTGATTAAGCTTGCTTTCAATGGTTAAGTTATGCGTTGTTATCGGCTTTGGTCCGATTGGTAGACTAGTATTTATATCCACATTTCCTTACTCATCATGAATACTAATGGATTTTATTACGGTTTGTGATTGCTACTCTTTGGTTAATAGCTATAAATCGTATTATGGTTTTGGTGCTACATACTTTGGTTAGTAACTATCAATTAGACTTCGCTGTTAAGGTGTACTGGCATGTCTTGAGCGGGGTCCTAGATTGGTAGTAGTGGGCATTTGTAGAATATATGTATATAGAGATCTATGTATATGTATTAGCTCACCCCCACACAATCTTTGCAGGTTCCGTCACCGAATTTTGGAGCCTAAAGAACGTGATCACGAGGTGGTCTACTTTGAAAGCTAGAATTTACAATTGTTCTTTCTTTCAATCAATTGTAATCATTCATATTTCTTTCTTTAGATAGATAGAAACAATAAAATGTTTTATTTGACTAATTAGTCTTTCGGGCATTTGTTTAGCCCTTTCTTAAATTCGTGTAATGGACTTGGGACCCTTTTTGAAAACTTGTTATTTTGCGGCCTCGAGTTACCATTTTTGTAAAGAGACAATTTAATGTAAATGGATATAACTTGGTTTTGATTTGAACACTTTGAAAATCATACCTGCGTTCTTTTAAAACTACTTGTCGTGCTCAAGCAAGCACTACTCATTCTGCGACTTGACCTCTTTGGTGTGTTGATCACCTTTGTCTTATTCGGAATCCACGTAGGATTTCTTGTTGCTTCCGCTTTGTTGGTCTGGTCCACGTGAGACCTTTGCCTTGCATTTGACTCTTGGACCTTGCCCTCGTGTATTTAGTTTTTGGGGCGCTACTCTCTCTCTCTCTCTCTCTCTCTCTCTCTCTCTCTCTCTCTCTTAACAAACTAGCTATGACCCCGTGCAAGTGCACAGGAGATTTATAAAACACAAAAGTATTATGCAACAAAAAAAATACATTATTAAAATATAAAAGAATGAATGTGCAAATGGTAAACAAAAGATGACAATGTTGTATACATCTTATATGTAAATTTAAATCATAAATTCCAACAGTAGTAAATTCAAAACACTCGATAACTGGATGACCTTGAATATTTTAGTCCTTGATGGTTTGAAGAACATTTCTTTAAAACTTAACATTGGTTAAACAAAGTAACAATATTCAACTACACACCGAAACTATATAAATGACACTTACTTGTAGGGTCAAAAGAACATAGTTTCATCTACTTCTAATGATTAATCTCTTATTTCCTTCAAATAAGAACCAAAAGTCAACAAACATATGGATGAGCAAACTTAAACTAAACTTTGAAGTCTAAGTAGAATACAAAAGAACTGTAGATGACATAAGTATGTATGTTACTCCACTTGACACTTTCATATGTAGAAGCATATGTTAACATATATAACTCCATTTGCATATGTAAAAGTCATGATGTTTTTTGCTTGACTAATACGAATACAATGTGGATGGGCAGATCAAATAATACAGAATTTTTTTTACCACACCAAATACCATATAAATATATATATATATACAGGTATATATGTATATATTCTTAGTCAGAAATCTAATGGCTAATGTGAACAAACTTTCAATTTTGCACTTCTTTATGTAGAAACATACATCTACATATATAATTGCACTTGCATATGTAAAACCTATGGTGCTTTTTTGTGACTTTTTTTTAGCAAGCTTTCTGTTTGACTAATAAGAATACAATGTTGATGGACATATCAAACAATACATGAATTCTTTACCACACCAAATGCTTTATATATATAGGTATATTTATTTATATACTTTCTTCGTCCCAAATTGCTGGACACTTTTTCTATTTTGGGCTGTCCCAAAATGTTTGTCCATTTTAAAAAGTCAACACACCAAATTTTTTTTTATCTTTCCTACTTTGCCATTTCTTTTTTCACAATTCCCACAAATCTTAGTTTATAGGGAAACTAAATTAAGGGTAAAGTTGGAAACTAAGAATATTTAAACATGAAAACAATGTAATAAATGATGTTCCCTTAAAAAGTTAGGTTCCCCAAAAGTGCCCAGCAATTTGAGACGGAGGGAGTATTCTCAATAGATGTCTAATGTGAACAAATTTTCAATTTTGAATCTACAATTATTGGCTAAGTAATTGCTATCTAAATTTAGTTAGGAAGTATCAAAAATGTTTGGATAATTATATCTTTAATACAAATTCAAAGGTATATAATAAATAAATATCAAATTTAACCCATATTAAATTAGTCATCAAATTTAATCTACATTAAATTGGTCAATCATTAATTAACACATATATGTTAAAAAAATTTAAAAATTCAAATGATCAAAATGCTCAGAAATTGCCACGTGGCATATTCAAAGGCTTCTGCTTTCAGATTTTCCTTATCTCTTTTTAAACCATATCAAATCTAATCAATATCTAATTTGTATAAATATATACATATATCTCCAAATAAAAAAAATGTTAAGATACTTACATCTTTAATACAAATTTAAATGTGTATAATAAATAAAATATCAAATTTAACCCATAGTAAATTAATCATCAAATTTTTAATCTACATTAAATTGGTCATTCATTAATTAACACATATATGTTTTAAAAAAAAATTCAAATGATCAAAATGCTCAGAAATTGCCACGTGGCATAATCAAAAGTTTCTACTTTCATATTTTCCTTATCTCTTTTTAAACTATTTCAAATCTAATCAATATCTAATCTGTATAAATCTATACATATATCTCCAAATGTACACACATACATGATACAAACTAAACTAATGAATTAAAATAATATAACTATAGTATATATAAAATTACAATACCACTAACAAATTTACGTATATAAAATTTACTTAGCAAAAACATTACTACATGAAATTTAGAAACATATTCCCGTGCATCGCACGGGTATTGATTCGAGTATTCATTTATATTACTACACTTCTATATGTAGAAGTATATTTCTACATATATAATTGCACTTGCATATGTAAAAGCTATGGTGCTTTTAGTTTGACTTTTTTTTAGCAAGCTTTTTGTTTGACTAATAAGAATACAATGTAGATGGACAGATTAAAGAATACACGAATTCTTTACCACACCAGATGCTTTATATACATATAGGTATATATGTTTAAATATTGTAAACAAAATTTTAATTTTTAATCTAAAATTGTTGTCTAAATAAATGCTATCCAAATTTAGTTAGGATATATCAAAAATGTTAGGTGACTTATCTCTTTAATACAAATTCAAAGCCAGAAAATAAATAACATATTAAATTTAATCTACATTAAATTGGTCATCAAATTTAATCTACATTAAAAATTGGTCAATCCTTGTCAATATTAACTAAAAAATATAAAGAAAAAAAAATTAAATGATCAAATTCTAGAAAATTGCCATGTGGTAGAAGCAAATATACACCTATATTACTACACTTCTTTATGTAGAAGCATACGCCTACATATATAATTAATTGCATTTACATATGTAAAACCTATGGTGCTTTTTGTTTGACTTTTTTTAACAAGCTTTTTGTTTGACTAATAAAGAATACAATATCGATGGACATATCAAACAATACACGAATTCTTTTCCACACCAGACGCTTTATATATACAGGTAAATTTATTTATATATTCTGATTAGATGTCGAATGTGAACACATTTTTAATTTTGAATCTAAAATTATTGGCTAAGTAATTGCTATCTAAATTTAGTTAGGATTTATCAAAAATGTTAGGATACTTATCTTTGTAATACGAATTCAAAGGTATATAATAAATAAAATATCAAATTTAATCCATATTAAATTAGTCATCAAATGTAATCTACATTAAATTGGTCAATCATTAATTAACACATATATGCAAAAAAAAAAAAAAATTATGTGTTAAAAATGCTATACAAAGATATATGTTGATGATGCCAAAAATTGGTAACAGTAAAGTAAAGCAATTTAGGAGAGAGAGACTATTTTTTGTATGTGGTTCGGCCCTGTTAATGAAGGTGCCTACATCCACGGGTGTGTCTTAGCACGTTCACTAGCAGATCACCGACGGCCTTGGTGAACCAACAAAGAGAGGCGGCACTACCAGTAATACCGGCCGGGTGTATGCATATAATGGTGAATTTTGTAGAGGTGCTGTGTAGACTCAAGAGTTGGCCCCCTTCATGGGGGGTGAGAGGTCTCTTTTATAGATGTAAGAGACCTACTCATACATGGATAAGGAAATATAATCCTATTAGGGTGTGATTGACACCAATCAAGTAAGTTTCCTAATTATATTAGGATTGATTGACATTAATTGTGGGGGTTTCCCAATTGGATTAGGAAATAGATGTACTTTCCATTAATCTTCTAGCTTGAGTAGAAAATTGCCCATAATTTTGGGCTTATCAGCTGCCCCCCATTTCCAAGATTGGCCAGATGCTATATCGGGGCAAGTTTGGAAATCAGTATGATGTTACTTGCCGCTGTTTGAGTGCTTCGGGAAGCTGCCTTGGGGCTTCTGAGCTTGGTGAGTCCTCAGGAATTGGCTGAGAGTTGAGACCCAGCCTAGCTCGGGACTTTTAGGTGCTCGGGAACTGACCGGAAGTTGAGACCCGGCCTAATTCGGGGTCTTTGAGCGCTCGGGAAGTGACCGAGAGTTGAGACTCGGCCTACTTCGGAGTCTTTTTTGCTTGAGTTAGCTCCCAGGATGGTTATCTTCTGCCCGTAAACCTTCGTCAAGGCTGTGGGTAGAAGGATTTTACCATGTTGGACAAGCCGACCTAAAGCGTATTGCTCTAGGGTCCTTTTTACTGTTAACTCCCCAGGATGGTTGTCTTCTGCCCGGCCAGCCTTCGTCAAGACTGTTGGGAGAAAGCTTGACCATGTTGGTAGAGCCGACCTAAATCACGTTGCTTTGGGGTCCTTTTACTCCTCTATCGTCGGCCAACCTAAGAGATTTTAGTCACCTCTATCGTCGGTCTGGACCTAAGTAGAATTAATGTCTCTGAGTACTGTAGGTGCTCAGGTTGTCCAAGATTTTGACTTGGTTATCCGCGAGGCCTGTAAATACCCGATGTGATTACCTGTTTAGTTCACTGCGCCATCTTGCCCCCCAAGCTTTCGCTAAGACGAGGGTCTTACAGAGGCTATGATCTGTAGGTAACCGACCTGGAACATGGTGGTTGCAGGGTCTTTTGAAGCTTGCCATCGTCGGCCACCTAGGGGGTTTGCCCCCATAGTCGGTTGGACCTAAGCGAAGCCGGTGCCTTGGGCGTGACCCCAAGGTCTTTAGTGCCTGGGTTCAGAGCCCGAGGTCTTTTGAGTGCTTGGGTTCAGAGCCCGAGGTCTTTTTAGTGCCTGAGTTCGGAGCTCGAGGTCTTCTTCGTGCCTCGAGGTTAGGCCCGAGGTCTTTGTATGCCTCGGGGTTAGGCTCGAGGTCTTTGTATGAGTTCTCTGACAATCGGTGGAGCCTCATGTGGTGATCAAGCAAGTACCAATATAGTCGGGTTCTCCTAGACCGATGGAGACAGAAGGTCGGATCAGGGTCGTTGTGCTTCTGACTTCTCTGTGCTGGAGGCAAAGTCGAAACTGTTTGATCCTGACCGATGTGAACTGGAGATCGGGCCGGGGCTACCGGACTCAGACCGCTGCGAACTGGAGGTCGGGTCGGGGCTGCCGGGCTCAGACCGCTGCGAACTAGAGGTTGGGTCGGGACTGCCGGACCCTGCCTGCTGTGAGCCGAAGGAACTGTCAGAATTCCCGGGCTGATCTCGCTTCCGCTTATTTCTGGAAAACTCGTTGCTTTCTTGCCCAGTGTCTTTGGTCTTCAGAAACTCTTCAGTGTCAATGTATTTTCCAACCCTCTCAGAGAGCTCGACCAAAGTTTCCGGTCGGTTTCTATGGAACGACGCGGCGCACTTGGTGTGTTGAACTCCCGAGCAGAAGGCTATGATGGCGATTGTCTCGTTCAAATTGCAGATTTGAAGCTTCTGTTGGTTGAACCGGTCGGTGAACTCCTTGAGGGACTCATTATTCCGTTGTCTGACTGTTAGTAGTTGCATGTCTGGCTTTGGCCGCTCATGCATACCGGCGAACTGGTTGATGAACTGTTTGCTGAGTTGTTTGAAACTGCAGACCGATCGGGGCTCCAAGGAGTAGAACCACTGCATAGCTGGGCCTTTCAAAGTGTTGGGGAAGGCTAGGCAGTGTAGCTCATCGGAGTTGGTGGCTAGGGCCATCTGAGCCTTATAGGTTCGGACGTGGTCGATCGGGCTTCCCGAGCCGTTGTATGAATCTAGCCGAGGCTGCTTGAATTTGCGCGGGATAGAGAACCTCGTGATCTGGCTGGAGAATGGTGACTCTGTCTCGGTATTGGCTTGATTCGGAACACAGTTTTGACTAAGCTTTTTGGCCACTCCGTCGATCTGTTTCTTCAAGTCCTTGATTCGGGCTTCCACTCCTTCCCGACCGATATCTGAGGAGCTGGTCGGGTTGGTGGAAGAGGCTTCTTCATGGCAGGGTGTTGTTCTCTGGGATCGGGCTCGGCTATGACTCCGGGTAACCGTTCGCCTAGGGACGACTTGGCTCTTGACCGAGTGACCCTGGACTGATTCCCGGGCCATACGCTCCTGCCTTTCCTCTCGGGCAGCACGCCCACTGTTGATGTCTCTGGCATCCTCAACATGGGACAGGTTGGCTCGGGTTCGTTGTCTAGTCAAGATCGGTTCTCGACCGTACGCAATGTTCCCGGGTCGTTTCCCGGCCACTGGAGGATTGCTTTGCTGGGCTAGCAGTGCTTCGATCTGTTGCTGGATTTGACACTGGCCCCCCAAGAGTTGTGTGAGGGTTGCGGTGATTTGCTCATATGTCGGGACTGCTGCAGTCGACGCCGTGGCCGAAGGAACATCCCGGTCGGACTGCTGCGCAGCCTTCTTTGGTGGCATATTGATCAGTCAAGAATTTGTTGATGAGAAGAATTGTCGTTTCCCACAGACGGCGCCAAGCTGATGATGCCAAAAATTGGTAACAGTAAAGTAAAGCAATTTAAGAGAGAGAGACTATTTTTTGTATGTGGTTCGGCCCTGTTAATGAAGGTACCTACGTCCACGGGTGTGTCTTAGCATGTTCACTAGCAGATCACCGGCGGGCCTGGTGAACCAACAAAGAGAGGCGGCACTACCAGTAATACCGGCCGGGTGTATGCATATAATGGTGAATTTTGTAGAGGTGCTGTGTAGACTCAAGAGTTGGCCCCCTTCATGTGGGGTGAAAGGTCTCTTTTATAGATGTAAGAGACCTACTCATACATGGATAAGGAAATATAATCCTACTAGGGTGTGATTGACACCAATCAAGTAAGTTTCCTAATTGTATTAGGATTGATTGACATTAATTGTGGGGGTTTCCCAATTGGATTAGGAAATAGATGCACTTTCCATTAATCTTCTAGCTTGAGTAGGAAACTGCCCATAATTTTGGGCGTATCATATGTTATACAAAGATATATATAGTTATTGCATTTAATTTAATATTTAATTTGTCAACTAACACAATGCTTTTCATAGAGGAGTGCCACATGGGTACTTAGGTGGCAAAAGCAAAAGCTTGTTGCTTTCATATATATATATATATATATATATTAGATTGTAATTAATGATAATAACCATTTAAGATTAATGCTAATAAAATATAAATAAAAAATGCGCGCACATACACACATATGTGTGTGTGTATATATATATGTACATATAGATTAATGCTATTTTACATTAATTTTTCATTTTTTAAAAACTTATTTGTGGGATATATATTTATATATATATATATATATATATATGGTATGGATTAAATATCTTAGACATTTTTGTTTCAATTAATTTGACCAATGTCAATATTCTTTAATTTTTTTATGCATTTTCGTGAAGTGAAAAGTGTTCTGCAAGTTTTTGTAGTGTTCCAATTTTACGGTGTGGTATTCCACTTTTTTTTTTACCTTTTATAAGGAGTTCATTAGTATTTTTTTTATGCAATACTTTCACAATTGTTTTAATTTATAGAGAGTCTGTGATTGCGTTCATCATTACCATATATATATATATATATATATTTTTTTTTTTAAAATGTTAGGTCCCGTGCATTGTACGGGTATGCCACTTGTTATATCATGAATCAGATGGAACAAAAAAATTTCTCAAATCTTTTTCTTCCATTTATTAATTATCTTTAAATATGCCCATTTGGCTAGCAACAATTAAAAGAAATTCCGATTCCGATCCAAAAAATTCTTATTTTGGCACCAAAAATTAAATTCCAAATTCCGAAAAAAATCTGATCGAAATCAGAATTGTTTTGAGAATTCTGAAATTTCTGAAAATATTTCAAAAGTATGTTTTTCGAAAAAATCTGAATATTTTTCGAAAATATAAAAGAATGTGGACTTGTTTGTCCCACATCGGATAAGAAGAGAAAGGAGAGAGAGAGTAGGTGACTCTTTATAAAAGCATGACTTACCCTTTCAATAGTATATGTATTCTAAAAATTCCAAAAATTATGAAAATTTCCGATTCCAATTCCGAAAATTTTGAAAAAAATGTCAGAAATTTTCTGAAGAATTCCAATTTAAAATTTCCGAAAATTTTGAAATTCTGAAATGGGAAAGAAAAATGAAATTCCAAAAAAATAGAAACGGAAATCGGGACACCTATTTAATTTTTGGAATTTTTTTTCAAAATAGGGTATTCGGATTCGTTCTCGCCGAAACACACCCCTAGAAGAGACCATCCTTAAAATTTAGCATAGAAGAGAGGGTTGAAAAGGTCATTATATGGACTTGTGATTTGTTGGAAGGGTTCAAAATAGACTTCAATTCAAATCTTCTGCACTTAAAAAGGAGTAATGCTATGCTTTCCAAATTCAAATCTCAAATCTCCACTCTAAATTATGTGTAACCAATCAAAATCTAGTGGATCCATTGACCACTGTGGGGTCACTTCAAAATCCTCCAATCAAAATTCAGTGGAATCACTACTACATCATTTGGATAAAGATTTGGAATTTGAATTTGAGAAGCATAGCATTACTCTTTAAAAAAAATAGAGAAACAATAGAACTTAGGGTGTGTTTGATAACCCTAATAAGTGTTGAAAATGAAAGGTATCAGCACTTATTTATCTTCCATGTGTTTGATAATGTCCACTTAAGTGAAAAAAGACCAAAAAATATGCTGAAAATTTTCCGTGGAAGAAAGCCACTGAATAAAATCGCAGAACACGATCACTGTTTTTGGCCTTTAAAATTTTTCTGTGTTTACTGATGTACACTCATATTTTACTAACTATTTACACAATTATCCTACCCATTATTCCTAGGTCACATATCAACAAAAACCCCATTACGTGAGAAATAGAAATAGAAAATGGAAAAGGGGAGAGAAGATCATTGGTTAATCGATGTCATTTTCTTCTTCCATCTTCTTTGCACAAATAAGGTAAAGAGTTTTTCAACTTTTAATAGTTTTTTGTTGTTAATGATTTCATATATATATATATATATATATGATGTATTTATGTATATGTTTGAAGCCTCTATTGCCAAACTTAAATTTTATTTTTTATTTTAATGATTTTAACTTCTGTGATATTTTGTTACATTTTTAATTTGTTTAGAACCAGGGGCGGACCTAGGATTTTTGGTTGGGGGGGCCTAAACTATACGGGGGTTCGGGGTCCCCGATGCGAATTTTTTTAGGTCTACTTATACACAATTATGTGTAAAACTATAAAATTGGTTTAACACCCCTAGTTTGGGGTAAATCGTGTAATTTTAGGGGGCCTATTTCTAAAACCTGTAATATATTACATGTAAATCTAAAATTTTCAAAAATCCAGGAGGGTTTGTGTCTAAAACCTATTAAATATTGTATGTAAATCTAGAATTTTTAAAAGTCCAGGGGGAGCCTGTGTGAATATTAGGAGGGCCTATTTGTAAAATCTGTAAAATGTTATATGTGATTCCGTAATTTTTAAAAGTCCAGAGGGGCCTGTACAACCCCTGGTGACCATGTAGGTTCGCCATTGTTTAGAACTAATGCAGGCAAATATTACCTATGTGATGCTGCATACACCCACACTCGCAATTTTATGCAATGTTATCTTGTCGGATTTCAGACAAAGTGGTCGTCCAAGGACAAAGGAAGAAATGTTTAACCATGCACATGCTAGGTTAAAAAATGTGATTGAACGAACATTTGGTGTTCTAAACGCTCGTTTTTCAATTTTAACGAAGATGACATCATATCCCTTTTTTGTCCAGAGAAATATTGTCATTGCTTGTGTAGTGGTTCATAACTATATTAGGAAAACTGCACTTGATGACTCGCTATTCGAGCAGTACCAAGATGAAAATGTTCCCCTGGAAGATCTTTAAAAGTAATGCAATGTCATACTCCGGAGTATCAAAATAGAGAAAAATAAATTTCTTTTTTAGGTACATAGAGAATGACTGGTGAAAGTTACTAATTTATTCACCACACGACACTAGTCAACTAGAAGAAACAAGAACAGTAAAGTAACCAACTGAATACATATTACAATAGTTCTAGCTATTACAATATCATTAGAGTGCGCTACAGAAAATATAACAGGTCTGAAATCAACAAATGCTCAAGTACCCATTATTACAAAGTCCAATAGTGATGTAAGCCTAATTTTCCCATTTTCTTATGCACTATCAATTTGTAACGTGTTAACATATACAGCTAATCATCTTGATTCTTATTCGATTACTTTTGATATCTATACTATTATAAAGGAAAAAGGAGGTGTACCAACTACATTTTTCCTATACCCTATATTTACAAGTAAACCAAGTATGTTTAACTAAGAAAATATAAATAAAATAGTACTAATTTGTCATAGAAATTACCAAAAAAAAAAACCAATTAAAAACTGCAAAAAACTGCCAAAAGCTGCTAAAAAAACTACCAAAAACTGCTATAAAAAATAATAATGATAAGTGCACAACGAATTGCACAAACGTGCACAAACGAATTGCATAAGTGCACAACCAATATTGTACTGTACGTTTGTGGTTGTGTACAGGCTTTTCAGCACAAGATCCAATACTGTACTGCACGTTTGTGCAATTCGTTGTGCACCTATCATTACTCTTAACACAACACCCCCCCCCCCCCCCCCCCCCCCCTCAATTTCTTTCTTCTTCCATTTTTTTCTATAGACTCACAGAGTGAGTGGGCCCCTACTAGTACTAATTATGTAACAGAAAAATTGTTTTTAAAAGAACAAATTATATCATTTAAAGAAAACTTAGAATATGCTCACAAATTTAGGAATAGGCTAACTCCATTTGATGAGATGCCCAAACTGTTAGTAGTATGCCCTAACAACCAATTAGATTGGAGTACTATTTTAAGAATATTACATTGTAATAACAGTTTCATATTAATAAAGGTCAAGTTTATTATTTATCATTATTGTTATTTAACATTTATATGATATGTCCATAGAATTAAAGTCGAGAAGGTATGTACTTAAAGAGTTAAGGAACAAGACCATATACTTCTCAGTTACTTTATTCTAAAATTGTTCTTAGTCGTAGGATTATTAAATTGGGCATTTGATAATCCGGTTAGACTAACATGTGCCATGTTTATTTTATATGATAAAATATGACTAGTCTTAAGTCATCAATGTGGGACACTGGAATAGACATATGGGTGCTTGTTATAGAACAAGTTCACTGAACGTGATCAACTATTAGGAAAATCCAAATGGAGTTTTACTTATCTATCAATGGATTGTTCTTAGTTACAGTGGTACAAGAAATCCTTAGACCTGAGACATTACTGTTGTCTTGTGTATAAGTTATTATATTTTAACGTGCATGGTGTTTATGTTTTAATCAAAGGCATATTCATGTATTGTTGGGTATAATAAGTCATACATGGAGACATGTGAATGTACAGCAAGGAATCTATCACTCTCAAGTGAGGGAGTGAATGTCCTATGTGATCTTCTATGATATATCTCAAGTAAAGCTCCCTGGCCAGGGCAGGGTGAGAATTAGAAAGAGTTTTCTAATTTCACCAAATAGAGAAATATCAATTAGTTCGAGAACATATAATTAAATCTGGGTTTGATAATATGTCCATTGCCCAAGAGATTTAATTGGGACATTGTTTGATAGAGGGATTGAATTGTATGGTAACTGTTAACGGAAAGATTCACTATTTTTCAGACTGTCTGGGGTATGTCATGATATACTGCTAGGTGTCACTCATGACTAGTGGAAGTTCAGAAATAATAAATATTAATATTAATTATTTCTACAAGGGAGAATTAGAAGGTGTTCTAATTTAAATTAATTAGAAAGGGTTCTAATTGTAATACTTTAAAGTATTAGTACCTACTACCAGATTAGTATGAACCTAAAGGGTCACACACAAAAGGGCAATGTGTAATTGGAAGAAGTTGTGAGGGTCTACTTGATATTATGTTGTTAATATGGAAGTAGTATAATAATACTATTAGTTTATATTTGATTTAAGAAAGTCTTCCAATCAAATATAGTTTCCTAATTAGATTAGGAAAGGGGTTTATAGCATTATTATATATATGAGGTATGGGATACAATATGAAAGCTAGCACACCCAAATATTTCCAACAAAAACTCCTCTCCTTCATAACCGTACGGTCACATATATATATATATATATATATATATTGTGATCTTATTTTATTGTTCTTCAATTTTGTTGAAGAAAATTAAAAAGCTTCTTCCAATTCGTGATTTGCTCGTGTGGATACTTTTAGAGATCGGACGCTTGGACGATTTGGTGAACTGTTCGTGGGACGAATCAGATTTAATATTTTGTAAAGCACGCTTCAAGGGTAACTATTCGATTAACCCCCTATGGATGTTACATGTATTTTGTATATATATCATAGACTTGATCATGGAATTAGTAAACCATTAAATTTTTGTTTTCCGCTGCGCGAACCTTAAAGGGTTCCACATGGTTTTCTTACACAAACATGCCATTAAAAAGTTTTAATCTGTGCACTAATTCATCTCCATGAATACCCCTAAAAAAAGTATCCATTGGGGTCAACCTTTTTAGTAATGTTGTTTATCAAATTTGAATTATAAATTGGATTCAACAATAATACACCCACATCTCTAATTACACCTCCAACTACATTCTATGCTTTAAATGTATGTACTCTGTATTGTTTGATTTTTTTCACACTTTTATGTGCACCACTTATACAGCACATGGTACATACATTTAAAGCAAGGATGTCGTGGGAGGTGTGGTTGGAAATGTGGGTGTATCATTATTGAATTTGATTATAGATACTTTGTCATCAGTTGTACTACATATAGTGGTATGCGATATCACCAAATACTGATACAACATATGATACAACTATTAAGTATTTGCAACTTTACAATAGGAAATTAGCCATAAATCCCTCCCTACCCAAGATTTTTTAATTAGGCCCAACTTAAAAAAGATATTGACAATAGGTCTAAAAATAATGAAATTCCCAAATTGAGGTAACTAATTTTATATTTTTACCGACAAGTGTTATGTACATAATTATATACAAATATATATAGATACATTCGAATATTTATAGTATATATATGGACTACTTGAGGATTTTCAGTTACAAACAAACCCATTGACTGTGGAGATAATTATGGAAACAACTAATCTCAATATCTGATATTAAATCTCATAGCCTCTTAGTTTGAATTTTTGTATATATATGTATATATATATTCATATACATATCAGTCACAATCACATACTGACTTGTCCATACGAATTGTCATTTGAACATTCTACTACTGTTTGGTCACAATCACACACTGATATGCATATGTTTATACATCTATATATAGTATACATGTTATTATGGAAATCATTAAATTCAAACTTCAATTGGTCAATGATTTTCATATATATCTTTTAATGTAACCGAATTTGGATATTAAATCCCATAATTATAGGGATTTCAATCACATTAATCTATATTGATTATATGATTTTCAAATCTTTAATGATTTTCAAATTTGCCTATTTCTGAATGTCATACACCTAAACAACAGTGAAAAATTTCATAATCGATTTTCATAATTTTACATTGCAATAGTCCAAAAGAGTCAATGATTGCCATTCTTATTTTAACACTGTATTATAAATGACTATAAGAGTAAAATTTTGCACTGTAGTATATTTTTGCAATGTATTGCATAACAAAAAAAGAAATAAGTGAACAATAATGTAAGAATCAAATCTTGCTAGCTATAATTTTTACACTGAAAATCATCACAAGAGTCAAATCATGACGGCTATAATTTTTACACTGAAAATCAGCGAACAATTATAAAATTAACATATTTTTACACTGAAAATTAGCACAATTTTTCACTGAAAATCAGTGAACAAATCGGTATATCATCGAAGCAAAAAACTAAAACTGAAGCTAAAAACCCATGGAGAATTTGAATTAAAAAACCAAAACTGAACCAAGCTGGAATCTTAAGCCCAATGTCCACTTCGTTCATGTAGAGAAACCCTCGGCCCTTTTTATCAAGATATAGTTGTGGCTCAGAGCGAGGCTGAAGCCGCTGGTTGAGGTGTGGCTGGAGACGGTGGCGATTATCGGCATCGGAAGAGAGATCTGATCGGCAACGAGAGATTGAAACTTGGAAGACATGAGGAGGAGTCGATCGGAGACATCACGGAGTTATTGGCCTAGGTGAGATCATAGCTGTTGGAGAAGAATTTGCTATGCGTGGTGGTGATGAGGCGGAGGAAGTTGATGATTCAGATCAGAGGTGGTGGAAGGTGGTGGCGATGGAGTTGAGAGACTGTCGACCTTCTCTCTCTCTACTTTTTCTCACTCTCTCTACTTTCTCTGTCTTTTTTTTTACTTGATTTTGGGTATATATATATATACAAACACATTGAATATGATTTTGAATATGAAATTTTTATTTTTATTTTTAGCAAATAATTGTGCACATCTGAATATAGAAGGGTAGTGTGGTACAAAATTAAATTTGTGGACCTATCACCAAAATATGTTTAGGAGTAGACCTATTATAATAAAGTTATACTAAATAGAATTTAATACTAGTTAACCCAATTTAGAAACATAACATTATTCTAATTTTTTCGTGTTCAAAATGAGGGTAAATTAGTCAAACAATTATGAAGCACATACAACTATGTTTTATGATTGTGAACCAATCTATGTGACGGTGCCTTCTATGATTGCACAACTAGGCCTTATTTTCGGTTTCTCTTATTATTTAATGAACATTCCAAACTTTTCCAGCATTTTTTTTTGGTAATTGTAGGTGTTCAGGTCGACTTGTGCGTACCTTGATTAATCCCACGAGATCAGAGTATCTGGGTAAATTACTTGTGGTCACCCTTTTGAAATTCAAACTTGAGATCTTTGGGTATAACACCTAAAGGCCTTGCCATCCAACCACAAGAGAAGTGGTTAATTTTCTTGCATTGTGCTTCTTTTATTCTAAAAAAAAAAAAGAAAATTATGTTATTTTTGTGTAAAAGACAAAAACTAAAAAATGGGTCTGCTTTCCAAATATTAATCCCTAAACTATTCATCTGTTGATGTGGATTTCCAAAATCATTCTTCAGTTACCAAAAAAAGTTTAAATTATTTTCCAATATACTATAACACATCAACACGTGGATAATTTTAAAAATGCCGTTTAGGTGTACCTAGCATTATTCTCCTAATAAATTTGATAAATTGCAAATTGCAGTATCAAGATCTCGAAGATTGCATATTTTTGGTAAATCCAAAATCTGCAGAACAGAAATTTGAATTCCTTTTTTTGACCATTGTATAGTAATTAGTATACATATTAACTACTGTATGATATGAAATTGACGTTTCAACCTCCTGTAGTTTCCCGGTTCACTAACCACAACTTCCTTCTCTCTCTCTCTCTCTCTCTCTCTCTCTCTCTCTCTCTCTAAAACTCAATTGAGTGAAGCTGTAGGGGAACTGGGTTGAAGCAAAACCAGGCGATTGGGGATTCTCAGACCATTTTGGGAGATGGGTGGTTTGTCTTGGCCTTCTGAAGCAGAGGTAATTACTCTATGATCTACAGATACTAATATTTATCTCTCCTTCTTCTTGTTGGGTTATTGTTAATTGCATTGTAGTATATCTTATTAGTTCCCAAATGCAACTCTCTATAAAGATCTGATCATGATTTGTTTTCAGGTCATTGTTTGACCCTCCATTTGATCCTTGCAATGATAGTTTTTGGGATTTGCATTTTTATTTGTACCAGTCATATAGACAACTTATATTGTTAAATCCCCAAGTTAGGTAGGGTAGCTACATTGATGATAATGATAGGGTAAGAGTAAGTGCCAAATTTTACATGGGTAGAAGAAGTAATAACAAAAAGATTTAGAGCCTGTGTTTTTTGGAATAACTTGTCAAACACACATTTGTGCCCGAACGTGCTTTTGGACCCGAAACGCATACAAGTACTTTTAGAGCACCAAAAACCTGTTTTTGGTGAACTGGGTCCAGCGGTGCTTCAACCAATTGTGATGCGGGAAGCAGATTAGGGGGTTTTGACCCTAGTGATTATTAAAGCAAATGTTGTTTTCCAAACCAGTCCCAAAGTCCACGAATATACATCCAAATCACTTCTGAATATAATTATCAAATAACAAATTCAAAGCTAAAGCAAGTAGCCTAGTTGCAAAAGCCTTAACTAATCCAAACAGGCCATTAAAAAGTGAGGTTATGGTCTCAAGACTCCAAAACCCGAAGTGAGTGAAATGGATAAAAGGGATTACTGCTTCCACTTTTCATTTGATCACTGACGAAATTTTCCTTTCATTTAATTGATAACTTAATCAATATCCAATGCTTCACGTTGCCGACCCCAAATAGTTTTTAAAAAAGACTTAGTTGATTTGAGTTGAGTGTGTATCATGCAGCAGTGAAAATGTTAGTTCGAGTAACCTTAACTAAAAGGACTGATTGAAGATGAAAAGATTATAAGATTTAACAGACACTTCACACATGTATATCAAGCTCTAACTGTACATAGGAAGAGAAACCATAGTTGTTTGTAATGTGGATTTGAGAGTTTGGATATCACTAACTCACTGTTCAACTTCCGGGTTTTGCATAGTACTTAGAATTGTACACTTCTTGTTCTACTACATGATGAGGAATACTTTGAAGTTAAATAAGTGGGTCGCTGTTTGATACTCCAGAAAGGTGCGAATGATTTCAATGTAGCTAAGATATACATTGACATTTTGTTATACGCATAACTACTACAGTTGGATGCAATGCGAAATATGGTTGCTGACATGTCTGGGAGAAGTACTGAAGAAGTCCGGGTGGTGGTTTCTCCATATAGGATTTGTCCATTGGGTGCTCATATAGATCATCAGGTGAGTTTTGTATGTACTATTTGGATACTTGATTATTTATGATAACTGAAGATTTGATAAAGAATTTAGTTTACATTCAAATTCTCTCTCTTTATTATGTAGGTCTTTTTTTGAAACTTACAGGTCCTTTAAACTAAATTAAGGAGTTGAACATCGGAGGAATTACCTTTCATTCTTTTTTTTTTCTTTTTCTGTGAGATTTCTTTTATTTCTTTTTAAATTTTTGGGCATTTGAGTCTCAAAATTGTCAGATGCATAATTTGTTAGGGGAAAGAGAATGTAGTTATCAACTTTTTAATAGCACTTACTCATTTTTGACATAATATGTGTGTGTGTGTGTAAATATATAAATATCGTCTTCTTAGCTTGAGGGATGTATCTCCTGAAAACTTCACTTTGAACACTTTTTTTTTGGGGTGATAATATCATAAAACATATCTTCCTTTTCTACTAATACTTGAATCTGCAATATTAAAGTAAGAACTCAAAAGCACATTACTCTATAATATTACAGGGTGGAACAGTTTCGGCTATGACAATTAATAAGGGTATACTACTAGGATTCGTCCCTTCTGGTGACTCTCAGGTATTAAAGACTGGCTCATGTAATTGCTAAGAAAAGCACACTGGACTTAAGTCTCTGTTTGGTCATGGATTTTTAGCGAAGGAAAAGGAAAGAAAAACATGGGGCAAACATGTTTCTTTGTTTTGTTAGGTAAACAATGAGGAAATTACGAGGGATACCAAAATTGGTAAAATAAAAATAAAATAAAATTTTGAACTTTGTAAATCACTTCCCTCCTCCTTTTCTTGAGTTGCCATTGTATTTTTAAAAATTTAAAATTTCTGATGTTGTTTTCCTTTCCTTTTCCACAAACCAAACAGAGCCTAAGTTGACAACTTGACGTGGACCATCTGTCATCTGACCCCCACCATGAGAATTTGTCCTTTAACTGCATTTCAATATCATTGAAATCGAGAATCTTTCTCGCCCTCCCTCCCGAAAAACTCCTTCAAGCGTTCTTCCTCTGATTAATTCCTCCCATATCACTCTGTTTGATGGTGCATTGGAATTATTTGTGCAGGTTGTTCTACGTTCGAAACAGTTTAACGGAGAAGTTGGGTTCAGGTGAGGGGCCTCACGTTGTTAACATCCTGATTTTTTTTTTTTCCTTTCTCTTTCTGATGCACTGTGAACGTCCCTCATCTCTCTTGTCTGAAGAGATGATTGACAAAAATTATTTTAATTCATTTACAGTCAATGATATGACACATTTATGATATTTACTTGACAAGTACTATCGATTTCACAGAGTGGATGAAATACAGCATCCAAGGCATTCTGTCAAATCAAATGAGAAAGTCCAAGTGAATGATCCATCCAAATTACAGGAAGAATCTAATTGGGGGGCTTATGCCAAAGGAGCACTATATGCACTACAGAGTAGAGGAAACCATCTAATAGAACAGGTTAGAGATTCTTGTTTAGTGATTTTAACGAATATTAAATTCTAGAGATCGATTACAAAATACTTGTATTGTTACGCAACATGTGGCAACTCCAACTCCAATACTGGTTGGCACTGATATAGTGTGCAACATACGGTGACTTTCAAATACATGGATGTGAGGACACAAATATATGCTCATTATATGAACATACTATGAAAACATGCAACTTTACCTTCTTTTTATTTTATTTTTTAATTTTTTTTTAAAGTAATACGTGGATAGTGCATATATATATATATATCTAGTCAAGTATGAGAGATGTATATTAGCTTTCCCACCAATCTCTGATGTGTTTCCTTGTCAACCCGATCTCCCCTATTACTTCGAAGCTGATGATTAGCCTCAATAGGAGAATTTGCTATTCCATCTCATTTCACTTATATGCTCCAAATGCGATCATGAATTCATGACTCATTCTTATCACTGATTGCGTTGGATTATCTCTGTTAAGTTACCAACTACACCAAACGCTTAAGCTGTTAGAGAATGGGACCAACAATGTAAATCAAGCTTCAACACCCTCCCTCACGTGCAACCCCGACTTGCACGTGGAGAGCAAACAAACCAAACTCCATCATAGTAGAGACATATAACAAAGTGCAAATATGCACAACTAATCGGGGATGGAGAGTCGAACCCAGGATCTCCCACAAACAAGGTTCTGATACCATGTTAAGTTGCCAACTACAAAAGCTTAAGCTGTTAGAGAATGGGCAAACAATGTAAATCAAGATTCAACAATATCAATTTAGGTTATATTCCGACGGAAAATATCTTCTGTGCGGTCATGGAAAATCAACTCAATCCATTCGACTCTTAGAAGGAAATGGCTTAAACCATTAGTGTATCACTTTGCGAAGTTCTTGGATTCACACATGTTCTATTACATGGGTTTTAAATTTGATTTGTGATGGTTCCAATATTTTTGCAGGGTATAAATGGAATCATCTGCGGTTCAGAGGGTCTTGACAGTTCAGGTCTTAGCTCCTCCGCTGCCGTAAGTTTTCTGTTTCCTCTACTTGTCATCCACCCACTTGCCATAATTCTGGCATTTTATACCACTAGATTCTGTTTGGTTTCCTAATTATAGAAGGAAGAGAAAAAGGAAAGGAAAACAAAATGGAGAACTAGTTCCCTTGTGTTTTCCCTTTTGTTTCCCTTCATGCTTAAGTATTAAAGAGTAAAAATTGCCAAAATATAGTTGTAACTTAAGAATTAAGGGAGTGAAGTGACTCACACAATTTTTTCATGAACCAAACCGAGCCTTAAGATAAGATTTTCTTGTTTATTTAACGCTGCCGTGAGATAAAATAATGGTTTGCTTTTGATCCGGAATTTAAAGTTGAGCTTCTGATGTTGGATCATTTTGATTTTGAACAAACATGGAGTAGCTTTGGGGAAATTACGGCAGTTTGACAGGTCAAATTTTCATTTTGTTAGTTTATATATCAAAACTTTCATTGGAATGATATTCATGCTCCTTCCTATATCTTGTTTTTCCAGGGAAATCAATCTTGAGAGTTTTAAAGTGCCCAGTCAGTTGAAATTCTTCATTCATTTATTACTTATATATTTGGTCATACGATTAGAGTTGCATGTTCCACAGGTCGGAATTGCTTACCTATTGGCTTTGGAAAGTGCAAATAATCTTAACGTATCTCCAACAGAAAACATTGAGTATGATCGGTAGGTTTCTTGATATTACCATTTACTTATTAGTTTCGTTTGAAATAAGAATTGATACATTTGCTCGAGAGATCTACTTGCTATGACCCTTGAACCATGTCATCAATCTACAAAATATTAGTCTATCTATACATCCTCAAATCTCTTCTTTTTCTTCTATTAAAATGCGGTTATAGGAGACTTTAGTGTAGGGATGACCGCCATTTCATTTTCCCTGATAGTCGTTATACATGTATCAATACTCATATACTTCACATATATAAAGAGGAAAAAAAAAAAAAAAACGATAGAGGGGGGTAGTGATGGAGATAGAGTCATAATCATAATCACACACTAAATCCATATTTCCAATTTTTCCAACGTATAATGTTGATCAAGTTTCAAATGTTCTTATTTTCAGTACAATTAGACATTCTTCACTTTAATATTGGTCTTGTTACGTCTGATTATGAGATTTAGCATATGTAGTATTACCCTTGCCTTTTTTTTTTTGGTGTCAGCAGTGGTTTCAAATCGTGCATGTTGTAATAAATAACTTGCTTTGATATGTTTTAAAACTTTAGCGTTTCTAATTCTTACTTCTCTGTGAATGCAGGCTGATTGAAAATGAATATTTAGGTCTGAAAAATGGCATACTGGATCAATCGGCAATATTGCTTTCACGCTATGGTTGTCTAACTTGTATGAATTGCAAGGTATTACTTGGACTCTTACCTGGCTTTATTCAGTATTTAACCGAAATTGAAATCTTTATCTTCGACAAAAACGAAGTTGGTTTCATTTAGATGCAGAGTTTGGCTTCATTTTCTTTATGTTGAATTTTTTTTTTCTTTCGATGTCTTCTACGAATCGCATCTGAAAATGAGTTCTCTCTGAATTGATCAACTTCTTCTAGATCAGTGGCAACTGGCAACAGAAGGGAAAAGAAATTATCTATTTCTCCTATGTTGCATTCTTCATTTTCCATTTTTTGCATTTTTCTTGTATCTTGTAAGAACTTTGCAGCCAATGTTCTAAAGTTTATTGCGCATTTTGCATCTCACAAGTCTATGTTGGAAATTGCAGACCAAAGAGCACAGTCTTATACACCCACCAAAGTTGCCCAAAAGCAATGGAAATGAGACCTCAAATGGATACAAGATATTACTGGTATTTTCAGGCTTGAAGGAGGCTTTAACAAATAATCCTGGATATAATCGTAGAGTATCAGAGTGTCAAGAGGCTGCAAGAATTCTGCTGCAGTAAGATCTTTTATCCTTGTTTTATAGAAAAATATATTCTTTTTCATTTTCCAGTTTGTAACTGTACTCCGTATTCAAAACACCGAGCCAAGCTAGCAACTTTTATCGTAGGCTCTGTCTGGTTTGCAGATTTAGATAAGGAAAAGGAATACGATAAACCCTAGAGTTTTCCTTCATGCTTAAATTACATCAGAAATTAAAAAAAAATGTCAATATATGATAAGAAGTAGTTACTTTCTTTGTGTTTGTTTTGTAGTGCTGCTGGGAATGAAGGAGTGGAGGCTCTCCTTTCCAACGGTGAGGAATTTAAGCTTGCAATATGATCGTGGACTGTAGATATTCACATTCTTAATCTTGCTATGATTCTAATTATGTGCTAATGTTTAAAAACAGTTCAACCCGAAGCATATGAAGCTTACAAGGTTGGTCTTCACATCGATACTAATGTCTATCTTATTTTTTTTTTGTGGTTCTTATTCATATTTAGCTATGGTGCATTGAATTTTGGCGTGATATTATATGCTTCTTTTCTACTTGTTCTTGAGTAGTCATTCAATATCTGTTTATATATGTTTGCAGAGCAAATTAGAACCTAATCTAGCCAGAAGAGCAGAGCATTACTTCTCAGAAAATATGCGGGTTTTCAAGGGTAATATTCTTATTGCATGTGTTGTTAAATGCTATATAAATTTTTCTCAAAAATGGAGCAATTTTTTTTTTTTTTAAATTTTTATTCAATGCAGTTATATAATGAGTAATTACAGATCTATATTCAGACCTTGGTGATTCATACATTTTATTAACTGAACTTCATGACAATATTATAGAAAGGTTACCACACTAACAATATATGAAAATGCGTATAAAATGAGGAATGCGTAGCTTATACTTTTCTGTTTTGTGATTTTAACTTATATCTCGGTTGACAGTAATAATTTGGTCTAATTTTAGGACTTGAAGCATGGGCTGCAGGCAAACTGAAAGAGTTCGGGAAGCTAATCTCAGCCTCTGGCCTAAGTTCAATCGAGAACTATGAATGTGGTATGCATAATTTATGTTTTATATTCTCCCATGCATTTACTCAAGCATGTAGAAACTTAAGATAATATTCTGGTAAGATTCATTCACGATTTAAATTATTCTAAAGTGTGTGTGTGTGTGCGTGTGCGCGCGCGTTTTTTTTTCAAGGAAAAAAGATAAGAATAGAAAATATAATCTTTTTTCTTCTGTTAGAGAGAAGCAGCACCCCTGGCAGAAGTCTTGATGGCTCGTAAAAGTTAGATTTTGTTTCGCATTTCAGTTAAATTTTTTCTGTTGAAGAATTTCAATTTTTTAGTTCTATGGTTTTCCTGATACTGTCAAATATATATATATTCTATATATGTATATATATTGGAAAGACTGATTAAAAAGCTGACATACTGTTTCTCGATCACTGGCAATTTTGAAAATTTGCTCAAACTTCAATTGTTAACTTGGCTCACAGATTGGCATATGCATATTTTGTGATTCTTCAGGTTGCGAACCACTGATACAATTATACGAGACCCTTTTGAAAGCTCCTGGTGTGTACGGAGCACGTTTCAGTGGAGCCGGATTTCGAGGCTGCTGTCTTGCATTTGTAGATGCTGATTGTGCAGATGAGGCTGCAGAGTTTGTCAAGATTGAGTATCGCAAGCTCCAACCGAAGTTGGCAAACCAAATCAAACCAGGAACTGCAGTTTTGATTTGTGATGCAGGTGACTCTGCTCGTGTTATCTGAAAGATTAGGTGTTTTTTTTTACGAGTCGATCACTTGCTAGTTTGCTAATAAGACCGCGGAATGTGATTTTCGATTGTTTAATTCTTTGTACTTCCATTTTCTTCTAAGACTTTATTGGTGGTGTTATATAAAACCTTGTTTTATTTATTGATTTTTTTTATTTTTATTTTTTCTCTTTATTTATTTATTTATTTATTTATTTTTAAATTAAGCCTATGAAATAAAGAAGATTTTCATTTCTTTGCCAGAATTTGCTCGAGTGTTTGCGTAAAGTAAAGTAAGAGTCGTGTAATCTTTTTATGGCATGTTTGGTGGGACAGACATAAATTCGTACGACGGGAAGAGAGGAGGCAGGTGAGAGTATCCAAGGGAAAGGAAATGGGATCTTTTCTCCTTCTGGTTGGTTAAGTTTGGTTAAATAAGAATGTTAGGGTGAAATATGATGTATTTTCTTATTTTACACTACCATATCAAAAAACTGCTTCCATAACCACCACTGTTAAAAAACTATTCGCCACCCCTTGCCCGTCCTCCTCAAAAGAGTGTATTCAAGCATCCAATTTGACCAATGTTTTGTTCCTGCCACAGAAAAAGAACAACTATTTAGTCTGGATATTCCAGCTAATTTAGTTCCTCAATGGAAATAACATGGTTACACACATCTTCATTTTGGTGCTATCTGTCTTGCTCTTACTTTTCATGGGGAAAAATGACTTCCAATTGGTTCTCGTATTGCTCTCCTAGATACACGGTCTCACATATGTACATGCTTGGATCGTAATAGTGAAGACCACTCTTCACTCTGGCACAGTAATACTCACTTTCTTCCCCAATTTCAATATAAGCAAGACCCATATTTACTTTTCGCTTTGAAAGTACAGGTTCAGATTGGTGGTGCATATATTATAAGTGACTTATGCTGCCACGTTACATTATCATATGGCTTATAGATTACAAAATGATGCCTTTTATTTAAGTAAGCCCTGTCAACCACTTCTGATGAAACTCTTTTTGTCAGCATTCACTCTTCCACACAAGCATCTTGTGTTCATATCTCACGACAAATCTCTCGTGATGAACTGATTAAGTTGTTACCATATTTAGGCAACTCAATATATAAAGCATAGCAATTTTCACAGTATTGACATGATATTCTCAAATTTATTACATACATGACTATATAAGCATGAATTAAGCATTTTATGATAGCAATTATCACCTCTACACATATAACACCCAATTTTGAGATTTTGAACACTCAGCTCTTCGAATCTATAGCAAGTTAAGCCTAGAATTCCCAACCTCTTGCAAATTTCCAACTCAAATCCTAAGCAGTGATAATCCTACATGATTTTGATACACCTAAAGTTAACAACCAAGAAAGGTCGCTGGAAAAACGTTTATCGAAAATGAAAACCAATGACTTGAATGTAATCCTCTTACCTTCACGAGTTCAAATATGGTCTCGGTTCGCTAATCCGGTGTCAAACGGCGAAGGAACGACAAGAAAGCGTCGTGCAAAACCCCCGTTTTCTTTGTCGAAGTTCTCGGTTCTCTCTCTACGTGTTTCTCTAACTTTCATCTGATATGCATGTGCAAATGAGTCATCCTATGACTCACCAAATAAGATACACATCAAGTTTTGCTATCTTTCATTTACACCCCTGCATTGTTTAAATGTTTATTAGGAAACCCCAAGTTAATTATGTTAACTACCCATATTTTCTAAGTTTAGTCTATGTTCCGCGTAGGTCTCAAACGTGGTCCCACATGTTATTTGAGGTTGTTATTAAACCTACCAATTATGAATTGTATTCAAATACGCCCTCACATGAGTACCTAAACTTGTCCCCATTACCTGACATATGACATCATACTATCTTTAAACAACTAAACAACTATTGATTTAAGCATATAATTAAATCTATATGCAGTTCAAATCATTTAGACCTTCGTCAGGTTCCACTTTTATGTCAGTTTCACTTGACTTGAAATTTCATCTGTGTTCACATTTGAAAACCTTTTCACCTTTGGATTCATAACCCCACCTTAAACCATCAAAATTATTAATTATTATTAATTATCACACATTAACCCTACATTAGTCTTCTTTCCGAGTAGGAGTGTTACATAGCCGATATCGTATACCTCTTATATTTGTTCCACAACAATACTATGTATCTTGTACTCTACTTGAACATCCACTTGACTAACTGTTCTCTCGTATTCAAGAGTTTACAATTTCCCACTTATTAAGCCAAACTTTTATGTGGCCCCAAACAATGTTCCCACCTGACACTTGTAACGCTGCTATTTATGTCAATTTTTTAATCGACATAAAAAGAGGCATCATAAATATTCGTAAAATTGACATAAATATTTTGCAATTGTTATCTAATATTTGTAAAATTCAACATAAATACTTTTAAAAAACCGACATAAATGTTTATTTATTTAAGTCAATTTGTTTAAAAACCGATATAAATGTTTGCAAAATACTCCGTAAATTTTTTAAAATATTGTGATTGCATCAATATCACTATCCCAACCTGTACAAAACTAAATGTAGTTCAATAATCAATTCCAATCTATAAATCATACTCAATAATCATTGAATCATATCTATCAATAAATTCATTACATCTATTCATCTTAATACTAACCAATTGATAAAAAAAATATAATCGGATCTGTGCACTAAATTAATCATATTATATATAAATATATATATATATATATATATTCATCAAACAGTACTAACCCAACAAAAAATATGGTTTCACTTGGCTAGTGTTGATACACTTCCAGAAAGACTTTTGATGTTGACTGGAAGAATCTGCAAGAAACACAGAAAAAAAAAAAAAAAAAAAAAACAGGTAATTTATCAAAATTACGCCATGAATCTGAGCTTCCTGGCAGAGGCAAAATCACAAGAAGATTACCCCACATGTTATGCTGAGTATATGTAGATCACTAGCTAAATGGTGTCAAACAAAGGGTGTACCATATGTGTAATCTAGAAACTTGAACATACCACGAGTCCAATTGATAGATTGCCCAATATGTTGTATAAGGTAGTCAAATCTTCTAATATAAAATCCTAAAATTGATACAAAAGACGAGCAATTTTTTTGAAGACCATAAATACCTCGATTACTCGGTGTCCCATGAGATATAACATTTCTTATATCAAGCTTAGGAAATTAAAAAAGACACCTTAAAAAAGTTTATTGTTGTTAAAAAAATGCTAGCTTGCCCATTACTAAGGTAACTAACCATGAGCCTTCTACAAGAACCACTAATTGCTCAAAAAGAGTACAAAAAATAGCAGAGAATGAGAAAAATGAATATCTACAAAAGTTCTTGAAAAATTGAGAGGCTATCAGAAATGGTACTAACTTTTCAAATATAGAGCTACAACGAAATGTAAATACTAAGACTCAGTGTGCTGCTTTGTTCTATGCGTATATGGATGTCTACCTATATTCTCCTAAATACATGCATATGGATTAGTTTCTGTAATGACTTGTAGCTTATTAAGGGGTATTTTGGTAATTTGAATATAAATTTGGACTCGATTATTTTTGATATATTATTTTTCCAACTTGTGAAAATGATGTTGTATTTTGGTATACATAGGTATAAATGTACCTATGTGTTTAAAAAATTGTGCAATTGACCCATACCTATAGACCCACATTTTAACAACTTTCATATTCCACCACACAAACCAAACAACCCTCTCTCTCTCCTCTAATATGGCCGGCCAAATGTGACTTGCCCTTTCCTTTTCATTTTGATCTTCTCTCTCTCTCATTCTCAATAGTATGGAAGATGGAAGAACTAATTGGATTTGCCTTTCATTCACTCACAAAATGGCTTGCTTACATCTATTTATAGGACACTTAAGTAATGTCTTGACTCTTCTAGAATTGTTTAGTACATATATATTCTAGGTAGTACATAATCTAGATAATTCTAGGAATACTCTAGATTATACTCAATCTTGCTAATTCTTAGATAATACTAGGAATATTCTAGATACTTGTGACTTTATATCTTTAGATTATTCTAGAATATTATAGGAATTAACAATTCTACATAACTCTATAATAATTCAAATATTCTAAATAGTTCCAGAAATTTCTAGGCATCATGTTTGAACACTCCTCCTTGATGCTAATTCCGTGATTCCAGTATGTACATAATTTTGAACTTTGCTCTTGGTAGTACCTTTGAAGATATTTGCTCCTTGCTCTTTAGTAGTGCAATCATTTAACTTGATCTGTTTGCTAGCGGTTATCTCTCTTTGGCTCCTCCTGAATCCTTGATTAATTAAATAACCATTGATTCTGCTGTATCAAGTTCTTGGACCTTGTTTTTGCCTATATAAGGTTTATTTAGTCTGAGGATCTTATCTTCCTTTTTCGTACCTTGAATCCACAATTCTTGTTTTGCGGCAACTTCACAGCTTTGTAGTTCTGTAGTTGCTGAGTTACATTTTTCATAGATATCTGCCGATGTTTTAGTTCTTTTAGGAGGTCACTCAGAAGGCATCTTTCATAGACATCTTTCTTCTTTCCTTAGTGATGCTAGAGGTGTCACTTCTGGTGTCGAGGTATGAATTGAAGTCTCTGTTGCTTTAATGTCTGGTGCCTTCATAACTATATCCTTTGTATTTCTCAATGGAACAGGAAAATTTCTATTTTTCTTCATTTTTACCACAACTATTACCAAACTTTTATTTTTGTTGTCATAGATGGTGCATGAGTCTCCAGCAAAGTGCAAGGAATACCCATTTTCCATCATTTGACCAACACTGAGTAAACTTTGTTCTAAATTGGGAACTAATAAAACATCATGAATAAATCTTGTACCTTTCTTCGTCTCCATGACTATTGTGCCTTTGCCTTTTGCCTCCACTAAAGCATTATTCCCCAGTCTGACTTGTGATTCGATCGACGTATCATTATCACAGAGAATATACTTTCATTTGCAGTTATATGATTGCTGCAGCAGCTGTTAATATACCATGTATCTTCGTTCTCTTCTCTTGCTGCATGGAAGGCATAGAAAAGATCGAATTCCTTTCTCTTCTTTTTCTTCAGAAAAATTGGCTTGGTGTTTTTCTTCAAGACGACAATTTTTTTGGACATGCCCAAATCTTTTGCAATATTGGCATTGTGGTTTATCTTTGAACCAACAGTCCTTTTCCAAGCGGTTTGTATTTTTACAAATACCACATGGTGAATAGTTTCATTTTTTTCTCCCCTTGATATTTTATATTCCCATCATTTCTAGAGTGTTCTCCTCCTCTAGAATCTTCTTTTGATTTCTTCCAATCACCTTGCCTAGCATTTTGAGATCTTGTATTGAATTTAGACTGGAAAGAATTTTCTGCTGGATATTCATTAAACTGACTCAAACTTTGTTCATATGCTTCTAGAGCTCCCATCAGTTCAGTCACAGAAAGTGTTGATAGCTCCTTTGTACTTTCAATTGTAGTAATAATTGGATCAAACTTTTCAGTGACGCTAATGAGTATTTTTTTCGAAAATTCTTTAATCTTGAATATCTTCACCGTAGGCTCTTAGTTGATTTACTATTTCCTTGATGTTGGAATAGCAAACCTTGGCAGTCTCAGATTCCTTCATTTTATGTTTTCAAATTCTCTTCTCAAAACATGTAGTTTGATGGAACGTACATTTTCATTGCCTTTAAATTCTTCTTGCAAAATCACCCATCCATCCTTGGAACTCGTAGCTCCTGCTATTCTTGGAATATTGTGTCAGTCAGTGCTTGTTGAGGCAAACTGAGAGATCTTGAATCCTTTATTTTGTTCTCCTTTAGCTCCTTTAGTTGAGCCGCATTGAGAGTAGAGATGTCTTCTGGAATGACAAATCCTTCATTGACAACATCCCATATATCATGGGCTTGGAAAAATGTTCTGATTTTGATGCTCCAAAAATCATATTTGTCACCATTAAAAATGGGAACTGGGATGGACAATGAATGTGATAGATTAGCCATGGAATGTTGTTGTTACGCTCAGTATTTGAACAAACAAGACTCTTAAGTTCAGTATTGTTTCTTCCAGTATTTGAACAAACCAAGCTCTGATAGTTTAGCATTATTACGCCCAGTATTTGAACGAACAAAGCTCTGATAGTTTAGCGTTGTTACGTCTAGTACTTGAACGAACAAGGCTCTGATACCACTGTTGGTTTTTGGGGTGCTCTGACACTGCAGTTAGTTTGTGTGGAATAGTTTATAAGGTATTTGTTTAGAATAGTTGGTAATTGGTATATGCTTTCAATAGTATGGGAGATAGAAGACCTAACTGAATTTGTCTTTCATTCACTCACAAAATGGCTTACTTACATCTATGTATAGGACAATTAAGTAATGTATTGACTCTTGTAAAATTTTCTAGTACATACACATTCTAGGTAGTACATAGTCTAGCTATTTCTAAGAATATTCTGGATTGTACTCGATCTAGGTAATGCTTAGATAATTCTAACAATATTCTAGATACATGTGACCTTATATCTTTAGATTATTCTCGAATATTCTAGGATTTAACAATTCTACACAACTCTAGAATAATTCAAATATTCTAGATAGTTCTGTATCATGTTTCAACACCTTCAAAGGATAAACAGCTAAACAATTGCAATATGAATACTCCATCTTCCATTTGAAAAAGTGATGAAAACACAAACACATCTCGTGAAACATTGACATTGCACCACATGACAAGTTTCCATATTTTTCAAACAGAAGCTTATCGAGATGTCACATTGTAATTGACCTCAAAGTTAAGTGACCCAAATTGCTATAATTAAAAGTCAAGAGACCCTAATACAAATTGGTATAGAGTTCTGAGCTGGATTAAAAATAAAAAATAATAACAATAATAAATAATAATATCAAAAGATAAATACAGTATAAAAAAAAGAAGGAATATTCACAACCAAACAGCTCTTTCACCAATTAATTTGTCACAGAACAAGAGTGTCTAATCTCCCCTTGATCAGCTGTCTTCACTCCAATGCTTGCAAGCTTCAAGAAAGACTGACCCCAACTCTCAAAAAAACTAGTTTGATCGTTAGCAAATTGAACAACTTTGTTCATAGTTGTTTGATCCTTGAGCAGAACAGAATCCGACTGGAAGAGGCCTTTATGGGCTAAGAGAACCTTGAAGTAGAGATTGTCAAATAAGAGAGGTGTTTCTGGATCATTGTTCACAGTTGTGGAAGTAGTAGAGCTAGATCCAAGAGGACATTGTCTGATGAGCATGGATGCATAATCTTTGTCGAGAGATTCATCGATAAGCGTGAGCTTTCCGTTCGAATCTGCACGGAACCTATCACTGAAAGCACTGCAATGTGCTGTTCCTATTGTGTGAGCTCCTGCATGCATATGCATCCCCAAATCATTACCATGTCTTTCTAATCATAAGGGCTCCATGGAAATTCTTTTATTTGAAGAAGACAAGAATCTTTATAACAGTCCAAATCACAGCAATGATCTGAGATCAAAGTCTGCTATATATCATTGATCTCAGAATCCTAATCAAGCCATTAATGAAATGGGATCCTCCAAATCTGATATTTGACCTCATCTAATTTTGTCAATATGTATCACATGGAAATTGTCAATCCTTTTGATTGATTGTTTCCATGTAAACTTGTAATAACAGAAGTGATTACTCCTTCAAATAATCTGCCTCACCAATTGAAGAGACAATATATTCAACAAAGCACTAGAAAAGCTTTTAAATAGCTCTAATCGATCAAAGTATACTTAACCTTTCATGTTTTATAATAACCCTCTGGGCAACTACGGCAAGCCACATAATTCTTGAAGGATACACTATATCTTTGTACAATTTACCTCATTTTTGGCTAATTAGATATCGATGAGTTTGTGAAAAGAAATACTGGTTCATTGTAAGGGTCTGTTTGGGAAGTTAAAAATTGGATCAGGTTCAGTCTGGGTCTCACTTTTTATCTGAATCTTGTAAGAACCAAGGTAATAGTAATTTGACAAATTAAGAACCAGATTTGAGAGAGTTATTAGATTAGACATGAACTCCTGTGCTAGAATTTGATACTATAATTTTGTACAACTGGTTCACTTATGAACCACATTAATTACCGGTTATTTGTTTTCTCATAACAATTTATTAAAATGGTTAAATCTATTGTGAGAAGCTTCTCATATGAGAATGCGGTTTTTGACCATTGGATGAGCATCTGGCTATATAAGATTTCTAAGAATCTGAAAATGCAGTTATTGCTAGATGCTCATCCAACAGTTAAAACCGTTATCCTCGTATGAAAAGCTGCTCACTGTAGACTTGCCCTTATTAAAATTTTAATTATAGATCGAGGAAAGCTACGCTCCCAAAGCAGGCATGCATTATATGATTTTGTCTTTCTTTCAATGAAAAACGTGATTGGTAGTACTTATTAGTTACCCGTGGCTGCTTGGCAACCCAACGGCTTGCCCTCATTTAGTGTTTGACAGGCTGCATGCAATTGACAATAGTCTCAAATGCAAAAAAATAATTAAAGTTCTTCAATTCGATAGATAATATAAAATTTCAATTTTTAAATATTTTAAATTTAACACTCATAAAAAATATTGGAGTTATTATTAGGAATTCAATACTAAATAAGAAAAGACATTTGGAGTAATTTAATGAGCAAAAATTACAATTTTGCTAATCTTACCTCTTCTTGTGCCATGTGGCATTAAAGCTTCCATATTATTATAATATAATAAGATTAGATACATATACTTACTTGGAAACGTGCAACTGTACGAGTGACAAATGCAATTATTAATTGTGGGAAAATGAATCCTTATAAATGCTAGTATTACGCTTCACTGTTGTATATTTATTGAATTAATGCAGAAAGTTTTTACCAAACTTATTGGGACCAATTATTCCAAACATGCATGTCGTCTAATCTCCAATTGCTAAGATTGGTTTGTCACTTTCCCCAATATTTTTTTTTTTGGCCTATTTTTTTTATTTTTTTATTTTTTTATTTTTTATTACTTACCTTGGTCCGGACTGGACACGCTATTTGAATTACTATAAAAATTACCTTAAAGTTGGAGTGAATTAATGAAAATTAACTTTAATTACTTCATTCAAACTTCTTTTTTTTCCAAGTTTGGTCATGAGATGAGACCATCACATCACGTGGTCATTGTAATTTTTCCACTATCATTTATGAGATCCATTTAGTATCCAAATAATTCTTAAATTACAGTGAAAGTCATCCGAAAATAATTACTTTGCTCAACTATATGGGATATTAATTTAAATGATTGCACGAAAATAATTTGTCAGTTATATGGGATATTTAAATGAACTTTCTTTTATATCACCTATCGATTCAAGCAAATGAGGCAACATGAACTTAATAGTATGTGATAAAACTCTGGTTCTATTCATCACTAATATTTTTCTCTAATTCATTCATTCATCCTCAATTGTTTTGACTTTATGGCTTGAATAGAATGTACTCATAAGCAAACATATCAGTGTAGTACAAAGTTAATTGATTGCTAGATAGATAGATATATCTAGTTAGTCTTTTTTTTTTTTGGTAATCGTGGGTATCCGGGCCAGCTTGTACTCACCTCGACTAATCCCACGAGGTCAAGGCGTCCGGGTGAATCACCTGTGGCCATCCCTTGAGATTCGAACTTGAGACTTCTGGGTATAAAACCCAGAGACCCACAAGAGAAGTGGTTATATCTAGATCTAGCTAGTCATATATCAGGTGTATATATATATATATATGTATATAATATTGCATATAACTTTTGATTAATGTTTATATATATGGTAGCATGCATGGGTAAATAAGAGGGTGCATCTATATAATACCTGAAAGGGTAACAAGGTCATTTACAGACAAGCCTTTGGAGGAGAAGATCTTAATCATTTCATCCAGTGAAAAGCTTGTGTCTATTATATTTGGTCTTACATTTGAAGCTGCCGAAACCCTTCCATCTCTCCTCCCCATTGGAATCTGAATTGATGGTCCACCAGTCTGTTTTCACACCATTCATTATCAAACACAAATTTAGCTATATATCAACACACGCACACAAGCGCGCGCACGCACACACACACGGGCGTGTATATATGTGAAAGCTTAGCAGCCTCCATCCTTATCATGATTTACAGATTTACAGAAACAAATTATCACACAAGTGTTTAATTTCACCGGTGTACTCTTCCATACTTTGTAGTAATACTTACTAGAAATTAAGAACAATTACACTGTCATTCCTTGAAGGAAGGTCAAATTAAAGCAACCTCCCTTTTGATCTCCAAAATTGCAAATATACTCCTAAAGCAAAATCTAAATTTTATTAATTTTTTTAATTCAAATAATTAACACATTATGCAAAAAATAATTTGCTATTAGGAAGTGATTATATTTTCATATATGTATTAGCAACTAGCCATTTAAATAAAATTTAGTAAAATTTTTTTTTTTAAAATAAGTGAACGTCAATTGGCGGACCTACAGAGATACCTTAGGGAGGTCAGTGTAATTATCTCAAGGGAGGTCAGTGTAATTTTCTTTAGAAACCAAAGGAAAAAAGTTTTTCTAGATTGTTATTTTCAATTAGTCTTATCTAGTGTAAGTTGAAAAGGAAATTAAATTACAATTTCAACAGCATCTCTAGCAGCCAAAGCAAGAATATCAGCACAAGAAACAGTTTCAGGACAAAATATTTCAAGCACTCTTTTGGCAGAATCTAAGACTGCAAATCCTCCAAGAGACTTGTTTGCCGGATCGCTTCTCTCCGTTCCATTTCCTCCTAAAAGCACAGATGCATCACATCCCTGCATTTCACAACCTACCTACTTTAAGTACCTTATAGTGTAATACATTATAATATTCTAGCAAAAAAAATACATTATAATATACTATAGTAAAATAAAAGTGATCTGTTCATCCCACACACATCTAGACATTTAAACTGTTCATCTAAACAAGACATCGGATGACATAGATAATTAAAACTCTTCATTAATTATTACAAAACAAAAGAATACAAATTTATATTTAATTTCAAAATTGTCATTCATACATCAGGAGCAAGTGAACAAATTAGGTAAATTAGCATTAATTTTCCTAATTTTTGGAAGTATATTAGTGCTAAAAAGGATGTTCTGTTTTTTCCTCCGTCTCTTTTTTTTTTTTTTTCTCTCTCTAGCTACTTTATGAGTTGTGAAAAATAAAAATAAAAATAAATAAATATATATTTATATATGTATATATATAGAACACTTCTAGTAAGGACGCCCTTACTTTATTAAGTTAAGGACTTCTGTCTGTGCCGTTAGATTCAGTTTTCATTAAGAGTACTATTGTCATTTTTTTTTTTAAGTGATAATCTAACGGCTGAAAAAAGAAGTCCTTAACTTAATAAAGTAAGGGTGTGCTTACTAGAACTGTTCTGTGTATATATATATATATATATAGAGGAGGTCAGGTAAGAGATAATGGTCTGACCTGTATAAAGCAGTCATGGAAGAGCAAGCGAAGAAGCTTTCCAGGGATTGAAGGGTCCAAAGAAGAAGCTGATCTCACTGTGTTTTTCACCATCATTTCAGCTGATGGGCATGAAGTTGAATAGAAGTCCAGTGACATCTGGCTAGAAACACTAGCTATGGTGATCATGATCAACATTACAACGACAATGACAAAGTTATATGTTGTACACAAATGTATTACTCCTAGTATTCTTTTTTTCTCCATTCATAAGGAATTTGTGTTTAGAGTAGTAGTACTGCTAGCTGCTGCAGCCTTAATTTAGACACTCAAACGGAACTAGCTACTACTACTGCATTTCCATTTAACTAGTATTTGAGAGAGAGAGAGAGAGAGAGAGAGAGAGAGAGATTGTTGGTCATGTTTATCCATTTAAAGCTGCATTTATTATGGTTTGGTAATGGCAGGAGGTGGATGGAAATGGAATTACTCACACACTGACACCTTCATTAATCAATGGGAGTATGCAGCAGTCCCAAAGACCCGCATCGAAATATACTTATACATATACTACTACTATACATATTGCAAAAAATGTCGGCTGACCCAAGAATTGAAAGCTCTACCCCCAAAGTCATCTGTGAATGTTATATATATATATATATATATATCGTCTGTTACCGGAGAACATCAAATATTTACGAGAAATGATAGATGCACAAAAAATGTTGGACTTTGTGCTGAAAAAACTGTACACATTTTTTTTGTCTTTTTGTGTGTACAGCTTTTTCAACACTAAGTCCAACAATTTTAAACAAGTTGTGCAATTGATTGTGAATTTTTGTTGTGCATCTATCATTGCTCTTTGAAGATTTATTTAGAAAATTGTGGGTGTACATGACAGAGTGAGAAATAGAGAGAGACTCCCAGTCCCGTGGATGATGGACGCTCCTACAACTCCAAGTCACATAACACTGACAGTTCCCATTTGACTCCAATATGCGAATATCTAAAGCCGAGCTTAAATTTTAGGGATAATTACATTTCAGTCAATTTTTTTGTATAATTTTTTTTTTTTTATAAAATTTAAAAGTCAATTAATTACTTTTTTAAATTTTATAAAAATATCAACAATCATTAAAAAAAATTTAGAAAATCATCACCACAATTAAAAAAAAAATCAACTTTTGAATTGTTATTTAGTATTTTAATCTATTTTATATTTTCAACGCTGTGAACTTGCACCAAAACATTATAGTGATTGCTCCCAACGTTGTGAAGAGTTGCACCCGATTTTGAAACGAGTTGTTCCCACATTTTGAAGATTTGCTCCCAAACATCTCGCAGAATTGCTCCCAATGTTTGAAAGAGTTGCTCCAAAAAATGTCATGTAAAATTTGAGGACTTTTTTGTTTTACAAAAATAAATGACATTTTTCAATTTAGAAAAAGCAATAGGATGACATTTAAATTCTATACAAAAAATAATAATAAACTGAAAGTTTTTTATTTTTTCGGAAAATGGTAAATAAATTCCAAAAAAAAGGATGTACAAAATGAACCAGAATATCAAAAATAATGGCAGGACCTACATGTTACAAATGACAAACTAAAGGGTTTCCAAGCATCCAAGGCAACCCAAAAGTTACAGACTTAACAAGTTAAAATGTGCAAAAAACCCCACTAGGGCTATTAGGTCCAAATACAAATAATCCTATCAAAATTTGAATGGTTTCCAGACTTCACCATGATTTATGCATTGACTTGAGATATCAGGTTCTTCAGAAGAATTTCTTTGGGATTTGAGGTGTTCTTAAATGTCCTATTATTTCCCTCTCTCCATAATCCATAGATTGCCACTCTAAGACACGTTTTAGGTATCACATGTTGGATTGTCTTGCCATCAACCTTTGAGCCATCAAATCCGAACTGTCAGCCCAGCTATAACCTTGTCAATACAATTCACATCTATTCATAAGGTCCTACCGCACAAAAGTAGAATAAGGACAAGTTAAAAATAAATGGTCATGAGTTTCCATATGCTCATGACAAAGCATGCAAGCTAATGGGCCCAGGAGTATAATTAGAAATTCTATCATGTGTAGAAAGTTTATTTTGGGCAGCTAACCAAAGAACAAAGTTATGTCTGGGAATACACCCAGAGAGCCATACAGTATTATACCATGGAATCACAAAGTGATGATGTAATAACTTGTATTTTGGAGTTTATATTTATAAATAAGACCTGGTATTCGTTTCTGTATACTTGTGAGATCCTTACCCTCCTGTTGGACAAATTTGAGGCCCAATTAATTGTCATTGCATCCCAATTGATTGCCACTTTTTGGATACCAATCAATTGACATCTTTCCCAATCAATTGCCATGCTGCCGACCTGAATTCATTACGTGGCACTATTCCAATCAATTTCCCTTTATAGCAATCGATTGCCTTAAAATATATGATACCAATCGATTGCCATTAGTCCCAATCGATTGCCACCTACAGACTTTGCATGAGATCTTGACGTGTTGCACTCTCACCCTCTATATATATGCATTTATTTCATGGCCTTGGACTATTTTCAATTCTTGAGAAAGATATACATATATATCATATATACACACTCATACATACATATATCGATATATACACAAACACATACACACACGCTCATCTGGGCAGAGAAGAAGAAGAAGGAAGAGAAGAAGAAGAAGAAGAAGAAGAAGAAGAAGAAGGGAGAAGGAGACAGACAACAGGAGAGAGAGAGAGAGAGAGAGAGAGAGAGAGAGAGAGAGAGAGAGAGAGAGAGAGAGAGAGAGAGAGAGAAACCTTGAGGTTTCAAGCTCCACAAGCCAAATACACCCTCCATATACTCTAAGTGAGTTTAAACTCACTTGGTCCCTCTTATGTGATGTTTTACAAGTTTACATGATGTTTAGACGTAACAAACACGTCCTTAAAATGTTTATATATGCTATTTTATAATTATATTGGAGAAGATGAAGTCTCAATCGATTGGATTTAAACCAATCGATTGCCATCATTCAGGATCCAATTAATTAGATAGATTCCCAATCAATTGCCATTATTTCTAATCTAATCGATTGCCAAAGTTAGCAATCCATTGGCATTGTTTTGGATCCATTCGATTGCCTTTTTTCTCAATTGATTATTATAATTTTTATCCTAATCGATTGGACCCTTCTCCCAATCGATCCAATCGATTGGCAGTTGCAGAACATGGATTGTTTCTTTTGTTTACTATATAAGGGGTCGATCGTTTGATTCTTGATTCGGACTTTCATTGTGCAGCTATTGGGATAATCAGGGATAATGTGATACCAAAGATACGTACGAGGGTGAATAATGGATTAATGTTATAACGTTAGTTATTATGTGGTTCACATTTGAGTTCGATATCCGTTTTACTTTAATCAGAGTAGTTAGGCCACAATGGGATTTTTCATGTATCTATATTAGTACTGAACATAGGTCGGTTTGATATGTTCTGGGAATTTGACATGGGTGAATACTTGGTCATGTTATGTCCTTAACCACATATTTCTATCTAGCTAGATGATCCATGGCATATCCTTAACGAGCGGTGGATGGTATATATATATATACATATCCTTAACGAGCGGTGGATACAGATCACTGGTAGACATCGGTGAATAGATTCATATGCTGTTGCTCAAAGTGTTGTATCCCTAACATGCGGTAGATGGGTTATATCCTTAGCGAGCGTGGGATGGACTGACGTGGTGTCCATGACATGTGGTGGATGGTATATATCCTTAACGAGTGAGGGCAGAATAATGGTGTATCTATAAGTTTTGAACGATTGAGGCTGTTCTTTCAGTCAATGTATGTTGATTATCGGTCTTAGAATAATAACATGATAAGGGTTGAGTTACGACGTTTGAATAAAGATGAAGATACTATTGTAACATTATATCTTATACATTTCATAACTTGTTATTACATTATATAACTAGTACCATGTTAGTTTATATTCACTCAACTCTCAGTAAGCTGATGGCCGTTATTGTTTGGATATTTCCCGTCCAGACTACCATGTTCCTGTTCTTACAGGTGATGACAAGTACGATGATGGCTACTACCTAGAGGGTGAATACACTGAAGATGGCCCCACTAAAGACTAGTATGCTGGGGAGGATAACTACGCTGACGACTACGTCTACGCCAGCCGAAGCCATAGATAGTTATTAGTTTATACTTCAGTTGTAGACTGTTTTATATTTGGTACTTGGGCATACATTGCTTCCAGACCTTTTATAATACTATTACAGACTCTGATATTGTAATAGTTAGGACCTTTGTAATTTATCTGTGATTGGTTTTATTACAACTCTTATCATTGTTTGGTGGCTGGTACTGTATGGTGTGGACAATTTAGTGACTTTCACCTGTCATTCCCTATGGATCCAAAAAGGAAATTTATTTTTTCTCTATTTTTGTTACTCCGGGGCGTGATAGGATTTTTGGTATTAGAGACTTAGGTTTGATACTTTCGTTCACTAATGGTCCCACACCATCTAGTTTTAGCATTTAAGATCCCTAAGATGAGATATGAGTTTAAGATAAGTTCGTCCTTCCGACGATAGATCATTTTCTTTTCGGTTAACATGGATCCGAACTTCCATATGTTTGTGGATAGTTCATTTAGAGGATACCTGATTCACAAGACATGGTTGAGGCTGTTATACCAGAGATATATCTTAGCCATATTCGCCAGATGGCTAGTCATTATTTAGAGAATAGGATGTGGACTTCTTGTACTTAACAATCAAGATGAGGATTGAGGGAACGAAGATAGAAAAGAGAAATTGATATTAACGTAAGAGCAAATAATGCTCAACTTAGATAAACTGCAACACTAAACAACTCCTTATAGTAGGGTTACACAAAGAGATAAAAAGACAAATATGCCCATAAGTTTTATTACACTAACACCCCCCCTCAAACTTATGATGTAGCAACAAGAAGCATTAAAAGTTTGTCGATCAGAAAGAGGAAGCACGTAATCATATGTGACTTTGTAAAGAAGTCAGCCAACTACAAGGTGGAAAGAAGAAAAGGGAGGGAGATAGTGCGAAGCTAAAGATGATGATGCACAAAGTGACAATGATCTCAATGTGCTTCGTGTAGTCATGAAAAACAGAGTTGTGTACAATTTGAATGAAACTCTTGTTATCACAGTACATAGGAGTAGAAGCAAATAATTGGACACCAAAATCAGTAAGCAACCAACTCAACCAACTAACTCAGCATTGATTGCTGCCATCGCAGGATACTCAGCCTCAGCAGAAGAGCGAGATGCAATAGATTGCTTCTAACTTTTCCAAGAAATAAGTGAGTCACCAAGGAAAACACAGAAGCCAGTGGTGGACTTTCGGTTTGTAGAATTTCCAGCACAGTCAGTATCAGAATAAGCTCGAAGCTCTAAAGAGGAGGATGAAGAGAATAACAAACTCTAATGCAAGGTACGGCGAATATAACGAAGAAAAAATAAATTAAATAACGATATGAACAACATATGCAATATCAGGCCTTGTCATAGTGAGATAGACTAAACTACCCACAATAGTTAGATACAAGGTAGGATCTGACAATAAAACACCATCGGATGAAGAGTAATAAACATTGAGCTCCAAAGGTGTCTCAACTGTCCGGGTATCTATGAGATGAACCCTCTCAATGACATCAGAGGCATACTTGGACTGAGAGAGAAGATAACCTTCAGGAGAAGAGGCTACCTCAATACCCAAGAAATAACTAAGGGGCCCCAAATCCTTCATTTCAAGATGTTTTTGCAACTGTGATTTCAACAATGAGATTCTAGCTACATCATCACACCAGTAATTTAATCATAATGCACACATTGAGTAAGCGAAAAGTACATCCTTTTGATGTAGAGCGAAGAAATAATGTCGAGTCATGATCAGAAGGACAGAAACCCAAATCACAGATGACTGTAGAGAACTTGTCAAACCAAGCCCTAGGGGCCTGTTTGAGACATATAATGCCTTTTGAAGTTTGCACACCTCACCTTGTTATGATGGAGGCTAGGAGGAGGAACCATATAAACTTCTTCAGTCAAATCCCCATTAAGAAAGGCATTTTTCATATCCATCTGGGAAAGACTCCATGTACGGGCTGCTGCCACAACGATTACTGCCCGAAATGTAGTCATCTTAGCAACAAGAGCGAAGGTCTCCTCATAGTCAATACCAAATTCTTGAATGAATACCTTGGCCACCAATCTAGCTTTTAATGCTCAACAAAACCATTAGATTGAGTTTTAATCTTGCACACCCATCGACACCCAAATGCACATTTTCCAGAAGGTAAAGACACCAAGTCCCACGTGTCAATCTTATGCAATGCCAAAAGCTCTTTAGCTATAGCCTGTTGCCAAAGAGGATTAAGAGAAGCCTTCTTATAGGAGGTAGGTTCAGATAAAGAGTGAACAAAAGTTAAGAAAGAACAAAATTCAGGAGAGTAACAAGAGTTAGAAAAACCAAACCTATACGCGTAGGATAACGAGAAGTGGTAGGATCCACGTTTTCTAAATTTGGTTATGCATCAGCCGAGAGAGGTGGATCTGAACCTGCAGAAGAGAAAATTGTATTTCTTCTAGAGTAAGTACGAGCAATTAGAGGACGAGTAACAGGGGGATCAGAAGTGTCAGAGATGGACACATCACTGATATATGAATTAAAAGGGACATCATCAGGAACATGATCAAGATAAAGAAGATCAGATTTGTTCAAAGTGTGTGAAGAAGAAGGAATAGAGAAGAAAGTAATGTGTTCCATAAAAATCACATGGCGAGAGACATAAAATTTGTTCGCTATCGGATCATAGCACCGATAACCCTTCTGTTCCTTACCATAACCAAGAAAAACACACATCACAGAATAAGCAGAGAGTTTGTGACGAGCAACTTTAGGTAGCAAGATAAAACAGGTGGATCCAAACACACATAATGAAAACTAATCAAGAGATTTACCACTCAACCGTTCAAAAGGAGAGATGCCAGAAGTGATGGCAGAGGGAATACGGTTAATCAGATGAATGGAAGTAAGTATAGCTTCTCCCCAAAATGTACTAGGAACACTAACTTATAACGAAAGGGACTATGCAGTCTTTATGATATGTCCATGCTTACGTTCAGCCAGCCATACCATTATGTTCAGGAGTATTTGTACAAGAAGATTACTTAATAGTGCCATCAGAGATAAGTAAATCGATAAAGGCATTGGAAGTATTCTCCCCACCTAAATCACATCTAAAATATTTACAGTAGAAGAATATTGAGCACGAATCATGGCATGAAAAACAATGAAGATCGAGAAAAATTCATAGCAACACTTCATAAGATAAACCCAATAGTACCTGGAATAGTCATCAATAAATGAAACATTTTATTTAGACCATCCTTAGTGGAGACTGGAGCAGGTCCCAACACGTCAGAATGAATAAGATCAAAAGGGGAAAGAGAAATATTAGCACCTTTATTAAATGGTAATGCAGAAAATTTAGCTAGTTTGCATCCACTACAATAAAAAATATCATGACACTCTAAATGTCCTAAACTGCTAGTTGAAACTAAAAATTGTAAACGAGAATGATATACATAACCAAGGCGGGAATGCCACAAATAAAAATTAGACGACTTCGGGGTCAAACAAAAAAAAGATAAATCTACTGAAGAAGCGGCAATAGCCGGAACATACAACTCTTCCAACACATACATGCCTCCCTCTCTACTGCTGGTCCAAATCAACTTCTTGGAACTAGGATCCTACACAACACAACCAGAGGAGGAGAAATGAACCACATATCCAGAATCAAATAACTGACTAACGGATATCAAGTTTATGGTGAGTTGAGGAATATAATACACATTAGAAAGAGACAAATGAGAAGAAAGTATAGAACCAACACTAGCCAAGGACATAGGGTTACCATTGGTAGCAACTAATAAAAATGATGGAGGAGAATAGGTAGATGTAAATAAAGAGGAGTCACTAGTCATGTGATGTAGCACCTGAGTTAAAAGTGTTCGTAGATATACCTGAGGGAGCTGAGGAAAATGAACCCACTGAAGGATAGACAAAAAGATCATTAGGTGACTGAGAGGGAAAGAGGTTTTGTAATTGCTAGGCAATGAGTGATAAAGTGGGAGCTGATGCTGATGAGTCAGTAACTAGTGGAGCAACCGCTGCAGTGTCACGATCCTTGCCCCTAAAAGTCTGTTGTAGTCCACAGGGTTTCAAATTAATCAACTAGGGACATTGTGCCTTCCAGTGACCCTTCTCACGGTAATAACTACACTCATCTGTAATATCCCTTCTCAGCATGATTTGCTTCTTTTTGATCAGACAATATTTTGAAATCCTTAGTAATGTATCCCCACATGTCCTTGCCCATCAAATTTTTTTTCATAACATACACCCAATATGTATAATTATCTCCGGTCAATCGTATGCTAATAGCCTGAAGAGAGTCTGAATTCCTGCTAGCTATAGTCATAAACAAACAAAGGAAAAAGCCCAATCAACACTGAAAGGAACCAAAAACCAAAAGAGGTCCAACAGTTGCTAAAATGAACCCAAACAGTATTCTATGACTAGAAACACTGCACAGCAACCCAAATCTAGCAACCAAATACCCAAACAAAGAACATACGAGACCCATAAGCAGCTATTTGCACCAACAAGGCAATAGCCGAACAAGGCAAAAATGATAGCATGAGGGTTTGTCAATGGAATGAGAAGAAAATCACTCAAGAGGCCTTAAATTAGCATAGCACACCTTACTCCTATAGAAAAAAGCAATCAAATGTCGAGAAGTGCGCCGAAATAATAGATCATGAAAAAGGAGCGCTATTTTTTGAATAAGTTTTGAAAAAAAAAAGGTATATCAACCGATCTCTAAAAATTCTTGAAAAATCACCAAAATACTCCATATGCAATTTCGAAGCAAACCATGAAGTCCAAACTTCTCAACTATTAATGTCACGCAGACATCATCGTACAGATGATGACATTAGCCCTTCTAACTGTGTCAATTTCTTCCTTTGAAGATTTCTATAGCCTCAACAAACTTAATCAATCCTTAACCATGCTCTGATACCATGTTAACTTAACAATCAAGTGTGGATATCGCAATTTTTTCCTACCCACAGCTTTTTCTTTTAAAGTTCTTTTAAATTTCAAATTCAAAACGAATGAGTCGCCACTTAATTTTTAAAAAGAAAATTAAGAAACCATTTTAAAGCAACTGATCTTTTGCGAAACCAAAGATTGACTAGGTCCGGGAATTATGGAATGAGAAGGGAAGGAGCCCATCGGACTAAAACACCCCTTCTCATCCTATCTCGCGATAGGCCTCTACTCAACATCCTTTTAATCGAATTATTAATTTAAATATACCCTCAACTAATACATATGTATAAATATACATTACAAAAGCATGTCTAAAGGGTGTAAGATCGCAAGTGATAAAATATCATTCAAAAGCCACGTAATTCAAGTAGCAAGCAATATGATATGCAAATAGGGAACTAGAGAACTTACCAGGGATCCGGCCGCGAATATTTAAACGTACAAATGCATGCAAATAGATAAAAAAAACCTAGGAAAAGAGTCCCTAATTCACATATATACTTTTAAGGCAAAATCTTAATTCTAATGTGTCGCGCATAAAGGTCAAGAAAATCGATAAAATCAAGAAATTAAAATAAATTAAGAGGAGTTCAAGAAATCATACCTTAACAGCGCTGCAAAACAAAGGGTTAGTCCACATGTTATACAAGATACGAAGTTACCCTGAATTTCTAGCTTAAATCTATCAAATGTAATTAAATCTAAAGCAACCAAGTCCTAATTATAAGTATCAAGCCATATGGATAAATATGTACATGAAAAGAATAAATTATTGGAGTACTCAATGATTTAGATCATTTAAACTTTGAATTCAAGCTTAAATAATCCTTATTGAAACATGGTTTGGACCTTAACTCATGAAAATATCATCTAAGCCACTACTCATAAGATTGGTTAAACTTGCAGAATTCTGGAAATTGCTGAGAGCAGATCATAACTTTAAAGAAATAAAAAGCATGGTTCCCGTGGCTTGATCTTGGTGAATTTTGGACACAAGATGCCTCTGTGTGTCTAGTTTTTAAACCAAAAAAGAAATAAAAGTTTCAACGGTTGGATCTCCGGGAATTGGACAAAAACCAGACATCACTCAGCATTCTACAACCTTCTGTCCAGAGTTCTTGCACGATTTTCTAAAAATAGCAAAAAGTTTAAAAATGCTTTGTTCTTTTTAGGATGACTTCATAACACATTAATATACTTATAAAAAATTATTTTGGGTCACAAATACTTTATTAAGATTCTGATTTACTTATTTCAAAAGAGTGTTACTGTTCTGAAACTCTGGACAGATTGTAGTGACTTCACAAAACTCATGACCAAATCACTTTAAACATGAAATCTCCTTAAAACAAAAATTACAGTGGTAAAACATTGTGTTATTGACACTTTTCGGTTTGTTTCACTTGATTCCAATGGTTAGATTTCGAACTAAAAATCTTTGATCAAAATCGGTTTATGAATCCACTGTTTCATTGTCAAGTTCAACTTTTATTTGTTAACCCCAACTATTAGACCATGAAGTTGGACTTAAACCAAACCATTTTCTCCTACCATTTGATGGTCATTGGAGGCTAAAGACCTTTATATTTGTAGATTTCAAATGAAGTATGAATAGGTTTCATGAAATCTCAAGATAATGAATCTAAACCATGGAGATGGGCTTAGACTCAAACTACTTCCTCCTACCACTTGATGGTCATTGGAGATGAAGACATGACTAATACTTATGAGTCTCAAAGGAACATAGAAAGGATTCCATGAAACATCAAGGTAGAGGACCCAAGTCATAAGTATGGACTTGGATCCATTTATTTGCTTATAAAATGAAGTGATGATCAAACTTTGACTCCCATGTGAAGCATAAGCTTACATGAGATTCAAAAGATCAAACTCAAAAGATTTCAAGAGAGACATTGAAGATCTCCAAGAATCCCAAAAGAAATGTATAAAAAAGAAGAAGAAAACACAAGAATGAAAACACAAGAAAGAAAGAAACACAAGAATGAAAACATAACTAAAATTTAGAGGATCACCTCCAACTATCCTCAAAGCTTCTCTACTTTGAAGATCTTCCAAGCTCTTCTTCAAGCTCTCCGAAATTCTCTATCTCTCTAAAATATTTTATATTGGTATATTTTGGTATCCACTTCTTTTATATTTTTTGTATATTTTTTTTGTATATTTTTTTGTATATCCTCCCAAGGAAGATCCTCCTTCTTTTATAGACAAAAAATACCAAGTACTCTTAGTGAATTCGGAGTGAAAGACAGGTGTAAATGTCTCATTTGGTGGTACAATACGTACTTCCTGAAAATAGATAGAGTACTGTAGAAGGCGGCAGTCAAAAATCCTTTGCGGCAGTTAGTGGATGCCGCTGCGGCACTCCGTGAGAGCTGCGGCGGCATTCCGTGACTACCGCACGGCTCTCAGTAAGTGTCACGCCAAATTATTAATTGTCGCGTTTTTGTCAACCTTACTTTATCAGTTTTTTTATTTTTATCCGCATACATATACGTATTGTACCACAAAATACGGACTGTTAAAGTAAACGACAGTCAAAAATTGTCGACGGCACTCAGTAAATGCCGGTCCGGCATTCTGTGACTGCCGTTCGGCACTCACTGAGTGCCGCAAACAACTGCCGTGTGCCGGTTTCGGTTGAACTTCCCCTTTTTAGGTCTTTTCTTTTCTCATTTTTCTTAAAAAAACTTATTTTCGAAGATCTTTTCCAAAAGTGGTGTTTTATACCTGAATTCTCCTAAACACCTGGTATTTCATTCTGTGAAAATTTTACCGCGTCTGAAGAGCTTGGAACACTTCGAATCTTTTGGTCCTTGTCATCATCGGATATGGAGGTGACACTCTCCTTAATTCGACGTTTGGTCAAAATCGGGGTGTCTACAGTTTGCCCCTCTTCGACGGAGCTTGTGGGGCAACGCGAACCGCAAGCGAACGTCGAAGCCTGTGTGAAGACATGCCTTTGACCAAATTGTCGGATTAAAGGGAAAAACAAAACGCGTTGCAAAAGGAAGCGAGCGCACAGAGGAATTCTAATTGGTCGTGCTCCATGATGAGCTGCCTACGTATCCCATCAGGAATCAGACCAAAGTGTAGTTCGGGTACGGGGTCAAACATACACAAGCGCAAATAGTCATACAGATGAATGCACCTATCTTATCGTGATGGACGTGCTCAAGCAATCTCGTGCTCCATGTAATGTCTCAGCAATATATTGTTCTTTCAAAAATGCACCCTATGCCATTCTACTTATGATGTCATTTTATTCTGGGAAAGTCACAACCATCATAGAAGCACTTCCTATGCTTAATCCCCCGACATTCTTTAAGAGTCATTTAATCGACTGAGATGCGCTTCACGCTGAAAGACTGAGATGCGCTTTGCGTCTTACACTCCGGTGTCTTTTGAGGATCATCTGATTGATTGAGATGCACTTTGCGTCTTAGACTCTGGTGCCGAATCAAGAAATGTGCTGAAAGACTGAGATGCGCTTTGCGTCTTATACTCCGGTGTCTTTTGAGGATCATCTGATCGACTGAGATGCGCTTTGCGTCTTAGACTCCGATGCCGAATCAGGAAATGTGCTGAAAGACTGAGATGCGCTTTGCGTCTTATACTCCGGTGTCTTTTGAGGATCATCTGATCAACTGAGATGCACTTTGCGTCTTAGACTCCGGTGCCGAATCAGGAAATGTGCTGAAAGACTGAGATGCGCTTTGCGTCTTATACTCCGGTGTCTTTTGAGGATCATCTAATCGACTGAGATGTGCTTTGCATCTTAGACTCCGGTGCCGAATCAGGAAATGTGCTGAAAGATTGAGATACGCTTTGCGTCTTATACTCTGGTGTCTTTTGAGGATCATCTGATCGACTGAGATGCTCTTTGCGTCTTATACTCCGGAGCCGAATCAGGAAGCACACTGAAAGACTGAGATGCGCTTTGCGTCTTATACTCCGTGTCTTTTAAGGATCATCTGATCGACTGAGATGCGCTTTGCGTCTTAGACTCCGGTGCCGAATCAGGAAATGTGCTGAAAGACTGAGATGCGCTTTACGTCTTATACTCCGGTGTCTTTTGAGGATCATCTGATCAACTGAGATGTGCTTTGCGTCTTAGACTCCGGTGCCGAATCAGTAAATGTGCTGAAAGACTGAGATGCGCTTTGCGTCTTATACTCTGGTGTCTTTTGAGGATCATCTGATCGACTGAGATGCGCTTTGCGTCTTAGACTCCGGTGCCGAATCAGGAAATGTGCTGAAAGACTGAGATGCGCTTTGCGTCTTATACTCCGGTGTCTTTTGAGGATCATCTGATCGACTGAGATGCGCTTTGTGTCTTATACTCCGGTGTCGAATCAGAAAGCACGCTGAAAGACTGAGATGCGCTTTGCGCCTTATACTCCAGTGTCGAAGTGAGTTTACTCTTAAAAATCTGCATCCCTTCGGTCCCGTCGGATATGTTTGCTCTGAATTCGGGATTAATCAGACTCAATTTCAATTTTCAAAACTTGGAGTCGAACAGACTCAAATTCATTTTATTTTCAAAACCTGGAGTCGGACAGACTCAAATTTATTTTATTGGGAGTCAACCAAACTTAACTCAATTCAAAATTTGGAGTCCGTCAGACTCGAATTAGTTCAATTCCAAAAATCTGGAGTCCTTCAGACTTAATCTGATTTTCTAAAATCGAGAGTCTATTAAACTCAACAAATTCCTTTCTTAGTAAAATAAATCTCATTCCATTTACTTTCAAAAATTCAGAGTCTAGTACTTCAGACTCAAATTATTTCAAATTTCTACATCGGGAGTCCGATGGGCTTAAATTATTTCAAATATCTAAAGTCGGGGGTCCAATGGACTCAAATCCACTTAAATTTCCATAATCGAGAATCAGTTAGACTCAATTTAATTCAATTTTCCAAAATTAGCAGTCAATCGAGCTTAATAAATTTTGATCAGGAGTCAGTCAGACTCAAATAAACTCAATTTCACCAAGTCCAAAGTCGATCCGACTTAATTTGAGTTCAAATTCAAATGCTAAATTAGGAGTCGCCTAGACTTTGACTTAATTCTGAAATCAGGAATCAGCCAGACTCAAACAAATTCGATTTCACCAAGTCTAGAGTCAATTTGACTCAAATCAAATTTAAATTCAAATCCTAAATCAGGAGTCAATCAGACTTGATTCAATACCTACTTCGCAAAATCGGACAAAACCAGGAGTCAATCGGACTCAAAGAAATTTAAATTCACAAAATTGGACTTAAAGAATTTCTATTTCACAAAAGAATTTTTACAAAATTGGGAGTCAATCGAACTCGAAGAATTTCTATTTCACAAGATTGGGAGTCAACCAGACTCAAAAGAGTTTCTAATTTCCAAAAAATGAGCCTATCAGACTCGAAAGAATTCCCGATTTCAAACCATGAGTCAATCATGCTCAAAATAATTTCTAATTTCAAGGTCGGAGTCAAACAAACTCAAAATCATTTCAATTTTCTAGAACAGGAGTCAATTGGACTCGAATCGGACTCTATTTCACAACAACGAGAGTCAATCAGACTCAAATCTAAAATTGGGAGTCGATCAGACTCAATTCTATTCAAAACTCTAAAATTTGGAGTCAATCAGACTCAAACGAATTTTCTCATTTCAATTCAATTTCTAAACTCGGGTGCTAAGTTAGACTTAATGATTTTAATTTCCGCAATTGGGAACCAATCACTTTTCAACTTAATTTAACATTAAAATCTAGCGATAGTTAGATCCATTTTAGCCCAAACTTTCGAAAGTTCGGAGTCGGTTACACTTAAAGAATTCAATGCCAACAAAATTCGGAGTTAAGCAGACTCACAAATTCAAAGGGAGTCACGTGGACCCAAAAATTCAATTTTCTTATACAAGGAGTCAATAGATTCACATTTTAAAACAAAAGAGTCATTCGGATCCATGGACCCACATTTTCACAATAATGGAGTTACTAGAACAAAAACTCGCATTTTACAACCACGGAGTCATTCGGACTAAAAATTTGCATTTTTCGATAGCAGAGTCACTCGGATTCAATGAAATTCACGGAGTCATACGGACTCAAAGAATTTCTTATTTCAAAATCGGGGGTTAACATTTCAAATTTTCTTAATCAGAATCAATTTTTTTGACTCAACAAGAATCTCATATCTCGAAATTGGAGTCAAATCGCCTCAACAAAAATTCTAATTTTCAAAATCAGGAGTCGTGCGGACTAAAAACAATATTTCATATAATCGGAGTCATGCGAACTCAAAGCTTATATTTCATACTAATAGAGCCAAGTGTATTCAAGAATTCATATCTCACGCGGACTCAAAAATTCATATGCAGACTTTAAATTTCATATTTCACAAAGACGGGGTCACGCGGACTTGAAATTTCATTTCTTTATTCGAACAAAGTCATACAGACTCAACTAATTCACTTTCTACACAAACAAAGTCATACAGACCCAACAAACTTTACTTTTATACAAATGGAGTCACACAGACTCAAAGAATTAGTTTTACAAAGATGGGAAGCCCTCAGACTCAAAGAATCAATTTTACAAAAATGGGGAGCCCGCGGACTCAAAGAATTGATTTTACAAAAACGGGGAGTCCACGGACTCAAAGAATTGATTTTACAAAAACGGGGAGTCCTTGGACTCAAAGAATTTGAACGGAGCTGACGGGGTTGGTGCTGCCCTAGTAGTCTCTTAAAATCATGATTTCTGCACTTGTAGACCATTTGGACGAAACGTAATGGTTGTGTTAAAAGAGGGAAGTCACCTTTGCCCCTAGTCTTGGACCATTCTCATATTTCCACTTTTAGCATTGTGTCGTGATAGTGTTTTAAACTCCTGCTTGCGTCGCTCGTGGGATACTTATGGAGACTTTTCAAATCTTTATTCATCATCTTAAACCTACACATTTGAGATCATTACTGACTTATCAAGGGAGGATAGACCTGACATAGCCAGTTGACATAGCCAGTTATTCAAGATGACTGACGGAAATTCTACATTTATGAATCAATGTGCTGTCATCGTGAATAATGTATCATCTCACCTTTCGTTTACTCATCATCTTACAAGTGGTTGTACTTTGCTGATAAATCAAAACTTTGAAAACTTTCCCTTTATTGAATTCTTTGCCTATCTAGAGTATGCTTCAAATTAGTGCTTTAGCTTATAGAATAAAAGACACTCCATTTCAAAGCGTTTCAAAACAGACTTGGTGACTTGAGAACTTGCATTTTGGCAAATAGAGTTTGCCCCTAGTTTGAAAGAGACTTGGGGCTTACTTCTAGGGTAAAATGGGGCTTTCAGCAAATGAAGTTTCCCCCTAGTCTTAAGGGCAAATAGGCTCATACCAAGGGCCTTGAGAACATGTTGGTACAGGATGCTTGCAATGCATTTACTCCCAATCTAGAGGAAACCATCATGAATGTGATGGTGCTGAAGGGTGATGTCCCAATGCTGATCGGCAAACTTTGTTTGCCCCTAGTTTGGCAATGCATATGCGGTCCTAGGCCAATGCAAGTTTGCTCCTAGTTTCAACTTATCCTTGAATAGGAATCAGGTCCAAGGTAATATGGCCAAGGCCTGAAAGAGCACACCATATTATGACGATGTTGGTGACCGAACCAGATAGGTTTCCTACGTATCCCCGAGTGGGAATCAGGTCGAGCGTAGTTCAAGTACTCTGGAGGTCTTGAAAGAATTGGTGAGCTTTACGAGCCATGTTGCCATTTGGGTCTTGGGGGTGCATGTCACTTGTGGTAGCCCTTGTGTAGCATGATGAACTACTTATTCCCTTTATTCTCTTTTCTCTTTCTTTTCTTTTCTTCTCCTCTTTTTTTTTTATTTGACTGTTGATTCTTTAATCTTTTCACTAGCCAGTTAATCACGTTTCATTCATATCATACTTACAAAGTAATATCAGCCCTCCAAATTACTCTTTATTTTTCTCAAAGATATCTTTGCATTGTTTTATGCCCTCTTAGCCATTGAGCCTCTCACAAAATTGTGAGCTTAATTGATACTTTCAAATCTCTCTTTTCAATTCCAATTTCTTTAGAACAACACAAAGTCTTGAAATAGTTCATGTGCCAATGATCTTCTTTGAAGTGCTCAAGAATTCTCAATCTTATCTATTCTCTGTCTTTTCTTTTCTCTTTCCTTTCCTTTCTCTTCCTTACTATCTCTTATTTTCTCTATGATTTTGACTGGCTAGGATTAGGATTTTTGAAATCAACACACATCTTATTTTTGCTCTAACTTTTGCCTAGGCGTCCTTTCGGGTTTTCATCCTAGCGAGCTTCTTTCTTTTTCTTTTTCTTTTCTTATTTTTTTTTTGGAAGAAGCAGTTCATTCAAAATGTCTGGCTACCATCAAGGACCAAGTTTATGACTTTAGACTGGTTGGGCTCATCTTTGAGGCTTGGTATTTGAGAAAAGGAAACGGTGAGCAAGCTTCAAGTTCCAATTTCATCTTTTCAAGATTGAGCAAGAGCATCTTTAAATTCTTAAAGTAAAGCTAATCAATTCTCTACTCCTCATTGGTTTTGGCACAAAATTTGTTTTGGGGATTATTAACAGAGTATTTTCCATGATCGTTTGAAAAAAAAAATAACTTTTTCTTTTTCTTTTTTTGTTTTATTTTGGGCTTAATGATCCATACATTCACGACTTAGCACACCGAATAAAAAAAAAGAGATTTTATTCAACTAGTAGGGAAGGAGGATTACATCACTCGACTTGATAAACTTGACAAAGACTTGCAAACAAACTTGATAATAGACTGACCAGAAGACTCGACTAGACTTGACATTTGACTCCAAACTAACTTAACTCGACTACCAGACTTGACTCGGTCTCAATTGGAATGTCACAGATAATTTTCAACCTATTGAGTCCCCAATAGCATCCACATTTGATTCAGCAGTAGCATTTCCAAACACTATTACCTCACTAGCATCTTCCTCAGGTTCATCATTCCCCTTTTGTATCTTTGTAGGAACATCATCTGCCCTTATGGTCCATTTTTCAGTCGAACGACCCTTCTCTGTCTCATACCGAGTATTGTCAATGCCTTTTTCGATTCTATTGATTGAGTCAGGGCCAGTTGGTTGTTCCACACTTATGAAGGCAACGAATCCCTTGAGAGTATTCAGCGATGGCTGTGATTGAAAAGATTGTATGTCATGCCAGATGCCACTCGGTGGGTTCAGCAAAGGAGTGATGATTTTATGCTCAATGAGATCTTGGATATCATGGCGGAGTTTCATGCAATAGTTAGTTGTATGGCCAGGGGTCTGGTGGTAGGCACAGTACAAAGACAGGTCACATATGTGGGGTAAGGGATTTGGTAGTGGCTTTGGGTCCAGGGGGTTGAGGTGACCATTCTTGACAAGGTGACCAAGGGCCATAGATAATGGCATGCCAAGGTTGGTCAAGATTCTTGGCTTGCGGGCTTGGTTTGATTTTGAATTCGACTTTGAGCTAGAGTTGGTTTTTGGGTTGAGATGTGGACTTGGAATAACTCTTTGGTTAGTTGGGATTGGGCCTGGATACGGGCTTTGGTGAACGGTTAAGCTTGGGTATGGACTTTGGTGATAGGTTGGGTTTGGACATGTGCTTCGGTGCGCAAGTGGGTTCAGACATGCCTGTTGGTGATTCTTTAAGCAGTCCATTATTCTCTGATCTGTCTTTTCCTCATCAAGGCCCATTTGATCTTTCAGTAATTGAATGGACTCAAGCATGACCCCCTCCAATTGCTTCACCCTAGAATCTTGTTGCTCAACAACAACTTGTAGTTTGCTCACTTTCTCCTCCAAAGCTCTGTGGGCCATTGGTGGGTCTGTCTCGACATGATGTTCCATGATCTCTTCTAATTAAGAGAGATAAACCCAAGAAGATTAGGAGTGTCCTTACTAGGGGCTCTGGTTGTTCCACTCTTTCTTTTAAAAAAAAAAAATAGATAGGAAAAAAAAGGTCCGCATGCAGAATTGAATAGTAAGGCATTTTTGAGGGACTTTAATCTTAATTGGGAAGAAGATGTTGTGAGTTTGTATGCTACACGTATGTAATGGTAGCGATTGGTGAGAGTGAAAAATGTACATGCTCTTATGATTTGATGCATGCATTGCACACATAGCACACGAATGAAATGCAAGTGTGTGTGTGCCTACTCTATATGCCAAAGCAAAGGAAAATTCTAATCCTAACAGGTAAACACATAGGCACATAAAATCCTCACCCATGTCAAGTGCAATAATTTCTCCTCTCGTTGTGATCCCCACTACCCGTTCAAAGGTTGGGTATTTAAAAAAATTTCAAAATTCATTTGAAAAAAAATTTCTTTAGAACGATAAGATCTTTCAAAAACAATTCTCAAGAATTTTGAATCTCTTATTTAAGAATGAGGATGTGAAAATATTTCTCAATAAAGAGGATTGGATTGGAATTCTGCTTTGAAATTCATTTGAAGAGAATTTCTTTCAAAAACAATTCCCAGAATTTTGGATTTTTCCTTAAAAGATGATCATGTGAAAATATACTTTAATAGAGGTTAGTTTGGGGCTTTAATCAAAAAGTGAACTACAAAGATTTTTTTTGAAAAAGCGACTGAAAACTTAGGAATAATGATGGCAAAAATCCGTTTGTTTTCAAAGATGGATTTAAAATTTTAGGTAGAATGATCACATGATCAGATTGTCACTGTACTTTTCATGAATTCGGATACATACAAGGTCAATGATGCTTAGCTAACATGATATAAAAAGTATAATCTTATAATCAGGGTTCGGCATGTTCTCCAAATGTCGTGGAACATGAGGAGAATTTGCTAAAAGGTGATTAAAAGATTATACATCTTTCATCAAGCAAGTATCGTCATCATCTCAAGTAATCCCTTCCGGGCTGTAGACACCCCATTTTGTCGGCTATCAGATTTAGGAGACCCATAGTTTGGTGGTTCACAATGATCGAAAAAGGACTCAAAAGGACTCCTGGAAGTTGGTTCTATTTCTCAAAATGCTCAGAATGACCAAAATGCCCCTGAAAGCCATAAAACTCCCAGATTTGGTCCCAAAGCTCTGGAAACATGCTACGTCGTAAGAAAAGTATTCAAATGAGTTTTAAAAGAAAAATCGGATGAAATTGTCAGCTCCCAGAGACCCCCGGAAGTCTCGGAAGCTCCCGGAAAGTCCCCGTTGACTGGTTTGACCAAGGTTTGACTAGGTTTGACCAAGGTTTGACCAGGTTTGACCAAGTTTGACCAAGTTTGACCAAAATCGTCCGAATTCACCAGAATCATTTTAAAACATGAAAAAAAAGTGTTGAAACAAGTTCCAAAAGAAAATTGAGCGAAAACATCAGCTCCCGGGAACTCCTGGAGGTTTCCAGAACTTCCCGGGAATCCCAGGTTTGACCAGTTTGACCAAAATTCGACTTTGGAACCGGGGCGCCAAAACAATTTTCAAATATTTTTCATGGATACTAGAGGTCAATAGCTTTCCAACGGTATATCGCACATAATTTCTGGATTTAAAACGAATTTATTATGAATTTCCAAAGGCGAAAAAGGCGATCAAATCAGCTTTTATCGCGAATACCACAAAACTTTTCAAAGTGACCTATCCCCAAACTATTTGTTATGTAAAGTAGACTCCATTACCTTTCCAACGGTATATCACAACCTCAATTTGGAGTTCGTATGCATTTTTTGTGAATTTCGGACGAAATAGGGCCTTTTCGCGAATACCGGAACTTCAGGGGGCCTAAACAGCATTATCTGGACGAAGGAGGAGCAGTGCCGCCGCGGCACTGGCACACTGCCGCCGCGGCACAGGCCCAGTGCCGCCGCGGCACTCCCCTCCAGAACAGTGTGTTTTTGTAATTTATTTTGGGGGTCTAATTTGATTAATTAAAAACCAAAACGACGTAGTTTTGATTCCCAGCTTATTTTGGACCAATGGGAGACCATTTTAAACTTTTTAAAACTCCATTTACCACCCCTCCTTTGCCTATAAAAGAAGCCATTTACTTCCATCTTAGGAGAGACATGGAAGCTTAGAGAAAGCTTAGGAAGAAACTCTAGGGAAATATAGAGAGAGAAAGAGAAGAAGTAGTCTTCTTCTTCCATTTTTTCCAATCAAAGTGAGTTCTAATCTTGTTTTCCTCCACCATTTTTCTATATACTTCCTCATCAATATACCCAATCACCATTCTTGAGCATTCTTGAGTTAGGAAGCTACTTCCATGTCCAAATGTCAAAATCTATGAGTGAAACACCAAGCTACAAGTCCAAAATCATATTGATTATCATCTATTGATTGTTATTTACTTGCTTGTTCATATTATGTTCATCTCTTCTTAATCTCATTTCTTTTTATTTTCTTTATTTACTTACTAGTTCATCATCATCTAAGTGATGACATGAAGTTTGGGGTGAGTGAATCCTTATGGATAGTAGCTCTTGACCTCAAAAACATGTTTGATAGATGATGATCATAACCTCAATACTTTCAAGATGTTCTTGAAATGTATTGAAGTTATGTTCAAAATAAAAATGAATCTCTCCAATAATATTGGGAGTTCTTTGATGATTCAAGGTTGGATGAGGTTCTAAGTGGTCACATGGTCATCTCAAGAGTTTAAGTTCATGCTTTGAACATCTATTTCAAAACCCCCAATCAAGAACTCAAACTCTATTTCAAAACCCAAATCCATTTTCTTCAAGAATGATCCAAAACAGTGAGCTGTTCAGATTCAAAGATTTGTTTTGAATTAAATACTTGAGTTATGATGATGAAACCACTTGTAAAATCTTCCTAAGACATCATAGTTTGTCTCTGATTTTTTCCATCAATTATAGAGATATGAAAGTATTTGTTTTGGATGTGAGAAGTTAATATTCATAATCTGCCTCTGTTCTCACAGAATGTTCACCCAACTTCTTGCACTTATTATGGATATTTTCGTCACTGTACATATATCTTTTCTATTCTTTTATGAAACTTGGGTGTCTTAGGAAACTTTTGGTGTATAATGGGTCGTCATAAACCCTTTCTTTGATTTATGAAAAATCATACAAAATCAGTCAACAGTGCAGTTTTTGTTTCTGAGTCATGTGTACATTCTGATTTTTGTCTTTTAATCTGTGATAGCTATTGAGGTTTGGCTTTTTGGGTAATTTTCTAGACATAATGAGGATGATCTCTGATTTTTCTCACATTTTCCTAGGCATGTTTGACCACCCATTATAATGTTACAATGTAATGCATACAGTCTGTCCACTATTCACAGCATTTCAATTTTTTGACTTTCACACTTTGATGCAACACTCTCTTGTATCTAGATGAACCCATGTCCCATGAACATGTTCTTTACCACTTTTATCATGCAATATCATATCATGTATCATCTATCCTCTCATGTATCATACTCCCATAGATTCTTGAGTTTGGTTTCCAAATAAAACCATGGTTTGCAAATACTTGGGAAGTTCTTGAAATAAGTTAGGAATTGATATTCCAAGTGGTTAGAATATTCATCCAAGGTCTGGAAGTATACTTTCAAAATCCTCATTTCAAAACCCCCTCTTAAACCCCTCATTTTGATTTCAAGAAATAAACCTTGTTTTTCTCAAAACCCTCAAAACAGTGAGTCATTTAACTTCAAGAAATTATTTTGAGTTCAATACTCAATGTATGAATGTAAGACCACTTGGAAAGTCTTCCTAACTCATTAGAGAACACCCATGATTTTTGGCTTGACTTGAAAATACTTGAAAATGGTCCATTTGGATCCAAACATTTTCTCTAGACATTCTATTTTTGATGTCACAGCAGCTAGGTCCACCTTCAACTTGTTTTCCAGAAAAACTTTTCCAAAAGGGGTGGTCCTAACTTATTTTTCCCTTAAACTTCAATGTCTTAGGGAACGTTCTGTATAAAATGGGCCTCTAGATCATTCGTTTTCATTTTCTAAGATTTTTCAACATTTCAGTCGACGGTACGGACTCTGTTTCTGAGTGACCTTCATTGTTTATATGATTTCTCTCAATCTGTGATAGCTATTCAATATTGGCCTTTTGGGTTGTGTTCTAGACACAATAAGGAACATCTCCATAAAAAATCGTGCAATGAAAACATTCCTAACCCCTCTTTTCAAATTCTAAAAGATCATGCTACTGTTCTGTACACTATTCACAGCAAGCACATCTTAACTTTCATTCTTTGATTTGATGCTTATATGCATTCCAAATTAGTTCATATCCTAGGAGGTAGTTCATACTACATTTGTACATATCTCATGTTGATTTCATTCATCCATTCATACACATTATAGACTTCTAAGTCATTCTAGGAAGCCATGAACACAAAGCACACTACAACCTTGGCACATTTTAGATACATGCATTGCATTCATGCAAGATTTGGGGTTTTTGTAACTCTTAATCTAAGAAGATTATAAGGAATGATCATGATCACACGTTCATGCTTCCCCTCGATCTAATCGTCCTTTCTCATCCGTCCCGGGGATTGAGAAGATCTTCTTTTCTCAAAGAATAACATACATCATACTAGCTTGCTAAGCATATTTTGATTTCTTTGATTATTTGTTTCAAGAACAATTCATGTCCCCCTTTTTAGATTAGGAAGTCTTGATTATTTGATATATGATTAGACGATTTTTCCTAGGTTTATTTGTGTGATCTTTCACTTTACATTGTATGATAATTGGCTTAGATCTTATGAATGATATCTTATCTTTAGATCTTCCATTTCAAATTTTCTTATGTGATGTAATATACTATCATAGTATTAATTGTCGAACCATACATAGTATAAGATGATTATTTGGATGCTAATTGAGGCCCGTCGAAAGACGGGGCGAGTTGAGGGTGTTTTAGTCGTGACAAAGGCTCCTTCCTCTCTCGTACCAAAACCCCGAACCAAGTTCTTTGGTTGTGAAGGGCCGGTGCCCTTTATTCGTTTGGGTGAGTCAAAATTAGGTTTCTTGGTTCCTTAAAGACCAAGTGGCGACTCTGTATCTGTTTTCAACAGACCTTTCATTTTCTTTCTCTGATTCAAATTCCTTTTCAAAACAATCTCAAACAAGAGAGAGAAGTGGTCCGATTCCGCGTGTCTACAATCTGGCGACTCTGCTGGGGATTTTTATTTTAAAACAAAATAATACAGAGGTTTGACTCATAAGAAGCATCCTTAAAATCATCTTTTTACTGTGTTTGGTTCACCGCATTGCACTCTTGCATTTCCCCCCCTCCGACTGTGTCTGAAACGCGGCGCTGACATTGTTCAGGTCTTGCTGTGCCAGGGCACAAGTCACCGTTGATACTGTACCTTCCAAGGTATATCAAAAAGAGTAAAAAACCTCCGTACTGTCTCTCCGACGGTATATTGGAACTCTCGTCAACGGACCCTCTTTGACTAAACCCAGCCTTTGCATATAGATTCCTATAGAACCTTTCGTAGGACTGTTCATTTATCTTTTCAGATAGGACAATGTGTTATAACTGCTGTATGCCCTGGCGGGATTACCTGCGCGGTGTAGACGCTTATGTGGCATAGAATAGAACCTCTTTCTTATGATTCCCAAGGCAATCACTCATATGTGATCACATTGAGTTGACTTGCCTAGGTACCATGATAAGGATGTCTGCTCCATGCTCACAAAGATATACACCGCAAACCTTGTTTGTTGATCCTGAGACATAGGAGTATGAAAACTTGCTAGACAGTATGATCATCATCATCACCTATTCCCGTCGTATATTCCTATTTCTTCCAGAAACTCTACCCAACTCATCAGGATATCCCTGTTTCTCCCAGAAACTCTGTCCAAATCACCCAAATTTCCTAGAAATCCCTATTTCTCCCCAGATTACCCAGAAATCTCAATTTCTTCTAGAAACTCCGATATACTTATGTCCCCCCAGATATTCTTGCTTCCCCCAGAATACTCAAAAACCTCAATTTTTCTTAGAAACTCCGATATACTTGTTTCTCCTAGAAACTATGTCCGACTTACCCAGTTATACCTATTTTCCCAGAAGCTCTGTCCAAATTTCTCGGATTACCCAGAAATCTCAATTTCTCCCAGAAATTCCGGTATACTTGTTTCTCCCAGAAACTCTGTCCAACTTACCCGAGTTTTCATGTTTTCCCATAAGCTCTATCCAAATCTCCAAGATTTCCCAAAAATTCCAACAACTCTATCCAAACTTCCTAAAAATGCCTAGATGTACCAATTTTTCCCAGAAATTCTGATTTCCCAATTTCTCCTAGAAGCTCAGTCCAAATCAACCAGAAATTCCTATTTCTCCTAGAAACTCAAATGACTTCTAGAAATTTCTTCGAATCTTCCAAATCCCTATTTCTCCCAGAAACTCTGCATCCCGGAAATCCCTATTGTCCCTTGGTGATTACACTGGAAAGTAAGGTTAGCACACTCTGTATGGCTAGGACCTTATTTGTTTAGCTGCTATCTGTTAGAAATAGGAGCATCATATAGTTAGGGCTTGCATTCGCATGCTTGTCTCATATACATACACAATTTGTGTCAGTCTACATGCACACACATCTTATCAGTCTCACACATGTCAGTCTCTACACATCGAATACATACGTATCATCATCCCCACCCATCTAAATCGTTGTACAGAAGTCGTATACTTACTGTAACCTCGATTTGCATCATTAAATCCTTCAAAACTCTGATCATCTCTCCCTGATAGGAGTCCATAAGAAGTGTTTCGCGCCTCCGCTAATTTGGACTTTTACTTCTATTTGCAGAAAAATCATAGCCCCGGGTAAACGCACCTTTATACCTCCCAGAATTCACTATCTTAATCGAGGGCTAGACCATCATCGATCCACCAATGGCCTACAAAGCTCTGGAAGAGAAAGTGAACAAGCTTCAAACCACTGTTGAACAGTTGAGTTTAAGGGTGAGTCGATTTGAGAAGATGGCACGGAGCATTAGCAAAGAACTGCTTGAAATGGGGACCAGAATTGAGGATGCCATCATAGAAGAAAAGTTCAAGAATGATGAACCCCAACACCAGTCCAAGAGGCCTAAATGCTCCCGACACTCCCCGGATGTCAACGCCCTGCGCAGCCAACCCATGGCATACCCTCATCGGCCATACCAATCCTCCAACCAAACCACTAGTTGCCCTTACCAGAAAAAGCAACCCCGTACCTTTGCCAAACTAGATATCTCCCCCTCCATAGCCTTAGGCCGTCTGCTAAAAAAAGGACACCTCCAACTCCTTCAGCCTCGTGCCGATCTCCCACCACCTAACTGTGACCTGTCTAGATGGTGTGCCTACCACCAAGGCCCAGGCCATGACACCGACCAGTGCATACGTCTCCGCCATGATATCCAGGACCTCATCGACCAAAACATCATTGAGCCACCACCCATTCAACCCCGTGTCACCTAAGCCCCTGGCTTACCTATTTGAATGATCCCCTTTGCTGAGGCCCATGAATGTTGAACCTGTACCGGTGAAGTGATGGTGTTTGGAACTCTTGCTAGAGAACTAAATGAAGATGCTCTCCAGAAAAAAATAAAAAAAGAAAAAGAATAAGTGAGTCACTGTGACATTCCATTTGAAACCGGGTCGAGTCCAATCGAGTCTGTTGTGTGTTTTGTCTATTTCAAGTTTAGTCTTGTGGTCGAGTCCGTCTGTCATCAATGAGTCTGTAATCCTTCTCTACTGATGGAATGAAGTCTCATTTTGCCTAATCTGATGTGCCCAATCATAGATGCATGAATCGTTGAACTGAAGTGTCACTTTTCAAATTACCATGGATATTACTATGCTAAAAAAATAGTTTTCTTTTTTTAACTCAAACAGAAAATCCTGAAAGGTCAAAGTCAATTTTGCGCTGACACTGAAGAAGAGTTGGGAATTGAATAGTCTTACTTTAAGAATTTAAAGATGCTTCTGCTCAAATCTCAAAAAGACATGCTTGGAACTGACTTGGGGCTTGCCCAACACCCTTTCCCACCATTTCGAAGCCTTAAGCCCAATCCAATTGGGAGCCATGCAATCTGTCCGATTGAAAGCAATGCAAACTTAGCCCTTGACGGTAGCCAAACATTTCAGTAAGTTTCATCTCCACTTTCAAAATCAAAAAAAAAAAAAAAAAGAAGAAAAGAAAAGAAGAGAAAAAGCTCGCTAGGTTGAAAACCCGAAAGGGCACCTAGGCAAAAGTTAGAGCTGAAAAAGGTGTTGATTTCCAAAATCCGACCCTAGCCAGTCAAATTGTTGGAGAAAATTTTGATGAAACAAATGAGAGAATCATACGCTTCAAGATACATCTTAAGAACGTGCCAAGATCACAATTCAAAAGGCGCGGAATGACCACAAATAAATTTCGAGAGCTGGCATGCACATTTTGGAATTCTGAGATTGCAATTGAAAGATCTCACAAGAATTGACTACATTAAAAAGACTGGCTAGGCGAAAGTGAAAAGGATCAATCCTCAAAACAAAACAAAAAGAAAAAGAAAAAGAAAAGAAAGGGAGATTGAAACTGAATCCTTTTATTCAAAGCTACCATAAGTGGCTCAAGTTTGAACTTCTTTGACGATTGGTTTGAAAAACACTCATACCTCAAACCCCCTATTTCAAGCCTTGCCTTGAACTACGCTCGACCTGATTCCCACTCGGGGATACGTAGGCAACCACAACGGTTCGGTCGCCCCACCTACCTAAAAATCAACCCGCTTCTTTCCAACCATGCCCCGAACTACGTTGGACCTGATCCCCGCTTGGGGGTACGTAGGCAGACTTTCAAAAAGAAAAGAAGGATGGCTCGCTAGGACGAAAATCCAAAAGGACGCCTAGGCAAAAATTAGAGCTAAATCCAAGGTGAGCAATAATAAAAGAGAGAAAAGAGCTCGCTAGGTTACCTCACTGGTGCCTAGGCAAAAGTTATGAGCATTTGAGAGATTAAAGTCACGGTCCTTGCCTCAAGCCAGAAAATCACCTTCCACACTAGGGGCAAACTTCGGCTACCCGCCTCGTTTGCCTGACTTTTACTATCCACCCTTCATACAAGGGGCAAACTTCGGTCACCTACCTCGTTTGCCCAAAACCTCCAATGAACCTTCCTCCAAACTAGGGGCAAACTTCGGTCATTTACCTCGTTTGCCTATCGATCCCACTTCATGCCCTTCAAACTAGGGGCAAAACTTCGTTTGCCACCCAATCCCTATAAGCCTTCAAGTCACAAGCATTGTCTTGAACAGATTGGAAATGGAGCATATTTTATTCCATAAGCTAAGGCACTAATTCAAAGCACATCTTGGGAGAAGCAAAGAAATTGATTAGATCAGTAGGGAGGAATTTTCAAAATAAGATTCACCATCAAAGTGATGCCACGTTAAGGAGAGAAGTAAACACAAAAGAGAAATGGTACATCATTTATGACAAAAGCACATTAAGTTTTGGCAAGTCAACCTTGTTTCATTTTGGTGTCAAATGTGTCGTCCTCGTGCGTCAATGTCTGTCAAGTTTTTGAGTCTGTTGTAGTCTCAAATGTGTAAATCAACAGTGACTAATAAAATTTTCAAATCAAGTTATAAAGAGCATGCCAATACAAGCAGGAGTACCAAACACCATTACTGCACCGGTCAAGGCATCAGCATAAAAAGCGTCAAAACTTGGGGAAGATTTCATCCTTTTTCAAACTGCCAAAAGCTAAATCATCTTTCTTCATGCAACATAAGTCCATGAGTGGCTGTTGATCTTCCGTCTTTCTTCATGCAACATAAGTCCATGAGTGGCTGTTGATGATCTTCCTTCCTCCTTGCAACATAAGTCCATGAGTGGCTGTTGATCTTTCATCTTTCTTCATGCAACATAAGTCCATGAGTGGCTGTTGATGATCTTCTTTTCTCCTAGCAACATAAGTCCATGAGTGGCTGTTGATCTTTCATCTCTCTCCTAGCAACATAAGTCCATGAGTGGCTGTTGATCTTTCATCTTTCTTCATGCAACATAAGTCCATGAGTGGCGGTTGATGATCTTCCTTTCTTCATGCAACATAAGTCCATGAGTGGCTGTTGATGATCTTCCTTTCTCCTTGCAACATAAGTCCATGAGTGGCTGTTGATCTTCCGTCTTTCTTCATGCAACATAAGTCCATGAGTGGCTGTTGATGATCTTCCTTTCTCCTTGCAACATAAGTCCATGAGTGGCTGTTGATCTTCCGTTTTTCTTCATGCAACATAAGTCCATGAGTGGTTGTTGATGATCTTCCTTTCTCCTTGCAACATAAGTCCATGAGTGGCTGTTGATCTTTCATCTTTCTTCATGCAACATAAGCCCATGAGTGGCTGTTGATGATCTTCTTTTCTCCTAGCAACATAAGTCCATGAGTGGCTGTTGATCTTTCATCTTTCTTCATGCAACATAAGTCCATAAGTTGCTACTGATTATCACTCTCCATCAGTGTCAAACCACCGCAAATCATCTCTATCACAAATAGAATGATACCTTGACTCCCATTTAAAAGACATATTTCCTTCTTCCTAGCAGAGTACATTATCCTTCAGCTCCCGGAGGCCCTGACCGGCCCTCTTGGATTGAGAGCCAAAAGAGATTCTCCGAGAACCCTACATCATCCCCCGAGGACAGAAACTGATAGATACCAGCTCCCGGAGGCCCTGACCGGCCCTCTTGGATTGAGCGCCAAAAGAGATTCTCCGAGAACCCTACATCATCCCCCGAGGACAGAAATCGATAGATACCAGCTCCCGGAGGCCCTGACCGGCCCCCTTGGATTGAGCGCCAAAAGAGATTCTCCGAGAACCCTACATCATCCCCCGAGGACAGAAACCGATAGATACCAGCTCCCGGAGGCCCTGACCGGCCCCCTTGGATTGAGCGCCAAAAGAGATTCTCCGAGAACCCTACATCATCCCCCGAGGACAGAAACCGATAGATACCAGCTCCCGGAGGCCCTAACCGGCCCCCTTGGATTGAGCGCCAAAAGAGATTCTCCGAGAACCCTACATCATCCCCCGAGGACCGAAACCGATAGATACCAGCTCCTGGAGGCCCTGACCGGCCCCCTTGGATTGAGCGCCAAAAGAGATTCTCCGAGAACCCTACATCATCCCCCGAGGACAGAAACCGATAGATACCAGCTCCCGGAGGCCCTGACCGGCCCCCTTGGATTGAGCACCAAAAGAGATTCTCCGAGAACCCTACATCATCCCCCGAGGATAGAAACCGATAGATACCAGCTCCCGGAGGCCCTGACCGGCCCCCTTGGATTGAGCGCCAAAAGAGATTCTCCGAGAACCCTACATCATCCCCCGAGGATAGAAACCGATAGGCCCTAATCGGCTCTTTTGGATTGAGCATTACAAAATCTGACCAACTACGAGAGATTCAGAGATGGATCCTGGTTTTAGGTCAAGAATTGAAGAGAGATTCTCAGAGAGTCCCCTACCATCCCAGCGGAAGATAGCAGAAGTCCGAACCGATTCTCCGGACTTGTCATCATAAGGATCGGCCAAAACATCACCCGCAGTCAAATCACCCCGATTCCCTTGGTAAGCACTGTCTATTCACAATTTAAGGACCCGTGTCCACTGATTATCATGAGCTTTCTCACCTGTCAGTCATTATGAGTTTCCTCACTTATCGTGAGCCTCTTCACTCCGGTTATCTCACCTGTCCATTACCGTGAGCTACCCCACTTATCATGAGCCTCCTCACTTTGGTTATTATAAAACTGTCGGTTATCTTGAACTCCCTCGCCTATGGGTTATCCTTAGTTGTCATCCTCAGGGACCCCACATCTGACTACATTCGCTCGCAAAGCACACCTCCCAAATTCCAGAAGTTTGCCCCTAAACCCAGAGACTTCTAAATCTTGATGTCCTTATCCGAGTCACCCACCGCATCATAGTCGCAAACACTAGCAGAACACCAACCCACTCGGAGTGGCACACCCCACAGCACTTGCTCATACTAGAGTCACAACACTAGGCATGATAGGACTCATGACACAATTCATATCACATCCATGCATTGCATATCACTCTTATAGCATAGCATCCGCCTGATTGTTGTGTATGTGCATGTGTGATTTATTCCTTTTTGCCCTGAACTACATCCTGGTCTGATTCCCCTTGGGATACGTAGGCAGCTCACGCAGAGCACGACCAGCACTGACCTCAGCATCCTTGCAATTTTTGCAATGCTTTTTATCCTAAATCTATAGCCTCCAAAAAGTCCTGTCTCTTCAAAGCTTTGGCACTCGCTTGCGACATGCGTTGCCTCGCAAGTTCATGCCAAAGAGGGGCAAACTGTAGACACCCCATTTTGTCGGCTATCAGATTTAGGAGACCCATAGTTTGGTGGTTCACAATGATCGAAAAAGGACTCAAAAGGACTCCTGGAAGTTGGTTCTATTTCTCAAAATGCTCAGAATGACCAAAATGCCCCTGAAAGCCATAAAACTCCCAGATTTGGTCCCAAAGCTCTGGAAACATGCTACGTCGTAAGAAAAGTATTCAAATGAGTTTTAAAAGAAAAATCGGATGAAATTGTCAGCTCCCAGAGACCCCCGGAAGTCTCGGAAGCTCCCGGAAAGTCCCCGTTGACTGGTTTGACCAAGGTTTGACTAGGTTTGACCAAGGTTTGACCAGGTTTGACCAAGTTTGACCAAGTTTGACCAAAATCGTCCGAATTCACCAGAATCATTTTAAAACATGAAAAAAAAGTGTTGAAACAAGTTCCAAAAGAAAATTGAGCGAAAACATCAGCTCCCGGGAACTCCTGGAGGTTTCCAGAACTTCCCGGGAATCCCAGGTTTGACCAGTTTGACCAAAATTCGACTTTGGAACCGGGGCGCCAAAACAATTTTCAAATATTTTTCATGGATACTAGAGGTCAATAGCTTTCCAACGGTATATCGCACATAATTTCTGGATTTAAAACGAATTTATTATGAATTTCCAAAGGCGAAAAAGGCGATCAAATCAGCTTTTATCGCGAATACCACAAAACTTTTCAAAGTGACCTATCCCCAAACTATTTGTTATGTAAAGTAGACTCCATTACCTTTCCAACGGTATATCACAACCTCAATTTGGAGTTCGTATGCATTTTTTGTGAATTTCGGACGAAATAGGGCCTTTTCGCGAATACCGGAACTTCAGGGGGCCTAAACAGCATTATCTGGACGAAGGAGGAGCAGTGCCGCCGCGGCACTGGCACACTGCCGCCGCGGCACAGGCCCAGTGCCGCCGCGGCACTCCCCTCCAGAACAGTGTGTTTTTGTAATTTATTTTGGGGGTCTAATTTGATTAATTAAAAACCAAAACGACGTAGTTTTGATTCCCAGCTTATTTTGGACCAATGGGAGACCATTTTAAACTTTTTAAAACTCCATTTACCACCCCTCCTTTGCCTATAAAAGAAGCCATTTACTTCCATCTTAGGAGAGACATGGAAGCTTAGAGAAAGCTTAGGAAGAAACTCTAGGGAAATATAGAGAGAGAAAGAGAAGAAGTAGTCTTCTTCTTCCATTTTTTCCAATCAAAGTGAGTTCTAATCTTGTTTTCCTCCACCATTTTTCTATATACTTCCTCATCAATATACCCAATCACCATTCTTGAGCATTCTTGAGTTAGGAAGCTACTTCCATGTCCAAATGTCAAAATCTATGAGTGAAACATCAAGCTACAAGTCCAAAATCATATTGATTATCATCTATTGATTGTTATTTACTTGCTTGTTCATATTATGTTCATCTCTTCTTAATCTCATTTCTTTTTATTTTCTTTATTTACTTACTAGTTCATCATCATCTAAGTGATGACATGAAGTTTGGGGTGAGTGAATCCTTATGGATAGTAGCTCTTGACCTCAAAAACATGTTTGATAGATGATGATCATAACCTCAATACTTTCAAGATGTTCTTGAAATGTATTGAAGTTATGTTCAAAATAAAAATGAATCTCTCCAATAATATTGGGAGTTCTTTGATGATTCAAGGTTGGATGAGGTTCTAAGTGGTCACATGGTCATCTCAAGAGTTTAAGTTCATGCTTTGAACATCTATTTCAAAACCCCCAATCAAGAACTCAAACTCTATTTCAAAACCCAAATCCATTTTCTTCAAGAATGATCCAAAACAGTGAGCTGTTCAGATTCAAAGATTTGTTTTGAATTAAATACTTGAGTTATGATGATGAAACCACTTGTAAAATCTTCCTAAGACATCATAGTTTGTCTCTGATTTTTCCCATCAATTATAGAGATATGAAAGTATTTGTTTTGGATGTGAGAAGTTAATATTCATAATCTGCCTCTGTTCTCACAGAATGTTCACCCAACTTCTTGCACTTATTATGGATATTTTCGTCACTGTACATATATCTTTTCTATTTTTTTATGAACCTTGGGTGTCTTAGGAAACTTTTGGTGTATAATGGGTCGTCATAAACCCTTTCTTTGATTTATGAAAAATCATACAAAATCAGTCAACAGTGCAGTTTTTGTTTCTGAGTCATGTGTACATTCTGATTTTTGTCTTTTAATCTGTGATAGCTATTGAGGTTTGGCTTTTTGGGTAATTTTCTAGACATAATGAGGATGATCTCTGATTTTTCTCACATTTTCCTAGGCATGTTTGACCACCCATTATAATGTTACAATGTAATGCATACAGTCTGTCCACTATTCACAGCATTTCAATTTTTTGACTTTCACACTTTGATGCAACACTCTCTTGTATCTAGATGAACCCATGTCCCATGAACATGTTCTTTACCACTTTTATCATGCAATATCATATCATGTATCATCTATCCTCTCATGTATCATACTCCCATAGATTCTTGAGTTTGGTTTCCAAATAAAACCATGGTTTGCAAATACTTGGGAAGTTCTTGAAATAAGTTAGGAATTGATATTCCAAGTGGTTAGAATATTCATCCAAGGTCTGGAAGTATACTTTCAAAATCCTCATTTCAAAACCCCCTCTTAAACCCCTCATTTTGATTTCAAGAAATAAACCTTGTTTTTCTCAAAACCCTCAAAACAGTGAGTCATTTAACTTCAAGAAATTATTTTGAGTTCAATACTCAATGTATGAATGTAAGACCACTTGGAAAGTCTTCCTAACTCATTAGAGAACACCCATGATTTTTGGCTTGACTTGAAAATACTTGAAAATGGTCCATTTGGATCCAAACATTTTCTCTAGACATTCTATTTTTGATGTCACAGCAGCTAGGTCCACCTTCAACTTGTTTTCCAGAAAAACTTTTCCAAAAGGGGTGGTCCTAACTTATTTTTCCCTTAAACTTCAATGTCTTAGGGAACGTTCTGTATAAAATGGGCCTCTAGATCATTCGTTTTCATTTTCTAAGATTTTTCAACATTTCAGTCGACGGTACGGACTCTGTTTCTGAGTGACCTTCATTGTTTATATGATTTCTCTCAATCTGTGATAGCTATTCAATATTGGCCTTTTGGGTTGTGTTCTAGACACAATAAGGAACATCTCCATAAAAAATCGTGCAATGAAAACATTCCTAACCCCTCTTTTCAAATTCTAAAAGATCATGCTACTGTTCTGTACACTATTCACAGCAAGCACATCTTAACTTTCATTCTTTGATTTGATGCTTATATGCATTCCAAATTAGTTCATATCCTAGGAGGTAGTTCATACTACATTTGTACATATCTCATGTTGATTTCATTCATCCATTCATACACATTATAGACTTCTAAGTCATTCTAGGAAGCCATGAACACAAAGCACACTACAACCTTGGCACATTTTAGATACATGCATTGCATTCATGCAAGATTTGGGGTTTTTGTAACTCTTAATCTAAGAAGATTATAAGGAATGATCATGATCACACGTTCATGCTTCCCCTCGATCTAATCGTCCTTTCTCATCCGTCCCGGGGATTGAGAAGATCTTCTTTTCTCAAAGAATAACATACATCATACTAGCTTGCTAAGCATATTTTGATTTCTTTGATTATTTGTTTCAAGAACAATTCATGTCCCCCTTTTTAGATTAGGAAGTCTTGATTATTTGATATATGATTAGACGATTTTTCCTAGGTTTATTTGTGTGATCTTTCACTTTACATTGTATGATAATTGGCTTAGATCTTATGAATGATATCTTATCTTTAGATCTTCCATTTCAAATTTTCTTATGTGATGTAATATACTATCATAGTATTAATTGTCGAACCATACATAGTATAAGATGATTATTTGGATGCTAATTGAGGCCCGTCGAAAGACGGGGCGAGTTGAGGGTGTTTTAGTCGTGACAAAGGCTCCTTCCTCTCTCGTACCAAAACCCCGAACCAAGTTCTTTGGTTGTGAAGGGCCGGTGCCCTTTATTCGTTTGGGTGAGTCAAAATTAGGTTTCTTGGTTCCTTAAAGACCAAGTGGCGACTCTGTATCTGTTTTCAACAGACCTTTCATTTTCTTTCTCTGATTCAAATTCCTTTTCAAAACAATCTCAAACAAGAGAGAGAAGTGGTCCGATTCCGCGTGTCTACACGGGCATACAAAACTTCCTAGCATATAATCCTAATCAAGAGTTGATTTCCTAAGATTGAAAGGTTCTATAGAAACTACTATGCAAAAGCTGGATTTTGGTCAAATAAGGGACCCTTGACACACATCCGATAGGATGCTTCATATACCAAATCATGGTACGAGATCAAGGGTGATCACACAGTCCCATGATAACTTGACCGACCGGGTTGCCCCGAGCCTCCAAGGTCATAGTTCCGTGCAATCGACTGGCTGGACATGCAAGTGAGATGCAACATGCATACAAAGATTAATTAATTCGATTAAAAGGATGCTTTCAAGTCTAATCCTCAAGTGAACCCAAAATCAAAATTCTGGTATGCAAAACCAGAGATTTTGGGTTCGATCCCCAGCAGAGTCGCCAGAATGTGGATATCGCAATTTTTTTCTACCCACAACTTTTTCTTTTAAAGTTCTTTTAAATTTCAAAAGAACTTACCAGGGATCCGGCCGTGAATATTCAAACGTGCAAATGCATGCAAATAGATAAAAAAACCTAAGAAAAGAGTCCCTAATTCACATATATACATTTAAGGCAAAATCTTAATTTTAATGTGTCACGCATAAAGGTCAAGAAAATCGATAAAATCAAGAAATTAAAATAAATTAAGAGGAGTTCAAGAAATCATACCTTAACAGCGCTGCAAAACAAAGGGTTAGTCCACATGCTATACAAGATACGAAGTTAGAAATAACAACCCTAAATTTCTAGCTTAAATCTATCAAATGTAATTAAATCTAAAGCAACCAAGTCCTAATTATAATTATCAAGCCATATGGATGAATATGTACATGAAAAGAATAAACTATTGGAGTACTCAATGATTTAGATCATTTAAACTTTGAATTCAAGCTTAACTAATCATTATTGAAACATGGTTTGGACCTTAACTCATGAAAATATCATCTAAGCCACTACTCATAAGATTGGTTAAAACTTGCAGAATTCTGGAAATTGCTGAGAGCAGATCATAACTTTAAAGAAATAAAAAGCATGGTTCCCGTGGCTTGATCTTGGTGAATTTTGACACAAGATGCCTTTGTGTGTCTAGTTTTTAACCCAAAAAAGAAATCAAAGTTTCAACGGTTGGATCTCCCGGAATTGGACAAAAACCAGACATCACTCAGCATTCTACAACCTTCTGTCCAGAGTTCTTGCACGATTTTCTAAAAATAGCAAAAAGATAAAGAATGCTTTGTTCTTTTTAGGGTGACTTCCTAACACATTAATCTACTTAGAAAAAATTAGTTTGGGTCACAAATACTTTATTAAGGTTCTGATTTACTTATTTCAAAAGAGTGTTACTGTTCTGAAACTATGGACAGATTGTAGTGACTTCACAAAACTCATGACCAAACCACTTTAAACATGAAATCTCCTTAAAACAAAAATTACAGTGGTAAAACATTGTGTTATTGACACTTTCCCATTGGTTTCACTTGATTCCAACGGTTAGATTTCGAACTAAAAATCTTTGATCAAAACCGGTTTATGAATCCACTGTTTCATTGTCAAGTTCAACTTTTATTTGTTAACCCCAACTATTTGACCATGAAGTTGGACTTAAACCAAACCATTTTCTCCTACCATTTGATGGTCATTGGAGGCTAAAGACCTTTATATTTGTAGATTTCAAATGAAGTATGAATAGGCTTCATGAAATCTCAAGAAAATGAATCTAAACCATGGAGATGGGCTTAGACTCAAACTACTTCCTCCTTCCACTTGATGGTCATTGAAGATGAAGACATGACTAATACTCATGAGTCTCAAAGGAATATAGAAAGGATTCCATGAAACATCAAGGTAGAGGACCCAAGTCATAAGTATGGACTTGGATCCATCTATTTGCTTATAAAATGAAGTGATGATCAAACTTTGACTCCCATGTGAAGCATAAGCTTACATGAGATTCAAAAGATCAAACTCAAAAGATTTCAAGAGAGACATTGAAGATCTCCAAGAATCCCAAAAGAAATGTATAAAAAAAAGAAGAAAACACAAGAATGAAAACATAACTAGGATCACCTCCAACTATCCTCAAAGCTTCTCTACTTTGAAGATCCTCCAAGCTCTTCTTCAAGCTCTCCAAAATTCTCTATCTCTCTCAAATATGTTATATTGGTATATTTTGGTATCCACTTCTTGTATATTTTTTTTGTATATTTTTTTGTATATCGTCCCAAGGAAGATCCTCCTTCTTTTATAGACAAAAAATACCAAGTATTCTTAGTGAATTTGGAGTAAAAGACAGGTGTAAATGTCTCATTTGGTGGTACAATACGTACTTCTTGAAAATAGACAGACTGCTGCAGAAGGCGGCAGTCAAAAATCCTTTGCGACAGTCAGTGGATGTCGCTGCGGCACTTCGTGAAAGCCGCGACGGCATTCCGTAACTGCTGTGCGGCTCTCAGTAAGTGCCACGCCAAATTCTTGATTGCCGCGTTTTTGTCAACCTTACTTTATCAGTTTTTTGTTTTTATCCGCATACATATACGTATTGTACCATAAAATACAGACTGTTAAATTAAACGGCAGTCAAAAATTGTCAGCGGCACTTAGTAAATGCCGGTCCGGCATTCTGTGACTGCCGTTCGGCACTCACTGAGTGCCGCAAACAACAGCCGTGTGTCGGTTTCTGTTGAACTTCCCCTTTTTAGGTCTTTTCTTTTCTCCTTTTTCTAAAAAAAACTTATTTTTGAAGATCTTTTCCAAAAGTGGTATTTTATACCTGAATTCTCCTAAACACCTGGTATTTTATTTTGTGAAAAATTTACCGCGTTTGGAGGACTTTCTGAAGAGCTTGGAACACTTCGAATCTTTTGTTCCTTGTCATCATCGGATATGGAGGTGACACTCTCCTTAATTCGACGTTTGGTCAAAATCGGGGTGTCTACATCAAGATGACAATTAAAGGAAAAGAAGAGAGAAAAGAGAAGCTGATATTAACGTAAGAACAAATAATGTTCAACTTAAATAAATATAGCACTAAACAACTCCTTATACTAGGGTAACATAAAGAGATTAAAAGGCAAATATGCCCATAAGTTTTATTACACTAACAACTTTCACCCATCATTCCCTATGGGCCTAAAAGGAATTTATCTTTCTCTAACAGAGCCTTAGGTTTGATACTTTTGTTCACTAATGGTCCCACACCATCTGGTCCTAGCATTTAAGATCCTTGAGATGAGATATGAGTTTAAGATAAGTTTGTCCTTCTGACGATAGATAGTTTTTTTGTAATTAGCATGGATCCGAACTTCCATATGTTTGTGACGATTCATTTAGAGGATACGTGATTCACAAAGACACGGTTGAGGCTATTATACCAGAGATATATTAGCTATATTCACCAAATGGCTAGTCGTTATTTAGAGAAGAGGATATGGAATTCTCTATACGTTGAGGATATGACACACGATAGAGATACGCATGAACGCGTATCGCTATGCGATGACCCGAGCAGCTATATACTAGGAGATGGCTCGAGTGATCCAGAATAAGCTAGAGATGGACACCATCGAGTTGAAAGCAATTTTAGCAAGGCCCATTGCCCTAGCCCACAGCTGCACCATCACAGGTAGCATCCCTAGCACCGGTACCTGATGTACCCGTCCTAGAGCCATGGGATTAGTCAGATGATCCAGTACTAGAGCTGATTCTGGATGATGAGGAGCCAAAGGATGTGCATCATGATGAGGATATAGATGGGGATGGGGATGGTGATGAGGAGCATATAGGTGATGATGAAGAGCCAGAGGATGATCTTGAGGATCCAGAGTATGTACAAGCAGATGACCCAGAGGATCTAGAGCCAACTGATATAGATGGTATAGTTGAGGATGATGTGGTAGTTTCGGATGATGATATAGTGATAGGAGATTATGAGGTGGTTGAGGTAGCCAAGGAATATATTTTTGATTAGGAGATCATTGCACCTGAGATACCTATGGTACCTATATTACCAGTAGGACCCATGGTACATATGGCAGCCATTACTAATATGGCAGCAGAGTGGGTAGCACAGATGGTTGCATAGCCAGATGGATTCATTGTAGGACAAGCTCAGCTAGTAGAGGCTATGGCCATAGTTGGAGGATTTGCTAAGATAGTTGCTGATATCGCCGAGTTAGCATTTAGTATTGAGGATATGGACGTTGATGAGATGATGGTGGAGGATTGGGATATTGGAGTGGTAGTTGGAGGTCTTGTTACTCCAGCAGAGGATGATCCACCTGTAAAGATGGACATTACATTGAAGGATGAGGCACCACTAGCAGGATTAGATGTTGACAATTTTTTATTCAGGATTTGCAGGGTTTAGAGTTTTGTTAGTCCACATGACTTATAGGAGCTTAAGAGATAACTATTTGACTATAGCTTTGTATAGGTGTTTATCAGTAGTAGTAGCATTGTAAATAGCTGACCTTAGTACTTGTAATAGTTTATGTCCCTAGTGGTACATAGTTTGACTAGTGTGTACTATGCAGTTCATCTTTTGATATATATATATATACGAGCAGCACTATTAAGATATCTGTGATATGATTTTGATTTAATGTTGTTAAGAGTAGATATGTGATGATTAGTAGAACTATTAGTTCTTATTACTCATCGCTCTATCTTGATTTCATTTCTTTGAGAAGATTGTCAACTAATCGATTGGTCTCTTGTCGGTACACTTCACACGAGATCACTATAGTTGGACCTAGAAGGAATCTGCCGTGACTTGGAGCACCTATTCCCGAGGGCATGGATCGAAGAGGTGTCTTTAAGGCATTTATGTAGAGAATGGAGCATGTAGGTGACACCTACAACCATGATACTAATCAACGACCTGTCCAACACCCTATTGTACCATTTTCCCCAAGACAGACTGAAGATAAACTACTCGAACATTTCTGTAACCTGCACTTGGAGAAGTTCGATGGGCTAACCGAGCCATGGAGAGTTGTGCAGTGGATAAGGGAGATGGAGCTAATATTCAAAGTCTTGCAGTGTAATGAGTAGGATATGCACCGTCTTGCTACATTTCAGCTTACTTATGCTGCCACAGATTGGTGGGAAGTCGAACGAGCCACCATAGGAGTTGAACCTACAAGGAGGATGCCTTGGGGGACATTTAAGGGAATATTTTTGGAGAAATACTTTTCGGGAGATGAGTAGGATCAACAGGAGAAGAATTTTTTTAGCCTGATCCAAGGAAGTTGGACTATACGGGAATATATAATATAGTTTGAGTGATTGTGTCGATTCGCTCCACACATGATTAACACGCCACCAAAGAAGGTGGAAAGGTTTCATCAAGGACTGAACCCTCACTTGTGCCATATGATGATAGGGCACCTGAATCAGAGTTTTGAAGGGTTAGTAAGACTTGCTATAAGTCTGGAGAAGGATGGTTATCCAGTACGGCAAAACAGACTAACTGATCCCAATCATCGAGGAACTTCCAACAGAGGAATTTCTAGAACCACCGAGGAATACCCAAGGGTGGAGACCTCAAGGTAACTTTTAAGGAAACAAGTGCACCTGGGACAGAGCCAAAAAGTCTCAGCAAAATTATCCTCGACCCCAACAATATCGCCAGTAGGGACCACAGCCTAAGGCACTGCTTACTGCCCCCACCACCAAGCGACAGGGGATATTTTAATTATAGGAAGCTAGGGCACATTGCCAAGTTCTACACAGGCCTCAGGGTTAACCACCGAGCAAATGCTATCTTTTGAAATTGCAACAAGCCAGGGCACTTGAGCAAAGATTGTTGCACACCACGTGAAGGATACAATGGGGCACCAACTTATGGAGTACAAGGACCCCCAGATCAGACATAGATGAACGCCATCATTCCCACGAAAGCAGGCTTTAATGCTAATGAGTAGCAATATCTAGAAGGTATGCTCGTACTTTTCCACAGTCAAGTAAAAGTGTTATTTGATACTAGTGTTGCACATTCTTTCATTGCTGTTAAGATTATGCGTCAGTTGGGTCTAGAACCCCAGACACTTGAACCATCACTTAATGCTTTGTCACCATTGGCAGTGACTCTTAAGTTAGGTAAAGTGTGTAAACATTGCCCACTAACCTTGGAAAGTCAAAATCTTTTGGTAGACTTGGTGGTACTATCAATGTCAGAATTCGACATTATCCTAAGGATGGATTGGCTTACCAAGTACAGGGCCAACTTAGATTGCCCTACTAGGAGGATTGTATTTCCAATACTTGGATGCCCGATGATCAGATTTCAGTGTTAGCCGACGAGCGACATGTTTCTCACAAGTTGTTTAGCTACGATCAGAGGTATGAGTACAGAACCAACAATGGATCAGATCCCTACCGTACAAGATTTCAAAGATGTATTCCAGGATATTAAAGGATTTCCACCAAAGAGAGAAATATACTTTTATGTGGAACTAACACCTAGAACTTTGCCAATCTCTAAGACTCCTTATCGGATGGTGCCAACTAAAATGTTGGAATTAAAGAAGCAAGTTTAGGAACTTGAAGATTTAGGTTTTGTCTACCCAAGTACATCACCTTGGTGAGCACCAATTCTATTTGTGAAGAAGAAGGATGGAACACTTTGACTCTGTATAGACGACAGAGAATTGAAAAAGGTTACGATCAAGTATAGATATCCACTTCCTCGGATAGATGATTTATTCGACAAGTTGCAAGGATCAAGAATCTTTTCAAAGATCGATCTACATTCAAGATATCATCAACTATTGGCTCGACCAGAGGATGTGACAAAAACTACTTTCAAGACAAGATATGGGAATTACGAGTTTCTTGTTATGTCATTCGAATTGACTAATGCTCTAGCAGTATTCATGGACCTAATGAACAGAGTATTTAGACCATATCTAGATTAATTCATTATAGTTTTAATTAACGACATCTTGATGTATTCTAAGACAGAAGAGGATCACAAGGAGCACTTACAGATTGTTTTACAGACACTTCGAGATAGTATGTTATATGCAAGATTCAGCAAGTGCGAATTCTGGCTACTAGAGGTTGAATTTTTGGGACAAGTTATATCTGAGGATGGTATCTCTGTGGACTCATTTAAGATCAATGCAGTTTTAAATTGGAATAGACCAACTAACGCAATAGAGGTCAGAAGTTTTCTTGGTCTAGTAAGATATTATCAAAGATTCGTAGAAGGGCTCTCCAAGATAGAGGGACCTTTGACGAATTTGAAGAAAAAGGAGACAAAGTATGCATGGACAGACAAGCATGAACGTGCATTTCAGGAGTCAAAGGAAAGACTGACTTCTGCACTGGTACTTGCAATACGTAGGAGTGGAGAAAGGTATGTGATCTACAGTGATGCATCTCACCAAGGACTTGGTTATGTGCTTATGCAAGATCAGAATGTCATTGTGTATGGATCCAGACAATTGAAATTATATGAAAAGAATTATCCCATGCATGATCTGGAACTAGCTGTAATAGTGTTTGCATTGAAGATTTTGAGACACTATCTCTATGGAGAAAAGTTTGATATATTTTTCGATCATAATAGCTTAAAGTATTTGTTCTCTCAGAAGGAGTTGAACATGCGAAAACGAAGATGGATGGAGTTGTTAAAGGATTATGACTTTTCATTACAGTACCATCCGGGTAAAGAAAATGTCATAGCAGATGCTTTGGTCATCGACCTCGACTAATAATTACGACGTTACTAATTCAAGAATGACAAGCATTAGAAGTTTTAGCCGAATTTGATCTTTAGCCAGTGGAGTCCATCGAAGGACAACATCATGGATGTCTTATGGTACAACCAACTTTGATCAGCCGTATCATAGAAGTTCAACAGACGACAGAGAACCTAAAGTTGTGGTTCACGAAGATGTCAGCAAAGGAACCAGAGGTCTGGAGTATTGGTACAGACAAAGCCTTATGATTTAAAGGAGACTCTATGTACCTGATGAAGAAAATCTCCGAAAAGAAATATTGGACAAAGCACACAAGTCACGAATGACAGTTCATCCTAGAGGTACAAAGATATGTAAGGACTTGAAGAGGAACTTCTGGTGGGAAGGAATGAAGAAGTATATGAGTATGTAGGTCAGTATCTTACTTGTAAGCAAGTGAAGGCAGAACATCAAAGATAACTTGGACTTCTACAACGATTGTTGATTCCCCAATAGAAATGGGAGGACATCATCATAGATTTCGTGCTAGGTTTGCTAAAATCTTAGTAGAAACGTGATGCTATTTGGGTAATTATGGATCGACTTTACGAAGACTGCGCATTTTATCGCCTACATCATGACTTATCTAGTTGAACGATTGAGCCAGATGTATATTCAACACATTGTACGACTGCACGGTGTACCTGTGTAATACCTGTATTTTTTTATTATTAATAACGTAATTTCTGGATATTCATTATTAATATTTTCTATATGTATAAATGATATTTCGAGAATGCTTAATATATCATGTGTGTTGATACATTTCATAACATAATTCATGTTACAAAACAAAACAAAACAAAGCTTCTTTGTTTAACAAACCCGAGCGCTCAAGAAGCGAGTGCTCAAGGCGCGAGCGCTCGGAACAGGCCAGCGCTCGAGCTTTAAAAGTGTGAAAAGGCTAATTTTCCCCTGGGGTCCTAAAAATCTATAAATACATAGCAAGTTTGTGTATTTTTGTGAGAAAAATAGAGAGATATAGAGAGAGGGTTTGTAAGGGAGAGTCTTGAAGTTCATAAACATACACACACATTCTTTACTTGCATGTCATCATCTAGGCTTGGGATCATATTGGTTGGTGCATAATTAGTACTCTCTCAAGTTCTTGGAGCTGTGACTGTTGAATTTTTGAAGAATCCCTCCAATATTTGGAGTCTTAGCTCATAGATCATCACCATCTTCATCATCATCAATTCTTTCTCAACATTTCATCATCTTTTTGTTCTTGATTGCTTTGTGAGTATTATAACTCACATACACTATGTCTATATACATATATAATCTGTAAAATTGAGTTGCATGTGTTTGATTTAGCATAATCTAGCTTTAAATCATCATGATCATAATCTATTTTCAAGTTGATATAAATTTCATCATCCATTTGATTGTTGATCACTTTGTGAGTAGTATAATTCATGTATATTGTGTAAATGAACATGTATAATCTATTTACTAAGTTGCATGTGAGTTTAAAGTTGAGATTTTATAAATCTATTATGAAAATTGTAGTTATATCTCAAAGTAAAATAGTCTACTGGAAAACTGCTAAAATCGGGCGCTCAAGCCTGAAACTCTTGAGTGGCCAGGGATTTACCACTTGAAGAGGAGTCTACGATGTTGAAGATGTTTGGTTCCCTCTAGGCAAATTTTACTATTTATCTATTATGTTGTTATTGTTATTATCGATCGTTTGGCCTTAAACTTGTGTTTCTTTTATTTTGGATGATTATAATATAAGTACGTATAATGGAGCTTGTAAGACTCTGAAGTTGCTTCCACTAAACTTAGAACATTTCTGTGGCTACTATTACTCAAATATTTTATTTAAGTTGGTGTTTGGACAATCATGCGATCTGTAACTTGTTACGAGCCTACGGGTCTGATAAGAAAGCTTACTCCCCTTAATTATCGCAACACCGGAGCGTGACAGGGATTGTTTGGTATCAAATCACTAGGTTTAGTTGTGCTCATGACTGTCCTATATTAAGTTATGAACCATAAGATTACCTCGCTAGAATGACACTAAGGTAGTTACAACGCCGATTTGATGAAGACTTATGGAGCTGCTTTACGACTTAAGTTGCAAACCATGACTTTCATTGTTCTTTCCTTTCATCATTCATATGTCATTGCATCTAGCATTTCGCCTCTCATCATTTCATATGTGACTGTATCTCATGCTAATAAATAGTATGTATGAATACAATTATATTTGATTTTGGATAGTGAACACCTCTAAACTGTCTCCTGAAGGCATTAGTTCAATTTGAGAAGTTATTGTACCTATGAATACTTACGCGTAGAGTCAAGATGGATAGAGTGACTCACAATAACTGCAATGGAGCCAGACCAGCCAAACCGGTACTAGAAGCATTAGACCCCACCAGAGTTTTTAAGAGATTTCTCCGAAGGTTGGAGCACATTGGCGATCAGCAAGGTGTGCATCATTATCGGTCGCCACCTCCACAGAGACCCATAGGAGATAAGTTGTTGGAAAGATTCAGAGCCTTACGCCCGGAGAAGTTTGAGCATGTCAGGAGCATTGAAAGTCGAGCAGTGGATTAGGGAGATGGAATCATGCTTTAAGGCTTTAGTTTGCTCGAATGCTAACACAAAGAGGTTTGCGGGATTTTAACTCACTTATTGTGCCGCAGAATGGTGGGAAGTTCAGCAAGCCTCTTTGGGAGAAGAAACTATCAGACGTCTGAGCTGGGAAGTGTTCAAGACCATGTTCCTTAAGAAGTACTTTCTTGCTTCTGAGAAAGATAAGAAGGAGAAAGAATTTATGGATTTAGTCCAAGGAACCAAGATTGTTCAAGAGAATACAATCGCTTTTGAAAGGTTGTCTCGTTTTCTCCCACATCTCGTGGAGACACTAGAGAAGAAAAATAAGAGATATCTGTGTGGGCTAGGGATGACTATTCAAGGCCATACCATGAGTTCTGTGATGCAACCATTTGAGAATTTGGTGGAGTTAGCTTCTAATATGGAGACTATGTTTGGGAGTCAATAGCAAAAGTAGTTTACATTCAGGGATGCCAGTCGCCCCAATCGTGGCTACCATAACTCACACCATAATGTTGGAGTGAAGAGACATTAGAATGGTCTGAGAGGACAAGTGCCCCATCCTTCGCCAGCACAATCTCAGTTGCCTGGCACAGTACTTGCATTAGGAGCATCGCACAAGGATTCAACCCTAGTGTATGCTTCAATTGCAGGATTCTGAGACATTTATCGAGGGATCGCACAACACCCAGGAGCAACAAATGACAAGACATTGTCTATTACTTATGTGGCAAGAAGGGCCATATTAGAAGAGATTGCTTTCTCTGCAAGAAAGTAGAGACTGGACTTGCAGCCCCAGTCAATCAAATGCGTGTCAATGCTATTATTCCAAGAGAAGCAGGGTTTGATGCCGTCGAACAGCAAAACCTCGAAGGTATGTGTGGATACCGGGATTCCACCGCTTTGTTTTGTTTTTGAAACTTGTTTGGCTTTTGAATCAAGGAAAGAGAAAAAGGCTGTTGAAAACAGATACAGAGTCGCCACTTGGTCTTTAAGGAACCAAGAAACCTAATTTTGACTCACCCAAATGGATAAAGGGCACCGGCCCTTCATAACCAAAGAACTTGGCTCGGGGTTTTGGTACGAGAGAGGAAGGAGCCTTTGTCACGACTAAAACACCCTCAACTCGCCCCGTCTCTCGACGGGCCTCAATTAGCATCCAAATAATCATCTTATACTATGTATGGTTCGACAATTAATACTATGATTATATTACATCACATAAGAATCTTGAAGTTGAAAATCAAAAGATAAGGTATCATTCATAAGATTTAAGTCAAATATCATACAATGTAAAGTGAAAATCACACAAATAAACCTAGGAAAAATCGTCTAATCATGTATCAAATAATCAAGACTTTCTAATCTAAAGGGGGCATGAATTGTTCTTGAAACAAATAAACAAAGAAATCAAAATATGCTTAGCAAGCTAGTATGATGCATGTTAATCTTTGAGAAAAGAAGACCTCTCAATCCCCGGGACAGATGAGAAAGGATGATTAGATCGAGGGGAAGCATGAATGTGTGATCAAGTTCATTCCTTATAATCTTCTTAGATTAGGAACCATGAAGGCCCCAAATCTTGCATGGATGCAATGTATGTATCTAGAATGTGCCAAGGTTGTGGTGTGCTTTGTGTTCATGGATTCCTAGAATGACTTAGAAGTCTATAATGTGTATGAATGAATGAATGAAATCATCATGGGATATGTATAAATGTAGTATAAACTACTTCCTAAGATATGAACTAATTTGGAAGGCATATAAGCATCAAATCAAAGAATAAAAGTTAAAATGTGCTTGCTGTGAATAGTGGACAGAACAGTAACATGATCTTGTAAAAATGTAAAAGAGGGGTTAGGAATGCTTTCAATGCATGATTGTTTATGGAGAAGTTCCTTATTGTGTATAGAACACAACCCAAAAAGCCAATCCTTAATAAATATCACAGATTGAGAGAAATCATATGAACAACAGAGGTCACTCAGAAACAGAGTCCGTATTGTCGACTGAAATGTTGAAAAATCTTAGAAAATGAAAACGAATGATCTAGAGGCCCATTTTATACAGAAAGTTCCCTAAGACATTGAAGTGTAAGGGAAAAATAAGTTGGGACCACCACTGTTGGAAAATAGTTTTGAAAAAGAAGTTGGACATTAGTCAAGCTGCTGTGACAGCAGAGGTAGAATGTTTGGAAGGAATGTTTGGGTCCAAATGGACCATTTTCAAGTACTTCCAAGTCAAACCAAAAATCATGGGTGTTCTCCAATGAGTTAGGAAGACTTTCCAAGTGGCCTTGCATCTATATGTTGAGTATTGAGTTCTAGAGAAATCTTTGAACTCAGCTCACTCACTGTTTTGACTCACTGTTTTGAAGATTTTGGGAAAAATAAGGTTTTCTTTCTTGAAATCAAAATGAGAGGGATTGAGGGGGGTTTTGAAGTAGAGGTTTTGAAAGTGTATTTTCAATACTCAATAAAGATTACAACCACTTAAAGTGCCAACATTCAACTCATTATCAAGAACCTCCAAGATTGTTGGAGAGATTTATTTTTATTAGAACATAACTTCAATACACTTCAAGAATACCTTGGAGGTCAAGAGCTACTATCCATAAGGATTCACTCACCTCAAACTTCATGTCATCATCTAGATGATGATGAACTAGTAAGTAAATAAAGAAAATCAAAAAGAAATGAGGCAAGAAGAGATGAACATAATATGAACAAGTAAGTAAATAACAATCAATAGATGATAATCAATGTGATTTTGGACTTGTAGCTTGGTGTTTCACTCATAGATTTTGACATTTAGACATGGAAGTAGCTTCCTAACTCAAGAATGCTCAAGAATGGTGATTGGGGGTGTTTGGGATGTGAAGTATAAGAGAGGTAATGGAAGAACACAAGATTAAAACTCACTTTCTATAGCAAAATAGTAGGAGGAAGCTCCTTTTCTCTCTTCTAAACCTATCTCTATCTCTCTTCTTCTCTATAACTTTTCAAGCTTTTGCACTTGGCCCCCCCAAAATGAAGAGCAATGGGGGGTTTATATAGGCCAATTTGGGGTGGTTTTGGGATTTTAGAAGTGTTCCCATTGGTCCCAAACATCTGTGAACATAAAACTACGTCGTTTTGGTTTTCAATTAATAAAATTGGACCCCCAAAAAAATTACAAAAATGGACTCTGCGAGGGTTGAGTGCCGCGGCGGCACTGGGACTGTGCCGCGGCGGCAGTGGGCTAGTGCCGCGGCAGCACTGCTCCTCAGATGCCCAGAAATTTACATTTAGGCCCCCTGAGGTTCCGGTATTCGCGAAACGGCCCTATTTCGTCCAAAATTCACAGAAAATACGTATGAACTCCAAAATGAGGTTGTGATATACCGTTGGAAAGTTAATGGAGTCTACTTTACATAAAAAATAGTTCGGGGATAGGTCACTTTGAAAAGTTTTGCGGTATTCGCGATAAAAGCCGATTTGATCGCCTTTTTCGCCTTCGAAAATTCAAAATAAATTCATTTTAAATCCAGGAATTATGTGCAATATACCGTTGGAAAGCTATTGACCTCTAGTATCCATGAAAAATATTTGAAAATTGTTTTGGTGCCCCGATTCCAAAGTCAAATCTTGGTCAAACTGGTCAAACCTGGGATTCCCAGGAAGTTCTGGGAACCTCCGGGAGCTTCCAGGAGCCGACGTTTTCGCTCGATTCTCTTTTAAAACTCATTTTAATACTTTTCTAATGATTCCGGTGAATTTGGACGATTTTGGTCAAACTTGGTCAAACCGGTCAACGGGGACTTTCGGGGAACTTCCGGGACTTCCGGGGGTCTCTGGGAGCTGACGATTTCATCCGGTTTTACTTAACAACTCATTTTATCATTTTTCTTACGACGTAGCATGTTTCCAGAACTTTTGGTCCAAATCTGGGAGTTTTTGGGCTTTTAGGGGCATTTTGGTCATTCTGAGCATTTTGAGAAATAGAGCTAACTTCCAGGAGTCCTTTTTGAGTCTTTTTCGATCATTGTGAACCACCAAGCTATGGGTCTCCTAAATCTGATAGCCGACAAAATGGGGTGTCTACAATATGCTTACCCTTTATAATAAGCGCACATTAGTCTTATTTGATACTGGAGCCATGAATTCGTTCATAGCACACAGAGTCGTACGGGAATTAAGTTTAGAACATCATAACCTCGATGTAGCTTTGAACGCGGTTTCACCCTTGAGCTTTAATGTAAAATTGGGAAAAGTGTGCAAGGAGTGTGCGCTAATTGTAAACGATCAAGAGTTTCCTACAGATCTAATTATGCTATCGATGAAAGAGTTTGATGTAATCTTAGGAATCGACTGGTTAACAAAGTTCGATGCCAAATTGGACTGAGTTAGTAAGACGATTTCCTTTTCATTATCAGAAACACAGTCGTTCATTTTCTAATGTAATTCATTGAGCAATGCATTTCTCATAACCCGTTTAGCTGTGATAAAAAGCACCAACATGGAGACTACTACTGCTCACATTTAAGGATGTATTCTGAGATATCTCCAGTTTACCCCTAAAATAAGAGATTGACTTTGGCATTCAGTAAATGCTAGGGATAGAACCAATATCGAAAACCCCATATCATATGGCACTGATAGAGATGTAAGATTTGAGTAAGAAGATTTAAGAGCTGGAGAACCTTGGATTCATTCGACCTAACACTTCACTGTGGGGAGCACCGGTGTAGTTTTTTAAGAAGAAGGATGGATTAATGCGACTGTGCATAGACTATAGAGAGTTGAACAAGGTTACAGTCAAGAACAAGTACCCACTACTGCGAATCGATGATCTGTTTGATTAATTGCAAGGAGCCGTAGTGTTTTCAAAGATCGACATGTGATCAGGGTATCATCAGTTACTTATTCGAGAAGAAGACATGCCAAAGATAGCTTTTCGCTCGTGGTATGGGCATTATGAGTTGTTGGTTATGCCTTTTCGTTTGACTAATGCTGCAGCGGTGTTCATGGATTTGATCAATCGGGTATTTAGGCCCTATCTAGATTAGCTCATTATCATCTTTATCGATGATATTTTGATCTACTTAACGACTATGGAGGAGCATGAGTAGCATTTGAGGATTTCCTTATAGACCCTTAGAGACAACCAGCTTGTTGCCAAGTTTAGCAAGTGCTAGTTTTGGCTCAATGAAGTCAAGTTCTTGGGACATATTTCTCGATAAGGTATCTTAGTGGATTCCACGAAGACTAATGTGGTGTTGAATTAGAGCCGACCTAGAAATGCTTTAGAGATTAGAAGTTTTCTTGGGTTAGCTAGATATTATCATTGCTATGTGGAAAGATTTTCAAAGATTACAGCCCCACTCACTGGCCTAACTAAGAAGGAGACCAAATTTGAATGGCATGATGAGCACAAATGCGCTTTTCAGGAGTTAAAAGAGAAATTAACTTCTCACAATGCTAGCTATTCTAAGAAGTAGAGAGAGATTTGTTATCTATAGCGATGCGCCATATCAAGGTTTAGGGTGTGTGCTCATGCAAGACGAAAGATTATTGCTTATGGATCTAGGCAACTGAAGCCGTATTAGAAGAACTACCCAACACATAATTTAGAATTGGCAGCCATTGTGTTCACACTCAAGATATGGGGACACTATCTATTTGGAGAGCAGTTTGACTTATTTTTTGATCATAAGAGCTTGAAATATCTATTCTCGCAAAAGGAGCTTAACATGAGATAAAGACGGTGGATGGAGTTGAAAGATTATGACTTTACTTTGCAATACCACCTTGGTAAAGCAAATGTAGTTGTAGATGCTTTAAGCCGGAAGCCTCATAAAACTGTTGAGATAATGGCAGAGTTTGGAGTTCAGCCCATCGCAGCAGAAGAAAAAGGAAGGATTTTGGGATGCTTGGTAGTTTAAGCTATACTCGTCGACCGGATCATAGAGGCTCAACAAAAAGATGTGGAACTACGCCAGTGGTTCGATAAGATGATAGCCAAGGATCCAACCAATTGGAGTATTGGGAACAACGGAGGTTTTAGATTCAAGAATAGACTAGTGGTGCCATCCACAGATGATATCCGAAAGGATATTTTAAAAGAAGTGCACAAATCGAGACTAACTGTATATACTAAAGGGACGAAGATGTAAAAGGATGAAGAGAACTTTCTAGTGGGATGGCATAAAAAGGAAGTTGCCAAGTGTGTTTCAGAGTGCTTGACTTGTCAGCAAGTTAAGGTAGAACACCAGAAGTCGATGGGACTTTTGCAGCCATTGTCGATTCCACAGTGGAAGTTGGTACACATCATAATGGATTTCGTGGTAGGACTGCCTCGATCTTAGCAGAACCATGATTCCATATGGGTGATTGTGGATAGACTCACTAAGTTAGCTCATTTTATCACTTATAATATGACTTATTCAGTTAAAAAATTGAGTCGATTATATCTGCAGTAGATTATGCGTCTCCATGGTGTGCTAGTCACCATCGTGTCAGACTGAGATTCCCAATTCACAGTAAAGTTTTGGGAAAGTCTTCAGACAGCTATGGGAACTTCACTAAGACTGAGTTTTGCTTTTCATCCACAGACTAATGGGCAGACAAAGCGGATGAACTAAGTAATGGAAGATATGCTCTAAGATTGTGTGCTAGACTTCGAAATCTCATTGGAGACTTATTTGTCGTTGATAGAATTCGCCTGCAATAATAGTTACCATTCAAGTATAGGAATGGTACCTTTCAAAGCATTGTATGGGAGACCTTATAGATCTGTGTTGTGTTGGGTAGAAGTTAGAGATGCAAGCTTCTAGGCCAAGATTTGGTTCGAGAAACCAATGAGAAGATTGTGTTTATCAGAGAGAAGATGAAGGCAGCACAGGATCGACACAAGATCTACGCAGACTTACACCGCTAAGACAAAGAATTGAGTATGGGAGATCATGTCTTTCTCAAAGTATCTTCGATTCGAGGAGTGGTGAGGTTTGGACAGAAGAAAGAAAAGTTGTCGCCTTGCTACATTGGACTATTTGAGATCTTGGAGCGTGTGGGCAAAGTCGTTTACAGACTAGCATTACTACCAAAGATGTCGGGAGTCCATAATGTCTTTCACGTTAGTATGCAGAAAGAGTATCACCAAGGTGCTATGTCACATGTGATAGATTTCAGAGACATAGAAGTGAATGACAATGCATCGTATCAAGAGAGACCGGTATAGATTTTGAAGAGGGAGATCAAGAAGCTTAGGAACAAGGAGATCCTGTTGGTGAAGGTTCTATGGAATCACTACAACATAGGGGAAGTTTCATAGGAGTTGGATTCTAAGGAACAAGGAGAACCCATTGGTGAAGGTTCTATGGAATCACTACAACATAGAGGAAGCTTCATGGGAGTTGGAGTCTGAGATGCGCGTTAAGTATCCTGAGTTGTCCGACATAAGTTAGCTCAGATTTTGGGGACGAAATCCTTTTATAAGTGATGGGCAGGTATAACACTCGTATTTTCTGTTATTAATAATTCAATTTCTAGATATTCGTTATTAATATTTTCTATTTGTACAAACGATATTTTAAGAATACTTGATATATCATGTCTGTTCATACATTTTATAACATAATTCATGTTACAAAATAAAACAAAACTTCTTTATTTTAACAAACCCGAGCGCTCGAGGCCCGAGCACTTGGGATGGGCGAGCGCTCGAGTTTTAAAAGTATAAAAGGCTATTTTGCCCCTGGGGTCCTAAGAATCTATAAATACATAGCCATTTTGTGTATTTTTGTGAGAAAAATAGAGAGATATGGAGAGGCGGTTTATGAGGGAGAGTCTTGAAGTTCATAAACATACACACAAATTCTTCACTTGCACGTCATCATCTAGGCTTGGGATCATCTTGGTTGTTGCATAATTAGTGTTCTCTCAAGTTCTTGGAGCTGTGATTGTTGAATTCTTGAAGAATCCCTCCAGTATTTGGAGTCCTAGCTCATAGATCATCACCATCTTCATCATCATCAATTATTTCTCAACATTTCATCATCTATTTGGTCTTGATTGCTTTGTGAGTATTACAACTCACATACACTATGTCTATATACATATATAATCTGTAAAATTGAGTTGCGTGTGTTTTGATTTAGCATAATCTAGCTTTAAAATGATCATCATCTATTTTCAAGTTTATATAAATTTCATCATCCATTTGATTGTTGATCACTTTATGAGTAGTATAATTCATGTATAATGTGTATATAAACATGTATAATCTGTTTACTAAGTTGCATATGAGTTTAAAGTTGAGATTTCATGAATCTATTATGAAAATCATAGTTATATCTCAAAATAAACTAGTCTGTTGGGAAACTTCCAAAACCCATCGCTCGAGCTTGACAGTATTTATATTCTTTACTTATTTGTATGTTAAAGTTAATATAGTTAAGCTATGTTTGTAACTAAAAATGAGATTGCATACGATATGTACAAATTAGCTTGTCAATTTTGTAGTTATACTAAATGCTTGTTTAGTAGCACCATGTCTAAGAAAATGACCAATTCATTCTTCATATGCCGATTCTTCTAATATGTTGATTCTACATGATGTTGGATTATACTTATGATCAGTTTAATGACGTTGATAGTAGCACGGTGGTCGAATCATTAATGGTGTATGAAGAATAATGCACGGATAGTGTACTTAAATGAATAAGTGTATTGACAGACGTGTGAGCCATGGTCATGTTGCATGGTTGTGTCACATGTTTGAGTCAGATGATCTCGTCGATTATTTCAAGTATGGTTGCATATTATCGTATGACCTTAACAGTCTTGTTGTCAGTTGGGTTGTGTGACTTTTTGGAAGTATAGATCGTGTTTAGTGTGTTGTTGAGTTAGGGCCAATTGTGGGCTAAACGAGTAATTGAAGGGCCATGTATGGTCATATGGAAGAATGTGATTGAGTTAGGGCCAATTATGGGCTAAGTGATTGATTATAGGGCCATATTTGGTTGTATATCATATTAGAGGACCATGTGTGGTCGTGAGAAGGTTAGATTGGGCATGTTGTTGTATGGCATGTGACGGAAGCTAGTACCGTCTGTTCAGTGTTATTGTGGTCGCGGGCAGAAGCTGGTACTACCAGTGTTGTGTTGTGTGTGACAAAAGCTAGTACTGTCAAGTGGTGATTTGTTGGCATGGTGGATTCATGCATGTTGCGTCGCATTGTTGGGTTTGCATTTCGGTAAGATCATTGGGTTTTGGGGCAAAAACTTGCGTAATGTCGCGATAACTTTTCAGTGATAGCATAAATCGTGTATATGTTCATATTGTGTGTGCTTTGTAGTATTTCACTCAGCTTTCAGCTAATGGGCGTGTGGCCCTAGACATCCATGTTCAGCTGCTGTAATTCCAGGTGCTGGAGATGTTGTTCCACTGGGCGAGTACCATGGAGATGAGAACGTGGACGAGGAAGGATGGGGCTTCTCCAGTTGAAGAGGAGTCTGCGATGTTGAAGCCGTTTTGCTCCTACCAGGGAAATATTATTATTTATCTATTATGTTGTTATTTTTATTATTGGCCATTTGGCCTTAAACTTCTGTTTCTTTTACTTTGGATGATTGTAATATAAGTATGTGTCATGGAGTTTGTAATACTCTGAAGTTGCTTTCGCTAAACTTAGAACATTTTCGTTGCTACTAATACTCTGATATTTTATTTAAGTTGGTGTTTGGACAATCATGAGTTCTGTAACTTGTTACGAGCCTATGAGTCCGATAAGGAAGCTTACTTCCCTTAATTATCGCAACGTCGGGGCATGATAACCACTTTCAATCGTGTCAGATCAGGATTCATGCTTTACTACCGAGTTTTGGAAGAGTCTCCAAATAGTGATGGTAAAAACACTGAACTTGATTTCAACCTTTCATCCACAAACCGACGGCCAGATTGAATGAGTCAATCAAGTGATGGAAGATGCGACAAGCTTGCATCATCAATTTTGAGAGTTCATGGGAGACGCACCTACCGCTGATCGAGTTTGCCTACAACAATAGTTACCAAATGATTATAGGGATGGCACCATTTGAAGATTTGTACGGAAGACCTTGCCTATCGCCGCTATGCTGGGTTGAAGTCAAAGATACTCAACTTCTTGGGCCAGAAATGCTACAAGAAACTAGCAAGAAGGTTCAAGTCGTACGTGATAAGATGAAGACAGCTTAGACCCGACATAAGAGCTATGCTGACAAACAACGCAAAGACTTACAATCGCCGTTGGAGATCACGTGCTGCTTAAAGTTTCACTTGTCAGAGGCATCGTCAAATTTGGTCAAAAGAGAGGCAAGCTATCGTCGTGATTCATCGGACCATTCAATTTTCTAGAACGTATTGGGAAGGTTGCCTATCAACTCGCTTTGCCACCAAAGATGTTAGGAGTACATAACATTTTCCACATCAGCATGCTGAGGAAATATGCCCATAACCCAGTACACAAGATCAACTTCGAGGATTTTCAGGTCAACGACAACGTCACATTCAACGAAGGACCAGTTCTAATCCTGGATCATAGAATCAAGAAGCTCAAGAACAAAGAGATCTCATTAGTGAAGATTCAGTGGAAGCATCATGATGAAGGATAAGCTTCATGGAAGCTAGAGTCAGAGATGCGCGAGAAGTTTACATTTTTGTTTTAGATCTGCTTGCTTTCAATTTTGAGGATGAAATCTTTTAATTAGTGGTAGATGATGTAATACCCTATATTTTGAAGTGTGTATTAATAATTAAGACCTGGTATTCATTTCTGTATACTTGTGAGAACCTTACCCTCCTATTGGATAAATTTGAGTCCCAATTGATTACAACTTTTTGGATACCAATCGATTGACATCTTTCCCAATCGATTGCCATGCTACCGACCTGAATTCATTATGTGGCACTATTCCAATCAATTGCCCTTTATAGCAGTCGATTGCCTTGAAATATCTAATACCAAATGATTACCATTAGTCCCAATCGATTGCCACCTGCAGAGATTGGTTTTCAACTTTGCATGAGATCTTGATGTGTGGCACTCTCACCCTCTATATATAGATATGCATTTATTTTATGGCCTTGGACTGTTTTCAGTTCTTGAGGGAGAGAGAGAGAGATATATATCATATATACACACACTCATACATACATATATCTATATATACACAAACACATACACACACTCTCAACTAGGCAGAGAAGAAGAAGAAGAAGAAGAAGAAGAAAGAAGAAAGAAGAAAAGGAAGAAAGAAGAAGAAGAAGAAGGGAGAAGGAGACAGAGAGCAGGAGAGAAGACAGAGGAGGGGAGAGAGAGAGAGAGAGAGAGAGAGAGAGAGAGACCTTGAGGTTTCAAGCTCCATAAGCCAAACACACCCTCTACATACCCTAAGTGAGTTCAAACTTACTTGGTCCCTCTTATATGATGTTTTACAAGTTTATACGATGTTTAGACATAAAAAAACACATCCTTAAAATGTTTATATATGCTATTTTATAATTCTGTTAGAGAATTGGCATTAACTCAATCGATTGCCATTAGCCAGGACCCAATCAATTGGATAGTTTCCCAATCAATAGCCATTATTACTAACCCAATCGATTACCAAAGTTAGCAATCGATTGGCATTGTTTTGGATCCATCCGATTACCTTTTTCCTTGATCGATTGTTTTAATTTTTATCCCAATCGATTGGACCCTTGTCCCAATCGTTTGGCAGTTCCAGAACATGGATTGTTTCCTTTGTTTATTATATAAGGGGTTCGATCGTTCGATTCTCGATTCGGACTTTCATTATGCGGCTATTGGGATAATCAGAGATAATGTGATACCAAAGATAAGTACGAGGTGAATAATGGAGTAATGTTATAACGTTAGTTATTATATGGTTCATATTTAAGTTTGATATCCATTTTACTTTAACCAAAGTAGTTAGGGCACAATGGGATTTGTCAGGTATCTATATTAGCACTGAACGTAGGTAGGTTTGATAAGTTCTAGCTAGGAATTAGACGTGGGTGAATACTTGGTCATGTTATGTCCTTAATAAGCGGTGGACAGAACCAAGTATTTTTAACTAGCTAGATGATCCATGGCATATCCTTAACGAGCGGTGGATGGGGATCACAGGTAGACATCGATGAGTCATGGCAATAGATTCATATGTTGTTGTTTAAAGCGTTGTATCCCTAATATGCGGTGGATTGGTTATATCCTTAACGAGCGGGGGATGGACTGATGTGGTGTCCATGACATGTGGTGGATGGTATATATCCTTAACGAGCGATTGACAGAATAATGATGCATCTATAAGTTTTGAACAATTGAGTCTATTCTTTCAGTCATGGTATGTTAATTATCGATCTTAGGATAATAAGATGATAAGGGTTGAGTAACGACGTTTGAATGAAGATGAAGACACTATTGTAACACTATATCTTATACATTTCATAACTTGTTATTACGTTATATAACTGGTACCCTGTTAGTTTATATTCACCTAGTTCGCAGTAAGCTGATGGCCGTTATTGTATGGCCATTCCCCGTCCAAATTATCCTGTTCCTGTTCTTGTAGGTGATGATCAGTATGATGATGGCTACTACCCGGAGGGTGAATATGCAGAAGGTGGCCCCACTAAAGACGGGCATGCTGGCAAGGATAACTACGCTGACAAGTGCGTCTACGCCAGCTGAAGCAGTAGATAGTAATTAGTTTATACTTCCGCTGTAGACTATTTTATATTTGGTACTTAGGCATAAGTTGCTTCCAGAGCTTTTATAATACTGTTATAGACTCTGATATTGTAATAGTTAGGACCTTTGTATATATCTCTAATTGTTTTTATTACAACTCTCATTACTATTTGATGGCCGGTATATGGTGTGGACAATTTAGTGACTTTCACCCGTCATTCCCTGTGGACCCAAATATGAAAAAAAAAAATTCTCTATTTTTGCTGCTCCGGGGCGTGACAGATGAATTCGTAAATGGTCCCATATAAGAGAAGTGTTGAACACACCATTAGGAGTTATAGTCCATTTCACAGTATCAAGATAACTTTTAGGTTAATAGAAAAGACAAAATATTTCTAACTTCATTAAGCTCAGTGGAGTTGTACCAAGGCCTGTCACGCCCCGACGTAGCATAAATATGGAAAGCATTTAATTCCTTTATGGACCTGTAGGTCGCGACAATTTGAAGGATCGAATCCATCCCAAATGTCGAACAACATATTAATATAAATCAAAGTGGAGCAATCAAGGCTTACAAAATTTTTCTAACTTAATAAATATTACAGCACGAGGTTAACTAAAGGCACAAACCGCCTTGCAACAAAATAATATCTATTACAGTCATCCTTATTACGAAACCAGTTCATAATTTAAAACATATAATATTAAATAAGTTCTTCTTCCCAAGTAGTTGAGTTTTAGTTAGCATAATCGTACGGCCCTGCTTGATCAAAACCTGAAAAGCCTTGACACGAATGTCCAGGACGCATCAACGTCGTCAGCTTCAAGAAGCTGGTGAGTATTAAAAACATATGCCCGAATGTAAAACATACTCATTTACTGTTTTCCATTTTACAGTTTCATAAAGCAACGGTTAACCATAGAAATAAACTAAATATGTATAAAGCAGGAAAGATAATAACAAAAATCTTCAATTCATAGGACGTGTGACCGTGTATGAGACCAATTCAAGCATTCTCATCTTACCAACTATTTTCTCTCGACCAATAACACACAACTCTCTCACTCCAATATCTTTGAAACACTAAGATGACTACACTTTAGTAACGGGGTACCAGGGAGTGTCTAGTTTGCCTCACACTTTAGTACAGGGTACCAGGGAGTGTCCAATGCCTCACACTTTGACCATACTACGCATGTCAGGGAGTGTCCGAAGGCCACACTTTAGCACTATCATGGGTGCCAGGAAGTGTCCAAATTTGGCGTCACACACTTTAGCGGTACCATGGATGCCAGGGAGTACCCAGTTTTGTCACTGTCGAATTTCAAAGACACTCTCACCGCCATCTCAAAACTTCACACTTTGGTACACAATTACCAAGGAGTGTCCACACACATCTTACCCACATACTCTTTTCACACTGACCAAAACCCACATGCATGTACAACTGACTCCTCATGTATGGCATGTGACTTATATAGAAATGTAAAGTACTGGGAATAATAACCATGGATATACGAGAAGAAATCAAATCTTATATGAAACAACCAGTGAATTCATCAAAAAATGCTTTAATATGCTTTTATCGCTTACTAGAACACAAGCGGGTCTACTTTGAAGCAATGCCCTCAAAATGAGATATACTTTTTGTTGATGAATTACACATAAAAAGAAAGGTCTTTAAGTCTAGTTTCCAATGCTTTGAACGGTGCGCTGTTTTACTAAAAGTCGTCAGTGCTGAAAAATGTCAATCGATTGGCAAAAGTGTCAATCGATTGGTATACATGCCAATCGATTGGTATACATTCCAATCGATTGGTAAACATACCAATTGATTGGTAATGATTCCAATCGATTGGTAAACATGCCAATCGATTGGCATCAATAGTTTCTCCCCTGTTACGAATTTAAAGCCTATTTTTGACCCATTTTCAAATCCGAATGCAAACATGACTTCTAATATATGGTTCTCTCCGTTTTTCTGCAAGGATCATGAATACGCGATCGGTTTTAACTAATTTCAACCGTAGCTCTCGAATTTTATGAAAAATTGAGAGGTGACAAAATTTCATTTTTAATATACGTCGCGATACAAATGTAGTCTCTATGTACCATAATCTTTCAATTTTATCTCTAAAAATAGATTTTGGTTGAGTTTGGAAAATCACCATTTTTGAGCTTGAGCTTCCATGGAGAAATTAACAATGGTGATTCTACCATAGACTATTACCACAACAAATAAGCATAAAATTTACATTCTAGGTGAGTTTAGAATACTCACTGAGATTGATAGAGTAGACATTGTTGAGAAAGAGAAGCAATATAGGAAATTCAAACCCAAGCTTTGGCTATGGGGATTGAGGAGCTTTCTCTCTCTCTCAAATTTCTGTAGGAGTTCCTGTGGTCTCTCTAAACTCTCTCAATTTCAGATTGTGAAGATATGCAGAAAGTGAAGACGTTTGTGTGTTTATATAGAAGGCTATCTACAACTTGATGCCCAAGTATTTTGTTGATCACTCAACAAAAGGATTTGTTTGCAAAATTCCTAAACACAGATTACACATAGCATGTATATACATACGTATATGCACTATCCAGATTGGAAGGGCCAAGTATAGGCTAATAGGGGTCAAATGATAGAAGTGTTTGGGAAATCAAGCTTATGGCATAGAGTTAACATATGATCTAAAAGCATTCCCAAACAAAACACAACCAATCATTAGAAGTCTTAATGGATATAAAGCAATAGTCATGTCTTGCTTTATGTCCAATCCAAAATTTGTGGAAGTTTAACGCGTCGCAGATAGTTTTAAACATAAACTGGTATTTTTGTGGCGTGGTGGTCACCCCAAAAATACGAAAAATTCATTTTTTGGGTAAGAATTGATTTTCTGGTTTTATAAAAATATAGTTTGAGTCACAAGAAATTATTTTCACCGTTTTGAAATACAGATTTGGAATCCAATACAAGCGTTACTAAATTTACAAAAATTGTAGTTTGACCTCAATAATAATTTTAGCATGCAATAAAACAAGAAATTAAGATTCCAAACATGAGAACTGTAATTAAATAAATGCAGACGATACCAGATGAATTTAATTATGACAATACAAATACAAATAATTAAAATGAAAATGCAGGTTGTTACAAGGCCAATTCCAATCCAACCCCCTATTCATCCAGCTAACTTTTGTAATAAGATTAAGTGAGGAATCATAAATAATACTTTCTAAGTATTTATCAAACAAGGGTCCCAAAGGGAGCCAATTATCAAACTAGAAAGAAGTATGATAATCATTACCAATGCAACGTATTAGTAAAGGTTTGGATATTTCTCTAAATTTTAATAACTTCCTTCAATACCATGAGCACTGGAAAGGAACTTTGGCTTGCCAAAGGTTCGTATCTTTGAGCATATACTTGTGGATCCATTTGTTCCAAAGGGACTTATTGGAAGGTTCCCAATATGTTTCAGATTCAAAACAGTGATGACTAAAAAGACAACTTTGAAACCCAAACCCCCTTCCTTTTTTGGTCTACAAACTTTATCCCATGCAACTTTAGCTCCATAAATTTTATCTGTCTTGCCAGATAAAGAAATCTGGCCATTGATTGGGAAACTCGCTTGAGAACTCCTTTAGGCAAAACAAACATTCCTGACCAATACAGTTGAATCCCTGTGAAGACAGAGCTGATGAGTTGGGCTCTACCAAGGTGGCAGAATCTACACCCCATTGAATAAAATAAGAAGATCATCAGCAAAGCAGAGGTGTGAAAGTTATGGGCAAAAGTTTATTATCCTAATTTTTTTTCTAAGTCAAAGTTATCGACAAGTGTATAAGTACATATACAAACAATTCATGCATATAAATATACTTTGTAAGAGCATCTACAATGGTCCCCCCAAAATCTGAGAAATGTTCTTGATACATGTGATTTTTTAGCCCAAATGTAGTCGATCCCATCCCAAAGTTTGAGAAATTTTTTAGTACATGTGACTTTTTAGCCCAAATATAGTCCAACCCACTCTAATAATAATTGTATATGTGATTTTTTTAGCCAAAAGCCCATCCTAATATTTGATACAATACCTTATTTTGTCCATTTTCATTTCAGCCTAACTCAATTTAGTGTTCTAAATTTAAACTATAGTCCAACCCACATAATATTTGACACTATAAATAATAGCCCATGTGATATATTCTAACCCAAGACCACCCTAATATTTTACACTCTTTACACGGCTGGTACTCCACCGTTTCTCTACTACAACCACTATGAACCTCCACATTTCATACTACAACTTAAGCTAAGTTTATCCTACATTCACCCACACTACTGTGGATGCTCTTAAGAACTTGAGTCTGCTACCTTCTCAGGATTAAAAGCTTACTATGCATAGCGAATATAAAACCACATTAAAGTTGAAAACTTATATAAAGTGTATCTTATTGTGATCCAAATCATTGTATTCCACATACATGACCAGTGCTTTAACCAAGAGTCGACTACTCTAATGGTTGAGATAAATCATCATCTTATAGAGAGATTAACTGCAATATTATAGGGTTACAGATAAGATGTCAAGTCTTATCAATAACTGCGAACAATTTTAGAATTGGTAAAATTATTGATTCATATCTTATGCATTTAGAATCCATCAACATACATGAATCATTCCTTTAAGAAACTCAAGGCCTAATCATCTCATGATATAGAGTTACATCTAATGTATGATAATATGAGGATTATTAATAAATGAAATTGATTGATCAAATAACGGTTAGAAGTCTTGGATATGAGGGCATGCATTCTAACAAACTCCCACTTACAGTACTCACATCCATTTTTCATTAGATATGACACCCATCATGTCTACATAAAGCTTAAAAGCTTTAAAAGGTAGGGCCTTTGTGAAAGGATCAACAAGATTATTAGCAGGTGCAACTTTGGTGACAATAACATCTCGGTGATGAACTCTCTCTCTCTCTCTCTCTCTCTCTCTCTCTCTCTCTCTCTCTCTCTCTGATGAGGTGATACTTGGGCTCTATGTGTTCCCCACCCCTTGTGGTTTCTAGGCTTCTTGGATTGAGCTACAACCCCATTACTATCACAACAAATGATAATGGGTGTTTGAGCCTGCAAAATCACTCCTAATTTGAAAAGAAAGTTTTATCAAGGAAAACTACTTTGTTAGTTGATTCAGAAGCAACTACATATTATAATTTAGGAGTTCAATCAGCAATGCATTATTGCTTGACACTCCTCCAACTAATAGCACCACAACCAAGATTAAACACATATCTAGAATTTTACTTTCTAGGGTCATTATTTGGCATGAAATCAGAATATGTGTAACTAACTGGAACTACATCACGACTCTCATAGAACTACGAATACCAGCACTCTTCCATCACTATTCTTATCAACACAAGGTTCATCCGGATGTTGATCCAAACCAAATGATTTGATTGCTTATCAAATTGGGTGTTCTAACTCTGATAAGTTACTTGAGTCCATAAGTAGAACTTTGTAACTTGCATACCATTTACTCTTGGCCCTTAGCTATTAAACTGTCTAGATACACCATAAAGATATATTCTTCAAGCTGACCATTCAAAAATGACATCTCCATTTCTAAACTTCATATTGGAAATGAGCTACAATGGATAAGAGAACTGTAGACACCCCAATTTTTACCGGTCGTCGAATTCAGGGGATTATTACCTCTAAAATCAATGACGACAATGTCCGATGAAATTGAAGGTTCTTTGAAGGTTGTTCATGCTCTTCGGAAAGCTCCTCCATCTCAAAAGTCACAAAATTCGATAGGAAATAAGGAAAAGACAAGGTGTTTAGGAAATTTCGGGTGTGGAAATATGCATAGGAGGTTATTATTAGTTAGTTCAAGAAAATCAATGGAAAATATTCAAAATATAAATATATCTATATATGTGTGTCTCTTTTATGGACTCTGTCCAATCAAATTTGAAAATAAGAGAAAAAAATTTCAAATTTAAAAAGAGAAGAATTTGAAAAGAAGCAAAAGAAAAATAATTTCAAAATGAAAGAAAGAAAGAATAGAAAAAAATTGAAAAGAAAGAAAGGAAAAGAATTGGAAAGAAAATAAAAAAGAAGAAGAGGGAAAAGAAAACAAAAAAAAAACAAAAAAATAAAAATAAAAATTGAAAGGTAATAAGGCGGCACGCGGTAGAGCTAGCAGCACTCACTGAGTGCCGCTACGGTAGTCAGTGAGTGCCAGACCAGCACGCAGTGAGTGCCGCGGAAAAGTCACTAACTACCGCTGCTTGTAACAGTTTGTTTATTTCAAATGCGTATTGAATAACCAAATTAAGATTCCATCTCACATGCAAATACTCTTCCCCCCCAAATGGTCTATATAAAGAGATATACATCTCCATTATAAGGGGTTGGACAATTTTGAAGAGAATTGTTGAGTGAATAGAGAGAATTTTGAGAGAACTTTGAAGAGAAGACATTGAAGAGAGCTTGAAGAAGAGATTGAAGACCTTTGACGATCTTCACAAAACAAGAAAAATCTGAGGAAGTTTAGAGGTAATTCTCCAATTTTAGTTCATTTTTGGACTCAATTCAATCACAATTCATAGAATACCCTAGGATCTTTACACAATTTTCAAAAAGTCTCTTCTAACCTCATTCCATCACACACCACTAGAATTGTGATTGAATTCTCATTTATATTTGTTGGTTTGGATCTAAGTAATTATGGATTCAATGAGAAATAAGTTTTCTAAGAGAAATTTTATTTCGGTCATCAATTTAATATGGATTTCATCTCTCTTTGCTCATGCTTGGAAATTAATGAGATCTTTAATATCTCACTTGGATTCCAGGAGTTTGATCTGTCAATTTTCTATAAATTTATGATTTATATGGGAATTGGGATTGATCTTGACTATGTTTATGTGAAATTGGTGGATCCAAGTCCATGTTCATGATTTGGGTCCATTAATTTGAATTTCTATGAAGTTCATCTTACACTTCATTGAAATTCATTAGGGTTAGCATTCTTAGTCTCCAAAGATCATTTATTTGAGAGGAGAAGTAAGTAAAATATGTCTCAATTCCTCAAGGATCATCAACTCGAGAGAGGAATTGGACTTGGGATAAGCCAATTTTCATGGTTTGGTAGTTTGAATTCAAATAAACCCAAGTGTTTAAACATATTCATGAGATTGAGCATACCCTTGGAGGTCTTCATTGAGGTCTCTTTAAGGTCAAATTCATGAAGCTTCTTGATAATTTGATTATTGTCTTAGTGGTCATAATCACCACTTGATCCAAATTCTCCCTATAATTTTTGGGTGAAGTTGGATTCAATATTAAGTGACCATTCAACAATGGTGTAGTGAATTCATTGACAAGCCGTGATCAAAGATTTTTAATTAAATCATGATCGGTTGGACTTGAATGAGACCAATTGGCATGTGTCCATAACACTTAGTTTTACAACTAAAATTTTTGTTTTGATCAAATTATATGGCTAGCATGGCCTGATCATGGGTTTTGCAACCTTATCACTCTCTGTCCAAATTTTCAGAATAGTACACCTATTTAAAAATGTTTGGATTAGAACCTTAACCAAGTTGACTAGGTTTTAAATAATTTTTTCTATGATCTATGATGTGTCCATTACATGCTCTAAGCCATTTGAAAGGTTTGAGATAAGTTTGCTAATACGACAAAAAATATTCAATGAATGGAAGCATAGCTCTGTGGCTACGTCAAGGAGCACCAAGTCAGTAGGGAGCGGATCACCCTATCTCTAATGAACAGTCTAGGGTTCCCAGATGATTTATCAGGTCCTACTAGGCCCGACCGACAGGCCATGAATGTTGCCCAAACTCAGATCATATTGGGCATGGTTCATCCAGCCCAGGGGACGAGATCCAAAATCTCCTAAGCAGTTTCCTACATCAGCAAGAACACTTATGGAATGTGTAAACAGTTTCCTAGTCCCATTAGGAAACTTGCATGATTTGTGTCAATTAGACCTAATATGATTATATTACCTTATCTGCATTAGTTTCCTTGCACGAGTGTGTCTCTTACATCTATAAAAGAGACGATTCACCCTCTCAATAGGGGGATGATTTTTCGCTGTGTTACCCATGGAACCAACAGTTAAGTCTCTAAGAGTTGCTAGGCAGAATGATATGGGCATGGATGAATTTAACCAAGCCATGTTAATAGAACTTGAAGACCTGGATGAAGTAAGACTTTTGGCTTTAGACCATCTTAGGTTGCAAAAACGTAGAGCTGAAAAGGCTTATAAAAAAAGATTGAGAGCCAAATCTTTTTCCGTTGGTGAACTAGTTATGAAGGCTATTCTGCCATTAGGACTCAAAAGACCATAGGTTGGGTGAGTGGTCTCCTAACTGGGAAGGACCTTTTGAAATTCATGAAGTGCTAAAAGGGGGGGCCTACCACTTGAGAAATTTAGATGGGCAAGTACACAACAAGCATATAAATGCAAAATATTTTTAAAAAGTATAAGCCCTATATGTGGGAAGCATATTTACGCCAGTTGGAGCAAGAAGCTGATAATGCCCAGGATGTTCAGGTTATTCCTGATCAATCTGAAAATTTGTATCAAGATAATGTCGAAACTCAGAATGATAAAGTTGGATAGAGACCGGGATATCTGTTAAAGCATTGCATGTTAATAAACAAACTAATATACGAATATGAGCATGCCATATAAGATCCAAACATGGCTACATAAACAAAAATAGGTAGTTTTGGCCCCATGGCCACTTAGTAGAATATAAAGGTACAAAAAACTATAAAGTCCCAAGAAAAAAAGGAGAAGAAATCTGTGAAAAAGGGGAGCTAGAAGGACTAGGGCTTGAGTCCATTGTTCATCAATCTGGGATAGGGCAGTGGTCGCGATTTTTTGAACAGCCAACCATGATTCTTCTTGTGCATCCAAGGCTGAAATCTCATCAGTTAATTAATCAAGTTGTTCTGGAACTTTCTCTAAGTCAGCCTGCTAGGAAGCATAATCGGTTTCCATCTTTTTAAGGGTAGCCTGCATTTTCTTGATCTCCTCCAAGAGTAAGGCAGAACTTTTCATCCCAGCCTCTGTGGTATCAGCCATTAGGATACATTGGTTGGTCACCTCTTCTCTCTTTTCAAAGAACTCTTTCACATCAGCCAGTTTTTGGATTGCCTCAGCCATAGTGCTAGCAATTTTTTTAAACTGCTATAAAAAAGAAATTGACAATGAGAAGGAAGAAGAATCGGAAAAATCATTAGAAAGCAAGGATACGACATTCTCAATGGCTTCCTATTGTCCCATAGCATTTTTCTGAAAGCCAAAAGGCTCTTTGCTTGAAGTTCAGCCTCTGTACAAGCTGGGGTGGATTTTGTTGGGCTAGGCTTCAAAGGTAAAGAGCCTGAACCAAGCCTTTGGGCAAGGGCTTGCCTGAGATTCTGAGCTTGAAGCCGCAGATCCTTAATGTTGGAAGGTAACTGAGGATCTGAAGAAGCGTGGCTCATAGAAGTAGAGGAGCCAATTCCTGCTATTGAGGAAGGAGGTTGAGGAAAAAGACTCTTTGAACATTGAAAGATTTTGGGGAGAACATCTGGGTCATCAACAAGGTCTTTTGAAACTCCGGTATCGCTTTAGCTAGTGAGAGGGGAAGCCTTGGCAAGGAGAGGACCTTTTAAAGAGGTTGAGGAAAGCTCTATAGTTTTTGCAATCCCTGATATCTGGATGGAGTCAGAAGAGGGCTGAGAGCTGCTCAATGTCGGTTTATCTTGCAATTTCTTCTGAGCTCGGGCTTTAAGCTGTGCCTTTTTGGCTGTCTTAGGGTTTTCCTGTTGAAGGACGTGCTCAACCTCCTCCTCTTCCAGATGAATAGGATGATCAAAGGTAGTCTCGTCTAAGGAGGTTTTCTTTACCATCTCTGTGTAATCTGAGCGCTTAGTCCCTGGAACTACGAGGGATTGGAATGGAGGTGGGAGCCTTCGGGGAAACAACCTTCTTCTTGGATAACACAGCCGCATCGGTGCTTGGAAAACCTAACCAAAAGAAAAGGAGCAATGAGGAAAATAACATCAAAACAAAATAAAAGCCTCATCTCTTGGTATCAAGCTGTCAAAGAAATTTCAGAGACCAAGGGGACAGACTGACTGGAAAATCTGGGAAATGCCCAAGCAGCCTGATGACTGGTTGTAGGGACGCCACCAAAGGTAGTAGGTATGGAGTGTTCAGACTGATAACCTTCTATAGTAACTCCTACATGCACATCAGTCTGAACCACAGGTTCCGCAATGCCAAATTCGGCCAAGGGTGGAAAAGGGCAGGTCTTTCTGACCCAATTCTCGGCAGAAGCATAAAGCTGTTGCCAATTTGGAGTCTTGCCATGTTTTTTTTTTATATTCACAAGCCTTCTTTTCCACTCGTTTCTTTTTTAGCCGGATTCTGATGCGACTCGCCTCAGAAGTTGACTCAGAAGGCTTCAGAGGATTCTAATTTAGCTTATAAAATTCCTTAAATTTGACGATGGAATCATAATCATCTTTGATATCAGGATCCAAACCTGGGCCTCTCTTTCTTTTGCCTGTAGTCTAAACAAGTAAGGAATTAGTAGTTGGTGATGGGAGCAGAGACAATGTATTGAGTAATAAATCAAAATTACCAAAGCAATGATCAAAATGTTACATCCAAAAAGTATCAAAGGAAGGAGTAGACACAGGGTGAAGAGAGAAGGACTGGAACTCAAACTGATCGAGGAGAAGTCTATTGAGTTCATCTACCTGTTGAACTGATTCATAGGACCTAAAGACTGTATGAGTCAAGAAATCTGGATTGGCTGACAAGAAATTGGGATAAGGATGTGTTTGGGTTAGACCAAATTGGTGTGCTTGATAGTTTGGGAAATAAGATTCCACGCCGCATTGGTTATTTCCCAAATTCTCTTTCGTCACTCTGTGGTGACAATCTTGAGAGACCAAGTAGTATATCTATAGTTTAGGGTAATTGTTCGGCTTATAAAGGGAATCTTCAAACTAGGCCAGTCCATACAAAAGAGGATGATAAGCTAAGAATATATTGGGAGTAGGAGTCCTAAGGGAGAAGAAAAATCCTAAACAATTCGAAAACCCAAAAGGGCTGGAAGAATATGTGGCCAAACTTTGGCCATAAACAGATGAGTCAGATATGGTCGTGTAAGGAGGGCTAAACTTAGGGAAATATAGATGGAGCCACAACTGTAGGATCCATAAAGGACCACCCTAAGTATCCAAATTACTACTGATCAGCCTAAAACAACCTCAGTAAATTTGAGCCAAGAGAAAGGGGCCTAATGCTAGAACCTGACTAGAAGCTAAAGCAAGGGCCAGAGGAAGATCGGATTTGACTACCTTGAAAGAAGGGGGACAAGTTAAGTATCTGCTAACCCAGAAGGTAAGAAAGGAAAGATACTTTGCGTTAGTCAAATGACCACCATTTTTTTTGTGTTCTAGGATAAAAGATTGATAGTTGGTATTTTTCTCAAAACCGGAGGTAATGGGAGAAATGGGGTATACATGTTGGGATAACAGAGCATTGATTGGGATACCATTCGGTCTTACCCCGATTAGGGCAGCTAGGTCGAGGAGAGTGGGGGACATCATCCCACATGGAAAATGAAAAGAGTTGGTGGAAACAGACGAAAAAGGCTAAGGAGAGAAGGGGGGTATTCATAGGTAATGGCACGGTGGTCAATTGTATTAGGTCATGGATATGTTGCCTACGCCATTCGTCCGATTTGACAAGAGCAACTCTGGCCACCCAGGTTAGCCATTCTGGCAGAGGTTTTGATGGCCAGAAATGAACATCGTTGTTATTGTTCCATCTTTTCAGCAGGGGACTAGGATGCTCAGACAATAAAAGACCATTACGGGGAAAGAGATTAGAAACCCAAGGAAGGACGAACTCTTGAGCTATGCTTGGACTGAGAATGGGGGAGGCAAAGTCAGGCGAGGATGCCATTACCTGTAGACTGACACCTTCAAAAGCAGCAGCACTAAATTGTCTCAAAGATTCTTTGGCCCATGATTGAGGATCAGTGGCGATCTCCTCTGTACTGGGAGATGAAGTAGATTCTAGAGGACTTTCAGCCATGATAGATAAAAGAAGATTGAAAAAGGAATGAAATGATTTTGGGAAAAGAAGAAATTTTGAGGCAGAAAAAACTCGAAGAAGGGTTTAAGTGGCAGAGGTTTAGAAGGATACAGAAGGATTTTGAATGGGAGTTTGTTTCAAAATTGAAATTTCCCCAAAAGATTGCACTGATTACAAGCTAGAAGTTCTAAAGATCAAGAGGTAAGTGGTATAGACAAATAGGAAATAAATGTGGGTCAGGTCACTATCTTTTCAAGAAAAGATCATCTCTATCCCTAGGGCGCCATCTGATCATTCCCTAAAAATTGGCGGTCACGGAGTCAAGGGATAAGATTGATTTCTTGAAAAGAAGTTATGATTTGGTGGACCTGTATTTAAATTAACAACATCCCATCAAGTTATGATTGCTCGCACCTTTACTTAAAAGGGATGTTGGGGGGCATTGTTTGCACCACAAAATAATTTTAAAAGTGGGTCCACCAAATCTGAGAAAGAATAACACGTGGAATGTGTACAAAGGCAGACTGATGGAGAAAGCAGGCTGATTCAACATAACAACATCATAATCAAGGATGCAAGCCACGTCAATGGAAGGACAGTTATTGGCAGTTATGTTGAATTAAATGAATGACACGTGTGATACAGAGTGGTAACAAGTGTTGTCATGGATGAAGCCCATTATTCTAAGATCATGGAGATAGTGGGCATTTTCTCAGTACAGGGGTAGCAGTTATCACTACTATAACCTATTTAAAGTGACGACGAAACAAGGAGAAAGGATCCTTGAGATCAAGAATACTTAGCACATTTTCATACTTTACATCATGTATTTCCTTTATCTTTAATTGTCAGTTTGCTAGGAGTAGCTTTGTACTTAGACTTCAATTAGAAGGCGAGATTACCACTTCTAATTATACTTTGTTCTATGTATGGTTCAATGGAATTCGCGCTCTATTTTCCTTTAACCAGACTTAGTTTTCTTCATATTCCAAGTCCTTGATCTTTGGTTAAGGCAACCTGAACCTATTTAGAGAAATCTCATTCCTCTGTTTCTCTACTCTTCTGATTCGTCAAATTGTTCACCTCAAGAGGACATTTGTCTAGCACGCCCGCACTTTAATACTTGCATAATATTCGCCATACAGATCCTTAGACCTTGGTGATAATCTCTAAGGTTAAAGGAAGAGAGAAAAATATATGAGAGAGAGAGGGAGGTTTGGCTAGGGTTATTAGAGCATACACAAAAACTCTCTCTACACATATAATTATACACTCTCACATCCATTTACTAAACCTAGTTGGACCGGGACTTCATAAGAGCTACATGTGGGACCTCTAGGCCCTTCCTAATTGGCTTGAATTAATATAAACTATACCCAGTTAATTTCATTACCCAAATAGTCTAAATTAATTAGTTAATATCAATTTCACCACATGACATTAACTGCACTCCAAATCAGAAGAGATAAATCACAGAGCAATACCTAGATTTATATGAAATGACATTAATATCCTTCTTCCTTCAGTATTCATAATTATCACTGAAATTGAGTAGCACTATCTCCAAGTTGATAATTACAACTTATATCCTTGAGTCCCATTCACTTCTCATAGTACACCAAACATGTAGCAACATACTTACTACAAGATTGCAATTCTCAATGACTAACACAATGACATTCTCAAGAAAATAGTTACTCCGTAACAGAGGGTAGATTCCATCTTGATAATATATGTTCCCAATACTCTAGACATGATCATCCAACAGACCCAGGTGTTGATCTCTAAGACCTCACTGATTGGTAAGTCAAGACAATCAGACCTAAAGCTTGTGTTCATTATTATCTCAAGATTAAGGACATATGTCTCATACATGTTTGAGTGTCCATTGACTGCTGACAGTTCCTGTCAATGGATTAAAATCAAGGTCCATCAATGTATCACATACACTAGCATATTAACTTTAGAGTCTTACAATCTTGTGAATGAGATTCATCCCTCTATCAAATAGAAGTTAATCATGCTATAGTGTAGACCTGATAAGATATCCAGTCTTACCATCACTGTGACTATTTAGAACCTCCAAGGACCATATGATTCGTATCTCCCATGTGTAAAACTCTTTTACACAAATGAACCACATACAATGAAGTTAAAGGTTGCCAACCCAGAATTCATCTCATGAAAGAAATACATAATGAAATGTAAGCAATGATATCCATAAACATATACTAAAACTAATGTATAAAATAGTTCAAAGCTAATTAGTTTGAGGGCATACCCCATCAAACTCTAACAAACTCTCACTTGCACTCATAACCAATTAGGATTACATCTAATACCAAGATTGTCCATATGATGATTGAAAACCTTAATAGACAAGGCTTTTGTAAACGGATCCGTAAGATTATTGACAAGCAGGGGTATTTGTAAAATACAACCGCGCTAAAAGAAGAAAACACACTGATTTAGTCTACAATTCCCTTGTATTTTTGTAATTTGAATTACAATGCCAGTTTTTACACAATATGATTAATCTATGATAAGTGGTATTGTTTTAGTGATTATTTGTGCAGATTGTTGCTGTGTGAGGAACTGAATGAGCAAGAAAAAAGGAAGTGTTTGGTTTTAATGAAGACAACTCAAATATGAAAAGGAAGTTTCGAGCGATCGAAGAGGCTCGAGCGATCAAGGTTTCGATCGATCGAATAAGTTCAAGCGCTCGACCATCCCAGAAGTTCAATCGATCGAGGGATGTTCGATCGATCGAACATAGTTTTTATCAGAAATTACACGCACGTAGCAGAAACGGGATTTTAACCCTAGCCTTAGGTTTATGTATATATATTTGTATTGTATACGTCCAGTAGGGGAGCCACTTCATTTTTCTATCAGTTTTACATAGGGAGAAGAGAGTTTGTTCTTGTTTTGTAGGTTTAATCAAGGATTTCTATTGGTTTTGGTTGGATTCTATTAAGTTAATACAAGTTCATCAGTCCAGGTTACTTTGTAATGTTCTGTTTACATTCTATTTGCTGTTTAGTGTAGTTTAATCTGTTAGAACCATAGCTTTGCATGTTAAATAGGGTTAAATTATTGGTTTTCATAGATTTTATGTTTAAATCATAAGCAAACAAGACTTTAATGGACTTTTACGTTAAAAACAAATCCAAGACACTTCAGACCATGTCGGAGTAGTCCCCAGGTTGGGAGAGCACGATGAAATCGTGATCTCAAGCCTCTGCCATGCAGCAGAATAATTACTGTGTTCGATCGATTGAAGTTAGTTCGATCGATCGGACCAGAGACATTGTCGAGCGATCGAGGACAGTTCGATCGATCGAAACCGCGTCGATCGATCAAACTCTCTAATTCTTGAGAACATTCTATGCAGTATCCCTAGACTTTCTGCTTTAGAGATTCGTTATCAAACTATCCCCAAATGCTCAGTTCATCAAAATAGTCTCTGAACTTAAGGCCTTAAGGCATTTTTCTTCAATATCTTTTGCAAACCACCCTCAATGCTAACACCATTGTAGGTGCGAGTCTTAACTATTGTATTAAACTGCTTTCATGTGTTTCAAATTAATTGTGATGATATAGTCCCGATCTTGAAAGGGCTATGGATTCTTTATTCTAAGAGAAATACAGGATACTGTAGAAAATGTGCTCCATTGAGCTTCAATGTAATTGCATGGTAGATGGATAGGTTGCGGTGGATTCGTGTAATCCCAACATTCCCTTATATTTAGAAAAATACATTTTAAAACATCGCTTTAGTTAATTAGTTAATCATTACTTTAATTTAATTTAGTTGCTTTAACTTTAGTAGTCACTTTGTAGAACTTTGTGTTCTATAACCCTTCAAATATTGATTTTTATTTTCTCTTTAGAGATTAATCTAGGTATTTAGTTTAACACCTTCCCTGTGGGATCAACCTGGTCTTAACCAGATTACTACTTGCACGATTACCTACACTTGGGTATAGCACACAAGCGCACGCACATTCTTAAACGTGTCAATTATCTAATGTCGCAATCTTGGTCACCAATACGTCACCTCTCTGCACTATGTCCCTGCCACACCCCAACCCGCCCCGACGGATTAGGACACGTGTGACAAGACTAAACGCACCCGAAATACACTAATAAGCAAGAACCATATTAATTATTAAGAAAAAAACATGATTTGAAGTAACTTAAAACCAATATACTGAGATAAAATAGCCCAAGGGCAAAATGGTCATTAAGAAAAATATGACAAATTTCACCTCAAAAGATAGCTCTTTGAGTCCTAGTTCCAATGCAAAAAAATGATGCATGAATTCGAATTTTCTACAAAGAGTTATACCCGTTTCCATAAAAGTCGACGAAAAATACCTTCGAAATCACTGTCTTGCGCAGAGAGGCATTCGACTGGTCGAGCAGGTGAATTCGACCGGTCCAAGTACCCTCTGGACCATATTTTCCCCCATTTAACATTCTTAAAAGTCCCTAAACTCAAAAGGCACTTGGGGCTACCTCCTAACCAAAGTAGAACCACTGAAAAGTGCACAAAAGCATTGAAAACTCATCAAATCACGCAGCCGTTGGAAGATTTCAATTCATTCCAACTGAATTCAAGCAAGTAACTAACTCAAGTTCTTGCCAAGAACTAGCATATACATGAAAATATTTTGAGGAAGAGTTTGAAGCTTTATTAAACAAGCTTGAGCCAAATAACACTAGTATAACTTGTGCCAATTAGGAAATTCCGTGAAAAATACCTACCAACCTTTGTAATTGAAAGTGAAGTTTTTATAGGTCAATGGAACCCCAAGGGTATCCTCTTGACCTTTTAAAAGGTATAACAAACCATGGGAACATTCATGGAACATTTAGAATTAAAGGGTTGATAGTGGGTTTTTTGACTGGTCGAGAGGGTCCCTTCGACCGGTCGAAAGTCCTTCCGCAGAACCATTTCTGCAGTAGCAACTTTCAACCTACTAACATGAGTGGAATCGGTCTTTAAACTTGTAAACCTTCTTAAACATGATCCTAATACACATTGGGGTACTTTCCACCACTTTTAACTCGTACTCAAGCTCAATTGAATCAAAATAAGACATTAAAGCCCAAATCTTGGCTTAACTTGCATGAACATAGAATTTTATCAGAAAAGACTTCAAAGGCTTTACATACAAATTCAAAACATACACACAACTTCTTTTGAGTCAAAAGAACCCATAACACCCATTCCTTGATCAAAACCACATAGAAATGAAGATTTTAACCCAAAACATTTCCAAGACTATTTGAAAAGTAGTTTTAACACTCTTCGCACATTGATTCTTCACTAGAAACATAAACTTGCATCAATCCCCTCATTTTCCCCAACATGAGTATAATTTGTCAAACAAAAGACCCTAAATCTAGTCTGCCTTTTAAAGTTACATAATCTATAAAGTTCTCCCCATATACACACAACTTATAGAAATCATATTATAACTCATACCACAAGATACAACCAACACTAAATTGAACCTTACATTTACAAGTTTTCCAAAATGAGTTAACTATACATCTCTAAACCATAAGTTTCATTAGGAAACTTAAACATTTAGATTTATGAACATATCAATACACATCTCATAACCCCCACGCTCACCCTGTCGTATGATCATTTCCTTTCTTCCTCTTGTGCCGTACCTGCGGTGGTTGTTCAATAACCACAACAGAAAATAACATTTGTTTAAGCTTTCGCTTAGTGAGTAAAACTAATCACATGTATGAGTGTATGTCATATTCAATGCACAAATCAACAATCAACATATCACTTAGTCTCCAAAAGACCAAATATCAATTCACTGTGTCGTCGCTCTTGCCTTTTTCCCTTATGCGCATATAGCACCTCTAATCCATACCATCTCACATACCCTTCCATAGCTGGGTTGTCACTCACACACTTTTACACAGTTAAGTGGTGAGTACCCTTACACCGTTGGGTTTTCCACATCTTATTTTGGAATAAATCCACGGTGAATCAACATAAGGCTTTCTTCAACCCACATAACACATAATCACATAATCATCTTAACATAGCAATCCTTGCAAATTAAGCATAATAACTTCCACTTTTATATTATCATGCTGTAACCAACATAATTCAATATGCTAACATCATAATCAACATAATACATCATAAATTGTAACATCAAACATACTTATACATTCAGCTCATGGATTAGAGTCACTCACCTTTAGGATTTAACTCCTACTTGAAGAATTAAGAGCCTAGTGAGGTCCAAGTATAAATCCTATTCAACATATACAAGTTATAAGGTAAACCCCCAAATTGGGCCACAAAAAAACTATCTCAGAAATCCATAAGATTATTACTAACGTGTTAGACTCACCTCCAGGAGTCCAAATATGTAGCCTGTTTCGAGATTGAACGTCGTTCAGCACATCAATCGGCATCGTGAACATCGGCGTTGATTCCGTCGAACTTCTCTCGTTTTTCCTCTTATGTATTTCTTTTTCTTTTTTTATAATGAAGGAGGAGACAATGACTCTTGGTGAGTCATGAGACACTTGTCTGCACCATGTAAATCTAAAGTTGTCTATTCTATTATGGCCTCCCCAACCTTTTATTAGTTTTGCGTTTATACCCCTGCTAGTTATTACACTTATTTAAAACTATACCAAACTTAAATAAGTGTTTGTCTATGTCACGTATGTGTCTCACACGTGGTCCCAAATATTATAAAGTTGTTATCGCACCTACTAATTATACACCTTTTTGCAAAAATTCCCTTATTGGGTTAATTAGTAACATATTAACAATTTGATATGAAAGCAACTAAACATATTCCAAGTAATCATATAAAATGCATGTAATAATTTAAATACAAATTAATTTATATTTTATCTGGGCCCTTCATTGGATCCCACTTCCAAACCTGTTCGCCCTCACTGGGACTTTTTCATGGGCAAGTCCAAGCCTCCCCTTAATCTATTCTTATATACTGATTAATATTAATTAATGCATATTACAAGATAGTTAAACCTTTTTCCCGAGTACGGGTGTTACATTTTTCCCCCTCTAAAAAGAAGTTTGGTCCCCAAACTTTGCTCCACTCAAAGTTTCAACCACTCATAGATGTTCTCCCTAAACTCCAATTTCTTATCTTTTAATTATCGTCTCAACTACATAATCTAGTAACTATACCTGTCGCCTCCTTATCCGTGGTGGCTACCCCTGCGGTTGTGAGTTGAAAATATCTAGCTCCCCTTTGTTCTCTTCCCATCGATTGCTGCATAGATCCTTGAGTTCTTTTACCTGATGCAAAAGAACTCGAACTTCTCTGTCATTTATTAGCACATTCCCACACTTGATGACCCGGTTGATCACATATATAACAATTACCCTTAATCATCGTGCTCTAATTTGGACAGTTTCTCGCGATATGTCCAAATTCTTGACAAACATTACACGTTATCGTTTGATAGCATTTTCCCTAATGTGTTTTATTACACGGTGGGACACCACAGTTTTTCCATACTTGTACCACTGCTTATCAATTGACTTTCAAAGTTTTGTCTTTTGAAACTTCCCTGTTCACTATGCTGGCTTATCTTCGGCCTCTTGTTTTGCTGGCTTGGTGGTGGTGGCATGCTTGGATTGAACCTAAGGTCTCTTTCCGCAATGGAAGCAATGTCTAGTGCCTCAGCGTCAGTCTGAGGTCGAAATACTATTGCTCATCCCTGGATATCACTTCTAAGTCCTGCTACAAACTTTCTTGCTTTCACTTTCTCAGTTGATACAATATCCCTGGCAAACCTTGCCAAACTTGTGTACTGTGTTGAATAAACTCTAACCGACATCCCTCCTTGTACCAACTCTATGAACTCTTGTGCTTTATGATCATTAAAGGATTCCGGAAAGTATTGCGCATTGAATATCTCAAGAAATTGATCCCAAGTGGTCGGTTGCCCTGGGCCTAGCTTGGTATGCCACCAATACTGCGCCTCATCCTTCAACGTGTCAGCTGCAAATAAAACTTTCTGTTCTTCCATATATGGTAATACTCTAAAACTCTTCTCCATGTTTGAAATCCAGAAGTTTACCCATATTGGATTGGCTTCTCCACGGAATATAGTTGACTTTTGCTTGTGAAACTTTAAAATAGTAACAACTTCTTCCCTCAGGTTTGGATTTGGTTGTACCGGTCTTTCCTCAACGACACGTGTTTCTGCCACTCAGACTAACCCTTTAATTGCCCTTTCAACTCTTTCCATACGGTTTGGATTCTCACGTCTAGACATTATGATCTTAGCACCCACAATATAATGCACACACACACATTACCTTAAAGAATCACGTGTAATGCTAATTAACATTAAAAGCATGTTAAGTAAACGTGTATGCAAATATGTGTTGTTGTGTGCACACTACGCGTTGTATACGTCACTCGTCCCAAAGGCTCTAGCCTATTGCTCTGATACCAAAAATTGTCACACCCTAACCCACCCTGATAGATTAGAACATTTGTAACAAGACTAAACGCACCTGAAATACACTAATAAGTAAGAACCATATTAATTATTAAGAAAAAACATAATTTGAAGTAACTTAAAACCACTATACTGAGATAAAATAGTCCAAGGGAAAAATGGTCATTAAGAAAAATATGAAAAATTTTACCTCGAAATATAGCTCTTTGAGTCCCAGTTCCAATGCAAAAAGCAGTGCATGAATTCGAATTTTCTACAAAGAGTTATGCCCGTTTCTGTAAAAGTCGACGAAAAATACCTTCAAAATCACTATTTTGCGCAGAGGGGCATTCGACCGGTCGAGCAGGTCAATTTGACAGGTCCAAGTACCCTTTGGACCATATTTTCCCCCATTTAACATCCTTAAAAGTCCCTAAACTCACAAGACAATTGGGGCTACCTCCTAACCAAAGTAAAACCACTGAAAAGTGCACAAATGCATCGAAAACTCGTCAAATCATGCAACCGTTGGAAGATTTCAATTCATTCCAACTGAATTCAAGCAAGTAACTAACTCAAGTTCTTGCCAAGAACTAGAATATACATGAAAACATTTTGAGGAAGAGTTTGAAGCTTTATTAAACAAGCTTGAGCCAAATAACACTAGTATAACTTGTGCCAATTAGAAAATTCTGTGAAAAATACCTACCAACCTTTTTAATTGAAAGTGAAGTTTTTATAGGTCAATGGAACCCCAAGGGTACCCTCTTGGCCTTTTAAAAGGTAAAACAAACTATGGGAACATTTAGAATTAAAGGGTTGACAGTGGGTTTTTCGACTGATCGAGAGGGTCCCTTCGGCCGGTCGAAAGTCCTTCTGTAGAACCATTTCTGCAGCAGCAACTTTCAACCTACTCACATGAGTGGAATCGGTCTTTAAACTTGTAAACCTTCTTAAACATGATCCTAATACACATTGGGGTACTTCCCACCACTTTTAACTTGTACTCAAGCTCAATTGAATCAAAATAAGACATTAAAGCCCAAATCTTGACTTAACTTGCATGAACATAGAATTTTATCAGAAAAGACTCCAAAAGCTTTACATACAAATTCAAAACATACACACAACTTCTTTTGAGTCAAAAGAACCCATAACACCCATTCCTTGATCAAAACCACATAGAAATGAATATTTTTACCCAAAACATTTCCAAAACTATTTGAAAAGTAGTTTTAACACTCTTCGCACATTGATTCTTCACTAAAAACATAAACTTGCATCAAACCCCTCATTTTCCCCCAACATGAGTATAACTTGTCAAACAAAAGACCCCAAATCTAGTCTGCCTTCTAAAGTTACATAATCTATAAAGTTCTCCCCATATACACACAACTTATGGACATCATATTACAACACATACCACAAGATATAACCAACACTAAATTGAACCTTGCATTTACAAGTTTTCCAAAATGAGTTAACTATACATCTCTAAACCATAAGTTTCATTAGGAAACTTAAACATCTAGATTTATAAACATATCAACACACAGCTCATAACCCCCACGCTGTAGACACCCCAATTTTGACCATACGTCGAATTAAGGGGAGTACAACCTCTAAGATCCAATGATGACAAGTATTCGACTAATTTAGGACTTCCAAAGATGACTTAAACTCTTCTGAAAGCTCTTTCAAGTTAAAAACAAAAGAAAAAAGAGAGAAATTCAGCATGAACCCCGAAAAATAAAGTCAACAGTTGACCCAGTGAAAAGTCAACGGGTCAAAAGGGAGTCAATCATAAAATTTCCAAATTTCAAGATGAAAAGTCCCGATAATTGTTCATTGGGTCTCCCTTATGCTAGAAATGATTTTTAAGAATTTTTAAATGAAAGAAATCATGGTGAAATCGAAAGGCTTTTAAGGAGAATTGTGCAGAAAATCGATATTTTGCCTTCGAAGGGAGAGTTGACTTTTTTTCCTTAAGGATTTTGATTTTTTGGATATTTTTATCGAATCCAAATGGGGGATATTCTCTTAATTACATTTAATGTCTTAAGTAAATACATAAATTAAACGACATTTACTTAAATGACATGAAATGAAATTAAGGTGCTGAATTGCAGTGCAGCGGCAGTCGGGGTGCACGAACGGCATTCAGCGACTGCCGGTGCGGCACTCGGCGAGTGCCGCCCGGCATTCAATGAGTGCCGCAGCGGCTTTCACTGAGTGCCGCTGGTTTCATCAAGTGCCGCATTTTTGTGACAGTTTTCCAAAAGTAGGTCGGTTCATATCCCGAAAAGTGGCGGCGGGAATTAGGGTTTTGGCTGCGAATTTCCCAAAATATCCCCCTAATTATTGCCTATAAATAGGGATGATATCCCTTTGTTTAAGGGAGACAAAAAATGGAAGTTTAGAATGTTAGGATTTTCATGTTGATTCTCACCTAAAATTTTCCAAATCAAGAGAGAAATTAGAGAGATTTGTTGGAAGAACAAGAAGAGTTTGGTCATCATTTGGAGGAGCTTGAAGAAATCAAAGAAAGTTGAGGATACTTAGAGGTAAAACTCTAAACTAGTTAGTTTATTTAGTAGTTCAATCACAATATTTAGATACTTAGGATCTTTTACACATTTTCACAACCTCTCTTCTTACCTTATTTCATCACACACCACCTATATATTGTGATTGAACTCTCATCTCGTTAATTTGGATCAAAAACAAGTCTATACATTTGAAGTTTAAATGAGTCTTGAAGTAAAACTTTGGTCCTTTTCTTTATTTGTGTTTGTTTAGATTCATGAGACCTTCAATGTCTCACTTGAATCTTAGCAACCAAAACCCAATATTCTCATAAACTTATGATTTATGAGGGGATTGAGGTTGATTTTTTTTAGTATATTGAGTTAATGAAGTCCAAACTCCATCCATAGTTTGGGACCATTACCTTGGGATTTTATGAAGTTCTTTGTACTTTATTAAAACCCATGAGTTCAAGAATTATTTAGTCTCCAATGACCATCAAATGGTAGGAGAAATGTGTTAGTTCAAGTCTACTCGCATTTACAAGTTTTCCAAAATGAGTTAACTATACATCTCTAAACCATAAGTTTCATTAGGAAACTTAAACATCTAGATTTATAAACATATCAACACACATCTCATAACCCCCACGCTCACCCTGTCGTATGATCATTTCCTTTCTTCCTCTTGTGCCATACCTACAGTGGTTATTCAATAACCACAATAGAAAATAACATTTGTTTAAGCTTTCGCCTTTCCTTCGTATTTTGACGTGTGGCACTCTCATTTCTCTATATACATAATATCATTTTATGCCTTGGGAGGCTTTTGGTAGTTTTTGGTTGAGAGAGAGAGAGAGTGTATACCTATATTATACACACATATTTATATATATATATATATCTATATACACATACTCATATTCACACACACACACATACACACATACTGCCTCTGGCAGCAGAGAAGGAAAAGAGAAGAGAGCAGACAGAGAAAGAGAGAGATCAAGAGGAGGAGAGAGAGAAACCTTGAGGTTTCAAAGCTCCACAAGCCAAACATACAACCAAACGCACCCTTAGGTGAGTCCAACTCACTTGGTTAGACGTTTTTATATGTTTTAGTAAAGGTTAGACATAGTAAATACGTTCCATGGACGTTATATATGTTGTTTTATAATTTTGCTAAAAAAGACGAAGTACCAATCGATTGGTATATTTTCTAATCGATTGCCATCAGTCTAGACCCAATTGATTGGTATGTTTTCCAATCGATTACCAATAGTTGTAACCCAATCGATTGCCAAAGTTTGCAATCGATTGGTATTATTTTGGATCCAATCAATTGCCATGATTCCCAATCGATTTCCATGATTCCCAAAGAATATGAGGAACATGCAAGGATTGCACTACGGACCGTTCGAGATAACCAATTATATGCAAAGTTTAGTAAGTGTGAGTTCTGGCTAAAAGAGGTCAAGTTCCTAGGACATATTGTCTCACAAGATGGAATAGTCGTTGACTCATCAAAGACAGACGCAGTTCTGGATTGGAATATACCAACCAGTACAACGGAAGTTAGAAGTTTTCTTGGGTTGGCTGGATACTATCGGAGATTTGTGGACGGGTTCTCCAAGATCGCAGCTCCTCTTACCAGACTGACGAAGAAGGACTTAAAGTTTAAATTGAGTAACAAGCATGAACATGCATTTCAAGAATTGAAGGAAATATTGACCATAGCGCCAGTACTTGTGATACCCAAGAGTGGTGAGCAGTTCACCATCTACAGCGACGCATCACACCAAGGACTTGGATGTGTTTTGATGCAAGATGGGAAGGTAATCGCATATGGATTGCGACAATTGAAACCTTGCGAGTTGAATTATCCGACGCATGACCTCGAACTAGTCATAATTGTATTTGCTCTCAAGATTTGGAGACATTACCTCTACGGTGAGAAGTTCGATCTATTCTCATATCACAAGAGTCTGAGGTACTTGTTCTCTCAAAGAGAGTTGAACATGAGGCAACAACGTTGGATGGAATTGTTAAAGGATTATGATTTCACGTTGCAATATCACCCTGGGAAAGCAAATGTAGTGGCCGATGCATTAAGTCGGAAACCCCAGAGGATGACAGAAGCTTCACTTATGGTCAAAGAGTGGCAAGCATTGGTAACTTTGGCTAAATTCGGTATTCAGGCCTCAAATTCAAGCGATGGATGACACTTTGGATATCTCATGGTGCAACCGACCCTCATCAGTCGTATTTTGGAGGCACAAAAGAAGAATGAAGGACTTCAGGAGTAGTTCGCAAGCAATGCAGTAAAGGAACCAGAGAATTAGAGTATTAATGCGAAAGGAGCACTCAGGTGTAGAGGCAGACTTTGTGTACCGGATGAAGATGATCTTAGAAAGGATATATTGAATGAAGCACATAAGTCACGAATGACTATCCACCCAAGAGGTGCAAAGTGTATAAAGATTTGAAGGAAAACTTCTGGTAGGAGGGGATGAAATGAGAAGTTGTTGAGCACGTGTCTCAATGTCTTACGTGTAACAAGTAAAGGCAGAACATAAGAAGCCTCTAAGACTTCTACAACCATTACCAATTCCCAGATAGAAGTGGAAGCATATAACTATAGACTTCGTGGTAGGATTGCCAAGATCCAGCAAAACCATAATGCTATTTGGGTAGTTGTTGATCGACTTACCAAATCAGCGCATTTCATAGCTTATAGTATGTCGTACCCTGTCAAGCGTTTGAGCCGTATATATGTACCAGTCTCTATCGTGTCCAACCGTGATTTAAGGTTTACTATAGAGTTTTAGAAAAGTCTACAGTCAGCTTTGGGAACAACGTTAAGCTTGAGTACATCGTTCATCCATAGACTGATGGACAAACTGAACGAGTTAACCAAGTAATGGAGGATATGCTTCAAGCGTGTGTAATTGCTTTTGAGAGCTCATGCGAGACTCACCTACCACTAATAGAATTCACATACAATAACAGCTACCATTCAAACATAGGAATGGCATCCTTCAAGGCATTATATGGAAGACTGTGTGGATCGCCTTTGTGTTGGGCAGAGGTTGGAGACAATCAACTGCTTAGACCAGAGTTAGTTCGGGAAACTAATGAGAAGATCAAGATTATGAAGGAAAGGATGCGAACGGCGTAGAGTAGACATAAGAGTTACGCTAATAAAGGTTGTAGAAGTTTGGAATTCAGTGTTGGGGATCATGTGCTACTTAAAGTATCTCCAGTATGAGGAATTGTCAGATTTGGATAGAAGAGGAAAGCTAGTACCTCATTTCATTGGACCATTTAAGATTCTCGAACGGGTAGGAAAGGTTGCTTATAGACTTGCATTACCGCCTAAGATGTCAAGAGTACACAATGTCTTTCATGTGAGCATGTTAAGGAAGTGTGCTCACAATCCAAGTCATAAGATTAACTTTGATGACATTAAGGTGAACGATAATGTGTCATTTCATGAAGGACCAGTGCGAGTCTAGGATCGAGGAGTTAAGAAGCTGAGGAACAAGGAAATCCCGTTGGTAAAGATCCAGTGGAAGCTTCACAACGAAGGAGAAGCTTCATGGGAATTGGAATCTGAGATGCGTGAGAAGTATCCAGAGTTGTTCAACAATGCTTAGTTCGGATTTCGGGGATGAAATCTTCATTTGGTAGGGGATGATGTGATACTCTGTAATTTCTTTGTATTTTTGTATTTCTGCATATGAAATAAGACCCTTTGTTTTATTTTTTGTCTTTGTTGAATTTCTGGTCCTAATTGATTAGCCTTTATACCAATCGATTGATATCTTTTGAACACCAATCGATTGACATAAATCCAATCGATTGCCATCAAATATATGTGCCCAATCGATTGCCACTGGTACCAATCGATTGGCACCAGTAGAGACAAGTTTTCTTCTTTCCTTCGTATTTTGACGTGTGGCACTCTCATTTCTCTATACATATAAATTCATTTTGTGCCTTACACACACACTGTCTCTGGCAGCAGAGAAGAAGGAGAAGAAGAGAAGGAGAAGAGAAAAGAGTAGATAGAGAGAGAGAGAGAGATCAAGAGGAGGAGAGAGAGAAACCTTGAGGTTTCAAAGCTCCACAAGCCAAACACACACCCAAACGCACCCTTAGGTGAGTCTAACTCACTTGGTTACTTTTATATGATGTTTTTATACGTTTTAGTGAAGGTTAGACATAGTAAATACGTTCCATGGACGTTATATATGTTGTTTTATAATTCTGCTAGAAAAGACGAAGTTCCAATCGATTGGTATATTTTCCAATCGATTGCCGTCAGTCTGGACCCAATCGATTGGTATGTTTTCCAATCGATTGCCATTAGTTGTAACCCAGTATATTGCCATGATTCCAAATTGATTCCCAGTTATCCCAATTGATTTCCATGATTCCCAATCGATTGCCATGATTCCCAATCGATTATTATGATTTTTATCCCAATCGATTGAACCTTTATCTCAATCAATTAAAGTTGCAGATCATGGATAGTTTCTCTTGTTTATTGTAATAAGGGTTTAATTGTTCTAGAATTGTTTCCCATTTATATTTTGCGAATATGGGATAGTAGGGGATAAAATGATATTGCATTGGAATAATACACACGTGGAATAATTAACTTAATTGATCATGAAACCTTTCAGTTAATGTGGAGATAATAATGAGAAGCCAACATACATAGTAGTGGGTCTATCGACTGCGGAGGTCGATACTATTTATGATGGGTACATGTGAATGTGGTCGCAAAGACGTATGATATCGAGCGTATTGGCTGGGTGTGTTAGCCTTAAGGTATCGAGCGTATTGGTTGGGCGTGTTGGCCGTAAGATACCAGGAGCGTGTTGGCTGTAACGTGTAGGGCATGTTGGCCAAAGTATATCAGGGGCATGTTAGCCAAAGTATATCAGGAACGTGTTGGCCAAAGTATATCAGGGGCGTGTGGGCCAGGATGTACATCAGGGCGGATTGGCCAGAATACATTGAGGCGGGTTGGCCAGAGAGTGAGAACTACGTGTCTAGTTAACGTATAAAGGAAAGGGGACTGTGTGACAGGATTTGATAAACCGTAGGTATGGGACTACGTGTCTGATTAATATGGACCCAAGAGTCTATGTTATGTATTGGGAGATTGGGACGACGTCCATTGTTAGATATTGAGTTGGTGCATACACGCATGCGAACGATGAGATTATCCTATTAATGATGTTGTTGCTTATTTATTCTGCAAATCTGTAGATACTCTGTTAGTATTTTGCATTCACTCAGCTTTCATAGCTGACGGCATTTATGCCGCTCGATATTCGACGTCTAGCTGGCCAGGGTTATGAGTATGCAGGAGATGCATACATGGATGGGGGCTACAAGGATGGAGCCTACGATGACGAAGGTTATGCAGGAGATGACTATTACGCAAGCTGAAGACTTGGAGCTTGCTGTTGATAGTTTATGCTTATGATTTTAGAGACCGTTATAATAGTTAAGTTTGTATTTGGCATATGTTGCCGAGATGTTTTATTATTATTTTTTTTGCAAACACTTTGGTTTTATAATAGTTAGTATTGAACTCCGTTTTTATACATCGACCTTAGAACTTGCCAATGCATGGTTTGAATCATTACTCTGATGGTTTGACTTTGGTTATGGACAATGTGGTGACTTTCAACTGTCATGGCCTACGGGTCCAAAAAGGAATTTATTTTCTCTATTTTTGCTACTGTGGGGCGTGACAATATCTGTAAAGAAAATATTAAAGGGTGAACCCAATGGCCAAAATAAAATCGAGAAAGAATTATGAAAAATATATATAAAAAAAAAAAAGAGAACGAGATAATAATGAGAATAATGTGTTACCTCCCAGGCTCTCCAATATCCGCCAGTAGAGGGAAAATTCCCCCTGGAAACCTCACTCATGTGGCAATAGAGTGTAGTATAGACACCCCGATTTTGACTAAACGTCGAATTAAGGAGAGTGTTACCTCGATATCCGATGATGACAATGTCCGAACTTATCTAGGACTTCCAAAGATGATTCAAGCTCTTTGAAAGACTCCCCAACCCAAAACAAAAAGAAAAAAAGAAGGAAAAGGAAAAGGAAAAGGAAAAGAATAAGCAGAACGGCACTCAAGCCTTTCCGCGGCAGTCACGGGCTACCGTTGCGGCAGTCTCTGGACTGCCGGACGGCATTCGGTGATTGCCGCGAATTTCATCAAGTACCGCAAAAATAATGAATTTTACTAAAAAGACGGCAGTCCCTGGAGTTGTCTGCGGCATTCAGTGAATGCCGTTCCGGCAGCCAAGGAATGTTGTGCTGGCTTTCACTGAATGCCGATGCGGCATTTACTGAGTACCGCTTCCATCTTCGGAGAATGCCGCATTTTTGCAACAGACAGTTGGTATACTGCACGTTTTGTACTATAAAAAGGATGACTGAATTAGGGTTTTCAGTCATGAAATGACTGAAATACCCCTTTAAAATTGTCTATAAATAGAGGATGAATATTCACTTGCATGAGGGGGGGGGGGATTTTCTTTGAATCTATAGGTTGTATAAGTGTTCTTCTTGCCTTAATTTTCATAATTAGGAGTGAGTTTAGAATAGCTTAAAAGAAAGAGTTGTGTGAATTAGTGTAGAAGAGCTTGATTAGTCTTTGGAAATTCTCCAAAATCACCAAGTTGAGGATACTTTGGAGGTAAGACTCTAGAATAGTTAGTCTTTATTCAAGTTTAATTATAAACATGCATGGAGTTCTTTAATTTCTATTTTCATTTGTTGTGTTCATCCTTTGGTTTCATAAGGCTTTTAATGCCTTATGATTGGCGACGAATAGTTGCTGTTTATAGTCCTAAAAATACGCTTTGTTAGCCCATTTCATGTAGTTATTTGTTATTTTTTAATAAGTATTCGAAATTTTGTAGGATTTGGAGCTTTAACTTGAAAATGCACAAAAATCTAATAATTAGTGGCTTTGGAAGTCATTCTGGGCTCAAATGGTGATTCCGGTGAAAGCTGAATGCAGTAGCAGTCTTGGAAAATTGCATTTTTGATAAAGAATACTTTGGATTTGAGAAATTTCTCCAGAGATATAAAATGTAGATCTTCGAGTTACGGACGCGTGGCTTCAAACGGCGAGTCAATCCGAGTTCCGAGCAAAACGTTATCGCAATTCTACGAAAGTCGCACAGTGCAGCAAAAAGGACCTCACGCGAGCGACCTTTGAAAAAACCAAAAATGCGTATTTTATTAAATTAAAGTGCCCAGCGAAGGTGGTTTGTGCATATGACGTCCAGAATTGTAAGTATAGCTGTTTAAGTGCGATTTGGCTTAGGAAAGCTTCCTAAATCCTTCCAAACTCTACATAAATCCTATTCTAAATCAATTTTGGGGTTACACATCATTACACAACATTATACACAAAAACTCCAGCCATTGAAGAGAGGAAAGCAAGGAGAAGAAGAAGAAGATCAAGAATTCCTATGGCCTCCTCCATCAACCTCTTGCCGTTCATCAATTCCATGGCCAACTAAACTCTAGATCTAGGGTTTCAATGAAACCCTAGCCAAGTAATAGGGTTTTATTTATGTTTTTATTTTAGTTTTATTATGTATGGATGATGATTACATGTTCCGAGGATTTCTATAAATAAATCGTGCTTTTAATGATTAAACTTTCAAAGTTTATTCTTGTCTTAGATCTATTTTGACTGTGATGTGCTCAATGATCTATTCTTGCTGTGCTTGTTTAGATAATTTACATGTAATGGTGCTTAAATTGAATTGTGCTATCAAGTATCCGAATAGTCCATGCCTAGATTAGACGGATTATGCCACAACCCTAGTTTAGTGTGGGATAATTCGTGCTAACCGAAGATGGATTATGTTGGTGCTTGAACCATAATTATTTTCTTGACGGAGGAATTGGGCTTGTAGCTACAATTCCCCATTATCATCCAACTTAATAGGCTAAAGTAATTCATAAATATTCCTATTATGAAGCTAGTGGTGGATTTGAAATCCTAGGTTCCTTTAAACATATTGATAAAAACACTTTTTAATTGCTTTCGTAATTTAGATTTATTTTTATTGTTATTAGTTTAATTAAAATTCAAATCCAATTCTGTTTTCTCAATTAATTAAATTTAGGTTTTAAAATTAAAGCATTGTAGTATTTCAATCTCTGTAGGTTCGACCTTTAGTTCCACACTGCAAATCTTTAGAAAAGTAAAGTATACTTTTTATATCTTGATACTGACAACGGCGACGAATAATTGCCGTTTATAATCCTAAAATTACGCTTTGTTAGCCCATTTCATGTAGTTATTTGTTATTTTTTAATAAGTATTCTAAATTTTGTAGGATTTGGAGCTTTAACTTGAAAATGCACAAAAATCTAATGATTAGTGGCTTTGAAAGTCATTATGGGCTCAAATGGTGATTCCGGTGAAAACTGAATGCAGTAGCAGTCTTGGAAAATTGCATTTTTGATAAAGAATACTTTGGATTTGAGAAATTTCTCCATAGACATAAAATGTAGATCTTCGAGTTACGGACGCGTGGCTTCAAACGGCGAGTCAATCCGAGTTCCGAGCAAAACGTTATCACAATTCTACGAAAGTCGCGCAGTACAGCGAAGAGGACCTCGCGCGAGCGGGCCGCGCGAGCGACCTTTGAAAAAACCAAAAATGCATATTTTATTAAATTAAAGTGCCCAGCGAAGGTGGTTTGTGCATATGACGTCCAAAAATGTAAATATAGCTGTTTTAGTGCGATTTGACTTAGGAAAGCTTCCTAAATCCTTCCAAACTCTATATAAATCCTATTCTAAATCAATTTTGGGGTTACACATCATTACACAACATTATACACAGCCATATACACAAAAACTCCATCCATTGAAGAGAGGAAAGCAAGGAGAAGAAGAAGAAGATCAAGGATTCCTATGGCCTCCTCCATCAACCTCTTGCCGTTCATCAATTCCATGGCCAACTAAACTCTAGATCTAGGGTTTCAATGAAACCCTAGCCAAGTAATAGGGTTTTATTTATGTTTTTATTTTAGTTTTATTATGCATGGATGATGATTACATGTTCCGAGGATTTCTATAAATAAATCGTACTTTTATTGATTAAAATCATTACTTTCAAAGTTTATTCTTGTCTTAGATCTATTTTGACTGTGATGTGTTCAATGATCTATTCTTGCTGTGCTTGTTTAGATTATTTACATGTAATGGTGCTTAAATTGAATTGTGCTATCAAGTATCCGAATAGTCCATGCCTAGATTAGACGGATTATGCCACAACCCTAGTTTAGTGTGGGATAATTCGTGCTAACCGAAGATGGATTATGTTGGTGCTTGAACCATAATTATTTTCTTGACGGAGGAATTGGGCTTGTAGCTACAATTCCCCATTATCATCCAACTTAATAGGCTAAAGTAATTCATAAATATTCCTATTATGAAGCTAGTGGTGGATTTGCAATCCTAGGTTCCTTTAAACATATTGATAAAAACACTTTTTAATTGCTTTCGTAATTTAGATTTATTTTTATTGTTATTAGTTTAATTAAAATTCAAATCCAATTCCGTTTTCTTAATTAATTAAATTTAGGTTTTAAAATTAAAGCATTGTAGTATTTCAATCTCTGTGGGTTCGACCTTTAGTTCCACACTGCAAATCTTTAGAAAAGTAAAGTATACTTTTTATATCTTGATACTGACAACATCAATTTTTGGCGCCGTTGCCGGGGATTGCAAATTACTACCTTTAGTTTTAGAATCTTAGTTTAGTTAATTCGTAAGTATTAGATTAGGTTTTCTTTTTCTTATTTTTCGTTTTATTTTGAGTCACTAACTTTTCTTTTTATTTTGTAGTTTCTCGAGTCATCAAATTCTAACGTTTCCGGACGGAATTGCTTAGCACATCAAAGGAGCTTACGCGAAAAAAATACAAATAAAATAAAATAAATTGCTTCTTGTGAAACTCGCTTTAAACCGCTGTAAGTCAGGGCGCTGTGACACACTATTTGCATTAGTTTAGGAGTGATTGTTCACGTGCATTAGCTAGGAAACCCGGGGCGTTGGGCTTGACGCGGTCATTGCATTACACGATAATATTCATGCATCATAGTAGTACTGTGTGCTTGCGTGTTGACTGATTTGTGTGATTATTTTTGAATTTGTTGAGTCAGTCCTAATTTTATTTTTCTTTTCTTTTTAAGTTTATGTTTGGTACGCGTTCAAATAAACCTGAATTACATTTTATCGATCTTGAACTTGAACGTACTTTAAGAGTTAGTAAGTCCGCAACCCAAGCTTCTAGAGCTAGGTTGCAAGACGACGAATCAACGCCGATTCCGTCGTCGTTGTTTGAGGCCGAAATTCAAAGTACCCTTAAACGGTTAAGGAAAACTCGAATTTTTAAAATCGAACCGATTAAAATGGCTGACGGAAATAACGGAAATAATTTAAATAATCCTAATATACCTCCACCTCCTCCGCTTAAAGATTATTTTATTCCTACGACTTACACGCCACAGGCTGGTATCGAATTACCGGAGGCGACAGCATCTCACTTTGAGATAAAGTCGTCTACCATCTCGCTACTTCCATCATTCCATGGCCGTATAAATGAAGATCCTTATCAGCACTTAGGAGATTTCCAAGATATATGTTCTACTTTAAAAATCCAAAATTTTACTGATGATGAATTAAAATTACGGCTCTTTCCATTCTCTTTAAAAGATAAAACTAAATATTGGCTCCAATCTTTGGAGCCAAACACAATAAAAACATGGGAAGCATTACATACTGCATTTTTACAAAAGTTTTTCCCAATCACAAGAACTAATCAAATAAGAAAATCGATAACAAATTTTGTGATGCAAGATGGGGAAACACTTTACGACACGTGGGAAAAATTTTAAGAATTATTACGTTCGTGTCCACATCATCAGGTTCCTAAGTGGCAGTTGGTACAGGTCTTTTATGAGGGACTTATTCCCTCTGTCCGTAACACTGTCGATGCCATTTGTGTGGGTACCTTCCTACACAAAAGCTCCGACGAGGCCTGGAAAATATTTGAAACTTTGAGTGAGAATTCAATGCATCAGGCGGTGTCGGTACGTTCTAAGGGGTACCTTCGACCTAAGCGAGAGGTAAAGTTTGAGTCAAGTCAATAAATTGAAATACAAGAATTAAATAGAAAACTTGACCAACTTATGAGGATGGGAATTAGGTCCAATCCACCTTCTTCAGAAGTTTGTGCATTATGTTCTGAACCGTCACATAATATCTTTGCATGTCCTTCTGCATCTCAATATCCAGGATTTGTTGAGCAACACATTAATTCTATGCAACAATTCCCACGAAATAATTATAATCCTATGTTGAACAATTTTCCTAGTACATATCGACCTCAATATCAACAAAGTCAATACCAACACCCACCTCCTAATCCTAACCCTCCAAGGGATAACGCTTTTGAGGCTACGGTGTTGGCATCCCTTAAAAACATAGAAACTCAAGTCCAAGCACAAGCACAAATAGTGCACTCTCATACACAATCCATTGCGAAGCTTGAGTCCCAAATGGGACAAATAGCTACTGCAGTGAGTCGTAGAAACGAGGGGAAGTTGCCTGTGCAAACTATTCAAAATCCTAAGGGACAATACGAAAAGGGGGGGTCGAGTGAGAGCGTGAACGCTGTTTCGACTAGGACGACTATTAGAGAAGAGGAAGTTGTTGAAATTCCGGATACGAGTGAGAGAAATATCAATAATAACTCGAATAAGGAAGGTGAAGAAATGAAAAGAAATAAGAAAGATAAAGAACCGGTCCCAACGAATTATATTCCGAGAATGCCATTTCCACCTAACGTTGATGAACCGTCACATTTGTCTAAGAAAGGGTCAAAAATGGAAGATATACTCGAGGTGTTTAGACAAGTAAAGATTAATATTCCATTCCTCGATGCGATTAAGCAAATTCCCGCTTACGCTAAATGTCTTAAAGACCTTTATACTCAAAAGCGCAAAATACGCAGTCATACTCCGAAAAAGGTCTTTCTCACGGAAAAAGTAAGTTCTGTTTTTCAACACCCACCTCCAAAGTATAAGGATCCTGGTACGCCAACAATTTCATGTGTCATATGTGACACTATCATCCATAGGGCTCTCCTTGACTTAGGTGCGAGTGTTAATCTCTTACCTTATCACGTCTATAAACAACTAGGACTAGGTGAACTTAAACCTACGGCCGCTACCATACAATTAGCGGATCGTTCTATTAAAATACCTAGAGGAATCGTCGAGGACGTCTTAGTTAAAGTTGATAAATGTTATTATCCTGTCGATTTCATGGTCCTTGACACCGAACCCATGATAGATGCTAGGAAACACACTCCTGTCATCTTAGGCCGTCCATTGTTAGCAACCGCTAACGCTCGTGTTAACTGTCAGACGGGGGTAATGAAGGTGTCATTTGGGAACATAAACTTAAAATTAAACGTATTTAATGCTATGGATCAACCTCCTAAAGACGACGATTACCTATGTGAGGCGGAATGTGAGGTAAGACGGAACATTGAACTTAATAAAGAAATAAATATGAGTGAGGAGAATAATATAGTGGAAACTAAGCGGATGGATTTGAATAACCTGGACCCTAATGACAAATTTACTCGAAAGGTTAGAAATAGAATTGAACATGATAAGGGAGATTCGTCGAATGAATTAATGCATAACGACCTTGTTTCTGCTTTCCACCGACATCTCCCTAATGCCCTAAAGGGTATAAACTCTGATTTACGACCTCCTTGAGTCTTGAGCTAGAATGGTCTAGCTAAAGACGTAAAAGATAGCGCTTCTTGGGAGGCAATCCAAGCTTTATTTCGTCTGTTTATCTTATTTTTGCATGTTTTTGGGTTGTTTTGGTCAGTTTTTGAGTTTTCTGGACAAGTTGGGGATTGGAGTAAAGTTATGCTTAATTTATATACATAAAATAAGTGAACTGAGAAAAAAATATCATTCTCGCGCGCGCCGCTCGCTCGCGCGAGACGTCGCTCGCGCGGCCCGCTAGCGCGAGAATGTGCCTTAGTGAAATTTTTGGTTATTATTTTTATGAGCTCTCGGGTTCTCCTCGTGCCTTGTTTCGTGCGCGCGAGGTATCTCGCTTGAGCGACTGATTGAAAAAAAATTAGGAGTCGCGCGCGCGACGGCCGCTCGCGCGATACCCCATTTTTATGATATTTTCTTTTGTTTTCTCTATCAGTCCTCCACACCTGTTCTGATAGGTTTTACTTTTCTGTTTTTGTTTCTTCCATACTTTTAGATCGAGTCGTTTGTTATTTTCATAAGTTCTGGTTATCTTTTATTTCCTTTTATAGTTTATTTTCGTGTTGTCTGCATAGTATTGTTAATTCTTATGGTTTATTTAATTTTGTGTAGTTTAGTTATAGTTCTTTTAGCTGCTTTTATTATTTTCTGTGTTCGTCTTTTATCAAGAAGTAACAGGTAACATTGAAATTTATTGACATATTCCATTGTGTTCACCTGTTTGTGAGTGCCGAGATCGAGGTATTGCCGTTCCTTCTTTACATACTCTCTTTTATTTCATTTTATTGTTTCATTGGGGACAATGAAAGGTTTAGGTTTGGGGGTATGCACACGCATGCACATTATACTGCAATTTTTCAAAAAATTTCGATACTTGTGCTTAAATAAACGATGTTACCAACGTTTTTGCAATCTTAATTTGATACTTCTTGATTGTTATGTAACTATGATTGTTATAGAATGATAAACATGAAAAGATGTGATTAAATATTTGCTAAAGTCATATTGAGACGTTTTAGGTCATGTATCGTTTGAATCATAGTTTTATATCATAGTTTTGCACATAAATTTATGCACTGCACGTAGTCGCTTGAATACATGTTTGATGTGAATTATAATATGATTCGGATTTTTAGATAACACAATGTGGAGACTAGACCCTGTGAGCTTTTGAGCCTATCTTTTCTGTTTTGAGGGTTATAAATACACATTGTGTTTGTCGAATTTCATTGAAATAGCGCATCTACTTGTTGTTTAGTCTCATTATTCTTGTTTTGGTTGATAAGTCAAGTTAAAATATTTGCTACCATGCTAAAATCTTTCGTTGTAAACATTGAAGAACCATATAACCATAGGAGATGATTTTTAGGCCTTCTTTGTTTACTGACCGATAAATGATAAAAATTTCCTTAGTTCGCCCTTTGAGCCGTTAAAATGCCATTTCTTTCTTTGATTACCATTATCCTTGTTTTTGCTCCGACTTGACAAACTTGGAGTTCACCACTGAGAGATTTGTCACCTTTTAGTGGTGTTAAGGCAATGTGTGATTGGGAAGAAGAAGACAAGATGCTATTAGGGTAGTTGCTTAGAAATCAATGAATAATCATCCGACAAGCAAGAATTAAGAAAAAAAAAAGTTGAAAAAAAAAGAAGAAAAAAAAAATTGAAAAGAAAAATCAAAAGAAGAGAATGAAATGATGAAGTTGGTGGAAAAGCGAATGAAAGAAATCGAACATGCCTTATAATGCCATTCTAAAACTACCTAATGAATCCTTTCTATCCTTTTCCATTGTCTGAGCCACATTACAACCTTTGAAAAGTCCTATTTAATCCTATGAAACATGGTTTGGATATGTAAACGATGGGAGGGGGATTAAAACATGGTAATGAGTAATTTTTCTTGATTGTTGGCATCCTATCCATGAGACTACTATTCTTTCGTGTCATGCGTCTTTTTTGAGTCATATGTGAGCATTTCTCGTTTTGAAAACATATTTCCTTTACTCCCATATATTAGAAAAATTACACCTGTTTCTGAGTGTTTCATTTTAGAGTGTAATTGACATTGTGAGATTCGTAGTCGAGACATAGTTAATTGGTTATCCGAAGTATATTCCATGTTCATGACATATTCGTGTTCATTTGACTACCACATCACACACGTGCAAATTTTATGAGAAACTCTATTGATTTATACGATGCATGTGCTTGAGATTGTTTTTCATGATTTAGGTGGATGTTTCATTATGTTTCTTTATGTTCGTTATTCCATTTCAAATCTTTGTTATATGATGAAGGAGTATTGAATATTATGTTCTTTGTTTTTAATAAAAGTTTTTAAATTTATAAGTTAATAAATATGGTTATGGGTGACATGTTGACGAGAACCCTCACGAGACTTTACTCGTCCGACTAGGGACACCTAGAGGTTTAAAAGGCTTGTTGCATATGCTAAATGCAATCGTGATCCATGCGAAAATGGAGTAGTATTTGTAGTAGTAGTTTTATGTTTCTGTTCTTTTTGCTCGAGGACTAGCAAAGAGTAGGTTTGGGGGTGTGATCGGCGACGAATAGTTGCCGTTTATAGTCCTAAAAATACGCTTTGTTAGCCCATTTCATGTAGTTATTTGTTATTTTTTTAATAAGTATTCTAAATTTTGTAAGATTTGGAGCTTTAACTTGAAAATGCACAAAAATCTAATGATTAGTGGCTTTGGAAGTCATTCTGGGCTCAAATGGTGATTCCGGTGAAAGCTGAATGCAGTAGCAGTCTTGGAAAATTGCATTTTTGATAAAGAATACTTTGGATTTGAGAAATTTCTCCCGAGATATAAAATGTAGATCTTCAAGTTACGGACGCGTGGCTTCAAACGGCGAGTCAATCCGAGTTCTGAGCAAAATGTTATCGTAATTCTACGAAAGTCGCACAATGCAGCGAAAAGGACCTCGCGCGAGCGGGCCGCGCGAGCGATCTTTGAAAAAACCAAAAAATGTGTATTTTATTAAATTAAAGTGCCCAGCGAAGGTGGTTTGTGCATATGACGTCCAGAAACGTAAATATAGTTGTTTTAGTGCGATTTGGCTTAGGAAAGCTTCCTAAATCCTTCCAAACTCTATATAAATCCTATTCTAAATCAATTTTGGGGTTACACATCATTACACAACATTATACACAGCCATATACACAAAAACTCCAGTCATTGAAGAGAGGAAAGCAAGGAGAAGAAGAAGAAGAAGAAGATCAAGGATTCCTATGGCCTTCTCCATCAACCTCTTGCCGTTCATCAATTCCATGGCCAACTAAACTCTAGATCTAGGGTTTCAATGAAACCCTAGCCAAGTAATAGGGTTTTATTTATGTTTTTATTTTAGTTTTATTATGTATGGATGATGATTACATGTTCCGAGGATTTCTATAAATAAATCGTGCTTTTAATGATTAAACTTTCAAAGTTTATTCTTGTCTTAGATCTATTTTGACTGTGATGTGCTCAATGATCTATTCTTGCTGTGCTTGTTTAGATTATTTACATGTAATGGTGCTTAAATTGAATTGTGCTATCAAGTATCCGAATAGTCCATGCCTAGATTAGACGGATTATGCCACAACCCTAGTTTAGTGTGGGATAATTCGTGCTAACCGAAGATGGATTATGTTGGTGCTTGAACCATAATTATTTTCTTGACGGAGGAATTGGACTTGTAGCTACAATTCCCCATTATCATCCAACTTAATAGGCTAAAGTAATTCATAAATATTCCTATTATGAAGCTAGTGGTGAATTTGCAATCCTAGGTTCCTTTAAACATATTGATAAAAACACTTTTTAATTGCTTTCGTAATTTAGATTTATTTTAATTGTTATTAGTTTAATTAAAATTCAAATCCAATTCCGTTTTCTTAATTAATTAAATTTAGGTTTTAAAATTAAAGCACTGTAGTATTTCAATCTCTGTGGGTTCGACCTTAACTTCCACACTGCAAATCTTTAGAAAAGTAAAGTATACTTTTTATATCTTGATACTGACAACATCACCTTACTTGAATCTTTTGGTTTGAAATTCCTTAATCTCTTTGTAGTTTTATTATTTGTGAGAGGATTAAAATGGGTACTAGAATATTTAGCTAATGGACCCAAACCTATCTTCATGGTTTGAGGTTTATTATGACTAAGTTTCATGAAGTTCTTTCATACTTCTTTGAAATTTACAAACATAAGCATATTTAGTCTCCAATGACCATCAAAAGGTAGGAGGATTAGCTTTAGACAAGCCTAATTCCATGGCTTATTTGTCTAAAGTTAATAGGAATAAAGTAAATTAACCCAATGAGTAGTGAGTTCACAATCTGTTTTCGATCATGGATTTTTAGCCAAACATCTAACCGTTGGAATGGAATGAAACCAACGGGAAAGTGTTTACAACTTAAAGTTATACCACTGTAATTTTTGTTTTAAGGTAATTTTATGTTTTGGGTGGTTTGATCAAGGGTTTTGTGGAGCAACCATATTCTGTCCAGAGTTTCAGAACAGTAACACGCTTTTGAAACAAGCAAATCAAAACCTTAATCAAGCACTTGTGACCCAAAATAATTTTTTCCAAGTAGATTAATGTTTAGGAAGCTACCCTAAAAAGAACAAAGCATTTCTGATTTTTGTGCTATTTTTAGAAAATCGTGCAAGAACTCTGGACAGGAGATTGTAGAACCCTGAGTGATGTCTAGTTTTTGTCCAATTCCCGGAGATCTAACCGTTGAAACTTTGATTTCTCTTTTGGGTTAATAACTAGACACACAGAGGCATCTTGTGTCCAAAATCCACCCAGATCAAACCATGGGAACCATGTTTTTTATTTCTTTGAAGTTCTGATCTGCTCTCAGCAATTTCCAGAATTCTGTGACAATTTTGATCAATCTTATAAATAATGGCTTAGATGATATTTTCATGAGTTAAGGTTTAAACCATGTTTCAATAATGATTAGTTAAGCTTGAATTTGAAGTTCAAGTGACCTAAATCAATAAGTACTTCATGATTTCTTCTTGTTCATGTTTACATCCATCCATGTTACTTGACATTCATAGGTAGGATTCGTTTGCTTTAGGATAACTATATTTTATAGATTTAAGCTAGGAGTCTAGGATTATTATTTAAGATCCAACTGTATACCTCGTATATCATGTGGACTAACCCTTTGTATTGTAGCGCTGTTAAGGTATGGTTTCTTAAAACTCCTCTGTAGTTTATCTTAATTTCTTGATTTTATTTCAACTTCATGCGCGACACATTAGAATTAGGATCTTGCCTTATGTGAATACATGTGATTATAGACTCTTTTCTAGGATTTTCTTTCATTTGTATGCATTACACGTTTAATATCGCGGCTGGATCCTGGGTAAGTTCCCTTGTTCCCTATTGCATACCAAATTGCTTGCTACTTGAATTATATGGTTTTTGAATGATATTTTATCACTTGCAATCTTACACCCTTTAGACATACTTTTGTAATGTATATTTATACATATGTATTAGTTGAGGGTACATTTAAATTGATAATTCAATTAAAAGGATGTTAAGTAGAGGCCTATCGCGAGATAGGATGAGAAGCGTGTTTTAGTCCAATGGGCTCCTTCCCTTCTCATTCCATAATCCCCGACCTAGTTAATCTCTGGTTTCTAAAAGATCAGTTTGCTTTAAAAATGGTTTCTTAATTTTCCTTTGAAAAATTAAGTGACGACTCATTGTTTTGTGTTTTAAATTGAAAAAGATTTTAAAACAAAAGCTATGGGTAAGAAAAAAATGCGATATCCACAATCTGGAGACTCCACTGGGGATCGAACCCAGAATCTCTGATTTCGCAGACCAGGAATTTTTGATTTTCGGTTCACTCGAGGATTAGACTTGAAAGCATCCTTTTAATCGAATTAATCAATTTTTGTGTGTCTGTTGCATTTCACTTGCATGTCCAACCAGTCGATTGCACGGAACTATGACCTTGGAGACTCGGGGCAACCCGGTCGGTCAAGTCATCATGGGACTGTGTGATCACCCTTGATCTCGTACCATGTGTTGGTATATGAAGCATCCTATCGGGTGTGTGTCATGGGTCCCTTATTTGACCAAAACTCAGCCTTTGCATAGTAGCTTCCATAGAACCTTTCAAAGTTAGGATATCAATTCTTGATTAGGATTATGTGCTAGGAAGTTTTGTATGCCCGGAAGGGATTACTTGAGATGATGACGATACTTGCTTGATGAAAGATGCATAATCTTTTAATCACCTTTTAGCAATTTCTCCTTATGTTCCACGATATTTGGAGAACACGCCAAACCTTGATAATAAGATTATACTTCTTATATCATGTTTAGCTAAGCATCATTGACCTTGTATGTATCCGAATTTATGGAAAGTACGGTGATAATTCGATCATGTGATCCTCCTATCCAAAGAATTTTAAGTCCATCTTTGAAAGCAAACAGATTTTACCATCTTTTCTCCCAAGGTTTTCGATCACCCTTTCGAAAAAACTTTTGAGTTCACCCTTCGATTAAAAGTTCCAAACTAACATTTGTTAAGGTATATTTTCACATGATCGTTTTCTAAGGAAAAATCTAAAAATTTTGGGAATTATTTTTAAAAAAAAATGCTCTTCAAATGAATTTTAATGCAAAATTTCAATCCAATCATCTTCCTTATTTTTTTAAATAAAAGATTCAAATCCTTGAGAATCAGTTTTGAAAGATCTCATCATTTAAAGAAATGCTTTTCAAATGAATTTTGAAAAATTTTGAATATCCAACCTTTGAGAGGGTAGTGAGATCATAATGAAAGGAGAAGTTGGCGCACTTGACATGAGCAAGGATCTTATGTGCTTATGTGTTAGGATTTAGGATTTTCTTTTCTTTGGCATATAGAGTAGGCACACATACACACACACCTGCATTGCATCCGCGTGAAAAAAAAACACACACACAAAAAAAAAAGAGTTTTTTTTTTTTTTAAAAAAAATGTCTTTGTATGACAAAAGGAAGCAGATAAAAAGTTTTTAAAAGGAAAATTTCAAAATTTGTTGGAGGGGCAAAAATAGCATCAAGATCAAATCAAGCCTAGTTTAGGGATCCCACGACGAGGCTGGTTAGAAGAGAAGATGCTGACATGGCTGAAGAAAGAAACAATGAGAAAATAGCTGAGAAAATAGCTGGGTTAAGAGCACTGGTAGAACAACAAGCGGAGCAAATGAGGTGGCAAGACAAAAATATGAACCGTATGATGGGAATGATAGAAGAACTGAATCGCCGACCACCGCCTATAGTTCCGCCAGCTATGGACCCGTCTCATGGATCAGAAGGAGATTGGTTTGATGATCAGGGGGCACAATGGGCTGAGGCGCTACAGGCCAACAGGGAAAGGGAGAAAGATGAGAAAGAGAAGTTACTGACTGAGAAAATAGAAAAGTTGGAAAGGGTGATGCGCAAGGCTCAGGGAGCTGATACCTATCTGATGGAACTAGAAGGGTTGTATGACAGAGTACGCGAGACACTGCCTGCCGGGTTTAAGATGCCAATTTTTGACAAGTTTGATGGGACCGGGAATCCTCGCAGCCATGTAAGAATGTGTATTGGAGCTTTCCAACCGAGTGGGCTGAGCACAACCATGATGGCTGTCCTATTCCAACAGACTTTAACCGGAGCTGCTTTATCCTGGTATCTTACTCTTGAACCAAGCAAACCAGGGTTTGGGAAGAAGTGATCAAAGCATTTGTGGCACAGTATAAGTACAATCAAGATTTAGATGTCACTGTCTGAGATTTGGAGACCACGAGGTAAGGGAACAAAGAATCGTTCGCTGAATATCTGAGCAGATGGAGGGGAAAAGCAGCTAAAATGGTACAAAGACCGTCTGAGATGGACCAGATCCGAATGTTGATGAAGAATCTACAGCTATTGTATCAAGAAAATATGAGGTTTCAGTCAATCAACACCTTCGCTGAGGTTTTCGATGTCGGAACAAGGATAGAGGATGCAATCCAAGAGGGGGTAATTAAGAAAGAGGAGTAACCAAACCGGTACAGGAGACCAAACTATGGGTCCAACGGAGGACAAACAGGGGGTCACTCTGGCCCCATCGATGTCAATGCACTGAACGGGCCAGAGAGGAGATTTGACATAACGCGGAGGAGAGAAGGAGATAAAGCACCAAGAAAATTCTCAGATATGGGAGTGTCACTATTGACTGCCCTCGATAGGCTGTTAGCAAAGGGGCATCTCCGTCAGTTGGAATCTCGACCTCTACCAAGTTCGCTTCTGCCAAATTTCCAAGGGGATCTCTTGTACAAATTTCACCAGCAGAAGGGTCACTCAATTGATCGAGTATGAGATTAAGGCACGAAATCCAGGACCTCATCGATAACAAAGTAATTTCGGAACCACCTACCAAAGCTCCAAATGTTACTAAAAATCCACTTCCCAATCATCAAGTTGTGCCACCACCGCAGGGTCTTTATTTCTTGGGGATAGAAGAAACAACCTTCGATCCGTCTAGGCTAATCACTAAGGTCGGGACACCAAGAAAGCTATATCAGCTGCCGAAGGATTCAACAATCTGTACTTTGGAGAATCAGCTAGAGAAAAGTGAAATAGAACAGTCAGACTGGTGGGTTCAAGGGAGTGACAGTCGAGACGTGAGCCAGGTAGAAGACGATCTTTGGTATGAGAACGACAAAGGAATGGAGATGGTGGAGGGTACATTGAAAGTTGATTCAGAAGTTGACGATCTGTGGGCAAAAGAAGAAGTCAGTCACCTAACTCGGTCGGGCAGACACTTTAAACCACATGAGCTAGAGGAAGATCATCCGGGGAGAGAATTGGACAAGGGAAAAGGGAAAATGAACGAAGAAGAGGAAGAAGACAGGGTTCTAAAGCAGATGAAGAAAACTCAGGCCAATATCACCATTTGGGGGTTACTAATAGCATCAAAATGCCACAGGCAGGCAGTGTTGGATGCCCTAAATCAATCAAATGTTCCCATCAACACAGCACCGGAAGATATTGTGGGAATGATTGGCAGAATCCCGACCTTAGCTATCACCTTTTCTTCAGATGATGTACCCCCCAGAGGACCCATGCTCAACAAGCCGTTGTACGTCACTGTCGAATGTTTGGGGAACACCGTACCCGTTTGTATCGTTGACAACGGGTCTGCTCTGAATGTTGACCCTTCAGAACAGCCAAATGGATGGGCTTAGATGAATCGTCTTTCGTGTCGTCCCAGTAAAAGGTCAGGGCGTATGAAAACACTCAGAGAACGGTCATGGGTATCATCTTTCTTAACCTCGTCATTAGACCAGTGGATAAAGAAGCTGAATTTCAAATCATTGATATCCCCGCCTCTTTTAATTTATTGCTAGGGAGGCCATGGTTGGATAGCTTGGGTGCCATACCGTCCACCATTCATCAAAAGGTCAAATGTGTTTGGAAGGGCAAAGTTTGCGACATCCTCGGGGATTGCTGGGTTCGTTCGTCTGAAGCTTCGTCAAGCGCACCGGTTCTAGAATTACAGCTGCAAGAAGAAGAAGCAAAAATGGGAGGGTTCGAGTTTATCGGCATGATTGAGGAGGAAAAGCCAAAAGAATTCCTGCCACTTTACTTCGACCAATACGCAAGCCCGTTGGTCGCATGGATCATGAAGAAAATGGGTTTCTTTCCAGGTTTGGGGTTGGGAAAGAACCACCAAGGCGTGCCGCAGTTTCCAAAAATCCCTACTCAGACTCGCACTCACGGTCTGGGGTACCAACCATCCAAGAAAGGGCAAAAGGAAAAGAAGAAGATCGTCGATGCGCCATTAGATCCTTACCTAAAGACGCTTAACGGATATTTTATGAAATAAGGAGAAGATTTCCCCTTTTGCGGCTTCCCAAAACCATGGGTGGACCAGAAAGATAAATGTTTGAAGCCAGGGTTTGAGATCTTCTTTCCCCATGAGTTTTTTGTATATGAAGACCCATACCTGCAGTCGCCTGCCAAGTCGGTTACTGCCAAGGATAGGATTGATGCGCTAGACGGCTCTGTCATGAAAGATCTGTTGGGCGAAGGGAGCATAGAATTTATGAAAGCGGGTCATGGAAAGACCAAAGATGAATATGTTGAAGGTCTGGTGGAGGAGGCAGCCGAGATTGAGAAAGATGAGGAAGATCAGAGGGAGAACGACAAAGGAAGGGCCGAGAAAGAAGAAATTGAGGAAATTACCAAGACAGGGGACCTGGAAGAATGCTTCATCACCGATCTGGGAGGAGAGAACAAGAAAGGGTGGGTTTTTGAGTCTAGTGATAGGTATCCCCCACACCCAGAGTCTGTAATGGCCCAAATGAGGCGTCTTTCAATTTTCATGTCTGTTGTAATCACTCCAAAGAAAATTAATGAAAGCATGACTGATTCTGCCTACTCGAACGCGCTTAATGAATGTGATGAATGTGATGATCATGAAATACCCATTGAATTGCAAAAGTTAATGGAAAAAGAAAAAGAATCTGCATATAAAATCATTGAAGACACTCTAACAATTAATCTAAGAAATGAAAATAATCCTCAAAATGTCTTTATCGGCTCTACACTTGGCAAAGAAGAAAGCAAAGAATTAATCAAACTATTAAGTGAATTCAAAGATGTTTTTTGAATGGACTTATAATGATATGCTGGGCATTGATCCAGAGATAGTCCAACACCACATCCCCGTTTTCCCAAATTTAAAACTAGTAAAACTAAAATTGAGGCGAATGAGGCCTGAATGGGCACTCAAAGTCAAAGAGGAAGTTGAAAAGCAGTTAAGAGCCGGATTCTTAATGGTCACCGAGTATCCAGAATGGATTGCCAATATAGTGCCTGTTCCCAAAAAGGATGGCCGTGTTAGGGTTTGCGTTGATTTCTGAGACGTAAACAAAGCAAGCCCTAAAGATGATTTCCCTTTACCACATATCGACATCCTCGTTGATAACACCGCTGGGCATGAGCTTCTGACCTTCATGGACGGTTTCTCTGGCTATAACCAGATCCTCATGGCACCATAGGATAAAGAGAAAACCACTTTTATCATGCCATGGGGAATATACTGCTATAGGATGATGCAATTTGGGCTCAAGAATGCAGGAGCAACATATCAGCGAGCCGCTACCACGTTATTGCACGACATGATCCATAAAGAGGTGGAAGTGTATGTAGACGATATGATTATGAAATCTAAGAAGAGGATAGGACACTTGGAGGCTCTGAGGAAGTTTTTTGGGAGGTTAGGGGAGTTTAGGATGAGACTAAACCCACAGAAATGTACCTTCGGGGTCACCACCAGAAGATTTTAGGATTCCTTATTACTCAGAGGACTCAAAGGGGAATTGAAGTAGACCCGACCAAGATAAAAGCCATAGTCGAAATGCAGCCACCCAAGAATGAAAAAGAGCTGAGGGGGTTCCTAGGTAGAATACAGTTCATAAGTCGTTTTATCTCAAAACTCACCATGACCTGTGATCCGCTATTTAAGCTACTCAGAAAAGGAGAGAAGTTCGAGTGGGATACCTTGTGTCAGAAAGCCTTCGATAAAATCAAATCCTACCTCCAAAACTCACCTGTCCTGTCACCACCTTTACCCGGGAAGCCTCTGCTGCTATACCTTTCTGTGATCAAGGATTCAATGGGATGCATGCTGGCCCAAGAAGGAGAAGAAGGGCACGTAGAAAAGGCCATTTATTACTTGAGCAAGAGGATGACCGGATACGAGTTGAAGTACTCACCCTTAGAGAAAGCATGTTGGGCTTTAGTTTGGTGTACCCATCGTCTTAGGCATTATATGATAGCCTTCCCCGTGATCTTAATCTCTCGAATAGGCCCGCTCAAATACCTGTTTGAAAAACCCGCCTTGACCAGTAGGATTTCCCGATGGACCATGATGCTAGCCGAGTTTGATATCAGATATGTCACCTCCAAATCTATCAAAGGGAGAGCCATCGCCGAGTACCTAGTTGACCTTGCTGTAGAAACTGGGGAGAAAGGAGAATTCAAGTTTCCTGATGAAGGAGTGATGGAGGTAAGGGAGGATTTATGGACGATGTATTTCGATGGGGCCACCAATCAACTAGGCCACGGAGTCGGGGTTATCCTTGTAGCACCTGATGGAACCCTACCCCACTATCCGTCAAGCTTAAATACAACTCAACCAATAACACAGCGGAGTACGAAGCATGCATAGTGGGCATGGAGGCGGCGCTGGCCTTAAAAGTTAAAAAAGTTGATGTGTTTGGAGATTCAAATTTGATCATATCCCAAGTGCGGGGAGATTAGAGGGTGAAACACGAGAAGTTGAGGCCATACCATGACTATTTGGAGAGTTTAAAAGAACAATTCAAGAAGATATCATTCTACTACCTTCCCCGATAGGAAAACCAATTGGCTGATTCCCTTGCAACCCTGGCATCAATGATACAGATCCCCTCAGGGGTCACGATGGTCCCATTATCCATAGAAATCAGAAATCAACCCTCATTTGAGACAGTCGCGGCCATAGAAAACGAGGGGGAAATACCGTGGTATGTGGATATGTGGAATTTCATTAAAGAATGAAAATACCCTGAAGGAGCCTCTGAAAAGGACAGAAAGGCAATCTAAAGGTTCTCAGTCCAATTCGTAATCTATGCAGATAAGCTATGGAAAAGGTCATACACAGGGTATAATTTAGAATGTTTATATGGAAAAGAGGCCAAAAGAATGATGGAAGAAATACATGAAGGATTCTGTGGGCCCCACATAAATGGGCATATACTGGCAAAGAAGATCATTCGGCAAGGATATTATTGGACGACTCTGGACAAAGATTGTTGTGACTACGTCAGAAAATGACATAAATGCCAAATCCGTGCCAATCTAATGCATACCCCACCTTCCCAGCTCTATAGCATGACCACGCCTAGGCCTTTCTCTGTTTGGGGCATTGATATCATCGGCGAAATAGTTTCAAAGGCTTCCAACGGACATCGATATATAATTGTGGCGACAGACTATTTTACTAAGTGGGTGGAGGCCACGTCGTATGCCACATTAAAGGCTAAGGATGTTGTGAGCTTCATCAAAAAGAACATAATCTGCAGGTATAGGATCCCCAACGAGTTCATCTCAGATCATGGTAGCCATTTCCAGGGAGAAGTTATCCCGCTTTTAGAAAAGTACAGGATCACCCGCCATCAGTCCTCTCCATATAGGCCTCAAACGAATGGAGCAGTAGAAGCAGCTAATAAGAATGTTAAAGCAATCTTGAGGAAAACAATGGATACGTACAAAGATTGGCATGAGAAGCTACCGTTTGCACTATGGGGGTACCGGACCTCAGTAAGAACTTCTACAGGAGCTACACCTTATTCGCTGGTTTACAGTATGGAGGCCGTTCTCCCAGTCGAAGTAGAGATACCCTCTCTTAGGGTTTTGGCAGAATGTGAGATCACCGAATCAAAATGGATACGAGGAAGGTATGAGGAGTTAATGTTGCTCGATGAGAAGAGGTTGGCCGTAGCAAACCATACTCGTGGATATCAGAAGAGGATAGCTCGTGCTTTCAACAAAAAGGTCCGCCCAAGGAAGCTTGCTGAGGGTGACCTGGTCCTCAAAGAACTGAAAGTGCCCGTTTATGACCCCAGAGGAAAATTCAAACCCAACTGGGTCGGGCCGTACATCATAAAAACTCTCCTCTCTGGAGGGGCGGCCTATCTCATGGACCTGGACGGGGTTGAATTTAAACAACTGATTAACCTCGATCGCCTCAAGAAATACTTTGCTTGAAACCATTCCTTTCAAAACTTCCTACCTCGATGAACTACGCTTGACCTGATTCCCACTAGGGGATACGTAGGCAACCTACTTGGTTCGGTCATTAAAATAAAACCGCCCGACAGCCTCTTCCTTCAAGCCTTAAACCGAACTACTGCAGGTCTGATACCCATTCGGGGATAAGTAGGTGGGCTCTCAAAAGCCTTCGGCCCATGAAAACCTAAAAAGAAAAACCCTGTGCTAAACTAAGGGCAAACTGGCGTTTGCCCAGAACCACCTCGAAGCCCCAAAACTAGGGGCAAACTTCGTTTGCTACCCGAAGAACCCAGATATTTACCTTAAACCCATCTCTGGATCTCCTGACTATCAAAATGAGTACTATAAAGAAACAAACGTGAATTCATGGTATAGAAAGACTAAAGCTTTAAGCAAGACACAAAGCAAAGTAAAGAGCCAAGAAAAGACATTAAGAGGAGAATATTTCATAAAAGATTAATTGGAGGAGTGAACACTGTGATTAAACATGTTAGAACTTTTCCTAAAGATGAAAGCACTTTTTGAAGAAAGAAATCAAGAAAATCAGATTCAAAAGCATAAAAAAGATAGGCAGGACTTGTCTGATTTTTTCGTAAAGAAGAACTTTGTCCTGTTTGTTTTACTTTTGTCAACAAATATTTATGAAGACTGTCTCTAGATCAGAGTTTGAACCTGCAAAGGTACTCAGCAATAGGCACGATCAAAGCCGGGATTCTCTGGAAGGGGGCTGAAACTCTGTCATGCCAAGCCTCGATGAAAGCCTTCACAATAGAAGGGTGCAAAGTGGACCCCCTAGTAAAATCAGCGGTAACAGTCTCAGTAATGTCTTGCAAGAGTCCGAACTGGCAGACCACCCGACCAGGAATGTAGAAAGTAGTAGCATGTAAGCCAGGCAACTAGATGTCGGGCCGCCCAGGAAGGTGTACGGTGACAGAGCGGTAAACCCACTGTGGGCAGGCCCAACAAATATCACCAGAAGAAAGGTCTCGGAACCAGCCAAGCCAAGCATCGGCAGAGAGGAATAGGCAATGAACCTCCATACGGTCATAAGGAAGTGGCTCACGAAGATGTGAGGAGTATATGAAGAGATCGAGGCATTCCATGAGCCAAACCTGTAAGGCAAAAGGTGCTCCTGCGGATAACATAGCCTCAGCAGTATGAGCGTGGCCCAAACTAATTAAAGTCTCGCCAAGAATCAGCATAACAGCACTCTTCATCTCCCGCAAACCGCAGTCAATGGGTATGAGAATGTCGGAAGATGACTGAAAGAGGAAGTAAGAAAGCATAGCAATCGACAGGACGCTACGTCGAATGATCTGATACTCTCCATCATAAGGGTCTCCTTTGGGAGCATAAACAGAAGAGAGGTGCTCAAAGTCAATCTGCTTGTCACGAACAAAAGAGCCCCACTGCATTCTGAGATATATGGAGAAGAGTGGCTAAATCCCGGACGTACCCGGCCTGAACCAAAGGAACGATCAACTCAGCAAAAGGATCAGTGTGCAGAATAGCGTTGAATCCCTCAAACAAAGGACAAGTCTCCTGAGAGCCGAAACAAAAGACGTTGAAAGAGAGATCCCAACATTGGATGGCAGCTCAAAGTAGGCCCTCATTCAAATTCATCCGTCGAAAAGAGAAGAGATCATTTAGTCTGAAACACTCAAAGTTGAGCCTGTCAACGCCGGAGAGGGTACCCATCCATGGAAAAAGGATTTGGGAGCTGATGGGGGCCATTTGAGAAGGAAGTAAAGAAGAGAAAATGGTGTTTTGCGGAGTATTGGGGGTAGTATAAATAGGGGAATAAAACTGTCCACCTACTCATGACACTCGATAAAGCAGAACGGCACTCAACGAAGTGCTGCGCGGCAGTCCGTGAGTGCCGTTGCGGCATTCACTGAATGCCGCTGCGGCACTCATTGAGTGCCACTGAGACCTATCCGAGTGCCATCCTGAGCCTCATTTTGGCCAGGGTTTGTTTGTAATAATTCAGCCCACCTGCAAACAAAAGAGAGAATAAATGTGCGAATCATGCAGCATATACAAGCAATATCAGACCATGGTCACATACATTTATTTCATTTATTTATTCATTCATGCATTCACAGAAGCATTCAAAGTTAAAATAAAAGAGGGACCAAGATATGGTCCCACATACGGCAAAATATATATACCAAGCATAATAAAAGGACCAAGCTATGGTCACACATATGATGAATAGCAATAAAAAGCAGAAAAGATAAAGGCAAGTGCCTATCCTACCGGCTATCCTGAAGCCATCATCAAGAAAAGTCAGCCCCGGCCCCAAGTCTGGCGAGTAACACGTCTGAGAGGCTCATCCTCTGACTCTGTGCCGCTCCCGCCGCATCCGCCTCCTCCTCTTCCCCTGCCTCTGCCGCTACTGGTGCCCTCACCACCGCCTCCACCACGTCCAGCACCGCTGCCTCCAGGGGCATCGCTGAGAGGGATGTCGAACTGCTGAAGCCGCTGTTGGAGCTCTCCCACCTGCCGGGATAGAGCCCCACTTGTTCCTCCTGGATGGAGGGAGCAAGTCAAATTACCAATAAAAATGGCTTAGAAAGCAAGATAAACAAATAAAAAGGAGCATTTTCATTCTTACCAGAGCTCTCGTATGAGCCTCAGCAGCCGCTCGCGCCCGCTCAGCCTAAGCCAAAGGAAGAAGGGTTAGAATGTCTGAATAAAACTACAGTTTTAAATAAAGCATGATTTAGAAATTACCCTCCACTCTCGGCCATAAATCCACTCTCTCACACTGTGAGCATAAAGCAAGCCCTCCTCCGCATAATCCCGTGGGACATGATCGTACTATATCTGGGGACCATGGTAATAGTCTGCTCGCCGTAGGAGATTGTCCTAAGACTCCAATCCCAGGGCGGTAGAGCAGAAGGCCGAGCAGCAGCAGGGACGGGCTGCAAGGAAGAATGAATCCAATAAGAAGATAAAACACGCATATTCAAAGGAATTAAAGGAAAAGGCTGAAAGAAACTCACCCGGGTCACCTCCATCAGAGAAAAGTTCCTCATCAGCTTCGCAGCACGGAATGCTGTGTATCCCGCTGGAGGCTCCACGAAACCCTGAAGAGACAGACCAGCTAGGGCAACCGTAAGCGCGGAACCCTGGAGGGTATCCGTAGCTCTCATGGCCTCCGGCGGGGGTATGGCACAAAGAAAGACTCAGCCGCCAAGGACTGTCTAGTCACCCTCTCTCCTAGGTACCACGCCCGAGCCTCTGGTCCGTTCAGTAAGACCCTCTGTGGGTCATACCCAGCCGACTCTCGCATCCCCTAGGAGGTCTCTAGAAGTACGTCAAGCCAGGGCTGCCATCGAATGTGCTGCTCTCGTAGGTTCGTCAGGAAGTTCCTGAACGAGATAAAATCGTGAGCTCCGGTCTTTCGCCCAACCCGATCCTTCGCCCACTTTAGCCCCTGGGGCATGATGAGGGCGTTTGCTGGTCGCGTATCAGGCGACATCATGTGCAAGTACTCGTGGGACCAAATCTGCAAGAAAGAGAGAGGAACATAAGTTTTTGAAAGAGCATAAATACAAAAATCTGGAATAAGAATGCAAAGTTTAAATCAGGATTAAGAAATTAATAAAAGAAGAGAAGTATACCTCCCAGGCCCTCCAGAAGCTGCCAGTAGAGGCTGGGCAATCCCGGGATATCTCTCCCATATGCTGGTAGAGGATGGCTAGCCCTGCCCCGGCCTAATCATACTGATATATCTGATCCATACGCTCCAGGGACCCCAGCAGCGTCACGGAGATCCGATCTCCCTTGGTGCTCAGCAGAGAGCACCCCAGCACATACATCAGAAAACCCTGGGCCATCTGCTCATCAGTAAAGCCCTACCGGCCTCGAAAAGTATCCATGAACCACTTGGTCGTGACTAAGGGCTCCTCCGGAACGGCTCCCAGCAGCGGCTCGATCCGATCCCACTCCCTCGCCGCATCCAGGTAGCGAAGGCTCTCTCTCCCAAAAGGGATCCCGGTGATCATGGAGAAATCCAGTGGCCGGCATCGTCATCTCGCCGAATGGAAAGTGGAATGTGTTGGTGGTATCCCACCACCTCTCCGCTAATGCGTGAATCTGCCTCAGGTCATTGGAGCTCTTCGTCAAAAGTTTGACGAAGTCTCCAAAGCCAGCCGCGGTAACAAAACCCCTCACTGGCTAGCTCAACTCTGTGTACCACTCATAACCGTGGGCGAGACTGCCATGTCCCTTCAGCACCTTGGGCTGCAACTGAAAGAAAGAATCACAAGATTTGATGTCAGTAAATGGATAAAGAAAGAAAAAGCAAGAAATAAATAGGTGACAATAAGGAAATGGGAGAAAAGCAACATAAGAATAAATAATAAGAGAGAGAAGGGAAGAATCTGGAAATATTCGCAGGAAAATTCACAAGCATGGTACTCGGTTGCATTCATACTAAGTTCAGCAGCCGTTCACACAAAAAAAAAAAGGGTGAATGGTGAAGGCATTTACAATACTGAAGAGATTTCCAGAAAAGGAAAAGAAGAGATGATTCACTTCCGTGGAGTTTCAAAAGAAATTCAGTTTTAAAAGAAATTTGGGTGCAAAAGATGTCTAAAGCCAGAATTAAAATAGTTAAAAGGCAGCAATGGTGCCCAAAAAAAATAGTCGCTATTCATTAGGAGCATGTGCAAGATTTTGATTAACATACGTTGATGTTGTCAATATCAAGATATAAAAGTATGCTTATTTGTGCTTTACTTTCAAAAGATTTGCAGTGTGGTAGTAAAGGTTGAACACACAGAGATTGATTAACTACCGCGCTTTAATTTTAAAACCTAAATTTAGTTGATTAAGAAAAACGAGATTTTGATTTTGAATTTAATTAAACTAAGAACAATAAAATTAAATCTAAATTATGAAAGCGATTTAAAAGTGTTGTTATAAATATGTTTAAGAGAACCTAGGATTGCAAATCCACCACTAGCTTCATAATAGGAATATTTATGAATTGCTTTAGCCTATTAAGTTGGATGATAATGGAGAATTATAGCTACAAGCCCAATTCCTCCATCAAGAAAATAACTATGGTTCAAACACCAACATAATCCATCTTCGGTTAGCACGAATTATCCCACACTAAACTAGGGTTGTGGTATAATCCGTCTAATCTAGGCATGGACTATTCGGATACTTGATAGCACAATTCAATTTAAGCACCATTACATGTAAACAATCTATACAAGCACAGCAAATATAGATCATTGAGCACATCACAGTCAAAATAGATCTAAGACAAGAATAAACTTTGAAAGTAATGATTTAATCAATAGAAGTACGATTTATTTATAAAAATCCTCTAAACATATAACTGTCATCCATACATAATAAAACTAAAATAAAAACATTAATAAAACCCTATTACTTGGCTAGGGTTTCATTGAAACCCTAGATCTAGGTTTAGCTGGCCATAGAATTGATGAACGGCAAGAGGTTGATGGAGGAGGCCATGGAAATCCTTGATCTTCTTCTTCTTCTCCTTGTTTTCCTCTCTTCAATGGCTGGAGTTTTTGTATATATGGCTGTGTATAATGTTGTGTAATGATGTGTAACCACAAAATTGATTTAGAATAGGATTTATATAGAGTTTGGAAGGATTTAAGAAGCTTTCCTAAGCCAAATCGCACTAAAACAGCTATATTTACATTTCTGGACATCATATGCACAAACCACCTTCGCTGGGCACTTTAATTTAACAAAATACGTGTTTTTGGTTTTTTCACAGGTCACTCGCGCGACCCGCTCGCGCGAGGTCCTTTTCGCTGCACTGCGCGACTTTCGTAGAATTGCGATAACATTTTTCTCGGAACTCGGATTGACTCGCCATTTGAAGCCACGCGTCTGTAACTCGAAGATCTACATTTTATATCTCTGGAGAAATTTCTCTAATCCAAAGTATTCTTTGTCAAAAATGCAATTTTCCGAGACTACTACTGCATTCAGCTTTCACCGGAATCACCGTTTGAGGCCAGAATGACTTCCAAAGCCACTAATCATTGGATTTTTGTGCATTTTTAAGTTAAAGCTCCAAATCCTACAAAATTTAGAATACTTATTAAAAAATAACTAATAACTACATGAAATGGGCTAACAAAGCGTATTTTTAGAACTATAAACGGCAACTATTCGTCGCCGATCACACCCCCAAACCTACTCTTTGCTAGTCCTCGAGCAAAAAGAAAAACATAAAACTAAATACTACTATACTTAAAAATCCTAACTCACTATCGCAGGAAACGCGATTGCAATTAGCATATGCAACAAGCCTTTTAAACCCCTAGGTGTCCCCAGTCGGACGAGTGAAGTCTCGTGAGGGTTCTCATCAACAAGTCACCCACAACCATATTTATTAACTTATAAATTTAAAAGGTTTTATTCAAACAAAAAAATAAAACAATCAATACTCCTTATCATAGAAATACGATTTGAAATAGAATAACGAATATAAAGAAACATAATGAAACATCCACTTAAGTCTTGAAAAATAATCCCAAGCACATGCATCGTATAAATCAATAGAGTTTCTCATAAAATTGCACGTGTGTGATGTGGTGGTCAAATGAACACGTGCATGTCATGAACTTGGAATATAACTCGGATGACCATCTAACTATGCTTCGACTACGAATCTCACAATGTTAATTACACTCTCAAATGAAACACTCAGAAACAGGTGTAATTTATCTAATATATGGGAGCAAAGAAAATATGTTTTCAAAACAAGAAATGCTCACATTTGACTCGAAAAAGACACATGACACGAAAGAACAGTAGTCTCATGGATAGGATGCCAACAATCAAGAAAGATTAGTCATTACCATGTTTCAATCCCCCTCCCATCGTTTACATATTCAAACCATGTTTTCTAGGATCAAATAGGACTTTCAAAGGTTGTAATGTGGCTCGGGTAATGAAAAATGATAGAAAGGATTTGTTAGGTAGTTTTAGAATGGCATTGTAAGGCATGTTCGATTCCTTTCATTCATCTCTTCTACCAACTTTCATCTTTTCATTCTCTTCTTTTCAAATTCTTTTCAAATTTTTTTCTCCTTCTGTCTCTTTTTCTTTTTCTTTTTTTTTCAACCTTATTCTTTTTTTTTCTTTTTCTTTTCTTTTTCTCTATTCTTTTCCTCTTCGTTGCTTTTGAAACAAATATTCATTGAATACCAAGGCAACCACCCCAAACATCATCTTATTTTCTTTTTCTTCTCAATCACACATCGCCTTAACACCACTAAAAGTTGATCAATCTTTCAGGGGTGAACTCCAAGTTGGCCAAATTGGAGCAAAAACAGGATAATGGTAATTAAAGAAAAAAAATGGCATTTTAATGGCTCAAAGGGCGAACTAAAGAAATTTATCATTTATCGGTCAGTAGTAAACAAAGAAGGCCTAAAATCATGTCCTATGGTTATATGGTTCTTCAACATTTAAACGGAAGATTATTTAGCATGGTAACAAATATTTTAACTTGACTATCAACCAAAACAAGAATAATGAGACTAAACAACGAGTTAATGCGCTATTTCAATGAAATTCGACAAACACAAGATGTATTTATAACCCTCTAAAAAGAAAAGATAGGCTCAAAAGCTCACCGGGTCTAGTCTCCACCGTGTGTTATCTAGAAATCCGAATCATATTATAGTTCACATCAAACATGTATTCAAGCGACTACGTGCAGTGCATAGGTTTATGTGCAAATCTATGATATAAAACTATGATTCAAACAATACATAACTTAAACATTACATCATATCATGACTTCAGCAAATGTTTAATTACATCTTCTCTTGTTTACCATTCTATAACAATCATAGTTACATAACAAGAAGTATCAAATCAAGATTGCAAAAACGTCGGTAACATTGTTTATTTAAGAACAAGAATTGAAAATTTTTTTTTTTAAATTAGTGCATAATAATGTGCATGTGTGTGCATGCCCCCAAACCTAAACCTTTCATTGTCCCCAATGAAACAATAAAACGAAAGAACGGAGAGTAGGTAAGAAAGGAACGATATTACCTCGATCTCGACAAACACAAACCAGGTGAACGTATAATAATATGGAATCAAAGTTCAATCAGGCTCCAAACGAAGCTACTAATCACCTGGTAATACTTAACAATAGAAAATAAAATAACAGAGTAATAACAATAACAGCTAAATATTTAGATTTTTTTTATTTTATTTTTTATATTTTATATTTATTATTATTATTATTATTATTTTTTAAATAGAATCTAAACTATAATCAAGAGACTCAATAAAAATAAAAGAAACAAACAGAACTTATAAAAACAAAGACAGACGAACCTAAACAGGGCTAAAAGAACAAACAGAAAGTATAAAAAAAACACTGACCAGGTATGGAGAGAGGAGGGAAGAGAACAAAGGAGAAAAACCAGAAAACCATACCTCGCGCGAGCGGGCAGCGCGAGCGAGCCTCGCGCGCGCGAATCCTTCCGCGAGTTTAAGCAGAAGCTTGTTTTACGTTTTATAAAAGAAAATTTTCTAAGTCCTCAGATCGCGCGAGCGGACCGCTCGAGCGAACCCCCTCGCGCGCGCGAATTGTGGCGCGAGGTGATACTAAGGCTACATATATAAAAAAAAAACTTGAAATATTTTGTCTATGGGGGAATCTCGCGCGAGCGGACCGCGCAAGGGACCTGTCGCGCGCGCGACAATGGTCTTTTCCTTTTTTTTAGTATAAAAATGTATATAAGTTCAAAATAAATTATCCCCGACCCCTAAACCTGTTCAAAAAACTCAAAAACTGACCAAAACGACCCAAAAACATGCAAAAATCAAAGAAACGAACGAATTAAAGCTTGTATCTTTTACGTCTTTAGCTAGACCATTCTAGATCAAGATTTATGGAGGCCATAAATCGGACTGTGTACCCCTAAGGATATCAGGAAGAGCTCGGTGGTAAGAAGAAATAATGTTGCTTTGGATTAATTCATTTGACGGTTCATCCTTTTCGGTTTCAAATCGATTCTTCACCTTTTGAGTAAATTCGTCATTAGGATCTAAATTATTCAAATTCGTCCGCTTATCACTAACCATAATATTTTCCTCACACGTATTTATTCCTATATTAGGTTCAATATTCCATCGTACCTCACTCTCCGCCTCACATAGGTAATCGTCGTCTTTAGGAGGTTGATCAATAGAGTTGAAAACATTCAATTTTAAATTCATATTCCCAAATGTCACTTTCATTACCCCCGTCCTCCAGTTAACACGAGCGTTAGCGGTTGCTAAGAATGGACGACCTAGAATGACAGGAGTGTGCTTCCTAGCATCTAGTACGGGTTCAGTATCAAGGACCATGAAATCAATAGGATAATAGCATTTGTCAACTTTAACTAAGACGTCCTCGACGATTCCTCTAGGGATTTTAACAGAACGATCCGCTAATTGAATAGTAGCGGCCGTAGGTTTAAGTTCAGCTAAACCTAGTTGTTTATAAACGTGATAAGGTAAGAGATTAACACTATCTCCTAAGTCAAGGAGAGCCCTATGGATGATAGTGTCACCTATGACACATGAAATTGTAGGCGTACCTGGATCTTTATACTTCGGAGTAGCGTGTTGGAAAATAGAACTTACTTTTTCCGTGAGAAAGACCTTTTTCGGAGTATGACTACGCAATTTATGTTTTTGAGTGCATAGGTCTTTAAGACATTTAGCGTAAGCGGGAATTTGTTTTATAGCATCGAGGAATGGAATATTAATTTTAACTTGTTTAAACACCTCGAGTATATCTTCAGCTTTTGACCCTTTCTTAGACAAATGTGACGGTCCCTCAACATTAGGTGGAAAAGGTAGTTTTGGAATAATATTAGTTGGGACCGATTCTTTTTCTTTTCTACTTTGATTCACATCCTCACCCCTCTCTTTATTCGAGTTAACGTTTGCATCCCTAATAACCTCCCTCGGAATCTCAACAACTTCTTCCTCTCGAATAGTCGTCCTAGTTGACACAGCGTTCACTTGCTCACTCGTACCACCCACCTCGTATTGTCCCTTAGGGTTCGGAATAGGTTGACTTGGCAACTTACTCTCGGTTAAACGATTTAGCATGTTAACTATTTGTCCCACTTGGGACTCCAGTTTTGCAATGAACTGGGTGTGGGAATGTACTAACTGGATCACCGGACCTAAACTTTCAAGTGAGGCCAACACCTTCTCCTCAAATGCATTATTACGGGGAGGTGGAGGAGGAGGTTGTTGGTATTGACATTGTTGAGGTCTATAAGCATTAGGAAAATTACTCATCTCATTATTATTATTATTCCATGAAAAATTAGGATGGTTTCTCCATGGCGCGTCCGGATTATTAGTAGTCGAATTATAATTATTTCGTGGGTATTGTTGAATAGAATTAATGTGTTGCTCCACGAATTCCGGAAATTGACTCACCGATGGACATGCTAGGATAGAATGTGACGGATCAGAACATAATGCACAAATTTCGTGAGCGAGTGGGGCTGTCGTTTGGTTCATTGTTAAAAGTCGGTCAAGTTTTTTAGATAGTTCTTTTATTTCAATTGAATGACTTGACTCGAACTTTACCTCTCTCTTAGGAACGTACTGACACAGCCTGATGCATCGAATTCTCGCTTAATGTTTCAAAGATTTTCCAAGCCTCGTCGGCACTTTTGTGTAGGAAGGTACCCGCACAAACAGCGTCGACGGTATTACGGACTGAGGGAATAAGTCCCTCATAAAAGACCTATACCAACTGCCACTTAGGAACCTGATGATGTGGACACGAGCGTAATAATTCTTTAAACTTCTCCCAAGTATCATAAAGCGTTTCCCCATCTTGCATCACAAAATTTGTTATAGATTTCCTTATCTGATTCGTACGCATAATTGGGAAAAACTTTTGTAAAAATGCGGTGTGTAAGGCTTCCCATGTTCTAATTGTGTTTGGCTCCAACGATTGGAGCCAGTATTTAGCTTTATCTTTTAAAGAGAATGGAAAGAGCCGTAATTTCAATTCATCATCAGTTAAGTTTTAAATTTTTAAAGTAGAGCATATATCCTGAAAATCTCCTAAGTGTTGATATGGATCTTCATTTAGACGGCCATGGAAAGATGGAAGTAGCGAGATGGTAGACGACTTTATCTCAAAGTGAGATGCCGTCGCCTCCGGTAAATCAATACATGTTTGTGGCGTATAAGTCGTAGGAATAAAGTAATCTTTAAGCGGAGGTGGTGGCGGTATATTAAGATTATTCATATTATTTACGTTGTTTCCAATGTCGGCCATTGGAATAGGTTCTATTTTAAAAGTTCGAGTTCTCCTTAACCGTTTAAGGGTACTTTGAATTTCGGCCTCAAACAACGACGATGGTTTTGGAGTCGAATCGTCGTCTATTTCCAACTGAGCTCTCGGAGCTTGGGTTGAAGACTTACTAATTCTAAGGGTACGTTCAAGTTCAAGATCGAAAGATTTTAATTCAGGTTTATTTGAACGTGTACCAAACATAAACTAAAAAGAAAATAAACTAAAAGCAAACACTGACTCAAATAAAAAAAAAAAAAAAACAAATAGCAATCACGAAACTAAGATAACATGCACTCAACTACAGTGATGCATGAATATTATCCTGTAATGCAATGACCGCGTCAAGCCCAGCGCCCCGGGTTTTCTAGCTAATGCAGTGCAATTAACCCTAAACTAATGCAAATAGTGCGTCACAGCGCCCTGACTTACAGTAGTTTAAAGCGAATTTCAAAAGAAGCAATTTATTTTTTTATTTTTTTATTTTTTCACGTAAGCTCCTTTGATGCGCTAAGTTATTCCTCCCGAAAACGTTAGAATTTTGACGACTCGAGAAACTACAAAATAAAAAGAAAAGTTAGTAACTAAAAATAAAATGAAAAATAAGAAAAGAAAACCTAATCTAATATTTACGAATTAACTAAACTAAGATTCTAAAACTAAAGGTAGTAATTTGCAATCCCCGGCAACGGCGCCAAAAATTGATGTTGTCAATATCAAGATATAAAAGTATGCTTATTTGTGCTTTACTTTCAAAAGATTTGCAGTGTGGAACTAAAGGTCGAACCCACAGAGATTGATTAACTACCGCGCTTTAATTTTAAAACCTAAATTTAGTTGATTAAGAAAAACGAGATTTTGATTTTGAATTTAATTAAACTAAGAACAATAAAATTAAATCTAAATTATGAAAGCGATTTAAAAGTGTTGTTATAAATATGTTTAAGAGAACCTAGGATTGCAAATCCACCACTAGCTTCATAATAGGAATATTTATGAATTGCTTTAGCCTATTAAGTTGGATGATAATGGAGAATTGTAGCTACAAGCCCAATTCCTCCGTCAAGAAAATAACTATGGTTCAAGCACCAACATAATCCATCTTCGGTTAGCACGAATTATCCCACACTAAACTAGGGTTGTGGTATAATCCGTCTAATCTAGGCATGGACTATTCGGATACTTGATAGCACAATTCAATTTAAGCACCATTACATGTAAACAATCTATACAAGCACAGCAAATATAGATCATTGAGCACATCACAGTCAAAATAGATCTAAGACAAGAATAAACTTTGAAAGTAATGATTTAATCAATAGAAGTACGATTTATTTATAAAAATCCTCTAAACATGTAACTGTCATCCATACATAATAAAACTAAAATAAAAACATAAATAAAACCCTATTACTTGGCTAGGGTTTCATTGAAACCCTAGATCTAGGTTTAGTTGGCCATAGAATTGATGAACGGCAAGAGGTTGATGGAGGAGGCCATGGAAATCCTTGATATTCTTCTTCTTCTCCTTGTTTTCCTCTCTTCAATGGCTGGAGTTTTTGTATATATGGCTGTGTATAATGTTGTGTAATGATGTGTAACCACAAAATTGATTTAGAATAGGATTTATATAGAGTTTGGAAGGATTTAAGAAGTTTTCCTAAGCCAAATCGCACTAAAACAGCTATATTTACGTTTCTGGACGTCATATGCACAAACCACCTTCGCTGGGCACTTTAATTTAACAAAATACGTGTTTTTGGTTTTTTCACAGGTCGCTCGCGCGACCCGCTCGCGCGAGGTCCTTTTCGCTGCACTACGCGACTTTCGTAGAATTGCGATAACCTTTTGCTCGAAACTCGGATTGACTCACCGTTTGAAGCCACGCGTCCGTAACTCGAAGATCTACATTTTATATCTCTGGAGAAATTTCTCTAATCCAAAGTATTCTTTGTCAAAAATGCAATTTTCCGAGACTACTACTGCATTCAGCTTTCACCGAAATCACCGTTTGAGGCCAGAATGACTTCCAAAGCCACTAATCATTGGATTTTTGTGCATTTTCAAGTTAAAGCTCCAAATCCTACAAAATTTAGAATACTTATTAAAAAATAACTAATAACTACATGAAATGGGCTAACAAAGCGTATTTTTAGAACTATAAACGGCAACTATTCGTCACCGATCATGTCACGCCCAGAAATCCTTTGAGGAAGAAAAAAGATAGTAAAATTAACTATGCACAGATACAGGTGAAACACCCGAGAGTTCGTAATCACAGTGGTTGTATTTATGAGGGAATGTGAAATTTTGAATAAAGCGGTTTGTGTTCATAAACTTTAATAATAATAACAAGATAAGGTCAAGGGACGATCAAATTAAATAGGTGGGCAAGCACAGATACGATTGGAACACCCAGAAGATCAACGAGCATAAGGAGGCATGAAAAATTATATTGATAGTGCATAGCATTCATGAAGTTCAAAAAGAAAAGAATTGAAAGAAAGAAAAAGAAAGGGCGTTTACCTCGCGCTTGAACGCGCGGGTGGATAAGTGCTCATCTGGATCCAGGAGCAAGAGTGTAGGGCCGGGATGAGGAGTGGCTCGATATTTGGCCTTCTTCTGGCTGCCAGAACCGCTCGCCATAATCTGTCAAGAAAGAGGAAGATTCGCATGTCAGATTCATAAAAAAAAATTCAAAAAACAACAAAATAATGAGAATAACTCTAGTTTTGATCAAGTAGAACTAACCTGATAAGTCCTGGCTAGATCAATACAAGCAAGAAGAGAAGAGGAAAAATTTTCTCCAGAGAGATTTCGGGTTAGAGAGAAATGAGAGAATGAAATGAAATGAAATGAAACTCTCGATTTAAGCCTTTGCCGCTCAAACGCGACACTCGGCTTTCGTACGCGGCAATTGATGAACTGCCGTGCGGCACTCTCTGAATGCCACAACGGCACTCCGTGAGTGCCGTACGGCATTCAGTGACTGCCGCAAGTTTAAAGCGTGTGTCACGTTTAAGTCGGTTAAGAGATATTTTGTTTTCCCCCCCCCCCCCAAAATTAAAAATTGGGCCCCCAATATTTGGATTTAACCACCAAATTTTACCCTCATTGTGCCTTTAACCCCCAGAGTTGGTTTTCAGGATCAAATTGGTCCTCAATTTTGAAAATTGAAATAATTTTGAGTCTGTGGGCTCCCAAATTTTGAAAATTGAAATGATTTTGAGTCTTGACTCACCCCAAATATGATTACCCCATTTGTTAGAGTGTAATAGACTTGCACTCTCGGTCCTCGCAATAGATTTATGTTAGCCCTCATTCTGAGAATATAACGGATTTATATTCTCGATCCTCGTAATAGATTTACGTCGATCCTTTGTTTTGAGAATGTAACGGATTTACATTCTCGGTTCTCACAATAGATTTACGTTAGCCCTCGTTCTGAGAATATAACGGATTTATATTCTCGATCCTCATAACAGATTTACGTCGATCATTTGTTTTAAGAATGTAACGGATTTATATTCTCGGTTCTCGCAATAGATTTGTGTTAGCCCTCATTCTGAGAATATAATGGATTTATGTTCTCGATCTGCGTGACAGATTTACGTCGATCGTTTATTTTGAGAATGTGACGGATTTACATTCTCAGTTCTCGTAACAGATTTGCATTAGCCCTCATTCTGAGAAATATAACGGATTTATGTTCTCGATCCGCGTAACAGATTTACGTCGATCCTTTATTTTGAGAATGTAACGGATTTACATTCTCGGTTCTCACAACAGATTTGCATTAACCCTCGATTTTAAATCAAAAACATCTTCTTGACCCCCGTAACAGACTCTGCATCAGTCAAGGATTCGATAATCTTCTCTGACTAATGCGTCATGTAATGTGCGTCATACGTAGAGAAGACATGGTATAGAGTAAGCATGACGCTTGCATAATCAGGTCTATTCAGAAAATACCATTACATAGCATGCGCATCATGACAGGATAGGTGCATCCATCCGTGTGACTACTTGCACTTGTGTGTGTTTGACCCCGTGCCACGAACTACGCTTTGGTCTAATTCCTGATGGGATACGTAGGTAGCTCATCATGGGGCACGACCAATTAGAATTTCGTTGCGCGCTCGCTTCCTTTTGCAACGTATTTTGTTTTTTCCTAAAATCTGACAGCTTGGTCAAAGGCTTGTCTTCACACTGGCTTCGACGTTCGCTTGTAGTTCACGTTGCCCCACAAGCTCCGCCAAAGAGGGGCAAACTGTAGACACCCCGATTTTGACCAAACGTTGAATTAAGGAGAGTGTTACCTCCATATCCGATGATGACAATGTCCGAACTTATCTAGGACTTCCAAAGATGATTCAAGCTCTTCGAAAGACTCCCCAACCCAAAACAAAAAGAAAAAAAGAAGGAAAAGGAAAAGAATAAGCAGAACGGCACTCAAGCCTTTCCGCGGCAGTCACGGGCTGCCATTGCGGCAGTCTCTGGACTGTCGGACGGCATTCGGTGATTGCTGCAAATTTCATCACGTGCCGCAAAAATAATGAATTTTACTAAAAAAACGGCAGTCCCTGGAGTTGTCTGCGGCATTCAGTGAATGCCGTTCCGGCAGCCAAGGAATGCCGTACCGGCTTTCACTGAATGCCGATGCGGTATTTACTGAGTGCCGCTTCCATCTCCGGTGAATACCGCATTTTTGCAACAGACAGTTGGTATATAGCACGTTTTGTACTATAAAAAGGACAACTGAATTAGGGTTTTCAGTCCTGAAATGACTGAAATACCCCTTTAAAATTGTCTATAAATAGAGGATGACTATTCACTTGCATGGGGGGGGGGGGGGGATTTTCTTTGAATCTATAGGTTGTATAAGTGTTCTTCTTGCCTTAATTTTCATAATTAGGAGTGAGTTTAGAATAGCTTAAAAGAAAGAGTTGTGTGAATTAGTGTAGAAGAGCTTGATTAGTCTTTGGAAATTCTCCAAAATCACCAAGTTGAGGATACTTTGGAGGTAAGACTCTAGAATAGTTAGTCTTTATTCAAGTTTAATTATAAACATGCATGGAGTTCTTTAATTTTTCTTTTCATTTGTTGTATTCATCCTTTGGTTTCATAAGGCTTTCAATGCCTTACTTGAATCTTTTGGTTTGAAATTCCTTAATCTCTTTGTAGTTTTATTATTTATGAGAGGATTAAGATGGGTACTAGAATATTTAGCTAATGGACCCAAACCTATCTTCATGGTTTGAGGTTTATTATGACTAAGTTTCGTGAAGTTCTTCCATACTTCTTTGAAATTTACAAACATAAGCATATTTAGTCTCTAATGACCATCAAAAGGTAGGAGAATTAGCTTTAGACAAGCCTAATCCCATGGCTTATTTGTCTAAAGTTAATAGGAATAAAGTGAATTAACCCAATGAGCAGTGAGTTCACAATCTGTTTTCGATCATGGATTTTTAGCGGAACATCTAACCGTTGGAATGGAATGAAACCAATGGGAAAGTGTTTACAACTTAAAGTTCTACCACTGTAATTTTTGTTTTAAGGTAATTTCATGTTTTGGGTGGTTTGATCAAGGGTTTTGTGGAGCAACCATAATCTGTCCAGAGTTTCAGAACAGTAACACTCTTTTGAAACAAGAAAATCATAACCTTAATCAAGCACTTGTGACCCAAAATAATTTTTTCCAAGTAGATTAATGTGTTAGGAAGCTACCCTAAAAAGAACAAAGCATTTATGATTTTTGTGCTATTTTTAGAAAATCATGCAAGAACTCTGGATAGGAGGTTGTAGAACCCTGAGTGATGTCTGGTTTTTGTCCAATTTCCGGAGATCTAACCGTTGAAACTTTGATTTCTCTTTTGGGTTCATAACTAGACACACAGAGGCATCTTGTGTCCAAAATCCACCCAGATCAAACCATGGGAACCATGTTTTTTATTTCTTTGAAGTTCTGATCTGCTCTCAGCAATTTTCAGAATTCTGTGACAATTTTGATCAATCTTATAAATAATGGCTTAGATGATATTTTCATGAGTTAAGGTTTAAACCATGTTTCAATAATGATTAGTTAAGCTTGAATTTGAAGTTCAAGTGACCTAAATCAATAAGTACTTCATGATTTCTTCTTGTTCATGTTTACATTCATCCATGTGACTTGACATTCATAGGTAGGATTCATTTGCTTTAGGATAACTACATTTGATAGATTTAAGCTAGGAGTCTAGGATTGTTATTTAAGATCCAACTTTATACCTCGTATATCATGTGGACTAACCCTTTGTTTTGTAGCGCTGTTAAGGTATGGTTTCTTAAAACTCCTCTGTAGTTTATCTTAATTTCTTGATTTTATTTTAACTTCATGCGCGACACATTAGAATTAGGATCTTGCCTTATGTGAATACATGTGATTAGAGACTCTTTTCTAGGATTTTCTTTCATTTGTATGCATTACACGTTTAATATCGCAGCTGGATCCCGGGTAAGTTCTTTTGTTCCCTATTACATACCATATTGCTTGCTACTTGAATTATATGGTTTTTGAATGATATTTTATCACTTGCAATCTTACACCCTTTAGACATGCTTTTGTAATGTATATTTATACATATGTATTAGTTGAGGGCACATTTAAATTAATAATTCAATTAAAAGGATGTTAAGTTGAGGCCTATCGCGAGATAGGATGAGAAGGGGTGTTTTAGTCTGATGGGCTCCTTCCCTTCTCATTCCATAATCCCCGGACCTAGTTAATCTGTGGTTTCTAAAAGATCAGTTTGCTTTAAAAATGGTTTCTTAATTTTCCTTTGAAAAATTAAGTGGCGACTCATTGTTTTGTGTTTTAAATTGAAAAAGATTTTAAAAGAAAAGGTGTGGGTAAGAAAAAAATGCGATATCCACAGGTAGCCAACCCTACTCCTCCCCGGTTATACTGAGGAATGCGATCGATGTCCTCCAAGGAAGTTAATTTCTTTCTCCCCTAGTTCTCATTAGAGAGCATCCTAGCACATACATAATAAAGGCCTGAATCATCTGCTCGTCGGTGAAAACTTGGCCCCTAAAGGTGTTCATAAACCACTTTATAGGAACAATAAACTCTCCAAGGTGGGCCCCAAGAAGATCGATGATCTGCTCATGCTGGCTCACAAGGTCATCATAGCGGACCATAGGGAGGCCACTAAAAGGGATGCCAGTAATCATGGTGAAATCAAGTGGGGTCATTGTCATCTCCCCAAAAGGAAGATGAAAAGTGTTTGTGGTGTCTCACCACCATTCTGCCAAGGCTTGGATTTGAGTCATATCATTTGAGCTCTTCTTCAGGAGCTGCACAAAGAGCCCGAAGCCCGCAGCATTGACCCCATATTTAACATCTTCGGAGGGCTCATTATACCATCTACATCCATGAGCAAGCCTTCCGTGGCCCTTGAGAGCAGTCTCGAGCATCTGAAAAAGAAAAAGAATAATAAAGATAAGAGGGAAAGAAGGGGCAGTAAAAGATAAGCAATAAATAACAAAGTCAACAAAAGCAAGCAGTTAGAAAGTAAATTTTTGAGTCCAAATGACTCTGTGATTTTGTAAAATATGAAATTCTTTTAAGTTGAAATGACTCCATGTCTTGTAAAATAGAGTTCTTGAGTCCTAGTCCATGTTTTGTAAAATAGAGTTCTTGAGTTCTGACGACTCCATGTCTTATAAAATAGAGTTCTTGAGTCCTAGCGACTCCATGTCTTGTAAAATAGAGTTCTTGAGTCCTAAAGACTCCATGTTTTGTAAAATAAAGTTCTTGAGTCCTAGCGACTCTATGTCTTGTAAAATAGAGTTCTTGAGTCCTAGTGACTCCATGTCTTGTAAAATAGAGTTCTTGAGTCATAGGGACTCCATGTCTTGTAAAATAGAGTTCTTGAGTCCTAGCGACTCCATGTCTTTTAAATAGAGTTATTGAGTCCTAGTGACTCCATGTCTTGTAAAATAGAGTTCTTGAGTCCTAGCGACTCCACACCTTGTAAAATAGAGTTCTTGAGTCCTAGCGACTCCACACCTTGTAAAATAGAGTTCTTGAGTCCTAGCGACTCCATGCCTTGTAAAATAGAGTTCTTGGGTCACAACGACTCCATGTTTTGTAAAATTGAGTTCTTAAGCGACTCTATGTCCATGAATTTTGAGTTTGTATGTATGAAAATGAATCGACTTAGTCAAATCTAAGTGCTCAATGGGGGTCGATGTGACCCCCCATTGTGAAGGGTAATTGAAATAATGAAATATTTGGGCTTAATTTCGGCGTAAAGTCAAAAGAATTTATTCAAATCAACCTAAAGGGGCATGACAATAGTATCAAATTGCACAAAATCGAGGGCACATTCATACATGCATTAGGTATCATACATCGCATTGCATCACATTCATCGTCTTAAAGAGAAAGGGGATTTGAAAGTATACCAATTTGTTAAATGCCCGAGCCGAGGGATGCACCCCGGGATCGGTAAGTAGAAGCGACAAGTTATGGCCAGGAGATGGTTTTTACTTCTTCCTCGAGGGCCCATGGGAGCCTGAACCACTAGCCATCATTGAATCTATGAAAAAAGAAGATGAAAGTTTAAAATGGTATAAGAGATTTAGGGGGATTACAAAGAAAATATATAAACTATGATTTCATCCATGGATCAAGTTAAAGATGTAATCTTGATGCTAGAAGGAGTAAATATACCTTGTTTTGAGATGATTCTTGCGTTGAGGATCCAAAGAGAGGGAGATCTTGGAGAGGAATTCGTAAGAGAGAATGAGAGAATGAGAAACAAAAGAAAAATTATGTTTTGAACACCCAGCGGTAGACGATGAAAAAAGTAGCGGCACTCAGTGACTGCCGCGCGGCATTCGGTGACTGCCGCACCGGCACTCACCGAGTGCCCTGCACTATCCCCGAGTGCCGCAGCTAGTGACAGTTGGCCTTCCCCCCAAAATTTTTCATATTCGCGTTGGGAACCACCGAATTTTGTTTAGATGTCCCTCAAGGATTTCCCTCATTTTGAATAAACCCCCAGGATAGTGGGGCCACCCTCTGCATAATCCAACTTTGGGTAGTAGCCATTATCGTAGGCTCCATCACCTGCATCAATAGGGATAGGGTGGTTTGAATGGGGAATGTCTAGGCATAAACGCCGTCAGCTTACTTCAGCTGGGTGAATAGAAACTCCCATAGCATCATAGGTGTAATGTAATTACCAGTTATGAATGATATATAGTAGTGATACTAATAATATCTTTTCTCTTTTATTCAAACCATCATTATTCAATTCTTATCATTTCCAACTCTAAGACTAACAGTACCAACCCTGACTGACCATTATAAACCATTTATATCATTACAACATACTAGTGCTCTTGTTCATCGCTTTTAAGAACTCTTACTGTTCACCGCTTTTAAGAACGCTTGCGAGTACCATACATCGTTCCAAGTAGATGTGCTCACGACCAATCCCTGATACTGACATACTTGTTTCAAAAGTACTAATACCCCACTGACTCAGTCACCAGGTTATCCAATGTTACCCACCGTTACCTCAAACCTTATCTCGTTATCGCGTCGTAATATTCCTAACATACCGAACTTGACTCCGTTACTCACCATATTATCTCAATCTTATTATCGTATCCTATTACCTCTGTATTCCATAATATTGCATAACAGGAACATGGAACATCAGTTAAACAGCTAAGCATTATGAATTATAAACTAAAAGGAAACATCCATGTTCTATTAAAGTTCGATCGATTGAAGTCATCTTCGATCGATTGAAGAAAGTGAAGTTTGATCAATTGAAGTATTCTCGATTGATTGAAGAAAGTGAAGTTCGATCGATTGAAGTCATTTCGATCGATTGAGACTTAGTGTGTTTGATAGATTAAACCTAGTTCAATCGCTTGAAAGTTGTCTTCTCCAAATTCTGGCAGTGAACGTCTAGAATCTGTTAGGGCATGTTTGGGGTCAATATAAAATGTCCAAAACATATTAAACATTACACAAATTCTACCGAGTGAGTTTGGAACTCACCGAACGTTGTAAGGATGTGTTTGGAAACGTCAAGGTTGAGCCCTCTCTCTCTCTCAATGGCCTCTTCTCTCTCCTCTGTCTCTACCTCCTTTCTCTCTCTGTCTTTGATCTTCTTCTTTTTCCCTTCTTCTTCTTCTCTAGAAAATATAAATATGATATGTGTGTGTGTATATATGTATATAGATGTGTGTGAGAATATATATATATATATATCAAAATCAAGCACTCGCTCTCTCTCTCTCTCTCATTAAGCTCTCAAAAATCTGGGCAACCAAAACCCACATACACGATGACCAAACATATATATATAGAGAATGGGGTGGGTAGGTGGCATTCCAGTGCACAAATTGAGATGACATATCCAGAAAAATTCAATCGATTAAAGCTTCTTTGATCGCTTGAGAGCAGATCGGCTAGGTTCGATTGATTAAGAACGATTCGATCGATTGAAAAAGGGAACATGTAATAAATTTATGTCGGCAGAGTTTTGATCGATTGAATAAGGTTCAATCTCTTGAACTCAGAAATGCTCGATCACTCGAAAGGACTTCGATCCATTGAAAGTAAAACTTCAAGTATGATCAAAGGAAGTATATAGAATCTCTATGTATTAATAACTGGAATTGGAGGTCTTGGGAGTAGATCTTGATGCAGAGTCCCAAGTTGATTTTATTTTGCAGTCTCTGCCTGAGTCATTCAATTAGTTCAGGCTTAACTATAATATGAACAAGTTGATTACACATTACCTGGACTATTACATGCCTTACAGGCAGCAAAGATTGTTGTAAAACCCAAGGTTAGTGTTATGGTTGCTGAGGTTTCTTCTGGGTTTAAGCCTAAGGGTAAAGGATTCGGAAAGAAGAAACCCACCCAACATCCCAAAGGTAAATTTAAGAAAAACAAAGGAAAAGGCAAGAAGGTAGTTTGGGCTAAGAATCAAGCACCTCAAGGCAAGTGTTTTGAGTGTGGAGTGAAAGGACATTGGAAGGCAAATTGCCCGGTCCATTTGGCAAAGAAGCAAGCTAATGGAGGTATCCTTCAATTTTTTTGTTATTGAGGCATGTTTTGTGGCAGATTCTACTAATACCTTGTGTGTAGACTCAGGTACCACTAATCATGTTTGCAATTCATTATAGGGGTTTCAGGTAACCAGAAAGCTGAGTAACGATGAGATATACCTTTTTTTCTTGCATCTGATATAAGAGTCGCAGTGGAAGTAGTATGAGTCATGAGATTAGAGTTAGGTAGTGGCAGGGTATTAGTATTAAAGATTGTCTTTATGCACCAGAAATAAGAAGAAATTTGATTTCTGTTTCATGTCTTTCAAAATTTGGATATTCAGTGTTTTTTTTAGTAATAAAGTTTTAATAAAGGAGGATCATTTTATTTTGTGCTCTGGTGTTTTGCAAGATGGTTTATACTTGATATATCCTAATACCCACATTGTACATGACAGTGAGACTGTTGATTCAGCCAAGATATTACCATTAAAAAGGAAGGTTTCTCAAGTGAATTCAACGTATCTTTAGCACTTACGTCTTGGTCACATTAATCTGAATAGGATCCAAAGACTAGTAGCTGATGGACTTCTCATATCTCTTTCTGTCCAAGCGCTACTAGTCTGCAAATCTTGTTTGGAAGGGAAAATGACCAGACAGTCATTTTCGGCCAAAGGGTTAAGAGCTAAAGAGCCATTGGAGCTAGTTCACACAGATTTGTGTCGTTGTGGATATCGCATGTTTTCTTTCTTTTACCCACAGCTTTTCAAAATCAATTTCAAAAATAAATGAGTCGCCACTTAATTTTTAAAAGGAAAAATTAAGAAATCATTTTAAAAGCAAACTGATCTTTTAGAAACCAGAGATTAACTAGGTCCGGGGATTATGGAATGAGAGAGGAAGGAGCCCGTCGGACTAAAACACCCTCTCTCATCCTATCTTGCGATAGGCCTCTACTCAATATCCTTCTAATGAAATTATTAATTTAAATGTGCCCTCAACTAATATATATGTATAGATATACGTTACAAAAAAAGCATGTCCAAAGGGGTGCAAAATTGCAATTGATAAAATATCATTCAAAAAATCACATATTTCAAGTAGCAAGCAACATGATATACACTAGGGAACAAGAGAACTTACCCGGGATCCAACAGCGATATTAAACGTGCAATGCAAACAAACAAAAGAAAATCCTAAGAAAGAGTCTCTAATCACATATACATATAAGGCAAGATCCTAATTCTAATGTGTCGCGCATGAGGTTGAAAAATTGATAAAATCAAGAAATTAAAATAAATTAAAGGGGGTCCTAGAGATCATACCTTAATAGCGCTACAAAACAAAAAGGTTAGTCCACATGATATACAAGATGTGAAGCCAGAAATAACAATCCTAAATTTCTAGCTTAAACCTATCAAGCATGAAATCCAACTTTATTCAATAGCTAGTTCTAATCATAAGCATTAAATATACATGAATGAATGAATGTGAACAAGAATAAGACATGGATTTATTCACTAATTTGGGTCACTTAGCCTCTAGATTTAAGCTAAATTATCATTATTCAAAGTATGATTTAGATCCTAAGACATCAGGAGACCATTTGAGTTGGAATAAATAAGATTAGACAAAAAAAGGGTAGCAGTTTTTATGAATTACCGAGAGCAGACCAGATCTTAAAAAATAGAAAAACCATGCTTCCAACGGTTGGATCTTAATGGTTTTTGGATATAACATGCCTCTGTGAGTCTAGTTTATAACCCAAAAAGAAATTCAAGGTTTGAACGGTTAGATCTCTAGGAATATGGAAAACACTAGACGCCACTCAGGAATCTGCAACTCTCTGTCCAGAGATCTTGTACGATTTATTAAAAATAGCAAAAACATCAGAAATGCTTTGTTCTTTTCAGGGTGACTTCCTAACACATTAATCTACTTGGAAAAAATTATTTTGGGTCACAAACACTTTATTAAAGTATTGGTTTACTTATTTCAAAAGAGTGTTATCATGCTGAAACTCTGGACAGATTGTAGTGTCCTTACAAAACTCACAACCAAACCACTTTAGACATGAAACCACCTTAAAACAAAAAATACAGTGGTAGAATATTGTGTTATTGATACTTTCTCGTTGGTTTCATTTGATTTCGACGGTTAGATCTCGAACTAAAAATCTTTGATCAAAAACAGTTTGTGAACTCACTGTTTTCATTTGTCAAGTTCAACTCTTATTTGCTAATTCCAACTATTGAATCATGTAGTTGGACTTAAACTAAGCCATATTCTCCTACCATTTGATGGTCATTGGAGACTAAAAGACCTTTATATTTATAGATTTCAAGTGAAGTATGAATGGACTTCATGAAATCTCAAGATAAAGAATCTAAACCATGGGGATGGGCTTAGACTCAAAACCACTTCCTCCTACCATTTGATGGTCATTGGAGATGAAGACATGACTAATACTTATGAGTCTCAAAGGAATATAGAAAGGATTCCATGAGATATCAAGTTTAGAGGACTCAAGTCATGAGTATGGACTTGGATCCATCTATTTGTTTATAAAATGAAGTGATGATCAAATTTTGACTCTCATGTAAAGTATAGGCTTACATGGGATTTAAAGGATCATACTCAAGAAATGTCAAGAGAGATATTAAAGATCTCCAAGAATCTCAAGAGAAAAACATAAACAAAAGAAATAGAAGAAAGATCAAAGAATTAGAAACAAGGACTTCCAAGTTTACTTAACAAACTCTAAAACTTAATAAAGCAAAACTAAAAATGACTTGAAGATTAGAAGCTCAAAAGAAAGAAAATACAACTAAGATTAGAGGGTCACCTCCAAGCTATCCTCAAAGTTCTTTTCCTTTGAAGATATTCCAAGCTCTTCTCCCTAGTTCTCTAAATTCTCTCTTTTTGAATTGTGTTGTATATTGTATGTTGTATCACTCTCTTCTTGTTCTCTCTTGTTGTTAGTGTAATGTTAGTGATTTCTTATTTTTTTTGGTGTATTTCTTGTGTATTTTCTTGTATGTGTTCCAAGGAAGATCCTTCCTCTTTTATAGGCAAAGTTACCAAGTATTTTCAGTGAATTCGGAGTAAAAGACAGGTATAAATCTCTCATTTGGTGGTACAATACGTACTTCCTGAAATTAGACAGACTGCTGCCCAGGGCGGCAGCCAAAATTCATCTGCGGCAGTCCATGGGTGCCGCTCTGACACTCCGTGACTGCCGCGACGGCATTCCGTGACTGCCGCACGGCTCTCCGTGAGTGCCGCGGCAGATTGTTGATTGCCGGGTTTTCGTCAACCTTACTTTATCAGTTTTTTGTTTTTATCCGCATACACATACGTATTGTACCACAAAATACGAACTTTAAAAGTAAACGGCAGTCAGAAAATGTCGGCGGCACTCAGTGAATGCCGGCCCGGCACTCACTGAATGTCGTTCGGCACTCACTGAGTGCCGCGGAATACTGACGTGTGCCGTTTTTTGTTGAACTTCCTCTTTTAGATCTTTTCTTTTCTCCTTTTTCTTCCAAAAAAATATTTTCGAAGATTTTCTCCAAAAATGGTGTTTTATACCTGAATTCTCCTAAATACCTGGTATTTTCCTCTTTCTGTGAAATTTTATCGCGCTTGGAGAACTTTATGAAGAGCTTAGAATACTTCGATTCTTTCAGTCTTTATCATCATCGGACGTGGAGGTGACGCTCTCCTAAATTCGACGGTCGGTCAAAATTGGGGGTCTACAGTTTGCCCCTCTTTGACAGAGCTGGTAGGGCAACGCGTTCCATAAGTGAATGTCAAAGCCTGTGTGAAGACTAGCCTTTGACCAGACTGTCGAATTTAGGTAAAACAAAACGCGTTGCAAAAACGGCTTCACAAACGGTTCATGTTGGTCGTGCTCAACGGTGAGCTGCCTACGTATCCCATCAGGAATCAGACCAAAGCGTAGTTCGGGCAGGAACCAAACATACACAAGCACAAGTAACCATACGGATGAATGCACCTATCTTATCGTGATGCAAGTGCCATGCAATGGTGTTTTTCAAATTGACCTGGTCAAACAAGAGCCATGCTCATCACATTTTCCCTACGTGCGACGCACTTTACGTGATGCGTTAGTCAGGAAAGATTACCTAATTCTGTGACTGATGCGAAGATCTGTTATAGGGGTCATGATGTTTTTGATTTGATTTCGAGGGATAACGCAAATCTGTTGCGAGAACCGGGAATATAAATCTGTTATACTCCGAAACGAGGGTAAACGCAAATCTGTTTTGAGAACCGGAAATATAAATCTGTTATACTCCAAAACGAGGGTAAACGCAAATCTATTGCGAGAACCGGGAATATAAATCCGTTAAATTCCGAAACGAGGGTAAACGCAAATCTGTTGCGAGAACCGGTAATATAAATCCGTTATATTCCAAAAACGAGGGTAAACGCAAATCTGTTGCAAGAACCAGGAATATAAATCCGTTATACTCCAAAACGAGGGTAAACGTAAATCTGTTGCGAGAACCGGGAATATAAATCCGTTATATTTCAAAACGAGGGTAAACGCAAATCTGTTGCGAGAGCCGGGAATATAAATCCGTTATATTCCGAAAACGAGGGTAAACGCAAATCAGTTGCGAGAACCGGGAATATAAATCCGTTACATTCCAAAAACAAGGGTAAACGCAAATCTGTTGTGAGAACCGGGAATATAAATCCGTTATATTCCAAAAACGAGGGTAAACGCAAATCTGCAGCGAGAACTGGGAATATAAATCCGTTATATTCCAAAAACGAGGGTAAACGCAAATCTGTTGTGAGAACCGAGAATATAAATCTATTATATTCCAAAGACGAGGGTTAACGCAAATCTGTTGCGAGAACCGAGAATATAAATCTGTTATATTCCCAAATCTTTTAAATTTTCAAAAATCGAGAGCCCATGGGCTCAAATCTCTTTCAATTTTTCAAAATCGGGAGCCCACGGGCTCAAATATATTAAATTTTCAAAAACCGGGAGCCCACGGGCTCAATTCTTTTTCAATTTTCAAATCGGGAGCCCACGGGCTCAAATCTGTTTCAATTTTTCAAAATCGGGAGCCCATGGGCTCAAAAAGTTTTTTAATTTTCAAAACGGGAGGCCACGAGCTGAAATATATTCCTAAATTTTAAAATTTGTAGCCAATTTGAACCTGAAAACGACCCCGAGGACCAAAAGTGTAATGAGGGCAAATTTTGGGGGCCTCAAATTCAATTTTCGAGACTTGATTTGAATTTTTGGATGGAAATGAAGGATCTTTGAACCGACTTAACCGCGGCACACGCGGATTTTCGCGGCAGTCCATGACTGCCGGGCGGCACTCACGGAATGCCGTTGCGGCAGTCAGTGAGTGCCGCACGGCAGTCCATCAACTGCCGCGCACGGAAAACTGAGTGCCGCGTTTGAGCGGCAGTAGCTAAAATCGCCGGGTTCAATACACTTTTCTCATTCTCTCAATCTTCTCTCTCTCGGTTCCTCTCTGGAGAAAATTGTCCTCTTCCTTTCCTTGCTTGGATTGATTTACCAGGGACTTATCAGGTTCGTTCTATTTGACTGAAACTTGATTAATCTCGTTTATTTCCTTGTTTTTCTAAAATTTTCACGAATCTAACGCTCGAATTCTTTCTTTTTTTAACAGATCATGGCGAGTGGTTCAGGGAGGAAGAAGAAGGCCAAGTACACGGCCACTCATTATCCTGATGCTACACTCCTTCTTCGGGATCCCGACGAGCACCTGTCTTCCCGCGCGTTCAAGCGCGAGGTAAATGCTCCCCTTTCTCTTTTCAATTTTCTCCTTTTAGAACTTAATAGAACGTATTGTGAATCATGACTTTGAATGTCTCATTTCAAAATGTAAATGCCATGCTTGCAGCGTACTTTATTCAAGATCTCGCTTTTCATTTCACTTCTCATGAACTTTGTGAATATTATGCTTGATGAATCACAATTTATTATTCTCGCTCATGTTTACTGAACTCGTAAATTTTCTGGAGCGTTCCAAACACCTTTTATTATTCAAAATTGATTCTTGACTGCTTGTGACTCAAATTACGCCTTTTATGATTCTCACGAACTTCTCTTTTTAAAACTGCGCTTAAATTTCTTTTGCACCTTCACATGTTTATATATGCATGTATTCCCGAAAATGCGAACAAGTTATTCTTTTCTTTTCTTTTTCTTCGAAACCTTGCTAGGACAGCTGAACTGAACGCAAACGAGTGCCACGTTTGTGAAATTTCTGCGAGTATTTCCAGATTTTTTATTTCTTTCCTTATTATGTCGCATTTCCTTGTCTTTTGCTGCCATCTGTTTATTTACCTTTTCTTTTATCCAATTACTAATATCAAAATTTATGATTCTTTCTTGCAGCTGCAGCCTAAGGTGCTGAAGGGGCATGGTAGCCTCGCGCATGGGTATGAGTGGTATACACAATTGAGTGAGGCGGTGAGGGCTTTGGTAGATGCGGCTGTAGACACCCCAATTTTGACCAAACGTCAAATCTAGGGATTGGTTACCTCTCAAAAGACTGATGGTGACAATGGCCGGTGACATTCGAAGATCTTCCAGGAAATTCAAAATCTTCAATTGATTCTTCAAGACAAATTTCAAAATTAAAAATAGAAAATATAAAAAGGAGAAAAAAGAGAGAGAGTTTGGGTATTCGGGAGAAACCCGAACATTGGAGAACACATGAGGAAATCAGTCTGAGAATTTGCTCAATATATATATAAAAGAAGAGTTTTGAAAAGAAATATAAAATAAAAATGATGAAAAAGAATTTTAAAATAAAGAGGAATTTTTGAAAAGAAAAAGGAAGAAAAGAAAAGGAAAAAAGAGAGGAGGAATAATATATTTAGAGCATATATTATGGATGTATTCTTAATGGAATATATTACAAATACAAGTATTTTAACATAATTCGTCAATAATTAAGCTTATGTTAATATATATGTTGAAAATTAAAAAGTAGGGCAAAATTCAGTTAGCCCCGGCACCCGAAAAACCCGGCGGTACTCAGCGAATGCTGCCCGGCACTCAGCGAATGCCGCCGGGAGCCTTCGAGTGCCGCTGGCTGTAACAGACTGATTTTCTCACATGTTCTAGAAGAAATCTTTGCACATGGGTCTCCACCCGAATTTACCCATTTATCCTTGAAATGGTGGTCTATATAAACAAACTTTCATCTTCATTTTGAAGGGGACTTGAACTTTTGAATCAATATACAAACATATACAAGAGATATACTTGAGTTTAGAGAGAGAATTATATAGAGAATTGAGAAGAAGAGAAGAATTTCTTGAAGAATTTGAAGAGTTTTGAGAAGAATTTGAAGATCTTGGAAGAACTTCACAAGAAATTGAAGAATTCTTTGAGGTCATAGAGGTAACCTCTTAATCCTTAGTAGAGTTAGGATAATTCAATCACAAGTTCTTAGATCTAGGAACTTTTCACATTTTCAAAACCTCTCTTCTTACCCCATTTCATCACACACCACCAAGAACTTGTGATTGAACCTCATAACACTTCATTAATTTGGATCTAATTAATGCCTTGGGTTTGAGATAAATTAGTTTTGAAGAATTTGTGTTCCTAAATAAAACTTTGATTTCCTTTATTTCTATTTCATTCATAAGGTTCATGAGATCTTCCATATCTCATTGAAACTCTTTGAGTTTTGATTCCTTAGTTTCCTATGATCTTATGATCCATATGGAGATTAAAATGAATCATGGTCATAATCTACACATAGTTGGTGAGATACTAGTATCAACTCATGACTAGGATCTCTTTACTATGAATCTTATGGAATTCATACTATATTCCATGGAGATTAGAGTAGATTTGTTTTTTTTTTAGTCTCCAATGACCATCAAATGATAGGAGAAGTAGATTAGTTTAAGTCCATCTCTATGGCTTAGACTAATCTCTTCCTTGGGTTTTGAGAAGTTCTCTATACTTCATCCAAAACCTACATGTATAGATGTCCTTAGTCTCCAATGACCATCAAATGGTAGGAGAAAATGGTTTAGTTTAAGTCCAACTTCATGATTTAATAGTTGGGGTTAACAAATAAAGTTGAACTTGATAAATGAAAACAGTGAGTTCACAAACTGTTTTTGATTAAAGATTTTTAGTTCGAAATCTAACCGTTGAAATCAAGTGAAACCAATGGGAAAGTGTTAATAACACAATGTTCTACCGCTGTAATTTTTGCTTTAAGGTAGTTTCATGTTTAAAACGGTTTGGTCATGAGTTTTGTGAAGTAACAACAATCTGCCCAGAATTTTAGCACAGCAACACTCTTTTGGAATAAATAAATCGGGATTTTAATAAAGTGTTTGTGACCCAAAATAATTTTTTTCTAAGAACCTTAATGTGTTAGGAAGGTTCCCTAAAAAGAATGAAGCAATTCAGATTTGTTTTCTATTTTTAAAAAATCATGCAAGATCTCTGGACAGAGAGTTGTAATATCCTGAGTGAGGTCTAGTATTTGCCATATTCCCAGAGATCTAACTGTTGAAACCTCGAATTTCTTTTTGGGTTAGAAACTAGACTCACAGAGGCATAACATATCCAAAAATCATTAAGATCCAACCGTTGGAAGTATTTTATTTCTATTGTTTAAGATCTGGTCTGCTCTGTGTAATTCATAAAAAAACTGCTACTGTTTTGTCTAATCTTATTTATTTCAACTCAAATGGTTCCCTAATGTCTTGGGACCCAAATCATGTTTTGAATAATGATAATTTAGCTTAAATCCAGAGGCTAAGTGATCCAAATTAGTGAATAAATTCATGTCTCATTCTTGTTCATAATCATTCATTCATTCATTCATGTACATCAATGCTTATGATTAGAACTAGTCATTGAATAAAGTTGGATTTCATGCTTAATAGATCTAAGCTAGAGAATTGGGATTGATTTTTTGATATCATGTTATTATGTGAAGCATGTGGACTAATCTTTGTTTTGTAGCGCATTTAAGGTACAATTTCTCATCTCTTCTCTGGTTTATTTACTTCATTAATTTTAATTGATTTTCGACTCCATGTGCGACACCTTAGCTTAGGTTTTGCCTTATGTGAATATGTGAATTAGAGACCTTTTCTTAGATTTATTTTGTTCTTGCATGCATTGCACGTTTAATATTCGCGGCCGGATCCCGGGTATGTTTTCTAGTTCCTTTCTTGCATATCATGTTGCTTGCTACTTGAATTACGTGGCTTATGAATGATATTTTGTCATTAGCAATTTTTACACCATTTCCGACATGCTTGTGTAATGTATATGTACATATGTATTAATTGAGGGCATGCTTATATTATTAATTTTATTAAAAAGGATGTTGAGTAGAGGCCTATCGCGAGATAGGATGAAAGGGGGTGTTTTAGTCCGCCGGGCTCCTTCCCCTTTCATTCCATAATCCCCGGACCCAGTTTATCTTTGGTTTCGCAAAAGGTCGGTTTGTCTTTAAATGGTTTCTTAATTTTTCCCTTTAAAATTTAAGTGGCAACTCGTATTTGAATTTGAATTTGAAAAATATTTTAAAAGTGGGCCCAAATGTCGGCATATCCACAATCTGGCGACTCTGCTGGGGATCGAATCCAGAATCTCTGGTTTTGCAGACCAGAATTTCTGATTTTGGGTTCACTCGAGGATTAAACTTGAAAGCATCCTTTTAATCGAGTTAATTAATTTTTGTATGCCTGTTGCATTGCACTTGCATGTCTCGCCAGTCGATTACACGGAACTATGACCTTGGAGGCTCGGGGCAACCCGGTCGGTCAAGCCATCATGGGGCCGTGTGATCACCCTTGATCTCGTACCATGTTTTGGTATATGAAGCATCCTATCGGGTCTGTGTCAAGGGTCCCTTATTTGACCAAAACCCGACCTTTGCATGGTAGCTTCCATAGAACCTTTCGATCTTAGGAAATCAATTCTTGATTAGGATTTATGTGCTAGGGAGTTTTGTATGTCCGAAAGGGATTACTTGAGATGATGACGATGCTTACTTGATAAAAGATGTGTAACCCCTTAATCACTTTTGAGCAATTCCTTTTCATGTCCTATGACATTTAAGAATATGCTGAATTTTGATTATAAGATTGCATCTCTTGTATCATGCTTAGCTAAGCATCATTGACCTTGTATGCATCCGAATTCATGAAAAGTGCGATGATTATCTAATCATGTGATCCTCCTACCCAAAGAATTTTAAATACGTTTCTTTGGAAGCAAATAGATTTTTTCTATCTTTATTCCAAGGTATTCAATCGTTCTTTCAAAAATCTTTGGAGTTCACTTTTTGATTAAAATTTCAAGTCAACCATCTTTGAAGGGAGAACCCAAAATTCTTGGAAGATTTTGAAAAGTTTCACCAACTAAAAAACGCTTTTGCAAAGCAAAATTTTGACCCAATCACCTTTTGGTTAAGGAATATAATCCAAGAAATCTCTGCAATTAAAGAAATCATTTGAATTTCAAAGAAAAGTTTCAACCCAATCATCTTTTATTGAGAAATGTTGTTACCTTCTAAGGAAAGCTTCTTAAGAATTTGAAAGACCCCATCATCTGGGGGAAATACTTGTCAAATGGATTCCAAAAATTCTAAAATTTTCAAACCTTGAAGGGGTAAAGGGGATCACAATGAAAGGAGAAATTAGCACACTCAACATGGATGAGGATTTTATGTGCTTATGTGTTTATGTGTTAGGATTAGAATTTTTCTTTTATTTGGCATATAGAATTGGCACACATACACACATGCATCGCATCCGCATGACATATGAGCCATTCATAAGAATTCTACCAAGCATTTTCAAAATAAATAAGGTTGTTTGAAAATTGATTAAAAATAAAAATGGTTGTAGGCAAGATAGCTTTGGACACCAGGGCAGTTTGGGTCAGGGATTCGAGTGCAAGGTTAGTACGAAGAGAGCCAGAGATAAAAATAGAAATGGATCACGAACAGCATGCTGCAGAAATAGCACAATTGAAAGAGAGAATGGACCAAATGATGACCATGTTGGAAGCATTAACCCGTCAAAGGCCCGTCATTGACCCACCGATAGTCGACCCTCCTCCTGTTCGGGATATGGAAGATGATTGGTTTGAAGATCCGGAACCGCCAAGAGTTGACATACCTAGGGCAGAGAGAGAGAAAATTGAGAAAGTTGAGAAAGAGCGTATAGAGATGGAGGAGAAGGTGGAAAAGCTAGAGAAAGTTGTCCGCAAGTCCAATGGAGTTGATAGTTATCTGCTAGAGCTAGAGGGTTTGTTTGAGGGGACTAGGGAAAAACTGCCAGTTGGTTTCAAGATGCCAGAGATAGATAAGTTCGATGGTTCCGGCAACCCTAGAAACCACGTGAGGATGTGCATCGGGGCCTTTCAGCCAAGTGGTCTGAGTCCTGCCATGATGGCCATGCTGTTTCAACAAACTTTGACTGGGGCAGCTTTATCTTGGTATTTCACATTAGAGCCAAGCAAGAGTCGCATATGGGAGGAAGTGGTGAAAGCCTTTGTCACCCAATATGAATACAACCAAGAGCTCGATGTAACTGTGAGGGATTTGGAAGCAACCATACAAGAGAATAGAGAGTCATTTGCTGAATTCCTGGCACGATGGAGGGGGAAAGCTGCAAAAATGACCCAACGGCCATCAGAGAAGGAACAGATCCGGATTGTAATCAAAAATCTCCAGAGCATCTATCAGGAGAAACTCATGTACCAGTGCATTCAAACCTTTGCAGAATTATTTGAAATTGGAACCAGGATCGAGGACGCAATCAAGGATGGAAGGATTAAGAAGGAGGAACCTCAGGGGAACCGCTCTAGAAGACCATTTTATGGGGTGAACACGGGAAACCAGGTAGTGACTGATGTCAATGTTTTGAGCAAGGAGGGTGCGCCAAGACCAAGGTTGGGGGGACAACCACGTCAGTTCACTAATTTAGGGATCTCATTGACCACCACTCTCAAGCGATTGATGGAAAAAGGATATCTAAAGCCGCTAGATCCAAAACCAATGCCTGATCCACTTCCACCGGGCTTCAATACAAGCCTCTATTGTGAGTTTCACCAAGCTCATGGCCATACGACTGACCGATGTATGAGGTTAAGGTATGAAGTACAAGATTTGATCGATAATAAGACCATTTTCCCTCCACCTGCAACTCGACCGCATGTGACTCGGAACCCGCTCCCCAATCATCATGCAGTACCACCACCACGGAACAACAATCTCTTAGATGTTGGGAAGGAAATCTTCGACCCATCTGTGTTGATCGTACCGGTAGGACAAGCTGCCAAAGCTTATGAATTCCTAGAAGATCAAAGGATATGCCTTATAGTAGTCGAGGAAGAAGATTGGCTGATAGGAGGAGAAGAAGAACAAGCATTTGAGGAAGATATGGATAATGAAATCATCCAAATCAATTGGTGGGATCCAAACAATCCTACTGATAACTCCGTCTGGGAGGAGGATGTTTACAGTGACACAGATGGTCTGTGGTCCGAAGGAGAAGAAGAAGGAAATGCTGAAAAAGTGGTCAACCATGCCAAGCTGTTAGATGGGAATGACTTGAAGAAAGGGAAAGGGAAGGATCTTGAAGAAGGAAGTCAGGCATGGCATACACACTTCATCAAGAAAGGAGAAGATTTCCCCTGCTACGGCTCTCCAGAGCCATGGGTGGACTGCAAAGATAGGTACTTGGAGCAAAGGTTTGAGATCTCTTTCTTACATGAGTTCGTTGACTATAAAGATCCATACCTGCAAGCACTCACAAAACCTATGTCTGTCCAAGATTGGATTTATGCACTGGATGGCCTGGCCATAAGGAATCTCTTTAATGAAGAAAGCAGTAAGACCGAGGAGTGTGGTCCAAAGAAGATCGTGGAAGTAAATATTGGGAAAGACCAGATGGGAGAAATACTGAAGGAAGAGGTCAAGGGAAATAAAGCAAGGAAGGAGGAGCTGGAGAATGGAGGAGAGATAGAATCAGGAAATTTGCCAAAATGTCCTTGAGTCTAGTGATAGGATTCCCTTACCCCGGAAGTCTGTAATGGCCAGTATGAGCCAAACCTTTTAAATTTTCTGTTATCAATGAAGGTGACTGATTATGCTTACTTGATTTCGCTTAATGATTTTTTAATAACTGAAAAAAAAAAAGAGCAAATGAACCTGCATGCAAAATCATTGAGGAAACCTTGGCATTTGACTTAGAAAATGAAGAAGATTCTCAAAGTGATTCTTTCAATATTTCACTCAATAAAGATGAATGCATAAAATTGATCTCATTGCTAAAAGAATACAAGGATGACTTGCATGGTCCTATGATGATGTGCCAGAATGAATTCAGAAATTATCCCACATCACCCCCTTTATACCAAACCTAAAAGGTGAGCTCACAGTCCAAAAGCCATGAACTTGTTCCTTAATGGTAGCTAGATATCTTAAATGAACTTCTTCTTAAAAAAAAAGAGAAAAAAAAAAAGAGCTCGCTAGGATGAAAACCCGAAAGGGCACCTAGGCAAAAGTTAGAGCAAAATAAGATGCGTGTTGATTTCAAAATCCGAATCCTAGCCAGTCAAAATCATGAAGAGAATAAGAGATAGTGAGAAAAGAAAGAAAAAAAAAAGAGAAAGAAGTAGAGAATAAATAAGATTGAGAATTCTTGAGTACTTCAAAGTACATGAATTATCCTAAGGAAAGAAATTGGAAATGAAAAGAAAGATTTGAAAGTATCAATTAAATTTTTGTGAGAAACTCAATGGATAAGTGATAAGTGGACCTAAAACAACGCAGAAATATCTTTGAGAAAGATAAGGAGTAATTTGGAGGGCTGATATTACTATGTGAGTATGATAGAGTATGAGTAAAACATGATGTATTATGAGAGTTGTAAAGATTGACTGGCTAGTGATAAGGTGAAAAGAATCAACCGCCACAAAACAAAAAAAAAAGGGAAAGAAGAAAAGAAAAGAAAAAAAAAAGGAAGAAAAGAGGAAAAGAAGAAAAAAAAATGCATAAGAAGGAAAAGTAGTTCATCATCTTGTTCAAAAGCTGCCACAAGGAATATGTTTCAGAAAATCTGCCCAGAAAGGGCACCCATTGAACCTAAATGAAAACATGGCTCAAAAAGCCCACCAATTCTTGAAGCCTTATTCTTTCAAGACCTCCAGAGTAGATGAACTACGTTTTGACCTGATTCCCATTTAGGGATACGTAGGCAGCCTGCAAGGTTCGGTCACAACTACACACACAGTCAATCATTGCACTTCTTTTAGGCCTCGATCGAACTACTATAGGACCTGATGCCCATTCGGGGATAAGTAGGCGGGTCTCCCAAGGCCCTCGGTCCAAAGAAGAAACCCAATCAATTCATGAAAGTACCTTGAAAACTAGGGGCAAACTATCGTTTGCTCAGAGGCCACGTCAACTCCCTCAAACCAGGGGCAAACTTTGTTTACCTAGCATTCCCAAGCCCCCAGTCAAACTAGGGGCAAACTGTCGTTTGCCAAATAAAATATCTCTGTGTTTACTGGCTTTCAAGGACCAAGCTTAGGCATCCTAAGAATTCTTGAAGTAAAACGTTGAAGTTTTCATGCATAAATCTAAAATTGATTTAAGATGGAAAGAAACATGAAAAGAAGAATTCTTCATTATCAAAAAGTCAATCGTAAAGGAAGATACAATGAAAGAATATTATGGGATAACAATTTTTTCTAAAGTTGATCAAAGAAGCGCAAAGAAAAGAAAGCAGAATTGGTCACAAATTTGAAAATGTGTGTATCTCAACTCAGTTTGAGTCTACCATCTTGAAATCCAAAATATATATTCCGCAGAGGGATCAACAAGAATTGAAGATTCCAAAAGAAGGGTAATAGCAGGGAGGTCAGGGAGTCAGATTCTGCTCCGCTAAGGAAATCAAATAGAGGTCGAGTAATATCTTCAGAGAGAGAGCAAAAATCAAGTGAATACCCTCAGCAGATCAGGCTCCAAGCCGTACAAGCTAATCATCGGATGAAGCAAAAAGCCTTTGGATATGTCTATAATCAAAAAGGAAATCAGTAAATAGAAAAGTGGGGTTGTTGTGGAGAACTGGCTCATACTTCTTCCTTTTCTTGTCCGAATCGCCCAAACTGCTGTCCATAGCAAGCAATCCATCAAAAAGAATATTTAAAAAAAAATGAAATGATAAAGATAAATCCGAAATAAGAAGCATATAAACGTCTCTTCAGCTAGAATAGCCCCAAGGCAAATCTCCTTGAGCTAGACCAGCTCCATTGATCAAATTCTCGGTCTTGGTATAAGTCGTCTATCGCATCCTATGAGTTACCGATCAAATTCTCGGTCTTGGTATAAGTCGTCTATCGCATCCTATAAGTTACCAATCAAATTCTCGGTCTTGGTATAAGTCGTCTATCGCATCCTATGAGTCACCGATCAAATTCTCGGTCTTGGTATAAGTCGTCTATCGCATCCTATGAGTCACCGATCAAATCCTCGGTCTTGGTATAAGTCGTCTATCGCATCCTATGAGTTACCGATCAAATTCTCGATCTTGGTATAAGTCGTCTATCGCATCCTATGAGTTACCGATCAAATCCTCGGTCTTGGTATAAGTCGTCTATCGCATCCTATGAGTTACCGATCAAATCCTCGATCTTGGTATAAGTCGTCTATCGCATCCTATGAGTTACCGATCAAATCCTCGATCTTGGTATAAGTCGTCTATCGCATCCTATGAGTTACCGATCAAATCCTCGGTCTTGGTATAAGTCGTCTATCGCATCCTATGAGTTACCGATCAAATCCTCGGTCTTGGTATAAGTCGTCTATCGCATCCTATGAGTTACCAATCAAATCATCGGTCTTGGTATAAGTCGTCTATTGCAGTCTTTGAAGTCACCGATCAAATCTTCGATCTTGGCATAAGTCATCTACTGCAGCCTGGGGTTACCGATCAAAATAAAAAGGGAAGGGATAAAACCAAATTTAGAAATGTTGTCGAGTCTGCGCGACTCCAGGTCTTCGAAAAATAAAATGAATTTTTAGAAAATGAATTTTTGATCTTTGAAAAGTAGAAATGAATTTTCAAGTCCGCACGACTCCCAATCTTTGAAAAGTAGAATTGAATTTTCGAGTCCGCGGGACTCCCGATCTTTGAAAAGTAGAAATGAACTTTCGAGTCCGCGCGACTCCCAATCTTTGAAAAGTAGAAATGAATTTTCGAGTCCGCGCGACTCCCTGATCTTTGAAAAGTAGAAATGAATTTTCGAGTCTGCGCGACTCCCGATAGAAAATAAATTGTTTAAGTCCGCGTGACTGTTCTGAAAAGAAAAATAAAAATTACCCTTGCAATACCGAGCGAATTTGGGGTCATTGAATCTGGAGCGATTCTGACTTTTCTGCTATCTAGGGTCATTGAATCTGGAGCGATTCTGAATTTTCTGCGATCATTGGGGTCATTGAATCTGGAGTGATTCTGACTTTTCTGCTATTTGGGGTCATTGAATCTGGAGCGATTCTGACTTTTCTGCTCTTTGGGGTCATTAAATCTGGAGCGATTCTGACTTTTCTGCTATTTGGGGTCATTGAATCTGGAGCGATTCTGACTTTTCTACTCTTTGGGGTCATTTAATCTGGAGCGATTCTAACTTTTCTGCGATCATTGGGGTCATTGAATCTGGAGCGATTGTGACTTTTCTGCGATCATTAGGGTCATTGAATCTGGAGCGATTCTGACTTTTCTGCGATCATTGGGGTCATTAAATCTGGAGTGATTCTGACTTTTCTGCGATCATTGGGGTCATTGAATATGGAGCGATTCTGACTTTTCTGCTATTTGGGGTCATTGAATCTGGAGCGATTCTGACTTTTCTGCTATTTGGGGTCATTAAATCTGGAGCGATTCTGACTTTTCTGCTATTTGGGGTCATTGAATCTGGAGCGATTCTGACTTTTCTGCTATCTGGGGTCATCGAATCTGGAGCGATTCTGACTTTTCTGCTATCTGGGGTCATCGAATCTGGAGCGATTCTGACTTTTCTGCTATCCGGGGTCATCGAATCTGGAGCGATTCTGACTTTTCTGCAAAAAAAACATCTCATTTCTTGAAAGACATCAGAGTATAAGGCGCGAAGCGCATCTCAGCCAATCGTTATTCTCATAAAAAAAATGGCAATCGCGACTTTCCTAGGATAGGACGTCATCAGCATAGAAGGATTTCAAGACAAAGGTACGTTTTGCTAACTCTAAGGAGTAGCCTTGTCCTAAGTCATTGAACCTGAAAACATAGAGCATAAATTTGCTTGAGCATGTGCATCACGATAGGATAGGATGCATTCATCTGTGTGGCTACCTGCGCTTGTGTATTGTTGTCCCTTGCTCGAACTACGCCTTGGTCTGATTCCCGATGGGATACGTAGGCAGCTCAACTTTGAGCACGACCAGCATCTCGGCTCTCCGCACGCTCGATTTTGCAATGTACTTTTGTTTTTACCTGGATTTGACTGTTTGGTCAAAGGCTTCTCTTTCACACAGGCTTTGACATTCACTTGTGATACGCGTTGCTTCACAAGCTCTATCAAAGAGGGGCAAACTGTAGACACCCCAATTTTGACCAAACGTCAAATCTAGGGATTGGTTATCTCTCAAAAGACCGATGATGACAATGGCCGGTGACATTCGAAGATCTTCCAGGAAATTCAAAATCTTCAATTGATTCTTCAAGACAAATTTCAAAATTAAAAATAGAAAATATAAAAAGGAGAAAGAAGAGAGAAAGTTTGGGTATTCGGGAGAAACCCGAACATTGGAGAACACATGAGGAAATCAGTCTGAGAATTTGCTCAGTATATATATATATATAAAAGAAGAGTTTTGAAAAGAAATATAAAATAAAAATGATGAAAAAGAATTTTAAAATAAAGAGGAATTTTTTAAAAGAAAAAGGAAGAAAAGAAAAGGAAAAAAAAGAGGAATAATATATTTAGAGCATATATTATTGATGTATTCTTAATGGAATATATTACAAATACAAGTATTTTAACATAATTCGTCAATAATTAAGCTTATGTTAATATATATGTTGAAAATTAAAAAGTAGGGCAAAATTCAGTTAGCCCCGGCACCCGGAAAACCCGGTGGCACTCACTGAGTGCCGCGTGGCACTCAGCGAATGCCGCCCGGCACTCAGCGAATGCCGCCGGGAGCCGTCGAGTGCCGCTGGCTGTAACAGACTGATTTTCTCACATGTTCTAGAAGAAATCTTTGCACATGAGTCTCCACCCGAATTTACCCATTTATCCTTGAAATGGTGGTCTATATAAACAAACTTTCATCTTCATTTTGAAGGGGACTTGAACTTTTGAATCAATATACAAACATATACAAGAGATATACTTGAGTTTAGAGAGAGAATTATATAGAGAATTGAGAAGAAGAGAAGAATTTCTTGAAGAATTTGAAGAGTTTTGAGAAGAATTTGAAGATCTTGGAAGAACTTCACAAGAAATTAAAGAATTCTTTGAGGTCATAGAGGTAACCTCTTAATCCTTGGTAGAGTTAGGATAATTCAATCACAAGTTCTTAGATCTAGGAACTTTTCACATTTTCAAAACCTCTCTTCTTACCCCATTTCATCACACACCACCAAGAACTTGTGATTGAACCTCATAACACTTCATTAATTTGGATCTAATTAATGTCTTGGGTTTGAGATAAATTAGTTTTGAAGAATTTGTGTTCCTAAATAAAACTTTGATTTCCTTTATTTCTATTTCATTCATAAGGTTCATGAGATCTTCCATATCTCATTGAAACTCTTTGAGTTTTGATTCCTTAGTTTCCTATGATCTTATGATCCATATGGAGATTAAAATGAATCATGGTCATAATCTACACATAGTTGGTGAGATACTAGTATCAACTCATGACTAGGATCTCTTTACTATGAATCTTATGGAATTCATACTATATTCCATGGAGATTAGAGTGGATTTGTTTTTTTTTAGTCTCCAATGACCATCAAATGGTAGGAGAAGTAGATTAGTTTAAGTCCATCTCAATGGCTTAGACTAATCTCTTCCCTGGGTTTTGAGAAGTTCTCTATACTTCATCCAAAACCTACATGTATAGATGTCCTTAGTCTCCAATGACCATCAAATGGTAGGAGAAAATGGTTTAGTTTAAGTCCAACTTCATGATTTAATAGTTGGGGTTAACAAATAAAGTTGAACTTGATAAATGAAAACAGTGAGTTCACAAACTGTTTTTGATCAAAGATTTTTAGTTCGAAATCTAACCGTTGAAATCAAGTGAAACCAACGGGAAAGTGTTAATAACACAATGTTCTACCGCTGTAATTTTTGCTTTAAGGTAGTTTATATTTAAAATGGTTTGGTCATGAGTTTTGTGAAGTAACAACAATCTGCCCAGAATTTCAGCACAACAACACTCTTTTGGAATAAATAAATCGGGATTTTAATAAAGTGTTTGTGACCCAAAATAATTTTTTCGAAGAACCTTAATGTGTTAGGAAGGTTCCCTAAAAAGAATGAAGCAATTCAGATTTGTTTTCTATTTTTAAAAAATCATGCAAGATCTCTAGACAGAGAGTTGTAAAATCCTGAGTGAGGTCTAGTATTTTCCATATTCCCAGAGATCTACCGTTGAAACCTCGAATTTCTTTTTAGGTTAGAAACTAGACTCACAGAGGCATAACATATCCAAAAATCATTAAGATCCAACCGTTGGAAGTATTTTATTTCTATTGTTTAAGATCTGGTCTGCTCTGTGTAATTCATAAAAAAACTGCTACTGTTTTGTCTAATCTTATTTATTTCAACTCAAATGGTTCCCTAATGTCTTGGGACCCAAATCATGTTTTGAATAATGATAATTTAGCTTAAATCCAGAGGCTAAGTGATCCAAATTAGTGAATAAATTCATGTCTCGTTCTTGTTCATAATCATTCATTCATTCATTCATGTACATCAATGCTTATGATTAGAACTAGCCATTGAATAAAGTTGGATTTCATGCTTAATAGATCTAAGCTAGAGAATTGGGATTGATTTTTTGATATCATGTTATTATGTGAAGCATGTGGACTAATCTTTGTTTTGTAGCGCATTTAAGGTACAATTTCTCATCTCTTCTCTGGTTTATTTACTTCACTAATTTTAATTGATTTTCGACTCCATGTGCGACACCTTAGCTTAAGTTTTGCCTTATGTGAATATGTGAATTAGAGACCTTTTCTTAGATTTATTTTGTTCTTGCATGCATTGCACGTTTAATATTCACGGCCGGATCCCGGGTATGTTTTCTAGTTCCTTACTTGCATATCATGTTGCTTGCTACTTGAATTACGTGGCTTATGAATGATATTTTGTCATTAGCAATTTTTACACCATTTCCGACATGCTTGTGTAATGTATATGTACATATGTATTAATTGAGGGCATGCTTATATTATTAATTTTATTAAAAAGGATGTTGAGTAGAGGCCTATCGCGAGATAGGATGAAAGGGGGTATTTTAGTCCGCCGGGCTCCTTCCCCTTTCATTCCATAATCCCCGGACCCAGTTTATCTTTGGTTTCGCAAAAGGTCGGTTTGTCTTTAAATGGTTTCTTAATTTTTTCCTTTAAAATTTAAGTGGCGACTCGTATTTGAATTTGAATTTGAAAAATATTTTAAAAGTGGGCCCACATGCCGGCATATCCACAGCGGTCGGATTTGGAGACTTCGTCAAACTCTTGACGAAGAGCTCCAACGACTTGCGGCAGATACATACACTGGCCGAGCGATGGTGGGATACCACCAGCACTTTTCATTTTGACTTTGGGGAGATGACGATGACTCCCTTGGATTTCTCGATGATCACCGGGATTGCCTTCGGCGGAGAGCGCTTGCGGTATCTGACGGACCAGGAGTGGGACCAGGTGGAGCCATTATTGGGAGTGGTCCCGGAGGAGTCTCTGGTCACAGCATGGTGGTTTATGGACACGTTTAGGGGCCAGCCTGGTTTTACGGATGAGCAGATGGCCCGAGGCTTTCTTATGTACTTACTGGGGTGCTCCTTGCTGAGCACCAAGGGTGATCGGGTCGATGTTTCCATGGTAGCGTCCCTGGAGCACCTAGACCGGGTGGTCGAGTATGACTGGGCTGGCGCAGGGTTAGCCATCTTATACCGGCACATGGGTGACATCTCCCGGGACAGGCCGGCCTCCACCAGCGGTTATTGGAGAGCGTGGGAGGTATACCTTTTTCCATATTTCATTGCCCATTGTACTTTTAACAACTTATTTAAATTGTGAGACTAACTTTCTTTTCCCTTTCCTTCTTTTCTTCCTTTTTCTTTTTCTTTTTTTTTTTTTTTAATTACAGATTTGGTCCCACGAGTACCTCCGTATGATGTCTCCTGAGACACGCAGCGCTGACGCCCTTATCATGCCCCAGGGGTTGAAGTGGGCGAAGGATAGAGTCGGGCGGAAGACCGGGGCCCACGATTTTGTTTCGTGCAAGAACTTCCTGACGAACTTGAGGGAGCAGCAAGTCCATTGGCAGCCCTGGCTTAGGGTGCTTCCTGAGGCTCGTGTGGAGATCCGAGAGTCGGCTGGATATGACCCGACGAGGCGACTCCTTGATGGGCCAGAGGGCCAGGCGTGGTATTTAGGAGAGAGGGTGACTAGGAAGTTACTGGCGGCCCCTGGATTCTTCGTGCCATTCCCTCCTCCCGACTCTATGAGAGCCACGGACACCCTCCAGGGTAGCGAGCTGACAGTTGCTCTGATGGGCTTGGGTATTCATGACTTTGTGGATCCCCCCACAGGATATGCGGCGTTCCGCACGGCTAAGCTGATGCCGAGCTTCCCTTTGATGGAAGTGACTCGGGTGAGTATATGATTCCTCTATTACTACTCTTATGAATTTCCTTTTATTCTTTATTCATGCTTTATTATTTTTCGTTTGCAGCCTGTTCCTGCTGCGGCTCATCCTCCCGCCTTGTCTGAGTGGGATTGGACTATGTCGGCCGTCTCATTCGGCGAGCCCTACTCGACAACAATCCCCCGACTCACACATCATTACAATGTTGTCCCGCGTGCTTACGCAGAGGAGGGCTTGGCGTACGCCCACAGCGTGCGGCAGTGGGTTCTCAGGCGAGAGTGGATGGTAAGAAGCTTACCCCCGCCTTTCACTTTGACTTTGATTGCCTCTTCTTTTACGAACCTTTATTCCTGGTTTTTGTTTTTCAGGCTGAGGGAGCTCGGGCAACTGCTGCGACTCAGTTGAGGGCCCAGGTATGATCTTTATCCTTTTATCCTCAGTGTTTCATTTTTCCTTTCAACACTATCTTGATTTATCCTTTCTTATTTCAGGCGGAGGAGATCAGAGCCCTGTCCCAGCAGGTGGGGCAGCTTCAGCAGCGGCTCCAGCAGTTCGGCATTCCACTCAGCGACGTTCCTGGGGATGGCGGTGCTGGACGAGGCATGGGGCGAGGCGGTGGTAGCGGCACTGGACGCGGCGGAGGCGGCGGTGAGGGCACCAGTAGCGGCAGAGGCAGGGGCGGCGGTAGCGGCGGACGTGGAGGGAGCGGTAGAGGTAGCGGGACAGAGTCGGAGGAGGAGCCCCTCAGGCGTACGACCCGCCAGACTCGCAGTCGGGGCCGAGGCTGATCCTACTTTTTCTTCTTCTTTTTTATTTTTTATTTCTTTTGAGTGTTTTGGGAGGATTTACACTTTTATTCGGATGATTGTATATACATACACTTTATTTTGATGGCTGCTTAGGATAACCGGTAGGGTAGGTACTTGGGTATCTTTTTCATTCTGTTTATTCACCGTATGTGTGACCATAGCTTGGTCCTTCCTTTGCCGTATGTGGGACCATGGCTTGGTCCCATCCTTATTTTAATTTTGAATGCTTTGATTTCTCCTTTTCTTATTGCGAAATGAAAGTGAATGAATGAATGAATGAATGGATGTATTGATCTTTGTTGCACGTGCTGCATGAAGCGCACGTTTTATTGTCCTCTATGTATTTTTTGTTTGCAGGTGGGCTAAACGTGTTACCAACAGACCCTGGCAAATGACAAACCCAGAACGGCACTCGGTGAGGTCTCCGCGGTACTCAGTGAGTGCCGCGGCAGCAGTTAGAGAATGCCGCAACGGCACTCACGGACTGCCGCGCGGCACTTCATTGAGTGCCGCTTTACTTTATCGAGTGTCGCGGGTAGGTGGAGTTCCATTCTCCTATTTATACTTCTTCCTTCCCCAATACTCCGCAAAACACCATCTTTCCTTCTTTACTTTTCCCCCAAATGGCCCCCATTAGCTCTCAAATCCTTTTCCCATGGATGGATACCCTTTCTGGTATTGACAAGCTCAATTTTGAGTGCTTCAAGCTGAATGATCTTTTCTCTTTCCGACGGATGAATTTGAATGAGGGCCTACTTCGAGCTGCCATCCAATGTTGGGATCCTTCTTTCAACGTCTTCTGTTTCGGCTCTCAGGAGATTTGCCCCTTATTTGAGGAATTTAGCGTCATTCTTCACACCGATCCTTCCGCTGAATTGATGGTTCCTCTAGTTCAGGCCGGGTATGTCCGTGATTTAGCCACCCTTCACCACATATCTCGGAATGCGGCGGGCTCTTTTGTTCATGACAGGCAGATCGACTTTGAGTGCCTTTCTTCTGTTTATGCTCCCATAGGGGACCCTTACAATGGTAAGTATCAACTCATCCGACGTAGTGCCCTGTCAATTGCTATCCTCTCTTACTTCCTCTTTCAGTCATCTTCCGACATTCTTATACCCATTGCTTGCAGTTTACGAGTGATGAAAAGTGTTGTTATGCTGGTCCTTGGTGAAGCTCTGATTGGATTGGGCCATGCTCATGCTACCGGGGCCACGTTATCTGTCGGGGCACCTTTTGTTCTGCATATTTGGCTCATGGAGCGTTTGGACCTCTTTATACACCCCTCCCATCTTCGTGGATCACTTCCTTACGATCGTATGGAAATTCACAACTTATTTCACTCTGCCGATGCATGGCTTGGTTGGCTTCAGGGTCTCTCTTCCAGTGATATCTGCTGGACCTGCCCGTAGTGGGCTTGCAGTTCTGTCGCCGTACGCCTTCCTGGACGTCCCGACATCTGGTTGCCTGGCTTGCATGCTACTACTTTCTACATTCCCGGCCGGGTGGTCTGTCAGTTCGGGCTCTTGCAGGACATTAATGAGGCTGTTACAGGTGATTTCACTAGGGGATCCACTTTGTGCCCTTCTATCGTGAAGGCCTTCACTGAGGCTTGGCACAGCAGGATGGCTGCTTCGCGCTCGAGGATTCCTGCTCTGACTGTGCCTACTGCCCAGTATCTTCTAGAGATCCAGGCCTTGGTTGCGAGGCGAGCTTGACAGACACATGCATAATAAAGTAGACGAGAACAGGGAAAATCTTGCCATTTTACAAAACTTTCCGACAGACCCTGCCTACTCCTTTTTTACGCTTTTGAATGTGATTTTCCCCTATTTTTCTTTTTTTTTCTTTTTCTTTTTTAAGAAGTGTTGTTATCTTTAGGAAAGTTCTAACATGCTTAATCAAAGTGCTCACTCCTTCGATTAATCTTTTATGAAGAATTCTCCTTTCAATGTCTTTACTTGGCTTTTCACTTTGCTTTTTGCTTAAAGCTTACTCTTTCTATGCTATGAATTCTTATCTATTTCTTTATAGTACTTATTTGATAGCCTACTGATCCAAAAAGGGGGTCTTGTATCTGGGTTCTTCGGCTAGCAAACAAAGTTTGCCCCTGGTTTTAAGGCTTTGAAGTGGTTCTGGGCAAACACCAGTTTGCCCCTAGCTTAGTACAAGTTTTTCTTTATATGTTTTCATGGGCCGAAGGCTTTTGAGAGCCCGCCTACTTATCCCCGAATGGGTATCAGGCCTGCAGTAGTTCGGCTAAGGTTTGAAGGAAGATGCCACTCGAGCGGTTTTATTTTAGTGACCGAACCAAATAGGTTGCTTACGTATCCCCTAGCGGGAATCAGGTCAAGTATAGTTCATCGAGGTAGGAGGTTTTGAAAGAAATGGTTTCAAGTAAAGTATTTCTTGAGGCGAACGAGGTTAATTGGTTGCTTAAATTCAACCCCGTCTAGGTCCATGAGATAGGCCGCTCCTCCGGAAAGGAGAGTCTTAATGATGTATGGCCCAACCCAGTTGGATTTGAATTTTCCTCTGGGGTCATAAACAGGCACTTTCAGTTCTTTGAGGACCAGGTCACCCTCAGCAAGCTTCCTTGGGCGGACCTTTTTGTTGAAAGCACGAGCTATCCTCTTCTGGTACCCCCGAGTATGGTTTACTACAGCCAGCCTCTTCTCATCGAGTAACATCAACTCCTCATACCTTCCTCGTACCCATTCTGATTCAGGGATCTCACACTCTGCCAAAACCCTAAGAGAGGGTATTTCTACCTCGACTGGGAGAACGGCTTCCATCCCATAGACCAACGAATATGGCGTAGCGCCCGTTGAAGTTCTTACTGAGGTTTGGTATCCCCACAAAGCAAACGGCAGCTTCTCATGCAAATCCTTATATGTATCCGTCGTTTTTCCCAAGATTGCTTTAACATTCTTATTCGCTGTTTCTACTGCTCCATTCGTCTGAGGCCTATACGGGGATGATTGATGGGGTGTGATCTTATACTTTTCCAAGAGCGAGATAACCTCTCCCTGGAAATGACTGCCATGATCGGAGATGAACTTATTCGGAACCCCATACCTGCAGATTATGTTTTTCTCGATGAAACTCACCACGTCTTTGGCTTTCAAAGTTGCATACGAGGCTGCCTCTACCCACTTTGTAAAATAATCAATTTCCACGATTATGTACCGGTGCCCATTAGAAGCCTTCAGAACTATCTCACCAATGATATCGATCCCCCATACGGAAAATGGCCAAGGGGTGGTCATGCTATAGAGCTGTGACGGCGGGGTATGCGTCAAATTTGCATGAACTTGACACTTGTGACACCTTCTAACATATTCGCAACAGTCTTTGTCCAAGGTCGTCCAATAGTACCCCTGTCGGATGATCTTCTTTGCCAGCATGTGCCCGTTCATATGGGGCCCACACACTCCCTCATGTATTTCCTCCATCATTCTCTTAGCTTCTTTTCCATATAGACACTCCAAATTATACCCAGTGTAGGATTTCTTCCATAGCTTATCTGCATAAATCACAAATTGGGCGGCGAATCGTCGAATCGCCTTTCTATCCTTTTCTGAGGCTCCTTCGGGGTATTCTCCTTCTTTAATGAACTTCCACACATCCACATACCACAGTATTTCCTCTTCGTCTTCCATGGCCGCGATCATTTCAAATGACGGTTGCTTCCTCACCTCTATGGATAGCGGGATCATGGCAGTTTTGGAAGGGATTCGGATCATCGAGGCTAAGGTAGCCAAAGAGTCGACTAGTTAGTTTTCTTTACAAGGGAGGTAGTAAAAAGAAATCTTTTGGAACTGTGCTTTCAGACTTTCTAGATAGTCATGCTAAGGTCTCAGTTTCTCATGCTTTACCTTCCAATCTCCTCGGACTTGGGATATGATCAAATTGGAATCTCCGAAGACATCAATCTGTCCGACTTTCAAAGCCAAGGCTGCTTCCATCCCAATTATGCATGCTTCGTACTCCGCAGTGTTGTTGGTTGAGTTATACTTGAGCTTGATGGCTAATGGGGTAGGGGCCCCATCAGGTGCTATGAGAATGATTCCAACTCCGTAACCTAATTGGTTGGCTGCTCCATCGAAGTACATTTTCCACAAATCCTCCTTTACTTCCATTATTCCCTCATCCGGGAACTTGAATTCTTCCTCGTCCTCGGATTCTATGGCGAGGTCGGCTAAAAACTCGGCGACAGCCCTTCCTTTCACAGACTTGGCAGTGACATACTTGATGTCGAATTCAGCTAGCATCATGGTCCAACGGGAAATCCTACTGGTCAAGACAGGTTTTTCGAATAGGTATTTTAATGTGTCCATTCGGGATACCAGGATTACAGGGAAGGCTAGCATGTAATGGCAAAGGTGACGGGTACACCAAACCAAGGCCCAACAGGCCTTTTCCAAGGATGAGTACTTTAAATCATATCCGACCATTCTTTTGCTCAAGTAATAAATGGCCTTCTCCACGTGCCCCTCTTCTCCTTCTTGGGCCAACATACACCCCATCGAATCTTCGGATACGGAGAGATAAAGTAGCAGGGGTCTCCCAGGTGAGGGTGGTGATAGGACAGGTGGGTTTTGGAGGTAGGTTTTGGTCTTGTCAAAGGCTTGTTGGCAAGGGGCGTCACATTCAAATTTCTCTCCCTTTCTGAGCAGTTTGAAGAGTGGGTCGCAGGTTAAGGTGAGTTTGGAAATGAAGCGGCTGATGAACTGTATTCTCCCCAAGAATCCTCTCAGTTCTTTCTCATTTTTCGGTGGGTTCATTTTGGTTATGGCTTTTATTTTGGTCGGGTCTACTTTGATCCCCCTTTGGGTAATAAGGAACCCTAGCAACTTTCCTATGGGAACTCCAAAGGTACATTTCTGTGGGTTTAGTCTCATTTTGAACTCCCTCAATCTCTAAAAGAACTTTCTCAAAGCCTCTAGGTGCCCTCCCCTCTCTTTGGATTTCACAATCATATCATCCACATACACCTCCACCTCTTTGTGGATCATATCGTGTAGTAAAGTAGTGGCAGCCCTTTGATAGGTCGCACCTGCATTCTTAAGCCCGAACGGCATAACCCTATAGCAATATGTCCCCCATGGAGTGATGAACGTGGTTTTCTCCCTATCCTCGGGTGCCATGAGGATTTGATTGTACCCAGAGAATCCATCCATGAAAGATAGAAGCTCGTGTCCCGCAGTGTTGTCGACCAACACGTCGATGTGGGGTAGCGGGAAATCGTCTTTAGGGCTTGCCCTATTTAAATCTCAAAAATCAACGCAAACCCTAACACGACCGTCCTTCTTTGGGACAGGTACAATGTTGGAAATCCACTCAGGGTACTCGGTGACCATCAAAAATCCAGCCTTTAATTGCTTTTCAACCTCCTCTTTTACTTTAAGTGCCCATTCTGGCCTCATTCGCCTCAATTTTTGTTTTATGGGTTTTGAATTGGAAAAAAGAGGGATGTGGTGCTAGACTATCTTTGGATCAATACCTGGCATATCATTATAAGACCATGCAAAAACATCTTTGAATTCATTTAATAGATTGATTAGTTCTTTGCTTTCTTTATTGCTAAGTGTGGAGCCGATAAAGACATTTTGAGGATTATTTTCATTTCCCAGATTAATTGTTAGAGTGTCCTCAATGATTTTGCATGCAGATTCTTTTTCTTTTTCAATTAATTTTTGCAATTCATTAGGTATTTCATGATCATCACACTCATTAAGCACATTCGAGTAGGCGAAATCGGTCATACTTTCATTGATTTTGTTAGGAGTGATTACAACAGACATAGCAATAGTAAGATGCCTCATTTGGGCCATTACAGACTCTGGGTGAGGGGGATACTTATCACTAGACTCAAAGACCCACTCCTTGTTGACTCCCTGCTTGAGCTCCATAGTGTTACAACCTGGCAATCCCCTAGATTCCGTCTTCTCTTCCTTTTCTGGCTTCGGCTCTTCTTCCGGCGCATCCTCATCATTCCCCTCTTCAACCTCGACTTCCAGGCCCTCGTCTTCTTTCCCTTTTTCTTCGGCTTTCGCCCCTTCTTCGCTCAACAGACTCTGCATGACCGATCCATTCAGTACACCAATCCAATCGTTGACGGTAACAGGCTTTTCACGCACTTGCAGAAACGGGTCTTTGTACTCGGAAAATTCATGGGAGAAAAAGATCTCGAACCCTGGCTTTAGACTTTTCTCTTTCTGGTCCATCCATGGTTCTGGGAAGCCACAGAAGGGGAAATCTTCTCCTTCCTTCATAAAATATCCATTGAGCGTCTTTTGGTAAGGGTCTAGCGGCGCATCGACGGCCTTCCTCTTCGTCCTCAATTCCTTCTTTGTCGGCTGGTACCCCAGGCCGTGAGTGTGAGTCTGAGTAGGGATTCTTGGAAACTCAGGCAAGCCCAGAAAGTTCTTCCCCAATCCTAACCCTGGAAAGAAACCCATCTTCTTCATGATCCCTGTGACCACTGGACTGGCATACTGATCGAAATGGAGCGGTAGAAACTCTCTCGGCTTTTCTTCTTCCAACATGCTGATGAACTCGAACCCTCCTATTTTTGTTTCTTCTTCTTGCAGCTGTAATTCTAGAATCGATGCGCTTGATGATGCTTCGGGCGAACGAAACCAGCTGTCCCCGAGGATATCATAGACTTTATTCTCCCAGACATACTTAACCTTTTGATGGATTGTTGACGGTATAGCCCCCAAACTGTCCAACCAAGGCCTACCTAGCAGCAGGTTGAAAGAAGCGGGGATGTCAATGACCTGGAATTCAGCTTCTTTCCCAAAAGGGCCGATAACGAGACGAAGAAGGACTATCCCCATGACTGTTCTCTGGGTGTTGTCGTAGGCTCTTACCCTTTGCTCCGATGGTGTAAATGTCGACTCATCCAGGCCCATTCGCTTAGCCGTTCGGAAAGGACACACATTGAGGGCCGACCCATTATCAACCAGGCAAGCAGGCACGATGTTCCCCAAGCATTCGACAGTGACATACAACGGTTTGTTGCGAATGGGCCCTCCCGGAGGCAGGCCATTTGACGAGAAGGTAATAGCCGAGGTCGGAATTTTGCCGATCAGCCCTATGAGGTCCTCCTGGGTGGTGTTGATAGATACGTCAGATTGGTTCAGAGCGACCAGGACTGCCTGCCTATGGCTTTTAGAGGCAATCAGCAACCCCCAAATGGTGATATTGGTCTGAGTCTTCTTCATCTGTTTCAGAACCCTATCCTCTTCCTCTTCTTCATTCATCTTCCCTTTTCCTTTGTCTAGATCTCTCTCCGGATGGTCCTCCTCTAGCTCGTGTGGTTTAAAGTGTCTGCCCGATCGAGTTAAATGACTAACTTCTTCCCTTGCCCACAGATTGTCAACTTCTGAATCAACTTTCAAAGTACCCTCCATTATATCTGCTTCTTTATCGCTCCCGTACCAGAGGTCATCTTCCACCTGGCTCATGTCTTGATTGTCACTCCCTTTAACCCACCACTCTGACTGCCCTATCTCGTTTTCCTTCGGCTGATCTTCTAAAGCACAGACTGTCAAATCCTCAGGTAGCTGGTATGGCTTTCTTGGTGTCCCGGCCTTAGTGATTAGCCTAGACGGATCGAAGGTTGCTTCTTCTATCTCCAAGAGGTAAAGGCCTTGTGCTGGTGGCACAGCTCGATGATTCGGAAGCGAATTTCTAGTGACATTCGGAGCTTTGGTGGGGGTTTCCGAAATTACCTTGTTGTCAATGAGGTCCTGAATCTCGTGCCTTAATCTCATACACCTATCCGTTGAGTGACCCTTCTGCTGATGAAATTTACAAAAGAGGTTCCCTTAAAATTTGGCGGAAGCGGACTTGGTAGGGGTCGTGGTTCCAGCTGACGGAGATGCCCCTTGGCTAACAATCTATCAAGGGCGGTTGACAGTGACACTCCCAAATCTGAGAACTTTCTTGGTGCTTTATCCCCTCCTCTCCTTGGTGCTATGTCGAATTTCCTTTTTGGTCCATTCAGTGCATTGACATTGATGGGGCCAGAGTGACCTCCCGCTTGTCCTCCGTTGGATCCATAGTTTGGCCTCCTGTACTGGTTTGGTTGTTCTTCCTTCTTGATGGTTCCTTCTTGAATCGCATCTTCAATCCTTATCCCCACGTCAAACACCTCGACAAAAGTGTTGATGGACTGAAACCTCATTTTTTCTTGATAGACCGGCTGTAGGTTCTTCATTAACATCCGGATCTGTTCTTTCTCAGACGGCCTCTGTACCATCTTTGCAGCCTTTCCTCTCCATCGACTCAGATATTCAGCGAATGACTCTTTGCTTCCCTGCCTGGTTGTTTCTAGATCTTGGACAGTGACGTCTAGGTCTTGATTATACTCATACTGGGCCACAAATGACTTCACGACTTCCTCCCAAATTTTGGTTTTGCCTGGCTCGAGAGTAAGATACCAGGACAGAGCAGCTCCAGTCAAAGTTTGTTGGAATAGGACTGCCATCATAGTTGTGCTCAAGCCGCTCAGTTGAAAAGCCCCAATACACATTCTTATATGACTTCGAGGATTTCCGGTGCCATCAAACTTATCAAAGACCGGCATTTTGAACCTGGCAGGCAGCGTCTCGTGGACCCCGTCATACAGGCCTTCTAACTCCATTAGATAGGTATCAACCCCCTGAGCCTTGCGCATCACCCTTTCCAACTTCTCTCTTTTCTCGGTCAGTTGCTTCTCTTTCTCAGCTTTCTCTCTGTCTCTGTTAGCCCGCAGTGCATCAGTCCATTGTGCTTCCTGGTCGTCGAACCAATATCCTTCTCCTCCTCCCAAAGGTGGGTCTATAACGGGCAGAATTACATGTGGTGGTCGGCGATTCAGTTCTTCTATCATCCCCATCATACGGTTCATGTTTTTCACATGTCGCCTCATCTGTTCCGCTTGTTGCTCTACCAGTATCCTTAACCCGGCCATCTCTTCGTTGTTTCTTTCTTCAGCCATGTCAGCGTATTCCCTTCTAACTAGCCTCGCCGTGGGATCCCTAAACCACGCTTGATTTGCTATTTTTGCTCCTACAAATTAATTTGAAAAGTCCTCTTTTAAAACCTTTTTATCTTCATTTTATTACACAAAGTCATTTTAAACAAAAACTTTCTTTTTGTATGTCACGCGGATGCAATGCATGCGTGCGTGTGTGCCTACTCTATATGCCAAAAAAAAGAAAAAATCCTAATCCTAACACATAAGCAAATAAGCACATAAGATCCTCACCCATGTCAAGTGCGCTAATTTCTCCTCTCATTGTGATCCTCACTACCTTCTCAGAGGTTGGTCATTTCGAAATTTTCAAAATCTATTTGAAAAGTATTTTTTTTTTTTGGGTAGTAAAAAAGGCCTTTGAGAACAATCCTTGAGAGTGCTTTTTGAGAACATTCTTCTACCAAAATAATTTTCAAGGATTTTCGAATTTATTGTTGAAGATGATCAATTGAAAATACGCCTTAACAAGGGTAATTTGGGAATTTTTAATTGAAAAGAGGAAAAGATTTTTGAAAAGGTAATCGAAAACCCTGAGAAAAACCTTTGGGTAGGGGGATCACATGACCGGATTATCACCGTACTTTCCATGAATTCGGATACATACAAGGTCAATGATGCTTAGTTAATCATGATACAAGAAATATAATCCTATAATCAAGGTTCGGCATGTTCTCCAAATATCGCAGAACATAAGGAGAATTTGCTGAAAGGTGATTAAAAGATTATACATCTTTCATCAAGCAAGTATCGTCATCATCTCAAGTAATCCCTTCCGGGCATACAAAATTCCCTAGCATATAATCCTAATCAAGAGTTGATTTCCTAAGATTGAAAGGTTCTACAAAAACTATCATGCACAGGCTGGATTTTGGTCAAATAAGGGACCCTTGACACACATCCGATAGGATGCTTCATATACCAAATCATGGTACGAGATCAAGGGTGATCACACAGTCCCATGATGACTTGACCGACCGGGTTGCCCCGAGCCTCCAAGGTCATAGTTCCGTACAATCGACTGGCTGGACATGCAAGTGAAATGCAACAGGCACACAAAGATTAATTAATTCGATTAAAAGGACATTTTTCAAGTCTAATTCTCAAGTGAACCCAAAATCAGAAATTCTAGTCTGTGAAACCAGAGATTCTGGGTTCGATCCCCAGCAGAGTCGCCAGATTGTGGATATCGCAGGTTTTCTTTCTTTTACCCACAGCTTTTCAAAATCAATTTCAAAAATAAATGAGTCGCCACTTAATTTTTAAAAGGAAAAATTAAGAAACCATTTGAAAAGCAAACTGATCTTTTAAAAACCAGAGATTAACTAGGTCCGGGGATTATGGAATGAGAGAGGAAGAAGCCCGTCGGACTAAAACACCCTCTCTCATCCTATCTTGCAATAGGCCTCTACTCAATATCCTTCTAATCGAATTATTAATTTAAATGTGCTCTCAACTAATATATATATATATAGATATACGTTACAAAAAAAGCATGTCCAAAGGGGTGCAAAATTGCAATTGATAAAATATCATTCAAAAAATCACATATTTCAAGTAGCAAGCAACATGATATGCACTAAGGAACAAGAGAACTTACCAGGGATCCAACAGCGATATTAAAAGTGCAATGCATACAAACAAAAGAAAATCCTAAGAAAGAGTCTCTAATCACATATACATATAAGGCAAGATCCTAATTCTAATGTGTCGCGCATGAGGTTGAACAATCGATAAAATCAAGAAATTAAAATAAATTAAAGGGGGTCCTAGAGATCATACCTTAATAGCGCTACAAAACAAAAAGGTTAGTCCACATGATATACAAGATGTGAAGCCAGAAATAACAATCCTAAATTTCTAGCTTAAACCTATCAAGCATGAAATCCAACTTTATTCAATAGCTAGTTCTAATCATGAGCATTAAATATACATGAATGAATAAATGTGAACAAGAATAAGACATGGATTTATTCACTAATTTGGGTCACTTAGCCTCTGGATTTAAGCTAAATTATCATTATTCAAAGTATGATTTGGATCCTAAGACATTAAGAGACCATTTGAGTTGGAATAAATAAGATTAGACAAAAAAAGGGTAGCAGTTTTTATGAATTACAGAGAGCAGACCAGATCTTAAAAAATAGAAAAACCATGCTTCCAACGGTTGGATCTTAATGCTTTTTGGATATGATATGCCTCTGTGAGTCTAGTTTATAACCCAAAAAGAAAATCAAGGTTTGAATGGTTAGATCTCTGGGAATATGGAAAACACTAGACGCCACTCAGGAATCTGCAACTCTCTGTCCAGAGATCTTGTACGATTTATTAAAAATAGCAAAAAAATCAAAAATGCTTTGTTCTTTTTAGGGTGACTTCCTAACACATTAATCTACTTGGAAAAAAGTATTTTGGGTCACAAACACTTTATTAAAGCATTGGTTTACTTATTTCAAAAGAGTGTTATCATGCTGAAACTCTGGACAGATTGTAGTGTCCTTACAAAACTCACAACCAAACCACTTTAGACATGAAACCACCTTAAAACAAAAAATATAGTGGTAGAATATTGTGTTGTTGATACTTTCTCGTTGGTTTCATTTGATTTCGACGGTTAGATCTCGAACTAAAAATCTTTGATCAAAAAATAGTTTGTGAACTCACTGTTTTCATTTGTCAAGTTCAACTCTTATTTGCTAATTCCAACTATTGAATCATGAAGTTGGACTTAAACTAAGCCATCTTATCATACCATTTGATGGTCATTGGAGACTAAAAGACCTTTATATTTATAGATTTCAAGTGAAGTATGAATGGACTTCATGAAATCTCAAGATAAAGAATCTAAACCATGGGGATGGGCTTAGACTCAAAACCACTTCCTCCTACCATTTGATGGTCATTGGAGATGAAGACATGACTAATACTTATGAGTCTCAAAGGAATATAGAAAGGATTCCATGAGATATCAAGTTTAGAGGACCCAAGTCATGAGTATGGACTTGGATCCATCTATTTGTTTATAAAATGAAGTGATGATCAAATTTTGACTCTCATGTAAAGTATAGGCTTACATGGGATTTAAAGGATCATACTCAAGAAATGTCAAGAGAGATATTAAAGATCTCCAAGAATCTCAAGAGAAAAACATAAACAAAAGAAATAGAAGAAAGATCAAAGAATTAGAAACAAGGACTTCCAAGTTTACTTAACAAACTCTAAAACTTAATCAAGCAAAACTAAAAATGACTTGAAGATTAGAAGCTCAAAAGAAAGAAAATACAACTAAGATTAGAGGGTCACCTCCAAGCTATCCTCAAAGTTCTTTTCCTTTGAAGATATTCCAAGCTCTTCTCCCTAGTTCTCTAAATTCTCTCTTTTTGAATTGTGTTGTATATTGTATGTTGTATCACTCTCTTCTTGTTCTCTCTTGTTGTTAGTGTAATGTTAGTGATTTCTTATTTTTTTTGGTGTATTTCTTGTGTATTTTCTTGTATGTGTTCCAAGGAAGATCCTTCCTCTTTTATAGGCAAAGTTACCAAGTATTTTCAGTGAATTCGGAGTAAAAGACAGGTATAAATCTCTCATTTGGTGGTACAATACGTACTTCCTGAAATTAGACAGACTGCTGCCCAGGGCGGCAGCCAAAATTCATCTGCGGCAGTCCGTGGGTGCCGCTCCGGAACTCCGTGACTGCCGCGACGGCATTCCGTGACTGTCGCACGGCTCTCCGTGAGTGTCGCGACAGATTGTTGATTGCCGGGTTTTCGTCAACCTTACTTTATCAATTTTTTTTTGTTTTTATCCACATACACATACGTATTGTACCACAAAATACGGACTTTAAAAGTAAATGGCAGGCAGAAAATGTCGGCGGCACTCAGTGAATGCCGGCCCGACACTCACTGAATGCCGTTCGGAACTCATTGAATGCCGCCCGGCACTCACTGAGTGCCGCAGAATACTGCCGTGTGCCGTTTTTTGTTTAACTTCCTCTTTTAGGTCTTTTATTTTCTCCTTTTTCTTCCAAAAAAATATTTTCGAAGATTTTCTCCATAAATGGTGTTTTATACCTGAATTCTCTTAAATACTTGGTATTTTTCTCTTTCTGTGAAATTTTATCGCATTTGGAGAACTTTATGAAGAGCTTGGAATATTTCGATTCTTTCGGTCTTTATCATCATCAGACGTGGAGGTGACGCTCTCCTAAATTCGACGGTCGATCAAAATTGGGGTGTCTATAGTGGTCCCTTGAACATTTGAGCTAGAGGAGGCTATGAGTATGTTATCACCTTCATTGATGATTACTCAAGATATGGCTATGTTTACTTAATGCATCATAAGTCTGAAGCTTTTGAGAAATTCAAGGAGTTTAAGGCACAAGTTGAGAAGTAATTAAGTAAACACATTAAGTCTTTTCGGTCCTACCGAGGAGACGAGTACTTCTTAGGAGAGTTCAAGAACTACTTAACACATCATGAGATTATATCCCAATTAGCTACACCTAGGACTCCCTAGCAAAATGGTTCGCTAAACAGAGGAACAGAACTTTACTTGACATGGTAAGATCGATGATGAGTTACTCAACTTTACCATTATCTTTTTGGGGATATGCCCTAGAGACAGCAATGTACATTCTGAACTTAGTTCCTTCTAAGTCTGTTCCCAAGACACCTATAGAGTTGTGGGCAGGGAGAAAGCCAAGCTTACAACACTTGTACATTTACGGGTGTCCTTCTTATGTGAGGAAGGGAAAGATGGATAAGTTGGAATCAAGATCAGATGTATGTTTGTTTGTTGGGTATCCAAAAGGATGTAAGGCAGGTTTATTTTATGATCCCAGAGATCATAAGGTGTTTGTTAGTGCAAATGCTATATTTCTAGACGAAGATTATATCATGAACCATACAGCCAAGAGTAAAAGTATACTGTAAGAATTGTCAAATAATCCAGCAATTACCAGTATGTATGAGCCTACTATACAGATTGATATACCCGAGACTACACAAGTAGATCCCCAGCCTGATGTTACACTAGTACCTCATCGTAGTGGGAGAAAAGTGAGACTACCTAGTAGGTACACTCTACTAGGAAAGTCTTACGAGACTGGTCCTGATGAATACGACCTAGATCCCTATAACTACAATGAGGCTATTTCTAACCAAGATGCTAAGCAATGGCACATTGCTGTAAAATATGAAATGGAGTCTATGTACTCCAATTATGTATGGAAGCTTGTAGAACCACCTGAAGGGATAAAACCCATTGGGTGCAAGTGGGTCTACAAGAGAAAGAGAGGAATGGATGGAAAGGTCGAGACCTTCAAAGTAAGGCTGGTTGCAAAAGGTTATACTCAGAAAGAAGGGATCGATTATGAGGAAACTTTTTCACCGATTGCTATGCTTAAGTCTGTTAGGATTCTCTTGTCCATAGTTGCACATCATGACTATGAGATATGGCAGATGGATGTCAAGACGGTCTTCTTAAATGGTCATCTTAAGGAAGACGTCTACATAGTACAACCAGAGGGATTCATGGCAAGAGGCCAAGAGCACCTTGCATGTAATTGCATAAGTCTATTTATGGGCTTAAGCAAACTTCGCGTAGTTGGAACATTCATTTTGATTAGGCAATCAAGTCTTTAGGTTTTGATCAAAACGTGGATGAATCGTGTGTATACAAGAGGGCTGAGGGTAGTGTAATAATATATCTAGTTCTCTATATAGATGATATAATCCTTATTAGAAACGATGTAGGAGTTTTATCTATAGTGAAAATATGGCTCTCTAACCAATTTGATATGAAAGACTTGGGTGAGGCCAGTTATGTCCTTAGGATCAAGATTATACGTGATCGCAAGAAAAAGATATTAGGCCTATCCCAATCAACATACATAGATAAGATTTTGGTCAGATTTATAATGCATGAGTCTAAGAAAGGCATTTTGCCTTTCAGACATGGAGTCCCTCTATCTAAGGATCAATGTCCTATGACACCCAAGGAAGAGGAAAAAATGAGAAGGATTCCTTATGCTTCGGCTATAGGAAGTATAATGTATGCTATGCTTTGCACTAGACCATATATATGTTATGCTATAGGAATAGTCAGTAGATATCAATCTAACCCAGGGCCGGCACACTAGCAAGCAGTAAAAGCATGTTCTTAAGTATTTAAGGAGGACTAAGGATTATATGTTAATCTACGATGGAGAGGATTTGGTTTCAGTTGGTTACACTGATTATGATTTTCAATCAGATCATGATTCCAGAAAGTCAACTTCTGGTTATGTGTTTATTCTTGGAGTTGGAGCCATTAGTTGGAGGAGTTTAAAGCAATCTTGTATTGCTGACTCCACCATAGAGGCCAAATATGTAGTAGCCTCTGAGCAGCAAAAGAGGCCATATGGGTCCGGAAGTTCCTCATGGATCTAGGGGTAGTACCTTATGCGAGCTCTCCTATTGTTCTTTATTGTGATAATAGTGGAGCAGTTGCACAGAGTAAGGACCCCAGGAACCATAAGTGTGGAAAGCATATAGATAGGAAATATCACCTGATTCACGAGTTTGTGCAGAGAGGCGATGCCACTGTGGCCAAAATTGCATCGGTAGAAAACCTAGCAGATCCTTTCACAAAGACACTGCTAGCAAAGAAATTTGAGTCTCATGTGGATGGATTAGGAGTACGATGTAATGTTGATTGGCTTTGAGTGCAAGTGGGAGAATATTGGGATTGTATGCCCTTAAAGCCACTCGTTAAGACATTTTAATATTAATAAATTGAATTTATTATTGATTGTTGTTACATATTTTGGGTATAACTGTATCATTTCAATACATGAGCAGTGTATTGATGTGTCCAAAAGTTGAATTGTAGATGATCTAGGTGTATGGAAAGGATTCACACACAGGAGTTCATGATCATCAGTTCCTTGCAACTTGAAACTTAGTTCACAATTAGTAAGAATTTGGGACAATTCATATGGACGATTGTGTCATATAGTTGCTACTTGGTAGGGTGACATAACTCTATCATTGGAGTGGTTGAGCTCACAACTTATATGTTAGTGTGGTTGATGCGTTGAATAGCATCGCTAACTAGATTACTGCACTAAAAGACTGTCTCTTAAGTGCTTGTTTATCTAGTTCATTAAATTGTAAATTACTCTTAATCCTAAGGAGATAAATGGACTCAGTACTCTTATGCTAGTTACTTTGATATAATATGTAGTGAGATCTAATGATCAATATCTCGGTATTTTGGGTGATCACTGTATGAGGTATGTGCATGTGTATCTTCAATATGGAATCCATATTGGATAACTTTTGGATAGTTTCATTCGATCACAGAAATCTGAGTACTTAGTTGGGGTTTTCCTAAACCAATTTATATGTATATATTATTTGTAGTTTAAATAATATTTTTTTGTAAAAGGGTAGTATGGTCTTTTCATATGTGACCGATTGTAGATACCTAGAGTTTCCAAAAGTGGTAAATAATAGGTGACCAAAAAGGTGGACAGTCAATTATTATTTTACCTTGTGTTGCTTATTTATGTGGAGGGGCATATTTGTAGATAAATTCGTGTGTTGGGCCTTAGTATAATTTCCATTTTCTTGGAGTGCAATTACAACATTGTAGTAGGATGTGTCCGTTATTAATCAGTTTTAGTTAGATCAAGAATTGAACAGCTTAGCTAAGATGTGATTGGAAGCCACGAAAATGGATGGCCTTCAGATCCCATCGTTAGCTCCTAACCGTAGGGTGCATACTAAAGTTGTGTATGGTGTGTTTGTATATAACAGATTGTATTTATATATAAGTATATGGATAATTTATCTTTTTATAAAGATAAATATATATATATTAAATTTAAAATTTTAATTTTAATTTTAATTTAAAAGAGATAAGAGATTTAGTGCTACTATATCTCTATATCCATATCTTATATATACAAACATATATGTTAGGAAAAAACTAACGTGACTGAAAAATCACGTACACCATATTGAGAGCTTTGAGTGGCTTGGGAGATTCCTACCATCTTCCTGCGCATCTGAAGGTCAGAGAACAATGGTGAAGGTGCGGTGTTGAGAATGGATACATACTCTACCATCTTCAACTTCAGAGTTATAGGTAATGTGTCACGCCCCGAGTAGCAAAAATAGGGGAAAAAATTCCATTTTTGGACCCGTAGGCCGTGACTGTTGAATATCACTCGATTGTCCACACACAATTCTAAAACATTAGAGATAAGAACGCAGTAACTGAAATGCTAAACTGAATATTTAATAAACTTAAACTTAAAAGATCTTATCACAAAATCCAACCATAGTAGTAACTGAAATCCAAATCTCAAGGCATACTTGCCAACTATATAGAACATAGATAAAACATAATTTAAAGAACAACTAATCTATCCCTAAGCTTCAAGTGGCATAGATGTTGTCATCAACTTGGTGGTATTCCCCTCCGATTTCTTCTCCGGTCTGACCATCCCAGCCATAGCCTTCCTCCAGGTATTCCTGATAGTGGCCCTATTCAACGAGCATCTCACCTGTGTAGTCATAATTCTGGAAAGCTGGACGTGGGTATATCCAGCGGCATAAACATCGTCAGCTTGGGGAAGCCGAGTGAGTAATAATTTAACAGAGTATTAAAATAAGAAGTCTTTAATAACATTTGTGTCAAGAAATAGTTCTCTCGACATTCTCGTTCTAACATATCTGATGCGCTATATGCGACTGAATGACCCGACTCACAATGTTATGAACTATATGTCCATATTACTGACTCATCTTCCCATGCATGTCCAACCATATGTTGCTTAGACAGACAATTCCCTTTCCCCAAAGATCTTGATTCACTTTTCGATATCATAGTAATGGTCAGCCTGGTACGAAACCTCAACTATCCCATTCTCGTAACGTAATGGTCAGCCTGGTACGAAACCTCAACTATCCCAGTCTCTACGACGTTTCCTGGTATGGAGTACCGACCGTTACATTTTCACAATGTGCCTTGGTAACATCATACGCACCTTGGTATCATCATACCAACCGTTACATATAAACAACGTGCCTTGGTTCATCATACCAGCCGTTACACATCAATCAACGCACCTTGGTATCATCATATGGGCCATTACATATAAACAACGTGCCTTGGTATCATCATACTAGCTATTACACATCTTGATCATTCTTTCTCTTTCCATAGTTATGGCTATCACTTGCCACAACAGATCATGATCTACACAAGAAGACTCAACCCAACATAACTTGCAATCTCCTTGATCGCTTAACTCATACCATATGAATAGACCATTAGTCTCCATAACTAAAATGTACCAAACTATGCATGTTGGCTTCATGGTACGATCCTTCTTATATTAAGGATTTACTTATTTACTGATATTAGGTTCATTATTTAAACGTGTAGCTTCGTAACATACTGAGGTCTCATTTTAACATATTACAATAATAATAGAAAGCTCTAATAGACATGTGATTCACATAAAACAATTTAAACATGGATTATTAACATACTGCCTCATCAACAATCTAATGGGAAAACTTAAGTGCCACTCAATTGGCTTTAGTGGCAATCGATTGGTATCCAAAAGATGCCAATCGATTGGGAAAATCACTAATCGATTGGGACATAGTTCAATCGATTGGACAAAGAGCTAATCGATTGGTACTTCATCTTCTTCATAGTGAACGTATTGAAATTATACAAAACTAAATATAAATGTTATGGATCCATTTTCTTGGTACAAAAACTCATAAAAACATCTAACTAAGCTATTGTGTGAGTTTGAGAACTCACCAGGGTGTGTAGGTGTGGTGGTATGATTAACAAGCTTGAAAGATTGAGCTTTAATGGTGGTACCTTCTTGTTTTTCCTCTACCTCTCTTCTCTATCTCGTTCTTTCTCTTTTCTCCTTCTCTATCTTCTGTTTTTCTTCATCTCTTCTTAGCAGTGTGTGTTTGTGTGTGCGAAGTTATTTAAGTGTGCATATATATGTGCATGTGTATATATGAATATATATGTATGTATAGGTGTATAACTGATGAGAGCTGATATTAGCTTAATATTAGCTCGATAAGGAGTAAAAACTAACTGGATTTAACCCCATTTCTCTAGTGTTACCTGCACTTGTGTTTTAATTCGTTTCTTCACACAATGATGTATTTTTCGTGGTATGTTGTTGTGTTTAGCTCTTCGAATGCAGGTTCTGAAGTTAAAATGAATAACAAGTTGAAAGGAATAACTCAAGAAACAAATTGATGAAGTCTTGATACCAATCGATTGACATCATATCAATCGATTGACATTTTTTCATGATCAATCGATTGGTGTTTTTACCAATCGATTGAAATTTTTATCAATCGATTGAGATCTTTGTCAATCGATTGACTAAAACTGGAAACAGTCTGTGTTAATGGAGCAAGATTTCAGCAATCAGGACGACGACCAGCCGTTATGGAGTGAACCTGGACACCTTTAGCCCGTGAATTTGACATTATATATAGAGGAGAGTGAAGAGGGTAAAGGGTTGGCTTCATTTTGTATTGTTTTGTAGGGATTTCTCCATTTTATTCTCGGTTTTTGATTGAATTCTAGTGAAAAGTTTAATATTCTCCACTCAATTTCAAGTTCAGGTTTCTTTCTTGCCTCCAGTTGCTTAGGAATTGTTTGATTGTGAATTTTATTATAGTTTTAGTTTGATTTCAACATTTTGAGTTCATAATTTTAATCCATTTCAATGTTAGATCCCACTTTTCAGTTTATTTATGTTTATGCAGTCCTAAATATGCTTGCGTAGAATCCTGGTTGGGAATAATGTGAAGAAACATTGTTCCCAGCCCTCTGCCATGATTCTGTGAAAGAGTCAATGTCAATCGATTGGATACAGAATCCAATCGATTGACATAGATTTCGAGTCAATCGATTGATATACTTGTCAATCGATTGAAAGCCATTTCATATCAATCGATTGACATGATGTCAATCGATTGGTATGCTTATGACTTGGGTTTACTCCTTTTTGTATTCCAGTAACTTTTGTTTCAGAAACTAAGCCCAAATTGATCTTTCTAGTTCAAATTGCAGTCTGATTTTGAAATTAGAGCTCTTTTGATTAATTAACTCAATGAACACTCATAACAAACACATCGAATATTTCATACTCAATTTGTTAGTTATTGTTCATGGCTTTAATTAACTTTTTATTTCAGTCCTTTATAAATAAGTTAGGTAAATGAACCACTAAGTATGCAAGATTCACATACTTAGTGTCTAGAATGCTTAACTTAATCATTTTCGAAATAAGGAATACTCTAAGGATAAAACCCCAGCTGTTCGTTTTTGTTAAATCATGGTAGTGGCTGGTACTTTGTGGATTCACATGTTCCCAACTCTTTTTATATTTAATTTCATATAACAGTTTTTAATTCTATATAGTTAAGGTATCGCTTCCCTTTATTTTGTTTCTTTTATTTACTCTATAGGACTGTTAGAACCCCCCCCCCCCCCCCCCAGCTAAAAGAAATCATCTTTTATTTGAATTTAGGATTCAATCTAGATCTTTCTGCCTTTATCTTCCGTCCTTTGGGATTCGACCCGGTCTTACCGGTTTTAACGCGACGCGACCGTCTACACTTGGACGTACTCTTCAGAGAACACATTTCAAGTCGTGTCAAGTTTTTGGCGCCGTTGCCGGGGATGGTAACGAAGGCTAGGAATTTTTGGATTGATCCAATCTTTCCTTATCCTATTTCTATCTTTCTTTTTTTTCTTTCATTCTTCAGACACAAGCTGCGTTATTTGTGTCATTCTATGTCCTTTGACTCCACTGAAGCTTTCATCACTGATCTATTTGAAGATTCCATTGATAGTGCTGATAATCCCATTTTTACTCCGTCTATTTCTAATCCAATGTCTGATATGGAGAGCCAACAAGGAGAGAATGGGCATGACCTCATCGATGACGGTCAACGACCTCTACGAGAACTCTTGGCTCCTGATCGTACTGCCACACCTTCTTGTATCTGCATTCCTCCGCACACGGGTACATTCCATTTTCGTAACGGAATGATTCAACTTTTACCCACATTTCACTGGATGGATAAAGAGAAGGCGTACTTGCACATTCGAGATTTCGAAGACGTTTGTGGCACTTTCACATATCAGACTTGTCCGAGTGACATAATCCGACTAAAGCTTTTCCCCTTCACCTTGAAGGACAAAGCAAAGTCATGGTTGTTGTCGCTCAAACCGAACTCTATTTCAACTTGGCCAGCAATTCATGAAGCCTTTCTTAAAAAATTCTTCCCTAACCGATTAACAAATGACATTTTGAGACAGATCAAGATGTACAATCAAAAAGAGGAAGAAACTTTCGCTGAGGCATGGGAGCGTTTTAAGGATTTGTTACTGCTCTGCCCACATCATGGGTTTGAGAAGTGGCGAACAATAAGCTTCTTCTATGATGGCCTAAGTCCAAAGTCAAAGAAGCTCGTAGAAACTACGAGTGATGGTGAGTTCATGAGCAAAAATGCTGACCAAGCAGAAGCTCATTTCGAATGGTTAGCCGAACATGCACCAGAATGGGAAACTCAAGTGACGAGAACTCAGACCAGTTCAAGTTCAAGTAAAAAGAGTATTTATCAATTGAAAGCGGAAGATGGCTTGATGGAAAAATACAAGCAACTGGCTCGTAAATTGGAAGTTTTGGAAGCAAAGAAGGACCCGGTAATACAATTTGCATCTGAAGAATCATGTTCGAGTTGTCTACAAATGGGGCATACCTCTCAACATTGCCAAATATACCCTGTTTATCAAGAACAGAGTCCAGTAGAGGTACACGCTGTAAATGCCCCTGGTCGTTTCAACCCCAATGATAGGTGGAGTCATCCTGGTTTTGATCAAAGAAACAGTGCTGATGCAGCAAACCCATCTCAACAATGGCAGCCGAATAAAGGAAACCAATACCGACCTCAGAACCAGGGATACCACCAAAGTTATCAATCTCCTACCTATCAACAAAATCAAGGGTATCATCAGAATCAATATCAACAAAATCATTCACCTCAGATCAACTACAATCAGGGGGGCAACAACCAAACCTCATCAAACACTTACGTGCCACCTCATAAGAAGGCACAAGAGGATCCTAATACACTCATGATGCAGTAGATGATGCAACTAATGAGTAAACTCAACACAAGTGTAGAGAGGTTAGCTGCCCAACAAGGGGATCGAGAACGAACCATGTTCCCTGCACAACCAGAGCCAAATCCTAAAGGCCAACACTCGGGTACAGGACCCTCAGGATCTGGACCACATGAGGAGGCCAAGGCTGTAACTGTGTTGAGAAGTGGAAAGGAAATTGAGAAAGTCTCTTTGCCCTTACAACCTGTAGTTAGTAATGAAGAAGAGGTAGAGAATGAAGAAGAATTGGTGGAAGAAGAGAAAGAGAGCGAAACAGTTGAGCCGAAAATAACAGTTCTCGAGGATACTGAGATAAAAAAAAGACCTGGAAAAGAACCCCTTCTCGAAGAGGCTCCCAAAAGCCCTTTTCCAGCACCATATCCTCAAAGGTTGAAGAAACCTAAACAAGAAACCAAAAGTCAGGAGTTTTTGGAGTTATTCAAGCAAGTGAAGATCAATCTGCCACTCCTTGACGTAATTAAACAAGTGCCTTCCTACGCCAAGTTCTTGAAAGACTTGTGCACGGTTAAGAGAAAGCAAAGTGTTAAGAAGAGTGCTTATTTGGCATGCCAAGCAAGCGCAATCGTAAAACACGACTTACCTCCCAAGTACAAGGATCCAGGCACACCAACGGTTTCTTGCATAATCGGTCAGAAGAAAGTGAACAATGCTCTGCTCGACTTAGGATCGAGTGTGAATCTCTTACCTTACACTGTTTACCAATAGCTAGGGTTGGGAGAACTTAAGCCCACTCGCATTACTCTCCAACTCGCAGATCGATCGATTAAATATCCGCGAGGAGTTTTAGAGGACGTTTTGGTCCAGATTGACACTTTTGTCTTTCCTGTTGACTTCGTTGTTCTAGACACCGAACCAGTTTATAATGCTAAATCTCAGATTCTGGTGATCTTCGGACGTCCTTTCCTCGCGACAATCGATACGACGATTAAAGTAAGGAGTGGAGTTATGACCGTTGTTTTGGGGAACATGACATTGAACATCAAGATCTTCTCAAATCCCAAAATAGAAGATTTTGATGATGATGATCAGGAAGTAAACTGGGTAGAATCAGTAATTCAAGATTGCTTTGATTCAACTGCTCATTCTGATCCTGTGGAGTCCATTATGACTAACTCATGTTATGAATTGGATAGATACACTCCACAAGATGAAATGATGAGCCAGATATGTGCTATATTGGAGGTTGTTGAAGAGGAAGTTGCAAGAACAATGTGGATGGCTCAATATGAGCAACTACCGCCAAAGACCAAGTTGGCTGTGCCGTTGAACCTGTAATTTCCAGAATTGGAATTGAAAGAGCTCCCAAACGAATTGAAATATGTGTTTCTGGGAGAAGAGAAGACCTTTCCTGTGATAGTTTCATCCGTTTTAAATCACGAACAGGAAAGTAAACTGATCCAGTTGCTTAAGCAACACAGGAGTGCGTTAGGATGGACCGTTGCTGATTTAAGAGGAATTAGTCCATCCATATGCACCCACAGGATTTACCTTAAGGAAGATGCCAAACCTTGTCGTCAAATGCAAAGGCGTCTAAACCCAAACATGCAAGAGGTAGTGAAGAAGGAAGTTCTGAAATTGCTAGATGTTGGGGTTATTTATCCAATTTCGGACAGTCCTTGGGTAAGTCCGACTCAAGTAGTGCCGAAGAAAGCCGGCATTACAGTGGTAGAAAATAAAGAAGGAGAATTGGTACCAACACGTGTGACCACAAGCTGGCGCATGTGTATTGATTACAGAAGATTGAATGCGGTGACTCGAAAGGATCATTTCCCATTACCTTTCATGGATCAAATGCTCGAAAGATTAGCAGGTCACCAATTCTGTTGCTTCTTGGATGGTTATAGTGGTTATAACCAAATTGAAATTGATCCTGCTGATCAAGAGAAAACCACTTTTACCTGTCCGTTTGGAACATTTGCATATCGCCGGATGCCATTTGGATTGTGCAACGCACCTGCCACTTTTCAGCGGTGCATGCTGAGCATCTTCAGTGATATGGTGGAAAAGATCATGGAGGTTTTTATGGACGACTTCTCCGTATTTGGAAGCAGCTTTGATAATTGCTTAGAGAACCTCCAGAAAGTCCTGAAAAGATGTGAGGATAAAAATTTGGTCCTCAACTGGGAAAAATGTCACTTTATGGTGACAAAAGGGATTGTCTTGGGACATATCGTGACTGCTGAGGGAATACAGGTAGACAAGGCAAAGATCGATATAATTTCCAACCTTCCTGTCCCCACTACAGTGAAAGAAATACGATCATTTTTAGGTCACGCCGATTTTTACCGAAGGTTTATTAAGGATTTCAGTGTTGTATCTAGGCCGCTGTGCCAACTCCTTGTTAAGGACCAACCATTTGAGTGGAACAGCAAGTGCCAGGAATCTTTTGATAAACTCAAACATCACCTCACAACAGCTCCGATAATGTAATCTCCGGATTGGAGTCTTCCTTTTGAGCTAATGTGTGATGCAAGTGACACAGCGATCGGAGCTGTATTAGGACAAAGGAAAGACAAGAAGCCTACTGTGATCTACTATGCTAGCAGAACCCTTGATGGAGCTCAACGTAATTACTCTACGACAAAAAAGGAGTTGCTGGCAATTGTATTCGCATTGGAAAAATTCAGGCAATATCTTATTGGTTCGCAGATCATTTGTTTCACTGATCATGGTGCGTTGAAGTATCTGCTATCCAAAAAGAATACCAAACAGCGATTGATACGCTGGATTCTCCTGCTCCAAGAATTTGATTTGGTTATCAAAGATAAAAAGGGGTGGAGAATGTTGTAGCCGATCACCTCTCACGATTGACGTTTGAAGACAATTCTTTACAATCCATTCCGATCCGTGAATCTTTCCCAGATGAACAACTGTTTGCTGCAACTAGTTTGCCCTGGTATGCTGACATTGTCAATTACCTAGCAACAGGGGAGACCCCATCTCATTGGTCCACCCCCGACAGAAAGAGGTTTCTATCTATCGCCCGATGGTTTTACTTTGATGATCCGTACTTGTTTAAGTACTGTGCGGATCAAGTAATTAGGCGATGTGTCCCCGAGGAGGATATCTCTCAAATTCTAGCTTCCTGCCACTCAGAAGCCTGTGGTGGCCATTTCTCAGCTCAGAAAACTGCTCAAAAGGTGTTTAGTAGTGGTTTTTACTGGCCGACAGTTTTCAAAGACTATTATGAATTTTGTAGAGCATGTGCTAGATGCCAAATGTTAGGGAGTTTATCTAAAAGAAATGAAATGCCGATGACCCCGATCATCACTATCGAAATCTTCGATTGTTGGGGTATTGACTTCATGGGGCCATTTCCACCATCCTCTCATTTTGAATACATCCTTTTGGCGGTTGAATATGTGTCCAAGTGGGTTGAGGCTGTTCCGACAAGGAGAAATGATCACAGAAAATATTCTTTCGAGATTTGGAACACCGAAAGCCATGATTAGCAATCGTGGAACCCATTTTTGCAATAGGCCTTTCGAGGCGTTGATGAAGAAATATGGGGTCAATCATAAGATTGCGTTATCATATCACCCACAGTCAAATGGTCAGGCAGAGCTAGCTAATAGGGAAATTAAACATATCCTGGAAAAGACTGTCAACATCAACAGAAAGGATTGGTCGTCACGTTTAATTGATGCTTTGTGGGCATACAGGACATCGTACAAGACAAACCTTGGAATGTCTCCCTATAGGTTGATTTATGGAAAAGCTTGCCATTTACCTGTGGAATTGGAACATAAGGCATACTGGGCCACTAGACTGCTTAATTTTGACATTCATGAGAGTGGTACATTGAGGAAGTTACAACTCAATGAATTAGAATAAATCAGGAATGATGCATATGATCGTGCTCGAACATATAAATCAAAATTAAAAGCTAAGCATGATCAATCGATCCTGAGAAAGAAGCTTGAACCGGGACAGAAAGTGTTACTTTATGATTCAAAGCTTCATCTCTTTCCCGGGAAGCTGAGGTCGAGGTGGATAGGACCCTTTATTGTCAAAGAAGTTTTTCCTCATGGGGCAGTAGAGATTGTTAACCCCAAAAATGGTAATGCATTCAAAGTCAATGGGCAGCGTTTAAAGCCATTTTTGGAGAAGTTCGAACCAGAATCAGAGACCATCCAACAGGATGATCCTGATTATTCTTCTTGAAAATTTGGAGAATCTTGTGTTGTTGTATTATAGTTTCTTTTCTTTGTGTGTTTCTCTGTTTCTGCTTCTTTTTGTTCTTATTTCTGTCTTTCTGATTGGCTATAGGATGAATCCATTGCAGATGAATCCACTGCACTTCCTTCCACATTTGCTCTACCATGGGGTCCGTTCTCCAGGTACCCCAGAATAGAGGGAACAAGAAAAAACCATTTTCACTCCACTCTCCAGCTCATATCCAGATTTCCCTAATGCGGTAATCGCCAACATGAATACCTGGGATCTTCTGTGCGTAGTTCGGGAAATTCTGGAAGATCTTCAGTTAGACTCGGATGGAGAAATTGTGGAGTACTTCGTGGATTTTGCTGAAGGAGAAGACATTTCTTCCCCAGAATTGATAACTCCTGTAGTAGTGAATAAGACAGAATTTTGTTTCTAGTTTTTCTTTCTGTTCGTTTGTCCTTCAACCAAAAATCTTGTACTTCTGGATGATAATAATCCAATTTGAGCAATAAGATTGATGATGTTTGGAATAAATTCTTCCTACTTTTGTGTTTGATGGGTTTGATCCTTGTTTAAATACTCGAAGTCTTGTTTCTACCTTAAAAATGCATTTTTATACTGTTGGAGGTGATTACATGAAGAACAATTGGATTCCCATGAATTTCAAGTATCAATCGATTGACATCCAATGTCAATCGATTGATATGAATTTCTAGTCAATCGATTGACATCCACTGTCAATCGATTGACAACTCGCCCAGAGGTATAATCTGTTCATTTCCCTCTCCCTCATTTCGTTTCAAAAAAATCAGCGAGAGGGAGAAGCTAGGCGATTCTGGATGCGAGGGTGTTTTTCCCCATCACCACCATCTCATCATCAGTTATCACCACCACCATCCTCATCATTATCACCATCCTAATCATCATCATCATCACAAAAAAACTGCCACCACCGCCGCTGCGCTTGGAGTGAGGAGGGGTTTTGCAGATCATTTTCCGGCTATGCATCATCATCCCCATCATCTCTTCTCATAGACCCCACCAAAGTGTCGTTCACGAATTTTTTTTTTCTGCACCCATTTCATCTCTGTACTGTCTCAAAGGTAAATCACATACCCACTATCATTTTTGATTCAAAACGGTAGAGGGAACCCCTCATGGTCTTAAGACCATTAAATTGATGATAGGGGGACGTGAGACCTTGTTGTGGGCAGCCCCCTATAATCGCTGATGTCAATCGATTGACATCAGGGCTCAATCGATTGGAATACAACTTCAATTGATTGACAACTTATGTCAATCGATTGACATAAACAGAGATGCAGAACCTTCTTTCTTTCATCCTAACTCTCTGTTTTGCTTCCATTTCAGTTCCCATGGCTCCAAAGCCCAAGGACAGTGGACCACACCCCGAAAAATCAACTTCTCTCGAGATTCCTGACCCACCGCTCGCCCACGGGTTCAGGAACGCCAAAGAGAACACGTGGTACACTAAATACTTCCGAACTCGCGCAATTATGGTGGAAAGGCGATTCGAAAACCTGTGGAGCGACGATAAGATTCTATTCCATCTAGCTTGCCTTCGAGCTTTTCCTGATTGGCTCCCAGTTCTTACAGCGGATAAACAAGTGTGACCTTCTTGGATTCGAGCAGCTTGTGCGAGCATGGTAAAGGTGCCGAATATCCCTTACAGATATTTCTCGTGTGTATCAGGACGGCCAATTGAGTTCAGCCCAGCTACAGCCGCTCAGGCGCTTGGTATCCTAGAGGTTCCCGATCATATGTACCCTGTTCATCCAGACTGCCCATTTCCATCATACGATGTTGTGGCCTCAGAGATCTCAGGCGGGAAGGTTAAGAAATACTCAGGGATCTCAGTTTTCGATGACCATGACCTGACGATGGACTATCATCTGCTGCATCTGACACTCTGCAGCTGCATTCTCCCCACGACCTATAAGCTGGACTTTGCAGGGTGGTACACGAGAGTTCTTTATGCTATTGGGACTGGATTGCCTATCTGCCTCGCCCGGTTCTTCATCGAGTTTTTCATTGAGCCTACACGTCATCCTAGTAAATCGCAACACTTGAAGGGTGCGTGGGTAATTCATTGGGTTTGTAAGGTTGCTGGTTTAGAGATACCAGTTGGCAAAATTCTACAGAAGTCCAAGTTGGGGGTTTTTGGAGAGTCTGTGGCACGGCGGTCGCTGTCACAGTTCAAAAATAAAGCAAAAGGAAAAGGGAAAGAAGGAGAGAGTAGTAAGAGGAAGAAGAGGAAGAGAGGAGAATCTTCAACTGAGGAAGAAGACAACGACCCAGGGACGCCGACTGAGGCGGAGGGTCAGGATACGGTTATAGTTGAGGACGAGGAGGATGAGGACACAGGGACGCCGACTACGGCTGAGGGTCAGTATGAATTGAGGAAGCGTGAGCCACCTACAGCCTCTACATTACCTACAGCCTCTACATCTACCCCTCCATCTCTCCAGACCATTTATGATCTTCTCGTTGAGGAGAGAGCCGCGAGAGTACAGCTTCATGAGATGGTTAGAGAGCTCACGACAGAGCTGTTATTATTAGCTGCCCAGATGTCGTTAGATCGTGATGTTGTTCAGGGGAGACTTGAGCGGCTAGGTGGTCAGATTGAGCAAATTTCGATGTTGCTTGGGATCGAGCAATCCCTGCGTTCATCTATGCCACCTCCTTCGACGGCTCCAGCTTCTACGTCGGCTCTATCAGAGGGAGACATCTTAGAGACACCTCCACCGCCACCACCTCCAGCTGCTACCCCCCCCCCCCCCCCCCCCCCCCCCCCCCGCCGGCTGCAAGTGACCCGGCGGCTGTCGCCCAGACTGGGACAGCTGCTGAGGGTGACAGTGAGGTAGCTGTTGATCCTGTTCATGACGGTGCACCTGTGTTATCTGGTGACCAAACTGCTGAGCCTTAGGAGGGAGTGTTGGAAAGCGAGAGAGTATTTTGTTGTTTCTTATCTTGTGATCTCGCTTACATTATTTTTGTTGATTTGTGGATATTTTGGTACCTTTGTGGATACTTTATTTTGGTTGGTTGGATAGCTTGGTTGGATAGTTGGTTTTCGGTTATATCTATACTTGGACTTTATTGATTTTTGGACATTATTATTACAGATAGTTCTGTTTGCTCATGGTTTGTGTTTCTATTGTTGAATCTTTCGATTATTATCCATATACGTTTGATCTTGGTTGTTTGTGGAGGTTGGTATATTGAAACAGGTGAATTATCTGATGTGTACTGAAATGCTTGAATCAGGTGATATCTTCTTTTACTTGAAATACTTCCATTGGGGACAATGTCGATTTCAGTTGGGGGTAGGAAGTAGATATCCAACACCTGTGTTTTCTTGAATATTAAATCACACTCCTGTTTAATATTAGAACTTCCATGTTGTTCTCTTCAAAAAAAAAATTGTTGTTGTTGAATTTCTAACTTTCAAAACCTCGTTTCTCCTTACTAATTTATTGTGGAATGATGCATTCATGTCTTTCTTGTTATATTATGGACTTCGATTACATGTTACTTTGTCGCTAATCTGGTTTTACGTCCATAGCTTGAATATATCCTGAAAGCATTTGCACGAGTTGACAATCACGAAAAAATCTTTGAATTAGAATGAAATACGATTGTCATGTGAATGGATTAATAGTAAAACTTTAAACCCTAGTGAGTTTCGAGCCATTCTTTTATTCTGAGGGTTAATCGCAAAAACTCGTGTCAATTCTTGAAATGCACCTTTTTCTAGTTGAGAGTCTCATACTTGTTTCATTTGGCTGATGCGTCAGGAGAACGTTCAGGATCTACTAATTTAAAAACTCAGGAAATACTCGAGATAAGTTATTATGTTTAGAAGATGATTTAGGCCATCGTTTTCTTGCCTCATCACCCGAGAAAGTCTAAATTCCCACCTACCTATCACAAATCAATGCCTCTACTTACAATTACATATTTATAGTCAAGCATGTGACGGTTTTGTGAGAATAGTTAAAGGAGGAAAAAAAATAAATAAAAAAAAAAAAAAAAAAAAAAAGAGAGGAACCAGTGAAAAATGAAGGAATGAGAGAAATTGGAGGTTGGATAAATAAAATTTGCGAAGTGAAGTTGATATTAATATGTCACATGCTTGAACCCATTTCCACATTTCACCATCTTTAACCTTTCTTCATATTTCTGTCACAAGTCCTAAGGATTCTAGATTATATTAATAAATCTCGGGTATGAAATGAGTTTTCCACAGTAGATCGCTCCTGAAGTAATTGGTATTCCATCCATGGGACTCATGCACCTCAAAATAAGCGTTCTCCAGTGTCTAGTATGTAAGCATGTTTGATTGCCTCTACATTTACTCATTTGAGCTTCATACTATGAGTGCATAATTTTTATGCCAGTTTCAGAGTGATTTTTATTTTGAGCGTAAACCGTGTGAGAATTGAGTTGAAACTATGAAATTTTAAACATGTCAATCTAAATAATTCTAAGATAAAGATTTCAATCGTAGTTGTTAACTCCCCCCACACACACAAGGATATATAAAGGCTGTGGGTGTAGTTTAACTTGAATAGTTACTTTGTAACATGTTGTTTACTTCCATAGCATGATAAAGGAATTCATGTCCTTGTTAAGCAGAATTTTTAGCATAAAAGAGAAACTGAAGCTCTTTGATGAGTTTAGAAAATTTGACATTTGAATTTTGTGGGTAAATTCTCTGAAAACCCTCACGAGACACAACTCGTCCATTAGGGTAAACCTAAGGGTTCAAAGGCTTGTTGCAAACGCTAAATGCAACCGCGATTCCTGCGACAGTGAGTTAGGATTTCTCTTTTGTTTTAGCTCAATAAAACTGTAACGTCAATTGTTGGTCATCTTAGTTTGTGTTAATTCCGCTTCATTGCTAGAGACTAGCAAAGCGCTAGTTGGGGGTCGTGATGAGAGCTGATATTAGCTTAATATTAGCTCGATAAGGAGTAAAAACTGACTGGATTTAACCCCATTTCTCTAGTGTTACCTGCACTTGTGTTTTAATTCGTTTCTTTACACAATGATGTATTTTTCGTGGTATGTTGTTGTGTTTAGCTCTTCGAATGCAGGTTCTGAAGTTAAAATGAATAACAAGTTGAAAGGAATAACTCAAGAAACAAATTGATGAAGTCTTGATACCAATCGATTGACATCATATCAATCGATTGACATTTTTTCATGATCAATCGATTGGTGTTTTTACCAATCGATTGAAATTTTTATCAATCGATTGAGATCTTTGTCAATCGATTGACTAAAACTGGAAACAGTCTGTGTTAATGGAGCAAGATTTCAGCAATCAGGACGACGACCAGCCGTTATGGAGTGAACCTGGACACCTTTAGCCCGTGAATTTGACATTATATATAGAGGAGAGTGAAGAGGGTAAAGGGTTGGCTTCATTTTGTATTGTTTTGTAGGGATTTCTCCATTTTATTCTCGGTTTTTGATTGAATTCTAGTGAAAAGTTTAATATTCTCCACTCAATTTCAAGTTCAGGTTTCTTTCTTGCCTCCAGTTGCTTAGGAATTGTTTGATTGTGAATTTTATTATAGTTTTAGTTTGATTTCAACATTTTGAGTTCATAATTTTAATCCATTTCAATGTTAGATCCCACTTTTCAGTTTATTTATGTTTATGCAGTCCTAAATATGCTTGCGTAGAATCCTGGTTGGGAATAATGTGAAGAAACATTGTTCCCAGCCCTCTGCCATGATTCTGTGAAAGAGTCAATGTCAATCGATTGGATACAGAATCCAATCGATTGACATAGATTTCGAGTCAATCGATTGATATACTTGTCAATCGATTGAAAGCCATTTCATATCAATCGATTGACATGATGTCAATCGATTGGTATGCTTATGACTTGGGTTTACTCCTTTTTGTATTCCAGTAACTTTTGTTTCAGAAACTAAGCCCAAATTGATCTTTCTAGTTCAAATTGCAGTCTGATTTTGAAATTAGAGCTCTTTTGATTAATTAACTCAATGAACACTCATAACAAACACATCGAATATTTCATACTCAATTTGTTAGTTATTGTTCATGGCTTTAATTAACTTTTTATTTCAGTCCTTTATAAATAAGTTAGGTAAATGAACCACTAAGTATGCAAGATTCACATACTTAGTGTCTAGAATGCTTAACTTAATCATTTTCGAAATAAGGAATACTCTAAGGATAAAACCCCATCTGTTCGTTTTTGTTAAATCATGGTAGTGGCTGGTACTTTGTGGATTCACATGTTCCCAACTCTTTTTATATTTAATTTCATATAACAGTTTTTAATTCTATATAGTTAAGTTATCGCTTCCCTTTATTTTGTTTCTTTTATTTACTCTATAGGACTGTTAGAACCCCCCCCCCCCCAGCTAAAAGAAATCATCTTTTATTTGAATTTAGGATTCAATCTAGATCTTTCTGCCTTTATCTTCCGTCCTTTGGGATTCTTACCGGTTTTAACGCGACGCGACCGTCTACACTTGGATGTACTCTTCAGAGAACACATTTCAAGTCGTGTCAATAACTCTAGAGAAATCAACCAAACAAGTGTGGGGACGAGTTTGGGCCAGTATATATAGGCAAGAGCTGCATACAACAAGCAGGTGGTGTCATCCTCGCAAAAAATGTTTGGAGACCAAGTTCAGGACGTGGCAATTGATTGGACCCAGTGGTAATCGATTGGAACTAAGGCGGCTGAAGGCAATCGATTGGTATGAGTGCCAATCGATTGGTATCCAAAAGTTTCCAATCGATTAGGAAATCATGCCAATCGATTGTTGCTCAAAGTTCACCAAAGATAGATCAAGTCAAGGTATTAACATAGAAAACTTATTTCATTCATGTATACATCATAATTATAGCGAAAATACAGGTATAGCGAATAAAATTAATATTATTTTACTTAATCGTTTGATTAATCTAGGGTTGTCCATGGGTTGGGTGAGTCGGGTTTGGCCCCCACCCGGTCATCCAACTAAAACATGGTCGGGTGAGGCACACCCCACCCGCCATCCACTCACTTTGTCGGGTGGAACCGAACCATCAGGTGCGGGTGGTTTCGGGTCGGGTCGGATGAAAACCGACTAGGATTTGAGACACTATTTTTGGGCTATTTTGCCTCTTGATTTGTATAGATCTATAGTGTAAAGACTAAATTCATGGAACTTACAAAAATTTGAGACTAAATCCATGGATCTAAGATTCTAAACTTCATAATTTTGAGACTAAATCCATGGAACTTACTTATGTTCTACACATATACACGTATATATATATATATGTACATGTGTGTGTATTGTGTATAATGGCCAATCAATTAGATAATAAATTAGGGCAAAGCCCAATGAAGGCCCAAATCGTCATCATCATCATCATCATAAGAAGAAGAAGAAGAAGAAGAAGAAGAAGAAGAAGTAGAACAAGAAGAGGAGACGAGGGAACAAACCTGAGCTCGATCCAGTGGCGATGGGGTGACATCCCAACTTCGGCGGTGATAGCGAGACTCCAAGCTCTGGCGACGATGGAAAGAGGGGAAAGACTAAAGAGAAGAGAGGTGGGTGAGGGAGAAGAGAGGGAGTGAATGAGAAGAGAGTGGAGATGAAGAAGAAGAGAGTGGACTGTGGAGAGAGGTTGCTAATGTTAGGGTTTTGTATATGTGTTTTGTGTAAGTGTAGGCATAAAAACGAGGGGGCTCTTTGTAAGTGCGGTCGAATCGGGTCGGGTTAAATCAGGTGTGTGAAGGGAGAAACCGACATCCATCCGAAACATGTTCGGGTTTGACTTGTGAAATCCATGACTCAACCAAACAGGCACGGGTGGGGTCAGGTTCGGCCGGGTTTGGTCGGGTTCGATTTTTGTTGGACAGCCCTAGATTAATCAACTACTATGAGGATCTATAAAATTTTTGAAATCCTTCCACAGTATTTTCTATAATATTTCCAACAGTAACAATAATAATAAGGCTTTAAAATACTTTAGTACCCTGTACTTATACCCAAAAATTTTACTTTGGGCCCTCTATTTTCAATTGCAACACTTTGGACCCTATAGTTTCCGTATTGTTTCAATTATGGACAACTTGTAACACCGACAGGAAAAAAGGACGGAAAATCTCATTTTGGTGCCAAAACATGTGAGTCTTTTCATTTCCCTCCATTGAACATGACCTGTGTATATATAGTGATCGGGAGAGAACAGATCCTAATTATATGCCTTAACTTACGTTTGTTAGTACCTTTTTATCCTGTTTTTGTATATTCTTACTTCGTTTTCTATTTTCTGATAGGTTTTGGAAGAAATCAAGTAAACCAAGTTAAATGGGGTGAAAAAGCAGAGCAAAAGAAGCAAGAAAATCCATATCGCGCGCGCGACCCGCTCGCGCGAAACCCAGGAAATCGCTCGCGCGAGGTCCCAATATCGCGCTCACGCGGCCCGCTCGCGCGACCTACGCAAAAATGGAACTTCCGTATTTCACTCTACTGATGATTCCTACGCAAACGAAACTGCCTAATTACGTCCAGATTGCAAAATAAAGCAGTTTTAGTACGTTTCGGGTTAGGAAAGCTTCCAAAACTTGTTATAAAATCTATATATATATCCTATTTTACTTCAATTAAAGGGTTGGCAATTGTTATACACACAATATACAACCACACTTTCAGCCATTGAAGGGAGGGAAGCAAGGAGAAGAAGAAGAAGAAGACCAAGGATGTCCATGGCCTCCTCCATCAACCTTTTGCCATCCGCCGCTTCTATGGACAACTAGACTCTAGATCTAGGGTTTCAATGAAACCCTAGCCAAGTAATAGGATGTATTTTATGTTTTTATTTTAGTTTTATTATGTATGGATGACAGTTACATGTTCCGATGATTTTTTATAAATAAATCGTGCTTTTATTGATTAAATCGTTACTTTCAAAATCTATTCTTGTCTTAGATCTATTTTGATGGTAGTGTGCCCAATGATCTATGCTTGCTGTGCTTGTTTAGATTATTCACATGTAATGGTGCTTAAATTGAATTGTGCTATCAAGTATCCGAATAGTCCATGCCTAGATTAGACGGATTATACCACAACCCTAGTTTAGCGTGGGATAATTCGTGCTAACCGAAGATGGATTATGTTGGTGCTTGAACCATAGTTATTTTCTTGACGGAGGAATTGGGCTTGTAGTTACAATTCCCCATTATCATCCAACTTAATAAGCTAAAGTAATTCGTAAATACCCTTATTATGAAGCTAGTGGTGGATTTGCAATCCTAGTTTCCCTTCAAATATCTTTAAAACAACTTTAATTACTTTCATAATTTAGATTTACTTTTATTGTTCTTAGTTTAATTAAAATCAAATCAAAATCTATTTTTCTTAATTAATTAGATTTAGATTTTAAAATTAAAGCACTGTATTTCAATTTCTGTGGGTTCGACCTTTACTTTCACTGCTACAAATCTTTAGAAAAGTAAAGTATACTTTTATATCTTGATTTTGACAACATCAATTTTTGGCGCCGTTGCCGGGGATTGCAAATTACTACTTTAATTTTAGAATCTTAGTTTAGTTAATTCGTAAATATTATATTAGGTTTTCTTTTTCTTGTTTTTCATTTTATTTTGAGTTACTAACTTTTTATTTTATTTTGCAGTTTCTCGAGTCGTCAAAATTCTAACGTTTCTGTGTGGATTAGCTAATCACATCAAAGGAGCTTATGCAAATCAATAAAAAAAAATTCAAGTAAATTGCTTCTTGTGAAACTCGCTTTAAACCACTGTAAGTCAGGGCGCTATGACGCACTATTTGCATTAGTTTAGGGTTAATTGCACTGCATTAGCTAGGGCACCCAGGGCGCTAGGAATTGACGCGGTCACTGCATTACAGGATAAGTTACATGCATCACAGTAGTTGAGTGCTTGTTATCTTAGTTGCGTGATTGCTATTTGTTTTTTTTTTATTATTTGAGTTAGTTTTTGTTTTTAGTTTATTTTCTTGTAGTTTATGTTTGGTACACGCTCGAGGAAACCGGAATTAAAACCTTGCGATCTTGAACTTGAACGTACATTAAGAATTAACAAGTATTCAAACATAACTTCTAGAACTAGGTTAACCATAGACGACGAATTAACTCCGAAACCATCATCGTTGTTTGAGTCCGAAATACGTAGTACCATTAAAAACCTAAAGAAACCACGTTTTATCAACAAAGAACCTATTCCAATGGCCGACATTGGAAATAATCAAAATAATGGAAATAACAATAATAACCCTAATATACCACCACCTCCTCCGCTTAAAGATTATTTTATTCCTACGACTTACACGCCTTAAGTAGGTATCGAATTACCGGAGGCGACGGCATCTCACTTTGAGATAAAGTTGTCTACCATCTCGCTACTTCCTTCTTTGTATGGCCGTATAAATGAAGACCCTTATCAGCACTTAGGGGATTTCCAAGATATATACTCTACATTAAAAATCCAAAATTTCACTGATGATGACTTAAAATTGCATCTCTTCCCATTCTCTTTAAAGGATAAAGCAAAGTATTGACTTCAATCACTTGAGCCAAACACGATTAAAACTTGGGAAGCCTTACACAACGCATTTTTACAAAAGTTTTTCCCAATCACAAGAACTAATCAGATAAGAAAATCTATAACTAATTTTGTGATGCAAGATGGGGAAAACACTTTATGACACATGGGAGAAATTTAAAGAATTATTACGTTCCTTCCCATATCATCAGGTTCCTAAATGGCAATTAGTTCAAGTCTTTTATAAGGGACTTATTCCCTCAATCCGTAATACCGTCGATGCCGTTTGTGCAGGTACTTTCCTACACAAAAGTGCCGACGAGGCCTGGAAAATTTTTGAAACGTTAAGCGAGAACTCGATGCATCAAACAGTGTCGGTACGTTCTGAGGGGTATCATCAGCAACCCAAACGTGAGGTAAAGTTTGAGTCAAGCCACTCAATAGAATTTCAGGAACTATCTAAAAAACTTGACCGACTTTTAACAATGAACCAAACGACAGCCCCACCCGCTCATGAAGTATGTGCAATATGTTCCGATCTGTCACATTCTATCCTTGCATGTCCATCGGCAAGTCAATTTCCGAAATTCGTGGATAAACACATTAATTCTATTCAACAATACCCACGAAATAATTATAATTCAACTACTAATAATTCGGACGCGCCATGGAGAAACCATCCTAACTTCTCGTGGAAAAATAATAATAATAATAATCCTAATAAGGCGACTAATTTTCCTAATGCATATCGACCTCAGTTTCAACCTAATCAATACCAACAACCGCCTCCTAATCCGAACCCTCCAAGGGGTAAAGCTTTCGAGGAAAAGGTGTTGGCATCCCTTAATAAAATTGAAACACAAGTACAGACACAAGCACAAATAGTGCACTCACACACACAATCCATTGCGAAGCTTGAATCCCAAATGGGACAACTAGCTACTGCGGTGAGTCGTAGAAACGAGGGGACGTTACCTAGTCAAACAATTCAAACCCTAAGGGACAATACGAGGTTAAGGGGTCAAATGAGCAAGTAAACGCAGTCTCAACTAGATTAATTACACGAGAGGAAGAGGTAATAGAAATTCCGAATGAGAATGTGATAGATATGAACATCAACTCTAATACTAAAAAGGGGGAGGAGACGATTAAAATTTGAAAAGAAAAAGAAACGGTCCCGACGACGTATATTCCAAACTACCTTTTCCACCAAACGTTGATGAACCATCAAATTTTCCAAAGAAAGGGTCAAAGGTTGAGGATATACTCGAGGTATTTAAACAAGTTAAAATTAATATTCCATTCCTCGATGCTATTAAACAAATTCCCGCTTACGCTAAATGTCTTAAAGACCTATGCACTCAAAAATGTAAATTGCGTAATCATACTCCGAAAAAAGTCTTTCTCACAGAAAAAGTTAGCTCAATATTCCAACACGCTACTCCGAAATACAAAGATCCAGGTATGCCTACGATATCATGTGTCATAGGTGCCACTATTATTCATCGGGCTCTCCTTGACTTAGGAGCTAGTGTTAACCTCTTACATTATCACGTCTACAAACAACTAGGACTAGTTGAACTTAAACCTACGTCCGTTACAATACAATTAGCGGATCGTTCTATTAAAATACCTAGAGGAATCGTCGAGGACGTCTTGGTTAAAGTTGATAAATGCTATTATCCTGTCGATTTCATGGTCCTTGACACTGAACCCGTGCTAGATTCTAAGAAACACACTCCTGTCATCTTAGGCCGTCCATTCTTAGCGACTGCTAATGCTCGTGTTAACTATAGGACGGGGGTAATGAAAGTGTCGTTTGGGAACATGAACTTGAAATTGAACATTTTTAATGTTATGGATCAACCTCCTAAAGACGACGATTACCTATGTGAGGCAGAGAGTGAGGTAAGACATAATATTGGGCCTAACAAAGAACTGAATATGGGTGAGGAAAATAATATAATTCGTAATGAGCGGATGAATTTAAATAATCTGGACCCTAATGATGAATTCACTCAGAAGGTAAGAAATAGATTTGAACCTAATAAGGATGATCTGTTAAATGAATTAATCAAAAGCAACATTATTTCTGCTTATCACCGAGCTCTTCCTGATATCCTTAGGGGTACAAAGTCCGTGTTTCAGCCTCCATAAGACCTGAGCTAGAATGGTCTAGCTAAAGACGTAAAAGATAGCGCTTCTTGGGAGTCAACCCAAGCTTTATTTCGTCGGTTTCTCTTATTTTTGATTGTTTTTGGTCGATTTTGAGTCCTTTTTGAGTTTTATGAATAGGTTTGGGGGTCGGAGTAAAATTATTTTGCACTTATTTACATTAAAATAAAGAAAAAAGAGGAAAAGACCAAAGTCGCACGCGTGACCCATTCGCGCGACATGTCGCTCGCGCGGCCCGCTCGCGCGAGATTCTCCCATAGACAAAAATTTTCAAGTTTTTTTTTTTTATATATATAGTCTCAGTATCTATTCGTGCTTGAATTCGCGCGCGTGAGGGGTCCGCTCGCGCGTTCCGCTCGCGCGAGCTTGTGCCTTATAAACTTTTCTGAAAAAAATAATTATAAAGAGGCCTCAGGTTTACCTCGCGGAGGGATTCGCGCGAGCGAGGGTCGCTCGCGCGAGGTGGGGATTTCCCACTTTTTCTTGTTGTTCTTTTACCTTCTGTTTCCCGCACCTGGTTAGTTATTTTCTTTTCTGTTTGTTCTTTTCAGTTCTTTTCATTTAAGTTTGTCTTTGTTTAGATAGTTTTGTTTCTATTTGTTTTCTTTTCATTACGTTCTTTTACTTATAGTTTAGTTTCTAATTAATAATAAAAAAAAAAACTTATATGTTAGCTTTTATTATTTATTTGCTTGGTTAATTTTCTTTTGTTAAGTATTAACAGGTGAAATAGTGCTCCGTTTGGAGTAATTGAACTTTGATTCCATATTATTGTATGTTCACCTAGTTTGTGTTTGCCGAGATCGAGGTATTATCGTTCCTTCCTTACGTACTTTCCTTTCTTTCATTTTATTGTTTCATTGGGGACAATGAAAGGTTTAGGTTTGGGGGTATGTACTCACATTATTATTATTACACTAAATTTTTCAAAAAATTTTCGATACTTGTGCTTAAATAAACGATGATTACCGACGTTTTTGCAATATAAATTTGATACATCTTGTTATGTAACTTGGATTGTTATAGAATGGTAAACAAGAGAATATGTGATTACACATTTGCTGAAGTCATGATATGACGTTTTAGGTCATGTATCGTTCGAATCGTAGTTTTATATCATAGTTTTGCACACAAACCTATGCACTACACGTAGTCGCTTGAATACATGTTTGATGTGAACTGTAATATGATTCGGATTTCTAGATAACATAAGGTGGAGACTAAGCCCGGTGAGGTTTTGAGCCTATCTTTTCTTTATAGAGGGTTATAAATACATTGTGTTTGTCGAATTTCACTGAAATAGCGCATTAACTTGTTGTTTAGTCTCATTATTCTTTTTTTGGTTGATAGTCAAGTTAAAATATTTTCTACCATGCTAAATAATCTTCCGTCGTAAACATTAAAGAACCATATGACCATAGGAAATGATGGTAGACCCTCTTTGTTTACTGCTGACCTATAAATGATAAATGTCCTTAGTTCGCCTCTTGAGCCGTTAAAATGCCATTTTTTTTTCTTTAATTACCATTATCCTGTTTTTGCTCCAATTTGGCCAACTTGGAGTTCACCCCTGAAAGATTGATTAACTTTTAGTGGTGTTAAGGTGATGTGTGATTGAGAAGAAAAAGAAAATAAGATGATGTTTGGGGTGGTTGCCTTGGTATTCAATGAATATTTGTTTCAAAAGCAACGAAGAGGAAAAGAATAGAGAAAAGAAAAGAAAAAGAAAAAAAAAAGAAGAAAAGAAAAAGAAACAGAAGGGGAAAAAATTGAAAAGAATGAAAAGAAGAGAATGAAATGATGAAGTTGGTAGAAGAGACGAATGAAAGAAATCGAACATCCCTTACAATGCCATTCTGAAAACTACCTAATGAATCATTTCTATCCTTTTTCATTGGTCGAGCCACATTACAACCTTTGAAAAGTTCTATTTGATCCTATGAAACATGGTTTGGATATATAAACGATGGGAGGGGGATTAAAACATGGTAATGAGTAATTTTTCTTGACTGTTGGCATCCAATCCATGAGACTACTGTTCTTTCGTGTCATGCGTCTTTTTCGAGTCATATGTGAGCATTTCTCGTTTTGAAAACATATTTCCTTTCCTTACATATTTTAGAAAAATTACACCTGTTTCTGAGTGTTTCATTTTAGAGTGTAATTGATATTGTGAAAGATTCGTAGTCGAGACATAGTTTGATGGTTATCCGAGTTATATTCCAAGTTCATGACATGCGCGTGTTCATTTGACTACCATATCACATATGTGCAATTTTATGAAAAACTCTATTGATTTATACGATACATGTGCTTGGGATTGTTTTTCTTGATTTAGGTGGATGTTTCATTGTGATTCTTCTTGTTCGTTATTCTATTTCAAATCATCGTTCTATGATAAGGAGTATTGATTGGTTTGTTTTTCGTTTGAATAAAATTTTTTTAAATTTACAAATTAATAAAGATGGTTGTGGGTGACTTGTTGACGAGAACCCTCACGAGACTTCACTCGTCCGACTAGGGACACCTAGAGGTTTAAAAGGCTTATTGTATAAGCTAAATGCAATCGCGATCCATGCGAAAATGGAATAGATTTTTATTAGTAGTTTTATTTTTCTGTTCTTTTTGCTCGAGGACTAGTAAAATGTAAGTTTGGGGGTGTGATCGGGAGAGAACAGATCCTAATTATATGCCTTAACTTACGTTTGTTAGTACCTTTTTATCCTGTTTTTATATATTCTTACTTCGTTTTCTATTTTCTGATAGGTTTTGGAAGAAATCAAGTAAACCAAGTTAAATGGGGTGAAAAAGCAGAGCAAAAGAAGCAAGAAAATCCATATCGCGCGCGCGACCCGCTCGTGCGAAACCCAGGAAATCGCTCGCGCGAGGTCCCAATATCGCGCTCGCGCGGCCCGCTTGCGCGACCTATGCAAAAATGGAACTTGCGTACTTCACTCTATTGATGATTCCTACGCAAACGAAACAACCTAATTACGTCCAGATTGCAAAATAAAGCAGCTTTAGTACGTTTCGGGTTAGGAAAGCTTCCAAAACTTGTTATAAAATCTATATATATATATATATATATATATCCTATTTTACTTCAATTAAAGGGTTGACAATTGTTATACACACAATATACAACCACATTTTCAGCCATTGAAGGGAGGGAAGCAAGGAGAAGAAGAAGAAGAAGACCAAGGATGTCCATGGCCTCCTCCATCAACCTTTTGCCATCCGCCGCTTCTATGGACAACTAGACTCTAGATCTAGGGTTTCAATGAAACCCTAGTCAAGTAATAGGATGTATTTTATGTTTTTATTTTAGTTTTATTATGTATGGATGACAGTTACATGTTCCGAGGATTTTTATAAATAAATCGTGCTTTTATTGATTAAATCGTTACTTTCAAAATCTATTCTTGTCTTAGATCTATTTTGATGGTAGTGTGCCCAATGACCTATGCTTGCTGTGCTTGTTTAGATTATTCACATATAATGGTGCTTAAATTGAATTGTGCTATCAAGTATCCGAATAGTCCATGCCTAGATTAGACGGATTATACCACAATCCTAGTTTAGCGTGGGATAATTCGTGCTAACCGAAGATGGATTATGTTGGTGCTTGAACCATAGTTATTTTCTTGACGGAGGAATTGGGCTTGTAGTTATAATTCCCCATTATCATCCAACTTAATAAGCTAAAGTAATTCGTAAATACCCTTATTATGAAGCTAGTGGTGGATTTGCAATCCTAATTTCCCTTCAAATATCTTTAAAACAACTTTAATTACTTTCATAATTTAGATTTACTTTTATTGTTCTTAGTTTAATTAAAATCAAATCAAAATCTGTTTTTCTTAATTAATTAGATTTAGGTTTTAAAATTAAAGCACTGTATTTCAATCTCTGTGGGTTCGATCTTTACTTTCACTGCTACAAATTTTTAGAAAAGTAAAGTATACTTTTATATCTTGATTTTGACAACATCATATAGTTATATACATACGATATACGTATACGACCAACATAGAAAATATATAGTGAAATAGAGAGACCAAGACTCACAAGTTTTGGTGCCAAAATGAGTTTTTTCGTCCTTTTTCCCTAACGGTGTTACAAGTGTTCTTAATTAAAATAATACTGAAATTGTAGTTCTTAAAGTGTTGTAATCGAAAACAGAAGGCCCAAAATATAGATATAAATACTAGATTCTAAAGTGTTGTTAAGCCAAAAAATAATCATATAATAAGAAAGAAGGTCGCCTAATTAGTGTTCGTCACATGGGTTATGGGCGTACTTGTCTTTTTGGTAGGAGTTGGCATAGTTCAAGCCAACCTGAAAAACTGACATGAACCCGAATTTTTAAACCGAACTAAACTTATTTTAGTTTAAAACCGAACCAAAATATACTTACACTTCGATTTTCGGTACTAAAATCTGAACCCGAACCGAAAAACCAAACTTCTTGGAAATATAAAATGTTGGATTTTTATATTTTAGGTTTAGACTTTGTTCCCTTTACTTCATTTGGGAAGGTGGGTAGCAACTCAACTCCTCCAGACCCACACACACGCCGCAGCAGACCTCTCACCTCCTCACCTCCGGCCTTCCCCAAGACCCCATCCACACAGCCATTTCTCTCTCATCTCAGGTGACCGGCGGTCCGGCGACTCTCTTAGAGAGTCTCAGTCTCTCTCTTCGACCCGGTCCGGCGACAGCTCGACACACATACACTCTCTTGGTCTCTCTTTCATCTATATAGGTAATTTCTTAGTTTTTATCATCTAAATCTTTAGATCTCATGATTCTCATCTCATGTGACATCTTCTCAGTCTCTGATTCTTTGAATATTACTCTGATGAGTCTGATCTAACTTAGAATTTAGGATTTAGGGTTTCTTTGTGATTTACTTTGTGACTTGTAAATGGTTTAACTTTGTGATTTACTAATTTTACTTTGTGACTTTGGAATTTAGTATAAATTGTGTAATATATTAATAGTAACTTTGCAATTACTTTGTGATTTCAGAACTTATAATAGTTTAATACCTATATTTTTTTTTTTTCAAAATCATAGTTGTAAATTTTAAAGGTACCATGCTAAATTGCTACTGTGCTTCACTGCTTGTAATTTGTAAATTTTGAAGCCTTGAAGGTACCAATGTACCATGATAAATTGCTACTGTGCTTCACATCTAGTAATTTGTAAATTTTGAAGGTTCCATGCTAAATTGCTACCGCCTACTGGGCTTCACTGCTAGTAATTTGTAAATTTGTAAATTTTGAAGGTACCATGCTAAATCATAGTTGTAAATTGTAATAATTTAAGGTAGTAAGGTACTGTCAACTGTGCTAATGTAGACTGTAGTAAGTATTAAGTAATGACTAAAGTGCTAATGCTTTGTGATTTCAGAACTTAGGAAAGGAATTAGGAGCTTAATAGTTAATTGAATTATTGAAGTAGACTGTAGTAAGTATTAAGAAAGTATTAAGTAAGTAGACTATAGCTTAGAAGCACGAAGTGGGAGCGGGAGCGGGAGCGGCGGCGGGGACGGGGAAGCGGAGATACCTAGAAGAGTCTGAAGTTTGGAGTGGCTAGGAAGCGTCTACAATAATTAATATAAAAATAGTATTTTAAATATATAGCTATAAAAGACTCTTAAGAGTTGTAGTAAATTATAAAAGTATAATTGGTTTAAGGTTGAGTTAAAATTGTAAGTGATACTATCTACAAATATTTAAAATGAATGGCTTTAGTGATACTATGTAATATATATACTCTCATAAAATAATGTAATATATATATATATATATATAGTGGGCAGCATTTGATTATTTTTTTTTAGAACACAGTGGACAGCCTTTAGGTTTGCTTTTTAGGACCTTTCACCTTTTTTCTTTATTTATTCCCACATGCCCTGTATAATTCTCTCTCTCTCTCTCTCTCAAAAAGTATCTGTTACAAAGCTTTTGTCAGACAATCACGTGGGTTGCTGAAATTTGATAAAGGGCAACATGTTAAAATAGTGTTAGAAACTTAGAATTGTAGTAATAAGAAAGATAAAGATAAAGATAAAGAAAGGGTAAATATGGTATTTAGTACCCAAACTACTAAACTTATCTTCCCAAAACAACACTCTAGGGTTTCCAGTTCTCTCAGGGCTGCTACTCGCAGCTAATTTCAAATCGGCTGCTTGTGTTTCACACGAAGAGAGATGAAGAGAAAGAAGAGAGATCAGCTTCACGGCTAGAGTTTCACAGTGAAGAGGAATGACGATCGGGAGGAGGAAGGCGATGATTCGCGACTACCATCGCAAGATTTTGTTCTTCTTTCTCTTTCCGTTGTCTTCTATCTTTTTCTTTCTCTTTCTGGTCTTCTTCTTCTTCTTCTTGTTCACTTGGGTGGAAACGAATCTTCAGGTTGAGAATCGTGAATCTCCGGTGATAGAATTGTGGTTCTCAGACGATTCTCACTAAGAACCGCGGAACCGCGATTTTTGGTGAGATTCGAAAGCCATATAGGCGATTCCTGCTTCTAAGGACTATAGTAAGTATTAAGTAGACTGTACTAGCTTAATAGTTAATTGAAGTAGAATGTAGTAAGTATTAAGTAATGACTGTAATAGCTTAATAGTTAATAGTTAATATGGTTTACATGTTAAAAATTTAAAATAGCTAATGACTTGGATTGTTTAAAACAACTCTATGTCGAATCAAAGTGTGAACATCGAAAATATTGACATTGATAGTGGCACTGCAAATTCGTTACCGGAAAAAAAAAGGAAATCGATAAAGCCAAGATCAATGGTTTCGAGTCATTTTACTAAGTACACTGATGAGAATGGTGAGAAGAAAGCGAAGTGTAACTATTGTGAAAAACAGTATGCGGCGGATCCAAAAACATGTGGGACTGGTTCAATGAAAAATCACTTGGTTGTTTGTAAGTCAAACCCATACAACCATGATTCTAGCCAAACAAAACTTGCTGGGTTTCAATCAGGCGGTAGTGAAACAGGGTGTACAATGGGCACTTGCAGATTTGAGTGTGAGGCTGCTAGGAAGGCACTCGGTGAGATGTTAATTACTGATGAGCTCCCATTTAGTTTTGTTGAGCGTCCTAGGTTTCAACGATTTGTCTCAATTGCATTACCCCCGGACTTCCATCTTCCATCATGAAGAACTATCAATAGAGATTGTTATGATTTCTATTTGCAAGAGAAGTCAAAATTGTAATTTTTGTTTAAGGAACTTAATAGGAGGGTTTGTCTTACCACAGACACCTGGTCATCTTTGCAAAGAATCAACTGTATGGTTCTCACAGTACACTTTATTGACAACAATTGGACTTTGCAAATTTTTTTTTTGAATTTTTGTCCAATTAAAAGTCATAGAGGTGAGTGTTGGCCATTACTGTTGATAATGCTAGTTCTAACGATGTGGCAATTGCATACTTGAAGAGGAGGTTTGACACTTGGGGTACAAATGTGTTAGGGGGCATAAAAAAAGTAGGTGATTTTGATGCTCGAGTTCGTGGGGCTGTGAGATTTGTTAGGCAATTACCAGCTAGATTAAGAAGATTCAAAGAGTGTGTTGAGTTTGAGAAGATTGAGAGTAGAAAATTGTTATGTCTTGATGTTCCCACTAGGTGGAACTCCACATTTAATGTTAGATACTGCCGAGAAGTTTGAGAGAGCTTTTGAGAGGTATAGCTTGCAAGATTCAACTTATAACTCTCATCTAACGACTAGCGAGGACAAAGGGGTACCAAGGGAAGAAGATTGGGCTAATGTAAGGTGTTTAGTTTGATTTTTGGAACACTTTTATCACCTAACATTGAGGATCTCTAGCTCTTTATATGTCACATCCAATGCATTCATTAGTGAAATTAGTGATGTATTGACTTTGTTGAAAGAGATGCAATCTAGTGATGATATTGAAATGAGTTTTATGGCAACAAAGATGAGAGCTAAGTATGACAAATATTGGGGAGATCCGGAAAAAATGAACTTATTGATTTTTATTGCTTTGGTATTGGATCCTTGACACAAGTTTGGGTTTGTGGAGTTTGCCATTAAAAAAATGTACCGGGAAATTGGGGAACACAACCTCTTTTTGTTGGTGAAAGATGCAATATTTAATATGTTTAAAGAGTATGAACGACTAAACTCACCCGAAACCGCTACATCTTCATCTTCTCGACCATCAACGAGACAATCTAATGTGACAATGGATGTGGAGCCTAATAATAGGAGGAATTTTTATTGAAGAAAGAGTACAACCAGTTTAAGCTTGAAAGTGGGAATGTGGATGCTAAGTCGGAATTAGATAGGTGTCTTGGTGAGGCTACCGAGGAGGATGATGATAGGTTTGACATCTTGAAGTGGTGGAAGGTTAAATTGCCTCGTTTTCCTATCCTTGCACAGATGACCCGTGATGTATTGGCAGTTCCTATTAGTATAGCGGCATCTGAGTCAGCATTTAGTACCGGAGGGCGTGTTCTTGATGCATTTAGGAGCTCCTCGACTCCGAAGATAGTACAAGCCATTATATGTGCTCAGGATTGGTTGCGTCCCAAATCTCGCCAAGTTAGTGTTGAGGAGGATTTAGACAATCTTGACAAAGTTGAGGAAGGTAAGTAATAAAATGTGTTGCCAATTTTTTTTTTTGCCAATTTTTTACAACACTTTAAATAAATTAGATAAGCCTTGGTGGCGTGCCACGTGTCCTATTTCCGCCCGTATCGGGATGGGTCGTGACTGTTTATAACTTGGATAAAGTTTTTCTAACTCTCTAAGGATAATGAATCTTTTGAATAATGAAATGATATAAACTGTCATACTTGTTGGCACCGCTTGAGTTCCTATGCTCACTCGCCTCTTGAAGTTGACGGTCTTTTATGCTACTGGGCCTTCCCTGTCTAGCCTTTTTAGATTTTGATAACGAGCAAACAGGAATCAAGCCGAAGGAGGGCATAACGATGGTGCCTATGCCGCCGAGGACTACGCTGGGGATGAATATCTGGAGGGGGATTACTACGAGGAAGGTTATGGATACGTCAGTAGAAGACTCTACTTCTAGGCGTAATCTTTTATCTATGGACTATGTTTTGTAGTCGGCATTGATGCCTTAAGACTACTTATGTTTTAATTCGGATACTATGGTTTGTAATATTTTGTAAGACCTTATCGTGGTTTAAGTTTTAATATTGTTGTTGAACTTAGTTTTCCCATGCCTATTGTTATATTTCTTATCGTAGTATGTTTATGGACAATTAGGTGATCTCAACCTTAGAAGCACGAAGCGGAAGCGGGGGCGGGGGCGGGGGCGGGGGCGGGGGCGGGAGCGGGGAAGCGGAGATACATAGAAGAGTCTGAAGTTCGGGGCGTCTAGGAAGCGTCTATGTTAATTAAATATTATAAATTTATTAACTTTGAAAATTATACAAGAAACAATGGTGAGACTAATTTTTTGTATTGTAAGATAAGATAAAATAAAATAAAACTAATTATTTATTATATTATCAGAATATAAACTATTGTTTTTTTCTGTTTTTTTATGTAAGTTATAAGACTAATAAAAGTTGGAGTACTTTATAACACTGTGTAGTAGTTTTTTATAAATAATACTTATATAAGACCACTACCACTGACCAGTTATATTATATTATTATATATATAATACATATCGATACACTATCACTCATCAGAGAGACTGTCGAGAGGGAGAGAGAAAGAAGACTTGCGAGATGGAGAGAGAGAGAGAGAGAGAGAGAGAGAGAGAGAGAGAGAGAGAGAGAGAGAATAGACCAGCGAAAGAAGAAAGAAGAAGAAGAAGAAGTGTGATTGCCGAAGGGAAAGTGGGAAACCCTAGATCCAGCGAAGGAAGACGAAGAAGAAGTAGAAGAAGAAGGAACCAGCGAAGCACGAAGAAGAAGAGGAAGAAGAAGATCTGAACCAAAAGAAGAAGAAGAAGAAGAAGAAGAAGAAAAAGAAGAAGAAGAACTAACCTGATCAGATCTGAACCAAGTAAGTTCGAAACAAGTCCTTGTGCGAGTCGTGCATCGACCAGGTAATTCTTCTTTTTTCTTCTTCTTCTCTCTCTACTGTTATGGTTTAGAACACTATCTGCATCGATTTTCATCTTCTGCGAATCTGTTGAGTGAGAATCGCGAGTCTATTGTGTGAGAATCGCGAGTCTGTTGCGAATCTCACTAAGAACCGCGGAATTGCGGTTTTTGATGAGATTCATAGGCCATATGCACGATTCCTGCTTCTAAGATCTCAACTTGCCATGTATCTAGGGTCCAGAAAAAGGAAATTTTTAAATTTTCCCATTTTCGCTACCCTGGGGCGTGACAACTTTAGATACTAACCGTTGATCATCCTTGTATGTACCTCCCCATCTCCCCATCTATGTCCGTTGAACAAATAATAACTCCAAAGAGATTAAACTAAGAACGAAAGGACTTGCTCCTAATCGATGGAAGAAAAACAGAAACCTAAGCTAAGAGAGCTTTGAATGCTGTTTTGAGTGCTTTGATCGAGTATCTGATGCGGAGTCTTTTGCCTGATGGCCAGCCAAGGTACATATAGCTGCCTGGGGTGGAAAAGATAAGGTAACTTTCATACCGAGATAAGACAAGTTTACCATAACCGTGATAAGGAAACTTCAAACTCCTTCGTTATCCCAGACCCAATCACTAATTCGATTAGCGCCTTGATTGGATAACGTCAGCCTTATCCCTAAAATCACGGGGGCCGACTGCGGATACTTAGGGATAAGATCAGCACAATCTTGGAAACCTTCACGTTGCTAACTCTCCACGCAAGATCTTTACTTGGGCCGAGCCAACTTGCTACCTCGGCCTGTTCGATGAGGTTGAAGAACACCTGGCCTCTGGATCGGTTTAGGTCTTCCATCTTGGAGTATCAACCCATTCAGTCCGAACACGCGTCAAGTAACACGCTAGCCTGAAGAGATAAAACCTTGCCAAATGCCTTAGCATTCTTTGATATGAGAAAACCGGGTTGGTCCAACGACATGAAATTAGCTCGGACTGTTCTATGCTAACACATCCTTCGGGATGAGTAAATGCACCCCAGACCGAAGGTGTTCTACCAAGCTATTCACCACCTATATATATATATGTTAGCCCGAATAACACTAGTCCGAAAACCATGTCTTTAGCAACTACCCTGGTCCGAACACCATGGCTTCAGCCCGGGTAATGCTGCCACGTCAGCCTACCCAAAATTGATGGTTTTTGGGTGCAAACAAAACTATTTTTTAGGTTAAAGTATTGGGTTTGGCTTCAGACTTGAAGTTCAATCTAAAGAAGGATTGGAAATGACACCAAAAGCCCTATTAGAGTAACAGATTTCAAACGAGGTATAGTGTTTATAGTGTACTCAAAGGTGTTTTGCATGTAAGGGATACCATTTGATATGCTGCATTATGCAATAAGCTTTAGCCCTTTCCTTCCTAACATATGAGTGAAATTTTCTCTATCCCTTCCATTTTCATTTCCTTTCTTTCCACCTGCACTTCTCTTGTAGTAGACAAAGTGTATAAAGATAAATGATAACTACTCCACCCCTGAAGAAGCTTCTTTTTCCTCAAAACTGAACCGAGTGAATTGAGTAGTGTAAGGAAAACAAAAGAGTCGAGGAAGTTACTAACTATTCCTTTCTCCTGTTCTCTACAATTCCCTACTTACAGTGACATGATTATACTAAAATTCCTCGTCTAGATGATAGAAAGACTCTATGTTAACATGATGAGCACGAAGCTGTATCAAGAGTCTTTTGGATGTAACATGGATTGGCATGTAGACTTCAGTTGGCATACATGAAGATCATCAAAAAGTTTTTCTAGCTATTAGAGTCATTTTGGGAAGGCTTAGATCCGTGTTTTTGGTTTATGAATGAACTAGTTCTATATATTCAAGTGTTTGGAAAATACTCTATTTTGTATTAGAGTTCGTGCCCAATCTAATACTCCCTCCATCCCATATTAAGAGTCCCTTTTGGGAATTCCAACTATTTAAGGGGACATCTTTAATTGTGGTGAAATTTTCAACTTTCCAATATGGCCCTTTTGAATTTGAAAATTCTAGTGTCACATCAAAGAAAGAGAGGGATGAGTTGTATATAATAAATGGCAAACTTGGAAAAGTGTATTAAAGCTCTTTGACTTGTCAAAGAGGACTCTTAAAGTGGGACAACAAAAATTGAATCAAGGACTCTTAATTTGGGCCGGAGGGAGAATCCCATTCCAAAACAAGAAGTTCTTTGTGAAACCAATATGCTTCTGGTTTGTAAGAAAGAAAATAAAAAATGAGAATAAGATTGAACCTTGTCCATTTCATGCATTCCCTCACTAGCCCTTAAGTAGAAAGGATAAAAATAAGAACCAGAGTTATCTAAGGAGGACCAGCTCTAAAACATTCAAATGACATAGGTCTACCTCATTTCCTAATTACCCAATCACTAGAGTATCATCATATTATCTTCTCATACAAGAGTACAAGATCATCCTAGAGATGAAGGCACCTCGTAAGTCTTGTTCCACACATTTAGATTCCAAATGACAATCTTTCCACAAATACCTTTGTTTGGTACAGGTGTTTAGGAGATAGAGATGCTGTAATTGATGAAATATTAATTTTTCATCCCTCCTCAACGCATACCTTTAATTCAACTCCTTTTTCTCAACCCCCTAATATTTATGAAAAAACTTAAAAACGTAGTATGTGGAATGGTAGGAATTTGTTGTGTCTAATTCAAATATTTACATGACATGGTATCAAGTTAAGTAGTCGAAACAATGAAACTAGGCAAATCAGCTGGAAGGGCTTACCTCCTCCAAAACTATATACAAACTCGAGAGACGTGAAAGGGGGGACTCTTGGGGGAATGGATATCGAAGATAGAATTTTGAATCTCAAGGAAGAAATCAGGATAAAAAAGGAAAAAAAAATTAAATAAATGAAGATGCTGGGAAATGAAGTTATTTCATGGAACGGGAATGGTAGGAATAACAATCAGCTTCCTGCGGAACGCCACCCTAGTAATGAGGTCTTCAATCAGATGTCTAAAATGTGTCAAAATTTACCTCTGATCTTATAATTTCAATGCGTATAGCCAGAACAAGCCTTGCTGGTGATCTGAGCAAGGATATATTGCAACCACATTGGTATGTACCCCCAAAAACAGTTTCAGGAAGGTTGGAACTGCATAGGTTGGATTTTAATTTAGTTGTCTATGGAGTTGTTGCATAAGTTAGGTACCCTACATATCCCACGTTTATGAGGATACTCAAGACATAAGAAGATCATTGAACATTTAAATCTTACACAAAATATGTTTATGTTAATAGCAGGGGATACAACATTTACACACATCAGGCCTTCACAGAGAATTCAATTCTTAACATACGAAATCAACTGAAGAAACCCTAATTTATGAAAAATCAATCTCCCTCATTCCCGTAAACTAATCAATCAATTAGAAAAACGTTTGGATTGAAAACTAGTAAAAACAGATCATATAAATAAATAAAGAAATTGTGAATTAAGAAGTACCGGGGAGATTAACCAGGCTCGTTCCATGCGCTTGAGGAGGTTGGAGGAGTTTTCGTAAGAATCTACCATTGAAGCTCGAACGCCACAAACCCTATACACTGCCTTTGAACAACTACGAGATGATAACGATTCCACACCAATGTGTACTCTTCTCAATGATACGAAGCTGTTATTTGTCCATTTTATAGAAATTGCAGGTCTCCAACATATGCAATTTGACATTTTTATCTTAGGGAAAAACTCAAAAGTTTTTTAGAGAGAGAACTGTTTTATATATATATATATATATATATAGAGAGAGAGAGAGAGAGAGAGAGAGAGAGAGAGAGAGAGAGAGAGAGAGAGTTTGGGGGGTTCGTTCTTTTCTGGTTTTGTTGTTGGCGCCAACCTTTGTAAAATTCCGTCGGTCTACTTAATACTTAAAATAGCTATTAAATGTGCTGCCAATTTTTTATTTTTTATTTTTTATTTTTTATTTTTTATTTTGTATTTGTAGAGCTGTTGAAAATTGCAAATGACTAAAGTGTTGTAGATCTTTAAAGGTGGTGACTCGGGAGCGTTGTGGTCGCCTACTTGCCTACTTGAAGTGGGGGAACTTCTACTTTCAGACTATATTTTATTTACTTAGTTCATGGACAATGTGTTATGTATTAATATTTTTATTTGAGACTTTGTTATATAGTTTATTGTGGACTTGTGGTGATGAGTCTGATGACAGTTGACCTCATGGTCGTGTCATGACTTACGTGTTTGGTATTTGGTATCATCGTTTGATTCGTATTATGCTATTAAGTTGTTTGTGGTTGTCTTGTTTGTTATTTTAGTCTGGTTACAGCTTACAGGTGATGGTTTTGTTGACCCCATAGGCCATAGACATGTTTTATTCATGTTATATTATGATGCTATTCTTGTTTTATTATGGTTACAGCCTATAGGTGATATTTTGACAGGTTGTCTGGTTGAGTGGTTGTGTTATATTTGTCAATAGATCATTGCAATTTTTTTGTCCAATTATAAATTTGTAATTTTTTTGGTGGATTATTAATCACTATTCTATGCCCATAAAATTGAAAAAATACTTTTAATAAAATAAAATTGTATTTTATAGCTGGCAAATGGCAGCCTGGTTACTGGATGTCCCTAGGCCCTAGTCAGTAGTCACCAATTTATTTATTTATTTTTTAAATTTAAAAAAAAAAAATTTCGGCTCAACAAAATCGTCGGAAACCGAACTGAACTTTCGAAGTTTAATTCAGTTCGGTTTTCGGTACTATAGTTGCCAACCTGAACCCGACCAACCCGAACCAAACTTTTCGGTTCGAACCCTAACTACCCGGATGCCCACCCCTACTTCTTGCTAGACCGTCGGAATTTTACAAAGGTTGGCGCCAACAACAAAACCAGAAAAGAACGAACGCCACCAAACTCTCTCTCTCTCTCTCTCTTTTTGTGTGTGTGTGTGTGTGTGTATATATATATAAAACAATTCTCCTCTCTAAAAACTTTCAGTTTTCCCTGAGATACAAATGTCGAATTGCATATGTTGGAGACCTGCGATTTCTATAAAATGGACAAATAACAGCTTCGTATCATTGAGAAGAGTACATATTTGTGTGGAATCGTTATCATCTCGTTGTTGTTCAAAGGCAGTGTATAGGGTTTGTGGCGTTCGAGCTTCAATGGTAGATTCTTACGAAAACTCCTCCAACTTCCTCAAGCGCATGGAACGAGCCTGGTTAATCTCTCAGGTACTTCTTAATATAGAATTTTTTTAATTTATTTATATGATCTGTTTTTACTAGTTTTCAATCCAAACGCTGTTTTAATTGATTGATTAGTTTACGGGAAAAATGTTTAAAAAAATCATTGCCCCAACGTATCGTATCATGCTTTTTTGAGTAATAGCGTGTCGACGTATTCGAGTTGTGTCGTATTCGTGTCGCGTGTCCGTGTCGGTGCTTCTTAGGTCAGGACACCGTGACCCGAATGGAAAACCCACACAAAGATTGAAGGAAGACGAAGGAGATGGGACCTCAAGAATTATGAGTAGTTACTTAAGGGTCCATGGAAAAAAGGACCCAAACAAAAAAAAAAAGGAGAAAAGAAAAGAAAAAAGATTTAACCAATCAAAACAAGGGTTGGAAGGAACTTAAAGGGTGTTGGTGAGCTGCGTACGGTTAGGTTTGGGACAGGGAAGCTGCGGCTAGGGCATACAGAGGCTGGGGTGAGTGGCGCAGGGTGTGGGTGTGTGTCGCAGGGGTTGGAGTGGGTGAGGGTGGTTACGGCTAGGTCATGCAGGGCCTGGGGTGGTTGCACATTGTCTGGTTAGGGGGGTGTGTGTGTGTGTTGCAGGGGTTGGGGTAGGGTAGTGATGCTGCGGCTAGGTCATGTAGGTGGCTGAGGGCTGCAGCCAGGTCATGTAGGGTTGGGGTTGGTGGCGCAGGTTGGGAGGAGGTTGGTGGGCTACGGCTGGTGGTGAGAAGGGCAGCCGGAGGATGGTTGGTGGTGGTGGTGATTAGGGTTGGCAACCTTAGGCTCTTGATACCTTGTTTGACAACATTATTTGGATAAAAGCATAAGTTAGAACCTTATATATTAACCACAAAGAAGAGAAAACAAATATTCCAAATAGGTCCCTGAACAAATACCAAAATAAAAAACTAACAAAAAACTAACTCAACATATACAAGCACTAAAACATAAAGATCTATACTTAGTTCAGTATGCTCGAGCGCTCCACAGGTGTGATCGCTCGAGTTTCTTGTAAATTCCACACACTAGCGCTCAATCTATTCGATCGCTCGAGTTAAATAGTCTAGTAAATGCGACCGCTCGGGTTTGCTCGAGCGCTGGGATCAGCGTCACCTTCACAGTCTTGACAAACTGCGAACATGAAGGCTAATGGGTTTCTTTCTGCAACTTTGCATGCGTATGCTGTTGCATGTTGCTTTTGACACTTATAAAGTACATATAACATGTTAGTAAGTCAACCAAGTGAGTAATAACACTCACAATGATATGGATGATGAAACCAGGAAGTGTGTGTGCTTGGAGAGCTTGAAAGCTTGAGTTCAAGCTTCAATGGATGACAACCTTCTTCCCCTCCTTCTGTTCTAATCTTCTTGTTCTCAGTCACAAGTGTGTGTAGAGGATTATGTGTGTGGATACTAGATTGGAAACATGCATGTGGTGTTTGCGTGTGTGTTAGAGGGATGAACACACTCTCTCTCTATATATCACTGCAGTATCCACTCGCTTAGTAAAATTTCTCGTTCAAATGAGAGTATAGAGGGTATTTATAGAGGTTTGTGCATATGGCAGTTGTGTCCCATAATACTCACGCGAGTGCTCGAGGTAAGCGGGTCCTGTTCGAGCGCTCGAGTCGCACGATCGGCAAGCCTCTTAGGATTCCAAAGTTTCAAGGAGGTTCAAGAATAAAATAAGAGAACAAGGATACAACTTTAAACTTTCGGATTTCAGATTCAAACAGATAAACACATACATATTCGTACAAGCTCATGAGATTCATAGAAGAAACTTAGAATAAGTTCAAGAAATGTCCGGTAAATCCTAGGGAAAAAATATAGGTGCTACAAAAGTCTTATTATCCTGCATTGTGGGAAACAATTGATTTAGAATACAGATGGAATCCAAATTAGAATACACTCCAATCATTAACTATGTATTGAATAAGTGTCAGAGGCACAAATGTACAGAGCTTTACAAGGCTTACAAAACAAAAAATATATATTGATACGCCGGAAATTGGCTCTACTACATAACCGAGCGGTTCTGCTCTTTAACCGGGTGGTATATGCACGAGGCCCGACCAACAGGTCGGGAAGACCGCGCAGGCACGACTTGTCTCAGGGACAGCTCACCCGAGCCCACATGCATGATCCAGAACGTTCCAGACAGTTTCCTACTCAAGTTAGAAGACTAATGGCATGTATGGAATGTTTCCTAGGAAACTCACTTGATTTGTGTCAATCACATCCTAATCAGGATTGTACTATCTAATCTTATTAGCTTCCTTGTACGAGTAGGTCTCTTGCATCTATAAAAGAGACCACCCACCCCCATAGAAAGGGATCGACTTTTCTGTCTGTGTAGCACCTCTATAGCAGTCATCATCACGTCCGACCGACCTACAGTAGCTCCAAACTGTTGGTTCACCACAGATCACCGACTTTTACAGTATAGTGAACGTGCTCAGACACACACGTGTATGTAGGTTCCTTCATTAACAAGGCCGGACCACATACAAAAAAACGGGTCTCTCATTGTCTCTCTCTCTCTCTCTCATTAAAAACTGCTCTAATTTACTTTACCCAAATTTTGGCATCACCGTCTATGGGAACCGACAGATTTCTCAAAACACAAATTTCTCAACTGACAGTCATGCCTACGGAGAAGGGTAAGAAAGCTGCGCAGTGGGCTGATCGTGCTATCCCGCCAGCCCCGGCAGTCCTGATACCATATCAGATCACCGCGACCCTTGCACAGCTCTTGAAGATCCAGCGTCAAACCCAGCAACAGATTGAAGCCCTGCTGGCCCAACAAAGCAATCCTCTAGTGGCCGGGAAACAGCCCGGGAACGTTGCGTACGGTCGGGAACCGATCTTGACCAGACAACGTGCCCGAGCCAACCCGCCCCGCGTTGAGGACACCACAAACATCAACGGTAGACATGTTGCCCGGAGAAAATGCAGGAGTGTATGGCCCGGGAATCGGTCCTGGGTCGCTCGGTCAAGACCCGAGGTGGCCTTAGGCGCACGATCGGCCGGAGTCATAGCCGAGCCCGGTCCTAGAGTACAGCACACCACCATGAGAAGGAAGCCTCTTCCACTAACTCGACCTACGTCCCGGATACCGGTCGGGATGGTGTGGTGGCCCGTATCAAGGATTTGCAGAAATAGATTGACGGAGTGGCCAAAAAGCTAGGCCAAAACCCTACTTGGAATCAAGCCAATACCGAGACACAGTCACCGTTCTCCAGCCAGATCACGAGGTCCGCCATCCCGCGCAAATTTAAACTGTCTCGCCTAGATTCTTATAACGGCTCGGGAAGCCTGGTCGACCACGTCCGGACCTACAAGGCTCAGATGGCCCTGTCCACCAACTCCGACGAACTACATTGCCTGGCCTTCCCCAACACTTTGAAAGCCGCTCAATGGTTTCACTCCCTGAAGCCCCGATCGGTCAAAAACTTCAAGGAGCTCAGAAAGCAGTTCATTAGCCAGTTCATAGGCATGCTTGACCAGCTGCAACCTGACACCCAGCTACTTACTGTCAGACAGCGAAGGGAAAAGTCATTGAAGGATTACGCTGGTCGATTCAACCAACAGAAGCTTCAAGTTCGCAACCTGAACGAGACAGTCGTCATTACAGCCTTTTGCTCGGGAGTTCAACACACCAAGTGCGCCACATCGTTTCACAGAAACCGACCGGAAACCTTGGTTGAACTCGCAGAGAGGGTTGGAAAATACATCAACACTAAAGAATTTCTAAAGACCAAAGACCCAGGGCAAGAAAGTAACGAGCCTACAAGAAGTGAGCGGAAGCGGGATCTTCCCGAGGGGAATAACGTAAAGAAGTTCGGTTGTTCTGGCAGTTCCTTCAGTGTCTAGTATTCACAACGGTCTGGGTCCGACAGCCCCGACCCGACCTTTAGTTCACAACGGTCTAAGTCCGGCAGCCCCGACCCGACCTCCAATTTGCAGCAGTCAGGATCCAATGATCCCGACCTTACCTCCAGCTCAGAATAACCAGGAGCCCGGTCATGCCAACCTGACCTCCTGTCTCCAACAGTCCAGGCGAGCCCGACTACAGTGATACTCTTGCCCGATCATAGCCCGAGGCTCAACAAATCACATCGGAAAGCTCCTACAAAGACCTCGGGATTACACCCGAGGCACAAAAGAGCTCGAAATTACACCCGAGGCACAGAAGACCTCGGAATTACACCCGAGGCACAAAAGACCTCGGAATTACGCCCAAGGCGTCGGCTTCGCTTAGGCTCATAACCTGCGATGGGGGGTACATTCCCTCTAGGTGGCTGATGATGACAAGCTCCAAAAGACCCTGCAACTACCAACGTTCTAGGTCGGCTGCCTACAGTAATTGTTCTCGCAACGCCCACCTCGACATAGCTCGGGAGGCAAGAGGGAATAAAGACTACAGGAGGTCACACCGAATATTTACAGGCCTTAGGTAACTAAGTACAACCCTTAGACAACCCGACTGCCTACAATATTCAGAGACTTAAACTCCACTTAGGTCCAAATTGACGATGGAGGTAGCTAAAACCTCTTAGGTTGGCCCACGATAGAAGAGTAAAAAAGGATCCTAACGCAACCCACTTTAGGTCGGTTCTACCAACATGGTCAAGCTCTTTTCCCAACAGTCTTGACGAAGGCTTGATGGACGGAAGATAACCATCCTGGGGAGTTAGCATAAAAAGGACCCTAAAGCAACACCCTTTACGTCGGTTTTCCAACATGGTCAAATTCTTCTACCCACAACCTTGACGGAGATTTACGGGCAGAAGATAACCATCCTGGGAGCTAACTTTAGCAAAAGACTTCGAATTGGGTTGAGTCTCAACTCTTAGCCAATTCCCGAGCAATTCAAAAGACTCAAAAGTTCCAAGACAACTTTCCCGAGCAATCAACAGATTTCCAAACTTGTCCCGATATAGCATCCAGCCAACCTTGGAAATGGGGGGCAACTGATACACTGGAAATTGGCTCTACTACATAACCGAGTGGTTCTGCTCTTTAACCGGGCGGTACATGCACGAGGCTCGACCAACAGGCCTGACCAACAGATCGGGAAGACCGTGCAGGCACGACTCGTCTCAGGGACAACTCACCTTGGCCCACAGGCATGATCCAAAACGTTCCAGACAGTTTCCTACTCAAGTTAGAAAACTAATGGCATTTATAGAAAGTTTTCTAATACAAATAGGAAACTCGCTTGATTTGTGTCAATCACATCCTAATCAGGATTATATTACCTAATCTGATTAGCTTCCTTGTACGAGTAGGTCTCTTGCATCTATAAAAGAGACCACCCACCCCCATAGAAGGGGACCGACTTTTCAGTCTGCGTAGCTCCTCTATAGCAGTCATCATCACGCTTGGCCGACCTACGGTAGCTCCAAACTGTTGTTGGTTCACCACAGGTCACCGGCTTTTTACAGTATAGTGAACGTGCTCAGACACACGCGTGGATGTAGGTTCCTTCATTAACAGGGCGGAACCACATACAAAAAAACCGGTCTCTCACTGTCTTTCTCTCTCTCTCATTAAAAACTACTCTAATTTACTTTACCCAAATTTTGGCATCATCATATATAGATATGTGTGCACGTACAAATGCATCGACCTCTAGGCCGATAAAATTTGCCTGACTCTTCTGGGAGGCCACCCCATAACTTGGCGGCCCTGACCTCATCTTGCTTAGCCCGGTGCAGTTGAAAGTTCTATGAGTTGGCTTCAGGCTGAGAAGCTCGAAGTTGCTCGGCCTGCCCCTTAGTGTCCTGGTCGAGCTTGCTCAACGCCGTGTCTGCGATGGCCAGTTTCTTCCTATTGTCCTCTCCTTCGGCCCTGAGCTTCTTCAACTTCCTGTTGATTCCTCAAAAAGTTTTTTGTTGAGGTTTATTTTCTCAACTTCTTGTTGGCGGGCGGAGACCTTGGATTCAAGGTTGGCCCTAGCAGTGGCAGAACAGTTTGCTAATGCTACGCAGTTGGGAAGTTGCTCTTCTACCCCTGGACCACAGCAGTCGAACACTCGGCATGTCGGAAGACAAGCTCAACCAAGCTCTGATATCACTTGTAAGGCCCAGCCCATTCAACTCCTTAAGGAGAGGGGGAACTAAAGCCTTATGGACCGCACAGAGGGGCTATAAATGGGCGATGTGGGACATACCAACAATAGTAGTTGGATAAGTTTTCAATCTGTGAAATTACTTCAGTACTCTTAATGAAAACTGGATCCAACGGATGTAAACAAAAGTCCTCATTTAACAAAGTGAGGACTCCCTCATGAGAAGGGTTCTGTATATGTATTAATGTATATATATAAAAATTACATTAGACAATTGGATTTTGAAATTTCCATTGATCCTCCCCCATTTCAAAATTTAGTTTGTTGCATTCTTTGAAACAAATATAATTTCAAAATATTTCTTGTAGCATTGTTTGAGGCAAGTACATAATCAGATAGGCGTCTTTTAGACTGGAGCTTCCGGTTAGCACTATGTATCATGCTTCGTTAGGTGCTATGGTAATTGCAGTTTTGAACCAAGGACCTTTTATGACTAGACGGACACATTGAGCATAATTGATTACAAATAAGTTCTCAAGTCCTTAACTTCATGGCCATGTACAGACAATTCCTCCTTATGGTTAAGACTCTTTTTGTAGTCTTTCCATGATGGTGGTAATTTATCCCTATTGGCTGATGGTGCAAATAGAATCCTCCATTTTCATATTTTGTTGGTGAGCTGATTGAGAATGCATTGGAACTCGTGAAATATTTTGAGTACCGACTTATTGCCAACCATTCATAAATCAAAAAACTGACTTACGATGAATTTCTTGCTAAAAGCATCTTCGGCTAAATATTTTGCTTACAATACCTCCCAATGTAATTTACGGAACCCATGTTATGATAGATGTTGAACAACGTGTTCGACATGGCATTTAGAATGTGATCTTTGCAAATGTAGAGTGACAGAGTCACCTTGCTTCCACTTGGCCTTTTCTCGTGTTTGAGTCATCCTCTCATCTTGTTTTGAGGGCTTAGTGTTGTGGGAACATAGACAATTGATGGTGGTGAGGAAGTGTACCTTCTTTTGCCAACGCCAAAAATTGCCTTCATCAAAGCGTTCTTTTTTTCTAATTCTTGAGCCATTTGGCATATCGATGAGAGTTCCATATCTATATGCCAAATTTCATCTTAATATTCTTGGTGGCAATTGTGATATACTTTTGACTTCTAGAAGTAGGAATGATGAGTTTGAAGTCGAAGGATAGTGGTGTCAAAGCACATTACTGTGTCGTTTTGCTCAAGACGAAATTCGCACCCTCCACTTTGTCCAAATTGGTGCACAAGCAGGTTTCTGGTGAATCCCCTTCAAGATACAATGAAGCCCATCAATTATTTGTCCTACTATGTTTTGCACAGTAAAAAAACATAATTTGTAGGGAAAAGGAAAAAGGAAGAAAAGGAGAAAGAGAGACGGAGAGGTGTCCAATAGGACTAACATTGTATTAGCTTAATTAAATAGTAAATTAGGGTAGAGTCGTAGAGATATAGATAAAACTTCCCAATCTAATCCTAATTAAACCATAACTCTATCTCACAAATCATGGGATTTATAACCTAATCAAGTAAAATAGAATAAAATAAAATCTTTCCTAAATGAATGGTTTTGATTGGATTACATTCGAATCTAGAATTTTTCCTATAATTCAACACTCCCCAGCAAGTTTTGACGAAGTGATCAACTTGAACTTGGATTGGACGTGAATGATACTACTAAATGTCCAACGACCATAACCAAGAAGCAAGGTGATTCCAGTAGAAGCGAAAAACCCATCAAAAAATTGCCCAAACGTCACGGTGCAATAGAAAGGCTGTTGGAAATCACGGCAGATCTAATCAACTGGAACCAACTGTTGGAGAGATTGCCTGGAAATCACGGTGCAGTGGAAAGGGTCATGGTTGCCAAAAAACACGGCAGAACAAATCAATCGGCGAGCGCAAGCGTGCTCAAGCCCATCAAAAGGGCCCACAAAGGGGCAAGGGAGATGGCCGAGAAGCCCATGGGCTGCGCAGGAAAGACTGAGGCTGCGCAGGAACCCATAGAGGACAGGCCGCAGATGGCAATGGCCAGGGAGGTTGCCGGAATATGGAGAACGGCAGGGAGAGGTTGGTTGATGGAGATGGAGGCCAGGATGAGATTGACCGATGGTGACGGAGGCCAAGGAGAGACTGCCGAAGGTCGTAGATGGGCCAAAAGAGGAAGCCCCAACCAGTTAAGGCCATGAAAGCTGGTCGCAGGTGATGGGGGCCAGGAGAGGCTGAGGAGGGCTCATGAGGGCTGGCCGATGATGGCACAGCCAGGAAGTGGTTGCCGAATGCTTGCAAAGGATGAAGATAGCCCTAGAGTGCTGGTTGAATGCTGGAGCTAGCCCTTATTGGCTACCGGAGGCCAGAAAGGGACTAGGCAAGGCTGGCCACAAGTGATAAGAGGGCCAAGAGAAGCTGCGCAGGTATGGAGAATGCCTTAGGGACTGGTCGAAGGCTAGAGAGGGGTAGCCGAAAGCTGAGAAGGCCTGAAGGTTGCGGCGGCTGCTGCTGTGGCTGGAGAAGGGAAAAAGTAGCAGCTAGGTCTAGCAGGGGCTGCAAAGGCCTAATGGAGGGTGCAGCAAGACCTCGGAGTTGTGGCTTGAGCTGCGACTATTGTGTTGGTTATATTAGAGGCTACGATTGGCTCTGATGCCAAGTAGAAAAATAGAATTTGTAGGGAAAAGGAAAGGAGAGGAGGAGGAGAGATGCCCAAAAGGACTACATTGTATTAACTTAATTAAATACTCCCTCCGTCCCTTTTTTTGAGTCCTATATTCCATTTTGGGATGTCCCAAAATTAGTGTCCACTTTCCTAAATTGGTATACAATTTTTACTTACTTTCCAAAACTGCCCTTCCTTGAAATCTACACCAAGACAAAACTAAAAAAGCTATTGCAATGATTAGGGGCAATTGTGGAAAGTAGGTGTAGATTCTTTTTGTCCCCTTAATAAGTTGAGTTCCCAAAGGTGGACTCAAAAAAAGGGACGGAGGGAGTAACAAATTATAAGACGCACACCAATATATAGGGTGGGGATGGAGATTAAACTTCCTAATCTAATCCTAATCAAATCATAACTCTATCCCAGAAGTCATGGGATTTATAATCTAATCAAATAAAAAAGAATAAAACAAAATCTTTCCTAAATTAATGGATTTATCCAACATGCACCTACAAAATAGAATCACAAAAACACCTTTTGATTTTGCAAGTCTATCTTCTCGGTACAAAATAATGATTTATGTAGCAACACAGTATTCATGTAAATCTAGTTGAGTTGGGAGAGAAATAACAAATAGTTAGTACTTGGAATTTTGTCTCAAAAGTTTCAAGTTTTCCAAAGTGATTTTAGCGTTAAATTGATTCATCTTTTTATTGATTATCACATTACTTTCTGTAGGAGTATTTTGGAATTCAATTTAGTATTTAGGGTAAATTACATTTTGTTATGAATATATATAATTTAAGTGAACATATAGCTCTTGATCGTGCAGAATGGAGAAAAATGATTCATACAGTTGACCCCAACTGATTGGGACATGAGGCTAGGTTTGGTTTGGTTTGGTTTGGTAAATTACACTTTGCATCCTCGTACATATACACTCGGTGGCATTTTGGGACCCATTTGAAACTTGACGCATTAGACCTTGGAGTTTCTAGTTTGTGTCAATTTGCACCTTCTGCCAAAATTCTACCAATAATTCCTTCAAAAAACATTGTAATTTGTTGAAGTTCATTTTAATTCCGTCAATAATTCTAACAAATTTTTGACAAGGTGCAAAGTGATACAGAATTGAAACTTTAGGTCTGTGTCAACTTTTAACCTATAGGGGGCAACACCGAGAGTAAACTGCGAGGGTGCAAAGTGTAATTAACCCTAGCATTTATTTTATATCTAAAATTTGTCCAAGAGTCACCATTTAGAAGGTGACTTTGCAGAACTATGTGCGTTAAAACTTCTTTCTGCGAATGATCAGTCGACTGGTAATATAATCAACTGGTCAAGTACCTTATGTATTGGAAAGTTTCCAACAGAGTAGAGGGGTAGTGAGTAGCTTGTAGAGTAGGTGTTGGATTATAGGTTCAAGTAACTGAAATAGTTCAATTGTTCCTTTTGGTAATGTAATATGTTTTGATTATAGGATTTATTTTATTTTTTTAGTTGAGAAAATGTGCTAGTGGCTAGGTTGCTGATGAAGATTCCGGTGGCGTTTCTGGAAAATATGGATTGACATGAAAAGTATTTCATAAAGTCAATGGCAAAAATTGGAAATACAAAGCAGAACAAAATAGCCATTTTTCGGCTTCAACAAAGAATGGTTGGGACTTTGAATGCCTTTGGTAGTCGAATAAAATACAAAGTGGATACTCTTAGAGGCTTCATCCAAAGCACCCAGTTAAAGATTATTGCTCAAGAATACCCTGTTCTTTTTACCCCTCTTGACAATGAAGAATAACCAACCAAGCGGTCTAACCATCGGGGCATTGTGATATCCCTCATTGACTATGACAACCGTGGTTAGCATATTAGAACACCAAAAGCTTGCCACTAGTAGTTTTGGCTTAAGCATTTTGGGCCACGTTGTTAGCGTCTTTCTTCATGTTACTTGCAAGTAGGCTTGGAATATTACAAATGGTATTAGAGCAAACCCTGGTCCTGGCAGTGTTGTGGGCATGTGTGGTGCGTTCTACGCTTGCCAACCTGGGAAGTTACTGGACCATGTGGACCTTGTGATGCGATGAGGACGTCGTGTATTTGAGTGGGATAGATTGGGATACCCACATTGATTTGTTAAGAATTGTGTGGTTGGGTTATAAGGATACCACAAGCTTGTTACTAGTAACTTGAGCTTAGGCACTTTGGGCCATGTTGTTAGGCTCTTTCTTCAATGGTCAATAGCCAAGAAGCACCGACACGGACACGCGACACGACTCGAATACGTCGATAGACTCGATATGCTATTTCTCAAAAAAGCATGATACCATACGTCGGGGACACTATTTTTTTTAAAATATATATTTGACCCTGATAATCAAAATTGGCATAAAAGCACATATATCACATATATAATAAAAAAAACTAAACCCTAAAAAACTAAACATATATCAAATTTTTGTTGGAATTTGAAATTATTTGGAATCTGAAATATGTTTGTTGGAAATTAATAATTATACACATTTTTTTTTATCCTCAAATAACTCTCAAAAGTTTAAAACTCCAATTGGTTTGACCATTTTCTAAAAAGGACAAAAAGAATCTAAATTAGTGCTCAGACGGTATGAGTACACATAAAAGATCCCACATGACTCCAACGCCCCTCACGCGCGCGCCTCTTCTTTCAGCCACTCACACCGTGTGAGTGATTGTACCATATGATATCCATTTCAAAAATGTTTTTTTTAAACTTTAAACCTCCATAACTTTTGATCTACAACTCTGTTTATTACAAATTTTATACCGTTGAAACCGTGTCGACGAGAGCTACAAAACTAGTACCATTGTTGATACCTTTTGAGCAAAAGATTTTTTTTTTTTTTTTTTTACATGCCATGTTCCAGACGAACCTAGTAGAATTTTTATATAACATTCGTGTATGAGTTATTGAATTTTCACGTAATATTCACGTATGTTAAGTTGATATGTTGTGAGGAAAAAAAAAAAAAAACGAATGTTCACTTTGTTCTTAAGGAGAGTTTTAGTAAAACTTCAGAAGAATTTTGCATTTGTTTGGGGTGAAAAACAATGTTTTATAATTGATTTGTGAAATTTGATTTTTTTTTTCCAACGAAATATGCGTTGTTTAATATGAAAGAGAAAAAAAAGAGTGAAATTTCACTTGACATACATAAATATTAAGTGAAATTTCACTGAACTTGTACATGGATATTAAATGAAATTTTACTTAAATTGACATTTGAAGGACTTTTTAACAAAGTAAGTATCAAATTAGACCTTAAACTCTAGAGAGTTACTTCTAGCGACTTTTGGGATAGTTAGTGAATTTTCACTTGACCTAGTAAGTGAAATCTCACTGAACGAGTACACAAATGTTAAGTTAAACTTCAAGTTTTTCAGGAAGAAAGCATGTACGGGTTTAGTGAATTTTTACTTAATATTTATGTATGCCAAATTTAAATGTTTTGAGAAAAATAAAAATAAAAAAAAGACGAATAGTAATAAAGCCATTGCTACCTCATTAAGGCTTAGTTTGGCCCCCATTTTGGTGCTTCTCCTTTTTAAAGCCCAATTTCATGTTAATTCATTTGGTAACTAATTTATGATATTTGCAAAAATTGAACTTAGGGCTTGTTTGGAGAGAGCTTTTAATTTTTTTCATGTATTCAGTGAAATTTCACATAATATTTTGTATATCAAGTGAAATTTCACTTAATATTCATGTATGTAAAAACATGAAATTTCATTTAATATTTTGCATGTATTCAGTGAAATTTCACTTAATATTTTATGTATATCAAGTCAAATTCACTTATTATTCATGTATGTAAAAACATGAATTTTTTTTTTCTCAAAACATATCAACAATGGTACTAGTTTTGTAGCTCTCGTCGACACGATTTCAACGGTATAAAATTTGCGAAAAATGGAGTTGTAGGTCAAAAGTCATGGATGTTTAAAGTTTAAAAACATTTTTCGAAATTGGAAATCATACAGTACACTCTCGCACGGTGCGAGCAGTCCCTGAAGAAAGCCGCGCGCGTGTGGCACGTGGAATGACTGGGTGGTGCATGGGGGAGCTTTTAATATTTTTCATGTATTCAGTGAAATTTCACTTAATATTTTATGTATATCAAGTGAAATTTCACTTATTTTTCATGTATGTAAAAACTCCACTTATTTTTCATGTATGTAAAAACATGAAATTTCATTTAATATTTTGCATGTATTCAGTGAAATTTCACTTAATATTTTATGTATATCAAGTCAAATTTCACTTATTATTCATGTACGTAAAAACATTAATTTTTTTTTTTCTCAAAACATATCAACAATGGTACTAGTTTTGTAGCTCTCGTCGACACGATTCCAACGGTATAAAATTTGCGAAAAATGGAGTTGTAGGTCAAAAGTTATGGATGCTTAAAGTTTAAAAACATTTTTCGAAATTGGAAATCATAAAGTACACTGCTCGCACGGTGCGAGCAGTCCCTGAAGAAAGCCGCGAGCGTGGGCGCGATTGGGAGCGCGTGGGCGTGATTGGGAGCGCGTGGGCGCGCGCGTGTGGCACATTGAATGACTGGGTGGTGCATGGGATTTTCTATGGTGCGCACACTTATACCGTGCGAGCACCTGCTGTCAACTTTTTGTCCTTTTTGTTAAGTGTACTTTTAAATTGGCTTTAAAATTAACAATTGTTCCATAATTGTCCTTTTCAGTAATTGCTCCTTTTTTTTTTTTAACATTATTATACACATTTAATAAAAAGTAATAGTGTGATATTAATTAGCAATTATGAGGGAGCGTGTACATATTATATACTCCCTCCGTCCCATTTTATGTGTCCATCTTTCCTTTTTGGGATGTCCCAAAATTGTTGTCCACTTTCCTAAATTAGTATATAAATTTTTACTTAGTTTCCCCAACTACCCTTCCTTGCAATCAATACCAAAATAAAATAATAAAAAAAAGTGTAATGATTATGGGCAATTGTGGAAAGGAGGTGTAGATTCTTATTGTCCCCTTAAATAGTTGGACTTTTCAAGATGGACACATAAAATGGGACGGAGGTAGTATATGTTATCATAAGTTTTGCTAATTTTAGTATTATGATACAAAAGTCTAAAAGTTTATTTTTGGTCTGATTAAAAGTTTTAAGTCAAAACCTAAACAGATATCCCAAGACAAAAAGCAGCAAACACTCTCAAAAGTTAAAAACGAAAATGGGAAAGGGATCAAGGGCTGTGCATGGCTGAAATGAAAAAGAAAATAACATTGAGAGAGAGAGGTGAGAGAGACGACCACTTAACAAAAGCATCGGATGAAGAAAAAAAGAAGAAGGATCATCAGAGGAAGAAGAAAAAAAAGAAAAAAAGAAAAGAAAAGAAAAGAAAAATAAGTACCTGAGAGTCGGCTGTGTGAGTCGAGCAGCTTGTGGGTCGCCGGAGGGTCGCGACTGTCCGAGGTGGGGTTGCGACAATCAATCTCTCTCTCTCTCTCTCTCTCTCTATCTCTCTCTGTGTGTTCGACGAAGTGACGAACTGAATGCACATATTATTTGGTTTTTTTATTTTTTATTTTTTCACACCCTCAGCTTTCTTTTATTTTTGTTTAAAACCCTCGAAATTTCAAAATTTTTGAAAAAATTGCCGCTACGTGTCCCTTGCGTGTCGGGGATGTATCGGCGACGTATCCGTACAAAAAAAACATTAAAATACACAAATTCGAAAAACAAAGTATCTGACACGTATCCCGAGCATATCGGGTCGTATTAATATCGGATGCGCAAGTCGGTACTGGTACGGACCTCAAATGAAGTGTCGGTGCTTCATATGTAAATAGGCTAGGGGCAATATAAGCATTACCCAGGCCCCTTATTGTGAGTGTTGCTATTTGGCTTTGGGTTGCTGACAGGCACAACTACTGCCTTTAACGGTACTGGATCCAATTCTAAGGTTTGTACATTTTATTTTGTGTCTTGTTTTTTTTGTCTTTCACTAATATCTTCCCTAATTCTCTACGCATGCAGCAACCAAGGCCTGTGGCTTGTACTTCTTGTGAATCAAAGGGGAATGTTGAATGCAAATGGTGTGGTGGGACAGGTTTCTTTATTCTTGGTGATAACATGCTATGCCAAGTCCCTTCCAGAAACACCACTTGTGTTATTTGTACAGGAAAGGTAAAAAACCTACCAGATTGGTCTAAGCACATGTACCATTATGTTTCCTTAGGTACGTATGCTACTACTCATAAACAATCTGGTCATATTTCTCTCAGGGATCAACGTGCTGTTCTGATTGCAAGGGAACGGGTTTTCGTGCAAAGTGGTTGGAAGAGCCTCCCATCTCCAAGTAGTCCGATACTTGGTGGTTAAAAAGATGCAAACTTTCTCTTGTCCTTTTGGGCGACTAGGTTTGTGCTCAAGTCGTACTTATGGCCACTTGGTGGTTTAAAAGATGCAAACTTTCTCTTGTCCTTCTTTTGGGAGACTAGGTTTGTGCTCAAGTCGTACTTATGGCCTCTTTAACTTAATGTTACAACTCATGTATATTCTTCTATTAATTTTTAAAAGTGTTGAATAGAATATAGTCCCATTATTTAGCAACTTATTGGAGTGTTGAGGTTCTGATGGTGGCAAATTATTTTATGGTCTGTATTGGTCTATGCTCAAGTTTTGAAGGGCATAACGTTTGGTGGAGAATTGAAAATTAGGTATTCTTGTTTCTGCCGCAATGCATATTCCTGCTTAATATTAGGTTTTCATGTATAAAGTGACAAGTGCCAACTCTGCTCAGAAAGCATTGGAGGGTTTCTTAATGTTAATGTATGTATGTGTACGTGTTTGTATTTGTATAGAGGTCGATATGTGTGTATATATATAATAGATTTATAAGTTTATAACCCGTGCCGATGCACGGGAGGGATGTTATAATTCAAACATTTAATAGATACAACCTTACAAAAACGTTGAAATTTAAGGACCCTTTTGATAAAACTAAAAATTAATTACTGAAAACTAAATGGTGATGTTAGTATTGAAACTTTAAGCTACCGATTTTACAATATTAATTGATTAGATTATATTTAGATTATATTAGATTATTCTTGTAATTATTTGTAAGTTGTTTTTTTGGTCCAAAATTATAAGACATACTAAGTAATAATATTAGGCATATGTGTAATAAAATTAAATTTATAAGCATGTGTATGTGAAGCATTTTTATGAGCATGTGTTAAAATAAGTAAAACATTCATTTGGGATGGATCTTTTCAATTGTCATATTGAAATTTATTTATAAGATGATTATTTGTTTTTACAAAAATCTAAAATCATTATTTTTCTCTTTTGGAGTGTAAGATTTGAATTGTGTTGTTTTTTTTGTGTGGATTTGGTTCTATGATTATAGGTTATATTAGGCATATGTGATAAAATTAAATTTATGAGCACGTGTATGTAAAGTATTTTTATTAGCATGTGTTAAAATAAGTAAAACATTCATTTGGCATAGACCTTTTCAATTGTCATACTGAAATTTATTTATAAGATGATTATTTGTTTTTACAAAAATGTAAGATCATTTTTTTTTCTTTCTTTGGAGTATAAGATTTGAATTGTGTTAAAGATTTAAACATTACCATATGTTGTGATTTGTGTGTATGAATTCAATTTATAGGTATTTGTGTGTGTAATATTAATATATGTAATTCTATGAAATTAAATTTTGAAAAATTAAAACACGATACTAATTTGTGGTTTGAACTTAGTTTAAACAGAAGCTAATTTGCGATCCGGAACCCAGTAGTAAAAAATAACCTTGTGATGTTAAAAGGGCATAAAATGACGTCTAAATTCATGGTTTAGATTTAAGAGTAACAAAATAAGCATTTTTATAAGCATGTGTAAATTAAATTTATTGTCGTGTGTGAATTAAATTTGTTGTCATGTGCGTGTGTACTATAAAATCAGTTTGGAAATAAAATGAACTAGTCGATAACCTGTGCTATGCACGTGTTATACCCTACTTGAGCCCTTTTAAAACAAAACAGTTTTTCTTTTACTTTCTAGTACACATGTTTTCAAGCTTTTATTTTGAAATAGAAAACGAAAAACATTTTCTTCTAATTAAAAAAAAAAAAAAAAAAAACAAAACCTACTATCTTAAGCTTTAAAAAAAAAAAAAAAAAATAAAAAAATCTAAAACAGCAAAACTATTTTTCTTCTAAACTGGTAAAACAGAAAACTACTTTCTTCTATTTTTTTTTTTTTTTTTTACTGTTTAATCTCTTATATCATATCTTTTATACCAAATCCAAGACGGCTGGAGCTAGGAATGAGTATAACAATTGTGGACAAAAATATCAATACTCTCAAAAGGAACTTTGTCAATATATCATTATGTTGAATACAAAATCCAATTCCTTGTGATTTTCCAATGCTTTTCTTTTTCAGCAACCACCCATTTAGACATTATATTACAAACACTAAGGTCTGTGCTATATAGATGGTCGGATTTGTAGCCACATCTCAATATCCACCCAACAATCCATAGCAGCAAAACAATATCAGATCAATAGATAATGCATAAACTTAAGCAGGTCTTTCATAAATTTCCCCCAAACAGCAGAGCATGAACATCAAAGATGATATAAGCATGAATCAAAAATCTGGTTTATGCAGCCTTATTATTGTTAGATTCACCATCTGCTTTAGTTCCATAATGACTTCAAGACCCCACCTCTGCTCCTATAGGATAGATAGAGTGTAAAACTTGCCTTCTACACTGAAAAACTCCCAGCAGCCGTTGACACTCTTCCTTGCAAGATCAGACCCAGCATTGAAGATGAGACAATCCACAACCACATTTGCACCAAGTCTACAACCATTTTTGCCCCAGCTTCACAGAGAGCATCCAAATGTCCTCAATAGCCATAAAATCTACTATAATTGCACCCGTAGAACTTGATCAGTAGTGTAGAATCCAACAATTACACTAATAAAGAAAAATAACAATTAGAGATTACAAATATAGAAAAAGCTAATGAGAATAAAAATTACACTACTAATCACGTGGAAGAATATCAAGCGCCCACTAAATTACTTCCCCAATTTCACAAAATTGACAAAACTCGATCAAGAATCTATAAACCCATAATACAAATATCCAATACCAAGTTCAAGAATATATTTTCTAGATCAGAATATATGTACAACAAACAATAACCCACTGTCAAAACACATCTTCATGCGGCAAACATGCAAGGATATAGTATTAAAATCATAAATTATAACTTTTATGAACATGTAAGAGCATAGATTTATACATATAGATACAGCTTAATGAATTGAAACTCATCAAGGAAACGTGAGATTTAAGATAAGCAACTTAGACTATTTGTCAATTGAGATACTGGAAAACTGAGAAAAAGATGATCGATATTTACTTGATGGGGGCAAAGCTAGAGAGAGAGACTACAAAATTGCTTTGGGTGAATCAATTGGTCTTGGAGTTGGAGTCCGCAGCCACTCTTTCTCGCATCTGAGTGTCAAAGGTAATTGAAGCCTGTTTGGTTGGAAAATTTATATAAGTGCGGGCGTGCCAGGCAAGCAATTTGCCAATGTGTGTGATCCAAACTGCGCCTCACCACGGAGATTGTGACCGTTCGATGCCTTAACAAGGACTTCAAACGTGTGAGATGAACTTAAAAAACTAAAAAGAAGAAGGAGAAGAAGAAGAAGAGAGCTCGAAGGATACCTTCGAAGTGATTGAACTATTCTATGACTACTCCTAAGAACACAACAAAGTAAAGGTACACTACTCCTAATTAGGCTAAATTAAATTACCTAAACTAATGGCCATGGTGGCCGAATAGATGAAGAAAATAAAGTAGATATATTAATGCATTTGTTTGTGTGGTCCAGGACCATTACAAAGAGTACACAACATCTATTTATAGATGAATCACATAACTACCTATTTGAATTTGAACATTTCCCTCCTATTACATTTAACTACCAATTCAAATTCAATTACACATGTGTTTCTTCCCAAAGAAGCTCCCTCCAAAATGACTTCCACCTTCATCATCACCATTGATATTCAAATAACCACCTTTGATGTTCTCCTACAATGCCAAGTGTCCTGCAAGTACTTTCCAAATGGCTTCCATGGCAAGCCAAAAGAGCTCATAATAATAATAATAATAATAATATTGTTATTATAGAGTAATATGGTAACATATTAAAATGGCATAACTATAGTAATATAGTAAAATTATATTTTATGGTATAAACATAAGCCCCCTGGTTCTTTGAAAATGAAGCATACGTAATTTTTGAAGAACCAATTACTTTATTTCCATAATATAATTTTACTTCGAAGCCAACACCATAACTTCGAGCACGAAAAATAGATTTAAAGTGACTTTGAAGCCAGTACAACAATTTTGATCACAAAGTAAACTGATTTACACTTGCTTCGAAGCTATCACAATCGCTTCGAACACCAAAACAATGACTTTAAACTTGATTCTAAGCCAATAAAAAGGATTTGAATCGCCCTAAACATATCTTCGAATTGGCTTTGAAGCCAATATAATAATCATTGAGCATAAAATAAACTATTTCGAAGCCAATAAAATGGTTTCAAATATAAAATAAAGACTTTAAGCTTGCTTTGAAGCCAACATAATAGCCTCTAAAATAAATTATTTCGAAGCCAATATGATAGCTTCGAACACAAAACAATGGCTTCAAAGTTGCTTCGAAGCCAATGAAAAGGATTTGAACATAAAATGATGGCTTAAAATTGTATTCGAAGTAAATATAGGGGGTTCGAACACAAATAAAGGACTTTAATTTTGCTTGGAAACCAAAATAAAAGCCTTGAACACAATATAAACTGTTTTTAGATTGGTTCAAAACCAATAAATTAACTTTAAACACCACACCAAAAAATGGCTTTAGACTTAATTCGAAGCCAATAAAATTACTTCGAATATAAAATAAATTATTTTTAATTTGCTTTGAAGCCAAAGTAATAGCTTCACACTAATATATGGCTTTAACTTGATTCAAAGCCAATATTATTATATTTGAATCACCAAAATAACGGCTTTAAACTTGCTTCGAAATCAATATAATAACATCGGATTATGAAAATAAAAATGGCTTTGAAGCCAATAAAAGTATCGTTGAAAATACTTTCATTTAACTAATCACTATGGTATATCACCAATGAAAATAAACTTTTGGTTTAGACATGTTACCATCGAAGCAATCAAACCCACCATTTTCCATACTAACCAGAGAACCATGGATAACAATGATTTAAACATGACAAAGTTCTGTGAGGCTAGGTCCACCATTTACATAACTTTTCATTAATATCCACCAAGCCTTTCGAAGATCCAACCACAATTGAAGAAAAAACAAAAACTGTTGGGTTATGATGACCCAATCGAGGCCAATGCAATGATCTCAAACACAAAAATGATGGCTTTAATTAAACTTGCTTCGAAGCATACACAATAGCTTCGAACACAAGACAATGTTCATTGAAGGCTACATATTTACTTCGAACTCTAAATAGTGGCCATTGAAGCCTACATAATGACTTCGAACAGTATGCGTAGCAATTCACTCCAAAAAAACATGTCTTTTGTGACGGAAAAAATCCGTCACACAAAAAAGGTGCAATTCCGTCACAAATATTTTTTGTGACGGAATTGTACCTTTTGTGACGGATTTGTGCCCGACACAAGTTAGGAGCGTCACAAAAAGTCTGTGTCGGGTTAAATTCCGTCACAAAAAGTATTTGTGACGGATTTTGTGTCGGATTTGCGTGTGACACAAAAAATGGTGTCACATATACTTATTATTTGTGACAGTTTATTTGTGTCGACCTAAAACCGTCACAAATAGTATTCGTGACGGATTTGTGTACGACACAAATAGTAGGGTCACATTTGATTTGAGGCACTTTATTTGTGTCGACCTAGAACCGTCACAAATACTATTTGTGACGGATTTATGTTTGACACAAATAGTAGTGTCACATTTTGCTTTAAGGCACTTTCTTTGTGTAAGCCCAAAATCGTCATAAATAGTATTTGTGACGGAATTTTAGATATTGTGACCACAAATATTACCAAAACCGTCACAAAAAATATTTGTGATGGAAATTTATGTAATATTACCAAAAATCATTATTTCTCCATTACAATAAATTATGTCATGCTATTTTTTACGACAACCACAGAAAATTTAAAAGTATATTACTTAAAGATAAAAACAAGATACAATAAAGTACATGTTCATATATAATTATTTCATAACTGACATCAGTAGAAAAAAAATAATAATCTAAATAAAATCTTTACGCTCATAATTGATTCTCATCATTATCCAAATCCTCGAATCTCTCGCCACAACCTGAAACCGAAAATAAAAGTTCAATAAAAAATATAATGATGCAGCCATCTTACAACCCAAAGAGCAAAATAAGACCAAAAATACAAATAAAAAACTATCCTAACAAGCAACACGAACCAAAAAAAGGCTATTATTCCTAACAAAAAATCGGCAGAGTTTCATCTATTTTTTTTAGAACATCCAAAAATTTTCTTAAGCCTGTGTAAATAAATTCATCACAATCCAAAACCAACATACAACTCTTTGGCACTTTTATAATATATCATACTAAATTTTAGCACAAATTTCTTATCTCAAAGTAGCACCAACAACATGACGAGTCTAATGTTAGTTCATGCTATACAACAAACAATTGTAGATCACATGATGGTATAAATAGGCTCCAAAAAAACTTGCCTCGGGGGCACTGCCCCCGAACCCCCATGTGCTCAAATTGGATAGTATAACTAGTAACCCGGCCCCCCAAATTCAAATTTCTAGTTCCACCCCTGGTCGCTCGTAAAGCACATTATAAACATTTTGGCAAACAAAATTCAAAACTGAATTAAAATTCTTAAAGAAGATGAAGATGTTGATTATTGCTACCTGTTCTGTAGCTTCGCTCTTAAAATAGCCATATAAAGCTGAGACCATCTTATACGATTCCACTATATGAGCTTCAACATTTGCTATGGTGGAGAAGAAAATAGCACGCTCATCTTCCTGATGCTTCCCACTAGAAGATTGGTTCCCATTTGATAAATGAATGATATGCAGAAGAACCTGAGCCTGTTACATAAGGTAAATTGAGCTTAAACCACAACTATCTTAAAGTCATGGTAATAGAACACCAAAAGTCAGTTGTCTCACATGGAAAGCTGCTTTCAATATGTCATCTGATTTCGCTTGATCCTTTAGAAATGCAAATATATTGCCTTTAGTAGGATTGTATGTCACCATATATCTCTCTTTTTGTAATCAATCAAAAAGAAATTGCATCCGTACTAGCTCACAACAATGCTTGTACTCAAGTGTGCACAGAGAGAGAGAGAGAGAGAGAGAGAGAGAGAGAGAGAGAGAGAGAGAGATTTCCCATGTACAGAATCATCTCTTCTGAAAAAAGAAGATATACCTCACAGACAGGCTCTATGGCAAGATGTGAATTTGAGTCTTGGATTGCATCTTTAAATCTCGAACCTAACAAACAAATATAAACACCCTTTAGTTTAAGCATAGAAATCAGTGATATAATATATATATATCCATATACTTCAGGGGGAAAATTTAACTATAAATCCTATTGTGCATACCAAGAACCAATGGGCTTGTGTTTCGACCAGGGAAAACTATTTATATTTTCTATCATATTTCTCTCCTGCAAAGTTGAAACTCGCCCTGCAAAAGGTATACATGATTTAATTTTAAGCCATCAAGTATATGAAAGAACCTTCTTTTTTCTGCGCACGTACTCGAGCTGATAAATTTAATGGGCAATGACAACATCAAAACAATAAAATGGCAGGCAATGAGTGAAAAAGAAGATAAATCGGCTGCATGAGGCATTCATCCTAACCTATCTTAAGGAAGGACTCTACCGCCACAGTGAATCTCGCCCAATTTAATGTATGCAGCACAACAGATTTTACCTGTCAAAAAACACAATGAAACAGGCACATGCCAGGTTGCACAAATTGAAAGGAATGTGTGAAGCGACCTTAGAATTTCAATTTAGCATGATCATGGTCTTATCTTACCAAAAGATAAGCTAAACCAAAGTGAGTTGGCACACGTTATCCACCAGGGTTGGAAAATCTCAAATTATACAATTAAGATTAAGAAGCCAGCAAGGTGTAATCTCTGCATTCGCCTAGCATCAATGTAAATGATTATAAGCAAGAGTTCAATTACCACCAGTGATTAGTGGTAAAGTTGTACCTAAATTCGTTACACTTTGGTATTTCTTTTGAATGCATATACGAAGTAACTTCAGGTTGGGATCATGGTTCTAAATGCACGAAGAAGGCTCATCTTTTGGATTAAAGAAGACATATCTACCACCAATTTATCCACTGAGCCTAAAGATAGTGAACCTCATTTTATTAGATGAGCTCATAAAAAAGTAAAGTAACCTCAACCAAAGCATTTGACCCCAAAAATGGGAATAAGGCGATTATGTCAAAGTTTTGCGAATAAGGTGATTGCCTTAAATCTTAAAGAGCATAATGAAACAAAAGATATTCACTATAACCATAAGCCATGCCTGATCCATATTAAAAATCCAAACTAAATAGACCCAAATCAACAAAGATATTTATCAAGATCAACTATCACTTCAAAATAATAATTTCATTGGATAAGGGGATCATAAAATGGATTTTTATCACAACTTTTTTAAAAGATACTTGATCATCACCTAATTGAAAAGAAATAAAAACATAAGCATAACTTAATAAGCATTACATGCAATTCAACGACCTTCTGAAAAGAAAAACAATAGCAAAGAGGTTCACTAGCAACTAAATATAGTGAAAAGACCCCTCTTAGTTACTCATACTTTTGACAAAGCAATAGCAAAGACCTGAATTGAAAAGAGAAAAGGGAAAGTGCAGGACCTGATTAGGGGCTGATTTGGGCTTGATCTACCTGTAAGTATGAAGAAAAAAAAAATAGATCCTTCAAAGTTCTCTAAAAGCCCCTGATTACCAAAAATCAAAATAGGAACCAAAATAATAAAGAGACTTGAATAAAGGAAGAAGAAGAAGAAGAATAGACGTTTCTCACTCTTGCAAAACCTCAATCAATTAGAAGCCCAAAATTTAAAAATAATAATAATAATAATCCATGAACTTTAAGCCTTAAGGACGGTGGGGGTAAAATCTCTCAAGTTGACAAATAAAGATCAACAACTCTAGCTTCTTTGACTTGGGCAATGCCAATAAAGTATCTGACGGTTTTATACTTTGATTTAGTTGGCTTTTCAAAGAGGGAAGTTTTGAATGATGCTCAGCGTTGGGCAGCTGAAAATGTAGCAATATAGCATATCATAAAATGGTTTTAGACTCTGCAATTCAATATATAGCTCAAACTCAGTTGATTCAGCTTACCGAAAATCTTCCCCAAATAGATCTTAATATCGGATAGATTTGACAAGCATTGTACAATAGTACTACAATAGTAAGAGAGTTTTGACAAGAAAAATGTACTGATTAGTAATAACTCGGTGACCTACTGTTATTTGCAAGAAGATGTCAAACTCACCAATCAAAGACATTACTATTATGTTGTCCTAACATAATAGTTAACATAAAGTAGATTCTACTATTATATGAAATAAAGATCAAAATGAACATGAACAAATCAGAGAAATGTTTTTATCTTACAATATAAAAGAAGACAGGAATCCAAGTCCACAAATCACAGTGTGATGATATACCGTTTGTGAAATTATAGCCATGGCTTTATTGTTGGGCTAAATGGTTTTACCATTACTTCATGTCTTGCTTCTTTTTCTTTATTTCTTTCTTCTTCTTCTTTTTTGTTTTTTTTTTATATGTAATTGAATTGCATCGAAAAACCACCAAAGGGAGTGCACCCATGTACATGGGAAGTAGACATTCCTATCTTTTATATGAACAAACCCAACATGCATTATTTCTCAAACATACTACATTCTTATCCATTAAAATCATCCACATATGTTGTGCTTGCTTACACCAGGTCCTATTTTCTTCTTCATCTAAGTCACAATAGCATCTCTGTAGGTTTCATAAACAACTTGTCAAACTCATCTATTTTTCAGAATTTCCTAAGCTTTCTGAAACTTCTAAAGTGAACTAAATATTATTATCCTTGAGTAACTTTAAAAGTTCAACCAAAGGCAAGCCTAAATGTATATAAACAAAAATGATTCATTTTGTGGGAACAAAAATATCAAATTGATTGTGAAAAATATAACAATGCAATTACATGGAGCAGTGAGTTACTATTTTAAATTAATTAGTAGCTAATTAATTAAGTTAAATAACATTTACATGTATATAATATCTCATCCATTTTACTTGACTGAATGAGCAACGTGGATTTGATTGAGAATGCCACATAGGCTCCACGTGGAAGGTTGTGGGAAGGAGAATTGCATTGCCTTTTATATCATAACCTTATAATATAAGAATGCAGCAGCTCAAAACTGACTTAGTCAAATACCATTTTGCCCCTTTCCAAAACTTATATACATACTCCTCATAAGAATATATTGATTTGTGTGAGGGCAATTTTGTCATTTCAGCCCACCAAGAATCTTTAGGAAAACTTGTAATTACAAGTGCACCCTTTTAGTATACATAATGACTCATACATCTCGATACTCATTATAATGATATATTGGTTTGTGCGAGAGTAATTATGTCATTTCAAATGATTTATTACATTCAGGTCAACTTTTAAAATTTTATTTAATATAATAATGAGGATTCAATCAATAATATTATGCCTAATTACATATGGCTCAGCAATTTTTGAAATATTTATTATTCACTTCAAAAAAAGTCAACAAATGCGGCTATTTTGACGACTATTTACGAATTGGTCACTAATATTTACAATTTGGTCAACTTCATCTCTCAAATTTAGTATTCATTCATTGTAATATGTGTAATTGCATTTGGATGAGCAAGTTTTGGAATATTTATTATTCACTTCAAAAAAAGTCAACAAAAGTGGTTATTTTAATGGCTATTTACGAGTCGATCACTAAAATTTACTTTTTGGTCAACTTCTTCTCTAAAATTAATATATTTACGAATTGGTCATTAATATACCAAAATTCACTTATATTCAAATCTCATACCAAATTTATATCTTATATTCAAATGCATAAGAGGGGATTGGCACGTGCATCGCACGTGCCGGGAACCTAGTATATGTATAAGAGTAGATATGAATGCAACAAAACACGAAGTGGATTGATAATAGATCATTTGAACTAGCTAAACTCTGCACTACTAGATACACGAATTGGATTGATAATAGATCATTTGAACTTTGTAGTATGAAATTTCAATAATAATAAAAAGTTGTTATACACTAAACAAAGGGAAAATAATTCATTTCCAAAAAAAGAAATTATACAAGTAAAGTACACTCAAGAATGTGATAACACTGAACAAAAATTATACAAGTAAAAGTACCCATGCCCCCATTTAACTTATGCTACTTTTTCAATAGAAAATAGCAAGGGAAATTTATATGGTTGGAGAAGCATTGATACATTACCAGCAACAATTGCAATCCAAACAAGTCCTAACATGTAGACAGCATCCATAGTGGCCAACTCATTACAACACTCATAGTGGCCAACTCATTAAAAGTCGTGTGATTTTATACAAAAGTTTTGTGAATGTGAGTTATGCCTACTGATTAGACTCCACTCAATACCAATTTTCTGAGATAGTCAAATGGATTGTAACATGTAGGATTACTATTGCTTGTACAATAAACCAATTAGTCCTTTCTTAACTTTCAAGTTTGGCATATGTATTTCTTCTTTCAGATTAAAAATTTTTCCTTATTCGAAAATATTTTTAGAAAGGGTAATATCTATTTTTTCTAACTCTCTCTGATAACTATCTTGGTTTAGAATGCGGTCTTCAACAATCTAGTTCGCATAATTTGATAATTGCGTTAGTTAGTGACTAAGTGTAATGCAGAGACCAACGTACTGAAAGTGTCTCTTGGTGTATGGGAAGCCATTGAAATTGAAATAGAGTTTAAACGAGTTATTTAACAACCTACTTTTCTTTAGATTCTCTCTTTTGTGGTACGTACAGTTAATAATTATGAACAGGGCAAGAAAAAATGGTCCCATTGTTAGGCTCTTGGATTTTGACAGATTGAATGGATTCGAAGTCTATTAAAAAAATTTGACAAGATGTGTTAAAGCTACTACTTACAGTCCGTTTGGTATGGCATAAACAAGAATAGAATTCATTTGCAATTCTTGTTTGTGGAATTCTTATGTTTGGTTTGACACAAAACAAGAAATGAATTCATTTTGAAATCCAACCAATTCTTGTTTTAGGCCCTTTACAAATCCTACCCAAAATGGTCGGATTCTTCAAGAATTCATTTGGAATTTTTTATTTTCCCAAACTACCCCTCTGTTCATCGTCTCCCTCACCTGGGCAGCTTCTTCTTCTTCGTCTTCTTCGCCCAGCTTCTTCTTCGCGCAGATTCTTCTTCGTCTTCTTCGCCCAGCTTCTTCTTCTTCGCCCAACTTCTTCTTCTTCTTCTTCTTCGCCCAGCTTCTTCTTCTTCGCCCAACTTCTTCTTCTTCTTCTTCTTCTTCTTCTTCTTCGCACAGATTCTTCTTCTTTCTTCTTCTTCTTCGCGCAACTTCTTCTTCTTCGTCTTCTTCGCCCAGCTTCGTCTTCTTCGTTATGTTTGGTTGGGTAAGATCTAATTAGTTTAGGTATTAATTTAATAAGGTTTGTTTGGGGAAGAACAATCTACTTTCTAACGGGGTATTTTAGTAAATAGTAATAATTTTTTTCAATTCTATTCTTTTCATTTCTGTTTAAACCAAACAAGAGAATTAGAATTGTAAATCAATTCTTTTCTTTTCTTTTCTATTCAATTCAATTCAATTCTATTCTATTCTATTTTACAATCATACCAAACGGAGTGTTAGTGTGTCAAAGTTTCATGGAGAAACCATGAGATGTGAGGTCACAAGAAGAACATCTCATTCCATAAAGAGGGATACATATTTTTTTCTTTAACCTATCAAATTCATATATATATATATTGTGATAAAAAGTTACAAAACTCAGCCATGACTACATTTCTCAGCAAACAAACAAGAAATATCACCAAAAACCATCAAATCAACTACAATATATACATATATATACACACATATATACATACTACCGAAAAAATATAAAAAAATAAAAAATAAGGTGAGAGAATAAATCGAAATTACCAGATCTTAGATCTGAGAGAACTTGTTTTTCTTTTTTTGATTTGTGCCTACGACTGTAAAAATCGCGAAATTATTTAGTGTTTGATGAAGAGATTGTAGCATTTGGGGGTTTTAAGCCCTAAACAAAAATTGGGGGTTTTAACCCCTAGACATATAAGGAACTTACCAATGTAGCAAAGACCACCAAGAGAGAGAGAGAGAGAGAGAGAGAGAGAGAGAGAGAGAGAGAGTGGAGGTGTTGTACAGAGGAGGAGTTAGAGGAGTCAGAGGAGGGAGGCTGTCTTCGGAGGAGGAGGAGGAGGAGGCTGTCTCCGTCGGATGTGGGAGAGCGTCGGAGGGAGGGAGGGAGGGTGGAGGAGGAGGGAGGGCATCATAGGAGGAGGGAGGCATCGGAGGCGGTGGTGGATGAAAAGAGAGAATGAGAAGATGAAAAGAGAGAATGAGAGACTATCCCTCTAGAAATCTTATTTTGTTTTTTTCTTTTGTTCATGTACTCACTTTTGCCCCCAACTTTTCCCGCCACAAAAAAAAAATTATTTATGACGGATTAAATGAATTCGAGATAAATAAAAATGTATTTGTGTCGGATAGGTACATTTTCGTCACAAATAAAAATTATTTGTGTCGGATATGTACGTTTCCGTCACGAATAAATCAATATTTGTGTCGTATATATTTCCGTCACAGAATCAGTCACAAAAACATTTATTGTGACGGATTTTTATCCGTCACAAAAAACTTCGTCACAAAAGGCCCATTTTCTTGTAGTGGACCAAGAAAATGCCCATTTTCTTCGTCGCAATAAATTGTAAAGCATCAATCTCATGGACCAATTTAGAGATCATCTGAATACAAAGTTTGCACTGACATCCGTTTGCCCAACCACATCAAGACTAGTAGATATTCTAGCCAATGCACCATATCATATCTTCAATGAACAAAATGGGTCCACCATTCTCGAATGCCTTAACAACATTGCCTTATAAACCCGATCAGTGAGACAGTGACTGAACTAATGTTCCAAATCAGTCAATATAATTTCTTTACAATAAGACTCCCATAGCAACAACCACATGGCTGTAGTCCATTTTTGATGAGCCCCGCGAAGCCAAATTGGGTATTGACTAACTAAAGCCATAGATGGTTTAAATAATTCATGAATTTCAACACTTTGAATAATGTTGAAAAACTCAAATCTATGAACAAAAGTTTGTTCATGATTCTCAACCAAAGTTGATTGAAAAATACACCCCTCGAGTATATTTTCATCACAATCATTTGGTTGATTAACCAATAGAGGTGATGATAGCATTGGTGATTTTTTGTTTCCATACCCATATTCTATGCAGGCACCCTTAATTCGATTTGTATGGTTAATTTGAGGGCCAAGTGAGAATCAAATTTGAACAACCACCAATCATCTCATACTTCCAGCAGCACGATCCATTAATAAATCAGTTGATCTCTACCATCATCATGATATAATTAACATAACTGCTTTTGCAGTTTGATATATGCAAACAAAGTGACCGAATTACCCAACTGTTGTCACTTCTCTCTCATCGGTCAGTTTGCCCGATTTACACAGTGACCAAATTGATCAATTTATCTTTCATAATAAAATATTGCCATTGAAGAATCCACATGGTCATAATCAAATTTTATTGAGCACCACAAAGCCAAGGTGGATATTGACCAACTAAAGCCATGATTGGCTTAAATAATTCACATGTTTCAACACTTTGAATAATGTTGAAAAACTCAAATCTATGAACAAAAGTTTGTTCATGATTCTCAACCAAAGTTGGTTGAAAAATACACCCCTCGGGTACATTTTCATCACTATTATTTGGTTGATTAACCAATATGGGTGATGAGAATGTTGGTGATTTTTTTATTTTCACCATTAAAGGATCTTGAAGATTCTTCATAATTAATTTATTTTCATCCATTGGCTCATACTTTTGAAGAATAGTTGACACCCCCCGAGCCATTTCATACATTTTAGTTTTCAAACTAAATGCTTGATCCTTTAATTCTTCAAATAATGGAACTAAATCAGTGAACCATTTTGTTGGTGGGGGTATATACAACCCATCAAAATTTCTATAACCAAAGTTTGGTGTTAGTGAGGGTACATATAACCCTTCGAACTCATTATCACCAAAGATTGGTGTTGATCAGGGTGAAACATACAACCCATCAAAATTCATCTTGACACTTGGGTCCCACCGGGCGTGCCAAAAATGTTTGGTTGGAAAATTTATATAAGTGCGGGCGTGCCAGGCAAGCAAGTTGCCAATGTGTGTGATCCAAACTGCGCCTCACCAGGGAGATTGTGACCATTCGATGCCTTATCAAGGACTTCAAACGTGTGAGATGAACTTAAAAAACTAAAAAGAAGAAGGAGGAGAAGAAGAAGAAGAGAGTTTGAAGGATACCTTCGAAGTGATTGAACTATTCTATGACTACTCCTAAGAACACAACAAAGTAAAGGTACACTACTCCTAATTAGGCTAAATTAAATTACCTAAATTAATGGCCATGGTGGCCGAATAGATGAAGAAAATAAAGTAGATATATTAATGCATTTGTTTGTGTGGTCCAGGACCATTACAAAGAGTACACAACATCTATTTATAGATGAATCACATAACTACCTATTTGAATTTGAACATTTCCCTCCTATTACATTTAACTGCCAATTCAAATTCAATTACACATGTGTTTCTTCCCAAAGAAGCTCTCTCTAAAATGACTTCCACCTTCATCATCACCATTGATATTCAAATAACCAACTTTGATGTTCTCCTACAATGCCAAATGTCCTGCAAGTACTTTCCAAATGGCTTCCATGGCAAGCCAAAAGAGCTCATAATAATAATATTAATAATATTGTTATTATAGAGTAATATGGTAACATATTAAAATGGCATAACTATAGTAATATAGTAAAATTATATTTTATGGTATAAACAAAGCCTAGGGTTTTTGCCTGTGATAATAGAATTGAAGTTCAGAAGTTCTTAAATCGTAACAAAAGTTTTGGAAGAAAAGGGGGTGAAGAGAGAAATAGCGACAGACAGAAAGAGATAAACTTGAGATAGAGGGGATAGTAGAATCATTCACACACACACACACACAACACGTACCCACAATAACATGCATCTTATAGACTTACACTTCGTTTGGATTGAGAGAAATGGAGAGAAGAGAAAAGAAAGAGTATCACTTTATCTCCAGTTATCTCGTTTGGTAATTTAAGTGGGGAGAGAAGAGAAGAGATATGGAGAGAAAGTGGGGAGAAAGAAGAGAGAAAAGAGCCCACTTTTGTTTCTCTCCAAATCGGAGAGATTCCGGAGAGAAAAGAAAAGAAACATAATTGAATAATGTGTAAAAGACCAATACACCCCAAAATATTATTATTTCATCCAACATATATCCCTAATAGAGGATAAAAAAGTAAATTCGTTATAAGTACTTTCTTTTCTTTTCTCTTATGAAAGTTAACCAAATGAGAATAAGTTATGTTTCTCTTCTTTTCTCTTATCTCCTCTATTGTCTATCCAAACATGATGGAGAAAACTCAACTTTCTTTTCTCTTCTCTTCTTTTCTATATTCTTGATAAATTTCTCCTCTTCTCTCCACTTCTCTCAATCCAAAATTCCACGTAGGATTCGGGTGGAGGAAAGAAAAAATCAGGGCAAGTCATGTAGAAGGCTATGGGAGGACTTTTGGCTTTGATTTATATATAATAGAAAAGGGAAAGGGGAAAAGCCAAAAACACACAATATGCAAAACTTACATTGTAGGAAAAAAAGTTGACCGAAATGTAAAATATTAGAGGCCAATCAGTAATTAGCCATTATTATTGACCCAATTCTCATGTAAATGTAATTAAACATAATACAATATGTAAATTCTAAATTTTAGAGAAAAAGTTGACCAAAATATAAATAGTAGTAAACAATTCAAAAGAAGCCGTTATTGTTGACTTCTATTTGAAGCGAATTATAAATATTCCAAAAAATATTGACCTAAATGTAATTAGACATAATATTGTTGATTGACTCCTCATTATTATATTAAATAAAATTTCAAAAGCTGACTTGAATGTAATTAGTAGTTTGAAATGACAGAATAACCCTAACACAAATCAATATATGCTTGTGTAGGTATACACATACGAGTAATTAATGGTGTAGTGAAGGGATATTATGGTAATTAGCTAAGGCTTGATGTGACATTTGACTAGTGTTTTGCCAACATCTTGCCAACATCCTCTCTTTTCTTATATAGGTAGATATGGGCGTTGCTAACCTACATCACGGTGGTTGTAGATTAGCAGCGCGTACTAAAAGTTTGTATATGCGCTGCTAATCTACAATCACCGTGATATAGGTTAGTATATATATATACACACGGTGCTAATTTACAACCATCGTGATGTAGGTTAGCAGCCCACATATATATATATATATATATGTATATAGTGGGTTTTTAGCGATGATTTTTCGTCGCTAAAATTGCGCTGTGGTGTAAGTTAGCATTTTCCTATATATATAGTCCAGATCTTAAGCGGACACGGACTACTTTTGGCGACAAAAAATTTCGTTGCTAAAACACCAATGGGGAAGCAGACATTAATTAAAAACTTAGAGTAGCAAAGACTGAAGAAGAAAGACACAGATAAATAAAGAAGATAATAAAATAACTGAAACTTACAAATTGGATTACTGGGAATGAATCACTGAATTGCTCAGTGTATACACCAAGTATTACAATTACTAAATATGAACTGAATAATTACAGAAGTCTTTTAAGAGAGAAGTAGATGAGAATTATTCTCAAAGAGAGACTCCAAAAGGTTCTCCCCCAAAAGGTTCTGCCTGTAACTGAGTGCTGGAGTGGTTACTTATAGCCTCCAAAAGGGTCTTGTTCAACTCGTGATTGCACTGTGAGCTGTAAAGGTCTTCTAAAAATTTGGGATGTCACATGAGATTACTGTAGATCAACAGTATTCTGTTGGTTACTGTTCAGTCACGCGGACTAAGTGGAATCTGAAAAGCCTGTTGGTTACTGTGGCCGAAAGGTTGATTTGACTTTTGTCCTTTTACTGTAGTTTTAACTAAGTTAATGGGAGTTTCATCGAGAAATTTTGCTTTAACCATGGTTAATACTATTTTATTTTTATTTTTTTATTTTTTACCAAAAAAGCATTGGATGGGTAACTGTGGGCATTGAATTCTTCACTATTGTCATTGAGTGCTCAATTATTCCTGACTTTACTTATATGGATCTTGAGCATCTTGAAATGCTACACTAAAATAGGGATCATAAGGTTGTCCTGGAGAGCATGATCCTTCTGAACTATAACTGTTGTTTTCTTGATCAGTTGGACTGGCTTGGGCTATTAACTATTGAGCTATCACCATTATCTGCAGATGATGGCTTGGTTTTGGAACTTGACTTGTCCTTGGGGCCTGTGATTGTACATTTGGCCATGGGGCCAGTGATTGGAACAGAGGGGCTGCTTACTGGAGGAAATTCAAGAAGAAAACTGGGTATGGTGCTCGTTTATTTTGTACTTGGCGGAGAAATTTTTGAATGTATCTTGGAGATCACCAGGAAATAAGTCTGGCATAGGGCCATGACGGGACCACCACTGGAGAAACCAAGTGAGAAACTGACTTTTGAATTTTGTCAAAATTAACATACCATGAATGAGTAAAAGTCTCAGACTGGAGGAAGAAAATGTGGAACCAAGCATCAATATAATCAAAATAATTATACTGGGTTTGATTGGGAAGTGACTTAATGATGCATGGGTGGGAACCTTAATCTTTACTGGAAATAATTTTTTTAATAAACAAGGAGTGGAATAGGCTTTTCTCCTTCTCAGGTATCACTTCTTTCTCCTTGTCATTCTGGTCAGTGATGGCTTAATAAAATTTGACTCAGTAGAGAACAAGATGTCTCTGTAGTAACTAAGAGATTTTTCTTGACTTTTGGGAATAAACTGCCATCCATTGGGGAAAGTGAGTTTGACCAAATCAACTGGGTTTTTATAATGACTCTGGTGTGGTTCAATAAAAAATAAATGAACTAGGTTGGGTTTGACTACATAGTCTGTTCTGGGTTTACACTACACCATATGGCCTCATTACTAACGGATATTTCCGTTAGAATAAATGTTACTAACGGATATATCCGTTAGTATTTTTGCGTTAGTAATATTACTAACGGATTTACTAACGGATATATCTGTTAGAAAAATTAATTTTCCTAACAGATATATCCGTTAGTAAATCCGTTAGTATACCAAAAGATTTCTAACGGATATATCCGTTAGAAAGCTTCTTACAAACGGTTTTTTTCAATTAATTTTAAAAGATTTATGTTGAATACTAACAGTTTTGTCAACAATTTCTAACGGGTATATCCGTTAGTAATTTCTATGAAAAAAAATACTAACGGATTTCCTAACGGGTATATCCGTTAGAAATATGTATAAATTAAAAAAAAAATTGTATATTCTTGCCAATTTTTATTTGCACCTAATTAACAAGCACAATAATCCATACCAAATACAAAAATGATAAGCTCAAGCTGCACCCAATACAACAAAAATAATCCATACATAGAAAATTAAAAATCATAAGAAGTCCAATCATAAATAACCTACAATATCATTGGGAATATTCTCTATGAATCCAAAAAATAAAATATCAATATATGTAAATAACAAACATATACTTTACAATAATTCTCTGGGAATCCTATAAACTACGTAAATCGTTGCGAGCTTTGAGAGGTCGTGCTCTTTTCTTCTCTTCGCTTCCATTAGTTCTAATTGTTGGTAGATTGCAACTCTTGACATCACAGCATTATCATTACACATGGATACATTCAATCAGAGTTTTTGGAGGAGATAATCAAATTTGGGATTTACCCGCCAGGATTTTCAAGCATTGGATGCGTTAGGTTGAGGAGCTGACCCTGTGGTACCATGCACTCCTTATACTGCTATATATTGCATGAGACACGAGTACTCGGCTGTTTTTACTAGCTGCCCAGATCAGAAGAGAATCAGATTTTTGTATTTCCTGTAGGTTGAGTTGACCGTGGCACCTAGCGATCCCTACACTGCTATACACTGTATGAGATGTGAGTACTCGGCTATTTTCACTGGCTACCTAGATTAGTAAAAGCACAGATTTTCAGTATATCCAAATATCTGGTGAATACAAGACGTTTGTTGCCTGTATTTGGTATTTTGGTGTTAGCTGCTAGTGTCAGCCACAAAATTGTACTATTTTGTCATTCTAAAATTTTTAGCCTATTTCATCAATAGAATCTATTTGTTGCTCCCAATTACATGGCATATATTTTCTGTTTCTATTTCATCAATAGAAACAGAAAAGTAATTGTGCAATAATAATACCAAAGCACCTAGGAGCATGAAGTTGTCAATACAAACCCATGAGACGAGGACAGGTATGTAAATGAAAATCTGTGAGTGTAAGAAACATATTTACCTCTATATGACAAAAAGGATCACTCCATTACCTTCATATACAGTATGGCTATATGGAAAGGTAGATCGGTGTATTTTCTGTGTAAGAAAAAAAATATAGCACCGTAATTCAATATAGCAACTTACAGTGCAAGTTTGCTGATTTGATGGTTTTCGAATTTCTTGTTGAATGTAATCATCTGCAAATTCAAAAAGATGTAATGTAGGTTGGCACTTATAAGGAAAGACTCGAAATGAACATATATCCTCCCATCTGTGCTTCAACCTGCACGGAATAAAAGTAAAATGGGATTATATGGCTGGGACATGAAAAAATAAACTTCGTTAACAGAAGAAAAAAAATTGGGCAGTGCATCCATGAGGCCAATGAAAAACAATCCAATATATTTCGTATAGCAGGCCAGAATACAGTGACACCCATTACCACCTTAGTATCAACGCATATGGGTACATAATTACTTATGTATATACCAAAAGACGAAGAAACTAAAATAAAAGAAGTATTATATAAAAATTAAATACAGAGAGAATACATATACAGAGATTCAAAGTGCACTGGTCACATTAGAGCACTACAGGTTAAGCTCATTGAGCAAAAATGAATGAGGCTGCAAGGTGCATAACCTCACCCTTCCAAATAAATATCGGCTAATCGATAACAAAAGCAACCCTTTATGCACAAATATCAGATAAGGGAGGAAGTTAAGAGTTTAAAAATGGACTACCTAAGATCCTGCAAAGTTCTTAGTGCCACAGAAGATTCTAAGTAGATAATGCAATAAATCAACTGTTATGACTTATGAGTCCCTTTTAATCCCAGAAACAAGATAACTAACATATATTAGCCAAGAAGGAATCCTGCTCCATCAACACCATCCAAATATCATGATGTTTCCAAAACAATGAAATTTCTGAAATGCAGTGAATGAATTTTGTCCTTCGATATTAGTCACCCAAAAAAAAGTTTACCGCTCAAATGCACTTAATATCACCAAAATGTAAGGTGAGAAAAAACTATAAAGTGATGAGTAATTGTCAACCTCGAGTATGTGCCTTGTTCATATTGATGTTAGCCACCAACAAAATTCGGATATTCATGAATTTCATTTTGAATATTGCTGGTTAGGTATTCGATTAAAATAGTAGTTTTGTTGGTTAGGCAACACTTGTTGGTACAGATTTGTAAAAAAGCAGTGGAAAAGTTTTTGCCAAACGGACTCAAATTTCTCGATAGTCTCAAAAAGTGATTGTTGGTCACAAATAAGCTACCAATCTAAATGGGCTCTAAACACACCTTGATAGGAACGAAGATCAGGTCTTAATTCTTGTGCTCCCCTGAAGGCAACTACAGCTGCTTCTGGCAGATTCATTAATAGTGTCTTAAAGTTTCTAATTCCTTTTGCTAAAAGTTCATTCAAAATGGACCAAATTACTCCTGTTAAAGTTTATTTATTACATAAAAACACTATTTTCTCTTAGAAATATAAGACAAATACAGATTAATTACCTTGTCCCCATGTCCTTAGATTCATAACTTCGGGAAGTACAATGCTTAGACGCGTAGACGCACCGACACAGTACCCAAGTCCATGTATTAAAGAGCATACAAATGAAAAAAAAAGACGAATAGGGGCTAATTAGTTAAGTTTTGGTCTTGCTTGTGTTTGCTTTTCTTTCTCCATGTCAAGATTGTGACGCAGCTCCCTGGTTTTTGCACGCTCAAGTACCAGCAACCACTCTCTTTCAATCTCCCTTTCTACTTGAGTTGTCCTCTCTCTAAAACACAGAACACCAGTTGTTATATTAATGACTATTCAATATTTCCAATTCATGAAAATAACCACAATCAAAGAACACACAATGAGCCACAACCTATCAAGTTCCTAAAGAAATTCTGCTTCCCTCAAAGCTGCCTCTTCCAAATATTTTTGACGAGAGCGTCTTACGAGTAGCTTCTTCTGCCTATGAGCTACTATCTCTTCTCTGAGTTTGAACTTCTCTTTGATTAGAAGGATGACATACCAAATCAATTAAAAAATAAAAGATAAACTTTAGAATAGTTAAGCTAAAAGAGAACATTTGATGAATCACTACTAAGAAGGATAAAAATCAATTTTTCATTTTTACTGTTAACAAATGAAAACTATTACATGAGTGATGGGCACCTCATCATGTTCTCTCTGGAGAAGATCCATTTCAATTTCAGCACAAGTTGTACCCACTTTTCCAAATCTCTAAAATAAGAGCCTATACGCGTGTTGTACACTGCCTGTGCGCGTGGACGTGTGCTGCCTATACGCGTGTTGTGCGCTGCCATGCGTGTGTGCATTGTATGTGTGCTGTGCTGTGCTGCTGTGCACGTGGGCTGTTGTGCACGTGCTGCTGTGCACGTGATGTACTGTGCTGTGCACGTGTTGTGCTGCTATGCACGTGTGATGTGTGCTTTGAACGTGCGCTGCTGTGCATGTGTGATGCGTGCCGTGCAAGAGATAAGGAGACGAGGATAGAAAGACATAACTATATACATATCTGTATGCTTAGTTTCCTTTGAAGGAAAATTCTGAAATGAGACACACCAGTCAAGAAACTCATTTCTGCATTAAGATTAAGAAACTCATATATATGGAGTATAGACTACTCCACTTATTACATAGGCTAACATAAACAAAGAAGAACATTCATATCTGATGCTTACTTGATTTAAAGTTTTAAACCAAGTATCACCACTTTTACTTGAGTCGTCCTCGTCCAGGACTTGTTTAGACATTTTTCGAAAATCAAGCTTCTGCCCAAACAGCTCCATCTCCATACATATTGTTGACTGTTGGACCAATAGTGTGTGATAGCCTTTACTTGAAAAAAAGAAAAAAGAAAATAAAGTGGTGATATGGCATCACAAGTGCAAAACCACCTAAAGAAACAAGAACTGCATGTAAACATACATATACATATACACCTCAACTTTATTTAGTGTTATTTCTTACAACACTAAGAGAAAAGGACAAAAATATTAGATAAAATGTAGTTTTTGGTTATTGGCACATGTTATGCAATTAAGTTTCAATCAATCCTTGATCCAAAAGTAGAAAAAAAAAATCAATGAGTACAGTATGGACTGGAGTAGACTTTTGCTTCCAATGGCAAAAAAAATGATGAATGAGTACAAGATAGATAGGAAGTTCAGGAAAAGGACAGGGAGTCTCCCGACAAATATCTCTCACATTATCATGTTTGAATCTCCATTTCTGCTCTCAAATGGAATAGTTTAACTACCCATCTTGACCTGTGTTTCTACAAGCTAGGAAAAATTCCAGTTGAATATTGAGGGTAGCAATCAGATAAGAAGTTATAAATCAACAATGTCGAATCATATTTTCATAATAAAGGTAGTACAACAACTAGGAGTTGCAATGATAACCAACCTTCTGGGCAATATCAGCTGCCGAACCATGTACAGCTTCAGCAAGAGCAATACCTCCCTCACCAATATTGCAACTGCAGGAGGTAAATCGACTGAGATATAATCCTTTTGTTTATAGGGTATAAAATCTATGGCCTAATGTTAAATATTACAACATATGATGTACAACGGATTACAAAACGAACGAAGATACCTTGGTGTTAAGCCCAAACCCCCTATTAGCCCAGCACAGAGGTGACTGATTATGTCACCATAAAGGTTAGGCATCACTAAGACATAAAAAAGAACTGGACTTTTAACAAGATGTACAAAGAAAGGCTAATAGTTAGAGACACTAATTTTTCATATCAGGATGAAGATTTAAGTGCCCTTAAAAAGCTTGTTTTCTGAATGATCTCATTCCCCTTATGGTACTATTACAAGAAGGAAAAACACATGATAGCAGGGTGCAATTGGGGAAAACAAAAAAAAAACCTACATTAGCACAAGTCTCAACAGCTTTCAGATCTAATAAGAATATCTGGAACTAACTACATATCGAAAATGCTATGAGTTCTATCTTTTTACCATTCCAACAAGGAAAGTACTTGCAAAGAAGTCTCATCCATTTAAGACATCAATCAATTCCATTTTATGTCCATAGCAATCGATACGGTACAAAAAAAAACATAAAAAAGAAACATATGTAACTCACTAAACATGATCTATACACCAGAATGAGTTTAGTGGGAACAATCCCACAAACCTCAAAAGGACTTAAGGACACAACATCAGAATGTCCACACAAACTTCAATTCATTCCATATCAGCAACATAAATAAGCATTGAAATAAAGCAGAGTTGCGGAAAGGACAAGATCCAGGCAATATTCAAATCCAAGTGATGTGGGTGGGTGTAGCTGTAAAAGCTCTTTCATGGCAGAGTAGATGAAAGAACGAACTGAGAAATGAGCTCTGCTGGGGAAACAAAAAAGGTATATTAGGGTTCAAAAAGAAGAGAGAACCAGTGTTTCAAAGTAATAGGCAATATACATATCTTTACCTAAAGTTTGAATGTAGAGTTAACCAAAAGCTCCCAAGGATCTAAAAAAGGGGGAAACCTAAGTTAGGTCTAGGGTTTAATTTCTGTAAATAGAAGAAGAAGAAGAAGAAAAAGAAGGAAATCAAGGGTACCTTTTCTGGAGGACAGATCAGGGGACGGCGAGAGTGCGACGAGGGCGGACAGACCAAGATGGGGGCGGCGAGGGGTGCAGATCTCAGTCTCTCGCTCTCTTTCTCCTCTCTCTCTCTCGCTCTCTCTCTCTCCCCAGACAGTGTTCTGTTTTTAGGGACCCGATATATATTTCTTTTATTTTTCTTTTTTTCTTCTTTTTTTTGTATTAATTTTAATTTTTATAAATATTAGTAACGGTTATATCCGTTAGTATTTTTACAAATCCGTGAGAAATAATATATACCAATATGGAGAGTCATTACTAACAGATATAGGCCTTTTCTAACGGCTATATCCGTTAGTAATTACTAACGGATATATCCGTTAGAAAGCATAAAAGCTGTCTGTTAGAAATTTGGTCATATGGTGTAGTGTTAGGAAGGGCTTGTTGACTGTTGTCTGAATAGGCTAGGTAGCAAATGTGTCATTGACTATATATAGACTGCTAGTTGGCCTGGCCAACGCTGATTGGTAATTGGACTTGAATATTGATCCAAGCACTTGGTACCTGTTGACTAGTCCAATAGGAGGGATAACTGCTAACTTGTTATCCTTCTTTTTATCCTCCATTTTTATACTGTAAAAATTCACGAGTAAGAAAGTTAGAGATTGAATTGTTACTTTAATATATTCTATATCAAAGTAAAAAATAGATAAAATAGATTGCCATCTAGTAAATATTTTTTTTGATGCCAAATTTTGGACATAATTTTCTAAAATAAATTTAGCACTTTTACAATCAATCCTGACAAGAAATTTTTGATTTAAAAAATCATCTTGAAATTTACTTCTACATAATGCTAACGAAAGAATTTCTTTCTTTATAGTATTGTAATTATTTTGTGCTTTGTTCCAGATTCTAGAGTGGATTCTCACAATCTGTTCATTGGAGAACCATTGACTTTTTGAAGGAGAATTCCTCCAAAACCTAGCTCAGAGGCATCTGACTGGATAACTTTAAAGGAATTAACTGAAGGGATGCCAAGGCATGACAAAGAATTGACATATTTTTTGACTTCTCACCAATGGAAGTGTGAACAGATGACCAAGGAGGAGGACTGGATTTTAACCTATCAAAAAGGGGTTTACATTTGCAACGAAGACTAGGATAAAAATTAGATATGTAATTTAAAGAACCTAAAAATTGATGTAACTGGGTTTTATCTAAAATTTCATCTGGGAATTTATCAGCAAATTAAATAGCTCTATCAATAGGAGTGATTTTTTCACGATGAATATTGTGACCAAGAAATCTGACTTTGGACTGAAATAGACTGATTTTTGAAGCTGAGACAACAAGACCATTGACTTTGATGGTAATGAAAAACGAATGTAAATGTTTCCAATGTTCATCAGTTGATTTTGAGAAAATAAGAACATCATCAATGTAAACAATTGAAAAATGACTGTATGGGTTGAATATCTCATTTATAATATTTTGGAATTCACAAGGAGTATTCTTAAGATCAAAGGCATTACATTCCATTCATAATGTCCAAATGGAGTAGTAAAGACAGTCTTATATCTATCACTCTCATGAAGTTGGATTTGCCAAAATTCACTTTTCATGTCAAATTTACTGAAAATAACAGCTTAGTTTAATCTATTGACTAAATCTCTTTTATTGGGAATATGATATCTAATCCATTCTAAAACCTTATTGAGTGGTTTGTAATTGATAACTAACCTAGGTGTTCCTCTTTCTTGAAGGAAAAATTAGGTTTAAAATAATTTTAAACGCACAGCGGAAATGTTAAGTTACAAAAACTTATTGGTATGCCCGGATCTACTATTCGTTAACTCTATAGATGCGTACAAGTGATGGGACAAGAATTATACCTTACGGTCTTGAACCCAATTCTGAAATCTTCAACCTTCTTGATGGTGTAGCAGCTTCCACTAGGTTGTCTTCGCCCTTATGACTCCTGCAGATGCTGCCGGAGAGGCTAGAGTTGGTGGGAACTCTAACAGGGAGGATAAGAAGGCTTGAAAAACCCTAAACAGTGTCTATAGCTTTCGTAGGAAAAACGACGATTATTAAACTCTGTACGCAGCTGCCCTATTTATAGATTTCCAAAACCGACTTTATCCTTCGACCGATCGAAGTGACTTTGATCGATCGAACTACTTTCAATCGCTCGAACCTGCCCAGAATTCAATCGATCGAGATTCCTTCGTCGATCGAACCTGTCTTGACAAGATCCTCATGTGCCTTTCCAAGCATCCTAGCAGAGCTAAGAGTGGGACCTCCTAGACTCTTTATTGTTGGCTCAGACCAGTTGTTAACTCCCATGACCAAACTCTTTGATCAGCAAATTAACCAGCTGGTCAGTTAACGTTTACTCCACTATAAAACGATAACTGAACTCCAATGCAAAAGAGAAAATCCGAAGCGATAACTAGACTTGTATGGTGTACTAATGTCCCTCTACCATCAGCATTCGTAATCATATTCAGGTAGTCGGATAAACGGTTACTGTCAACCTGAATCATGATTACTTCTTCTATTCCTTAAGTCCCATTCAACTCTCATGATTACCAAACATGTTGATAATTACTTATATGAACATGACATACCCAGGTGTTGATCTTCTATAGACCTCACTGATTGGTAAATCAAAGCAGCCATATCCATAGTAAGTGTTCATAATCGTCTCAAGATTGAGAACACATACCTTATACAGGTTATGAGTTCCTATCGAGTGTTTGATAGTCTTGAGTGTCAATAGGAAAACTCAGGTCCGTCAATGCACTATAAGCACTAGCATATTAACTAAGAGTTACACTCTAGTGATTGAGATTCATCACTCCATCCAATGGTAGTTAATCATGCTATAGTGTATACCTGATGAGATATCCAGTTCATCATTCACTATGACAAGCTCTAAGTATCAAAGAATAGTAATTCGTATCTCATTGTATGCATCTCATACATACACGAATTATTTACTATGATACTTAAGGATTAACAATCATCTCATGAAAGAAACATACATAATGAAATGTAAAGCTGATATCCATATATTAAAATGCTAATGTCCCATACATAAAGTAATGGTTTGAGGGAACAGACCCAACAAACTTTCACTTCCTCTCACAACCATACTGGATTACATCTGAGACCTAGACTATCTAGATGACGATCAAAGACCTTCTGTGGCAAGGCCTTTGTAAATGGATTAGCAAGATTGTCAGCAATGGCAATCTTGGTGACAGTCACATCTCCACGTTGAACAATATATCGAATAAGATGACGCTTCCGTTCTATGTGCTTTCCCTTTCTGTGGTTCCTTGGCTCCTTGGACTGAGCCACTGCCCCACTATTGTCATAATAAAGCGTAAGAGGTGACAGTGATGTTGGTACCACCTCGAGCTCCATAAGGAACTTCTTGAGCCAAACAGCTTCCTTTGTGGCTTCACAAGCAGCCACATACTCACCTTCTATAGTTGAGTCTGCAATGTATTTCTGCTTAATGCTCCTCTAACTAACAACACCACCTCCTAAGTTAAAGAGATGACTGGACGTCGACTTCCTCGAATTATTATCTGACATAAAGTTTGAGTCAGTATATCCCACTGGAATTAACTCACTACCGCCGTACATAAGCATGTAATCTTTAGTCCTCCTCAATTACTTAAGAATGTGCTTAACGGCTGTCTAGTGCTCTGGATCTGGATTCGATTGATACCTGCTGACCTTGCCTACAACAAAGCAGATATCCGGTCTAGTGCACAATATCGCATACATGAGACTTCCCACTGCTGAAGCATAGCATATGAAATTCATGCCATGCGATTCCTCTCCTCCTGTGTCTTAGGACAATGGTCCTTGGAGAATGCTAAACCATGCCCAAAAGGTAATAAACCTTTCTTCAAATTGTCCATAGAAAACCTAGTTAGCACTTTCTCGATATAACCAGCTTGAGATAATCCCGTTATCTTTAGCTTACTATCCCGAAAGTGCTTTATCCCAAGAATATAGCTTGCCTCTTCTAGATCCTTCATATCGAAAATATTAGCTAGCCAAACCTTGATTGTTGACAATGCCGCTACATCACTCCTAATGAATAGAATGTCGTCAATGTAAAGCACAAGAAAAGCCACCACTTTTCCTTCACACTTCTTGTATACATAAGGCTCATTCAGAATCTGTATGAAACCAAACGACTTGACCGCTTGGTCAAATCGGATGTTCCAACTCCTGGATGCTTGCTTAATCCCAAAAATGGACTTTTGTAACTTGCATACCAAGTTACCTTTCCCACCAGCTATGAACCCTTCTGGTTGTTGCATATTGATGTCCTCCTCAAAATTGCCATTCAAGAATGCAGTCTTGACGTTCATCTGCCAGATCTCATAATCTAGGGATGTAGCAATGGATAAGAGTATCCTGTTGGACTTGAGCATGGCTACAGGCGAGAAGGTTTCCTCATAGTCAATGCCCTCTCTCTGAGTATATACTTTTGCTACAAGCCTAGCTTTAAAGGTCTCAACCTTTCCATCAGATCCTCTTTTCCTCTTATAGACGCACTTGCAACCAATGAGTTTAATATTGGCTGGAAATTCTACAAGATCCCAGACCTGATTAGAATCCATAGATTCTAATTCAGCCTTCATGGCTTTAACCTAATGAGTTGAGTCTACATTAGTCATTGCCTCTTCATATGTGGTAGGATTAGATTCAGATTCTATGGAGACAACTTCAAAAACTTCTCCGAAGAACATGTATCTATCAGGTTGGCTGATAATCCTCACTACGATGAGGTATCGGTGCGAAAATGGGTGAAGAAGTGGTATTTTCTTGATTTACATCGTTATCAACTACGGGTTGGACTGAGGGCTCCCCTTCTATCTCTCTCAGATCTATCCTTCCCTTAGGTTTATAGTTCATGATATAATCATCCTCCAAGAAAATAGCATTTGTACTAACAAACACTTTCTGTTCTCTTGGATCATAAAAATACCATCCATAAGTACACTTTGGATACCCTACAAAGTAACATACTTCCGATCTAGAATATAACTTGCTCATCTTTCTTTTCAGTACATGTGCCGGACACCCCCATATCCGGAGATGTTGCAAAGAAGGCTTGCGCCCAATCCACATCTCCCGTGGTGTCCTGGGAATAGATTTACTTGGTACTAGATTTAGTATGTACGCAGCGATTTCCAAAGTATAACCCCAAAGGAATAATGACAATTTCAAATAACTCATCATCGACCTAGTCATGTCTAAAAGAGTCCGGTTCCTTTTCTCCGCTACACCACTCTGCTGAGGTGTGCCAGGTGTAGTCAACTATGACAGAATCCCATTCTGTGCGAGGTGATCAATAAACTCATTAGAGAGGTACTCGCCACCTCGATCAAATTGAATGGCCTTGATATGTGTGCCTAATTGCTTCTCCATTTCAGCCCTAAACTCTTTGAATTTTTCAAAGGCTTCAGACTTGAGTTGCATTAGGTACACATATCCATACCCAGAGTAGTCATCAGTAAATGTGATAAAATGCTCGTAACCACTACTTGCTCTAATATTTATTGGTCCACACATATCAGTATGAACTAATTCCAACAATGCATTGGCTCTGTGGCCCTTTGCAGGAAATGGCCTTTTGGTCATCTTACCCTCTCAACAAGACTCGCAGACTTCCATTGGCTCGAGAACCAAATCACCTAAGACCCTTCTTTGACTAGTCTGCCAATTCTATTTAGATTGATATGGCCAAGCCACATATACCAAAGCCTTTGTTGGATTAGTGGAAGGTTTCTTTCCTTTAGATGGCACTCTTACCACTGAGTTATTAAGTTCCATACAAGAGTCTTTATAAATATTTGGAGTGATCACATACAAGCCATTTGATTTAACACCAGAACAAATAAAAGAACCATTTCTTTTAATCACAACTTTAGTTCCAAAATGAAAAGAATAACCATTATTTGATAAATTTGAAACTCAAATTAAATTACGTCTCATTAAAGGGACGTAAAGTACATCTGATAAAACCAAAACTTTATTGTCTAGAAATTCTAAAACTACTACTCCTATAGCAACTGCAGAAATAGTTGCGCTAGAACCCAGAGTCAGCACGATCTCCCCAACCTGTATTTCCTGGTTGATCTGAACCCCTGCAACGAATTATAGATATGGTTAGTCGTACTAGAATCAATGCACCAAGTGTTTGAAGTATCCATTAGAAAACTTACTTCAATCACATGTGATTCAGTCATACCTTGAACTCTTGTAGCTAAGAATTCTGGACATTTAATCTTCTAGTGGCCCTTCTCACCGCATTGGAAACACTTTGCTTTGCCTTGGCCACCCACGTTCCCTTCACCCTTACCTTTTCCCTTGGATTTTGCAATCCTAGGTACTGGTCCAACACTTGGACCACCAGTGCCAGCCTTCTTCTCGCCTTTCTTTCCTTTCGGTGTAGATCGGGAAGAGGAAGATCTTTTCTCAACATTCTAAACGTTGCCCCCAGGTTTGATCACCCCTTCTACTGCCAGTAAAGAACTCATTAATTCGCTCATTGAGAAATCCATTTTATTCATATTATAGTTTAGTTTAAATTAAGCGAATGACGGCGACAACGTATTGAGGATCATATCAACTTGGGTTTGTGCGTCAATATTGGCACCTAGGGTCTCTAGCTCGTTCAAATAATCAATCATTTTCAAAACATGTTCTTTGACTGGAGTCCCTTCCGACGTCTTAGCACTCATTATTTTTTGCATAGCTACCTGCCTGGTAGGCCTACCATGCTCCCCAAACATCTTCTTCAGGGATTCGATATTATAACTGGCAGAATTATTTGAATGGTATTGGTGATGCAACACGTTAGACATAGAAGCCAATATGTAACAACGTGCCATCCCATTCGACTTTTTCCATTTATCGAACTCGCGCCTGGCAACTGCCAAAGCATTTGCCACGGGTTCTTCGGGGCATAGGATGGTGAGGACATATATGTAATCCTTCGCAGTTAAAATAATGTCGAGGTTTTGTTTCCATTCTGTATAGTTATTTCCAGTTAACTTGTTTTGTATAAGTATCGTGGCAAGAGGACTAAATGCAAATCCAGACATTATGATTTACTGAAAAAATCAAAACAAAATAAATATGGATATCAGAATATGACAGTTTGAAATAAAAGAATCCTTAAAACTCTTATTTAAAAAAATAAAGTTGCTGGAATATCGAAACAAAAGAACAAAGCCTCCGTGTGGTGGTCAATGTTCGATCTTTCGATTATCATGACTTATCCGCTATGCAACTCTTGCAAAACAAGTCATGACTCTCGAACCTATTTGATCTCTAAGTTTATGACTATTGCCCCGTGTGGGATCCCTTATCCATAGCTTAGCTAGTATATACCCTTAACTAGGATCCAATCACAACAACCTCGAGTAGTGCCTCCGTGTGGTGGTCACCCTCCAACATGTTTGATTGATCCTATCCAAAGGAAGTTCATATCCAGTAACCAATGAGTAGTGTACCCTCCATATGGAATGATCACCCCTGGCGAGGTGATACAGAATGCACCACTCATCTTACAGTGAACCATTAATGGAAGATCGTGGGTGTCATAGTAAGACCCTCTCCCACTAGATTTAATAAATAAGGATTTTGCTTTTTAAAAAATTGCTTCTACACATTACCCATAAACATCTAATGTTTACTAATGTGTTGAAAGCAGTTTTTGAATTTTATTTTAGAAAACTTATTTTATGTGCATGTAAGTAGTAACAATATAATTAAATCCCAATCACAAACAAGTACATAAAACAAAAAAAATAAAATTGAAAATAAAGGCATTCATATGCCTCTATCTCCCATGGCTTTATCTCCATGGAATATCCTTCTTGGTTTGATTGCCTCCAGCTCCATCTTTATGGACAACGGCTCCTTGCTCCATCTTCACGGACTTTCTAATTCAATTACATTGGTCCTATGCTTCTTTTAAAGTTTACAAATTATCTAGAAAAAGAAATAGCAACTATAGAGTAAAAAGGCAAGGGAAACCGGTGCGACTTTCCTTTTCGTAGGATTGAAGTCGCAGCGCCCTTTAAACATGCCTTAAAACCAAACCAAAATAAATAGAACATACACTAATCTCAAACATTTTTAAATACAGAATTTAAAATTCGTGGTGCTATGGGAGATAGTGGACTAATCTTGTTGCGAAAGGGTTAGTCGTACGCATAACCACGTATATGTAACAAATATATGTAACTATTTGAACCCCTAATTGATTCACATAGTATAAAAACTCTTTACATACTGAATTAGAACTTAAAATAGTATCACTATTCTCTGTCACACTTTGATCGATCGAAAAAGGTTCGATCGATTGCACCTTCGATCGATTGAACATAGTTCAATCGATTGAACTTTCAGTTTCACAGAATAATTTGAAACTATTAATACACAATAATAAAAAATTAAAGTCCATATTTTAAAATCTTTAAAACTATAAACTAAATACCTGGATAGAGAAGCAGTCTCGATCGATCGAACCCCATTCGATAGATCGAACATAACCAAAGTTCGATCGATCGAAACTAGTTCGGTCGCTTGAGATCTGACGGGTTCAATCGATCGAACATACTTCGATCGAACCCATCATGCATCCATTGCAATCACATATTTGTGTTCTACTGCGATAACACTACAGAAATAGATCTGTGACGATGCAGTTTCAAAAACAGTTCTAAAATCAACATACAAATCAAAACTAGTGTTCCAAAACGCATCTATAGATCCAAACAAAGCGTGGCTCTGATACCAATTGAAGGAAAAATTAGGTTTAGAATAATTTTAAATGCGCAGCGGAAAGATTAAGTTACAAAAACTTATTAGTATGCCCGGATCTACTACTCGTTAACTCTATAGATGCGTACAAGTGATGGGACAAGAATTATACCTTACGGTCTTGAACCCAATTATGAAATCTTCAACCTTCTGATGGTGTAGTAGCTTCCACTAGGTTGTCTTCACCCTTATGACTCCTACGGATGTTGCTGCAGAGGCTAGAGTTTGTGGGAACTCTAACGGGGAGGATAAGAAGTCTTGAAAAACCCTAAACAGTCTCTGTAGCTTTCGTATAGGAAAAATGACGATTATTATACTCTGTACGCAGCTGCCTTATTTATAGATTTTCAAAACTGATTTTAACCTTCAATTGATCGAACTACTTTCAATCGCTCAAACCTGCCCATACTTCAATCGATCGAGACTCCTTCGATCGATCGAACCTGTCTTGACAAGATCCTCATGTGCCTTTCCAAGCATCCTAGCGGAGCTAAGAGTGGGACCTCCTAGGCTCTTTATTGTTAGCTCAGACCAGTTGTTAATTCCCATAACCAAACTCTTTGATCAGCAAACTAACCAGCTGGTCAGTTAACATTTCTCCACAATAAAACGATAACTGAACTCCAACGCAAAAGAGCAAATCCGAAGCGATAACTAGACTTGTATGGTGTACTAATGTCCCTCTACCATCAGCATTCGTAATCATATTCAGGTAGTCAGATAAATAGTTACTGTCAACCTGAATCATGATTACTTCTTGCATTCCTTAGGTCCCATTCACCTCTGATGATTACCAAACATGTTGATAACTGCTTATCAACAAGATTTCAGTTCTCTGTAATCAACTTGGTAACATTCTCAGGGGAATGCTTACTTTGAACTAGAGGGTAGATTCTATCTTGACAATATATGTTCACAACTCTATGAACATGACATACCCTGGATACCCAGGTGTTGATCTTCTATAGACCTCACTGATTGGTAAGTCAAAGCAGCCATATCCACAGTAAGTGTTCGTAATTTTCTCAAGATTGAGAACACGTACCTTATACAAGTTATGAGTTCCTATCGAGTGTTTGAGAGTCTTGAGTATCAATAGGAAAGCTCAGTTTCGTCAATGCACTATAAGCACTAGCATATTAACTAAGAGTTACACTCTAGTGATTGAGATTCATCACTCCATCCAATGGTAGTTAATCATGCTATAGTGTATACTTGATGAGGTATCCAGTTTCATCATTCACTGCGACAAGCTCTAAGTATCAAAGAATAGTAATTCGTATCTCATTGTATGCGTCTCATACATACACGAATTATTTACTATGATACTTAAGGATTAACAATCATCTTACGAAAGAAACATACATAATGAAATATAAAGCTGATATCCATATATTAAAATGCTAATGCCTCATACATAAAGTAATGGTTTGAGGGCACAGACCCAACATTTCTAACTCAGCATTCTTTCTAACATAGAGAGCAGTGCAAGACCAGGGTGACTTACTTTTGCGAATTATGTTTTTGTTTAATAACTCAAAAATTTCTTTTTTACATAATTCCATGTCTTCTTGATTCATTTAAATAGGTCAAGCTTTAGTAGGTGTAGTACCTGTAATTTTTCCTCTACTTATAATAAAACCAGTTTTCTGAATTTCCATATCCGGCCTATTATTATATTATTTTAATTGTCTGACTGTATCAAAGTGTTGTAGTATTACTAATTAGACTATAAGCTCCACACCGACTCGACTGTAATTAAACTTAACTTAGTCTCGTACCTGGACCTGGACATTATAATTAATACCCGGTTGCATGTAAACTGAGATCGACACGTATAATGAGGATTTGTGCACACAAATTGAGGAAGTGGCATAAAACCCAAGGTAGGCCCCCACATGGCAGCCCAAGCAACCTCCCTTCCACATGTCATCACCCCATGTGACACTTGTTCAACTCTAGGGCACTTGTCCATGCATGTACACTCTAGCACATGAATGGAGACACCAAACCCTCCACCTTTCTCTATATAACCATGCATATAGACATGCATTACACTCTCTTGGCCCTCTATAATATGCATTTAGAGAGAATTAGATGTAGGTTAGACTTATAGAGAGATAAAAGAGAAGTTAGGAGAAAAAAAAATCAAGAGTTGATCCTCCATTTCCTTATGAGCACCTTCATACCCACACCCATATACTCACATCCACACCACCATCGAGACTTAGAATCTGTAAGAAGAGGTTTTAGAAGACCAACAAGAATCCCAAAAGTAAAGTGATTTGAAGAAGAAGAAGGTTTCACCAATGAAGCTTGAGTTCAAGATTCCTTAAGCTTAATCCAACATCCCAAGCCCAATTTCTAGTGTTGGTGAGTCTACTAACTCACTTTAGAACCTATAGAGCATGTTGTAATATTTATTTAGGTTTTAAGGTTGTTATTGTGAGGTTTCCATGCCATGTAACTTGATTTTTGAAGTTAAATTTGTAGTAAAGCCATGCTGTCAAAGAAGCTGCGGAATGGCATGAGAAACCGGTTTCTGGGAATGGGCATGGGAAACCGATTTCTGGGAAGAACCCGTTTCTGGGAGTAGATTCATGTTGTGTTAGTTTCTATGCTTTGTTTAGTTGTACCTTGCTTTTACCTACATGAGACCTTGCTATATGTTTACTAGTAACTGATTGTTAGTAAATTGGCCATATTAACAAACCCATGCATGTGTTTTATGTATCAAACTTATGATATGATGCTTTGAACTTATGATACAAGCTTTATTTGTTGTACCTTTGACTTATGAATGAAACTATTCAGTTGATAAGAATAACTATGAGAGTATTGTACTGTCCATAAAAGTATTATTGCACTAAAAGGGGATTTGACAAGCGGGGGTATTTGTAAAATACAACCACGCTAAAATAAAGAAATGTACTAATTTAGTTTGCAACTCCCCGTTATATCTGCAATTCGTATTACAATGCCAACTTTTATACAATATGACTAATCTATGAGAAGTTGTGCTGTTTTAGCTATTATTTGTGCATATCACTATTTTGCTGTGTGAAGAAATGAATAGCGGGATAAAGGGAAAGCCTGATTATAAGCAAGAAAATTCAAAGATGAAAAGTGGAGTTCGAACGATCTAAAAATCCTCAAGAAATCAAAGTTTCGATCGATCGAAGATAGTTCAACCGCTCGAGCATTCCAGAAGTTCAATCGATCGAGTGATGTTCGATTGAGCGAACATGGCTTTTATCAGAACTTACGCGCACGCAGTAGAGACGTATTTTTTAACCCTAGCTTTAGATTTTGATATAAATATAAGTTGTATTCTCATCCATAAGGACGCCCACATTGTTTTCTTCAGTTTTATAGAGAGATAGAGAGATTTGTTCTTGGTTTTGTAGGTTTCTCAAGGTTTTATATTAATTTTGGCTTGAATTCGTATTAAGTAATCACAGTTCTTCGTTCCAGGTTTTTTATACATTAGTTAATTTACATTCTTCTTTATTAATCTCATAGTTAAAGCTGTTATAATCGTGGATTTTTATAGTGTTAGCAATAAAATCCATAGTTTTCATTATTTGTATGTTTTAAATCACAACCAAACGCAACCTTAATGAGTATTTACGTTAAAAACATATCTGAGACACTCCAGACCATGTCTGAGTATTGCTAGAGTTGGGAGATCATGATAAAATAGTGATCTCCAGCTTCTGCCATGTAGCAGTATAAAACCTGTGTTAGATCGATCGAAGTTAGTTCGATCGATCGGACCAGAGTTACAGTAAAGCGATCGAAGACATTTCGAGTGATTGAGAGATGACGATGTTTAATCAATCAAAAGCGCGTCGATCGATCGAACCTTCAAATTCTTGAGAAGATCCCTTTCAGTATTCATAGATTATCAAACTGTCCCTAAATGCTCAGTTTGTCAAAACAGTTTCTTAACTTTAAGCCTTAAGGCATTTTTCTTCAATAACTTTTGCAAACCACTTTGAATGCTAACACCGTTCAGAGTGCGAGTCTTGACTATCGTTTTAAACCGTCTTCATGTATTTTTAACTCAATTGTGATGATGTAGTCCTGGTCATGAAAGGACTATTGACTCTTTATCTTTAGAAAATACGGAACACTGTGAATGGATATACTCCATAGAGTTTCAATGTCACTGCATGGTAGATGGCTAGGTCACTGTGGATTCGTGTGATCCCAACGTTCCCCTTTTATAAAGTAAAAACTGTTTTATATATCACTTTAGATAATTAGTTAATTCATAGTTAATTTAATTGCTTTATTTTTAGTAGTCGTTAATTGTGGAATTCCGTGTTCTACATCTTCTTTAAACGTTGAATTTTTATTTTCCTTTTAGAGTTTAATCTAAGTAATTAGTTTACAACCTTCCCTGTGGGATCGACCTAGTCTTAACCAGAATACTACTTGCACATCTACCTACACTTGGGTAATGCACACAAGAGCACACAAAATATTTTCGTGTCAAGTTTTTGGCGCCATTCCCGGGGAAGGCGACAAGCTAACGCTTAGATTACCTCATTCTATCTTTATCTATTTCTATTTTTCATTTTCTTCTCTTTAGGTTTAAAACTTTTTAGGATCTTTTCCCTTTCATGTCCGATAATTCCATTGAAGACATTTACGAAAATCCACTCTACTCATCTGATTCTTCTAGTTCTATTAATCCCGTAGCTATACTTATAGATTCAATGGCTGATAATCAAAGTAAAAATGGTGAGAATGTGGTTGTACCTATTGATGATTTGTTGCGTCCGTTGTGCAATCTTATGAAACCCGAACACGTACCTACGCCTTCTTGCATTCTCATTCCACCCCATACGGGTGAATTTCAATTTCACAACGAAATGATTCAACTCCTTCAAACCTTCCATGGAATGGAGAGCGAGAAGGCATATCTACATGTCAAAGATTTCGAGGATGTTTGTAAAACATTCTCACAAAATTGTCCAGTAGATGTGACACGCCTAACGCTATTTCCCTTCACCTTGAAGAATAAAGCAAAAGCGTGGTTGCTCATCCTTAAGCCAAATTCAATCTTCACCTGGCATACGATGAACACTACGTTTTTAAAGAAATTCTTTCCACCTCACATGGCCACCGAAGTTAAACGTCAAATAAATTCTTACAAACAAAAGAACAATGAAACATTTACTCAAACTTGGGAGCGCTTCAAAGATTTGCTTCTCTCATGGTCACATCACGGGTATGAGAAAATGGTGAACTATTAGCTACATTTATGAAGGACTAAATGGTGAAACGAAAAAACTGGTTGAAACCATGAGCTCAGGTCCATTTCATCGCAAAAACACCAAAGAGGCTGAAACCCACTTCTAGTGGTTAGCTGAACATGTTCATGAATGGTCTAATTCTGACGATATCTCACGCGCATAGATATCAGGTGTAGAGGAAAAAAGTACATATCAGCTAAAAAGTGAAGATCACCTAATGACCAAATACAAAGAACTAGCAAATAAAGTAGAGAAGTTAGGGATGAAAGGAGAAGGTTCTAGGCAGGTTTTGTCTGAAGAACCATGCGGCACATGCAATATGTTAGGACACACTACTCAATACTGTCCCAATGTGCCGTACTTTCAAGAACAAGCCCCCATGGAGATGAAAGTCATGCAAGGATACAGAGGGGTGGGGAATTCCTATAATAACAATAATAATTTTCAAAATAATAACAATCGATGGAGTCACCCCGATTTTGATTGGAAAAACGATGCTGTGATGCAAAATCATTATCAATAGTAGCCCTACAATAACAATCAATATCAAGGGAAAAACAATAGATAGTTCTAACAATTCAATCAGAATCAAGAATTTAACTAAAATAGATCGAATAACCACAACCAAGCTCAACCCTCCAATAATCAATAGTCGAATGTGTATGTGCCACCACATAAAAAGGTGTGAGAGAAGTTCCACTCTCTAATGCGAACTTAACATAACAGTTAATTCAAATGATGAGCAAAATGTCATCAACGTTAGAGAGAATGGATGCACAACAAGAGGGATCGAGTGGAACGTTTCCTACCCAACCACTTCAACACCCTAAGGGATACAACAATGGTCCCAATAATCAAGAACATGCAAAAGCCGTGACTACTCTGAGAAGCGGCAAGATTATAGGGCACAATATGCCTCTCTTTACTCTTGAAGAGTATGAGGAGGATGAAGTGGTAAATAAAAATGAACATTCTACTCAGGAAGAGGAACCATCTACTAACAACGAACCATTAGAATCAAATGATGAAGCTCCTAAAGAAGTAGAAGAAGTTGAGAGAAGGCATGGGAAGGAGCCTGTTAATAACAAATTACCTAAATGCCCTTTCCCTGTGCCTTATCCTTAAAGGCTAAAGAAACCCAAAAATGAGTTAAAGAATCAGGAGTTCTTGGAACTGTTTAAACAAGTCAAAATAAACCTTCCACTCCTTGATGCAATCAAACAAGTACCGGCATATGCTGAGTATCTTAAAGATTTATGCACGCTCAAGAGGAGGCAAATGTGAAGAAACATGCTTATGTCGCTTGCCAAGCAAGTACGATTATCCTAAATGAATTGCCTCCGAAACTCAAAGACCCCAGTACTCCCACTGTCTCATGCCAAATTGGGAATCAAAGAATAGACAACGCACTCCTCGACCTAGGAGCAAGTGTAAATCTTCTGCCTTATTCAGTTTATAACAACTAGGGTTAGGTGAATACAAACCCACCCGAGTTGCATTACAATTGGCAGATAGGTCGGTTAAATACCTGAGAGGGGAGTTGGAAGACGTCCTCGTGCAAATAGACTCATTTGTCTTCCTGGTTGATTTTCTAATTTTAGACACTGAACCTGTGTCCAACCCATGTGCACAAATCCCGATTATATTTGAATGTCCATTCCTAAACACAATTGATGCCACGATAAAAATAAGAAGTGGTACAATGACTATCGTATATGGGAACATGACCGCAAATGTCAAAATCTTTTCAAATCCCCGACCTGAAGAATATGAGGATGAGGAAGAAGTTAACTACATCAAAATGGTCATTGAAGATGAAGCTGATTTGGTCGATTACAAAGATCCTTTGGAGGTAGTGGTGTCACAATTTGATGCTATTTACCAACCTAAAAACTCTACTCCATTGGACGCCGACTTAAATCTAACTTGCCTCATGATGGAAACGAAAGGGGAGGATAGAGCTGAATGCATGTGGGTAACACCATATGAACCATTGCCTTCGAAAATAAGCTAGTCATGCCCTCAAACTTTTGGTTTCCTAATTTGGAATTAAAGGAGCTTCCAAAGGAGCTCAAATACGCTTTCCTAGGGACCAAAAAGACTTATCCTGTCATAATTTCATCAACGTTTAATTCTGAACAAGAGGGTAAATTAATCCAAATGCTAAAACAACATAAGGGAGCATTAGGATAGACTATTGCCGACCTTAAAGGCATAAGCCCATCTGTTTGCCCATAAAATATACTTGGAGAAGACGCTAAACTGTCGCGACAAATGTAAAGGTGTCTGAATCCGAACATGCAAGAAGTAGTCAAAAAGGAAGTTTTAAAATTACTTGATGTTGGGATCATATATCCTATTTCTGACAGCCCCTGGGTTAGCCCGACTCAAGTGGTGCCAAAGAAGGTAGGTATAATGGTTATTCCTAATAAAGACGGCGAATTAGTACCAACACGTGTCCCCACCGGATGACGAATATGTATTGATTACTGAAAATTGAATACCGTGACCCGAAAAGACCACTTTCCATTACCATTCATGGATCAAATGCTAGAACGAATGGTGGGTGATAAGTACTATTGCTTTTTGGATAGATACAGTTGGGTATAACCAAATCGAAATAGCTCCTGAAGATCAGGAGAAAACCACTTTCACGTGTCCGTTCGGTACTTTCGCTTACCGTCGTATGCCCTTCGGTTTATGCAATGCACCTGCTACTTTTTAACGGTGCATGTTAATCATATTCAGTGATATGGTTGAACAAATACTTGAAGTCTTCATGGATGATTTTTCTATGTTCGGCCATAGTTTTGAAAATTGCTCAGACAATCTTGAAAGTGTGCTAGCACGTTGAGAGGACAAACACTTAGTGTTAAACTGGGAAAAATGTCACTTCATGGTGACCAAGGCAATAGTCCTCATCCACATTATCTCCGATGAAGGTATTCAAGTGGATAAAGCTAAAATCGACATAATCTCGAATCTACCTGTCCCCCGTATAGTTAAAGACATCCTCTCTTTTCTGGAACATACAGGATTTTATCGTCGATTTATCCAAAATGTTAGTGCAATATATCCCGCCCACTCTGTTAATTGCTCATTAAAGACACACCATTTGAGTGGTCAGAAAGATGTCAAATATCTTTTGATGCACTAAAAGAGCACCTTACCTCCGCACCAATAATACAAGCACCCGACTGGGGTTTGCCATTCGAACTAATGTGTGAACCTAGTGACTACACTAGTGGTACCTCCACAATGACAATACAGGCACTCGAATGGGGTTTTCCATTCGAACTAATGTGCGACACTAATGACTACGCTATTGGTGCAGTTCTAGGACAGAGGAAGGACAATAAACCCTATGTTATCTACTATGCCAGTCGAACATACAACTACTGAAAAAGAGCTACTGGCTATAGTTTTTGCCTTGGATAAATTAAGGTCTTATCTAATAGGGTCCCCAATTGTCTATATTACAGACCACTCAGCCCTCAAATACTTGTTATCCAAGAAAGATGCGAAACAAAGGCTGATTCGTTGGATGCTCCTACTCCAAGAGTTTGATATCACAATCAAAGATAAAAAGGGAGTAAAGAATGTGGTTGTGAACAATTTATCTCGGTTAGCCTTTGTTGACAATACTGAATTGATACCGATCAAGGATGAATTCCTAGATGATCAACTGATGATTGTTTCCAGTTTTCCCTGGTATGCGGATATAGTAAATTACAAAGTCACGGGTGGAATCCCCGAGCATTGGTCAAATCCGGATAAAAAAAGATTCCTCTCTTTCTCACTTCACTTTTTCTTCGATGACCCGTTCTTATTCAAGTATTGTGCCGATCAGGTCATTAGACATTGCATTCCAAAATGAGGATATAACTATAATCTTAGCCTCATGCCACTTCGAAGCTTGTGGTGGACATTTTGCTTCACAGAAGACTGCACAGAAAATCCTACATAGTGGTTTCTATTGGCTAACCATATTCAAGGATGCCCACGAATTTTATAAATCGTGCCAACACTGTCAAAAGCTCGGCGCAATCTCAAAACAAAATTCTATGCCTTTAACTCCCAGAATCACAATCAAAATATTTGATTGTTGGGGCATAGATTTCATGGGGCCATTCCCAAAGTTAAATAACTGCAAGTACACACTCCTTGTTGTGGAGTATATCTCGAAATGGGTAGAGGCAATCCCAATAAGGCGAAATGATCATCGAACTGTTATTTCTTTCTTAAAAGAAAATATCCTTTCGCATTTTAGAACCCCAAAGGCATTAATTAGTGACCAAGGACATAAAATCGCCTTAGCCTACCACCTAAAAACTAACGGGCAGGCAGAATTGGCTAATCGAGAAATAAAACATATTCTTGAGAAAATGGTTAGTTTCTAACAGGAAAGACTGGGCATACAAGCTGACCGATGCTCTATGAGAATACCATACCGCTTACAAAACAAACCTGGGAATGTCCCTATACAGGCTAGTGTACTGAAAGACATGTCATCTCGCCGTCGAAATCGAGCATAAAGCATATTAGGCGACACGCTCATTAAACTTTGATATTAAAGAGGGAGGGCAGTTAAGAAAACTTCAACTCGCAGAGCTAGAGGAAATCTGTAGAGATGCGTATGACTCTGCGAAGATGCATAAGGAAAGGTTGAAGGCTCACCACGATAGAACTATCTTTTGTAAATCATTCGATCCAGGGTAAAAAGTCTTATTATACGACTCTCGCCTTCACCTCTTTCCTGGAAAGCTCCGCTCCCGGTGGGTAGGTCCTTTTGTTGTTAAATCTGTTTTTCCACATTGGGCTGTCCAGCTCATAAATCCAAAGAATGATGACATCTTCAAGGTCAATGGCCAACGATTAAAGCCGTTCTTAGAGAATTTCCAAACAGAAGTTGAGCACATCTAGCTAGAAGAGCCCAACTATTCTTCTACTTAAAATGCCAAAGCGTGTTCGCAAACTATTGTTGTATTCGTTACTTTTACTGCTTTTTGTTTATTTTCTTTTCATCTATTTTTGCTTTATTTCAACTTTTTATTTAGTGTGACTTCAATTTACATCAGCTATTCCATATTATCTTTCCCATGTAGGTTGTTAAAATTCGGAGACGACGACGTCCATTCGATCGGGTCATGGGCTGATTCAGAATACCAAAACCCTCCCTAGACTGCCGAGGAGATTGCATTCTACCTTTCTCCTTATCAAGGGCCCGGGACGGATGATGTAATTGACCTGACCCAAGGGTACATCCCTTACAATCCTGCCCTCCTCAACATTAATCCTTTTGAGAATATGGACTTCCCTGAAGAGGAAGGAGAATCGGAGGGGTATTTTGTCGGGGAAGTAAACGATGCACTCTTGGAACAGTGGGAGAATGACTCAATGTGGGAATCATGGGGTGAAGATGATTTACAAGATGTGGTGCCTGAACGCCATAACGCTATCTTCACATATGTGGATGACTTCATCATCATCGCCTCGGTTCCATACATCTTTATGCACATGAACTATTTGTTGTTCTGGCTTCAATGCCCCCTACCTGCTAGTGCACATGGTTCTATCACGCCAATGGTGAGGTTAATTTATTGTCACATCTCATTTTCTTTTCGTCTTTCTTTGTTTACTCCTTTCATTTTTAGTTCTTTCATTTGTTCTATTTAATTTAATTTCCTTCCTTTTGGTACTCTTTTGTTGTCTTTGCCCAGAATTATCACTATGTTCTACAACGGTCTACCAGTGTTCCCTCCACACTTACTGTTTCATGGACCTCCCATAGGGTCTCCTGGTACTCTGTTGCAAGTGGAGGAACAGCTAAGGAGTTACACTCCTCTATCTATGTCTCCATCCGGATCACCTCTTGTCTCTGCAATGAATTCCATGGAGATTTCAGACTTGCTTGATGATATCCTTGCCGCTTTCTGACTATTCTGGAAAAAGGAATCACCAAGTTTGGACTCCACCATTGAAGATTTGACGACGAATGAAACAATTGTGGACGATGAAATTTTCATGTTCGGAGATTAGTGCTTCACTGTAGCGCTCCAATTTTCTAACAACACAAAATCAGAACACAGCCCAAATAGAAACACTATAAAGCTAAAACAATAATAGTAAAAAAAAAAAACTAAAATAAATGTAACTCCAAATTCATGATAAATTTAAACCATATTTCAAACGTTGCTTACTCTCAAATCTCGAATGCAAAAAGAAACAATTGGCTCATATGCCAGAAATTATAAATGGACATAACCACTCAAAAATCCAAAGTCTCTAAAAATAAACTCCAAGCTTGCTAGCCAACATGATCCATGCTACTATTTGAGTCCACGTTCATTTTCTTGTAAATATTCTGCGACTACGTTCATAAATTGAACGCACTCGAGATGCATGGAGTCATCCGGGTCAGTATAACCTAGTATGAGTAAAACTTGAAACCCAAACAATCCATGAACAACCACAAAATATACAATATCGTGACAAGACAATAGTTCCATCACCTCTTCTCAAAGAGGCTCCGGCAGTTAGTTTCTTGTTCACGATGAGCAACATATCAAGTAAATCACAATGTAGTAGGCCTGTCCTGCAAAAGTGTTAATGTGGCCTACCACCCTATTCATAGATTTATAAAGAAACACATTATAACATTACACCGTAGAAGCACATACAATTTTTAGTTTGTACCAAATCCACACTTACTACCACAATTGCACCTCACATCGTGCCAAAACCTACATACCCATAGGTCCCCCTCATACCCTAGCCATTTCTCCGAGTTTGACACTTACTCCAATCGGGCGTATCGAGTATCAAGGGTGCCCCATTCTCGGATAGCTACGATGTATGAGAAAAATAAGAAGCCACTATTCGGCTAAATGCGCATAAGATCCCACATCACATATTGAGACGGGATAACTAAAACACCACTATTCGGTGATAACAAAAGGGTATCAACCCAAACCCCATTCCTTAAGACATGCGCTAATTGGACATGGGTACCACTTGCCGCAAGACAGTCACTTTACTTTCTCTGTAAGCAGTGTATTTAAATAACAAAGGGTTGTGGCGGTGGCTTTGGATTTTTCCTTTAGATTCATTATGACATAATTGAAATATCGATAATATGAGTGTATTCATAACGCATATTCATGCCAATCCCATATTCAATGCTGGGACAAATCAAGTCATGGAAGTTCTATATATCATCTCAACAAATTCAAAATCCTCATCTATTTGAGATTAACATAACAATTATCATAGAGTAAGACACAATTTTACTCCTATACCCATATAATTACCAAGGAATTAATACTTCTCAACTAATGAGAACAATCACCACATTTAATAATGACAAAGGGTAAAGCCTTTACTCACATTTCTATAAAAATCTCAAAGTATAAAAGTGACACCACTTCTTAACAATCATTAGGGAAAAGTTTTACTCACCTGAATATCTTAACAGAATAAAGATTCTTCTCAGAAAAGCAAATAGGTTTCGGTCCCTAAAATTCATGATGATAGAATAATAATTAAATCTAAATTCTCCATATACGAGTAAAACAATAATTTCAACAAAAATGTGTCATAACCTCAATATGATGATCCCTATATTATTCTAAGGCTAATTGTACTGACTAGACTCAACATGGAGTCCGTAGCAATTTCTATCATTTGCGAGTCTTACAATAAGGCTGTAATTTTAATGGTGCTGAAATGTCTCCAAACTTAGGAAATGTAGTGTCACGCCCCGGCGTAGCCAAAATATGGAAAAATTTAAAATTTTCATCTTGGACCCTGAGGCACGTGACTGGTTACAGTACCGAATTGTCCATGACCAGATAATAATATTTAAACGATATAATAAAAAGATAAAACCATCATACTTACTGGAATATATTACAAAGAGAAGTCAAAGTACTTAGCTAGTTAATACATCATTATAAATACATCAGAGTCTTATGGCTCTCGGCCTTACAAAACTATTACAAAATATATGCTAAGTCTTCTGGTTATAATCAAAACATTTACAGAGGATAACTGCTAGTCTTCTCTCTAACTAGCATAACCATAGCCATCTTCGGTGTACTCTTCCTCCGCGTTCTCCGCTTGCGTAGCATCATAACCCGCGTACTCGTTACCTGGATAAGCTGGACATGGGAATGTCCAGCGACATGAACGTCGTCAGCTTATGAAAGCTGAGTGAGTAAGCTAAATCAAATGGAACGTATATAGTAAAACACAATAGGAATACATTTACTACCTTTCAACATATCTTTTAGGATCTTTACGTTCTCACCGTCGAATTATAACTAGTAGCGTACCCGACTACGTATTCGATAGGAATACAAACAATTCAGGAGACCCGTCTAGACATTCTTAATGCCACTACCATTCATTTCTAACATCCGACATCATTTACAAACCTAAAGTGTCCCTTGCTAACCAAACCATCTTTCATCAACCACTTCATCTTTCATCAACCAAAACATCTTTCATCAACTACTTCATCTTTCATCAACCAAAACATCTTTCATCAACCACTTCGTCACGAAGAACCGAAGTGTTAAGGAGTGCAAGAACATCCATTTCGTCACGAAGAACCGAAAGGAGTCTTCACTCAAAAATCACCGCTTCGTCACGAAGAACCGAAAGCGTTACGGAGTACAAGAACATCCATTTCGTCACGAAGAACCGAAAGGAGTCTTTACTTAAAGAATCACCGCTTCGTCACGAAGAACCGAAAGCGTTACGGAGTACAAGAACATCCATTTCGTCACGAAGAACCGAAAGGAGTCTTTACTCAAAGAATCACCGCTTCGTCACGAAGAACCGAAAGCGTTACGGAGTACAAGAACATCCATTTCGTCACGAAGAACCGAAAGGAGTCTTTACTCAAAGAATCACCGCTTCGTCACGAAGAACCGAAAGCGTTACGGAGTACAAGAACATCCACTTCGTCACGAAGAACCGAAAGGAGTCTTTACTCAAAGAATCACCGCTTCGTCACGAAGAACCGAAAGCGTTACGGAGTACAAGAACATCCATTTCGTCACGAAGAACCGAAAGGAGTCTTTACTCAAAGAATCACCGCTTCGTCACGAAGAACCGAAAGCGTTACGGAGTACAAGAACATCCACTTCGTCACGAAGAACCGAAAGGAGTCTTTACTTAAAGAATCACCGCTTCGTCACGAAGAACCGAAAGCGTTACGGAGTACAAGAACATCCATTTCGTCACGAAGAACCGAAAGGAGTCTTTACTCAAAGAATCACCGCTTCGTCACGAAGAACCGAAAGTGTTACGGAGTACAAGAACATCCATTTCGTCACGAAGAACCGAAAGGAGTCTTTACTCAAAGAATCACCGCTTCGTCACGAAGAACCGAAAGCGTTACGGAGTACAAGAACATCCACTTCGTCACGAAGAACCGAAAGGAGTCTTTACTCAAAGAATCACCGCATCACAACTCAACCGCACATCCCTTTTTCTTACTATCCTGATCTCCGTTGCCCAGATTACCTATCCGACAATTATCCTTATCATAATCTGCTTCTAACATAGCACAACCGACCCTTACATTTTCCCGACCACGCATTCGTCACTCATTTCAGAATTTAGTTCATTAAAGGACTTCCGAATATACTTTCGAAGTTACGTTTATACATCCATCATCCTATTTTATGTCATAACATGCTTACATTTGAAACCTATCCAATCACTATCAGCGCAATAATCGTGCCGTACAACATACTTATAGCTTGGGTATGAATTCTCTATGGTCATCACACTATATTCATAACAACGGAAACCTAGCGTGTAGCTCGTGGATCTATAACATGGATTTGACATCAATAACCATATAGATGAAACCCTTAACATACTCATATATGCGATAGCACTACCATAGCACAAGATATCCATAACCACATAGATACCGGAAAGCAAGCATCATTAATAAACACATCATACAAGTAGTTATACAATCTGCCAGGAATTAATTTTACTATGTCGACTGAATTGATAAGATTTATTTGGGCATGATAAATTGATTTGTAGATCAAACTCAAAACTAGAACATTGTAGATAATTGGATTAGCTTCATGTACAAAAAAATCTAACTTCAATTGCATTTTTGAACTGCTCAAAATATTTATTTTACTTAGACATTTCTATATTTTCGGACTGCTCTGTCCCAGATTTTTAGTACTGCGTTGCATGTGCATTTCACCTATTAAGGAGTCATTTTTAGACTAGGCTATAGAAGAGTTATTTGTAGATAAATGAGTTAGCTTTCACCACAAAAAAATCTAGCTTAATTCGGATTTTGGAGCTGCACAAAACATTCATTTTACTAAACTATGTTCTGCTGAGAGTTTCAGTTTCTCAGATTTAAAGTACTTCGTTGCATGTACATTTCACCTATGAAAAAGTGATTTTCAGACTGAGCTATAGAAGAGTTATTTGTAGATATATGAGTTAGCTTTCTCCACAAAAAAACCTAGCCTCATTCCCATTTTTGAACTGCTCGAAATGTTTGTTTTACTAAACAACACTCTGCTGGAAGTTTCTGCTTCCCAGATTTGAAAATTTATCTTGCATGGCATGGATCTCTCAAACTATCAACATCAAGTACTTAATAAAACATTACTACATGCTATATAGGTTCTAAAGTGAGTTAGAATACTCACATAAACTTGAAATTGAGCTTGGGCTTTGGATTTGAGCTTAGGAAGCTTGAACACAACCTCAATGGTGGAGACTTCTTCCTAGTTCTTCTTCTCCATCTCCATGCATCTCTTATCTCTCCATGGAGTTCATCTCCTAGCTCTCTCTAACTCTATATGCTGATTGTAAAATGACCAAGAGTCTAATGCATGAATATAGGCATCCTTATATAAAGAAAGGAAGGGATTATGTGTCACCATGCATGCTTGCATGGTGTGCATGTATGGACAAGTGTCCTAGAGGTGGACAAGTGGCAAGGGAGGTGGTGCCATGTGGTGCATGGGCTGCCATGTGGCCGGCCATGTGGGGTCCACCTCGAGTTTTATGCCACTACCTCGGTTTGCGTGCAAAAGTTCCTCATTATGCGTGTCGATCTCGGTTTACGTGCAGACAGGTATTATTTCTGATGTTCGGGTCCAGGTACAGGACTAAGTTAATTCTAATTACGGTCGAGTCGGTGCAGTGATTATAGTCTAATTAGTAATTATATTACACTGATACAGTCACACAAATAAAAAATTAATATAATAATAGACCAGATATAGAAATTCATAAAACTCGTATTATTGCACGTAGAGAAATTACAGGCATTACATCTTCTACCACCTATTACAGGATTTCGTCCTCGAAATCTGAGCTATCTAGGCACTAAAAAGAAAAGGAAATTTCTCTCGCATTTCCGATTCCAGCTCCCAAGAGGCTTCTCCTTCGTCATGGTGTTTCCACTGAATCTTTACCAGCGGAATCTCTTTGTTTCTCAACTTCTTGATTCCATGATCCAGAATCTTTACAGGTCCTTCAATGAATGTAGCATTATCATTTACTTCGATATCTTTGAAGTCGATCTCATGTGCCGGGTTATGAAGACATTTCCTTAGCATGCTTACATGGAATACGTTATGAACTCCCGACATCTTGGGTGGTAACGCCAATCTATAGGCGACTTTTCCTACGCGATCCAGAATCTCAAATGGTCCAATGTAGCGTGGCGATAGCTTTCCCTTCTTCTGTCCAAACCTTACCACGCCTCGAACCGGTGAAACTTTCAGGTAAACATGATCCCCCACTTCAAATTCTAGGTCTCGACGTCGTTTATCCGCGTAGCTCTTGTATCTACTTTGTGCTGCCTTCATTCTTTCCTTTACTGTATTGATTCCTTTATTGGTCTCCTGGACTAAGTCTGGTCCCAATAGTTTGCCATCCCCAATTTCAGCCCAACACAAAGGTGATCGGCACGGCCTTCCGTATAGTGCTTCAAATGGTGCCATCCCTATGCTCGAATGAAAACTGTTGTTATAAGCAAACTCAACCAACGGTAAGTGAGTTTCCCACGAACTTTCGAAATCGATTACACAGGCTCGAAGCATATCCTCCATTACTTGATTCGTCCTTTCTGTTTGTCCATCAGTTTGTGGATGAAATGCAGAACTTAACTTCAGAGATGTTCCCATCGCTTTCTGAAGACTCTCCCAAAATCCAGCGGTGAATCTCGAATCTCGATCTGATACTATTGACACTGGTACCCCATGCAACCGCACAACCTGTTGCAGATAAAGTCGACTCATCTTCTCAACAGGATAGGTCATATTATATGCAATAAAATGGGCTGATTTGGTTAGTCGATCAACAACTACCCAAATGGCATCATGGTTCTGCTGAGATCTTGGCAATCCCATAACAAAATCCATGGTGATATGCTCCCATTTCCATTCTGGGACTGGTAGAGGTTGTAGTAATCCTGGAGGTCGTTGATGTTCTGCCTTGACTTGCTGGCAAGTAGGGCATTTTGCTACATATTCTGCGACTTCTCTCTTCATGCCTTCCCACCAAAAGTTCCTTTTCAAGTCTTTGTACATCTTGGTTCCGCCGGGGTGTATAGTCATCCTTGACTTGTGGGCTTCATTCAGAATGTCTTCCCTCAAATTATCCGTGTTGGGTACACATAACCTGTCCTTACATCTGAATGCCCCGTCTGTTCCAATATTCCATTCAGTCGGATCCTTTGCTTTTGCCTTCTCAAACCATTTCCTCAATCCTTCGTCCTTCTTTTGAGCTTCAAGTATTCGGTTAATGAGGGTTGGCTGCACCATAAGACATCCAAAAGGTCGTCCAATACCTGGTCTTGTAGTCTGAAAGTCAAATTCCGTTAAAGCTTCTAAGGCTTTCCATTCCCTGATTAAAAGTGAGGCGATTAACCTGTGGGGTTTTCTGCTTAGAGCATCTGCGACTACATTTGCCTTACCGGGGTGGTATTGCAAATTAAAGTCGTAGTCCTTAAGTAGCTCCATCCAACGTCGTTGTCTCATGTTTAATTCCTTTTGAGAGAACAGGTATTTCAAGCTTTTGTGGTCTGAGAATAGGTCAAACTTCTCTCCGTAGAGGTAGTGCCTCCAAATCTTAAGTGCAAAGACAATTGCAGCCAATTCCAGATCGTGTGTAGGGTAGTTTAATTCATGTAGCTTTAATTGCCTAGATCCATAAGCGATTACCTGACCATTCTGCATAAGTACACATCCTAGTCCTTGATATGAAGCGTCACTGTAGATAGTGTACTGTTCACCACTCTTGGGTATAGCTAGCACTGGCGCTGAGGTCAACCTCTCCTTTAATTCCTGAAAGGCGCGTTCGTGCTTGTCCTTCCACTCAAACTTTATGTCCTTCTTTGTTAGTCCGGTTAAAGGAGACGCGATCCTTGAGAAACCCTCCACGAATCTCCTGTAGTATCCAGCCAATCCAAGGAAACTTCGTACTTCCGATGCGTTGGTTGGTCTATTCCAACTAGAAACTGCGTCCGTCTTGGTTGAGTCCACTGAAATTCCGTTCTGTGAGACTACATGTCCCAAGAATTTGACTTCTTTCAGCCAAAACTCACACTTACTGAACTTAGCATAGAGACGATTTTCTCTAAGTGTCTGAAGTGCAATCTTCACATGCTTCTCGTGTTCTTCATCACTCTTCGAATAAATAAGGATGTCATCGATAAACACGATGATGAATTGATCCAAGAAGGGTCTGAATACCCGATTCATCAAATCCATGAATACCGCCGGGGCATTAGTTAATCCAAAAGGCATAACTAAGAACTCGTAGTGTCCATATCTTGTTCTGAAAGCTGTTTTCGGTATATCTTCCGGCCTGACAAGTAACTGATGGTACCCAGATCGTAAGTCAATCTTCGAAAAGGTCGTCGCTCCTTGTAGTTGATCGAACAAATCGTCTATCCTGGGAAGCGGGTACTTATTCTTAATAGTAACCTTATTCAACTCTCTGTAGTCGATACAGAGTCGAAGATTTCCATCCTTCTTTCTAACAAATAGAACCGGGGCTCCCCAAGGTGACGTGCTTGGTCTAATAAATCCAAGATCTTCTAACTCTTGTACTTGCTTCTTCAACTCCAGCATTTCCGTTGGGGCCATACGATAAGGAGCCTTGGATATCGGTGTCGTTTCGGGTATCAACTCAATACAAAAGTCGATCTCGCGCTTTGGTGGTAATCCAGAAATGTCCTGAAAGACATCCTCATAGTCTCGGACTATCGGAATCCGAGCGATCGTCAAATCTGAGCCTGTAGTTTCCATAGCGGCTAAACGACTTGTAAGGAAGGCGTCACTAGTAGGGTTGCATTGAAAACTAAATGGTGCACTTCCAGGTACTGAAAATGTGATCGACCTACCAGCACAATCTAACTTTGCATGATACTTAGTAAGCCAGTCAAATCCTAAGATTACGTCGAATTCCTTCATTGACAGAACAATTAAGTCTGCATATAGGTTTCTGTCCTCCAATGTCAAAGTACAGTCCTTGCACACCTTTCCTAGCTTCACGGTCACTCCCAAAGGTGATACCGCATTCAAGGCTACCTCAAGTGCTTGGGGTACTAAACCCAATCGTCGTACAATCTCAAAGGCAATAAACGAATTCGTGGCACCCGTATCAAAAAGTACTTTAACTCTACTAGCATATAATGAGAGTGTACCTTCCAAGTTCTGCTGTTCCTTTTCATCATAGCCAGCTGCCTCGGGTATGATAGCATTGAGTCGAGCCTTACCAGCTTGGCCTTGAGTAGTAGGCCCATGATAGTTTCCTTTTGGTGCCTTACATTCTCTGCTCATGTGTCCCCTCTTGCCACAGTTGTAACAGACAACATTAATTCGATAATTATCCCTGGGGGCTGTGCAGTCTCGAGCCATGTGTCCGGGGATCCCACATTTAAAGCATCCATCCCTGTTGTTCTCGATAGTAGTGGTTGATACTTGTGGTGCAGGAGGTACTACGTTCTTGTCCCGGGGAAGTGTGGGTCCTGGTTTCTTGCTGCTGTTCCATGAGCGCTTGTTTCCTTGGAACTGAGTCAAAGGTCTTCCTCGTGGTCCGTTCCTTGGCAGGGGTGGTCGGTATACCATTTGCTTCGGGCCTTGGCAGCCATCTCTTTCCAAACCTGCTGCTAACCTGACCAAAACCTCAAAAGTTTGATTCAGGTGTCCCAATGTTAGATGCCGGAGGTGCGGATTGAGTCCTCGGTGAAACTTCTTGATCTTCTTTTGAGGAGTGTCAATCATGTGAGGGGCAAAGCGGGACAGGCGTTCAAATTGTGTCGTGTACTCTCTTACACTCCTATTTCCTTGTGTCAAATCGATGAATTCTTTCTCTTTCTGGTCCTTTTCATCGTCGGGGAAATACTTCTCCAAAAACTTCTCCCGAAAGGTAGTCCATGTCATCCTCCTTGAAGCTTCTACTCCAATAGTTGCTCGCTCGGCTTCCCACCAATCGGCTGCCGCATAAGTGAGTTGGAAAGTGGCGAGACGGCGCTTCTCTGTCTCGGGGCATTCGATTGATTCAAAGATACGATCCATATCCCTTAGCCATTGCTCTGCTCGCCAGGATTCACCGGTGCCGTCGAACCTATCAGGACGCAAAGCCCTGAATCCTTCCATCAATCTGTCGCGCATCTGAGGTGGTGGTCTTTGGTGATTGTCGTTGTTGTTGCCGTTTCCATTGCCGTGGTTGTTGCCTATCTGGTCCAGACGCTGCAGAAATGCGCCAAAGATTCCGGTAGGATCGATTCCTTCAGGAATAGGATCAGGTGGTCCTCCATTACGATTTCTTCTTCGTCTTCCCGCCATTGTGCTTGTGTGCTTATGTACCTACATGAATATCTATCGGTTACTCTCCAATCCTAAACAGGGATACGAGATACAAACGGCTGAATGTATAGATAGCAATTCTAATATAAGTACATAATATATCAAGTATTCATATTATCATGCAGAGCATCATATAAAAGAAATAAGTATTTAATGATAACTTAAAATATTTTCATAGTACAACACAGCTACAAAGAAAACATTTACATAGAAAAGGCGTACACGTTACTACTAACACGTGTCACAAGCCTGAATACAGCTATATACACAAAAGATGGGCTACTAGCCCTATTACAAGTAAAGCTCTAGATATTGAGAATCCTATCCCAAAAGTCTTCCACATCCATCCGGGATGTAACAAGGTACCATGCTAATCACAAAACTATCTTAAGGTTCATATCTTAAGTGTGTAGGACAATCGGTGGACACTTCTTAACCTAAAGCTCTGATACCAAAAATCCCTGTCACGCCCCGGCGTAGCCAAAATATGGAAAAATTTAAAATTTTCATCTTGGACCCTGAGGCACGTGACTGGTTACAGTACCGAATTGTCCATGACCAGATAATAATATTTAAACGATATAATAAAAAGATAAAACCATCATACTTACTGGAATATATTACAAAGAGAAGTCAAAGTACTTAGCTAGTTAATACATCATTATAAATACATCAGAGTCTTATGGCTCTCGGCCTTACAAAACTATTACAAAATATATGCTAAGTCTTCTGGTTATAATCAAAACATTTACAGAGGATAACTGCTAGTCTTCTCTCTAACTAGCATAACCATAGCCATCTTCGGTGTACTCTTCCTCCGCGTTCTCCGCTTGCGTAGCATCATAACCCGCGTACTCGTTACCTGGATAAGCTGGACATGGGAATGTCCAGCGACATGAACGTCGTCAGCTTATGAAAGCTGAGTGAGTAAGCTAAATCAAATGGAACGTATATAGTAAAACACAATAGGAATACATTTACTACCTTTCAACATATCTTTTAGGATCTTTACGTTCTCACCGTCGAATTATAACTAGTAGCGTACCCGACTACGTATTCGATAGGAATACAAACAATTCAGGAGACCCGTCTAGACATTCTTAATGCCACTACCATTCATTTCTAACATCCGACATCATTTACAAACCTAAAGTGTCCCTTGCTAACCAAACCATCTTTCATCAACCACTTCATCTTTCATCAACCAAAACATCTTTCATCAACTACTTCGTCTTTCATCAACCAAAACATCTTTCATCAACCACTTCGTCACGAAGAACCGAAGTGTTAAGGAGTGCAAGAACATCCATTTCGTCATGAAGAACCGAAAGGAGTCTTCACTCAAAAATCACCGCTTCGTCACGAAGAACCGAAAGCGTTACGGAGTACAAGAACATCCATTTCGTCACGAAGAACCGAAAGGAGTCTTTACTTAAAGAATCACCGCTTCGTCACGAAGAACCGAAAGCGTTACGGAGTACAAGAACATCCATTTCGTCACGAAGAACCGAAAGGAGTCTTTACTCAAAGAATCACCGCTTCGTCACGAAGAACCGAAAGCGTTACGGAGTACAAGAACATCCATTTCGTCACGAAGAACCGAAAGGAGTCTTTACTCAAAGAATCACCGCTTCGTCACGAAGAACCGAAAGCGTTACGGAGTACAAGAACATCCACTTCGTCACGAAGAACCGAAAGGAGTCTTTACTCAAAGAATCACCGCTTCGTCACGAAGAACCGAAAGCGTTACGGAGTACAAGAACATCCATTTCGTCACGAAGAACCGAAAGGAGTCTTTACTCAAAGAATCACCGCTTCGTCACGAAGAACCGAAAGCGTTACGGAGTACAAGAACATCCACTTCGTCACGAAGAACCGAAAGGAGTCTTTACTTAAAGAATCACCGCTTCGTCACGAAGAACCGAAAGCGTTACGGAGTACAAGAACATCCATTTCGTCACGAAGAACCGAAAGGAGTCTTTACTCAAAGAATCACCGCTTCGTCACGAAGAACCGAAAGCGTTACGGAGTACAAGAACATCCATTTCGTCACGAAGAACCGAAAGGAGTCTTTACTCAAAGAATCACCGCTTCGTCACGAAGAACCGAAAGCGTTACGGAGTACAAGAACATCCACTTCGTCACGAACAACCGAAAGGAGTCTTTACTCAAAGAATCACCGCATCACAACTCAACCGCACATCCCTTTTTCTTACTATCCTGATCTCCGTTGCCCAGATTACCTATCCGACAATTATCCTTATCATAATCTGCTTCTAACATAGCACAACTGACCCTTACATTTTTCCGACCACGCATTCGTCACTCATTTCAGAATTTAGTTCATTAAAGGACTTCCGAATATACTTTCGAAGTTACGTTTATACATCCATCATCCTATTTTATGTCATAACATACTTACATTTGAAACCTATCCAATCACTATCAGCGCAATAATCGTGCCGTACAACATACTTATAGCTTGGGTATGAATTCTCTATGGTCATCACACTATATTCATAACAACGGAAACCTAGCGTGTAGCTCGTGGATCTATAACATGGATTTGACATCAATAACCATATAGATGAAACCCTTAACATACTCATATATGCGATAGCACTACCATAGCACAAGATATCCATAACCACATAGATACCGGAAAGCAAGCATCATTAATAAACACATCATACAAGTAGTTATACAATCTGCCAGGAATTAATTTTACTATGTCGACTGAATTGATAAGATTTATTTGGGCATGATAAATTGATTTGTAGATCAAACTCAAAACTAGAACATTGTAGATAATTGGATTAGCTTCATGTACAAAAAAATCTAACTTCAATTGCATTTTTGAACTGCTCAAAATATTTATTTTACTTAGACATTTCTATATTTTCGGACTGCTCTGTCCCAGATTTTTAGTACTGCGTTGCATGTGCATTTCACCTATTAAGGAGTCATTTTTAGACTAGGCTATAGAAGAGTTATTTGTAGATAAATGAGTTATCTTTCACCACAAAAACATCTAGCTTAATTCGGATTTTTGAGCTGCACAAAACATTCATTTTACTAAACTATGTTCTGCTGAGAGTTTCAGTTTCTCAGATTTAAAGTACTTCGTTGCATGTACATTTCACCTATGAAAAAGTGATTTTCAGACTGAGCTATAGAAGAGTTATTTGTATATATATGAGTTAGCTTTCTCCACAAAAAAACCTAGCCTCATTCCCATTTTTGAACTGCTCGAAATATTTGTTTTACTAAACAACACTCTGCTGGAAGTTTCTGCTTCCCAGATTTGAAAATTTATCTTGCATGGCATGGATCTCTCAAACTATCAACATCAAGTACTTAATAAAACATTACTACATGCTATATAGGTTCTAAAGTGAGTTAGAATACTCACATAAACTTGAAATTGAGCTTGGGCTTTGGATTTGAGCTTAGGAAGCTTGAACACAACCTCAATGGTGGAGACTTCTTCCTAGTTCTTCTTCTCCATCTCCATGCATCTCTTATCTCTCCATGGAGTTCATCTCCTAGCTCTCTCTAACTCTATATGCTGATTGTAAAATGACCAAGAGTCTAATGCATGAATATAGGCATCCTTATATAAAGAAAGGAAGGGATTATGTGTCACCATGCATGCTTGCATGGTGTGCATGTATGGACAAGTGTCCTAGAGGTGGACAAGTGGCAAGGGAGGTGGTGCCATGTGGTGCATGGGCTGCCATGTGGCCGGCCATGTGGGGTCCACCTCGAGTTTTGTGCCACTACCTCGGTTTGCGTGCAAAAGTTCCTCATTATGCATGTCGATCTCGGTTTACGTGCAGACAGGTATTATTTCTGATGTTCGGGTCCAGGTACAGGACTAAGTTAATTCTAATTACGGTCGAGTCGGTGCAGTGATTATAGTCTAATTAGTAATTATATTACACTGATACAGTCACACAAATAAAAAATTAATATAATAATAGACCAGATATAGAAATTCATAAAACTCGTATTATTGCACGTAGAGAAATTACAGGCATTACATGTAGTCTCATCATTATTCTAATATTTTTGGCGCTGACGGCGTATTTTTCGATTTTACGAAGTATTTATTTTGCAATTTTGAAGTTAAAATTTTTAAATAGTCACCAAAGAATAGAATTTCCAAAAATATACCAAAATATAAGAATTTTTACAAGAAACTATTTTCAATATATTAAAGAGACTATATGAATATTTTAGTACATTTTCCGAATATTTAGAAATATTCTAGATATTTAAAGTGATGAAATCTCTATTTACCTCATTTACTAAATAGTAACAAAATTCTAGACAATGGTTTTATAATTTAATAAATTATCAAATAGTCCACAGTTAACCATAAAATATTTTAGAAATTATTCTGTATTTAGTAAACATCCATATCCATTTTATATATACTATTTTTTATATAACTAATAACAAGCATTTAAAGGTAATTTTAATTGAACTAAATATTTATTCTATTATAATATTATGAAAATAATAATTGGAAAATAGAATATTTCCTTATTATTATATATACATATATATATATATATATTTTAATGATTTTCCAGAAATTAAAAAGTATAAAGTTATCTTTTACTAAGAATAAACTTTAAAACAATTAAGGTAAAATAATGATTAATAGCTAACTCATACCATACAAATCGTCTACATTACTACACCATAGAGAATCTCAAAGAAAGAAAACCATCCTCTTCCTTACACAGAATTGAGTCTGTGACATATATACATATATATATCGATACATATATATACATATACATAAATATATATATATATATGACTATAACTCTCTCGATTCTTGACGGAATAGGGCGAGTCCTATATGAAAATTGATGCTCTCGACGAGCCCTATCCATATAAATTGGTTTAAAAACACAATTCTAAATAATATGTACCGATTTTGGATAAAATCAAAAGTCGGTCTAGTTGAAAAAAAAAAAAGAAATTAATGGCCATTGACTATGGCTTTCTAATAACTGCTCTTAGGACAATATTAGGGATTGAAAATAAAGTTCCAAAAAGGGTCATTTTGAGAATGATTTGGGGTGATTTGGTGATGATTGAAAATAAAGCTCCAAATGAAGCTTTAATGGTGGTCACTCATAACAGTGCCTAAGGCTCTAATTTAGGCATATCTAACATGTGTGTGATGGTGTATAACTCCTAAAATAATTGACATGGGCAAGAACTTACCTTGAATCCTCAACCTTCTCTCTCTCTCTCTCTCTCTCTCTCTCTGCGTGAGGTGAAGTTTGGAATACCCAAAAGGAGAATAGGGTTTTTTTTTAAAAAAATAACAAATAAAAAGCAAGTGTTGTGGGTCGGTTTGGACTTATTTAAGGGATCCTAATTTGTATCAAAATGGAATTAGATCTAGTTTGAGTTCCTATTGGGCCAATCCATAGGGCTCTAATATAATGTTAATCAAAAGATAAAAATTCAATTACTTAACCAAATATACATATATATATATATAAACTTAATCAAATAATAATAAAATACTAACTTTTTATTTATTTAATTATTTACCCCCTCTTTTTTTTTTTTTTTTTTTTTCTCTATTAAATTCGCGGGTGTTACATTCTACCCTCCTTAAAAGGATTTCATCCCCGAAATTAACAAGAAATCACGCATCTAAAACAGGTAATTACCAGGAACGACTAAAAATTAACTTCAAAGCTTACCGAAAGGATTCCGTCTTGGGGCTAGGAAAAATACTACTGCACAAAGTGTTCATGATGCATTCTTTCGACTTTCTCCTCTAATTCCCACGTAACATCATTCTCGTTCTCACTCCATTGTACCTTCACAAGTTTTATCCTCTTATTGTGGAGTTGTTTCACATCTTGGTCCACAATAGTGATTGGTCTTGTAACAAATGTCAGATCATCCTTAATTTCAATCTTTGTCGGTTGAACCACCATGGTTGGATCCTTCACGCACTTTCTCAACATTGAAATGTGAAAAACATCGTGGATCGTCGATAAACTCAAAGATAAATCGAGACGATAAGCCACCTCTCCAATACGTTCGGTGATCTCGAACAGACCCACAAATCTAGGTGCCAATTTTCCCTTCTTTCCGAACCTCATCACACCTTTCATAGGAGAAACCTTTAAAAATACAAGATCGCCAATCTTAAACTCCACACTCTTTCTCTTTTGGTCAGCATAGCTTTTCTGTCTACTCTGAGCTGTTTTAATCCTTTCTCTAATGACACTTATCTTTTCCGTCGTTGCCCTAACAACCTCAGGTCCAAGTAAAATTGTATCACCAACCTCTGCCCAGCAAACAGGTGATCGACACGGCTTTCCATAGAGAGCCTCAAATGGTGCCATGCCAATGCTAGAGTGATAGCTATTGTTGTAAGAAAACTCTACTAATGGCAAATGTTCCTCCCAACTTCCTCCAAAATCCAATACACGAGCTCGAAGCATATCCTCAAGTACCTGATTTACCCTCTACGTCTGTCCATCGGCCTGAGGATGATAGGCAGTGCTCAAATCTAACCTTGTGCCCATAGCAAGCTGGAAATTTTCCCAAAATTCTGACACAAATACTGAATCTCGGTCTGAGACAATAGATATATGTATGCCATGAAGTCTCACCACCTCTCGAATATACAGTTACGCCAAACTATCCGCATTTCGATGAATACCAATAGGAATAAAGTGCGCGGATTTGGTCAAACGATCCACAATTACCCAAATGGACTCATTTCCTCTCCGAGATCTAGGTAAACCATCAATGAAATCCATCGAGATAAGTTCCCACTTCCAAATAGGAATTTCAAGCTGCTGATGCAAACTAGATGGCTTCTGATACTCTGCCTTTACCTGTTGACAAATCAAACACTGAGATACATATTCACCAACATCTCTCTTCATACCTTCCCACCAAAAGGTCCTCTTCAGATCACGGTACATCTTGTTGCCACTAGGATGAATAGTATAACGTGATGGATGTGCTTCATCTAAGATTTGTCTCTTCAAACCAGAATCGTTAGGCACACACAACCTGCCTCGAAACTTTAAACTTTCCAACGAATCAACTGACCAATCGGTAGGGCATTCATCTAAATAATCTAACACCAAGTCATCCAATTTTTCCAACAAAAATGGATCAGATGCTTGACAAACACCAATTCGAGTCAATAAAGAAGGTTGAACAGAGATGCTCCCAATGAAAGCCTTCTCAGAATTTTGCACAGGTTGCACATCATGGAGCATAATCACCTCCAAGTCTTTCCACTCACGGACCATCAGTGCAATCAAAACACTATGTTGTCTGCTCAAGGCATGGGCGACAACATTACCCTTTCCAGGCTGATACATGATCTCAAAGTCATAATAGCTAATGAACTCCATCCACCTCTACTGTCTCATATTTAACTCCTTCTGAGAAAATAAGTATGTTAAGCTCTTATGATCAGTAAAGAGCTCAAACTTCTCCCTAAATAAATAATATCTCCATATCTTTAAAGCAAACACCACTGCTGCTAACTCCAGATCGTGCGTCGGGTAACTTTTCTCATGAGGTTTCAACTGTCTTGAGGCATAAACGACAACCTTCTAAAACTGCATCAAAACACAACCCAAACCTGTACCACTGGCATTTGTAAATACCACCAGAATACCTCCACTTATGGGTGTGAGAATCGGAGTAGTGGTCAACCTTTGCTTAAGTTCCTGAAAAGCTTTTTCACATTCCTCAGTCCACAAGAATTTTACATCTTTCCATGTCAACTTAGTCATCGGTTCTGCAATTAGGGAAAACTTCTCAATAAACCGATGATAGTATCCAGCTAATCCCAAAAAGCTCCTGACTTCGATGGTTGATGTAGGCTGCTTCCAATCCTTCACTGCTGCCACCTTAGCTGGATTAACTGATATACCCTCACTAGAAACAACATGCCCCAAGAATCGAACTTCACTTTCCCAAAAGTGGCACTTACTGAACTTAGCGTTTAAGTTCTGATCTCTAAGAACTTGCAACACAATCCTTAAATGTTCTTTATGCTCCTCTTCATTTCAAAAATAAACCAGTATGTCATCTATGAAAATAATTACAAACTTGTCCAGATATGGTCAGAATACAGTTCATGAGATCCATAAAGAACGCCGGTGCATTAGTCAAACCAAACGGCATCACAGGGAATTCATATAGACCATATTGGGTTTGAAAGGCCGTAATAGGGACAGTCTTCTCCTCTACTCTCATCTGTTGATAACCGGTTCTAAAATCAAACTGCGAAAACACGTTAGCTCCCTTCAACTGATCGAACAGATCATCGATTCGAGGCAATGGATACTTATTCTTGATGGTGATCTTGTTCAGTTCCCTGTAGTCAGTGCACATCCTTAGAGTGCCTTCTTTTTTTGACACAAAAATAGCTGGAGCTCCCCAAGGTGAATTACTAGGGCGAATGAACCTATACCATACACACCTCAAAAGAATTACAACTAAAGGAATACGAATATAGGAAGACAATAAAAAGAATACGAAGAACGGTTAACAAACGTACCCCTTCCGTAACATTTCCTCAAGTTGAACCTTCATCTTATTCAACTCCTTCGGCGCCATTCTATATGCCGCTTTGGACAAAGGAGTTGTACCGGGAACTAAGTCAATACGGAATTCAACCTCTCTCCTCGACGGTAGACCGGGAATTTCCTAGAACACATCTTCAAACTCCTTCACCAATTCTACATCTTTAATGTCTGTCTTTGGGATTTCTACCGAGTATAGGAAACTTGACATCACTAATTCTCCACTAGCTCTACAGTCATGTGTTATACCAGGCATATCTGGTGCATTAATTGTAACTCTTCTTTTGGCACAATCCAAGGTGACCCCATTCTTTTCCATCCAGTCCATACCAAGAATAAGACTAAAACCCTCAAAACCCAAAACTACAAGGTTTACGAGAAAAGTTCTCCCAAACATAGAAATTTCAAAATTCTCACATTGTTCATACAAAGTAATAGACCCACTCAAAGGAGTCTCTACACAAAGGGGTAAAAGCAAGGGAGTAGTTTTAATATTTTCTAGTGTTACAAACTGCCTAGCAATAAATGAATGAGAAGCACCAGTATCAAATAGCACCTTAACATTAGACTGGAAAGAATCCAATGTACCTTGCACATTGTTGGGTCCTGGTAAGGCGGTAAAAGCATGAGCTGGAGCCATCTGACCTTGGCCTCCTTGTTGGTTCTTTCGTGGAGCTTGGCATTCATATGCTTTGTGACTAGCAATTCCACAATTATGACATAGCCCTGTGAACGGCGCACAAACCGTGGGTACAACAGGTGGTACTACCCCTGGAGGGACTGCAAGACGATTCTGTGGTGCCTGATACTGTTGACCTTGACAGCCCTGCTGCCCATGTTGCCCTTGTTTACCCTGCTAACCCTGTTGACCCGACTGACCAGGTCGCTCTTGCTGTCGAGGATTTCCTTGTCTATTCTGGAATCCTCCCTGTCTCTAATAACTCTGTGGTCCCCTCTGCTGAAATGTCTGACCTTTCTGTTGAGGTTGCTGACCTCTCTAATCATAAGGCCTAAAACGGTTCTCCTCCCTATTTTGGTCACGTTGCTAGTGCTGAAACCCTGAACCCTTAGAGGTCTCACCAACCTTTGCCTTTCCCTTATCTCGGTTTTCTCTGAACTTGATGCCCTGCTCCTTGAACTTAACAACCAAGTCCAGGACTCGATCAAACTCCTCCGTGTCGAAAGGAATCAGAGATCATTGTAATTGTGTCTGCAATCCATTGATGAACTGACAATTCTTCTTCACCACTGTATCAACCATATAGGGAGCATGTCGGGACAACTCATGAAATCTTGTGACATACTGTTCCACACTCATACTCCCCTCTTGCTTTAGATGGATGAATTCTTCTACCAATTGGGATTTTACTACTTCTGGTAGCAATCTCCCTTCGAATCTCCCTTTGGAATCTTCCTATGTTAGTGTGGTCAAATCCAAACCAGAACGGATCAAATTCCACCAGAATCTAGCTGCTCCGTCTAATTGATGGGCAACCAATTCTTGTTTTTGTACCGCAGTAACGTTTATTCTTTCAAATACCATCTCACAATTGAGTATCCATGTCTCGGTTACGATAGATCTGGTATCTCCTGCGAACCTTTTCCCTCCAAGTTCTCCAAAGGCCTTATTCCTTCGAGTGAAGGGATCACGGGAATTGTCCTGCCGTTCCGCATTGTTATTCTGCACTGCTTGCATAAGTTAAGTCATCATGGCTGCAACATCCACTTGAATCATATTCGGGTTTCCCACTCCATTATTAGCATCATTGTTATTGCCATATCCGTTGCCAGCAGGTCCTTGACGGGTATCATATCCTCCAGCCATATCCTAAAAAGAGAATAGTCAACACCACTAAGACATAATATATAAACACAAAAACTAAAAGACCCTTAAACCACAGTTCGAAGGCAACCTAGACTTTCTCCAATCTAAAAAACCTTGGCTCTGATACCAAACTGTAGCGCCCCAATTTTCTAACAACACAAAATCGGAACACAACCCAAATAGAAACACTATAAAGCTAAAACAATAATAGTCCAAAAAAAACTAAAATAAATATAACTCCAAATTCCTGATAAATTTAAACCATATTTCAAACGCTGCTTACTCTCAAATCTCGAATGCAAAAAGAAACAATTGGCTCATATGCCAGAAATTATAAATGGACATAACCATTCAAAACTCCAAAGTCTCTAAAAAAATCTCCAAGCTTGCTAGCCAACATGATCCACGCTGCTATTTAAATCCACGTTCATTTTCCTATAAATATTCTGCAGCTACGTTCAAAAATTGAACGCACCCGAGATGCATGGAGACATCCGGGTCAGTATAACCTAGTATGAGTAAAACTTGAAACCCGAACAATCCATGAACAACCACAAAAAATATACAATATTGTGACAAGACAATAGTTCCATCACCTCTTCTCAAAAGAGGCTCCGGCAGTTAGTTTCTTGTTCACGATGAGCAACATATCAAGTAAATCACAATGTAGTAGGCCTTTCCTACAAAAGTGTTAATGTGGCCTAACACCCTGTTCATAGATTTATAAAGAAACACATTATAACATTACACTGTAAAAGCGCATACAATTTTTAGTTTGTACCAAATCCACACTTACTACCACAATTGCACCTCACATCGTGCCAAAACCTACATACCCATAGGTCCCCCTCATACCCTAGCCATTTCTCCGAGTTTGACACTTACTCCAATTGGGCGTATCGAGTATCGAGGGTGCCCCATTCTCGGATAGCTACGATGTATGAGAAAAATAAGAAGCCACTATTCTGCTAAATGCGCATAAGATCCCATGTCACATATTGAGACGGGATAACTAAAACACCACTATTCGGTGATAACAAAAGGGTATCAACCCAAACCCCATTCCTTAAGACATGCTCTAATTGGACATGGGTACCACTTACCGCAAGACAGTCACGTTAGTTTCTCTGTAAGCAGTGGATTTAAATAACAAAGGGTTGTGGCGGTGGCTTTGGATTTTTCCTTTAGATTCATTATGACATAATTGAAATATCGATAATATGAGTGTATTCATAACACATATTCATGCCAATCCCATATTCAATGCTGGGATAAATCAAGTCATGGAAGTTCTATATATCATCTCAACAAATTCAAAATCCTCATCTATTTGAGATTAACATAACAATTATCATAGAGTAAGACACAATTTTACTCCTATACCCATATAATTACCAAGGAATTAATACTTCTCAACTAATGAAAACAATCACCACATTTAATAATGACAAAGTGTGAAGCCTTTACTCACGTTTCTATAAAAATCTCAAAGTATAAAAGTGACACCACTTTTTAACAATCATTAGGGAAAAGTTTTACTCACCTGAATATCTTAATAGAATAAAGATTCTTGTCAGAAAAGCAAATAGGTCTCAATCCCTACAATTCATGATGATAGAATAACAATTAAATCTAAATTCTCCATATATGAGTAAACCAGTAATTTCAATAAAAATGTGTCATAACCTCAATACGATGATCCCTATATTATTCTAAGGCTAATTGTACTGACTAGACTTAACATGGAGTCCATAGCAATTTCAATCATTTGTGAGTCTTACAATAAGGCCGTAATTTTAATGGTGCTGAAACGTCTCCAAACTTAGGAAAAGTAGTCTCATCATTATTCTAATATTTTAGGCGCTGACGGCGTATTTTTTGATTTTACGAAGTATTTAATTCGTATTTTTGAAGTTAAAATACTAATTTAAAAATATTCACCAAAGAATAGAATTTCCAAAAGTATACCAAAATATAAGAATTTTTACAAGAAACTATTTTCAATAGATTTAAGAGACCATAGGAATATTTTAGTACATTTTCCGAATATTTAGAAATATTCTAGATATTTAAAGTGATGAAATCTCTATTTAACTCATTTACTAAATAGTAACAAAATTCTAAATAATGGTTTTGTAATTTAATAAATTATCAAATAGTCCAGAGTTAACCATAAAATATTTCAGAAATTATTATGCATTTAGTAAACATCCATATCCATTTTATACTATTTTTATATAACTAATAACAAGCATTTAAAGGTAATTTTAATTAAACTAAATGTTTATTCTATTATAATATTATGAAAATAATTATTGGAAAATAGAAGATTTCCTTATTATTATATGTACACATATATATATATATATATTTAATGATTTTCCAGAAATTAAAAAGTATAAAGTTATCTTTTACTAAGAATAAACTTTAAAACAATTAAGGTAAAATAATGATTAATAGCTAACTCATATCATACAAACCGTCTATCTCAAAGAAACAAAACCATCGTCTTCCCTACGCAGAATTGAGTCTGTGACATATATACATATATATATATATATATATATCAATACATATATACATATACATATACATAAATATATATATGGCTATAACTCTCTCGATTCTCAACGGAATAGGGCGAGTCCTATATGAAAATTGATCCTCTCGACGAGCCCTATCCATATAAATTGGTTTAAAAACACAATTCTAAATATTATGTACTGATTTTGGATAAAATCGAAAGTGGGTCTAGTTGAAAAAAATCAGAAATTAATGGCCATTGACTATGGCTTTCGAAAAACTGCTCTTAGGACAATATTAGGGATTAATAAGGGTCATTTTGAGACTGATATGGGGTGATTTGGTGATGATTGAAAATAAAGTTCCAAATGAAACTTTAATGGTGGTCACTCATAACAGTGCCTAAGGCTCTGATTTAGGCATATCTAGCATGTGTGTGATGGTGTATAACTCCTAAAATAATCGACATGGGCAAGAACTTACCTTGAATCCTCAACCTTCTCTCTCACTCTGTCTCTCTCTCTCTCTCTCTCTCTCTCTCTCTCTCTTTCTCTCTCTCTGCGTGAGCTGAAGTTTGGAATACCCAAAAGGAGAATAGGGTTTTTTTTTTATAAAAAAAATAACAAATTAAAAGCAAGTGTTGTGGGCGGGCTTGGACTTATTTAGGGATCCTAATTTGTATCAAAATGGAATTAGATCTAGTTTGAATTGCTATTGGGCCAATCCATAGGGCTCTAATGTAATGTTAATCGAAAGATAAAATTTCAATTACTTAACCAAATATACACAAATATATATATAATCTTAATCAAATAATAATAAAATACTAACTTTTTAATTTTTTTTAATTATTTACCCCCTCTTTTTTTTTTCTCTATTAAATTCGCGGGTGTTACATTCACTTAAGTTGTGTTTTGTCTTTTGGTCAATCTTTTATCAATTGAATTGTAATCTAAGACAAAGTTTTATTAGTTTTAGTTTTGATTTTAGTTTTTCTTTGTAATAAGGTCTTAAGTACCAAAGTGGGAGAAATAATGTTGCAGAAGGATGCTATTAAAAATTTATATTTATAAAATTTGCAATTGACATTTCTATGATGATGCTTTCTGGCTTACATGTTCTATGCTTGCACTACTTTTAGACTATTCTTGTATGTCCAGACCAGTTTTTGTTAATTAGGGGTGCATAGGTATTCTATTCAAAGAGTTCTGAAAATTTTGGAGTTCGATCGATCGAACTTCTCTCGATCGATCGAAGTCTTGGAATCCTTAAGCGCTTGAACATGCCTCAATCGATTGTTCTTTCGATCGATCGAAAGATCTCGATCGATCGAGAATTGAATTTAAACGAGGCGTCCCCAACACTCTTCTTCATTTTCTCTCTCTCAAACTCTCGAGCGATTCGACAGAGAGAGAGAGAGAGAGAGAGAGAGAGAGAGAGAGAGAGAGAGAGAGCGCTTGGGAGGATTCTATTGTCCCTCATCAATCTCACCATTGGAGAGCTTCAGTGCTACAAAATCATAATCACCATCATCCCCCACCCCTCCACTGCACGTTCACCGAGGTAGGTTCTCACCTACCCCCTATCCCATTTTCGTTCAAAAACATGAGGGGGTGCCCCCTATTGGTCCTAAGACCAATTAATGTATGTCTTGATCTCTTATTTTGTGTTTTCTTGTCATTCCTGTTTCCTTTTCTCTATCTCTGCGGTTTTCTGTGCTCTATCGATCGAGCTGGGCTCAAGCGATCGAATCTGTCCCTTGTTCAATCGATCGAGAAAAGTTTGATCGATCAAACTTATGCAGAGGTAGATTCCTTCTTTTGTTTTGTTTTCCTGTTTTAATTGGCCCTTTGTTCTCTATTTTAGGGACCTCTCGCGATGAACCATATTACGGGGTACCATAAGTCCAAGCCCCTCGATCTCACTATACCTGATCTGATACCCGCTCACGGGTTTCGAAACGACGAGGATCGAGTGTGGTTCAACCGCTATTTTTATACGCGGAAGGTGATGCTGGAGCGACCACTTGAGTCTGTATGGCTATCAGCTCCATGGTTCCTGGCAAGGATCAGAGACATGCCTCTCTGGGATGATTTGCTAGTTCAGGCCAAACTGATAAACATCACATGGATTTGGGAAGCCTGTGCCACGAGGATCAAGAAACTCGCGGCCCCATTCACCTACCGCTCTTTGTTTCGAGGGCATGAGACCATCTTTAGCCCCGCTACTGTAGCTGCTACTCTGGGGGTCCCTGAGGTACCTGACTGCTTTTGCCATCATTTACCAGGCACCCCAGAGACTCCTCACACCACTATCATACCTGAGATCACGGGAGGGGATATTCAAATCAGGAATGGTGTTTCTCTTATCGAGGATCAGTTTCTGAATGGGATATACTATCTCTTCCACTTGGCGCTTGCCAACTGTATTCTTATGACTTCATACCATGAGAAGGTGGCGCCATGGTGTGCTCGTGTCCTCTATGCCATTGGGACAGGATAGCGCCTCTGTCTGTCTCGCCTCTATATTGATTTTTTCATTCAACCGATGTGGTACATTTTAGCCAAGCGCCATCTAAAAGGCGCTTGGCCCATACATCAGGTTATCAAGCGAGCTAGGTTGCTTCCATTAGCCATAGATATGGTCACACATGCATCCAGTCGATTTAGCGAGATGGCGGCACGCCATTCTGATGCATAGAAAAAGAGGAAATCAAAAGGAAAAGCAAAAGTTGGAGTGAAGAGGAGCTAAGGTGGAGGCACCGACACTGAGGGTGCGGCTTCTGGGATGCCTTCCGAGGCTGAGGAGCCTGATTCGGATGATGAAGTTGACCCTCGCATTGAGGTAACGCAGTTCGAGCTAAGGCAGCGGTCTCAGGCTCCCACCCAGGGATTGTCCTTAATATTGTCTCTCCAGACTCTCCACACTTTATTCATCGAGGAGAGGGAGGCACGAATGCGGCTTGAGGGCAAGATGGATTGTATGACGACTATGCTCGAGGCAATTCTGATACAAATGGGGGTTGATCAGTCATTACACACAGCTTCACATCCACCACCCCCTGCTGCACCACCCACTACTGATCCTTCATCTTCTGCTCCACCTCCTCCAACTGATCCTTCCACCCCATCATCATCATCTGCATCACCTCCGGTTGGGACTGTTCCTTCATCTGACCTGACCAAGACTGCCCTAGAGGGTGGAGTGGGGACGACTGTTCCTATTGCCCCTATAGAGATCCTCCGATGTTGCTGATGATGCTTAGTTGGTGATGATCATTGAGAGTGTGGGAGATTTGTTGTATTTTTATTTTATTTCTGTTCTTTTCTCTCTCCGCTCTCTTCGCACTTTCTTGGATATTGGATATTGTAGGACTGTTTGGATATTTTGGACTTTATGATCATTGTTCTGTACTTTTATTATTTTATCATTCCAGTGATTGGGTATTTTATTATGTATGGATCATGTTCTTTCATTTCAAATTATTTATTTTGATCTTGGTTGTTTGGAGATTGTCTGTTTCAGTTACAGGTTGCTATGATTGCTATTGTTCATTTGCTTATATCATGTGACATCCATCTATTTTCATTTAAAAATCAACTTTTGAGGATATTATTATTTTCAGTTAGGGGTGAGATGCAGATAGATATTCACCTGTACATTTTCACACTTAGCATTCTGAATAATTTCATTACCAATATCATACAATCTAAATTAAAATAAAATTAGAAAATTTTGAAAAGTTGAAAATTTTTAATTGAATTGGTAGAATAACTTTGAACATTTACTTCTGCTTAACTGTTACCATGCAATGACACATTCTTATTAGTCTCATCTTTTCATGAATTAAGTTCACGCATTTTCTAGTATCACTAAGATGATTGCCTGTGTTGACCTTTCATGTATCCAATAATCATATGCACCTATTGATAGCTATGTAGAGAACCTAAAAATGAGTTAATATGACTATTTTGTCTAAGGAATGAGTAGTGGAAACTAGTTACCCTTAGTGAGCTTTTGGATCCAATCTTCAATTTTGAGGGAATTATCTCATAAACTCGAAATGTTTTTCTTGATTATGCTTACAAAATTCGTTGCAATAGTCTCAATTAATTTTTCAATTTTGACGGCTTATTAGAGGAGAACGTTTAGGATCTACCAACTAAACTCGATAAACACTAAAGTGCTAAAACCAAGAAGTTAAGAAAATGGTTTAAGCCATCGTTATGCACTCCTTAATCTTTTTATATACCATTATCTACATTCAAGAACCTATTTTGTTCCCAACCCCACACTGATTAAATGTCGCCAATTCTAGTATGAAAATCCAAACTCCAAAATCTTATACCTTGACCTCAATGGACCCCATTGCACACTTGAATTGTTGAAGTATGGAAGGGAGTAGTTGTGGGAGTGGCCTTATAAAAAGAAATGTACAAGGAGATGTTTGAATGTGGAAGTAAAAAAAAAAAAAGAAGAAAAAGGAGAATATGAAAGGATGAAAGTTGGTTGGAGATGGGAAGAGAATAAAATGAGATGATAAGATCCGTCATATGCTAAGATGAGCATTTTTCTTTCTCGTCATCTTTATCTGCTACATAAAAACCGAAAAGTCAAAGCCTTAATGATTCTTAACAACTTAGTTTGAACATGAACGTGTAATGTGAGTTATCCACGGTATTTCGCTCCTCTAGTAAGTGGTATCCTTTTCGTGAGACTATACACTCTAAATGTTCGTCTTTCATTGAGTTATGCACGAAAGCATTAGTATCCTAAATTTTATTCCTATCAAATCTTTCCTACAATGTGGAATCATTTTTAACTAAGCTTCAGCGAGACGTCCTTTCATGAGTGTAAACCAATGTGAGAATTGAGTTTAAATACTAGTTCTGGAAATACAATAGTTTAAATAACTCTAGATAAGGTTCAACGCATAGCTGTTAACTTCACACACACACACGGATACATGACTGTGATACATATGTTATATCTACTTTGGTGACATGAGGAGCATGTGGATTTCGTTCATGGTTTGCTTGAGGTTAATATGTCTTTATAGAGCTAAGTTAATAATTGAGTGGGAGGGAGTGTTTAAAAGTTGTTCTATATATTTTTGAACTTAAATTAGAGAATTTTGAGGGTATATTCACTATAAACCCTCACGAGACAACACTCGTCCACTAGGGGGAACCTAGGGGTTTAACGGCTTGTTGCATTCGCAAAATGCAACCGCGATTCCTACGAAAGTGAGTAAGGAGTTATCTCTTTCAATTTAGTTCAATTAGTTTTGTTTATTTTATTTTAGTTGTAGTATTAGTTTAGCTTGTTCTATTATCGCTTTATCGCTAGGGACTAGCGATAAGCTAGTTGGGGGTTGTGATAAGCGGGTATTTGAAAAATACAACCGCGCTAAAATAAAGAAATGCACTGATTTAGTTTACAACTCCCCGTTATATCTACAATTCGTATTACAATGCCAACTTTTGTACAATATGGCTAATCTATGAGAAGTTGTGTTTCGGTTATTATTTGTGCAGATCACCATTTTGCTGTGTGAAGAATTAAATAGCAGGATAAAGGGAAATCCTGATTATAAGCAAAAAAATTCAAAGATGAAAAGTGGAGTTCGAGCGATCTAAAAATCCTTTAGTGATCGAAGTTTTGATCGATCAAAGGCAGTTCAAGTGCTTGAGTATTCCAGAAGTTCAATCGATCGAGTGATGTTCGATCAATCGAACATGGCTTTTATAAGAACTTACGCGCATGCAGCAGAGACATATTTTGTAACCCTAGCTTTAGGTTTTGGTATAAATATAAGTTGTATTCTCGTCCTTAAGGACGCCCACATTGTTTTCTTCATTTTTATAGAGAGATAGAGAGATTTGTTCTTAGTTTTGTAGGTTTCTCAAGGTTTTATATTGATTTTGGCTTGGATTCTTATTAAGTAATCACAATTCTTCATTCCAGGTTTTTTATACATTAGTTAATTTACATTCTTCTTTATTAATCTTGTAGTTGAAGCTATTATAATAATTGGTTTTTATAGTGTTAGCGATAAAATCCATAGTTTTGTAGTTTGCATGTTTAAATCACAACCAAACGCAACCTTAATGAGTATTTACGTTAAAAACAAATCTGAGACACTCCAGACCATGTCTGAGTAGTCCTAGAGTTGGGAGATCATGATGAAACTGTGATCTCCAGCTTCTGCCATGCAGTAGTGTAAAACATGTGTTCGATATCGAAGTTAGTATAATCGATCGGACCAGAGTTACAGTCAAGTGGTCGAAGACATTTCGAGCGATTGAGAGATGACGATGTTCGATTGATCGAAAGTGTATCGATCGATCGAACCTTCAGATTCTTGAGAAGATCCCTTTCAGTATTCATAGACTTTATGTTTTTGAGATTCGTTATCAAACTGTCCCTAAATGCTCAATTTGTCAAAATAGTTTCTGAACTTTAAGCCTTAAGGCATTTTTCTTCAATAAATTTTGCAAACCACTTTGAATGCTAACACCATTCAGAGTGCGAGTCTTGACTACTGTTTTAAACCGCCTTCATGTATTTTTAACTCAATTGTGATGATGTAGTCCCGGTCATGAAAGGACTATTGACTCTTTATGTTTAAAAAATACAGAATACTGTGAATGGATATACTCCATAGAGTTTCAATGTCACTGCAAGGTAGATGGCTAGGTCATTGTGGATTCGTATGATCCCATCATTCCCCTTTTATAAAGTAAAAACCATTTTAAATGTCGCTTTAGTTAATTAGTTAATTCATAGTTAATTTAATTACCATATTTTTAGTAGTCATTAATTGTGGAACATCGTGTGCTACATCTTCTTAAAACATTGAATTTTTATTTTCCTTTTAGATTTTAATCTAAGTAATTAGTTTATAACCAGAATATAACTTGCACGTCTACCTACACTTGGGTATTGAACACAAGAGCACACAAAATATTTCCGTGTCATTGATTTGGTACAGGTTGGACGGATTGGCCAAAGTGATCACTCGGTTGATGCCAGTTGTGTTTCCCATGTTCGAATCAGTCAGGTGTGGACCACTGCGAAATGAGGAGCGGATCCTGACGCTCTCCCTCGATAGTGTCCCGGGACGGATCCCAAGGAGCACACTTCAGGGAAAACTAGGACTTCCTCACGCGATCCTAGAGACAAAGAGTCGCCACCTAATTTTTATCGGGAATTAGGAAACCCAAGTTTGACTCGCCCAAAATTGAATAAGGTTACTCGCCCTTCATTACCAGAAACAAGGTTCGGGGGTCTTGGTACGAGAGGGGAAGGAGCCCAAGCAGGACTAAAGCACCCCCTCCTCGCCCTACCGAATGGTAGGCCTTGATTCAAATATCCTTGTTATTAATTCATAATAGATGTTGTTTCCTCAAACATACTAGATAGATATATACATGGCAAAAAGAAACATCTAATGAAAATCATTTCAAGAGACTAAATCAAGTAGAAAGCGGATGCTCATGCAATACAAGGGAGAAGTATACTCACAGTGGCTAGTCCCGCCCGGGACCGATGCAAATAAAGTAAACATGTCATGATATGCAAAGGGAACGAGAAGACTTACATTGGTTGACTCAAGCGGAGTCGCGAAAGCAAAAAGAATGGAAACGTGCAATGCAATCATGCAACAATCCTAGATAAGATGTCTCTAACAAATAATCATATAAACGGAGACTATCCTAAAGGAATTGTGTCGTTGAAATCAAAGTTGTAAACCTAGAAAAATTCTAAGAGAAAGGATAGAGATAGTACACGATACATGGGCACTAAGCCACATGTAGATGAGGCAAACCACAAATCGACGTCCGGGTCCAAGGCACTTAATTCTCTGCACTAAGACACCAAAGAATACCCAAAGCATTGCAAAAATACAAGCTAACAAATGATATGCATGATAAACAAAGAAAACATGTCATCAATCAAATTTCCAGATTCAGCAACCTCTAATGAATCCTATCAAAAGTGGTCTGAAACATGAGCTGGATAAAAACCCTTTTACAGAAAGTTAGATACATGTCTTAGGGAACTTCTCCAAAAAGTGGGACCTCAATATCAATTTTATTGTTTGAGAAATAAATGTTTTGGGAACAGTGGATCAGGACTGTCCACTGTTCTTGTAAAAATCATAATTAAATCTACAAAAATCATATGAAGCTCTATTTGGTGTCAAAAGAAAGATATTTCATTGTAGTATATGATAAAAATAAACCCATGGACATTCTGTAATCACAAGGTTTCTGAAAAAGTGTTTTAAACAGACTCTGTTATTCTGGAAATTTGGTATCATTTGACAAATGAATGCAAAACATAATAGAAGTATAATAGAAGTTCATGAATCATGTTAACCAAGTTGATTTAAGCTTTTGATCTCTCATCCATTTATCCTAGGTGATTTCTAAACCAAGTTTTATTCATCAATTGTTGTTGAGTGATCAAGGTATGACCATTTTGTATACATAATCATATTTGTAATTAAACTTAGAAAATTCCAGAATAGTTGTATCAACTTTAAACGCTTAGAAAACGATCCTAACTCGATCGTATGCTCACGATTTTACATCGGCATATAGATATATGAGTTAGGAATCATCCCCAAAAAGCGGAACGTCGATAACTATTATAGATTTTCTGAAATTCAAGCACAAAGAGACGATGTTCAAATCTGTCAACCGATTTCTCAACAATTTCTAAAAATAGTATATGAATCCTAAAAGCTCTCAAAACGGACCGGATGAAAGCTAATTCATCAAAGTTTACCCAGAAAATTTGAAATCCATCAAACTATGGGTTTTGATGGACCAAATCTAATGGACAAAACCAATCTGCTTTGCTGAATTTTTATCTAGTTCATTTTAAAGTGTGAGGAAAACATTTTAGTGATAGTTGAAGCTTATTAGAGAGATCAAACTCATAGATCAACTTAATTATCATGATTCCCAATCAATTTAGCCCTCAAGTTCTATGAAGAACTTTTAGATCAAGGATCAAAGGGACTTATAAATATCATGTTGGAGATGAAATTCAATAGGAATTCTAGGTAATAGGAATAATCAAGAGATAGGTATGAACATAGAAATCATCCTTCTCATATATCATATTTCCAAACCATCATGGAATTCAAAATAGATATATGTATATATATATATAATCATGTATGCATGAATCTAAACTAAAATTGAAGAATGAAACCAAAATTGAAAATCAAAGTGAAAAACAATCTCTAATTGTAAATTATCAATAAAAATCAAAGAGATTTGGATCTAACTATGTGAGTGTGTGAAGAACATGAGAGGAAGAAGATGAGTGTTCTAATAAGTAGAAATAGAACTAAGTTAGATCCAAATCTTATAGATCTATATATACAAAGTAGGAATTAGAGATGAACTATAGTGTTTACCTCTTGGAGGATTCTCAATTACAAGACCAAAATTGATTTGAAGATCTTCTTCTTCAAGTGTTATTCAAGTGTTCTTCAAGCACTCATCCATGGAAGTTGAGGGAGGCAATTGATGTTCAAATTGTGGTCTAATTAGCCTAAGTTAATCTAAATTCAATTCATAATTTTCTCTCTCTAGAATTCACCTAAATTGAAAGTATATTCAAAGTATACTTCTCTCTCTTGTATGTGCTTCTATGTGTGTTTATATCTCCAAGTATATTCAAGTGTATCTCTTCCAAGTGTCTAGTGTGTTAAGATGTGTGTGTGTGTGTGTGTGTGTGTGTGTGTGTGTGTGTGTGTGTGTGTGTGTGTGTGATCTCATATGAGATGTATGAGATCTTATATAGAGTTTTGAAGACTTAGCTCTTAAGTTTCAGGGTTAAAACAGGATTTTTAGAGCTTAAAAGAGGGTTAAAATGGCCATTTCGGAGCTTAAACGCAATTTCCAGGCAATTTCCTCGCAGTGGGAAGCTTCTAGAAGGGTCTGGAACTCAAAAAGCTCCGTGGAGGACACAAATGGAAGTGGCGGTTATGGTGGGACCCGCCACCCCCATACCCAAAACCGCCACTTACTATTCTTGCTCCTCTGGTCACCCACAAACCCTGTTTCAAAAATCACGTGCACTGCTTTTCCAGATTTTTGTAAAAATGCTTTTTGGTGTCCAAAATCGTCCGTTTACGTACCGTTGGAAAGCTGTCAGGTTGAATTTCAGTATAAAAATATTTCCAGAGGTTTTATAATGAGAATTGAAGTCCAATTGAAGTCCGGAAGTCCTCCGGAACTTTCGTCGTCTTTTTGAAATCAAATGACGTCTTTTCCAAAATTGCTTTCAAATGTGCGTCGATTTCGAACTTTTCTTTAAAATTGAATCTCTGGATACCTAGAATACTGCGTTTAGAACACTTAATGTTCATATAACCCTGAGAGAATATGAATTCTGAGAGATGATTTTGACAAAACCGGGATTTATCCATGGAAAAGGGCTTTTCTGAGCTTGAAGTCACTTTCCGAAGTCCGATCTTCTGATTGTGTGGAATCCAGTACCTTCCACGGGGTACTTTTCATCATCGAATCCTCCAAGACGTTGTCCACCCTAAATCCTATCAGTGTGGTCAAAATTGGGTGTCTACAGTTTGCCCCTCTTTGGCAGAGCTTGTTGTGAACAACGTGAACGGCAAGTGAGTGCCAAAGCCTTGAAGGCACCCAAATAACCATACTGAGAGGTTTTAGGAAAAACAAAAAATTCGCAAAATCAAGAAATTCAAAATCAGAGAAAATCAAGAATTTACGAATGCAAGAATGCAATGCAATGCTGGGTAGAGGCGGCTAAGTTGAAGCTGATGCTGGTCGTGCTCCGCTGGAGCTGCCTACGTATCCTTTCCAGGAATCAGACCAGGGCGTAGTTCAAGCGCGCGGGAAAACGGAAAACAAACAACAACAATGCGGATGAAATGCTCCTATCCTAGGATGCTGGTGCAGTATGAAAACATGAAATGTGAAAGTGTTGGAGGAATCATCCTCAAGGGTTCCCTAGATGCAAAATCTAATGCAAAGGATGCAACGACTCTCTCTCACAGTCGAATATGCTAAAGGTATCTTGGATGATTCTCGAGGTTTTTGTCAAAGTTATTCTTCTGATCTTAAGGCTCGTAGGCGTCATCTGTATCCTGGACGACTCTTGAAATAGTGAAGTATCTTGGATGAATTCTGAGTCATGTCAAACAACTGGACGATTGCTGGTGTAGAGTCCTTCTGCTGGGGACGATTGCTGAAACAGGTCCTTCTTCTGTGGACGATTGCTGATGTAGAGTCCTTTTACTGGGGACGATTGCTGATGTAGAGTCCTTCTGCTGGGGACGATTGCTGAAATAGGTCCTTCTTCTGTGGACGATTGCTGATGTAGAGTCCTTCTGCTGGGGACGATTTGCTGATGTAGAGTCCTTTTGCTGGGGACGATTGCTGGTGTAGAGTCCTTCTGCTGGGGACGATTGCTAATGTAGAGTCCTTCTGCTGGGGACGATTGCTGAAACAGGTCCTTCTTCTGTGGACGATTGCTGATGTAGAGTCCTTTTGCTGGGGACGATTGCTGATGTAGAGTCCTTCTGCTGGGGACGATTGCTGATGTAGAGTCCTTTTGCTGGGGACGATTGCTGATGTAGAGTCCTTTTGCTGGGGACAAATCTTCTGAAACAGGTCTCTCTGCCGGAGACAAATCTTCTGCTCTTCTGAAACAGGTCCTTCTTCTAGACAAATCTTCTGTAACAGGTCTGGAAACAAGTCTTCTGAAACAGGTCTCTCTGCCGGAGACAAATCTTCTGTTCTTCTGAAACAGGCCCTTTTTCCGAGGACAAATCTTCTGTGGCAGGTCTAGAAACAAATCTTCTGAAACAGGTCTCTCTGCCGGAGACAAATCCTCTGTTCTTCTGAAACAGGCCCTTCTTCTGGGGACAAATCTTCTGTGGCAGGTCTAGAAACAAATCTTCTGAAACAGGTCTCTCTGCCGGAGACAAATCCTCTGTTCTTCTGAAACAGGCCCTTCTTCTGGGGACAAATCTTCTGTGGCAGGTCTAGAAACAAATCTTCTGAAACAGGTCTCTCTGCCGGAGACAAATCCTCTGTTCTTCTGAAACAGGCCCTTCTTCTGAGGACAAATCTTCTGTTCTGATGCACGGATTCTGAGAGATACACAAATTCTGAGAGATGACCCTTCTTCTGAGAGCAACCCACGGATACACGATTCTGATTTTGAGAGAAACCCTACATTCTGGAGGCAACCCTGATATGCGATGCTGAGAAATACATGATTCTGAGAGAAACCCTACATTCTGGAGGCAACCCTGGATACACGATTCTGATTCTGAGAGAAACCCTACATTCCGGAGGCAACCCACGATTCTGAGAGAAACCCTACATTCTGAGAGCAACCCACGGATACACGATTCTTGGCATAAACCTTGTATTCTGGAGGCGACCCACGATTCTGATTCTGAGAGAAACCCTACATTCTGGAGGCAACCCACGATTCTGAGAGAAACCCTACATTCTGGAGGCAACCCTGGATACATGATGCTTGGCATAAACCTTGTATTCTGGAGGCGATTTTGATGCTCAAATTCTGAGAGATACCCTTTATCTGGAGGCAACCCTGGATACATGATTCTTGGCATAAACCTTGTATTCTGGAGGCGATTTTGATGCTCAAATTCTGAGAGATACCCTTTATCTGGAGGCAACCCGTGGATACATGATGCTTGCGAGAAACTTAATTCTGAAAGCTCTCTACTGGGGAGATCCTATGATTCTGAGAGATGCACGAATTCTGTATACCTTGACAATATCTGGAAACTCTCTGCTTGAGGAGATATCTGAGGTTTCTGGGACGCGAGCACATATTCTGGAGGCCCTGCTGATTCTTTCTGAGACTCATATTGGTGCTTCGACCAACGCAATCATTCTTGCAACACGTCAGGCTTACTCTAACCCTTTCTGAACATCTCGCATTCTGACCCATCTTCTGAAAGTCCTTTCTGGATGTAATTCTCAAGCGACAGTAGACTCAAATGTCCATTTTCTAAGACAACACATAATCAATCCCAAAACGACGGGAGTTTGCCGTTTCTCGGCCACTTTCAGGCTGCGGTGCCTTTGATTCTTCTGATCTTTCTGACCATATCTTTCTTCTCTTTGCAGTGGGATGGCATGTGCCAGACTTACATAGACCGTGATGCGGCCCTGGTAAATTTCTTGACCTTTTCTTCTTATCTCATTGCTTTTTCAAACCCCTATACTGATTCTTTTCTTCCACAGGTGGCTCAAGTTAGGCATCTTCAATCACAGTTGGAGCGGATGAATGCAGGCCCTTCTGGTGGGGCTGGTGGGTCTAGGCGAAGGCGCCAAATTGAAGATGATGATAGCTCTACGGCCTCAGATATGCCTGCTTGGTACCCATGGGCTACTCGTCGTCGCTGATGATGATCATATGCACCCATGACTATCTTTCTGTTTTTCTTGCTTTCTGTGCTGAGACTGATGTTGATGTATTCTGTCTGAGACTTGATGGGCTTGTACTCTTGACTTTGCTTGATGCTGCTTTATGCTATCCTTCTGTTTCGCTTTGCATCCCTTGTCACGAGACTGATTTGATTGACACTTTGCACACTGACACACAGGACTCGATTTTACAGGGAAAGGAAATTTCTGACGATTCCTCTTTCTCGACAATGTCTTTTGACTTGGATATTTGAATTTTCTAAGGATTTGCATGTTTTGAAAATGAGATTTTATCTTGTAGCAGGATATTGTGTTGGCTTTGCATGTAATCTTGAAGCTTTTGAAAATTTTCCACATAATGTTTCAGTCTTGACATTAGATTCACATCTTTAGATTGCTAAAAAACTTTTCAACTTAATATCAAGAATTACCAGATTTTTCACTTAGGTGCTTTAATTCTGATAGCCAAGTGATCCAGAGAGGACAGGTAGCGAGGTATGGGCAAACGACAGTTTGCCCCTAGTTGACAGAGATAAATGGAAGTTTGGGCAAACGCAGTTTGCCCCTAGTGTGGCAGTGATATCTTGAGGCTTTGGGCAAACTTGAAAGTTTGCCCCTAGTTTGCAAGGTTCAGGGATCGAGAGCCAGGAAAGCTCGCCTACTTATCCCCAAGTGGGAATCAGATCCAAAGTAGTTCGGCCAGGTCTTGAAAGAAAGTATGGTTGAGGGTTTCAGGAGCAGTGACCGAACCGAGCAGGTTGCCTACATATCCCCAAGTGGGAATCAGGTCAAGTGTAGTTCCTCGAATGCTGGAGGTTTTGAAAGAACAGGTTTTGAAAGAAAAGGCTTTTAAGCATAGTATCTCTTGAGACGGTCAATGTTGATTGGCTGATTGAACTCAACTCCATCTAGATCCATCAGGTATGCCGCTCCTCCAGAGAGAAGCTTCTTGATGACGTATGGGCCAACCCAATTTGGCTTGAATTTCCCTCTAGGATCGAAAACGGGTGCTTTTAAGGCTTTAAGCACAAGGTCGCCTTCCTCAAGTTTTCTTGGACGGACCTTCTTGTTGAATGCTCGAGCTATTCTTCTCTGATACACATGCACATGATCAATTGCGGCCAACCTTTTCTCATCAAGTAACATTAGTTCCTCATATCTATCTCTTAGCCAATCAAATTCTGGAATCTCGGATTCTGCCACAACTCTCAAAGATGGTAGTTCTATTTCAACTGGGAGTACTGCTTCCATTCCGTAAGCTAATGAATAAGGAGTGGCTCCTGTAGATGTTCGGATAGATGTTCTGTATCCCCACAGTGCATACGGTAACTTCTCATGCCAATCTCGGTATGTATCAGTCATCTTTCTTAGGATCGTCTTCAAATTCTTATTAGCTGCTTCAACTGCCCCATTTGTTTGTGGCCTATACGGCGCTGACATGTGGTGCATGATCTTGTATTCTTCTAATAGATCCAAAACCTCTTTCTGGAAGTGACTGCCATGATCGGATATCAACTCATGAGGGACCCCGTATCGGCAGATTATATTTCTTCTGATAAATCTGGCCACATCTTTAGCCTTCAATGTCGCATAAGACTCTGCTTCCACCCATTTTGTGAAATAATCAATTGCTACCAGGATGTATTGATGCCCATTAGACGCCTTCGGGGTTACTTCTCCAATAACATCTATTCCCCAAACTGAGAATGGCCAAGGGGTAGTCATGTTGTATAGCAGTGACGGCGGCACATGCTTCATATTGGCATGGATCTGACATTTGTGACATTTTCTGACATATTCATAGCAGTCCTTGTCCATAGTAGTCCAATAATATCCTTGTCGGATGATCTTCTTAGCTAACATGTGTCCACTCATATGAGGACCACACACCCCTTCGTGAATTTGCTCCATCATCTTTCTCGCACTGTTTCCATACAGACATGTCAAGTTGAATCCATTGTGAGATCTCTTCAATAGATTTCCGCCACAAATCATGAATTGAGCCGAGAATCTTCTTATGGCTCTCTTGTCTTTCTCAGAGGCGCCTTCCGGATATTCCCCATTTTCAATGAAGTTCCACACGTCGGTGTACCACGGAAGTTCTTCTGCTTCTTCTATTTCCCCAATCATCTCATAAGACGACTTTTCCCTTTGTTCAATCATCAAAGGAGTTAGCTTTATCCCCACAGGAATCTCAATCATTGACGCTAAAGTAGCCAAAGAGTCTGCTAGCTGATTTTCTTCTCGAGGCAGGTAGAAGAACGTGATATGCAAGAAACGAGTTCGTAAAGAATCAAGATACTCATGATAGGGTTTTAACTTCTCTTCCTTGACTTTCCAATCTCCTCGAACTTGGGATATGATCAAATTGGAATCCCCGAATACATCAAGTTTCCTTACCTCCAAAGTCAATGCGGCTTCTAGCCCCAAGATACAAGCTTCATACTCAGCAGTGTTGTTGGTGGAAGTGTACTTCAGCTTAATAGAGAACGGGGTATGTGCTCCTTCAGGGGATACAAGGATGATCCCCACTCCATATCCTTTCTGGTTTGCAGCTCCATCAAAATACATTTTCCACACATCTTCTTTTAATTCCATCAATCCTTCGTCAGGGAACATGAACTCTCCTTCGTTTTCCAGATTTATCGGATGTTCTGCTAAATGTTCTGCGACAGCCCTTCCTTTAACAGATTTACTCGTAGCATGTATCAAGTCAAACTCAGATAGCATCAATGTCCATCGGGAGATTCTTCCGGTCAATGCTGGTTTTTCAAATAGGTACTTCAAAGGATCCATTCGGGAGATTAAAACAACAGGGAAGGCCAACATATAATGCCTCAGACGACGAGTGGCCCAAACCAAAGCCCAACATGTCTTTTCTAACGGAGAATACTTCAATTCGTATCCAGTCATCCTTTTACTTAAGTAGTAAATGGCTTTCTCTGTACGCCCTTCATCTCCTTCTTGGGCTAACATGCATCCCATAGCATTCTCTGACACGGATAAGTACAACAGCAAAGGCTTCCCTGACTTCGGGGGTGAAAGAACCGGTGGGTTTGATAAATAAGCCTTGATCTTGTCAAAAGCTTCTTGACATTGATTGTCCCATTCGAATTTCTTCCCTTTTCTCAACAAGCTGAAAAGCGGATCGCAAGTAGCAGTGAGCTTAGATATGAAGCGGCTGATGAATTGGATTCTTCCCAGAAATCCTCTTACTTCCTTTTCATTTGTCGGAGGCGGCATATCCATAATAGCCTTGATCTTTGCGGGGTCAACCTCAATTCCTCTCTGTGTGATGAGAAATCCCAGCAGCTTTCCGGTGGTAACTCCAAAAGTACACTTCTGTGGATTCAATCTCATTCTGTATTTCCTTAATCTTTCAAAGAACTTGGCGAGTGCTGTTAAATGCCCACTTCTTTCTTTGGACTTAACAATCATATCATCCACATAAACTTCTACCTCTTTATGGATCATGTCATGTAACAAAGTAGTAGCAGCTCTCTGATAGGTTGCGCCAGCATTCTTTAACCCAAATGGCATTACTCGGTAGCAATACGTCCCCCAGTGAGTTGTGAATGTAGTCTTTTCTCTGTCTTCGGGTGCCATTAAAATCTGATTGTACCCTGAGAAACCATCCATGAATGATAACAACTCATGCCCCGCGGTGCTATCTACCAGAACATCTATGTGTGGAAGCGGAAAATCATCCTTAGGACTAGCCTTGTTTAGATCTCTGAAGTCAACACATACACGGATCCTTCCATCCTTCTTTGGCACAGGAACTATATTGGCTATCCATTCCGGATATTGGGTTACCATCAGGAATCCAGCTTTCAATTGTTTCTCAACTTCTTCTTTGATCTTCAAAGTCCATTCGGGTCTCATGCGTCTCAACTTTTGCTTAACAGGTTTTGAATTTGGAAAGAGAGGGATGTGGTGTTGGACAATCTCTGGATCGATGCCTGGCATATCTTGGTAGGACCAAGCGAAAACATCTTTAAATTCTTTTAATAAGTTGATTAGTTCATTGCTTTCTTGTGAAGTGAGCGTGGTGCCAATATGAACATTTTGTGGATTATCTTCATTATCCAAGTTTATTAGCAAAGTTTCTTCAATAATCTTGCATGCAGATTCATTTTCATTTTCAATTAATCTTTGCAAATCCTCAGAAATTTCAAAATCAAGATCATCAGACACAGAAGAGTAAGCAAAATCCTCGTTCATTTCATTAACATTTTTGGGTACATCAAAAGCAAAAGCAGACTCAACATCATGGCTCATATTGGCCTTTACAGACTTCCGGGGAAATGGGGGAGGGGATTTGTTGACTTCCGATTCTATCACCCAATTGTTCAGAGCTCCCTCTATTGGCTTGATTTCTTTCACATTTCCCAGTGCTTCTTCGGCATCCATCAGCATGTTCAGCTCTTCATCCATTAGCATGTTCAAATCATCACTTGTCATCAGCTCAGCCCAGTCCTTCCTTTCTTTCTTGATAGGCGGAGTATACAAGAACGGATCCTCATAGTCGGAGAACTCATGTTTGAAAAAAATCTCAAATCCAGGCTTAATGTTCTTGGTAGCCGGATCATACCATGGTTCAGGGAACCCACAGAAGGGAAAGTCATCGCCTTCTTTCACGAAGTATCCATTCAGGATTCTTGGCCCAGAAACAACCATCGGCCCTTTTCCTTTTGTCATCTTCTTCTTATCTTCTTCAGTCAATTGATACCCAAGCCCAGATTTATCTTTCTGTTCGTGGAAGTTCTGTGGTTCAGTTATTCCTTGTTGACGACGACCTAGTCCCATTCCAGGAAAATAGTTCATCTTCCGCACCATATGAGCCACTTTAGGATTGGCATACTGGTCAAAGTACAATGGCATGACTTCAGGGATCCAATTCTGTCCCACTTCTTCTTGTAGATCTTTGGCAACCGGGTTTCCCTTCTCGAACATCTTTCTATATTCGCGTCCGGTGATGAACGGCTTCTTTTTCTTGATCGGAGTGATTTCTTCGCCCCAGACAGATGCATCAGGAAGTTTCTTCTCATAGCTGAGTCGATCCCAAACGGATTTCTTTTTCTTAGCTCCTTCATTTATCATTCCCACAAAGTTGAATCCTCCTAATTCATTTTCTTCTTCCGGTGTTTGGACTTCTAGCACAGGACCATGGCTTGTCCCTTCTTCTTTGATCCAGCTATCCCCAAAGATTGTTACCACATCCTCTTTCCAGATGAACTTGACTTTCTGGTGGAGAGTGGAGGCGACTGCATCATTCACATGTAACCACGGACGTCCCAATAGCAGATTAAAGCTAGCCGGAATATCAATCACTTGGAAATCAGCTTCTTTGTTTAATGGCCCGACTTCAATTTTCAACTTAATCATTCCCACAATGGCCCTTTTGGTGTTATCATAGGCCCTCACAGTTTGTGTTGATGGCAAGAGTTCTGAAATAGACAACCCCATTCTGAGAGTTGTTTGGAGAGGACATACATTCAAGGCTGACCCATTATCTACCAAGCAGACCGGTACTCTATTCCCCAGGCAATGTACAGTGATGTAGAGAGCTCTGTTGTGGTGTGCCCCTTCCGGCGGTAAATCTTCATCTGTGAATGTGATTACAGGCTTACAAGGCTTTGAAGAGATCATGTTTACTAGATCTTCGGGAGTAGTATTGACAGAAACATCCAAACGATTGAGAGTATCGAGCATGGCCTGCCTGTGTTTGTGAGAGGTCATAAGTAATCCCCATACTGAGATCCAAGCTTGTGTTTTCTTCAATTGCTTTAGGATTTCATCTTCTTCTTCGCTCACGGCTCCTTTACCAGCCTCTTTTGCTTTGACGACTTCTTTCTCATTCCATGTTTCTTTTCCACGATTTTCTAACTCATGAGGCTTGAAATGACGTCCGGAACGGGTCAAGTGGTTTGCTTCATTGGTGATCCAGATAGACTCAAGTTCTTTGGCTAACTTTTCGGTGCCAACAGTGATTTTCCAAACAGAATCATCGGGGATTATGGTATTATTAACGGAATCATCCTCATCATCATACCACCAATCTTCTTCTTCTTCCATCATTGCAATAAGATCGTCATCTTTGATTTCAAGGTTCTCGACAGGCTTTAGCAATTCTTCTATCGGCTCAGTGCTTTGTTTCTCGGTGACTGCTTCTATGGGCTTTTCTTCCTCATACCAGATCGAGTCGTCGGTGATGGCATTGGGATCCCACCATTCAATTGTAAGATTTCCGTTGGCTATTTCTTCTTCAAAAGCCAGTGCTTCTTCGACCCATTCTTCCTCTTCCATATTCCTCAAGATGCAAATTGCAGCGTCTTCCGGAAGTTGAACATCCATAGCTGGTTGATTTGAGGATGTGATGTAGATCTTTGGGTTATAAATCTGAGATCCTTCTTCTACAAAGTTAACATTTGGCATGTTCCCCTTATGATTAGGGAGAGGATTCTTCTGAACATTTGGCTGAGAGGGAGGAGGGGAGATGACCCCTTTTTCAATCAAGTCTTCAATTTCATGGCGAAGTCTCCAGCATCTATCTGTGCTATGTCCACGGCCTTGATGAAAGTCACAAAAGAACTCTGTTTTGAAACCCGGTGGAAGTGGATTTGGCTCTGGTTTAGGTTCCAATTTCTGCAAGTACCCTTTTTCTATCATTCTTTCAAGTGCGGTGCTTAGTGGCATCCCCAAGTCGGAAAATTCTCTTTTCTCTCTCGACAGTTTCTGATTTTGACTTCCTCTTGCATTAGCCATACTTCGACGCTCTTTCTGAAAAGGCTGAGGAGATAGTGTGTTGACGTCAGCAGACTGATGATAGACTGGCCTTTCTGTCTTTCTGTATCGATTGCTCGTGCTTTCTTTCTTGATCTTTCCATCTCTAATGGCATCTTCTATCAAAGTTCCCACATCAAACAGCTGTTCGAAACTCACAATGGACTGAAATTCTAGCCTTTCCAAGTATTCGGGCTGTAGATTCTTGATGATCATTCGGACCTGATCTTTTTCCGCTGGCCTGCTAGTCATTTGAGCAGCTTTAGCTCTCCAACGAGTAAGGAAACCTGCGAAGGATTCCCTGTACTCTTGTCGGGTGGTTTCTAGATCTCTTGCAGTTACATCAAACAACTGGTTATATGAATATTGAGCCACGAAAGCTTTGGCCAATGCCTCCCAATCTCTGGTTATGGCTGGTTCCAACGTCAAGTACCATGAAAGTGCTGCTCCACTCAAAACTCTTGGAAACAATAGAGCGAAGAGGTCAGATCCAATGCCCATGGGCTGCAAAGTTCCTACATAAAGCCTCAGATAGCTCTTTGGATTTCCGGTTCCATTGAAAAATTCAATATGCGGCATCTTAAACTTCTCTGGGAGTTTGGCTTTTGGAGCGTCACACAACCCTTCAACATCGAACAAATACTCATCCACCCCTTTGCTCTTTCTGATCACACTCTCTAGTTTGTCGATCTTGGCCAACTTGTCCTGAATTTCCTGATCTAGCTGAACCTTTGGTTGAACTGTCTCCCCAAAATCTTCTTCTTCATGATGCTCTGGAGGTGGTGGTGGTGGATTAGTTAGCTGCTCAATCATTCTCATCATAGTGGCAAGTTGTTCTCGATTCTGCTCCCTGCTCTGATCCAAGGCAGCTTGCATTGCGGCCAATCTGGCTTCCATATCCGCTTCGTATGTCATATCTTCAACCCTAGTCGACTCGGCTGTTCCTTCTTCTAACCCTGATCTGATCAAACGGCTGTTCGGAGCTCTGACCCAGAAAGGAGTACAACTTTTCGGTCCTATCTTTTCTTATCTGGTTTATTTAGGGATTTTCAAATAATCAGGTATCTTTATTGCAAAAGAATTTTTCAAAGAATGATATAAGAAGGTGGATTTACAAAGATGGAAATCATAAATGGAAAATCATTTCCTTTTTCAAAAACATTTTTCTTAAAATCAAAGAAATCTTTTCAAGCTTTCAAAATTCTGAGGAAAACAAATCTTTTCTTTTGAAAGTATATTAGAGGCGTCGCACTCGTGAGTCGTATATGCAATGCTCGTGTAGTGCATGCAAATGCAGATGAAATGCAATCTAATCTAAATGCAATGCACCTTAATCTAGCTTAGACCTAGCACATCAGCACATAAGCACATAAGATTCCTTGAGTATGCTAATCACCCTACTAATCCAATCATTATCCAAGGATTTTGAGTTTTGAAATTCTTGATGGTTCAGGTTTGAAAATTGAAATTTTTCATGAAAATCTTTGAAAAAGATGGGGAGATTTGTAATTTTCAAAAGAATTTTTGAACCATCAATGTTTGTGGTGAGAAATCATGATTCTTAAAAATTGAGGTGGGAATTTTGAAATTCTAAGATCTGAGAGGAAGATTTTGAAATTGAATCATCATGATTTCTTGAAGACCAAAGTAAAATTTTTTTTTTTTTTTGAAATTCTCTAAAATCTAGGAGAATTTGAAATTGAATCATCAAAGTGTGATCATGATTTCTGGAAATAGGAATTTTGAAATTCTCTAAAATCTAAGGAGAATTTCGGAAAGATTTTGTGAAAGTGAATCTCAAAGCAAATTTTCAAAAGGGATATTCTTGGAATTTTCAAAAGACTTGGGGTTTTTCAAAGAAGTGCTTATAGTTTCAAAAATTTTCAAAATTGTCCTCAAATAATGATTGGATGTTCGGATAAAGACCATACTATCCTAGAGGAATCCACCATACAAGGTTTGATGATGCCTTCGCATACACGTCCTCATCATCCACATAATCCCTTACGGGCAAGCGCAAGTAATTCATCACATTGTCCTAATCAAAGATGATAATCAAGATCCTAATTGAAGGGTTCTATAGAAACTATATGCAAAGGCCGGGTTTTAGTCTCATAAAGGGTCCATTAGCAAGCTCAGCGGTGTGGTTGACCGCCTCCCCGAGGGCGTGCCGTTCACACATAGGCTCTATATACCGCACGCGGTACAAGGCTAACGGTGACTACATGCTACCAAAACTCTTGACAAATAGAGGAAAGAGGACCCTCTATCTTCAAGGCAATGATCTCAAGCAGTCGCGGTGAAAGAACAATGCAAGTGCAAATGCAGGCAGAAACAACATGATTATTGAATTAATAACAAGGATATTCATTGGTTCAAGTCAAACCCTCGAAGAACAAGAAACCATCGGTTTCATGTTCAAATCCCCAGCAGAGTCGCCAGATTGTGGACCACTGCGAAATGAGGAGCGGATCCTGACGCTCTCCCTCGATAGTGTCCCGGGACGGATCCCAAGGAGCACACTTCAGGGAAAACTAGGACTTCCTCACGCGATCCTAGAGACAAAGAGTCGCCACCTAATTTTTATCGGGAATTAGGAAACCCAAGTTTGACTCGCCCAAAATTGAATAAGGTTACTCGCCCTTCATTACCAGAAACAAGGTTCGGGGGTCTTGGTACGAGAGGGGAAGGAGCCCAAGCAGGACTAAAGCACCCCCTCCTCGCCCTACCGAATGGTAGGCCTTGATTCAAATATCCTTGTTATTAATTCATAATAGATGTTGTTTCCTCAAACATACTAGATAGATATATACATGGCAAAAAGAAACATCTAATGAAAATCATTTCAAGAGACTAAATCAAGTAGAAAGCGGATGCTCATGCAATACAAGGGAGAAGTATACTCACAGTGGCTAGTCCCGCCCGGGACCGATGCAAATAAAGTAAACATGTCATGATATGCAAAGGGAACGAGAAGACTTACATTGGTTGACTCAAGCGGAGTCGCGAAAGCAAAAAGAATGGAAACGTGCAATGCAATCATGCAACAATCCTAGATAAGATGTCTCTAACAAATAATCATATAAACGGAGACTATCCTAAAGGAATTGTGTCGTTGAAATCAAAGTTGTAAACCTAGAAAAATTCTAAGAGAAAGGATAGAGATAGTACACGATACATGGGCACTAAGCCACATGTAGATGAGGCAAACCACAAATCGACGTCCGGGTCCAAGGCACTTAATTCTCTGCACTAAGACACCAAAGAATACCCAAAGCATTGCAAAAATACAAGCTAACAAATGATATGCATGATAAACAAAGAAAACATGTCATCAATCAAATTTCCAGATTCAGCAACCTCTAATGAATCCTATCAAAAGTGGTCTGAAACATGAGCTGGATAAAAACCCTTTTACAGAAAGTTAGATACATGTCTTAGGGAACTTCTCCAAAAAGTGGGACCTCAATATCAATTTTATTGTTTGAGAAATAAATGTTTTGGGAACAGTGGATCAGGACTGTCCACTGTTCTTGTAAAAATCATAATTAAATCTACAAAAATCATATGAAGCTCTATTTGGTGTCAAAAGAAAGCTATTTCATTGTAGTATATGATAAAAATAAACCCATGGACATTCTGTAATCACAAGGTTTCTGAAAAAGTGTTTTAAACAGACTCTGTTATTCTGGAAATTTGGTATCATTTGACAAATGAATGCAAAACATAATAGAAGTATAATAGAAGTTCATGAATCATGTTAACCAAGTTGATTTAAGCTTTTGATCTCTCATCCATTTATCCTAGGTGATTTCTAAACCAAGTTTTATTCATCAATTGTTGTTGAGTGATCAAGGTATGACCATTTTGTATACATAATCATATTTGTAATTAAACTTAGAAAATTCCAGAATAGTTGTATCAACTTTAAACGCTTAGAAAACGATCCTAACTCGATCGTATGCTCACGATTTTACATCGGCATATAGATATATGAGTTAGGAATCATCCCCAAAAAGCGGAACGTCGATAACTATTATAGATTTTCTGAAATTCAAGCACAAAGAGACGATGTTCAAATCTGTCAACCGATTTCTCAACAATTTCTAAAAATAGTATATGAATCCTAAAAGCTCTCAAAACGGACCGGATGAAAGCTAATTCATCAAAGTTTACCCAGAAAATTTGAAATCCATCAAACTATGGGTTTTGATGGACCAAATCTAATGGACAAAACCAATCTGCTTTGCTGAATTTTTATCTAGTTCATTTTAAAGTGTGAGGAAAACATTTTAGTGATAGTTGAAGCTTATTAGAGAGATCAAACTCATAGATCAACTTAATTATCATGATTCCCAATCAATTTAGCCCTCAAGTTCTATGAAGAACTTTTAGATCAAGGATCAAAGGGACTTATAAATATCATGTTGGAGATGAAATTCAATAGGAATTCTAGGTAATAGGAATAATCAAGAGATAGGTATGAACATAGAAATCATCCTTCTCATATATCATATTTCCAAACCATCATGGAATTCAAAATAGATATATGTATATATATATAATCATGTATGCATGAATCTAAACTAAAATTGAAGAATGAAACCAAAATTGAAAATCAAAGTGAAAAACAATCTCTAATTGTAAATTATCAATAAAAATCAAAGAGATTTGGATCTAACTATGTGAGTGTGTGAAGAACATGAGAGGAAGAAGATGAGTGTTCTAATAAGTAGAAATAGAACTAAGTTAGATCCAAATCTTATAGATCTATATATACAAAGTAGGAATTAGAGATGAACTATAGTGTTTACCTCTTGGAGGATTCTCAATTACAAGACCAAAATTGATTTGAAGATCTTCTTCTTCAAGTGTTATTCAAGTGTTCTTCAAGCACTCATCCATGGAAGTTGAGGGAGGCAATTGATGTTCAAATTGTGGTCTAATTAGCCTAAGTTAATCTAAATTCAATTCATAATTTTCTCTCTCTAGAATTCACCTAAATTGAAAGTATATTCAAAGTATACTTCTCTCTCTTGTATGTGCTTCTATGTGTGTTTATATCTCCAAGTATATTCAAGTGTATCTCTTCCAAGTGTCTAGTGTGTTAAGATGTGTGTGTGTGTGTGTGTGTGTGTGTGTGTGTGTGTGTGTGTGTGATCTCATATGAGATGTATGAGATCTTATATAGAGTTTTGAAGACTTAGCTCTTAAGTTTCAGGGTTAAAACAGGATTTTTAGAGCTTAAAAGAGGGTTAAAATGGCCATTTCGGAGCTTAAACGCAATTTCCAGGCAATTTCCTCGCAGTGGGAAGCTTCTAGAAGGGTCTGGAACTCAAAAAGCTCCGTGGAGGACACAAATGGAAGTGACGGTTATGGTGGGACCCGCCACCCCCATACCCAAAACCGCCACTTACTATTCTTGCTCCTCTGGTCACCCACAAACCCTGTTTCAAAAATCACGTGCACTGCTTTTCCAGATTTTTGTAAAAATGCTTTTTGGTGTCCGAAATCGTCCGTTTACGTACCGTTGGAAAGCTGTCAGGTTGAATTTCAGTATAAAAATATTTCCAGAGGTTTTATAATGAGAATTGAAGTCCAATTGAAGTCCGGAAGTCCTCCGGAACTTTCGTCGTCTTTTTGAAATCAAATGACGTCTTTTCCAAAATTGCTTTCAAATGTGCGTCGATTTCGAACTTTTCTTTAAAATTGAATCTCTGGATACCTAGAATACTGCGTTTAGAACACTTAATGTTCATATAACCCTGAGAGAATATGAATTCTGAGAGATGATTTTGACAAAACCGGGATTTATCCATGGAAAAGGGCTTTTCTGAGCTTGAAGTCACTTTCCGAAGTCCGATCTTCTGATTGTGTGGAATCCAGTACCTTCCACGGGGTACTTTTCATCATCGAATCCTCCAAGACGTTGTCCACCCTAAATCCTATCAGTGTGGTCAAAATTGGGTGTCTACATCAGGGGACATTTCCTAACATACATTATACGAAGATATTACGATTAAGTAAGGCTTAACTATAATGTTTTCAGAAAAGGCTAAAACAGAATGTTTTACTTTCATAGCGATTTAACCAAATATTTTTCAAGCCTGTTCAAGTACAGTAGGTTTACTCACTCAGCTTGTATTTAAGCTGACGACTTTTATGTCCAGGACAATCAAATGTCCAAATCTTGCAGAAACAGGTTACCGGGACGAGGAGTATACCGAGGAAGGCTATGGGTTGAGAGCTAGATGCCGGAAGTAAAGGCCTTTGTTTTATTTGTCTTTTGTTGTAATTAAGGCACTAGATGCCGATCTTTTATTATTATGTTGTAAGGCTTTACGCTTGGGATATTGTTATCTTTCTTTTCTTTTTATGTGGGTTGTAATATTAGATTTAAGACTAGGATCATGTTTAATATTATGTAAGCCTAGAAACACCATGATTATTATTACTATTTTAGTCATTGTTTACTGCTTTTATCTTGGTTCTTTCTTGTATGGACAAGCACACGATCCTTAAACTAGTCACATATCTGAGGACCCATAAAGGAAATTTTAATTTTCCCTATTTTTGGTTTACTTCGGGCATGACTGGGATTTTTGGTATCAGAGCTGTAGGTTTAGTCATGCTCGTTGATTACCCTACACATTTTTGAGCCTTAAGATACCTTGCGCTAGCACTGACTATAAGATAGTTTTATTTCAGGCCAGCATGGATTCGATTTTCATTGAGGATGCACTTGGAGGATACTTCTTATTTCTTGATCACCTTCATCTCGGTAATCCAGAGCTACATCTATAGCTGGTTAGATCACGTGCACATCGTCTGGTTGAGGATGACTTTTGGAGAGCTATAGACATTAATGGTGTTCAGGACTTAGAGAGGGTATGTGCTGAGGCTGTACACTAAGTATTCACTCTTTTACAAGTCGATCAAGAGATGGAGACCATATTACGAGACATTCCACTTTATCAAGAGATTCTGGTCAGAGTCGCACATATGCCACCAATTCACGTCGTTCAGTCACCACTACCAGTATAGCCAATACCTCCACTACCAGACCTACCTGAGCTAGGGTAGGATGATGATGACGATGTTGACATGGACCCCAGAGGAGGACTCAATGGAGAAGGGTGATGGAGGAGAGGTTGACTCTGATGATGAGCCCAAGGATGAGAGACATCACGATGACGATCAAGAGTATGAGCCTGAGGGAGACGAGGATAGACATAAGGATGATCATGCGAATGAGTTGGAGGGATAGCCCAAGGATGACCCTGACAAGGATAAGGATGAGAATGATGGTCAGGAGGGGGAGGTCATGCCTATGGATGATGTCGACGATGAGGAGATTGAGGTGATTCAGGTACCCTAGGGTTTTACTGCAGGATCGGTTCTGCCACAGCACTTAGTTGATAGAGGATGGCTACTACCAGATGAGTAGGACCCGACCCAGATTTATGGCTTGACTAGGTGCAACCAGAGGAGATGGATGTTCTAGCAGATGAGTTGCCTTTGTTTGATTCAAATATGAAGGATTTCTGGGATCGGATCCCAAGGATCTAGGTTTTCTCTTGTTTCAGTTGACTGGGTATGTGGCCCACTTTCTTTTGTGTATATATTATACATGTTTTTTTTATGGTAGTGGTATATATGTAAATGTTATGCAATACCCTATTACCATACCACACTGTAAATGATTTTGACTATATATATATTAGCAGCATGCTTTTGCCTGTTACTATTTTTGAGTGTTCGATCCTCTAGATGATTGTATTTGTTACTTTGGGTGATTGCTTAGCTTATCTGGTGATCCTTATATCTTATTTCGAGGGTTGGTGAGTAACGTTGTGTCGATCGTGTAGGTTGACGTTATGGCCGGCGGAATAATAAATGCAAGGAATCGATAACGAAGGGCCCCTATTCTAAAAAACATGGATCCTACTAAAGGTCTCGAAGCTTTTCTGCAATGCCTAGAGTTAATCGGCGACATCCATTGCAGGAACTGCAACAACAACCACAACCACAACAATAATAGCAACAGTCGAGCAAACCCCCAAGCTGCACCTCCGCCGCTGATCACTAGAGACAAGATACTTGAGAGATTCAGAGCTCTGCGTCCTGATTTGTTCGATGGGACCGTTGAAGCCTGGCAAGCTAAGAAGTGTTGAGAAATATGGACCGTATTTTTGAAAGGATGAGGTACAATGAAGAAGAGAAGCATCGTTTAGCTACATTCTAGCTCACCTGTGCTGTTGACGATTGATGGGAGTCTAAGAAAGAAATGGGAGATGAAGCATCGGAGAGGATGCCATGGACTGAGTTTAGAGGGATGTTTTTGGGAAGTACTTTCCCAAGAAAGAGATGGACCAAAGAGAGAGGGAGTTTATGGACTTGATCCATGGTAGCATGACGGTGCACGAGTACACTACACAATTTGAGAGGTTATCTTGTTTTGACTAGCTTCAGATAGACACTCCGTAGAAGAAGATTAAGAGGTACCACAGAGGGTCAAGTCCTCATTTGTGCCACATGATGTTGAGATACCTGGTTATAACGTTTGGAGCATTGGTGTGATTGGCATCCGAGTTGGAGAAAGACGGATGTCAAGAACCCAAGCAACTAGTTACCCGACCCCCTGTGAGAGGAAAGTTTGTGCCAAGACCCCCGGGAAACTTCCAAGGGACAAAGAGGACCTGGAATGGAGAGAATAATTCTTAGACGACCTATCCTAGTAACAAAACGACTGCACTACAAGGAAAGCCTACTGCTATCGGAGGAAAGCCAAGAATTGCTACAACTATGGGACACCAAGGCACCTTGTTAAGGATTGTCGACAACCAAAGAAGAGCAGTCGTACCATAGTGATCTACTACAACTGTGGTAAACTAGGACATGTTGCTAGAGATTATCGAGCTCCTCTAGGAGGATACTACGGAGTGACAACTCGAGCTAGAACGAGATCATCCCTGAAGAAGTTGGCTATGAAGAGGAGGAGGCACCGCAGAATATGGAAGGTACTATCCTATTACATGATCAACAGATTAAATTTTTACTCGATATAGGAGCTACGAACTTGTTTATTGCCTTTAGCCTTGTTCAGAAGTTAGGATTAGAACCCTTGATGCTTAAGGATGCTCTTAACACTATTTCACCCCTAGGACTGTCAGTTAAGTTGAATAAGGTGTGCAAAGATTGCACTTTAACCTTAGACAATTGAATCCTTTCAACTAATTTGATTATGTTGATGATGAAAGAATTCGATGTGATTCTTGGAATAGACTGGCATACAAAGTATCATGCCAAGTTAGACTATATTAGTGAGTCGATTCTGTTGTCCGTACCTAGGAGCATGCCTTTATGTTTTTAGTGCGACCCCTTAGGTGACACCTTCCTTACTTGTTGTCTGGCCGCTGTGGAGAGCTCTGGTGCTGAGAGTTTTGTGACTCAGATACCCGTGGTTTGAGACTTTCCAGAAGTATTTCAAGACATTCCTGGATTACTGCCGAAGAAGAAAAATCAATTTCTATATAGAATTGGCACTAGGGACATTGCTGATTTCTAAAGCCCCTTATCGAATGGCCCCAATAAAGATGCAAGAGTTGAACAAGAAAGTTCAAGAGTTGTTAGATTTGGGATTAATTTGGCCAAGCACATCACCTTGGGGAACGCCGACGTTGATCGTAAAGAAGAAAGACAGATTGCTCTGACTTTGTATCAACTATCGAGAGTTGAACAAGATCACGATCAAGAATAAGTATCCCCTTCTACGGATAGATGATTTGTTCGATTAGTTGTAGGGAGCAATGACATTCTCGAAGATAGACCTTTGATCAAGATACCATCAGCAACTCATTCGACCAGCGAACATACTGCAGATGGCTTTCAAGACTAGATACGGTCATTATGAGTTCTTGGTAATGTCGTTTGGACTCACTAATGCCCCTGCTGTGTTCTTGGATCTGATGAATCGGGTGTTTTGACCATACTTGGATCAGTTTGTGATTGTGTTTATTGATGACATATTGATTTACTCAAAGACAAAAGATGAACACGAGGAGCATGTTCGGACTACGCTACAGATGCTCAAGGACCATCAATGGTATGCTAAATTGAGCAAGTGTGAGTTTTGGATGGAAGAAGTCAAATTCTTGGGGCATATGGTTTCTTTGGAAGGAATTTTAGTACTCATCTAAGATTGACACAGTCCTATGTTGGAGTAGGCCAACTAATGCCTCAGAAGAAAGGAATTTCCTTAGATTAGCGGGTTATTACTACAGACTTATAGAAGGATTTTTGAAGCTAGTCATGCCCTGACTAGCCTGACAAAGAAGGATTTAAAGTATGAATGGTTAGACAAGCATGAACGCGCTATTCACAAGTTAAAAGAAAGGTTAACATCAGCGCCATTGCTTACTATACTGAAGGATGGAGAGTGATTCACTATCGACAACGATGCTTCTTCTCAAGGACTCGGATACGTACTTATGCAGGTAGGAAAAGTGATCGCATGTGGATCACGGCAACTGAAATCGCATGAGTTAAATTACCCAATGCATGACGTAGAGTTAGCAGCCATTATGTTTGCTCTAAAGATTTGGAGGCATTAATTGTTTGGAGAAAAGTTTAATTTATTCTCAGATCATAAGAGTCTTAAGTACCTATTCTCTCAAAAGGAGCTGAACACGAGACGACGACGTTGGATGGAGTTGCTTAAAGATTACGAGTTCACTTTGCAATACCACCCTGGTAAGGCAAATGTAGTCGCTGAAGCTTTGAGCAGGAGACCTTGTAGTAGGATTGCTTCTTTGATGATTAGAGAGTGGCAAGCATTGGAGACTTTTGTGAGTTTGATTTCCAAGCCACTACTTCAGAAGAAGGAAGACACTTTGGGTGCCTTGTCGTTGAACTGACCCTTATTAGCTGCGTTATTGAAGCTCAGAAGAAGGATGAAGGATTGCAACAATGGTTTGAGAAAGTAGCAGCTAAGGATTCAGAGGAATGGAGAATTAGGAGAGACGAAAGCCTTCGATGTCGAAAAAGACTTTGTGTGCTGAAGGACGATGGCTTGAGGGAGGAAGTGATGGATGAAGTACATAGGTCGAGGTTGAAAGTTCATCCAAGAAGTACGAAAATGTACAAAGACCTTAAGGGAATTTTTTGTTGGGAAGGCATGAAGAGGGACGTTGTAGAGCACGTGTCGAAGTGTTTTACGTGCCTACAAGTCAAGGCGGAGCATCAGAAGCCGTCAGGACTTCTACACTGTTGTCTGTACTAGGATGGAAGTGGGAGTGGGAGCATATCTCTATAGATTTTTTCGTGTGGTTGCCGAGGTTGCAACAGAAGCATGATGCCATTTGGGTGGTTGTAGATAGACTTACTAAGTCGACTCACTTCATCGCATACAACATGACGTATCCAGTCAAGAAGATGAGTTGACTCTACTTGCAGCCGATTGTTCGACTGCATGGTGTGCCCGTTTTGATTATTTTTTATCATAATTTGTGCTTTAGAACCGAATTTTGGGAGAATCTACAAGCAGCCATGGGGACTTCACTGAAGCTGAGTTTTGCATTTCATCCCCAGACCGATGGACAGATGGAGTAGATGAATCAAGTATTGGAGGATATGCCGCGAGCATGCATGATCAATTTCGAGAGCACCTGGGAGACACATTTTCCACTCATCAAGTTCGCTTTCAACAAGAGCTAGCACTCAAGCATCGGGATGGCACAATTCAAAGCGTTGTACGGAAGATCATGTCGTTCGACTCTTTGTTGGGCAAAAGCTTGAGAAGATAAGCTTTTGGGACCACATATGGTTCGGGAGACCAACGAAAAGATCAACATTTTCAGAGAATGGATGAAAGGTCCCTAGAGCCGACAGAAGAGCTATGCGGATAAGCGTCAGAAGGACCTGGAAATCGGCATTGGAGATCACGTCCTATTGAAGGTTTTGCCTGTCAGAGGAGTGGTGAGATTCGGACAGAAGAGAAGAAAGCTTTTGCCTTGCTACATTGGACCATTCTAGATTCTCGAACGCGTGGAAAGGTCACCTATAGATTAGCACTATCGCAGAAGATGTCCAGAGTTCACAATGTGTTTTATGTCAGCATATTGAGGAGTACGTGCATGGGTCAATGCACAAGATCGACTTCAAAGATATCGTAAAGAATAGAACAGTGTCGTACACCGAGAGACCGGTACAAATCTTGGGGAAAGAGATCAAGAAGCTAAGGAACAACGAGATCCCGCTGGTGAAAGTTCAATGGAAACATCATGACGAACGTGAAGCATCATGGGAGATGGAGTCTGTTGAGCGAGAGAAGTACCCGGAGCTATTTGTTGAGTCTTAGCTAGGATTTCAAGGACAAAATCTTTTGTTGGGTGGTAGAAAGATGTAATACCAGCCCTTTTATCTGTATTTATCAGTATGTGGATGCATTTCAGGATTTCTGTATACGTATATGTTGACTATGATCGTATATGGATTTACGTTGATGAATAATTCTTATGAATGATTATACTTAAACCTTTGGATTCTTAAAACATAGCAGGTTTGCCGAAACAAGAGGCACAAGCTCTTGGACCTTGGGAGCGCTCGAGCTTATAAAAGGGTGAAAAGATAATTTTGCCCCTAGGCTTGGAAAAGTCTATAAATGCCAACATTTCTCAGCATTTTTGGGCATGTAAACTCTGTTAAAACAGAAAGCTCCTTTGAGCGAGAGGGTTTATGAGTATATACACATTTTCTACACAAACACACATTCACATATATGTCTCTTATTTCTTGATCAACACATGCATACACATGCATGGCTGCTACTATGAGGTCTTGGAGTTGAAAGCTTGAGGATCAAAGAAGGATCAAGGCTTTGATCATGCATTAAAGTGGGCTTGGAGCTCTTGAAGGTCATACATACAGATTTTCTTCATCTTAACACTAGATCATCATCTAGATCTTTTGTGAGTATATCTACTCACTCAAATTATGTTTCTTTGAGTTTAATTCCTAATCTAGATTCATGCATGTTACATCATGAGGACCAAGTTGATGTTTGAAGTGTTTTTTAAGTTTAAGTACATACACACTCATTTCCATCACATTTGATCATCTACATCATCAACATATTAAGTGAGTACTCATACTCACCCTTAAATGTGTTTAAGATAGTTTAATTACAATTTAGAGCCATGCATGTGTCATATATGAAGATCAAAGTACATATATATGAGCTCCTAAAACTGTCACTGTTTGAAAACTGCTGAACCCAAGCACTCAGACCAAGAGTGAGCGCTCGAGCCTACTGAACGAACCAGGTGCGAGCGATCGAGAGGCGTGACCACTCAAGCTTAACAATACTTGTAAGAATAGATTGTTTTATATATATATGAGTTATGCTAAGCTTGGTTGTACTATATGCTATGATTGTTGTACCTTGAGTTAAACTAGATACATATATATATGCTTGCATATGCTTACTAGAAGTTGTACCCTATGCTATTAGTGTAGTACTTTACTATTATGCGCTTTTATAAAGAAAGTAGAAGATGTTCTCTTAACATGGTATCGTGAGTAACCAGTTCAACGTATATAGACGATGAACTATAACGACAAGAACAGTAATGTGATATACCTAAGTACCTGACTTCAAGAATAATGTGTCATGACGGCTTGTATGACGCACGTTAGTTGTTAACAATAAGATAAGGTTAGTATCAAGAAGTTCGTATCCATCGGTCTATTCTTTGTGTTTTGTCAGTTTGCTTGGTCAGTGCGAGAAAGAGTAAAGAGTCTAGGTATAGTTGTTAAGATGGTTAAAAGGCTGTAAGGCGAAAATGTGAAGATGAGGCCATAAGGTGATGATGTCAAGATGAGGCCGTGAGGCGATGATGACAAGAAGGTAACCTAATGGCCATAAGGTTACGATAATCAGGCAATGACACTTGTGCCGTATGCATGCAAAGAGTCGGTCGGTAAGAAATTGGATCGGAGGTCCAAAGATTAGGTCAATGATCCAAAGTAATCCGAGTTTTATAGATTGAACCTAGGGTTCAAAGTAAAGTGTTGATTCGGTGCAGGTTGGACAGATTGTCAAAAGTGATCACTCGATTCATGTCCGTTGTGTTTCCCAAGTTCGAGTCAATCGGGGGACGTTTCCTACCTTACATTATACGACAAGAATACGATTAAGCAAGGCTTAACTATAATGTTTTCGGAAAAGGCTAAAATGGAATGTTCAAGTATACGACCAAATATTTTTCGAGCCTGTTCAAGTGCATTAGGTTTACTCGCTCAGCTTGTATTTAAGCTGATGACTTTTATGTCCTGGAAAATCAAACATCCAGATCTTACAGAGACAGGTTACCCGGACGAGGAGTACGCCGAGGAAGGCTATGGGTTTGTGAGCTAGCTGTCGGAAGTGAAGGCCTTTGTTTTATTTGTGTTTTATTGTAATTAAGGCACTGAATGCCGATCTTTTATTATTATGTTGTAAGGCTTTACGCCTAGGATATTGTTATCTTTCTTTTCTTTTTATGTGGGTTGTAATATTAGATTTAAGACTCTAATCATGTTTAATATTATGTAAGCCTAGAACCACCATGATTATTATTACTGTTTCAGTCATTGTTTACTGCTTTTATCTTGGTTCTTTCTTGTATGGACAAGCATGCGATCCTTTAACCAGTCACGTATCTACAGACCCATAAAGGAAATTTTAATTTTCCCTATTTTTGGCTTACTCCGGGGCATGATAGGGATTTTTGGTATCAGAGTTGTAGGTTTAGTTATGCTCGTTGATTGTCCTACACATTTTTGAGCCTTAAGATACCTTGCGCTAGTACTGACTATAAGAATGTTTTATTTTCAGGCCAGCATGGATCCAGTTTTCATCGAGGATCCAATTTTCCCTATTTTTGGTTTACTTCGGGGTGTGACAGTACAACTCAACTTCCTTTGGATCACCGATCCAATCTTTGGACCACAGGCCCAATCTTACACAAACTTAACTCTTTGCATGCATTCTAGCATAAAATGCTATTGGCTTGGAATATCTTTACTTTACAGCCGTTGGGTTACCATCTTGCCATCTGTACCTTATGTCCTCGTTACTTGACATCTTTAGCTTACGGCCTCATTCTTAACAACCCCAATCTTATTCCATTCAGCCTTGGTTAACAAGCAATCCAGCGTACCGCCGTTGGCCTGGAATATCTGTCACTGCCTCTTATACGCTCTCGCCTATGCTTTTTGGGCTATGGGGAGAGCTCTATGAGTCTGTTCCCTCATTCCAACTTTCAGAGTGACAAATGCTTGTACATTCTAGAGTTTCTTGACTGAATGTCGGTCCTATAATGAGGGAGTTACCGCTCGGTCCCTACGTTAGCACTGGTCCCGAGCTACAAGGATTTATCCTAATTTCTTGTTACCGTCAGGTTTAATAAATCAGGGAAGACTAAAAGCAGTGTTAAGATAGTGTTTTCAGATTCTTAATGCAAGTCCTTAAGTCGGAGATTATGGGTTTACGATTGTTATAAGTGATGACAGAACACTGATGGCGTTAGTGCACCACAAGCACCTTCTCTCCTCAGAACCTCTGATTCGGTTATGGTCCGTGACTTAGCTAGCTCGCTCTTGTCCAGTAACCATTCTGAGAAGAGGTAGGAGTTAAGGGAAAGTTTGCATTACAATCATAGAGGAGAGAAAGAACATCGGTACAAGAAGGCTGTCATTGACTTAAGCAACTTGGGTAGCTCCGATAGTACTTTGGTCGCTGGGTCCCAAACCAATGCCGAAAGTGTTTGGAAGCGGAACAACATGCAAAAGATCCGTGGCTCCATACTGGGAATGTTGTATGGAATTACATGGTAAAACAAACACTCTAACTCGAACTCAGGAACTCAAAACCCGCCCCCTCCTTTAGCTCATTAACTCAATATAGGAAGAGCTTTTATTTAGACAAATAGGGGTAAGAGACAACCTTCTAACTCTATAAGACAAGGAAGGAAAGGTCTTATTCAAAGGTTTCCTTAAGACAGTATTTTTTATACCAGTCTTAGCTGCAATTCGGCTTGAGTTGCTTTAAGTGCAGTTTCGAGCTATGAGTTTTGTTTAGAGCTCCGTTTGTTTTGTTTTTGCGGTTTTATACACCCTTACAGCCATTGGGTTACCATCTTTCCATCTTTACCTTACGACCTCATTCTTGGAAATCCCAATCTTATTCCATTTAGCCTAGGGTAGCCTATTAACCATCTCAACACAATGACCTTGACAGTACCAACAAGAAACTACTACTACACTTGCCACCATGGCATCCACAACAAACAGTACTGACAAGATACGGTCGCTGCCCTTATATTAATGGTGACATCTCAATAACATCACGGAACTCTTTACGCTTTCATGGACGAAACAGAAGAAATAGACTGACGGACATGATCGCATCGTTACATTCTTGCTATCACACTTACGCATCTTCACTAACGCGTGCGATATAAGTCGTTTATAGACATTATTCTCAAATAATCTTACTTAAGTACGTGTCATGTTACTCTTGGAGTTTACGTATCTCGCACGTATATGTCTACTAGTTAAACTCATCCTTTGCTTACCATAGAAAACATATTCTTTGTTAATCTAGTAGGCTCGAGCACTCGGGTGAGCTCGAGTGCTCACCTTCTGAAATTCCAGGATTCCTTCCTCTTTCATTATTATTAAGTTACTACTCAAACAGCATGATGTACAACGTCTACATAGCACATGCAAGGATAAATATAAGGAACAATCCAAGATACAACTTTCATAGCTCATAGTATTATCATACATAATATGGATCCTTAAAAAATTAATATGCAACAAACCAATCTTACAAGTAGTGCCGAACTCGAGTGCTCAAGCCTGGCCTATTCGTTGGGCTCAAGTGCTCGCACTTGACCCGAGCCCTCGAGTTTAACAGTTTAGAACAATGACAGTTTTAGCAGCATTTTTAAGCTTAGAAATCGCCATGCATGTCACATGCTTGGCCTTAGATAATCAATATAACTATATAAAACATGTTTATAAGTGAGTATGAAGACTCACCAAGATCTGGATGAACTAGATAATGAATAATATGATGAAATGCATGAATATGTATGTTGATCTCCAAGAACTTCACATGCAAGATCCAGTGGTGGCTTGATTCACTCAATTATCCTTTTATTCTTTAGTTGTCAGCTTCAGAACCTCGAGATAGTTGTCATGCTTGTTTTTGTGTGTGTATGAGTGATTGGATCATGAATTGGAGCACATGCAAGTGAATGTATGAATGCTTGTGTATAAGGCTCAAGTGCTCTCTCTCAAACTCTCTATCTGTTATCTTTATTTTTCAAACATAAAATTGTGCAAAATGACTGGGAATTTATAGAGATCTGAGATCCCAGGGACAAAAAAGTCATTTCACATGTTATTAGCTCAAGCGCTCGTACAAGCTCGAGCGCTCCCGTCTCGAGCACTCCGGTGCCTCGAGCGCTCGGGGCTCCTGGTTTAGCTTTCCTTCTATTGTTTTAAGAGTTTAAAAGTTAAGGAAATAAACATCCAATAGAACTAATCATCAAAGTTAATCAACATACAATTGTACCTATCATATATGAATACAGAAATACTGAAATTTATCCATACACAGATAAATACGGGAAAAATTGCCGATGTTACACAAGGAATTCTATTGCATGCTCTATTGCCCAAATGCCTTGCACTACCTAGATTCTAGAATTGAGAGAGCACCATTGTTCGCCTTACTCCATTGAGTATTCTGCATTCCTCGGTTAACTCAAGTTCACTTGCAGTTTTTAATAATTCAATAACTTCTGATACGCCCAAAATTGGCTCTACTAAATGACCGAGCGGTTATGTATGGTGACCGGCCCCTATCCCGACCAACTCACAGAGCAACTCGGGAACAACTCAGCTAAACTCAGTAGCACATCTCAAACAGCTCGGCTCCAACAGTTTCCTAAACGGTCAAGGACATGTTAGCAGATTCATACCAAGTGGTTTACCCGACGTCCCGTGGCCCGCCCAAATAGGTCGGGATTACAGCACTGGTCCCACCCGTAATGGGCGCAGTATAACTTGGCCACGAGATATGCCCCAGAATATTCCAGACAGTCTCCTACTCAAGATAGAAGACTAATGGACAACTAATGTTGTTTCCTAATCCAATTAGGAAACCCCCACAATTAATGCAAATTAATCCTAATTGGATGGTATTTCCTTATCCTTGTACGAGTAGGTCTCTTGCATCTTTAAAAGAGACCACTCACCCGCATAGAAAGGGACCAACTTTTCAGTCTCTACAGCATTTCTATAGCAGTTACCAACACGCCCGGCCGACCAACGGTAGCTTCAAACTATTGTTGGTTCACCACAGGTCCCCGACTTTTTACAGTGTAGTGAACGTGCTCAGACACACACGTGGACATAGGTTCCTTCAGTAATAGGGCCGAACCACATACAAAAAACTAGTCTCTTTCTCTTTCTCTCTCTAATCTGCTCTAAATCTCTCTTACCCAGATTTTGGCATAATCAACTTCCATATTATTGGGTATGGCAATTTTGACTGATTCCCAAGAATCCGGTAGAGAATTAAGAAAAGCTTGTCTTGCTTGCCTACATGAAATAGTATACCCAGCAGATATACAATCATGGTAATTTTTGATAACTATTTCAATGTGTTCTTGCATTGTGTGATTTGGATTCATCTTATAGCCTAAAAAAACTACCAATGTAACCATTATGCTACTACAAGAAAAATTGGCATAAAATCAAAATAACTTATACATTCCATAAAAAACCAAATCCCTTAGACACAAAGTAATTTTCAAGTGAATAAGGAAAAACAAATTTTATTTTCTTTTAATAAACTTATTGGGCAGTCTCATGATTAAGAAAATAATGTTATTATTAAAAAAAAACTTGAACCCAAATTTTTTTATTTAAAATATATGCTTGGGCAGTTTCATGGAGTGTAGTTTCCATAGATTTTTTTTTCTTCTAAAAAAATATAGAGTCATGAAAGCAAGAAAGCCAGCCAAAATAGCTCTGATAACAATGTAAGAAAAATTTACCGAATGCAAACCCAGGATTGCGGAGCTTACGTGTTTGAAGCACTTAATCAAGTTCTCCAGTATTTCTAACACGGTCAGAATTACATGCTTCTTAGACGCGAATGGACTGTCTAGGGACACACATTAGATTGTTGTGCATGAATTGCGATGGTTGTAACCAGATTACTGGAACACGAAACACAAATTCACAAACCCAAATTGTCAATCTCTCTCTAGAACTGTAGCAATTTAGGAAAATATGTTATGTGTATTGATTCGAGGTGAAAAGTGCATGTTTATAGTGTATTATACGGTCTTTTATGCATACTTTTATCCCCAAGTCCCTAGATTTAGAAGCATATCAATGATTAAGTGTTTTCTATGATGTTGAGACTCAAACATGTGTTTTTACACTATTTTACAGGTCATGGAAAGCAAACATTGCATAGAAAGTGATTCTGGTGAAGAGAACAACAGAAGCAGCTGAGAAAATGGCAATTTTGACAATTAAGACTTCAGATTTGGAAGATTTTCCCAGAGATATAGAATGTAGATCTTTGAGTTACGGTCGCGTGGCCGCAAACGGGAGGTCAATCCGAGGTCCGAGTGAAAAGTTATGGCCATTCTCCCATCGGTGTGCAGAGCTGTCAAAATCAGAGAGTTCAAGCGATTGAAGAAGGGTTCAATCGATCGAACCTTCGATCGATCGAACTGAGCTCGATCGATCGAACCTTTTATTCACCCAAAAGTTGCGTAAACTCTGTGGGAACCCTTTATATACGTCGTTTTGACGCCAGACGAAGGGGGGATGCTCCAGAACGCGAAAAACAGCAGTTTTAGGTAGTTTTAGGGTTAGATTAGGTGTAGATTAGGTTAGATTCATATTATTCTTCATCCTTTTCATTGATTTACTGAAGATTATTGAAGATTCAAGTTTCTTTCATGTTTATTTCAAGTTTATTTCAGATTATATCCAGGTTTTTCTTTCCAATCCTTGTTATTTGATTGCTATTAGTTTATATGCTATGATTACTCTAGTTTGTTATTCCTGTATTAGTTTTATTATGTTTCTGTAGTTTAGACGTTGGGAATATGTGATGAATCATTGATTCCAAGCCTCTGCCATGCAATCTTTAGAAACCTGGGCTCGATCGATCGAAGGTATTTCGATCGATCGAACCAGAGATAGTCAAGCGATCGAAGATAGTTCGATCGATTGAAGGATGATGCAGTCCGATCGATCGAGAGCGCTTCGATCGATCGAACTTGTTAATTCTTGAGATGATTCTTTGAAGTATTCCATGATTTTTTGTTTTAGAAATATGTCATCAAATTGTCCCAATAAGCTCAGTTTGTCACAACAGTTTTTAGAACTTAAAGCCTTAAGGCCTTTTCTTCAATGACTTTTGAAAACCACTTTGAATGCTAACACCATTTAGAGTGCAAGTAATTACCATTGTTTTAAACCGTCTTTCATGTATTTTAACTCATTTGTGATGATATAGTCCCGGGCATGAAAGGGCTATTGATTCTATATCTTTAGAAAAATACGGAATACTGAAGAGGAATGAACTCCATCGAACGTTAATGGGTATGCATGGTAGATGGTTAGGATTAATGTGGATTCATGTGTTTCCAACACCTTTAGTTTATTTATTTAATTGGTTATGTTTCTATAAGTTTAGTTTATTATTTAGTTTAATTTAATTCATTAGGATTTGTTAGTACACCTCCAATCAGCCATTCTTATTTTCTTTTTCTCTAGGTTATAACTTGGTAGATATTCTTCCTATTCCTTCCCTGTGGGATCGACCTGGACTTCCAGTACTATATTACTTGCACGATCACCTACACTTGGGTGTTGCACAAGAGCGCACAACTTTTTAGTCGTGCCAAGTTTTTGGCGCCGTTGCCGGGGAAGGCAACTAGGTTAGGATTTTACTAAGTTATTTCCATTTTTTTCCTTTTTCTAAAAAAAAAAAAAAAAAAAAAAAAAAAAATTTCTTTTGTTTAAATATTTTGGGTAAACATGTCTTATCCATATTACCCTCCATACAACACAAATACCACGAATGGGTACACATTAGGTAATGAGAACTATACCCCGAGTTGGCAAGCACCCACATATGATGCACATTATCAACCTGAATGCTACCAATCACCACAATGGGAAAACCATCGTGTTAGTCCCCCATGTTATCAAACGTATCAAGAACCTCCACCTGGAGAGTTCTATCAATCGCAACGGGAATATAACCAAAATGATAGTGTAGGATATAGTAGTAGTTCCCACGATTACCAAATGCACCAAGACTTTCCTTCTGGGGAGTCTTGCACACAAACACAATGGGAAGGGGACTATTACCAACAACAATGGGGTGAAACTTCATATAGTTATAATGAGGAGAATAACCAAGTTGAGGATAATGGTATGTTAGAATTGCTGCTTAGTGAAATGAAAAGGCTAGAGAGTGCAATTGATAAATTAGGAGCTAGATATCAACAAGCATTTGATAGCCAACCTTTAGAAGACTATACCAGTCCTTCAACGCTACAACCTGAATTTCAAGACACTAACAATGGAATGGAATTAGAGGACAATGATGGGTTCATACCAAGTGAGGTTAACAACTCATTTGAGAAAGTGATAACCCAACAAGAACTCCAAAACCAAACCATTGAGCATGAAGTTGTAGAACCATCTTCTCCTCAACATACAACCGCAGACATTAACTCCTTCACTGCCTTGATAAAGTTGCACAATCTCTTTGTCCAGAGTACTTCAATAGATGACACATATAGTGAGGAGAGTTGCGAGGATGAGAATGAGGTTTTAAAAGATGACGAGAGTTTAGGTGATTGCACGCAATTAGGAAAGGAAGAGTCCCCTGTTGACTCTACCCCTACCTTTGAAAGTGACCCTAGAGAGGACATAATTGAAAAATCTAAATCTGATTTAGATTCTTGTGATATTCATGAACCCTCACCTCTTTCGACCGAAGAGGTGGTGTCACCAAGTTCCCCATCACCTATCCTTGCTATCAATCAAAGCTCTCGTCCTGAGCTTGAATGTTATGTGTACCCCATTCGTGAACAAACAGAATGTGTTGTGGAAGAGGATAGTAAGGATACTAGCACATGTTCTTCACAAAATTTTAACTTTCAAAATTCTTTGAGAGAAGACTTGGAAAATATTGGGCCCACTTTAGATGATCTTAAAATTCAACAAGAAGCTAGCAATCTTCTAGACTGCTTGACCTTCTTGAGTGATTATGACATTGAGGCCCAAATAGATAGCTTTATCCAAGTCCAGTCCAAAACCATGTGCATAGAACAGAAATTCAATTCCTATTATTATATTTCCATAGATTCTGTTCTAGGACAAGAAGAGGGTAGTGAAGCTTCATTGGAACATCAATTCGACCTTGCCCCTTTTATTGAACCATGGCCTCCCCCTGTTTTTAGTATTAAAATAGAGGCTGTTATAGGAAATACCAACACCGAAGATCGTTTCTTGCATATAATTCATGAAAAGTGTGGTATACCTCTTATAACTGTCCCCAAAATTTTTGGAAGCCATAGGTTTTGCATCATCTCCTCTGACCTTGAGCCTGACATTAGTTGGGGGGAGTTGCATTTTTATGAGGATCCCAACATTCTTCTCACTGTTAAATTATTTTATTGGGAAGATCCTCAAAAATTTCGGTTGTTAATCTATGATAAAAATCTTGATTAACCGAATTTATTAACTGAGTTGTTATATTATGTTCTCTATTTTTCCTTGTTGCTACTAATGATTTTGCAGGTAACTTGAAAAAAAAATTGGATATTAATGCCTCGAGGTAACATCCTTCCTTTCCTCGCTTTACTTTACATGTCCATGTGCTTAGTTTAGAACATTGGGGACAATGTTTAGTTTTAGTTGGGGGGAGTGAGTCATTGCATGCCTCATATTTTTTTGTTGTACTTTAGTGTCATATACCTGCTTAGCAACATGTAACTCAGTAAATTAAAATCTGCAAAAATTTAAAATTTTTATTTTTTTATTTTTTTTTAAAGATAATAAAATGGTTCTTGTATTTCTCTCTTAGTTAATGTAGTTAGTTATGATGCATTAGTGTTATTTTCTATATGTTATTAGTATGTGATACACTATGGTAGTTTGTTTACTATCTTAGTTATAGTATATTTTATGCCTTTTAATCTTCAAACAACTTTGAGCACGTTGTGACAACCTTGTACTTAGCTAAAATGGATTAGTAAGTATAGCTTAGGTGTCTTGAGAGACTGTAGTGGAGACTAATAACCCAAGTGAGCTTTTGTGCCATTCTTTGTTTTTGAGGGTTTTATAAAATTACTCTTACTTTTTGAAAAGCGTATTAATTCGTTGAAAGTCTCAATTTTCTTCATTTTGACTGATCACTAGAAGAGAACGTTCAGGATTTACCAAACTTTAGAGCTCTTGAATTTACTGAAAATGAATTATCTTATTAACTTAGAATATGATTTAGGCCATCTTTTGACCATACACGCATAATATAGCCTTGGCCTACCTCTATGATATTCCTTTACTTCACCTCTTGAGCTTATCATAATCGCCTTGTCTTCATAATCCTAAAGTCTATACCTAACTCCAAATTAGGAGTTCAAGCCTCAGTTCTTTATTTAGGTGTGATTGGGATGTGTGCATTGACAAAAAGTTTGGTAGTGTGAATAAGGGAAAATTGGCAAAGAAAAAAATGATGAAAAAAATAAAGAGAAAAAAAAAAAAGAAGAAAAAAAAGTATGAAAAGAAAAAAAAATGCCAATGGTTGTTACAAAAGAAAAAAAAAAGGAATGAAAAGAAGAGTGTGAAAAAAATAAATAAAAGAAAAGAAGAAGAGAGAGATTGGAGATGTGGGAAGTTTGAAAAGTTATAATAGACAATCTAATCACATCCTTTGACCCAATTGAATATCACGAGCCTCTTTCTTCTTTCACTTAATACCTCTTTTTCAAAGTCCTGATGATTTTAAGTAAATTGGATTTGAAGTTAAGGTAATGAGAGAGTTATCCACGGTATCTCGCTCTTCTAGTGAAAAGTATCCTTTCATGAGACTTTATGCACTAAAATTTTCGTTTTTCTATTTAGATATGAGAAGCATTAGATTCCATTTACAATTACTCTTTACAGCTTCCATATCATGAGTGATAATTATTACACCTAATTCAGAGTGATTTCATCTTAAGAGTGTAATCCCGGTGAGAGTTGAGTCAAAATGAACGTCTTGATAGTGTCTTAGGTTATGCAAGCTTTGAAATTGAAGTTTTGTATTTTGGTTGTCCATACACACACACTTGAAGATTAATAGGTATGGAACATTCTAATGACTTTGATAGTAGATTAACTGTAATATGTGTATTGCATGGCTATGGCATACTAGAGAGTTTCATGAGATTGTTGAGCTTAATTATATTGCTAAATGAGAGGAAAAATTTCTTGAAAACATTTAAATGAGAACCATTACTATAAACATGAATTTTGTGGGTAGATTCACTGCAAACCCTCACGAGACAACACTCGTCCACTAGGGGGAACCTAGGGGTTTAAAGGCTTGTTGCATACGCTAAATGCAATCGCGATTCCTGCGAAAGTGATTTAGGATTTTTACTTTCTTTTGTTTTCAATTTTTTGAGTTTAAATAAACATTGCTGTAGTTCGCTTCATTGCTAGGGACTAGCAACGAGCTAGTTGGGGGGTGTGATTCGAGGTGAAAAGTGCATGTTTATAGTGTATTATACGGTCTTTTATGCATACTTTTATCCCCAAGTCCCTAGATTTAGAAGCATATCAATGATTAAGTGTTTTCTATGATGTTGAGACTCAAACATGTGTTTTTACACTATTTTACAGGTCATGGAAAGCAAACATTGCATAGAAAGTGATTCTGGTGAAGAGAACAACAGAAGCAGCTGAGAAAATGGCAATTTTGACAATTAAGACTTCAGATTTGGAAGATTTTCCCAGAGATATAGAATGTAGATCTTTGAGTTACGGTCGCGTGGCCGCAAACGGGAGGTCAATCCGAGATCCGAGTGAAAAGTTATGGCCATTCTCCCATCGGTGTGCAGAGCTGTCAAAATCAGAGAGTTCAAGCGATTGAAGAAGGGTTCAATCGATCGAACCTTCGATCGATCGAACTGAGCTCGATCGATCGAACCTTTTATTCACCCAAAAGTTGCGTAAACTCTGTGGGAACCCTTTATATACGTCGTTTTGACGCCAGACGAAGGGGGGATGCTCCAGAACGCGAAAAACAGCAGTTTTAGGTAGTTTTAGGGTTAGATTAGGTGTAGATTAGGTTAGATTCATATTATTCTTCATCCTTTTCATTGATTTACTGAAGATTATTGAAGATTCAAGTTTCTTTCATGTTTATTTCAAGTTTATTTCAGATTATATCCAGGTTTTTCTTTCCAATCCTTGTTATTTGATTGCTATTAGTTTATATGCTATGATTACTCTAGTTTGTTATTCCTGTATTAGTTTTATTATGTTTCTGTAGTTTAGACGTTGGGAATATGTGATGAATCATTGATTCCAAGCCTCTGCCATGCAATCTTTAGAAACCTGGGCTCGATCGATCGAAGGTATTTCGATCGATCGAACCAGAGATAGTCAAGCGATCGAAGATAGTTCGATCGATTGAAGGATGATGCAGTCCGATCGATCGAGAGCGCTTCGATCGATCGAACTTGTTAATTCTTGAGATGATTCTTTGAAGTATTCCATGATTTTTTGTTTTAGAAATATGTCATCAAATTGTCCCAATAAGCTCAGTTTGTCACAACAGTTTTTAGAACTTAAAGCCTTAAGGCCTTTTCTTCAATGACTTTTGAAAACCACTTTGAATGCTAACACCATTTAGAGTGCAAGTAATTACCATTGTTTTAAACCGTCTTTCATGTATTTTAACTCATTTGTGATGATATAGTCCCGGGCATGAAAGGGCTATTGATTCTATATCTTTAGAAAAATACGGAATACTGAAGAGGAATGAACTCCATCGAACGTTAATGGGTATGCATGGTAGATGGTTAGGATTAATGTGGATTCATGTGTTTCCAACACCTTTAGTTTATTTATTTAATTGGTTATGTTTCTATAAGTTTAGTTTATTATTTAGTTTAATTTAATTCATTAGGATTTGTTAGTACACCTCCAATCAGCCATTCTTATTTTCTTTTTCTCTAGGTTATAACTTGGTAGATATTCTTCCTATTCCTTCCCTGTGGGATCGACCTGGACTTCCAGTACTATATTACTAGCACGATCACCTACACTTGGGTGTTGCACAAGAGCGCACAACTTTTTAGTCGTGTCATGTATTTCCTTCATAGTTTTTGAAATACAAAGGGCACATATATATATATATATATATACATATAGCAATGTGGGTGAAAGGTGGCACCCTCATGTAGTTAGCATGCCACATGGCATTGCTACACAATGATATTATATTATGGATATAGAACTGTAATTGTATATACATTTGAAATAAAATAATATTCAAAAAACTAAAAATAAAAATTTAAAAATACCTCCTAGGCTCTTATAATTTTGCAATAACTTCTCTCACACCCACTCTCTTTCCCCGTTATATATCCTATTTTTAATATTTTTTTACAGACTTCGTGGGTAAATATATATTTAAAATTTTTTTTGAATGATACCCGTGTATAGCACAGTCAATGCTAGTATATATATGCACATAGCAGTTACACTTCCAAGCCGTGTGTAACAGCCATAGCTGTTTTGCTAATGCAAAAAAGAAACTGCTCTTGAGCAGTTTATTTATGATGTGGCAACTACCACTTGGGTTGGGTAGAGCCACATGGGTGCCCATACCCAATTTGTAACAGATATGATGCAAAGAAAATAACATATGGCAAGATAAGTGATACGCACGAATTGGCTCTACTCTATGATCGAGTGGTTCTACTCAACAACCGGTTTCTATCCCGACCAAGTGATGCACAGTTCCCTGGATAAGTGCCAGCCCACCCGATCCTGCCTATCTAAGACTTCCCGACCGTGTAGCACAGAGCTTGGTCAAAAAAGCCTGGCCTACAGGTCAGGATAGCATCGTCCAGTCACCAAATAACTCAGGAAGAGTACATCTAACTCACTAGCGCATCCCATACTGCTCAGCTCCAACAATCCAATCATATCCAGGGTAGAGGCCTCCCAAGTGGTTCATCCACGACCTGACCATAATTGTGCCCAGCCAACCTCTTGTAGCTCCATCCCCATTAGTGGTTCTCTAAAGATCCCTGATTTTTTAACAGTATAGTGAACGTGCTCAGACATACACATGGACGTAGGTCTGTCCAGTAACAGGGCTGAACCACATATAGAAAACCGATCTCTCACTCACTCTCTCTCTCTCTCTCTCTCTCTCTCTCTCTTGCTCGAATTTATCTTGCCCAAAAATTACATCATCAGCTTGGCACCGTTTATGGGAAATGGCAGATTTCTGAAAAAATAATTCTCTTGGCCAATAGTCATGCGTCCGAAAAAGGTTAAGAAGGCTGCGTAGTAGGCTAATCGAGACGTTCTGCCGACGCCGGCACCGGTCACAACAGTCCTGACACCTAAGCAAGTCACTGCAACTCTAGTTCAACTTCTGGAGGGCCAGCGCCAAACCCAGCAGCAGATCGAAGCCTTGTTGGCCGAACGGAAAAATCCACCACCGACCGGGTCACATCCCAAGAGCGCAGCATATGGTCGGGAGCCCATCTGGATCCGACAACGTGCCCGAAAGAACCCGAATCATATTGGAGATGCAATAAATGTCAACAACAAAAGGTGTGCTATCCGAGTAGAAGGGCATGAGCATATGACCTGAGAAGCGGTCCAGGATCGTTCGGTCAAGAGCCGAAGTGATCCTAGGTACATGATCAACCGGAGTCCTAGCCAAGCCCGATCCCAAGAGACAGTGCACCACGAGGAAGCCTCTTCCACTGACCCGACCTACGTGCCGAATACCGGTCGAGAAGGTGTGATGGCTCGCATCAAGGATTTAGAGAAGCAGATCGGCAGAATGGCCAACAATCTTGGCCAAAACCCTACTCAGAATCATGCCAACACTAGGGCCAAGTCACCGTTCTCTAGCCAGATCACATGGTTTCCCATCCTGTGCAAATTTAAACAGCCTCGCCTAGATTCTTATAACGGATTGGGAAGCCCTATCGACCACGTTTGGACCTACAAGGCTCAGATGGCCCTGGCCACCAACACCGACGAACTACATTGCCAGGCCTTCCCTTGCACTTTGAAAGGTTCGGCCACTCAATGGTTTCACTCCTTGAAGCCCCGACCAGTCAATGATTTCAAGGAGCTTAGCAAATAGTTCATTAGCCAATTCATAGGCATGCTTGATCGGCCATAACCTAACACCCAGCTATTCACTGTCAGACAGCAGAGAGGAGAGTCGTTGAAGGATTGCATCGATCAGTTCAACCACTAGAAGCTTCAAGTCCACAACCTGAACGAGACAATCGCCAATACAACCTTCTGCTTGGGAGTTCAACATACCAAGTATGCTGCATCATTTCACATAAATCGATCGGCAATCTTTGTTGAACTCACGGAGATGGCTAGAAAATATATTGACACTAAAGAATTTCTAAAGACCAAAGGCCTTGGGCAAGAAAGCAACAAGCCTACATGAAGTAAGCAGAAGCAGGATCATCCCGTGAAGAATAATGTAAATAAGCCCGGTGGTTCTAGTAGTTCCTTCAATGTCCAACAATGGTCTGAGTATGGCAACCCCGACCCAACCTCCAGTATACAACGGTCTGAGTTCGGTAGCCCTGACCCGACCTGACCTCCAGTTCACAATGGCCTGAGTCTGGCAGCCCCAACCCAACCTCTCGTTCGTAGCAGTCAGGGTCTAGTAATCCCGACCTTGACTCTAGCTCAGAGTAACAAGGAACTCGATCATCCCAACCCGACCTCCTGTCTCCAACAGTCTAAATGAGACCAACTATAGTGGTACTTTTTCCCGATCATTGTACAAGGCTCCACAGAATGCCAGAGAGCTCTTGAAAAGAACTTGGGATCATACCCGAGGAACAAAAGACCTCAGGGATCAGACCCGAGGCACCAAAAGACCTCAAGGATCACACCTGAGGCACCAAAAGACCTCAGGATCACATTCGAGGCATCAAAAGTGTATCACCCTAAACTTCTTTAGAAATTCTACATAAGATATTCGGAAGGATGACATCACCCTAGGAACGGTTACAGAAGGTCCATTAGAATGACCTAAATTAGGAACCCTCAGACAGATTTCGTTTAGTTACCATTTTGAGAACGACGATGTTAGTTCTGACCTAGTATCTGTTTTGGTCCTTTCAAACTAAACGTTAAGTTTATATGTAAGTTATTTTAATGGATTTGAGCTTAGGCTCGTTCGTAGCCCGTACACTGGTATTCTTATTAGGGCAGTCACTTTCACACCTGTGCATGTACATTAGAATGCTGGCACACACATCTATGCACATAATTTGAGAGTGGACCCCACCACTCACCATTTGGAAAACATGCACACACACCATCACCCTTGTACCCGTAGTATCTACCCTTGGAAACATACATGCTTGCACATATTTGTGCACCAACCACACACAATCTAACCCCTATTCACCCCTCTATAAATAGAGCACCACCACCCTCATTTTAACAGACACAGCCCCACATAAGCTGTCTTTATAGGCTGATACATAGAGATAGAATCCTAGAACGTAAGGGAGAGAGTTTGTATAGAGATCAAACCCACACACCATATTTGGCGCACCTGTACCCTCATGTGTGACACTTGTCAAAACTCTTCCCTTCCATACATACATATACCGTATGCACACTAGTATATACACATTCTGTATCACAGAAACTGGTTATGTGTAGAGAGAGAAATTGAGTGAGAGCTTGAGAGAACAACCAAACACACCACACCCCCGATTTGTATACATCATCCAACTACACTCCTACATTGTACTTTTCCCTCTCTCTGCAACCTCTTTGTACATGTAGACACCCCATTTTGTCGGCTATCAGATTTAGGAGACCCATAGCTTGGTAGTTCACAATGATCGAAAAGACTCAAAAAGGACTCCTGGAAGTTAGTTCTATCTCTCAAAATGCTCAAAATGACCAAAATACCCCTGAGAGCCCGAACGCTCCCGGATTCGGACCAAATGTTCTGGAAACACACTACGTTGTAAGAAAAAAAATAAAATAAGTTCTAAAGCAAGACCGGATGAAATCGTCGGCTCCCAGAGACCCCCGGAAGTCCCCAGAAAGTCCCATTGACCGGTTTGACCAAGTTTGACCAAAGTTTGACCAAAATAGTCCAAATTCGCCGAAAAGTTCTAGAATTATTCTAGATCATGTGGAAAGTATTAAAATGAGTTTTAAAATAAAATCGAACAAAAAGGTCAGCTCCTGGGGAGCTCCCACAGGTTTCCAGGACTTCCCGGGAATCCCAAGTTTGACCAAAAGTTGACTTTGAAACCGGAGCACCGTATCATTTTTCAAACATTTTTCATGGATACTAGAAGTCAATAGCTTTTCGACGGTATATCGCACATAATTTTTGGATTTCAAACGAATTTATTATGAATTTTCGGAGGTAAAAAAGGCGATCAAATCGACTTTTATCACGAATACCGCAAAACTTTTCAAAGTGACCTATCTCCAAACTATTTTGTATGTAAATTAGACTCCATTACCTATCCAATGGTATATGACAACCTCAATTTGGAGTTCGTAAGCATTTTCTGTGAATTTTGGACGAAATAGTGCCTTTTTGCGAATATCGGAACCTCTGGGGTCCTAAAAAGGATTATCTGGACGAATGAGGAGCAGTGCCGCCGTGGCACTGGCCCACTGCCGTCTTCGCACAGGCACAGTGCCATCACTATACACTCCCCCAGTATGGTCCACTTTTGTAATTTCTTTTGGGGGTTCATTTTGATGAATTAGAAACCAAAACGACGTATATCTATGTTCACAGATGTTTGGGACCAATGGGAGTACTTCTAAAGCCCCAAAACCACCCCAAATTGGCCTATATAAACCCCTCATTGACTTCTCATTTTGGGGGTGTCAAATGCAAGCTTTGAAAAGTTTTAGAGAGAAAGTTGTAGAGATAAGATTAGAATAGAGAGAAAAGAAGCTTCCTTCTTTGATTTTCAAACAAGAAAGTGAGTTTTAAACTTTATTTTTACTTCATTACTTCTATCTGCTTCACATTCAATACACCCAACTACAATTCTAGTGGGTATTTATGAGACAGAAAGCTACTTCCATGTCCAAAGTCACCATACATGAGTGAAACATCAAGCTATAAGTCTAAGATCATCATGAAGATCATCTATTGATTGCTATCTATTTGCTTGTTTATATTTGTTCATCTTCTCTTACCTCATTTCTTTTTTTTTTCTTTATTTACTTACTAGCCTATCATCATCTAGATGATGACATGAAGTTTGAGGTGAGTGAATCCTTATGGATAGTAGCTCTTGACCTCAAAAACATGTTTGATAGATGATGATTTCAACTTCAATACATTCCTATGTATTCATTAAGTTGTCTTTAAAATGGAAATAATACTTTCCAATAATCTTGGAGGTTCTTGATATGAGTCAAATGTTGACATTTTAAGTGGTTATAATCTTCATTAAGTATTGAAAATATGTTTTCAAAACCTCCATTTCAAAACCCCCTCTTAAACCCCCCATTTTGATTTCAAGAAATAAACCTTGTTTTCTCAAAACCTTCAAAACAGTGAGTCATTTAACTTCAAAGAATTATTTTGAATTCAATACTCAATATATGAATGCAAGACCACTTTGAAAGTCTTTCTAACTCATTATAGAACACCCATGATTTTTGGCTTGACTTGGAAGCACTTGAAAGGGGTCCATTTTTGTCCAAACATTCCTTTCAAACATTTTGCCTCTGCTGTCACAGCAGCTAGGTTGATTTTCAACTTGTTTTACAGAAAACGTTTCCAAAATGTGTGGTCCTAAATTATTTTTCCCTTTCCCTTCAATGGCTTAGGAAACTTTCCGTATAATATGGGCCTCTAGATCTGTTGCTTTCATTTTCTAAGATTTTCTAACATTTCAGTCGACAGTACGGACTCTGTTTCTGAATAACCTCTATTATTTATATGATTTCTCTCAATCTGTGATAGTTATTGAAGATTGTCTTTTTGGGTTGTGTTCTAGACACAATAAGTAAGATCTCCATAAAAAATATGCATTGAAAACATTCCTAACCCCTCTTTGCGATTTCCAAAAGATTATGTTACTGTTCTTTCCACTATTCATAACAAACACACTTTTACTTCCATCCTTTGATTTGGTGCTTATATGCACTCTAAATTAGCTCATGTCTTAGGAAGTAGTTCATACTACATTTGTACATATACCATGATGATTTCCTTCATTCACTCATACACATTCTAGACTTCTAAGTCATTCTAGGAATCCATGAACAGAAAACACACTACAACCTTGGCACATTCTAGATACATACATTGCATCCATGCAAAGATTTGGGGCTTTTATGACTCCTAATCTAAGAAGATTATAAGGAATGAACTTGATCACATGTCCATGCTTTCCCTCGATCTAATCATCCTTTCTCATCCGTCCCGGGGATTGAGAGGTCTTCTTTTCCCAAAGATTAACATGCATCATCCTAGCTCGCTAAGCATAATCCGATTTATTTGATTATTTGTTTCAAGAACAATTCATGTCCCCTTTAGATTAGGAAAACTTTATTACTTGATATATGATTAGACGATTTTTCCTAGGTTTATTTGTGTGATCTTTCACTTTACATTGTGTGATACTTGGCTTAGATCATATGAACGATATCTTATCTTTTGATCTTCCATTTCAAAATTCTTGTGTGATGTAATATACTATCATAGCATTAATTGTCAAACCATACATAGTATAAGATGATTATTTTGATGCTAATTGAGGCCCGTCGAAAGACGGGGCAAGTTGAGGGTGTTTTAGTCGCGACAAAGGCTCCTTCCTCTCTCGTACCAAAACCCCGAGCCAAGTTCATTGGTTAAGAAGGGCCGTTGCCCTTTATCCATTTAGGTGAGTCAACATTAGGTTCTTGGTTCCTTAAAGACCAAGTGGCGACTCTGTATCTGTTTTCAACAGACTTTTTTACTTTTCTTTTTCAAAAACAATCTCAAAACTAAATCTAAAAAGAGTGGATGAGCGGTTCCGCGTGTCCACAGTACACACACCCATGCCCAGAAGAAGAAGAAGAAGATTGGAGAAGAAGAAAGATGCGTATAGGAGAAAGAGAGAATTTGATCGGAGAAGAGAGAAGAGGACTTAAGACTTACAGAGGTAAGCCCAACCCCCATTGGCATTTTGAGACCTCTGCATGTCTATTGATCAGGCCCAGGACGACATGCAAGCTCCTAAACAGAGCCTAAGGCTCGCTGAGAGCTCAGATCACCACTAAAGCCGCCACAGCGAAGCTTGATTTTTAAATCCCACCATACCCCTTAAAAATCATACCAAACGGACCCCATTGGTCCTAGAAAGAACCCCTAAGATCAGCTTTTGGGTTAGACCACGTTTGGTCAGCCATGCAAAAAGTTATTCCCATTTTGACCAAAAAGAATAATCCACCGGTTAGGCCACTAAATGAATAAACCAATCTCTCATATCCTAGTATGTTATAGAGGGTCCTAAACTGGTCACAATGCACTTGGTCTCGTGCATTTTGGGATAGAAATGAGGGAGTTATGAGAGACAGAAGAATCTCCAGCAAATTACGGGTCACCGGCGACAGGAAGCTCGCTGGAGAAGAAATAAAGAAATGGGTTATAAAACCCGAGTTTGGATCGGGGTGGGTGCGGGTGAGGGTGGGTTAGATTGAGTGTATAAATGGGCTAGGGTAGTAGGTCGGGTTGAGTTTAAATATCCCGTGGGTAGTTTAAGTCTAACGGCGCCATTTTGAGTCGGGTAGGATTTCTGGTTTAAGTTTGGGTCAGTGTGTGAGTGTAGATGAGCCATGGTTTGGATTAGGTTCGGCTTCGGGTTCGGGTTATGGTTAGCCCAATGGGTTTAAGAGATGGGTTTGGTGGTGAGTGAATATGGGTTACCATATTAATTCGGATCGGGTCAGGGTTTGACCCAATGGGTATTTTAGTTGGGCCCTTTGTGTGACCAAACGGGTAACCCGTTTAGTCAGGGTCGGTTCGGGTCTGACCCATCGGGTCTAAGATTTTATTATTCTATTGTTAATAGTTTTAATTAGTTTTAAATGGCTTTAATTATGTATAAATAGTTTTAATGTATTATTAAAATACTTTAAAGCTATAGAATATCATTATATGATATTCTCTATATACTAAGTAAATAACATTATTATAATAATATAGTTATTAATTGTTTTGTAATTCATGTGTATTACTATATTAGTTTTTAAAGGTATTTAAATAGTTAATAAATACTTATATGTATTCATAAATTTGGGAAAATTAGGGATATATCCCTGATGATATTTTATACAATATGATTAATTAGTATTTATTATATTTTGTATACTATTGTTATATAATAACACATGTTGTTATTTATATGTATAATATAAAAAATAAATAAATAACTACTATTTTATCATGGTATTTAAATACCTACATATATTTATAAATTACAGAAAATTAGGGGAATGTCCCCAATGCTATTTTATGATACTCCCAAAGTTATAAAAGTTGTATTACTATATCTTAGTATTTTTAATAATTAATAAGGAGCTATTATACTAGTATATTAATTATTAAAAAATACTTAGCGAGCTCTGAAAATTATGAGATAAATGCTAAGAGTATACTTTAACGTATATTGATTATTAAAAATACTTCCAAGTACTGATTTCTCAGTATGGTTATAGTTATGTATTTAAATACCTTTTCGGGTATTTTCTAGTACTTATAATCTTTAAAAATCCTTAATAAATAATCAAGGACTCCGAAAAATACGCGGTCAGTTGCCAGAGTTTTAGAATAATGTCTGGATCGTTCTTTTTATGTTTTGTGACCTTTCGACTCGGTCGAAAATACAGCCTGTCTTTTAGGGCCCGCCTTAGTGTAGTAAGCCCTACATACTACCTTGTAAAATGTGTAAGATAAATATCAGTTATCTGTACGATGAATGGTATTAGTAATGTGTTGATTATGATGCTATGCATTCCCGGAATCAGTATCGCTATGATTATTCATGCCATGAAGTATTATCGTATATGCAAGCATGTTAATATCTATATGATTACTGGTATCAAATCCTGGTTATGTGATCCATATTTATGTAATGATGTTTCCGGTGTTAAGATGATGGATGCATGTTTTTGTGATGATGGCTAATCAGAGTAGGAAATGCCTGAAATGTTGACAAAGTAAATAAAAGAAGTAGAGACGTATACGAGTAAATGATAATAGGCATTTGCAAATCATGACATGAGCTAGTATGCATTGCATGAAGAGCGAGATGTGATTGAATGAGAAATGTGATCGAGAAGGAGAAGTGATTTGAGTAGAGAGCCAATTGGGCGATAGTTTGAGTGCCAGTTAGGCGACAGTTAATATGCCAGTTGGGCGATTGTCAGTGTGCCAGTTGGGCGATAGTTTGAGTACCAGTTGGGCAACAGTTAATGTGCCAGCTGGACGACTGTTAATATGCTAGTGGGGGGACAGTCAGTGTGCTAGTTGGGCGATAGTTTGAGTGCCAGTTGGGCGACAGTTAATATGCCAGTTGGGCTACAGTCAGCGTGTCAGTTGGACGATGGTTTGAGTGCCAATTAGGCGATAGTGTGAATGCCAGTTGGGCGACAGTTAGAGTGCCTACTAGGGCGACAGTTAGATTGTTAGTCCGACAACAGACGAACGAGAAAGAGGAAGTTATGAGAAAGGGTTGACAAGTGAGACGTTTGGTTCTGGACAAGTGTTGTGAGCTCATTGTTCAGGTCATGGATTCGACATCCCAATGTGAAGATAATAGTATTGGTCATACTTTGACACACACGAGCATGTTGATAAAAGGAGAATGTCTTCTATGATGAAATGCGATTGTATGCTTAATTGTTTACATGTTTTTGTTAAGACCTTTGCTATGTCCATGAAAGAATGCGTCTTTTGATAAGAGATTAACCGTATCCTAAGATACAGAACAATAACGTGAGTTGAGAGATATTTGTATTTATTGATTATTGTGCAGTTAGACTCTCACTCAGCTTTGTTCCAAAGCTGACGGCATGTTACGCCCTAGGCATTCCTATGTCTAGATATGTCTAGAGTGATGCATGTTTTGTTAATAGGGAGGTGAGCTCAGGATGTAGTACTGAGGAGCTAATAAGGATAGAGCTGGGCTGGAGATTGAAGATAGCTATCTCAGTTATTTCTCATGTTTAAGTTTATGTAACGAGTTTAGCATTGTCCTTATGTAATAAGCTGGATGTTATTATAACTTGTGTTTGTTTTCTATTGCTATATTCATATTTTGTTAAGTTTAAGTTATGTTAACACTTTAGCATTGCCCTTATGGATGTTGTGAGGAGTTAGTAGGATTGAACGGTTAATAAACCAGTCACGTGTCTACGGATCCATAAAGGAAAATTTTGATTTTCCCTATTTTTGGCTTACTCCGGGGCGTGACAAAAAGACATCGAGATCGCACTTAGGGCGTCAAAAGACCCTAAAACTACCAACATTCTAGGTCGGTTGCGAACAGAATTGTTCCTTCAACACCTAGGTCAACAAAATCTTGGGGGGCAAGAGGGGATAAAGACTACAGGAAGTCACACCAAGTATTTACAGGCCTTGAGTAAAACACTTAGACAATCTGAATGCCTACAATATTTAGAGGCACAAACTCTACTTCGGCCCAAAGCAACGATAGAGGTAGCTAAAACCTCTTAGGTTGGCCCATGATAGAGGAGTAAAAGAAATCCCTACAATCGATATATTTTGGGTGTCCGCTTAGGTCCAAACCGACGATAGAGGTGACTAAATCCTCTTTGGTTGGCCCATAATAGAGGAGTAAAAAAAAGACCCTAAAGCAACACTCTTTAGGTTGGCTCTACCAATATGGTCAAACCCTTCTCCCAAAAGTCTTGATGAAGGCATGTTGGACAGAAGATAACCATCCTGGGGAGCTAACATAAAAAGGACCCTAAAGCAATACCTTTAGGTCGGCTTTTCCAACATGGTCAAATTCTCCTACCTACAACCTTGACGAAGGATTACGGGCAGAAGTTATCCTTGGAGCTAACTCAAGCAAAAGACTCCAAATTAGGCTGAGTCTCAACTCTTAGCCAATTACCGAGCACTTAAAGATTCCAAAATTGGCTAAGTCTCAACTCTTAGCCAGTTCCCGAGAATTCAAAAGACTCAGAAGTTCCAAGACAACTTTCCCGAACGACCAACAGAATTCCAAATTTGTCTCGGTATAGCATCAAACCAACCTTGGAAATGTGGAGCAACAAATACACCCTAAATTGACTATACTCTATGACCGTGCGGTTCTACTCAGCATCCAGTTCCTATCCCAACCAAGTCATGCACAGTTCCCTGGATAAGTGCCAACCCGCCCGGTCCGGACTATCTGAAACTTCGTGACTGTGTAGCACAGAGCTTAGTCAAAGAAGCCCGGCCTACAGGTCGGGATAGCATGGTCCAGTCACCAAATAACTCGAAAAGAGTACATCTAACACAGTAGCATGTCCCATACTACTCAGCTCCAACAATCGAGTCATCACAATGGAAGAGGCCTCCCTAGCGGTTCATCCATGACCTGACCAACAGGTCTGGAAGACCGCATAGGAATGGCTCATCACAGAGACAGCTAACTCAAGTCCTAGGCGTGATCCAGAATGTCCCAGGCAGTTTCTGATACAAGTTAGAAGACTAATGGAAAGCGTAAATTGTTTCCTAATCCAATTAGGAAACCCTTACGATTGATGACAGTCAATCCTAAATAAGATTGCATTATCTAATCTATCTAATTTTCTTATACGAGTAGGTCTCTTGCATCTATAAAAGAGACCATTCACCCCCATAGAAAGGGATCAACTTACAGTCTGCATAGCACCCCTATATCAAGCATAATCGTGCCCGACCGACCTCTAATAGCTTCATCCCCATTGTTGGTTCACCAAAGGTCCCTACTTTTTAACAATATAGTGAACGTGCTCAAACACACACGTGGACATAGTAGGTCTCTTCATTAGCAGAGCCGACCACATACAAAGAATTGGTCTCACTCTCTCTCTCTCTCTCTCTCTCCCCTTAAACTACTCTAATTTATTGTCACACCCCAATTTTCAGACAATTAAATATTAGTCATGGGAAAATCCCTAAACCATATATCCAGTTCTCCAATTATTAGAGGTGATCTCAATGTAAAACATCACACAGTCTGTACATGATAAAACTTACTCACAAGTGCAATATAATAGTAAAATATCCTATCAATAAGGATCAAAACCCAAGGTTCCAAACCATAATTAATCTCTTAAAACAAAACATCATTCAAACAATATCTGATAAAGTCAAATGGCCCACAACGCCAATATATAAAATATTAAAACTCTCAAATAAAAATTTTAAAGGCTAAAAAGGACTTCACACTTCTCCTATTATCAGATGCCATGAACTTCTCACTATCCCTACAAATTTCGATCGGCTACGCTCCAAAAAGAACGCACCCGCGAGAAAAACTCAACGGGTCAGTCATATAACTGGTATGAGTTAAATACACTAATCACACACAATCTTAGGGATCGCTCACAATCCCTTAGACCAACACAACAATAATAAGTAAAAGATCGGGCAGGTAAGTAGTTCCGCTCACATCACGGGACAAGGGGTAGTTTCCCTTTTATGTGGCGGCAATATAGTTCCTACTTGAACTAGACTGAATAAATACTTACCCTTCTTAGCTATGGTAGACCAATACCTGCAAACACATTAGTGGGCCTACCATCTTGCATAAATAGACGTTAGTACAAAAAATCAAAAAAATCATACTTCAAATGTTATTTAAAAAAATGAATTTATCTCCAAGAAGGAGTTGGAATTGGACAAAACTTAAAACACGAAAGATGTTCAAAATTAAATTTACAAGGGAAGTCACGTACCCCCGTTCATTAATTTTAAACACACAAGTCAAAAATCATCTGTTAAACTTCAGCTCTTAAACGTGTGATATTCAGCAAATTTTGAAATTAAATTAAAACGGTGTCAAGACAACGTTTTTAGGAAAAATGTAAAACACGAAAGTCGCCCGGATTGTCATTTTACTTCAGGTTACGCGAAATGACCTTGAATTATGAAGTTAAGTGATCAAATTATCTAATTTACTAACCCGACCCTATTTATTATTAAATCACAACGCTCCCCAAGGTATTACGGTTCACATACAATACTACATTTAAACTAACGGATACCCACATAAGTTGTTTGATATGAAAAGGATTCGACTACAACAAAAATACAACGAACTACATTACAACGTATAGCTGCAATTTAAGCACCACAAGTGTTTTGGTTAATTACACCTTATGTTCACCACTTCGGCCACCCATCCATGGTTCAGCCTACACATATATCCCATGTGTGTCCTAACTTAATACTAACTCCCACTCCGGTCCCAACTCCCATGGGGTGTCACTGGGATTTGAGTCTACACCGAAAGGCTAGTCCTTACGTTTTTGACGTCAATAAACAATGTCTAAATACACATGAAATTGACCAACAAGCCGGGCAAAAGGCTAAAAATAAAGAGACGGGTCATCCACGTAGTCGCCGTCTAATCACACAAGACGGGTCATCCACAAAGTCACCGCCTAAACTCATAAGGAGCAGTGGTGAACATTTAAAGGATTTCCTATTATTAACTTCTATAAAAAAAAAATCTTCACACAGATGGTCTCACATTCACAAGTTTATGAAACCCAACATTAGATGAGAATGCTTACATCTCAACAAAATTTCACGTTATATCATAATAATGAAATACGTGCTCATCCCAACACATAAATCAACTTAGACAATCAACGCGTTTTTAATCTTATAAAAACTGCTACTGAAATTTAAATTTACAGCCCAAACAGTGCAGAATCAGGGAAAACTCAAAACACGAAAAGTGTGCAGAATCACGTTTTACACAGGACTAGCAGACAGAATGTTAAAATTCCAAGCCACGAGTTTACAATAATTTTCTAAAGTTTCTGCAACTGTGTGATATAAAATAAAAACAAACTTCACATATATATTTCTTAATTACCATGAATATTTCACATATGGTTTTATCAAACTAACTATTCACCTAACCCTTTGAATACCCTAATGTGATAATCACAAAGTCACATGAAGGGGAAATAAAATATCTAGATTACTTCAATAATAACAACGTATATCCATTACAAATATATAACCCTAACAATTAAATTAAACATGTACTGATTTAATTTACTCCCATATACATACATACATACGTATATATATATACTCGGATACACAATATTTAACTCACCTCGTTGATCAAAAATTGACAACCACCAATGCTCCGCGATTCCACACGTGCCCACGAAGCCAAGACCCTTCTCCCTTTTTTTTTTCTTCCCTTTTCTTCTCTTTTTTTTTTCTCTTCTCTCTCTCTCTCTCTCTCTCTCTCTCTCTCTCTCTCTTTATTTCTTGCGGCTGCCTAAGAGATAGGTTTTCCTATTTCTGAATATTACCTAACCTAACCTAATATAATATTATGTATGTAACTATGGTACACACACTCAATATATAATTGTATTACACACACACACCCGTGCACTACTCACACACACACACACACACACACACACACACTACACACGCCAACACATGCACATGACCCATACACCACACACCCATTAAATATTAAACAAAGATATAAATAAAAAGTAAAAATAAATAATATCTTTGTAGAAAAAAAAGGTTGTTACATTATACAAACCTCAAAGAAATCTTGTCTCGAGATTTGCAACACGCACGAACACTAATCAAACAGTTCAGGATGCGACTTCCGAATCTTCTCCTCAAGTTCCCACGTAACGTCGTTAACTCTCTCACTCCATTGCACCTTCACAAGATTCACTACTTTCCTCCGCAAATACTTCACATCTCGATCGACAATAGTGATAGGTCTAACAACATACGTAAGATCATTGTTAATCTCAAGCTCTGTCGGACGGACAATTTGTGTAGGATTCTTCACACACTTCCTCAACATTGATACATGGAACACATTATGAATTGCCGCCAATGCCAGTGGTAACAATACTCTATAGGCCAACTCTCCAACCTTTCCGGCAATCTCATAAGGTCCCACAAACCTCGGAGCAAGCTTTCCTTTCTTACCAAAATGCATCACACCTTTCATTGGGGATACCTTCAAGAACACAAAATCTCCAACTTCAAATTCTACCCCCTTGCGCTTCCTATCAGCATAACTCTTTTGCCGACTCTGAGTAGTCTTAATCCTCTCTCGAATAACACTTACCTTCTCAGTAGTCTCCCGAACCATCTCTGGACCCAAAATAGGTACATCACCTACTTCCGCCCAACACACTGGAGATCTACACGACCTCCCATACAACGCTTCGAAAGGTGCCATTCCTATACTAGAATGGTAACTGTTATTGTAAGCAAACTCTACCAATGGCAAGTGTTCTTCCCAACTACCACCGAGATCGAGAACACAAGCCCTCAACATATCCTCAAGGATCTGGTTAACCCTCTCAGTCTATCCATCCGTCTGAGGATGATAAGCAGTACAAAGATCTAATTGGGTCCCCAAAGCTCATTGGAAACTCTCCCAAAACTTTGCCACAAACAATGGATCACGGTCATACACAATCGAGACTGGAGTCCCATGCAAACGTACTATCTCCCGAATGTACAACTGTGCCAACTTGTCTGCTGTACGATATACACTAATAGGGATAAAATGTGCAGACTTAGTGAGACGATCTACAATGACCCAAATCGACTCATTCCCCTTCTTGGACCTCGGTAACCCATCCACAAAATCCATGGAAATGCATTCCCACTTCCACATAGGTATTTTCTAAGGGTTTCAACAAGCTAGGCGGTTTCTGATGTTCTGCCTTCACCTGTTGACACACCACGCACTTAGAAACAAACTCTCCCACATCTCTCTTCATACCTTCCCCCCAAAAGGTACGCTTCAAGTCATGATACATCTTGGTCCCACCAGGGTAAATAGTGTATCGTGATCGGTGTACCTCACTTAGAACCTCCTTCAACTCTGCAATATCAAGCACACAGAGCCTACCTCGAAAACACAGACTCTCCTCTGAATCCATAGTCCAATCCGTCAGACATTCATCAAGCAAATCCATGATCAAATCATTAAGACAACTGACCAAAACTTTATCTGAACATTGCATCTGTCGAATCTTACTTACTAGGGTTGGCTAAACTAACAAACTTCCAATGTACGCCTTCTCACTCTCTCGCACTGGTTGAATATCATGAGAGGTTAACACCTCAAGAGACTTCTACTCCCGAACCATCATAGAAGCCATCACGCTATGCTTTCGGCTAAGTGCATCATCCACTACATTTCCCTTCCCTGGATGATAAATAATCTCAAAGTTGTAACTACTGATGAACTCAACCCATCTCTGTTGTCTCATGTTTAGTTCCTTCTGTGAGAACAAGTACTTGAGGCTCTTATGATCTGTATAAAGCTCAAATCTCTCTCCAAAGAGGTAGTGCGTCCACACCTTCAATGCAAACACCACCGCTGCCAACTCCAAGTCATGAGTAGGATACCTCCTCTCATGGGGCCTTAACTGTCTAGAAGCATATGAAACAACCTTCCCTTCCTACATCAAAACACAACTCAAACCGGTTCCACTAGCATCCGTGAACACTAAAATTTCCCAACTTCAACTGGAATGGTCAAAATAGGTGCGGTGGTCAACCGCCGCTTCAACTCCTTGAATGCTTGCTCACACTCATCTGTCCACAAAAACTTCACATTCTTACGTGTCAACTTTGTTAATGGTGCTGCTATGACTGAGAATTTGTCAATGAACCTTCTGTAATACCCAACTAACCCCAAAAAACTCCTTACCTCTGTAGGATTAGTAAATTGCACCCACTCTTGAACCGCTGCTACTTTATCAGGATCTACTGCTATTCCCTTAGCTAAAATAACATGTCCGAGAAATCTCACCGACGACTCCCAAAAATGGCACTTACTAAACTTGGCATATAACTTATGCTCTCGAAGCATCTGCAGTACAAACTTCAAATGTTCTCTGTACTCCTCAAGAGTTCGAGAATAAACCAATATGTCATCGATGAAAACAACAACAAATCGGTCTAAATATGGCCTGAACACCCGATTCATCAAATCCAAAAAGAATGTTGGAGCATTGGTTAACCCAAACGGCATCACAAAAAACTCATACAATCCATACCGAGTACGAAAAGTTGTACGTGGAATACTCTCCTCCACAACTCCGATTTGATGATATCCCGTCCTCAAATCTAACTGAGAAAAGACTGCTGCCCCCTTCAACTGGTCAAGAAGGTCATCAATCCTAGGCAACGGATATTTGTTCTTAACCGTCATCTTATTCAACTCTCTATAATCTATGCACATACGCAGAGAACCATCCTTCTTCGACACAAAGATAGCTGGAGCTCCCCATGGAGAATTGCTGGGTCGTATGAACCTGAGTCATACACACCTCAAAAGGATTACTATAATGGCTAAGGAAAGAAAACAACAATGGATAACAGAATAATCAGCAAAAGAAAAGAATTCAATGCACCCCTTCTGAAGCATCTCATCAAGTTGCTTCTTCATCTCTCCTAATTCCTTGGGTGCTATACGATATGCTGATTTTGAAATAGGTGAGGATCTAGGTAAAAGATCAATCTGAAACTCCACCTCTCTCTTAGGCGGTGGTCCAGGAATCTCCTGAAAAATATCTTTAAAGTCCTATAACACCTCCACATCACTAATATCCTTCTTTGGTATCTCAACCGAATAAAAGAAAACTAGACATCACTAACTTTGCGCTATCAGGATAAGTATGAGAGAAACGAGGCAAACCCGGAGTATCTATATGAATAGTCCTTTTAGCACAGTCTAAGGTGATATGATTTTTCCCAAGCCAATCCATACCCAAAATAATGGAGAACCCCTCGAAACCCAACATAATCAAATCAACAAGAAATGTCCTATCCACAAAGTCTATCACAAAGTCTTTACACTGTTCATATAAGGTAACAGACCCTCCTAGAGGTGTTTTTACGCATACAAGCACAAGTAAAGGAGTAACATGAATACCCTCTCTAAAAAAATGACGAGAAATAAAAGAATGAGATGCACCCGTATCAAACAAAACACGAACATTGGAAAGAAAAGTTTGAGACTACCTTGCACATTCTCATTGCCTGGCATCACTACAAATGCTCTAGCGGGAGCTGCTTGATTATTCTGGGGCTTAGTGGGACAATACTTTGCAATATGCCCTGGTATCCTACAATTATAGCACAGCTTAGAAGCTACAACCATCTCCTTTCCCGCTGGTGGTGCTCCAATCTGAGGCACTGGTGCACGAAACCCAATTTGCGGCTGCAGGGCCTGCTGACGATAGCCTTGGAAGCCCTGATTATTTTAGCCTCCCTACCCATTCCACTGACGGGTCTGATTCCTGAAATTTCCTTGGTTTTGCGGGAAGTACTGACCTCTATTACCGTGCCTTTGGTTATGTTGGCCCTTCTGCCCTTGGTCATAAGGCTTGTATTGATTCCCACTTCTTCCCCCATCCTTCTGCTGATATTGGGAACAGTTATCTCTTGATGACTCAGCTGCCTTAGCTCTTGCAGATTTCTCTGCCTGGAACTTCTGCTCTTTCTTTTCAAATTCCAGGGCCAAATCCACTATCTTACTAAATGGCTCGCCCTCTGTCGCTAACACTGACTTGGAGAGATAATGTCCCAATTCATCAATGAATTTCTCATTCTTTTTCTCCTTAGTATCAATGAGATATGGAGCATAGTAAGAAAGTTCATTAAATTTTCTCACATACTCCATCACAGATATGGTACCCTGAGTAAGATCTTGAAACTCTCTAGCCAATTATGACTGCACTGCTCGAGGAATAAAGCTCTCTTCAAATTCAGTCTTAAACTGTTCCCATGTCATTTCTGCCACATCATATTGAGCTCACACAGACTCCCAGCATGATAAAGCTGCACCCTCCAACTGCCGAGATGCCAACTCCTGCTTCTACACCTCTGTCAGCTGCATCCGCTCAAATACAAATTCACACTTACGAACCCAAGCTTGTGCTGCCAGCAGACCCTTATCCCCATCAAATGTTCGCCCACTAATAGAGATAAAATCCTTGTTCCTTTTAGCGAACGGGTCACCCTGGTTTCCCTGCTGATTGTTTTTGCACAGCTTGGAGAATCTGGTTCATCATAGCCCCCACGTCAACCTGAACTAAGTTGGGATTTCCTGCCCTAGCTCCTCTAGAACTCTCACCAGCTCCAGCCTGAGCTCTATGACAGGTATTGTAGCCTCCAGCCATAACCATCATAAGACAACCACACAGACATAAATATCCGACACAAACTCATTCATTATAATTAACAACCCATTCACCACATTCTGAAGATCATCTAAACACTTTCCAGTCTAGGGTAACCTAAGGTTCTGATACCAAACTGTCACACCCCAATTTTCAGACAATTAAATATTGGTTAAGGGAAATCCCTAAACCATATATCCAGTTGTCCAATTATTAGAGGTGATCGCAATGTAAAACATCACACAGTTTGTACAGGATAAAACTTACTCACAAGTGCAATATAATAGTAAAGTATCCGATCAATAAGGATCAAAACCCAAGGTTCCAAACCATAATTAATCTCTTAAAACAAAACATCATTCAAACAATATCTGATAAAGTCAAATGGCCCACAATGCCAATATATAAAATATTAAAACTCTCAAATAAAAATTTTAAAGGCTAAATAAGGACTTCACACTTCTCCTATTATCAGATGCCACGAACTTCTCACTAACCCTGCAAATTTCGATCGGCTACGCTCCAAAAAGAATGCACCCGCAAGAAAAACTCAACGGGTCAGTCATATGATTGGTATGAGTTAAATACACTGATCACACACAGTCTTAGGGATCACTCACAATCCCTTAGACTACCACAACAATAATAAGTAAAAGATAGCGTAGGAAAGTAGTTCCGCTCGCATCACGGGACAAGGGGTAGTTTCCCTTTTATGTGGCAGCAATATAGTTCCTACCTGAACTAGACTGAATAAATACTTACCCTTCTTAGCTATGGTAAACCAATACCTGCAAACACATTAGTGGGCCTACCATCCTACATAAATAGACGTTAGTACAAAAAATCAAAAAAATCATACTTTAAATGGCATTTAAAAAAATGAATTTATCTCCAAGAAGGAGTTGGAATTGGACAAAACTTAAAACACGAAAGATGTTCAGAATTAAATTTCCAAGGGTAGTCGCGCATCCCCGTTCATTAATTTTAAATACACAAGTCAAAAATCAACTGTTAAACTTCAGGTCTTAAACGTGTGATATTCAACATATTCTGAAATTAAATTAAAACGGTGTCAAGACGACATTTTTAGGAAAAATGTAAAACACAAAAGTCACTCAGATTGTCATTTTACTTTAGGTAACGCGAAACAACCTTGAATTATGAAGTTAAGTGATCAAATTATCTAATTTATTAACCTGACCCTATTTATTATTAAATCACAACGTTCCCCAAGGTATTACGGTACATATACAATACTACATTTAAACTAACGGATACTCACATAAGTTGTTTGATATGACAAGGATTCGATTACAACAAAAATACGACGAACTACATTACAACGTATAGCTGCAATTTAAGCACCACAAGTGTTTTGGTTAATTACACCTTATGTTCACCACTTCGGCCACCCATCCATGGTTCAGCCTACACATATATCCTATGTGTCTCCTAACGTAATACTAAATCCTAACGTAATACTAACTCCCACTCCGGTTCTAACTCCCATGGGGTATCACTGGGATTTGAGTCTACACCGAAAGGCTAGTCCTTACGTTTTTGACGTCAATAAAAAATGTCTAAATACACATGAAATAGACCAACAAGTCGGGCATAAGGCTAAAAATGAAGAGACGTGTCATTTACGTAGTCGTCGTCTAATCACACAAGACGAGTCATCCACGAAGTCACCGCCAAAACTCATAAGGAGCAGTGGTGAACACACTACAAGAAAAATGATATTTAGTGGCAACTTTTGTAGTGGCAACTAGAAATTTGTGACTAAAACACGCAATTTAGTGAAGAGACAACTGGTTGCCACTAAAGTATCCAAAGTCCAATTTTCAATCACCGAACAAATGTCATGACTAATTTATTGTCACTAAATATTAAGCGGGAAACATTTTTTGCTTTACGCGGGAAGGTGTAGTTGTTTAGTGACAAAAAAAAAGTGGCTTGAGACAAAAAAAAAATGTTAAAGTTTAAGTCACAACATTATGTCATGACTAAAACCTATTTGAAAGGTGCATAAACGTTTATTAGTGTTAGCTTTGCTGGATCGCAACTAAAAGCTGGGTATTATTAACCTGAAACTTCATTCGGTTATGCTAGAAGTCTCTTTCTTCACCTGATTAGGGCCACTTTTGACCTACGTCCTCAATTTTTCTCCCTTTTCTTCTCACTCTTCCAGAAAACCATCGCCGTTCCCGTATGTGACAATTTGTTCAAGTTCGATCTCTGTGAAGGAGCCGCAGACAGTGACTGTTCTGTCATTCTCTTTCCTTATCAAACACAATCGCCGCAAAATTTGTGCTTGTGTCATTTCTTTCTTCATCGAATAGCCTGTTCAGGTTAGTTCTCTCTTATTTTTCAATAATTTTACCTAAATTGACAGATTTTAGTTCTGTCTTGGGATAAAATTTTGATTTGTCATAGAATTTTTATTTTTTATTTTTAGATAAATGTTGTGTGGTCTCGATACTCCCCATTTATGGTACTATGATGGGTAGCGGAAGTCTCATCCGAGATTCATTGCTCTCCAAGCAGTGGCTTCATGGTCAACTCTTAATCTCTCAACAGGTTGGTTCCTAAATCTTTAAATTTCAATTTGCCACTTTATGCTCCTCTCTCTGTTTTTCGAAAGGTATTGTAATCACTGGACATATACATACATTTATGGACACATATACATATATTTACACATATATAGACATATGCTAATACGCAAAATGTTGGTTTTCTGATTCTTTTCCCTAGGTTTTAATTTCACATATCGATTATATTGGCTCAAAGGTGACTATAATAGGTATATAAGCTCTCTCCATTTATTCTAAAGCTCTATTCATTTATTCTAAAGGGTTGAAGACTATTTCTTTTGTTATGTCATAATGCTAGATTGCTATGAGTGGTTTCTTAAGAAACTTGAGTTCACTTCTTGTGCTCTGGTTGGGTGACATGCTTTTATTTCATTGGGTTATCCTTTTTAAGTTTGGTGTTTTTTCTTTATTTTATGTCACTCTCCGTGGGTTTGAGAGAATTTTTCCTTTCACAGTGCAATTTTGTTTTCGACTCTAATTTTGGAGAAGGGAAAGCAAACAAGTTTCTTTGAATTTTTTCTTTTCTCTCTTTCTTCTGCTCAATTTTACTAATTTGCTTATCCTCTGCTGCCACTAAAATAGGCGAGGTTTGATGTTTAATCACTATTTCATTCACAAGCATTTATATAATATTATAATTTATAAGCATTGAAGTAATTCTAGTAACATAACAATTACTCCATAACCTTTTAAGGTCAAAGAGACATTAGGCATTGGGAAACAAAGATAATTCTGAAGCTAGTAGTACTTGGGCTAAGTGTGATGATGTTTGAAAAATGAAGTGTTACCAGAGTTTCAAGTATTTGAGTGGGTGAAGTGAACCTATGGTGACATGCACTGAGGTAATCCCCAGTTTGTAGTTATAAAGCAATTTTTTTTCCTATCGTTGTCGATTATTAAATCAAGGGGAAAAGTTTATTGGTGGTAACTTTTATTGCAGTAAACTTGTATACAGGCTATAATTGTGGCTTGTTAACTTGCATGTGCATTAGAAGTAAACAACAATAAAGACCTGCATTATTTTTGACTTTTAGTGTTCCTATTCTTTAGGTAGTGTATGATTTAAGAGTAATCTAGCTAAAAGGGTGTTGATTCTTGTTAGGGAGGTTGAGGCGCTCGAGGGTGTGCCAATGATTTTTTCTAACTTGGGTTGTAATGATCGAACTACTTGAACTTCCTATTTTGCTCATCCTCTGGGATTGCTTAATCCTGAAATCATTCTACTGTATTAATGGTCCATTTTCTAGTTGAGAAAAACATGTTAGGGGGATTTTGTATGAGGATTATCGATACATGCACTCAAATATCACTACAAGAAATGTGATTTTTAGTGGCAGTATTTATGGTTGCGGCTAATGTTTTGTCACTAAAATGTACATTTAGTGGTGCAGAAGGATGTTATTATAAGTAGTGAGTAAAGTAACCTTTTTTAGTCACAAAGGCTAAGAAGTTGTGAGTAATTAGTTAGGCGGGAAAACTAATCACATTCGCGCCGTATTTGGGGAATCTTTTGTAATGAGAAATAAGAAATATTGTGAGTGTATGTATTTTAGGATGTTGTGACGTGTTTGGTATCGCGACTTATTGAGTGGTAATAAGAGTAAAAGATTTAATCACAGACATTGAGACATCTGTGTGATGACCATCTTAATCTCTCAATATACCACACCCACTTTCCTCTCTCTTTCTCTCTCTCTCTCCATCTCTCTAGACCACTTCATCGCTCCTTTGACGAACGGAATCTCCTCAGCAAGCAAATCTTCTAGGGTTCTTGAAGGATTTTTAGGTTTGTTTTCTTTCATATTTGTTGAATATTGTCTTGATTCTTTCTTTTTGTATTGTTGAAAAACTTCCCCTATTGAGAAAATCTAGTCCGATCGAAGATTTGATTTTGGGGGTATACATAAAAAAAAACCTGCTAGTGGTTGTGGGGAACACCCAAACCATCGCCGACTACTACGTCCCTAAAGCCGCGGTTGCAAGTCTCCAGCCCTAATTAGGTCCTCCCATATTTCAATGAACATCCCGTTTGCATTATCTATATCATTACAAACAACTGAACCACTTGGAGGCAACGATTGTATTATAATATATATGTATACTCTCATATTCACCTTTTATACATGTATTTGTTTATTATGTAGATTAATGATGCAGTAGCCTGGAGGGTGTGGCTGTGGATGGATGCCTGGATGGGGGGCCTTTAGCTAGAAAGAGAAAAATTGGTAACTTTGTGTTTTTCTTCATGCTTAAACAAAATTAAAAGCTATGACTCACAACTATAGTTGGTACATAGGGAAAAAGGATGAAAGTGATTCACAAACTTTAAAATTTTTAATTTTTTTTTATAACTTTCTTCCTATCTTTTTTAAACATTTACCTTAGAAACCAAACACAGTATTACTGTCACGCCCCGGAGCAGCATAAATAGAGAAAAATAAATTTCCTTTATGGGTCCATAGGGAATGACAAGTGAAAGTCACCAATGTCCACACCACACAGTACTAGTCCCACAGGAACAGTAAACAACTGAAATAAAAACACGGTTCTATCTATTACAAACATCAGAGTACGGTCCACAGGATCGCAACAGGTCTGGAGACAACATATGCCCAAGTACCCGTTAACTACAAAGTACAACAGTAAAAGGAAAAGTAGTAACATAAACTACTATTTATCTTCAGGTCTTCAGCTAGCGTACGGATAGGCGTCAGCATAACTGGCATCAGTGGGGCCATTCTCCACGTAACTCCCTTCAGGGTAATCATTATCGCCATAAGTTCTGTCATCTGCATTGTAAAGGACAGGATAGTCTGGACGGGGAATGTCCAGGCAATAAAGGCCGTCAGCTTGTTGAAAGCTGAGTGAGCACTAACTAACACAGTCTCATAGAAATGACATAATTACCATTATGAACAATATATGACAGTGATACTAAATATATATTCCTCATTCATTATTCAGACATATCATAAATCGATTCTTATCAATTCCCACTCTAAGACTGACTTCACAATACCCACTGACTATCTCGAACTGATTATATCAGCACAACATACCAGTGCTCTTGTTCACCGCTATACCGCTTTTAAGAACTCTTGCGAGCACCCATACATTGTTCTCATATAACAACTTGTCCATGGATATACCCATACTCTTGTTCACCGCTTTTAAGAACTCTTACTGTTCACCGCTTTTAAGAACGCTTGCGAGTACTGTACATACATAGCTCTGGTAATTCAAATCATGGGCGTGCCACATCTACTCTTGTTCACCGTTTTTAAGAACTCTTACTGTTCACCGCTTTTAAGAACTCTTGCAAGTACTGTGCACCCATAATTCTCACGATCCTGATCAAATCCTTGACATACACTTATCGGATTCAACCTGAGCGAATCATCAGCTCGACACACACGACTTTGAACATACAAATCCTCTTACTGACTCACTTCTCACTTATCCAATACTACCCAGTATTATCACCTCAAACTTACTACGTTATTGCGTCGTACTATTTCTAGCGTTCCGAACCCGACTACGTTACTCACCATATTATCTCAATCTCGTTATCGTATCCCATTACCTCCGTTACCCATAATATCGCATAATAAGAACCTGGCATACAAGTAAACAACTACGCATTATGAATTATAACTGAAAGGAAAAAAAACATTCATGTTCTGCTCGGGTTCGATCGATTGAGGTCCTCTCAATCGATTGAGTAAAAGTGATGTTCGATCGATTGAAGTCTTCTCGATCGATCAAAGTGAAGGTAGTCTCGATCGATTGAAGTATTCTCGATCGATTGAGACTCAGGGATGTTCGATCGATTGAACTCAGTTCGATCGATTGGGACTCTGATGTTCGATCGATTGAACTCAGTTCGATCGGTCGAACTTCGTCTTCCACAGATTCTGCCTGTGAACGTGCAGAATGTGCTAGGGGTGTTTGGGTTATAATTTATACGTCCAGAATATGTAAAACATCATAACTAAGATACCGAGTGAGTTTGGAACTCACCACAAGTTGTTAAGGGCGCGTTTGGCTCGGTTGAAAGCTTCCAAGCTTCCTCCAATGGTGGCCTCTTCTCTCTGCTCCTCTCTTTGTCTCTTCTGTCTCTCTTTCTCGGCCTCTTCTTGTTCTTCTTCTTCTCCTTCTTCTCTTCTCCAAGCTGAGTATATATATATGGTGTATATATATATAGATATATGGAGGTATGGGGGGGTATATAGATATAATACAAACACACACAACACAATCTCCCTCTCAAACTCTCAAGTTCAGCAAACACACAACACACACGAATGCAGTGTATATATAGAGGTGGAAGAGGTGCAGATGGCATTGTTTGCGGGAAAACTGGGAATTCAATGATTACAGGTTCGATCGATCGAGACTAGTTCGATCGATCGAGATCAGAACGGTCAGGTTAGACCGATTGAAAACAGTTTGATCGATTGAAGTAGGGACCACGTATTAAATTTATGTCGGTAGGGTTTCGATCGCTCAAAAAGGGTTCGATCGCTTGAACTTTGAGTGCTCGATCGCTCGAACGAGCTTCGATCGCTTGACTATGAAGATGCTCGATCGCTCGAACGAGCTTCGATCGATCGAAGATCAAATTTTATGAATGGTCAAAGGAAGTATATAGAATCTCTCTGCATTAAATATTATTTGAAAATACGGGGTATTACATCATCCACCACCCAACAAAAGATTTCGTCCTCGAAATCGGAAACATACAGAGTTAAAACAAAAACGGAAACTTCTCAAGCATCTCTGACTCTAGTTCCCATGAAGCTTCTCCTTCATCATGATGCTTCCACTGAATCTTGACTAATGGAATCTCTTTATTCCTGAGCTTCTTGACTCCACGATCTAAGATGCGAACTGGTCCTTCGTTGAACGTAACATTGTCGTTGACTTCAATATCCTCAAAGTTTATCTCGTGTGCTGGGTTATGAACACACTTCCTCAGCATGCTGATGTGGAAAACGTTGTGCACTCCTGACATCTTCGGGGGCAACGCAAGGCGATAAGCAACTTTTCCAACACGCTCTAGAATCTCGAACGGTCCGATGAATCGTGGCGATAATTTGCCTTTCTTCTGACCAAATCTGACAATGCCTCGAACAGGCGAAACATTGAGTAGCACATGATCTCCAACGGTAAACTCTAAATCTTTGCGTCGCTTGTCAGCATAACTCTTGTGTCTAGTCTGGGCTGTCTTCATCTTCTCACGTACAATCTGAATCTTCTCACTAGTCTCTCGTATCATCTCTGGCCCAAGAAGTTGAGTATCTCCGACTTCAGTCCAACATAGCGGCGATCGGCAAGGTCTTCCGTACAAAGCTTCGAACGGCGCCATTCCTATGCTCGAATGATAACTGTTGTTGTAAGCAAACTCTATCAGAGGTAAGTGTGTCTCCCAAGAATTCTCAAAATCAATGACTCAAGCACGTAACATGTCCTCCATTACTTGATTAACTCTCTCCGTCTGTCCATCGGTCTGTGGATGAAAAGCTGAACTTAAGTTTAAAGTTGTTCCCATCGCTGTCTGGAGACTCTTCCAAAACTCTGCAGTAAAGCGTGAATCTCGATCTGACACGATAGAAACAGGTACTCCGTGTAACCGTACTATGTGTTGTAGATACATTCGGCTCAAACGTTCCACTGGATACGTCATACTGTAGGCGATAATATGTGCTGTCTTCGTAAGTCGATCCACGATTACCCAAATAGCGTCATGATTCTGCTGCGATTTCGATAATCCTACCACAAAATCCATGGTGATGTGTTCCCATTTCCATTGAGGAATTGGTAACGGCTGTAGAAGTCCAGGTGGTTTCTGATGTTCTGCCTTTACTTGTTTACAAGTAAGACACTAAGAAACATATTCAGCCACTTCTCGCTTCATTCCTTCCCACCAAAAATTTCTCTTCAAGTCCTTGTACATCTTTGTACCTCCTGGATGAATCGTCATCCGTGACTTATGAGCTTCATCCAATATTTCTTTCCGAAGTTTTTCGTTATTAGGTACACAGAGTCTACCTTTACATCGTAAGGCTCCGTCTGTACTAACATTCCAGATTTCTGGTTCTTTAGCTGACATCTTGGCGAACCATAACTTGAAATCTTCTGCTGTCTGCTGAGCTTCTATGATACGGCTGATCAAAGTTGGTTGTACCATCAGACATCCAAAATGTCGTCTTTCCATTGGTTCCACTGGCTGAAGTTTGAATTCAGTTAACACCTCCAATGCTTGCCATTCTTGAATTAGCAATGCAGCGATCACTAGTCGAGGTTTACGGCTCAAAGCATCTGCTACGACATTTGCTTTACCCGGATGGTATTGCAATGAAAAGTCATAGTCCTTGAGTAACTCCATCCATCTCCGTTGTCGCATGTTCAACTCCTTTTGAGAGAACAAATATTTCAAGCTCTTATGATCGGAAAACAGATCAAACTTTTCTCCATAGAGATAGTGTCTCCAAATCTTCAAAGCAAATACTATTGCTGCCAATTCCAAATCATGCGTCGGATAATTCTTCTCGTGTACCTTCAATTGTCTTGATCCATATGCGATAACATTCCCGTCTTGCATAAGTACACAACCCAATCCCTGGTGCGATGCGTCACTGTAGATCACATACCTTTCTCCGTTCTTTGGTATCGCAAGTACCGGCGCAGAAGTCTATTTCTCTTTTAACTCCTGAAATGCACCCTCATGCTTGTCCGTCCATTCATACTTTGTCTCCTTCCTTGTTAAATTTGTTAGAGGTCCTGCTATCTTGGAAAATCCTTCTACAAATCTTCTAGAAAACTTCTGACCTCTGTCACATTCGTCGGTCTGTTCCAACTTAAGACTGCATCAATCTTAGATGAGTCCACAGAAATACCGTCCTGAGATATAACATGTCCCAAGAATTTGACTTCCTGTAGCCAAAACTCACACTTGCTGAATTTTGCATACAACTTGCTATCTCGAAGTGTCTGTAAGGCAATTTGTAAATGCTCCTTGTGATCCTCTTCTGTCTTTGAGTAGATCAGTATATCATCAATGAACACTATAATGAATTGATCCAGATATAGTCTGAATACTCTATTCATCAAGTCCATAAATACCGCTGGCGCATTCGTCAATCCAAAAGGCATAACTAGAAACTCATAATGCCCGTATCTTGTCCTGAATGCAGTCTTCGATACATCCTCTGGTCGAACTAACAGTTGGTGATATCCAGAACGCAGATCGATCTTGGAAAAGATCCTAGATCCTTGTAACTGGTCGAATAGGTCATCTATCCAAGGTAGTGGATATCTATTCTTGATTGTAACCTTGTTCAACTCCCTGTAGTCTATACAGAGTCGAAGTGTTCCGTCTTTCTTCTTCACAAACAGAACTGGTGCTCCCCAAGGTGCGTACTCGGGCGAATAAATCCTAAATCTTCAAGTTCCTGAACTTGCTTCTTCAGTTCCAACATCTCAGTTGGTGCCATTCTATATGGAGTCTTGGAAATCGGCAATGTACCAGGTACTAATTCCACACAAAAGTCTATTTCTCTTTTCGGTGGAAGTCCTTTAATATCCTGAAATACATCCTGAAAATCTTGCACAATAGGAATCTGATCCATTGTGAGTTCTGTACTCGTACTCCCGATCGTAGCCAAACTACTCGTAAGAAACATGTCGCTCGTCGGCTGACACTGAAATCTAATCGTCGGCCTTCCTTATCTCGGAAATACAATCGACTTAGTAGGGTAATCCAAATTGGCACTGTACTTAGTCAACCAATCCATTCCTAGGATAATATCAAATCCTGACATTGACAGAACTACCAAGTCTGCAGGAAGATTCCTATCTCCCAAAGTCAATGGGCAATCTTTACACACTTTACTCAACTTAACTGTCACTCCCAAAGGTGACACAACATTCAGTGTTGACTCAAGTGTCTGGGGTTCTAAACCCAATTGACGCACAATCTTAACAGCAATAAATGAACGTACGGCTCCAGTATCAAATAAAGCTTTAGCTGGACTATGAAAGAGTACAAGCGTACCTTCCAAATGTTGCTGCTCATCAGCGTTAAAGCCTGCTTCTCCTGGAATGATAGCATTCATCCTTGTCTGATCTGGAGGTCCTTGTATCCCTTGAATTGATGCTCCATAGTATCCTCCTTGTGGTGCACGACAATCCTTGCTCAAGTGCCCTGGCTTGTTGCAATTCCGACAGACAATATCCATTCTGGGGTTAACTCTAGGGGCTGTACAGAATCTGGCAACGTGCCCTGGCTTTCCGCAATTAAAACATCCTCCGCTATTGCTTGGCGGCGCTGTCAGTAGTGCCTGCGGTTGTGATCCTTGCTGGCAATATTGTTGGGGTCGAGTATAGCCCTGTTGTGGCTTTCTGGTTCCTTCCCAGGTTCTCTTATTCCCTTGGAAATTACTCTGAGGTCTCCAACCTTGAGTATTCCTTGGTGGCAGGTTATGGAAATTCTTCTGTTGAAAACTTCTAGATGACTGAAGTCGATTCATCTGTGGTTGTTGTGCTGGATAAGCATCCTTTTCCAACCCTGCTGCAAATCTGACAATCTCTTCAAATGATTGATTCAGATGACCAACCATCATATGTCTGAGATGGGGATTCAATCCTTGGTGAAATCTCTTCACCTTCTTCTGTGGCGTGTCTATCATATGTTGAGCAAATCTGGATAGACGCTCAAACTGTGTTGTGTATTCTCGTACAGTCCATCCTCCTTGGACTAGATTGAGAAAGTTCCTTTCCTGTTGATCTCTCTCATCCTCTGGGGAATACTTTTTCAAAAATCGTTCTTTGAATGTCTCCCATGGCATAGCTTTAGCAGTATCGATCCCAATAGTGGCTCGCTCGGCTTCCCACCAATCTGCGGCGGCATAAGTGAGCTGAAACGTAGCAAGACGACGCTTCTCTTGTTCGCTACATTCCAATGCTTCAAATATTAACTCCATCTCTCTTATCCATTGTTCTGCTTTCCAAGGTTCTGTTAGTCCATCAAACTTCTCAGGACGTAACCCACAAAAATTTGCTAACAACTTATCTCCAGTCTGTCTTGGTGGCGAGGGTGCAAGAGGTCTCTGGTGGGTGGAGTGATTATAGGTATCCCCCACATGCTCCATCCTCTGCATGAAAGCTTCGAAAATTCCCGTCGGATCCATCCCTTCCGGAATAGGTGCTCCATTACGTGCTTGGTGATTTCTCAAGGGTCCTACCATGATGATAACGAGTATCACCTACAAGAGACATATTGATCAGCTGAAGGTCTTCTCGTAGAAACGAAACCGAGATAGAACGAAAAGCAACAAGAACTAACAGTTCTACAAAGCAACACATCAAACAACCAACAATCAATATCAAAAGTACTGCTCGTATATATATAGATATCAAAAGATGTACCATGGAGTACACAGTAACCATACCATGTACCACGTGGGACATAAGCAACACAGCACTAAGGTCAACTACTAATACTACTGCTAACATCTATACAAAGCTATGGTCAAATAGCTATCTCTCAAGCTCCCAAAAATCTAGTGGACAACATGTCCTGATAAAACTAACAAAAACTAAGCCCTGCAGGTCCTGACTCAAAAGTCGTCAGCATCTGATCCTGCTAGTGGTGCCTCGTCCTCTGAATCAATCTCCATCTCCTCGAGTGGGTCATCCTCAACTGGTGCAACAAGATCTCCAACTACAACTCCTATATCCCAATCCTCTACTATCTCTGCATCACCATCCTCTATACCGTCTGCTATCGCCTGGTTGGCGACATCGACTGCTACTGCGGCGAATCCATCGACTATATCAAGAGCTCCTGCTCGCGGCCTCTCCCATAACAAAATCTGCTGGCTGTGCGACCATCTGAGCTATCCATCCTACTGCCATATCGGCCATAGCTGCCATATGCATAATGGGTCCAGCTGGTATCTGAAGCACAACTGGTGCCTCTGGCACAACTACCTCCTCATCGACTGCATCCTCATCTACTACTATGTCTGCCTCAATAGCCTCTGGGTCTGGTACTGGATCCTCTGGCTCAAACTCTGGCTCCTCGGGGTCATCCTCAGGCTCATCATCATCTGCATCATCTGCATGCTCATCCTCTACTGGGTCCTCGTCATCTATCAGCTCCTCCTCTCCATCTCCGTCTATGTCCTCATCGGCATGCTCATCCTCAGGCTCCAGGTTCTCATCCTCCTGAACCGGCTCATGCTCTGGAACTGGTATATCGGGTACCGGTGATGGTGGTGCTGCTGCAACTACAGGCTCTGGTGGACCGGCTACAATAGCTCTTAACTCAATCTCATCCATCTCGGGCTTACTCTGAACTAACCGTAATATCTCCTGGCAAATGTCTCTACCAACTCTCGCAGTGTGGTAAGCATCCATACGCATCTGCGTCGGGTGAGTCCTCTCTGTCACATAAAGTGCTCTCCACATGTCCTCCTCCAAATGTCTACTAGCTATCTGGCATACACGCTCACGATAAAACTCTGGGTCAGCTGGCTCCACGGTATCCCCATGGATCACGTGTCCTCCATAAGCATCGGTAACAAACTGATGGAACTCTGGATCCATGCTAACCTGCAAAGGAAAACTATCTATCGTCAGGAAGACGAACTTATCTAATACTCATATCTCATCTCAAGAAAATCTTAAATACTAGAACCAGATGGTGTGGAATCCATCAGTGAATGAAAATATCAGAACCTAACCGTAATATAACCAGGAGCTTTGATACCAAAAACCCTGTCACGCCCCGGAGCAGCATAAATAGAGAAAAATAAATTTCCTTTATGGGTCCATAGGGAATGACAAGTGAAAGTCACCAATGTCCACACCACACAGTACTAGTCCCACAGGAACAGTAAACAACTGAAATAAAAATACAGTTCTATCTATTACAAACATCAGAGTACGGTCCACAGGATCGCAACAGGTCTGGAGACAACATATGCCCAAGTACCCGTTAACTACAAAGTACAACAGTAAAAGGAAAAGTAGTAACATAAACTACTATTTATCTTCAGGTCTTCAGCTAGCATACGGATAGGCGTCAGCATAACTGGCGTCAGTGGGGCCATTCTCCACGTAACTCCCTTCAGGGTAATCATTATCGCCATAAGTTCCGTCATCTGCATTGTAAAGGACAGGATAGTCTGGACGGGGAATGTCCAGGCAATAAAGGCCGTCAGCTTGTTGAAAGCTGAGTGAGCACTAACTAACACAGTCTCATAGAAATGACATAATTACCATTATGAACAATATATGACAGTGATACTAAATATATATTCCTCATTCATTATTCAGACATATCATAAATCGATTCTTATCAATTCCCACTCTAAGACTGACTTCACAATACCCACTGACTATCTCGAACTGATTATATCAGCACAACATACCAGTGCTCTTGTTCACCGCTATACCGCTTTTAAGAACTCTTGCGAGCACCCATACATTGTTCTCATATAACGACTTGTCCATGGATATACCCATACTCTTGTTCACCGCTTTTAAGAACTCTTACTGTTCACCGCTTTTAAGAACGCTTGCGAGTACTGTACATACATAGCTCTGGTAATTCAAATCATGGGCGTGCCACATCTACTCTTGTTCACCGCTTTTAAGAACTCTTACTGTTCACCGCTTTTAAGAACTCTTGCGAGTACTGTGCACCCATAATTCTCACGATCCTGATCAAATCCTTGACATGCACTTATCGGATTCAACCTGAGCGAATCATCAGCTCGACACACACGACTTTGAACATACAAATCCTCTTACTGACTCACTTCTCACTTATCCAATACTACCCAGTATTATCACCTCAAACTTACTACGTTATCGCGTCGTACTATTTCTAGCGTTCCGAACCCGACTACGTTACTCACCATATTATCTCAATCTCGTTATCGTATCCCATTACCTCCGTTACCCATAATATCGCATAATAAGAACCTGGCATACAAGTAAACAACTACGCATTATGAATTATAATTGAAAGGAAAAAAAACATTCATGTTCTGCTCGGGTTTGATCGATTGAGGTCCTCTCGATCGATTGAGTAAAAGTTATGTTCGATCGATTGAAGTCTTCTCGATCGATCGAAGTGAAGGTAGTCTCGATCGTTTGAAGTATTCTCGATCGATTGAGACTCAGGGATGTTCGATCGATTGAACTCAGTTCGATCGATTGGGACTCTGATGTTCGATCGATTGAACTCAGTTCGATCGGTCGAACTTCGTCTTCCACAGATTCTGCCTGTGAACGTGCAAAATGTGCTAGGGGTGTTTGGGTTATAATTTATACGTCCAGAATATGTAAAACAGCATAACTAAGATACCGAGTGAGTTTGGAACTCACCACATGTTGTTAAGGGCGCGTTTGGCTCGGTTGAAAGCTTCCAAGCTTCCTCCAATGGTGGCCTCTTCTCTCTGCTCCTCTCTTTGTCTCTTCTGTTTCTCTTTCTCGGCCTCTTCTTCTTCTTCTTCTTCTCCTTCTTCTCTTCTCCAAGCTGAGTATATATATATGGTGTATATATATAGATATATGGAGGTATGGGGGGGTATATAGATATAATACAAACACACACAATACAATCTCCCTCTCAAACTCTCAAGTTTAGCAAACACACAACACACACGAATGCAGTGTATATATAGAGGTGGAAGAGGTGCAGATGGCATTGTTTGCAGGAAAACTGGGAATTCAATGATTACAGGTTCGATCGATCGATCGAGACTAGTTCGATCGATCGAGATCAGAACGGTCAGGTTAGACCGATTGAAAACAGTTTGATCGATTGAAGTGGGGACCACGTATTAAATTTATGTCGGTAGGGTTTCGATCGCTCGAAAAGGGTTCGATCGCTTGAACTTTGAGTGCTCGATCGCTCGAACGAGCTTCGATCGCTTGACTATGAAGATGCTTGATCGCTCGAACGAGCTTCGATCGATCGAAGATCAAATTCTATGAATGGTCAAAGGAAGTATATAGAATCTTTCTGCATTAAATATTATTTGAAAATACGGGGTATTACAATTACATTTTTCTTAGTATTTTCCTTTCTATTCCTTTGCTACAACCATGTACTAAACATAGCCTTAGTTTTAGGGTAGATATGAAATTTCCCATAAGACAATTTGAAAACAATGGAATCTACTACTTCAATTCGGCTCACAAGAGTTAATTGTTCTTGATTTCTAATTTATTTATTTTAGTTTAGCTATCAGTTTACTTTGGAAAAGCTGATTAGGCAATGTAGAGCTGTCACTTAAGTCATTAACTTGCAGGAAATTTTGTGATACATCCAAATAATAGGATATATCATTCTAGTTGTTTGAGTCCCAAAATGTTGTAGCTCGATCCCATAGTGCTATAACTAGTGCCAAAATATTTTAACTTTGAAATTACTTAAGTGGTTTTCAAATTACAGCATTTTGGTACCTAACTACAACATTTTGGAACACAAATTGGTATGTAAGATCCATCCATGTATCATAGAAGATCTCTTACTTGGAATTTATCTTGTCTAACTTGGGAAATTGCCATATATAGAGGTTTCCATATGGTATACTACTAGCTTTTAATTTTAGTTAGGAATCAAATTGAGTAATTTAGCAAATGAGCTATGTGGATGTACAATACTAACACAAAACCTGCCTTTTGTATTTTAGTGATCAAGAAAGTATCTACAACACAACAAATTTCTTTTTTAATTGCTTGAATCACTCTTTTTTTTTCTTCATAATTTGTTTGTTGACGTTCGATTTCAATTATTTACTTTAAAATTGGAGAGAAAGAAGGGGTCGCTTCTAGGGGTGTCAAACAGGGCGAATTGGCCCGCTCCGCCCCGCCTCAATTCGCCATTTGGCGAGTCACAACTTGTCCTGCCCCGTGGACGAACCCAGCTCGTTACTCAATTCATTGGGTATGGGTCCGGGTCGACTTTCATTTTTGCAACCCACAACAGTCTCCGTGACCCAGCTCGTCTAACCCACCGACTCGCCTCGCCTCGTAACCCGCCTCGCCTCGCGGACGCACCCGGCCTCGCCTCACCAACCCGGGAATAAAAAATTTTTATTTAATTATTTTCAAATAAACTATTTATTAATAAACAATTTTTAAATAAAGTATTTTATTAAACTATTTTTTAGAAAATCTTTTTATTAAAAATAAAAAAAAAAATTTGCAAGCAACTCGCGGGCTAACTCGTGGGCTATTTCGCCAACCAACCCGCGAGTTAGCCGCCCTGCCTCGCCTCGCCTCGCCTTGTTGACCCACGAATTAGTGGGTTGGGGCGAGTCACCCAATATCCCTTACCAAGTCAATTCGCCCTGCCCCTTCTATTTTGCGGACCCGCCCCGTGACTCGCCAAAATTCGCCCAATTCGTCAAGGTGGCGGAGCGGGGCGGGGCGGGGCGGGTTGCCCCGTTTAACACCTCTAGTCGCTTCTTGTAGAGAACTTTCTTTTGCCCCCTCCTCGATTACTTATCTACCATACACATATATGCTTATTACTAATAGCGGAGACTTCAAGCATTACAATACCAGAGAACGACACATGGTAGTAGTTCTAATTGCACCAATTTCTAACACTCTCTCTGGAAGAAATCTGACTCTCTCTCTCTCTCTCTCTCTCTCTCTCTCTCTCTCTCTCTCTCTCTCCTTCCAACGTACTACTCCCTCCAAGGATAATCCCCATGAGGTATCCCCTCTATATTCTCTCCCTCTGCCCACATCTATCTTTTTGTCTATAAAAATCTCTCTCTCTCTCTCTCTGTATATATATAGTTTTTCATGTCTGTATTTGTTGAGATAGATTATTGGCTAATAGATGTGGTTGAAGAAATATGTAGAGTTCATGATTTTTTGCATGTGCAAAATTTAATTTTGTGTGCAAAGTAATGAGATTGATGGCCTGATTAATGCAACTAAGATGAACTTTGTGATGAAAATGCAGGGAAACAGGGTATAGAGATTTAAAAAAAAAAAAACAATCAGTTAAGTTGTGTTTGAGTTTAAATTTTGTCAACAATTCCTTTGAAAATAAATTTGTTAAAATCTTCTTAATTCTCTTTCAGTTTACTTCCTGAACAAAATACGCTTGCGTGGCTATATATCGTTGAAAGATTCTCAGGTTTGTTTCTTTCGTATTTTTTTTTTAAATCTATCCATATTCTTTCTTTTTTCTTGTTCATAGTTTAGGATAGGCAAAAAAAATATGATTTTGGCGTCTTTAGAAAAAAAAAATTTACTTGGAGTGGAGGACGTGTATATATGTTATTCACTTTGAGTGTACCCTTTATCCAATTTGTAAGCAATGGTGGAATATGCCCTCTACTCTTGTGGTTATGGGAGTTATTGCTCATGTTTCCTCCACATAGACCCACATTTCTCTGAAACATACTTGGGGTAGCCAAAGCATATTGAAGGATTTTCAGGTTGTCTTATGCATTTCTCCACATCTGTTCAACTGCGTTTATTAGGAGTTATTCAATATCTGTCCCTTATAAGGCTTTGTTTGGTTTGTTGATTCATTGAAGGAAAAAGAATTGGGAAAGTAAAAGAAGAGGAAAATTGGTTCTCTTGAGTTCTCAACAATATCAAAGTCAAATAGTTTCAATCGATAACCATAACCTAAGAAAAAAGGGATGAAAGTGATTCATATGTTGTTGATATTCTTAATTTGTTGGCCACCATATTTATTTTCCTTCCTATTTTCCTTAGTTACCAAACAAAGATAGACATTTTCCTTAGGCTTTATTCGGTTCTTGGATTTAGTGAGGGGAAAGAAAGGAAAACAAAGGGAAAACCTTTTCCTTTTTATGGTTAATAAGGAAAACAATGAGAAAATAAGGAAACAAAAGAGAATAAGTTGAAAAGTAAAGTTGAAAATCTGAATGTTGTGAGTGATTTCCCTTCCAGCATTATATATTACAATTATATTTTCGAAAATTTCAATAGTTATTGTTCTTTAGGCAGCAAGGAAAATACAAGGGAAAACATGAGGAACTAGTTTTCCTTCTTGTTTACCTTTCCCTTTTCTTTTCCCTAACAAAATCCATGAACCAAACAAAGCCTTGGTGTTTTCCTTCTCCTATGTAACTAAATTCATGAACCAAACATAGCCTTAGTTCTAGGTAGATATGAAATTCTCTTTTTGGGCAGTCTCATTGTTCCCATTTGACAATTTGTAAACAATGAAATTGAATCCTTCAGTTGTGCTTACCGAAGTTATTTGGTACTATTTTCTTATTGCCTCTTTTATGTTTGAGTTTGAGCTATCAATTTACTTTGGAATGTTGAACGCGTCAGTGGATTACATGGTGTAGATTTGTCACTTCATTCTTTTGTAATTTGTTTTGTTTGACTTGGGATAGTTTAATATACAAGTGTACATGGGGTTGTTGGTTGTCCATGTGGTGGACTAGTAGCTTTTCCATTTAGCTATGTGTGTATATATATACATGTATACTTACATTGTATACATATTATCGGCTTGGACAATGGGAGGTCCTTAATACTATTTCCTTAAGTATCTTTAATTCACTCTTAGGCCTAAGCATTTGTACCCTTTACCCATACTAAAATCATTTGGTCAAAACCCCAAAAAATCTTCTCCAGCCCTTAGAACCAAACCCATAATAAATTGAGTTTAACCAAAATCCCATACCAAATTAAAATAACACTATTCATTTTTGGTTTAGGTTTGAGTAAGGGTTGGAGATATCTTTACTCAATTTTTAAGTTTTTAACTCAAATTTGATTTGATAGGGATTTGGGCAAGGGTTGGAGATGCCTTTACTAAAATTTCATATTCAAATGGGGAAAGCAAATAATATTTCCACCAAATTTTTAGTCAAATTTGAGTTAAAATTTGAGTAAGGCTTGGAGATACTCTCTCTTTCCTCCATCCAGTAGTGTAATTGTTAGTAGCATTCTGTTTGCATTTCATATGTTCAAGGAACTGTTTCAGATTTTTGACTTGATAGGTACTATTGTATGGCTGAATTTATAGTTGATGGCTGGAATGTCAAGTCTTGTCACTCATACTGAGAATTTTAGATATGTGTTTAAGTACTAAATCATGTATCACTTGTCACTGATTCACTAGACATGCTGAAAGACTTGGGCATTTTTTGGTTCATGGACTTAGTGATGGAAAGAAAAAGAGAAAACAATGACTCAATGAGAAAAAAGAAATTTCTTTGGTTGGTCAATAAGTAAGATCGAAAGTGAGGAAATTAAATAGGAAATGAAATATTGATAATTGGAAAATAAATTAGAAGTTCCAAATTTTATAGGTCACTTCTATGTATGTTGTTGAAGCCGCTACTTCATTTGCTTCCATGTCTCCTCACTCTCTTTAATTAATTATTTTTTTTAATTCTAGTTATTGGAATGAGGTATACACTTTTAACTCCTTCCACTTCTAAACCTAAGTGCGCTTAGTGATCACAAGATTAGCATCACTATGCTTGTTTTTACTTGTAAATTTTGACACTATTCTAAGTTAGGTTGATAATATTAAAGAAAATAGCTAATTTGCATGCTTTCAGTTTATTTAATAATTGTTAGAAGTTGTTTTTGTTTTCATTTTCTCTTCTCCAGACTAGAGCTGAGTTTTCGACCTTAGTGAGGTTATATCTCTTCAAAAGGTAAGCTATCAATTTAGGTTCTTTTTAGTATCATTTTTCCTCTCCTTACCACAATTGTATTGCACTTGATTATACATATAGTGGTAAAAAAACAAATTCTTGGTCACACAAGTTATTACTACATAGAAAGAAAATCGTTAACTTGTTTGATGTCATATACGAGTGGGGTTTGTCTGTGTTTAGTGTTATTTCTAGAATTCCGTTAACTTGTTTATTTTGATATAAATTTTGCAAACCCCAATGGTTTGCATTTTATTCCAAGGTTTTGAACTTTAGTCTCAAATAGGAAAATTTTACACCGTTGGGTGCCAAAATTATTTTTTCTTGTACCATATCAAGTTTGTTAGCATCATTATTTATCTACTACATATATGTTAATACATTGAATCAATCATTTGTGAAAAGAGAAGGGTGCCTCAGCCTCGGACTTATACTTAGGAGGAAAATGTTATTGAGAAGTCTCCTTGTATGTATGATTATGTGTGTGGGTTGATCTTTTGATGTAAAAATCATAAGAAGTTTAATGTTATGTTGACAATGTTTATACATTACTGGAGGTCTCATCTAGTATTTTTTCTAACAATTGTTTGTTGTATGTGTATAAAAATATGTGTATATATATATATGAATTGTGCCGTTGTAGAGCTCCATCACTGGGTGTTCAACCTTAGCTAGACTTTTGTCTTGTAAGAAGCTCATGATTTTTGTTCCTCTTTACTAGTACTCCATATTTTGTTACCAATTTTAATCTTGTTAATGTTGCTATAGTATTCTCGACCTTACAAATTTTAGTATGACACAAAATCTTGTTAGTATTAGCACCATATTATATATAGTAGTTCCATTGGTGCATTTAAATTATTTGAGGAAGTTATACTTCGTCTATTGTATTGTTTGCTAGTTATTACTTACTAGTCTTTGATTACATTCCTCAAACTTCAAATCAAATTAAGTGTTTAAGAACAACAAAATTTCTAAATTTGAAACTCGTTTTCTTTGGGTAATCTCTTAATTTATTCTTCTACTGACTTATTTTAGATAGTTCTTATTTCTGAATATAACTGTTAAAATTTGTTATCAATTTTGTTGGCTTTTTTCGACAACCCTCACTTTAACTAGAACTAATGAAGTTTCATAAAAAGTTGCTATCTGATATCTTAAACTGATATTTGAACTACGAATCTTTTATTTAGCTAGGAAGAGAGCTGCTAAATAAATATTGAATCATGTGTCTTGCATTAATTCATAATTTCATTTGCCCAAAATTTGACAGATGGATAAGAGTTGGATGGAGATTGAGGATAGGCGACACCCTAAGTATAGAGATGGAGTTCAACAATTTTTAGAATTTGCTTATGCTCATATTGAACCCACGAAAGAAATTAGGTGTCCATGTGTCAAATGCAACAATGTCTATTCTCATAGTCGAGAAGATGTGGAAGCTGATCTATATTATAATGGTATAGTTAAGGGTTACACTATGTGGATATTTCATGGAGAAGAGTTTGAGTCAAGCACTGATGATGATGGTTATTAGTCTGAAGAGGAAGATGACGATAACCATGATGAAATGCACGAAATGATACATGATTACTACACTGCATCTACCACAAATTGTTGGCCGGGAGAGCAATCTAGTGCAGAAAGGGATGCAATTCCCGAAGGGGAAGCAGATAGATTTATGAGATTGTTGAGAGATGCCGACAAAGAATTGTATCCTGGTTGTGAGAAATTCTCGAAGTTATCCTTTATTGTTAGATTGCTACACCTAACGATTCTTAATCATTGGAGTTGTAAATCCTTCACCATGTTACTTGAGTTGTTGAAAGAGGCATTTTCTCAAGCTAAGATACTTCCTAGCTCTTATAATGAGGCTAAATAAGTAATTCGAGACTTAGGCCTTGACTATGAGAGGATTCATGCTTGCAAAAATGATTGTGTACTTTTTAGGAAGGAATACAAGGAAGAAAACGTGTGTCCACAGTGTAAGGAGCCTAGATATAAGGTTGATACTGCAAATGATGAAGGATGTGGGAAAAGGAAAAAGATTCCTCAAAAGATTTTGCGGTACTTCCCTCTTAAACCAAGACTTCAAAGGCTTTTCATTTCAAAGAAGACATCATCGGATATGAGGTGGCACAGAGAGAAGCGTGTTAATGAGGAAGGTGTGTTGAGCCATCCAGCTGATGGTGAAGAATGGAAAAACTTTGATGCAATGCATAAGTTCTTTTCGGATGATCCTCGCAATGTAAGACTAGGCTTGGCAAGTGACGGGTTCAATCCTTTTTCAAATATGAGCACTTCTCACAGCACATGGCCTGTTGTTCTTGTGCCATACAACTTACCGCCGTGGAAATGTATGAAAGTTCCATTTTTCATCTTGTCAATGCTTATTCCTGGACCTAGGTCACCGGGAAATGACATTGATGTGTATCTACAACCTCTGATAGATGAGTTGAAAGAGTTATGGGAAGTCAGGGTTCATACTTATGATGCTTCTATGAACTCAAATTTTTGGTTGCGTGCAGCGGTGCTATGGACAATTTTTGGCTTGTCCTGTTTGTAACAAGGAAATATCACATAAGTGGTTGAAGAATGGAAAGAAAACATGTTACATGGGCCATCGTCGCTTCTTGACAGATAATCATAAATGGCGAGATGATGATAAATCTTTTGATGGTAACAAAGAATATAGAAGGAGTCCAAAATTATTGTCTGGTGATGATGTGCTTGAGCAACTAAGTTATGTCGATTCGGTGATATTCGGAAAGACACAACCGAAGAAAAGAAAGCGTGATGAGGAGTTGAATTGGAAAAAGCATAGCATTTTTTTCCAATTGCCTTATTGGAGAACCCTTAAACTACGTCACAATCTGGATGTCATGCACATAGAGAAAAATATTTGTGATAGTATTTTAGGGACATTGATGGATATTAATGGGAAAACAAAAGACAATATTAAGGCTCGTCTAGATTTGAAGGCTCTGGGTATAAGGCATCAATTGCACCCAACACAAGAGGGCAACTACTATGTGATACCTCCTGCATGTTACACAATGTCAGTAGCTGAGAAAAAGGATTTATCTGAGTTTTTGAATTCCGTGAAGTTTCCAGATGGATACGCCTCAAATATAGCCCGGCGTGTTAACTGCAAATAATGCAAGATTTCGGGTATGAAGAGTCATGATTCTCACGTATTCTTACAATGTTTGCTTCCTATTGCAATACGCGGATCATTGGAGAATGATGTGCGTGATGCACTTATTGAGCTTAACCACTTCTTTAGAGAATTGTGTTCCAAGACGTTGAAGGTAGATGTGTTGAAGCGACTTGAAAGCCATATTATCATAACACTTTGCAAGCTAGAAAGGATATTTCCTATGGCTTTTTTTGATATTATGGTGCACTTGCCTGTTCATTTAGCACGGGAAGCTATTCTAGGTGGGCCAGAGCAATACCGTTGGATGTATCCCTTTGAAAGGTACTATTTAATCCCATGCTATTTTATTGTGCATATATCAAGTTAAAGCACTTCTTACCTAAATTGGTTGCTTTTACCAAACCTTGTCTCTTTAGGCATTTATATCGACTAAAATGTACTGTGACCAATAAAGCTTATCCGGAAGGATCAATTGCCAAAGCTTATATTGCTGAAGAATGCTTGACATTTTGCTCAATGTACTTGGAAGGAATTGAGACAAGATTTACTAGAGAAGAAAGAAACTATGATGGAAATCACGAGCAAACGAATCAAGGCTTATCCATTTTTAGCCACAATTGTCGTCCATTAGGGAAAGGAGATTATCATTTTATGGACGATGTATCTTGGGAGCAAGCTCGTATATACGTGCTGAAAAATTGTGATGAAGTTTTTCCATTTCTTGCGTATGCTTTTCATCGATTATACTAAGTTGATTTATTTATATATACCCCATATATAGTACTTGGAAATCTTACTATAGATCTTTCTTTGTAGTCATCACAAGGAAGAGTTCTTACGAGAAAGTGCAAGGGATGTAGAAAAAATGCACGAAGAGCAGTTCCCAAAATGGTTTGAAAACCACGTATGTGTTGTCAAATATTTAACTTTTGCACCAAATTCTTTACTATGGAGTTGTAATTATGTACTTGATATGCTTGAGTAGGTTACAGGACTATACAATCAACAAAATGGAAGAGTTAGTGAACAACTCATGGATTTAGCACGAGGTCCTGATAGAAGAATAACAAGCTATAAGGCGTGCATCACTCGTGGTTTGCGTTTTCGCACAAAAGATTCAAAAATGCATCGAAAAACTCAAAATAGTGGAATAGTTGTCAAAGGAGATAACGAAGCAGGGAATAAAGATTACTATGGAGTCCTAACAGATGTTGTTCAATTAGATTATTCTGGAGACCATCGTGTTTTCTTGTTTAAGTGTGATTGGTGGGATATTGGAATGGAAGGTCGGGGTATCCAGACAGACAAACACAATTACACTAGTGTTAATGTCTCAAAGAAATGGAACACTAATGAACCCTTTGTGTTAGCATCCCAGGCTGAACAAGTGTTTATATCAACGACTCCAAGTTAGGTAGTAATTGGAAAGTAGTAGTCAAGGCACAAGCTCGTGATTCGTATGATGTTCCTAACAATGAAGAAGAAGATCTTGTTGGTGACGACGAGCCATACCAACAACAAGAGTCATTTAGTGTAATTGGCACTTCTGATGTTGGTGGTGAATTTGGAGTGTGGAGAAGGGATGGTATTCCCCCAATAAATATTGAGGTAGATTTTACAAGCTATGACGAAGCTGCAGATGAGAATGATGAGACATTCATAAATGATGAAAGTGATGATGATGATACCTTAATTAATTATGAGGATGAAGAAGATGAAATGAACAATGGTAGTGATGATGACACTGAGACAAATATGGAGATGTAATTTTATGGCATGTATGCCCCGTTTTGTATTATTTTTGTTAACAAGTCCTTTAGCCCTCCATTCTTAAGCCCTCCATTCTAAAGCTTTTGTCACTAAAGCTTTTGTACTTAAGTGAAAAAGTCCTTTAGCCCTCCATTCTAAATTTTCTTATGTATATAGTGTATTTTGGTGTATTCTGGATATTATCTTGTTTAAGGTAAATTGGATGGAATTGGAAGGTTCATTATCATGCCAAGGTACTATATTTTATAAAACAACTTAATTTGTTTTCTGCATTTATACGTTTTCTTTTCATCTTGTGGGAACTAACAATTTACTCAATGCAAATGTTGCATGTATGTCGAAATGGCAGGTAGATTTTGAGCTGGAATCGGCAATGCAGAGTAGTTAGAAGTTGCTGTATTTTCTTTGGCACATGGATATTGAAAAACAAAAAATAGGTGGTTGAAACGTCGCACAAGATATATGTAAGTTTTTTATTCTGAGATTTTTGATAGACATCCCTTTTCCATTGGATCTGTGTGCTTTGTCCCACCATACGATTCACCTTCTCCTTAAGCCATTCATAGTTGTGTAACTATCTTTCATAGGAATTCGTAGCTCCATTCTCTATATTTTGCTTTGTAGTAAAATTGACCTTCAAATTGAGTATTTTTTTTGGGTCTTTTCTTTAACAAGATTTTGTTTTGTACTTTTTTTTCTTTTACATTTTCGTTGTTGTGTTTGACTTTTTTTTTTATACAATCTGTTTACTCTTTAACAAGAATCTGTCTTCAAGGTTAGTACTTCGGATTTGTATTTTGTTTCATTTCTATTCTGTGCATGTATTATGGAAGCATCTTTTCGTCACATGAACCCTCACCTTGGTTTTGTTTAAGCAACGACGTATAATATTTAGATTTGTCTTCACTTTGTATTTCAATTTGGGTTTTGTTTGATTTTCATTTTTAATCAATCTGAGGTTTGAGAATTGTGTGTCTTAAATGAATGTTTTGGAACTTGAAATTGCAGAATGGGTGAATGCATTCTGAAAAAATTCCGAACACACTGCTCTTCTTAAGGTAACTTTGCAGCTATACTTACTCCTATTTGACATTACAAATGTGTTGTCTACGGAATTTCAGCATTTCTGTGCTTGAAAACACACACACACACACACACACGTACACACACACACACACACACTATAAATTTTGTGATTGATTATAGTTTTTCTGCTGCAATTGTTAACTTCGAAGTTGATGAGACACTCACTAAATAGGCAGTTTTTGCAGGTGAATGTCTCTTTTTGCTTCTTTCAAAGAAATAAGCTTTTGCATAAGGTAATAACTAATTTTATTTTATTTGTTGAATCTGCGTTTCTCAGTTTAGTGGGTATTAATTATATCAAATTGATTTGGAAATTAAACTATCTGGTTTTGATTCATTTCAGGTGGTTGAATTGGTGAAAAAGTAGATTTAAAGGTTCTCTTCTTTTTAATTTTATTTTAATGTCTCTATTTTATTTGCTCTGTGAAGGCGGTGGTACTTTCTTCTCCTTTTTTAAATATGAGCAACATGTGTTTCATACAAGATCTTTGAAGCACCCAGAAATTAAGAAAAGAGAAATCCCAGTCTGGATAGTATGAAATGGCTTTGTTTGCAGAATTTGACTTTGTTTGCATTTATCTTTCTCTTTTTTGGCTCCTTAAGATTGCTTTTGCTTCCTAAAAAAAAAAGGCTGCTTTTGCTTTTTTTTTTTTAGCTCCTTTGACTAAAAAAACTTTTCCACCCATCAAGGTCATGTGGTTCATACAAGTGGGTACAAGCCTTGCTTATAAAAAAAGAAAAAAGACGAAAGAAAAAAGAAAAAAAAGGAGGGGGGGGGGGGGGTAATGCTATTAACTGAAGCTGACCCAGCCTTCACTGTATTCATATCTTTACTTTTTCTTTGGTTATGCATGCAATGATCGTTTAGAAAATTGGAAGTCAATACTTTGTGCGGATGAAGGTTTTTGTTCCTAACCTAATGAAACGATCAATAGTTGTAATTAGCTGCAGATATTTGTTGCAGGTTTGGACATAGCTCAAGTTTGGTCGTTACTTTGATAAGTTTAGTTTTTCCTCATTGTTGCTGGTTTTTTCTAATCCTCCTAAGAAAATAAAAAATCTGCTTTCTTCCAGAATTTGATACGTTTAGATTCATTTGTTCACGTTCCTAGGTAAGTTTCACACTAACGGGTTAACCTGCATATATCCTTGGTTCAAATTGTCATGAAGTTTCACACTAATTTGGTTGTTTATTGACTGGTCATGAAATCTGATGTGTATGCATGTGTAAGCAAAGCATGTTCAAATATTTTGAAAGGTTTTAGTTAGAAGAAATCAAGTACCATTCTCTCAATCCCTTTGTTAAGCATCTCCAATTGTATGTGTGGAGATACACAGTCAGTTCATTTTGTTTGGATCTCTTTGCTTTTAGATGTCACTGAAATTAAGGGATTTATTTTATCCATCAGTGACTCCTGCAAAGAACTAACCGTTTCTTACATGTTTTCACTTGAAAGTTGGAACTCAATTGTCATAGACTACAATGTCAATTGGTTTAGACAATTTTTTAGACGACAATAAAAATCATGTGGGTGCACTAACATATTCTATTGTGGCTGTTTGATTTGATGAGTAGGTTGAACAAAATCATGGAGGAGCTAAAATGATGTTTCTTGGTTTGGACAAGGTTCAGGAAATGGTCTTTAAGTAAAATAAATGATCTTTACAAAGATTGATATTGTAAGTATGATTCTTTAGATTTCTTTTAATGTAATTATGTTGTTGTAGGGGTTAAATACATATTTTACTTCACATTTGAGTTTAGGCAAAACTACTTTTTTGGCGTAGATCTAAATAGTTGAGATCCTTTTCATGTTTAGGTACTAAAGGTGTGTCTGGAATGAGATTTTGTTTAAGTAATTGCTTCCTTCCTTATTTTTACACGTGCCCTCGGGCACGGGCAATTACTAGTATATATATATTGAAAGAATACTAACATGTCCTTTATTTTATTCGTTTACAGATTGGAGATGGTTGAAGATTAATTGCTCAAAGCGACAAATCATGAGTTTGTTCTTCTGGAAATTCTGAAGCCTTTCTTTTGGGTGATTAATGTAATGGTGGTCTTGTAATATATACTTTGTCAATGCACATCTTTGTATATTTTGGTGTTAGAATCATATGTAACTTGCTTATATGTTACACAAGTTTTGGTGTTGTATAAAAGTATTTTGTTGGTGATACAATTTTTAGACATTTGCTTTCATGTATATGAACATCTTCAGGAAGAAGACCTATTAGTGGCCACTGCATTGATAAATAGTGACAATGTCAATTTGTATTGAACCACAATGGAAAATATTACTCTATTTATTAATCACACATTTGCTGTGACTAAAGGCAAACTTTAGTGTCAACATGATTTGTGCCATAGAAAATGTTATTTTAGTGGCAATATTTATTGTGACTAAAGGAAAACTTTAGTGTCAACTTGACAAAACGTTCACAGTTTAGTGATGAGATATTAGTTGACACTAAAAGTGTTTTTAAGTCACAATCCTTGGTTGCGACTAAAGATAGTGTCTTTAGTGGCAACATTTTCATTATTGTCACAAAAACTTTTAGTCACGGTACAATTAGTCACAACCTAGTGGCAACCATATTTCTTGTCACTATAGGTTTTAGTGACAATATTTGGGCCTTTAGTGGCAACATTTTTTGCTACTAAATGTCAATTTTCTTGTAGTGACATTTAAATGATTTCCTATTATTAACTTCTATAAAAAAAAAAAACTTCACACAGATGGTTTTACATTCACAAGTTTATGAAACCCAACATTAGATGAGAATGCTTACATCTCAACAAAATTTCATGTTATATCATAATAACGAAATACGTGCTCATCCCAACACATAAATCAACTTAGACAATCAACTTGTTTTTAATCTTATAAAAACTGCTACTAAATTTAAATTTACAGCCCAAACGGTGCATAATTAGGGAAAACTCAAAACACGAAAACTGTGCAGAATCACGTTTTACATAGGACACGCGAACAGATTGTTAAAATTCCAAGCCACGAGTTTACAATAATTTTCTAAATTTTCTGCAACTGTGTGAATAAAAAAAAGAAACGAATTTCACATATATATATTTCTTAATTACCATGAATATTTCACATATGGTTTTATCAAACTAGCTATTCACCTAATCCTCTCGAATACCCTAATGTGATAATCACAAAGTCACACGAAGGGGAAATAAAACATCTAGATTACTTCAACAATAACAACGTATATCCATTACAAAGACATAACCCTAACAATTAAATTAAACATGTACTAATTTAATGAGTAATTCTTTGGTGATAACTTTCATACAACCTCCTAAGAAGATGTGTCTATCTCTGATTTCCTGTGATGTCACTGGACCCCACAGTGACACATGAGAGAGATAGACACATATTTTAGGAGGTTGTGTGAAAGTTGTATGAAAATTATCACCAAAGAATTACTGTAATTTAACTCACCTCATTGATCAAAAATTGACAACCACGAATGCTCCGCGCTTCCACACTTGCCCACGAAGCCAAGACCCTTCTCCCTTTTTTTTTTCTTCCCTTTTTTTTTTTTTTTTTTTCCTCTTCTCTCTGTCTCTCTTTATTTCTTGCGGCTGCCTAAGAGATGGGTTTCAGGCCTATTTCTTAATATTACCTAACCTAACCTAATATATATAATATAATATTATGTATATAACTATGGTACACACATTCAACATATAATTGTATTACACACACACCCGTGCACTACTCACACACACACACCAACACATGCACATCCCACACAGTACCACACACCCATTAAATATTAAACAAAGAAATAAATAAAAAGTAAAAATAAATAATATCTTTGTAGGAAAAAAAAAATGGTTGTTACATTTATCTTGCCTAAAAACTCCATCATCAATAAATAAGTTATAAACAAGTATTGAAAATAAATTTTACTTTAAGATTGTTGTGAAAAAGAATAATTTCCCATACTGGATCTCTTCTATTTAAAAAATGTGTAGTACTAGGTTATGTTGTACTGGGCTTGGGCTTCGGCTTGCGTTGATGAATCAAAAGTCTTGACTTTTGGGTAGGGCTGTGCTAAGATAGAGCTATCAAATCCTATCTCTTGGCGAGACCTCGACGTAATCCAACTATGCTTACCCTTAACTTAATACAAAAACTTATTTTTTTTTGGAGCAATTAGCATTCTAGCATGGTACCGGAGCTTCAAATTTTGAATGACTTGGTTTAAAGTTTTAGTTTTCATTAGTTTCCCTCGAGCATTTTGCTTTTTTTTTTTTTGTCTGTTTGTCACTGCATTTATGGAGCCTAGTTTGTTGTCTCTTCAATGTAAGTAGTTGCACGTGCGGAAGGATATGGGAGTTTAGAATACATAGTTGGCCTCGTACTCTCATAATTTAAGTTTAACAAGAAATATTCTTTATATTGTTCAGTCTATCAATTTGTATGAAGTCCCCCATTTGGTTTGTTTCTCTGTGTTCACCACATTAATGGAATTTGGTTTGTTGTCTCTTTGATAATTGTTACTATATGAAAGGGGGGTAACAAAAGGCATATGTGAGAGCCTAATATTGTAATATACATTGTTGACTTTACTCTATCATTTTAAGTTAGCTGTTGAAGTATAGTGTTCTAAAGAATGATTATCAGCTTGGTCGAGGTTGAAAAGTAAAACTCTTATTATAGTAACAAAATTATAGGGCAGAGCTTTACAAATTTAAGTAAATGGTCTTTGAGCCTTTTCTTTTTACATGTCAGGGTACGTCAAAACAAAATTTTTGTAGTACGAATTAACTTGGCGGAATTTGTCGTGTCTCTGCTGTATTAGTAATTTATATATATGTATGCCTTGGATAACTATATATTTTGTGGTTTTTTAGGTAAAGAGCACTAAAAATTTAATGGAGTACGTGGTCCTGAGTGGGAAAACTACCAATTTAACTTCAGATAGCTAATTAGAAAGTTGGAAATCATTTGGACTATCCAAGCTGTATCAAGAATTTTAGTCCAAGAAGATTCTCGGAAGCCTTAGTTTAATTTCACTTTGAACACAACAAAAACATAAATAGATAAACCTATCACTTTACATAACTTGGAGATTGTTTTGTTGTTTTCCCTCTTACATGCATGCATAAATTGAATGAGATTATTCACTCTGCATTATTTTCATATACTGCTTTTATAATAGGATACCTACACACATACATATATCCTTCAAACCTAAACAACTTATTTATAATTAATATCAAGAGCTAATTAACTCTGCGAATTTTTTAATCTCAGCTCTTGTAATTAAGCACACCCTCTAGGACCAAACCCTAGCTTCCCTCCGGCGACGTCATACACAACCTCCAAGGTTTGTTGTTGAACATTTCCGAAAATGGCCGTGTCACTGGCATCACCATTACCAGCAAAAGCCAAGCACACCTGAGACGCACTCGCCGCGTACAATATTCCTCGGGGTGACACATCAATCTTTACATTGCCACTAAAACCAAACCCTATTTTGGGTATAGAAACAGTGGTGTAATTACTAAGGTCATAACAAGTATCGAGTATCGAAAGGGGTTGTGTCAATGGGTATTTCGTCATCAGTTGCCGAAAAGTTGTTTTCAAAGGGGTGTAGGCCCCCGGGGGTAGACGAGTTATGACTGTCCCAGAATCTATAATGGTGTTGGCATTCAAAAACACGGCACTCGAGATTGATAAGGTTTGTCCACCCACACTTATTTCAGTGATTTTGATGAAGTAAAAAGAGGGTCCTTGAGGGTTCACAAATATCGGCGTGAATTTGATAGAACTTGAAACTCTTCCACTACTTTTTCCAAAGGTCAAGTGACCACTAGAACTCGACATTGATGGTAGACAGTAGGAGAAATATTTTCCGTACTTAGTAGCCGTTTGGGACACGATGGATAGTGGGTCCCGGCCGAGTCCGAGCAACCCCGCTGTGGCTCCAAAGAGTCCACGGTTGTTCTGGCCACATCCGAATAGGAAACTGTCGAAAACTTCTGTAGGCGTTAAGGTGATCTTTTCTTTTCCGAAATAGCCAACAGAGAACGACTGGTCGCCGTATTGTATGCCATAAATGCACGTGGATGCAGAGCAACCCGGTGTGTTTCCTGTGGCAGAACTGAGTTGAGAGCATGTGGTTGAAGTACATGTTATGTTGGAATATGTGTTTGATTCGGATGGGTCGAATGTGGGTTGTTGTTGTTTATAGCAGTACCTGTTGGAAAAATTTATAATGGGATTAATTATAGGGTAATGTGAGAACTCTTAGGTAACTTCAGGGTATCACAGGGCATGCTTCCCTCTACCTAAATCCAACTGGTTTGACATTTGGGTGGTTGGAAAATGCAAATGAGCTTACATATCTATATATATATATATACATATATATATATATATTTAAATATAAATGGAGTAGAGAAGTTGTGGATATATACCTTACACAGGGCTGGCATTGAGTCCAAGTTAGATCGCTACCAGTGTCAAAGACGAGAGAGAGGTCCTTTTTGGGCGATCCGAGTCCAATGGTCACCACATAGTTACCTGACCCCAGCGAACTACCGGATTTTGCTGGTAAGGTAGCTTGAGAGTCTTGGAAAGTACTTCTTTTGCTCGAGTCCGAGTTGAAGGCTAGTTTTGATTGAATTGACTTGACTCGAGACTGGTCATGAGACAGTATCTGAGTGAATATGGTTGGACTGCTTTGACCACCGACTTGAGAGCATGGTCCATGTCTGTGAACTACTTTCAAAGATGCCCTTGTGTTGTGATATGATAGTCCTGATCAATAATTAAAAATGGATTATCTCTCAATCATAAATTATTTTGAATATAACACTCCTCAGGCATGCACATGTAGAGTAGGATGTTAAAAACAACTCATATATCCTCAATTAGGTACACACATCCACCATATTTACAACGGCGTGATTGGAATTTTTAATTGGGGTCTGAAAGCAATTGGATGGACGTGCATGAAATGTTGGACCCATACAGGGTCTTGGGGGCGGGCATCCTGCGGGTGATTGTTTATATTTAGTCTATGTATGAATATTTTTGGGTAGATTTGTTGTAAATCACATTTTTTTTTTCTATCATAAGGGTTTATTGTTACTATAATTTATAAAGTATGACTGATATTAAAACAATTACCGTTGTGCTGAATTGAAAAGTGAGAAAAAAAAGATGATGGCCAAATATTTGAAGGGGGAAGAATTACAACTGGGGAAATATATTGCATATCATCTGTACATTTTCAAATTTTGGAAGGGGATCATTGCACATAACTTTTGTTTTCTCCATGTTAAAAAAATCCCAAAAAATGATGGGTAAACAAATGCATCCACAATTACACATGTTTGTATATTTAAATTTTAGACAGAGAGACGGAGAGAGCGCGCATATTTTGAACTTATGCAGACTTTTATGCATGTGTTCAAGGAGAAGCAATGTTTCCATTGGAATTTTGAAATTATCTGTAATAGTGAAAAAGGCAAGAGCACACTCAGTGGAGGAATCTAACACAAAGGGAAATTCACATTGAAATATATGCTCAAATGACAAAAGTCCTTGCAATAAATACCAAATAGCTAAATATATATATATATATATATATATAAATATCTAATAATAATAATTTGACAAAAAAATAAAGGCTTATAAAAGAAGCATTAATATGCCGGCAGAAGGGTAAAATTTTTGCACCAAAAAAAAAAAAAAAGAAGGGTAAAATTTAAGTAAATGCATCGAGAAAAACTGTTGTGTTACTAATTTTTGTACGAAATTTTGGACATAGTGTATAAGGGCAATGCTAGGGGCACTAACAACTTCCACTAACACTTACTAACACACTCTATCTCTCTTCTACTGGTACTGCGGGGTCCACTGCGGACCCCACAGTACCACTAGGAGAGAGATAGAGTGTGTTAGTAAGTGTTAGTGAAAGTTGTTAGTGCCCCAAATATTACTCTAGTGTATAATTTGATGGTAGTAGAAAGTAGAATAATACAGAGATCAGATAGACCTAGAAGAAAGCAACAATAGGAAAACTCTTCATCATTGATTGGAGGATTATTCTTTTAGGTGCATAATGGCGAAAGATAATGTGATAAACTTTTAGATGCTTGGATGTCAGGCTTACGTTATATATGCATCCAATAACAATAATTTTTATTTGTTAGTGGGGCTGCTGTAATGTGTGTTCTATTACTTGTGAATCTATGATGTGGCTCTCACTAGAAATTTATTTGCGATTGAGTGTAGAGTATTATATCTAAGAGTAGGAGTACTGCTATGTGGTACGTACCTTCCAAATATCCAAATTTTTTTTCCAAATTATGAGGCTACAAACTCAGAAAGCCTTGTTATGAAAATTAACGCTATGATTGAGAGTTTAGGAGAGAAAAAAAAAGAAGAGAAAATCATAAATAAGGAGAGAAAAATAGAAAAGAGAAAGGATGGTGTTTTCTTTCATCTTGATTGGGAGTTGATGAGAGAAAAGAAAGTAACTTTCTTTCCCCTTGATTGCAAGTTGAGAAGAAATGAAAAGAAAATAAAATAAAGTTACCATTCTACCCCCACTTAGATAGAATTCTAATTAGGTAAGACTAAACTAGAAAGGGTATATTGGGTATTAAGAAATATTAATTAATCTCCCGGCCACTTCCTTTTCTCTCATTTTCTTTCCAATTTGGAGAGAAAGAAATTGAAAGAAAGTGGTGATTAGTTTTCTCTTCTTTTCTCTCCTCATTAAAACTCGCAATCGAGATAAAGCGAGAGAAACTCTCCCTTTTTCTTCTTTTCTCTCATTTTTTAAACTCCCGATCATAACAAGGCTATTTAATTTCTTATTTCACTATCTTTTAGCTTTGAATAAAGTTAATATATAATACTAGCTTACCCTAATGATTGTTTGGAAAGTAGTGGGGATAACCTGGGGCTCATTGCATGACAGAGAGAGAGACTACAACCTCCGAAAAGACAGGCGGTTCGTCAAGTGGTCCTACGGACCCCATCTTGGATGTTAACTGGTAAGAGGTTGCGTCTAGTAATGCAGCACACGATTGTTCCCACAATTTTCGTTGAAAATGATATTTGTCTACACAAAACATGTATATACATATATATATATATATATATTTTTGCTGAAACATGTATATTTGTATATATGAATTTTATCTAATTCATCAGTTGCGTACTCCCCCCATAATAATCATACTTTGTTTTTTTTTTTTTTTTTTTTTTTTTTTTTTTTGGGTTGATGAATTTATGCTTACTTTGGCTCTCAAGTGGCTTTTTACAAGTAGGTCATGAAATTTATGATTAAGTTGTTTGATAATTTTGTACAAGTGACACATTATTCTTAAAAAAAATCATGATACCAAAAAGTAACCTTGAGCTTTTAAAAGCTCCATCTAGAGCTTTTGAAAGCTCCCCCCCTAAAAGCTTTAATTCAATTTTTGTAAAACTCATAAACTAGTTACCAGATGAATTAACATAAATTGTGATCTAAAAAAATAAAAGCACCAAAATGAGGACCAAACTAAGCCTTAGTGTAACAAGAAAGCAATAGAACAGGAGGGGAAAAAAAAGAAAAAACAACGTCAATTCTATTCTTTTACTAAAATAAAACCATAGGACAACTAACCAGCAAAAAAAAAATAATTAAAAATTAAGTAAAATTAATAATAATAACAAAAACAGAAACGAAAACTAAAACAAAAACAAAAACAAAAACATGAAAAAGAAAAAAAGAAACAAAATGGAACCTTAGTTAAAAGTCCAATTAGAGTACCAACTTACTTAAATATCCACATAATTGTTATACGGTCGCCGAGCAAGCTGTAGCCCAATTAGCATATACCCTCTCTCTTTTAGTGGGGAGGGAGATGGTTCGAAACTTCGAATGCTCATAGGGGATTCTAGTTGTTGTCCCACAGTTATTCTTCAGTCGAAATGAATGACTCTTGTTGTACTTTGTTGTGGGTCAATATGGGGCTTTGGGGTTGGATTGAGTTGGGGTGTGTGTGTGGAGTGTGTGTGTAGAGTGTGTGTGTATCCAGTCCGGATCCACGTAAGTATCCAAAAAATATTAAATATAAAATTTTGTTATACGGTTTGTTGATCATCTTAAAATTTGCTTTAGTGATATTAATAAGACTTATGCAATTAAGAGAGTTCTTGTACCTAATCAAGAAAAATTCCATTTATCTAACTGCCCAAAGAGACCAAAGCAGAGAATAGAAACTCTGAAATTTTTAACAGGACACTGTCATGCTATTGCTCAAGTATGACTTTCTTGTGTAAATGCTTTGGTATTAGTCTCCTAACTGGTTGTAAGAAATGATTCTTTTATTGAATTTTCCCCGAACAATATGTTAATATAGTATGTGTAGCCTAACTGGTTGTAATTCAACTCAGAATAAATTGAATACCGCTGTGCTTCTTAAATATGAATTTTATATTTTAAATTTTAAAAGTTGTATCACATGCTGTGATTTTACATATCACTACATATGGTATAAGTAACAAAGAGCTTAAAATTCAAATTCGGGAAACATACTGTTGTTTTTTACGATTTCATTCTTTTCTTTATAATTACCAAAATACCCACAAGAACAATTCACTATAGAATATTGCATATATCCAATTAACTTCTTTAATCGAGTTCTTCTTCTCCTTGTTAACATATATGCTATCTACGTGAACCCACATATAAATACACACAGGGACATCGGAGATGTGCATGTATGCATACACACACACACACAGATTCCAGACTATATTACCTTTGGTGGAGTGGCTGCATACAGATGCTGGTAATAAAGAGCTGATTTGAACAGTATGAGCATGTTGAAGTTCACTTTCTGTGGCCTCTATTGCTTTCAAAGAGCAGAGAAGGGATAGAAAAACAAAAGAACCTAAGAGCAAAAGCCTTAGGAATTTGGAGGAAATTGGAGTGGCCATTGATCCCCCCTTTCTATCAATAAAGTTTCCAATTGAAAACACAGTGAATTGGCTTAGCCTCTTGAGCTGTTATTACATATCATTGTATATATAATGGATTTTTAACCTTCCACGTCATCCAAACAAGACAACTTCAGTTTATTGGTTACTAATATTGTGTTAACTACTCTAACATTGCTAGACAAATGACAAATGGGAAATGGCCACGTGCATTACCCCATTAGTTGTGCATTTTTATTTATGTACCAAAAGGCAAATAGTATTGGAGGAAATTAAGAGTAATGTTATGGTCCGAAATTTTGTATTTTAAATGGTTCTCAAATATATATAGTAATGATTTTATTTGATTTTGATTGGAGAATTAATGTTGAAGTGGTCACACACTATTGATGGAGGTCATATGATATATATAGGAAAATCATAATGCCAGAGCAATTTCCTTTATTACCAAAGCAGATTCTAACACTTTTTTTATTTGTAATGGAAAAAATCTATTAGTAATGTCAAAATTCGTTAGAAAAATGGTGGGCTGCTCTGGCAATAAAGGAAATTGCTCTAGCATTATGGGTTGCCTATATATATTCGGGAACCATTTGGAATACAAAATTTAAAAAGCCCAGTGATTTTACTAATAAACGTCTCCTTTGGAACTAAACTAGATCCGAATAAAAGGACGAAGAACACCTCGAGGTCACGAGCCAAAAGACCTATAAAAAAGACCTTGGTGTTGCCACCAAAGTCACTTTGATGATAAAGGGTAATTACCTGTACATATAGGGGTAATTTCCTACTTTAACCAGGTCCCATAACTGTATCGGTTTGATTTGTGATCAATTGGTAATTGATTATGATTGTATCTCCTTGTGATAAGATACGTGTTCTACAAGTTACGTTATGTGATAAAGTTGTTCCCTTACTTTTAGATATATGGCCATTAATTCTAGGGTGATCGATATTTGCTTAGTGGATATCTATTCTTGATCGTAACTTTGTTCAGCTCTCCATAGTCGATACAGAGTCGATGCCCTCCATCCTTCTTCTTTACGATTAACACTGGTGCTCCCCAAGGTTACGTACTTAGGCGAACAAATCCTAAATTTTCAAGCTCCTAAACTTGCTTTTTCAATTCTAGCATCTCTGTCAACGCCATCCAGGATGGGGTCTTAGAAATCGACAATGTTTCGGGTGCTAACTCTATGCAGAAGTCTATCTATCTCTTCAGTGGAAGTCCTGAGATATCTTGAAATACGCCCTCTCAATCTTGAATGACGGGGATCTAGTTGATAGTAAGCTCTGTACTCGAACTCTCGATCGTGGCTAAACAGATCATAAGAAATATGTCGTTCGACGGCTAACACTGGAATCTGATCGACGGACAACTGGGCGTCGAAAAGATAATAGTTCGACTAACGCAATCTAGGTTGGTACCATACTTGGTAAACCAATCCATCCCTACGATAACGTCAAACTCATACATTCACAATACTATCAATTCTGCTAGGAGATTTCTATCCTCTAAAAATCCTTGCACACCTTACCTAACTCAACAATTACTCCCAAGGGTGAAACAACTCTAAGGGTTTGCTCGAGTGCTAGGGGCACTAAACTCAAATCACGCATAATTTTAATAGCTATGAAAGAACGGGCTGCACGGGTATCAAATAATGCTTTAACTTGAATATAATATAACACAAGTGTACCTTACATGTTCTATTGTTCCTCAACGTCATAACCTACTCCTTCAAGGATCATAGCATTCACCTAAATTTGTCCTTGCTATCCCTGGGCGGGAGCTCCATAGTATCCTCCTTGGGGTGATTGGCAATCTTTGCTTAAGTGGCCTAATCTGTAGCAGTTACCACTACAAGAAAAAAGCCTATTTATGTCACTTTCAAAATTGTATTTATGTCACTTTTATTTTGAGTGAGATAATTATTTCTTGCATGAGCTTTTTATGTCACTTTTTTAGTATTTATGTCACTTTTTATAAAAAGTGATAAAAACTTGATTATTTATGTCATTGTTTAAAAAAAGTGACATAAATAATAAAGTATTAATGTCACTTTTTTAAAAAGTGACATAAATAATAATGCATTTATGTCACTTTTGTAAAACCGACATAAATAAAAACACGGTGGCATTTTTTGTAAATAAAACATTTCGTTTTTATGTCACTTTATAAAAAGTGACATAAATATCTAAATTATTTGAAAAGTGACATAAAAAAAAAAACATTGTGCGCGCGATTTCTCAAATATTCCCTCCCAAGTTCAGCGAAAAAAAAAACATTCCCTCCCACCTCCTCCTCTCATCTTCCTCGATCCCACCTCCTCTCATCTTCCTCCCACCGGCGGCCGGAGAGGCCATTACCACCAACATCATTGCCGCTGCCGCCAGCACAGCCTCCGGGCGCCCCTCACTCACACTGCCGGCCGCTGTGGCTCTCTCCCTCTCTCCAGGTTTCTCTCTTTCTCTCCCCTCTCTCTTTCTCTCTCTCACTCTCTTCTCTATGTATTTTGATTAATAGTTGGGGGAGATTAGGGTTGCGAAGGATTGTGCTGAATTTTTGGGCAAATTTCATATTTAGGTCGTAGTCCAACTACTAGATTGTATAATGTTGTTATTGATGCTTTGATTAAATCCAATTCGCTTGATAGAATGAATATGGGGTTGTGAATATGGCAAAGTATTTTACTGAACTAGAAAGTTCATTTTTGGTTTTTGAGCATTGGTGAATATGGGGTTGTGATGAATGATAGAATGTAATGATCTATGCGGAAGACTCGTTCACTGAATGAATCTGTTATGGTTATTAGCACTATAAAGCCAACACTTAAAAACAATTACATGAAAAATATTTCAAATGAAAAATATTTGAAATCAATTCTTTAATTCTCTCCACAGAGAACTTGAAACAAACTATTGGTTACCAAAAATTTCTTTTTCAAGGGTCTGCTAGCTTCCCTTCTTGATGCATTTTATTTTCTTTTTTATTCCTTTCACGTGACCGATTCTTGGTCTCGAGCCTTTCTCTTTTCACAATGTCGGACTCATGGTCATGGCTATTTTCTCTCTATTATTGCCCGAATATGGTCTTGGCCTTTTCCTCTATTTAGACCTTTTCTTTTGATATATTTTTCCTTTTTACTCTTTTGATGAATCAGCTCAACTACTAATGTAGCTTTCTTTGACACATCCGAAAACTTTAACTTTTCTCAAAAATATACTTCCCAGATCCAACCAAAACTTTAATCCTGAAGCTTCATTTGCAGTTGGTTCACTGTGGATGTATAGTGTCATTCTACGCATATATGTTGTTGGACTTCGATGGAGTGATCTGCATGGAATGCTCGAAGATTAATTTCATTATGGTGAGAGGGGGGGGGGGGGGGGGGGGGGACTACTATATTTTTAAGAAAATGTATACTACACACACAAAGATTTATTAATATACAAGCATATGTGGTGATGCTATTTCTGGAATGGAAGCAGTTCTTTTTCACATCCCAATTGGATGCTTGAACTTCCATTAATGGAAGCATTACTGCATTACTAATTAACACCATCTGGTAACTAACTTAATTTTATTGCTTGGGTTTTAACGATTTTTTAAAATTTTTAAACATGTATTTCAGGCACGAAGGCTATGCCTATCTTCAGAAATTCAAAGAGGGATTGGAAAGCCTCAAGGAGATGCCGCTAGGGTAAACCAAATAGAACCTCAATACTAGCCTCGGGTGATTGATTTAGAGCTACAACAGATCTCTAAAGAGTATCCTCTTACTTTCATTTGGCATTTGATTTGGAGCTGGTTTGGTTAGCGTTCAAATATAATCACTTTTTGAATAAGGGCTTTTTATCTTATTTAAAAAAGCTACATGTGTATCTTTTTAAAAGAGCTATTTTTTGGTTTTAAAAAGGAATCAAATTGTTAAAAAGCTGTGAAAAGCAAATCCAAATGGTCACAGCTCGATAAAGCTATCCCAAACGATTTCTTAACAGAATGTTGGATGAACTCCTCAAGTGTATATTGTTGAATATTATAGAGCAATAGGAGGTTTTGAAGCCAATATTTATTTTTCTAATAAGCTGCACATAACTTCCATTGAGTTTGCAGTATTGTATATGTAACTCAACATCATGCAAAGAGAAGCCCTTGACAATATGTAAAGCCTGAACTCTGTTGTCGTACCTCTGTTTGAGAAATTGTTGTCTGCCAGTGATGCTGACCAGAAACTAGCACGTCTCGAGATAGCAAAAAGATGCGCAGAGGTGCGTTCGTATACTTTATACTTTAAAATGGAGGTCATTGAATATTTAAGTCTTAAACCTCTTTGCATTTTAAGTTTGAAGCTTCTTGGAAGTTTGGCAGACAGTCTTTTTACTTGTGTTGAGCTGATGACCCAATGGTTAGCTACAATGTGAAAAGTGGGAATGAATGCTTAAGGGGTTATTAAATATTAAAATTCATCGGTTCCTGTACAGTTTTCCACTCTAATTATTAAATTCAATAAATTAATAATCTTATTCTTGAAATCAACTTGGTTTCATGGTAAATAATTTGTAATCCTATGGTTGACCGCTTGTTTTTACCGAGTGGACTATGTTTACCCAGTTTGTTGGAATAGACCAGTCTTGGTTGAATCTGACCAGATTTGACGTTGTGAGTAGTTTCAGTTTCAATGTAGATAAAAGGAGTAAAGCTATCACAGGACCTAGCTCATAAGGAAGGTAGGTTCATAATTTTGAGAAACCGATTCACAATTTGACAATAATACATAGTCATAGTAGTGATTTCGAGTTAAAAATCGTCTGTGTTGACACTTAAAGAGTATTCTATTTCTTCACACTAGATTCGAATTTTCTTCTATAATGTGAATACTACTGGAATATATGCACTGCCCAATATGAGTTTATTTCCCAGAAAGTTTTTAGAAGCTTGTGCAACCATTTACAACCTTATAATTCCATACGACGCACATCCTATTCTTTTCCCCTTGAATGAAGACTGAAGACTCGTGTATTTATTCAGTGACATTTTATCGGGTTGAACTAGAGGGAGTGATGGTAATAAGACTACGAAAGAGTTTTAATGGTCCACCACCTTATGAGGTGTATCATGCGAAAACTATTTGCTCCCTTGAAGTTTCGTTATGATATACTCTATCAGCATCATTCTAATTTCTAAGTATCTACTTCATTCTTATTAGATGACTATCTGAAGAATCATAGATATCTGCCATGCGATTAGGTGCTTACTATGAAGATGCAAGTCACTTCACTCTTAACTCGCTCAGTTCCCTGGAAATTATATGCTATATAAGTCCATGGGACACTGCAAAATTGGATGGTTCTTGAATCTTCGGTTGTGAAAATATCAGCAGCAAATATAATTTGCTTCTTCAATAGTTAATAAATTAACTTGTGTTTCTTTCTCTCTCCTTTTTTTGACTTTCTAAATTTAACTGTGATAGGAAGAATTGCTTATATCAGAATAATTCTTAAGGCTGAATATATTAGTTATTACTTGAACAGAAATGGGGAAAAAAAACTCTCAAGGCTTAACACTCAACTTTATATGCCCATAGAATATACTGGAGATTTTCATTAGATGACGACTTCTATTACAGTACAAGACATGAGATGAAACTATATTAGCTACAAATTTATCTGAAGGTGAATACTATAATTTAGGACTTCAATAGACAATGACTTCATTTAAAGTTTGCATCTCTTCGTGTTGTGCTCTGCTTCATCCCTTGATTTTCTATAGGTTGACAAACTGGTTGGATGGTGTTAATTGCCAATTCTGTTTTCCCTTTACTCTGAACAACGATATTCTATGTTGTATATGTTCTCTGTTTTTGTTTGTTGAGGAACAACTATTAATCTCTCTGCTATGTTCTCATCATAATTGAGCATTGCACTTTCTATGCTAGATATAGGTCTAATTCAGTTTTGTCTTAATACTCGGAATATGTAGATATATGTATATGTAGTTAACTTTCTAATTTGATTGTTCTTCCTTTTTTTTCTTCTATAGATCTTAGCCTGAAGTTCCATGGATGCTATTGTGGTTTAGAAAGTCGGTTCAATAAAACAGAGAGTTTTCCCTTGTCTCTTCAGTCAGCATTGAATTCTCTTTATTTCTCTTCCCAATACTTGAGTTTGCTCTCTAGAGACTTATTCTAAAGGCTATTCCTTGCCTACTCTATGTCTATGTTCAAATATCTTAAGGGCATTTACCATAGTCATAATGCAAAAACATCTAAGTTAGTTTGGAGCATTAAAGCTGCTCCAAAGATTCTGCTTTTCATTCGGAAAGCTTGTAGAAAATGTAAATCCTTTGTCTACAAAAGAGAACCTGTTTAAGAGAAAGTCTGGGTCATCCTCTACATGTCCTCCGTGGGTCAGTCCACAATGTTAGCAGATTTGATATCTGGCTTTATGCTACTCTAAAGAAATAAAAATAAAGTCCACCTTGATTGTGAATCGTTCATATCTTGTTTAGCCTATACTTTTTGGTTGATATGGAAGAGAAGAAATTCTTATATTTCGTAAGAGACTATACTGAATCCTTAAGAGGTAATCTCTACTGATGCTAGAGATATGAGATCCTACATATCTGTAGATTTATCTAAAAAAGCTTAAGGTTTTGGTTTAGTATTAATTCCCACCAGCAGGTTAATCGTAAAGATTCATCCCATCCCATTAAGAATTCTCACTAGCTAATCAAAGTACTGACTGGGTTGCGAAGGCTGCTAAAGCTGGGTGTTTGGCTGAAGACTGGACTAGCTCCATTCCTCTAGCAATGCCTTCTATTCTTGATTCTCATTTTTGATCTTCTAGGATTCGCAATTTGTAACGTCTCTTTGTTTGTAATAATAAAATTCGCCTTTCTTTGACCCAAAAAAAATTTGTAGACGGAACTAGTATTCAGCCTCCTCAAGAAATTGAAGGTGAAACAGGTGATATGGTTCTCAATCCTGGTTTCTCAGTACGGATTAACATTGATATACAACTTAATACGATAATTTCTCCTGCGATAGTTCCTCAGATTCTTGGCCTTGAACACGCATGGCAGATCTGATTCTGGAGCTACTAAGCCAAAAGATATGCTCGGAAAATGCTTTAGTGAAGATATTCTGCTTTGAGGACCACGTTGAGAGCTACTACACATTCTATATATATCATTCTGTGATCTACATTCTCTTCCTAGATCAGAAAAGATACATATGACTTGAGAGATTAAGGTAACAAATCCAATTGTCATTCAGCTCTTGCTTAACAAGATAGAATCAGAAAATTCTGTTATCAATTCATCAAATCCACCCAGTAATACTCAGCATCAAGAATATTAATCCCACGCAAAGAAATTCTCAAATTCTTCATTTTAGGCACCTTCTTTAACTCTCATAATAATGCTCAGATGTACAATCCTACGCAAAGGAATTCTCAGGCCTATTAAGTTCCAATCTGTCTGCAGACTCAACAAAATCCACATCTTCTTCCTACTCCACACACTGCTCAAATAACTCAGCTTATTCCTTCCTCAGTACCAAATTGTCTTTCAGCCTGCTCAAATCACACATGTTAAAGTTGTTATTTTGTTCATCTTAAGCACTGTACATGTGATTTATATGACTTTATTTTCTAAACAAAGTGAATATTATGATTCACGATTATAGATATTTAGGGGTACATCTTTTCCCTTGATGTATGAAATAAAACTTTTGCAGGTTTCATCCTCCCTGTATTCTGACTGCTCATCAAATGATGGTGCCGAGAGACCCTTGAACCCATTTCCAGTGTCACCATCTGTTGAGGCCAAGGTGAGAATGCTTTATTACTCCCAATTTTTGATAACTGGATTTGGAAGGGTTAGTCAATCTTTTGCTGCAAAATGTGTCATGCTGATGCAGATTTATTGTAACAAGGAATTCACCAATTCGTAAGGCTGCATACACCTCCCTTGACCCGCAGTGGGTTTAGCCTCGTGCATTGGGTTTGTCCCAAAGGCTCAGGTGAAATGGTGGTTTCTTCCAGTTATGAGTGATCCAGAATGTGGCATCTACGATCAGTTGGTACGGGGTGTACTTGGTATCTAGATATACACATATAGATATGTACTCGCACATTGCCACACTAATTCTATGTTTGAAAGAATGAATGAAAAAAATGGAAGTAAACAAATAACTGTTTGGTTTTACCTTATCCTCGCTCTTGTCTCTTGTTTTTTCTTGTGTTACTCTTGTTACTTCTCATGATTTCATTAGTTCCCATGTGATCTATTAGATTCTGTGGTGGCAATAACATATAGTAATATTATAAAATGGAAGCATTTTTTCCTCATTTTTTTTTCCTTTTCTTCTTTTGTTCTCAATTTTAAAGCAGCAGGTTACATCTTGGTACATTTACAATCTAGACCCTAAGTTGTTTCCTTCTTTCATGTTTATTATTGTATTATACCAACAACATTTATATGTGATTGCCGACTGGTATTTAGAGAGAGAATAGGATATTGATTTTTATTATAACAGCTACTTCCGCTATCCCATATTAAGAGTCTCTTTTGGCAATTTTAACCATTTAAGCAACCTTTTAATTGTGGTGAGATTTTCCAACTTTCCATTATTGTCCTTTGAGTTTCAAAATTTTTGTGTCACGTCAAATTTGATAGAATAAAGGGCAAACTTGGAAAATGTGTAGTTAAGCTGTTAAAGTAAATTAACTTTTGGGATGGAGGGAGTATTTTTTATCTGCGTACAGGTTTAGAGCTAGTGTAAGTAAGAAACTAAACAACTTTAGTTAATCTAGCTGTCTTGCAGTGTCTTAACGTGTAGGAGTTAGAAGAATAAACAACATCTAGGAGCATACTTGCTTCCAATATATGAATGCAATTCCATTGAACAGGGCACGGGAGATCGAGAGATGAACTATTCTTAATCATGTGAATGACAAATGACCTATTTTTTTCAATTGTCACAGAATGTGCCATATGTTTTTGTTCCTTCAAAACATGCTCTTGGTCGAGCATGTGGAGTTACAAGACCAGTCATAGCTTGTTCTGCGACAAGCAATGAAGGGAGCCAGTTGAAAACTCAAATACAGCAGCTCAAGGTATCTTTCTGCACTGATCTCATTTTTCTGCACAATTTGCTACAGTTTCCTTGTGGCTCCATTTGGTTTGTGGATTTAAGCTCTGTTTGGTTCATGACTTCATGCGTTTAGTGAGGGAAAAGAATGGAGAACACTCAGCAAAACCGAAACGTTTTCCTTCGTTTAGTTAAAACAAAAATAGTGAAGAGAATAGGTAGGAAAAGAAAGCATAGTGAAAAATAAATTAAAAAAATTGATTTTCTCTCATGTTCCAATAATATTTTGAAAATTTGACTTCTAACATTATTTAAGCATTGAGAAAAACACAAAGTAACTAATTTCCTTCTTATCTTCCTTCCCCTTTTCTCTTCCTTCAATAAATCCATAAACCAAACAAAGCCTTAAGAGAAGGAAGAAGAAAGGAAAACAAGAAGGTAAATTGTCTCCCCTAGGTTTTTCCCCATGGTATCCTCTGTGCGCTTAAATAATACTTTTGAAATTATAAAATTTCACTTTTAAAATGCTTTTGTATTGTTTCAAGTTTGTATATGTGGACCACACATGACCCAATCAAAAACAATATGAAAATGTAGTGAAGGAGAGTGACAGTAAACCGCTTAACCAAACGCCACGAAACCTTATACGCACCTCAAACATGCCTAAATAAACTTGCGGGAACTAACGGAATGCATAACGGATTTACGATTCACAAAAAATGCAAAAAAATGACTCTTTAGTCACTTAGGCTTGAAAAAAGGTAGTTTTGGGGGTTTTGAGTAGTGAATCGGTAAATCGCTTAACCAAATGCCACGAAACCTTACACATACCTTAAACATGCCTAAATAAAGTTGCGGGAACTAACGGAATGCATAACGGATTCACGGTTCACAAAAAATGCGAAAAAATGACTTTAGGATCACTTAAACTTGAAAATTCTTAGTTTTAGGGGTTTTGAGTAGTGAAACGGTAAACCGCTTAACCAAATGCCACGAAACCTTACACGCACCTCAAACATGCCTAAATAAACTTGCGGGAACTAACGGAATGCATAACGGATTCACGGTTCACAAAAAATGCGAAAAAATGACTTTAGGATCACTTAAACTTGAAAATTCTTAGTTTTAGGGGTTTTGAGTAGTGAAACGGTAAACCGCTTAACCAAACACCACGAAACCTTACACGCACCTCAAACATGCCTAAATAAACTTGCGGGAACTAACGGAATGCATTACGGATTCACGCTTCGCAAATAATGCGAAAAAATGACTTTAGGATCACTTAAACTTGAAAATTCTTAGTTTTAGAGGTTTTGAGTAGTGAAACGGTAAACCGCTTAACCAAACGCTACGAAACCTTACATGCACCTCAAACATGCCTAAATAAACTTGCGGGAACTAACAGAATGCATCACGGATCCACGGTTCACAAATAATGCGAAAAAATGACTCTTTAGTCATTTAGGCTTGAAAAAAACGTAATTTTGGGGGTTTTGAGTAGTGAATCGGTAACCCGCTTGACAAAACGCCATGAAACCTTACACGCATCTCAAACATGCCTAAATAAATTTGCGGGAACTAACGGAATGCATAACGGATTCACGGTTCACAAAAAATACGAAAAAATGACTCTTTCATCATTCCAAGTCCCCAAACACATTGTGGTCTCTCAAAACCCCCAAACATAGTTTTACTCTTTTATTATTTTATATACAACTAATTAATGAAAACTTTGTCTTTTTTGTAGGTACAAAGTTTCACATTTTGATGGAAGATTCTAACAAACAAACCACTCTTTTTGTTGGGCTAATTCTTTTTTATTGCTTTCATAGGTTTAATTTGTTAGTACTTTTTGATGAATATGTAATATATATGTATATGTTATTAGATTTGCACTTGACTCAGATTGATTGTATATTTTTTTTGTTCATCCCAATTAATTAGTTGATATTGAGATGAATCTATGTAATTTAGTAGTTGAAATATTGAGTTGGATTTAATTTTGTACAGGGTGCATGCATGCATGGTATTGTATATATGTACAGGGTGGTATATATTATTTTTACAGGGTGGTATTTATGTCACTTTTACAGCATTTATGTCACTTTTAAGCCTTTTATGTAATTATTTTCTTTGGTATTTATGTCACTTTAGGTTAAAAGTGACATAAATAAAATGGTATTTATGTCACTTTTAAGTATTTATGTCACTTTTAAGACTTTGAAGTAATAGTTTTGTTTGGTATTTATGTCACTTTTCTACTTTTATGTCACTTTAGGTTAAAAGTGACATAAATAAAATAGTATTTATGTCACTTTTAAGTATTTATCTCACTTTTTATTAACAAAAGTGTTGGTTTTATGAAATATTTATGTCACTTTTTATAAAGTATTTATGTCACTTTTAAAACATTTATGTCGCCTCCATTTATGTCACTTTTTACTGGAAAAAAAAGTTACATAAATACCTATTTATGTCACTTTTTAAGTGACATAAAAGGCCTTTTTCCTTGTAGTGTACGATAGAAGAGGTCGTTACGATGATGAGTCCCAGGTGCTGTGCAGTACTTAGCGATGTGCCCAGGCACTCCATAGTTGAAGCACCCATCGATGTTCTATCGTTGGGGAGCAGGCTGTGCTTGAGGGGTTGGTCCTCACTCTTGACCTTCCTGGGGTCGAAAAAGGTAGGTTTGCATTTTTTGGTCCCATCTCAAGTGCGCTTATTCCCATGGTAGTTGGTCTGGGGGCTTCTATCCTTTATTGTTCCTTAAAGATTGAGCAGGGAAGTTCCTTAGTTGGAAGGTCCTTGGCGGAGGTCGATTCAGCTGTTCCCTCTGTACCAGGTACGCATTCTTTTCCAAGCTCGAAGCAAAACGAACTATCCCCTCAAAGGTATGGCCCAAATGGCCTATCATCATGTCCTTACGATGTGGGTTGAGTCCTTGGTGAAACCTCTTAAACTTCTTGGCTGGGGTGCCAACCATATGTAGTGCAAAATGGGAGAGTCACTCGAATTGGGTCATTTATTCCCTCATTGTTCTGTTTCCTTGAGGCAGGCTCAGAAAATTCCTCTCTTGTTGATCTCTCTCATCCTCCGGTAAGTACTTCTCGAGAAATCTGGCCTTAAATGTTTCCCAGGCATCCTAGCATCATCATTCCCATAGTAGCTCTCCCGGCTTCCCATCAGTCTGCGACGACATTATTCAGTTGAAAGTAGCTAGACGTTGCTTGTTCAGTTCGCTACAATCGATAGCCTCGAAGATCAACTCCATCTCGCGTATCCATTGCTCGGCTTTCCATGGCTCAGTCATTCCATTGAACTTCTCAGGCCATAGAGCATGGAAGCGCTCTAGTAACTTGTCCTCTGTTTATCTTGGAGGCACTATATGGTTGTTGCCGTTGATACCATTGTTGGCTCGATGGGTGGTATGGTTCTAAGTATCGTCCACGTGCTCCATGCATTGCATCAAAACTTCAAACACATCGGCCGAGTCCAGGCCTTCAGGAATGGGTACTCTTAGTGGGCCTTGATATCTTGTATCTCTAGCCATAGTGTTCCGTATGCTATGTACCTTTGAAAGGATCTATCGACTTGCTGACAATCTTCTCGGGGAAATAGCAATAAGACAAGGCAATTGAAAACACAACATGTATTCTAAAATTACAAGCATATCATCAAGCATTAAACATGATAACAATAAGGATAAACAAAAGAGACGATCTTGTTAGGGATATATACTAAAAACCATGCTTTATGTAGTTGATTCATTATTCGTTTGATAAAATCTGTTATTCCATTTTTATGAGAATCTGTGTGGGCAATGTTTGTATTGTATTATTTATTTAATATTATGCATGTGTGTCTCTCATTCTACATAGTAGGTGGTTGGTGTGTAGAGTTTGGCTTACACACGGAAGATCAGACCATCGGATCTTGTAGAGTGTAAGATTTTGGTTTATAGTCTTAGATGGGTTTGGACACACCATCGGTAGGACTGCAGCATGGTGTTATAGTAAGTTTGTCTTAACTCTAGGAAACAGTATAGTTTCAACTCATTATGTTGGTACACTTTGTGTGTTAAATAGGACCGACTTGGGGTAATTATCTTTATACTGACTTATAAGATAATTAATACCTCATGGCTATTATGAGTGCTTATGCTCTAAATCCTAAGTTAATTTGTAGACACGTGCATTTGATATTTACACTTTGATCCCTAAAAGGGTAAGATCCTTAAATGGGTCAATATCTCATTGGATTGGGTGACAATATTGATTGTGTGGTGGATATAAATTAATGATGGAATCCATGTCTCAATTTTGGGATTTATGATATCCCCTTGAGAAAGCTTATAAGTTTTGATTATGTCAAATCCTGTAGCTGGATTTTGTATCTGACATATCAAATAAGTTAAGTATAGGATCTCAAGGAATTTTAAGAGATTTAATTAAATATGATTGTCAGTAATTGTATTTAATTAATGGATATCTGTAATCTTAACGTGGGGAAATAATAAGCATTTAATAACATGGAGTTCGAAATATATTTTTGAGATAATAGTAAGAGTGCAATTATAATTCTTTAGTGGTATGAATTACTCCCTCCGTCCCATTTTATGTGTCCCCCTTTCTATTTTGGTATGTCCCAAAATTGTTGTCCACTTTCCTAAATTAGTATATAAATTTTACTTAGTTTCCCAAATTGCCCTTCCTTACAACCAATACCAAAACAAAACAAAAAAGAAAGTGCAATGATTATGGGCAATTGTGGAAAGTAGGTGTAGATTCCTTTTGTCCCCTTAAATAGTTGGATTCCCAAAAAGGGACACATAAAATGGGACGGAGGGAGTATAATTTATGGAAATAGGAATCCGATTTGGTTCGAATTGGGGTTTCCTAATTCCATAAGGAAGCCTATTCCTTATTGACTTCTTATAGTCCCTATCGTAGCCTATATATATATATATGTTGCTTTGGCTCTCCTCTCAGTTTGCATTATTCCATATAGAGTATTATAACTCGAAATAGAAAAGAGAGCGTAAAAAGGGAGAGCAGAAAACTAAAAGGATTTCGATAGAGCCCACACTCAGTTCGATATTCTGGCAGCCGAGGAATATTACAACAACAATCATGAGCTGTTATCGAGCCCGTGTTCTCGACTACTACAACAATCTGTTTTAGCAGTTCAAGGTAACCTAGTTCCGCCCTTGTAGGGTTATTATAGCTTTTACGTAAATTTTGCAATACCAACTTATATGCACTGTCAACGGATTCTGAGAACGCAATTTCCTAACAGATCTGCCATATATATATATATCCAAAAGATCGATGTACAGTAGAGTACACAATAGATCAACTGCACACCGCGTAGTACATGATCCTATACACGATCAAACAAAAGCTATATACAAGACCACTACTAGTGGTTACTATCTATACAAAAAGGTTATGATCAATAGATATCTATGTAAGCATCAAAAGTATGTAGGAAACATGTCCTAACAGTCCAAAGTAAAGTCTAAGTCGTAATGGTCCTGGACTAAAAAATCATCTTCATTTGATCCATAGAGAGAAGCCTCATCCTCTGGGGCAATCTCAGGTAAGTCATCATCCTCGTCCATGTCATCATCCATCAGATCCTCCTCACCTAGCTTAGCTCCATCATCCTCTACAATAACTCCCAAGTCGGCCATGTCTGCCTGGGCTGCATCGAATGCAGTTGCAAGTGCCTTGGCCTATATAATGGTTACGGCCAACTCTGCTTCCGTATCTCAAATTCTTCGGGCTGTGCTACCATCTCTGCAGCCCACTCTTCTACCAGTTGTACTATCATTCCACTGGGAAAATCTGGTACTACGACATCGTCACCTGTATCATCGTCCTATGCTATCTCCTCTTCCTCTATTGGAAAACCCTCTGCCATTATGATATCCATACCAACTAGCACATTCATACCAGCTGGGTCCTCTGGATCCTCTTCCGGATCATACTCTGGCTCCTCGTCATCATCCTCCTCCTCATCCTCCTCATCCTCATCCTCATCATTATCCCCTGGATCCTCCTCAACTCGAGGTACATCAGCCAAAGGGTAATCCTCCTCGATGTGTCTGAAAGTCTTCTCACGGAATGTTATATCTCATCATGTCATCTCCGGGTCCTCAGTCCCAAATATATGCTGCTCGATTCGTACATCTCGCTAGATCTCTACGATAGCTCTCTGACGAATCTTCCAAGCATAATACTGTGGGTCTACTCCCTCGATGTGAGTCTCGTACACATAGTGTCCTCCAAACTCATCTGGGACGAACAATAGTGCCATGCTATATGTAAAGAGACTACCTAATGTCAAAACTAATCTTAATACTCATCTATAGGGATTTCAAGATTCTAGGACCAAATGGTGTGGGTCATTTAGTGAGCAAAAAGGTATAAACCTGAACCTTTGATACCCAAAATTCTGTCATGACCCAAAATAGCAAAAATAGAGAAAACAAAGTCCTTTTTGGGTCCATAGGTAGTGACTGGTGAATTCACATGATTGTCCATACCACACAGTACTAAGAAATAGAAAAGATGAAGAGATCACAATATAAAATTTTATCTACAGGGATAAACATAAGTTAAAGTCAAAACCAGGTTACCAAGCTATTATAGATCAGAGTCTCTTATCAAATAAAACATAAAGTATTGAGGCAACATATGCCTTATTACTAAAATGTATGAAAGCATAAAAGGAATTTAACTCGACTGTGATGTAAAACAAGTAAACCTTCTATGTTCGTCTTAGATGTGTTTATGTGTTGGCGTAGACATAGTCATCGGTATAGTAGTCCTCCTCTGCCAGATCTACCTCAGGGTTGTCATCCACGACATCACCATCCTCAGCATAGTATTCCTTAGCCATAGGTCCTTTACCTGTAAGGTTATAGACAGGGTGCGCTGGAACTAGGAATGTCCAGCGGTATAAACACGGTCAGCTAATGGAATCTGAGTGAGTTAAATATTAATGGGGTATCAAACTATTCAAGTTATGAATGATATAAGAATTAGATTCTACTAATAGTATCTTATCTTTTATTCAATTGCATCATTAACCAATTACTAGCATCTTATTACACGAAGACCAACTACATTTTACTGATATAAGAACAGACCCAACATTAATTCACTTCTATGGATACACCATTGCTCCGTCCACCGCTTTTAAGAATATATTCACATTCCATTGCACATCATGGACACCATGTCAGTCTGTCCCTAATTTTTAAGGACATATTTATAGTTCACCACATTATAGGGACACAATGATTTGAGCAACGACACATCATTCTATTGCCACAACTCCTTGTAATCTACTTGTGATCAGTCTGTTGGAAAATTGGATCTAGTACGCAGCGGAATATGAATAGATGTGGTTCAAAACTTTTAAGATCTAATTCTTGTTTAGTTGTATGCAATACAATACATGCATATGCTACTACTAATATATGTATATATATATCTATACCAAAAATAAATCGATTGGATCCTGTCAAGAACTCTTCCCTCTGATTTTGTTGTTGATGAAGATCCTCCTCTCCGAACTCTAGAAATCTTCACTCCTATGGCTTCTGGATGTTACTGAACACTAGAGTTTGTGGAAAACTGCAAAGGAACTATATGGGAATGACTCTAAGGCTTAGAGACTGATCTGGAACATCTTGGGCTTAGAATTTGCGTGACTTTACATTCAGCTCGTAGGTCCTCTACTTATAGAGTTTCTAAATTGACATTCCACAAAGCGGTTTGTCCGATAAACTGGTTTCTGGAACCTGTACCTAGTAACCGGTTTGTCCCACAAACCAATTTCTGGTACGCTTTTTCCCATTTTGTTCCTTTTAGCATTCAATCACCCAATGAGCTAGGATTGGGACCTCTAGGATCTTAATTACTGGCTTTGATTAATCATTAACTCCTTCGAGTTAAACTCTTAACTAAGGAATCAATTCTTAAACAATCATTGTGGACACACGCCGCTCGGTCGTCCTGTCGCTTTCCCTCGATAATGTCCCGGGACGGATCCCAAGGAGCACACTTCAGGGAAAACTAGAACTTCCTCATGTAGTCCTAGAGACAAAGAGTCACCACCTAATTTTTATCAGGAATTAGGAAACCCAAGTTTAACTCGCCCAAAATTGAATAAGGTTACTCGCTCTTCATTACCAGAAACTAGGTTCGGGGGTCTGGTACGAGAGGGGAAGGAGCCCAAGCAGGACTAAAGCACCCCCTCCTCGCCCTACCGAATGGAAGGCCTTAATTCAAATATCCTTTTTCTTAATTCAAAATTGGTGTTGTTTCCTCAAACATACTAGATAATATATACATGTCAACAAGGGAACATCTAATGAAAATCATTTCAAGAGATTAAATCAAGTAGAAGTCGGATGTACATGCAATACAAGAGAGAGGTATACTCACAATGGTTAGTCCTGCTCGGGACTGATGCAAGTAAAGGAAACATATCATGATATGCAAAAGGGAACAAGAAAACTTACATTGGGTTGACTCAAGCGGAGTCGTAAAAGAAAAAAGAAGTAAAAACGTGTAATGCAATCATGCAACAATCCTAGATAAGATGTCTCTAACAAATAAACTTATAAACGGAGACTATCCTAAAGGAATTGTGTCGTTGAAAACAAAGTTGTAAACCTAGAAAAATTCTAAAAGAAAGGATAGAGAAGGTACATAATACATGGGCACTAAGCCACATGTAGACGAGGTAAGATCACAAATCGAAGTCCAGATCCACATCATTCAATTCTCTGCACTAAAACATCAAAGAACACCCAAGCATTGCAAAAACACAAGCAAACATATGACATGCATGAAAGCAAGTAGAAATGTCATCAATTAAATTTCCAGATTCAGTAACCTCTAATGAATCCTATCAAAAGTGGTCTTAACCATGAGCTGGGTTAAAACCCTTTTACAAAACGTTAGATACATGTATAAGGGAACTTCTCCAAAAAGTAGAACCTCTTTACCATTTTTGAAGTGAGAGAAATAAGAGTTTTGATAACAGTGGATCAGAACTATCCACTGTTCTTGTAAAAACCATAATTAATTCTACAAAACTTATATGAAGCTCTATTTGGTGTCAAAAGAAAGATATTTCATTGTAGTTTATGACAAAAATAATCCTATGAACATGTGATGATCATAAGGTTTCTGAAAAAGTGTTTTAAACAAACTCGATTATTCTGGAAATTTAGTATCATTTGACAAAAGAATGTAAAATACAATAGAAGCATAATAGAAGTTCATGAATCATGTTAATCAAATAGATCTAAGCTTTTGATCTCTCATCCAATTATATATCCTAGATGATTTCTAAACCATGTTTTATTCATCAATTCTTATTGAGTGATCAAGGTATGGCCATTTTGTATACATAATCATAATTGTATTTAAACTTAGAAAATTCCAGAATAGTTGTATCAACTTCAAACGCTTAGAAAACGATCTTAACTCGATCGCATGCTCACGATTTTTCATCGACATATAGATATATGAGTTAGGAATCATCCCCCAAAAGCGGAACATTGATAACTATTATAGATTTTCCAAAATTCAAGCACAAAGAGACTAAGTTCAAAACTGTCAACCGATTCCTCAACAATTTCTAAAAATAGCATAGGGATCCTAGAAGCTCTCAAAACGGACCGGATGAAAGCTAATTCATCAAAGTTTACCCAGAAAATTTGAAATCCATCAAACTATGGGTTTTGATGGACCAAATCTCATGGACAAAACCAATCTGTTTTGCTGAATTTTCATCTAATTCATTTTAAAGTGTGAGGAAAACATCTTAGGTGTTGATTGAAGCTTATTAGAGAGATCAAATTCCTAGATCTACTTGACTATCATGATTTCCAATCAATTTAGCCCTCAAGTTCTATGGAGAACTTTAGATTATGGATCAAAGGGACTTACAAATATTCTATTGGAGATGAATTTCAGTAGGAATTCTAGGTAATAGAAATAATCAAGAGATGAGTATGAACATAGGAATCATCCCTCTCATAGATCATACTTCTAAACCATCATAGAATTCAAAATAGATTCATATATATAATCATGTATGCATGGATTTAAACTAAAATTGAAGAATGAAATCAAAATTGAAAATCAAAGTGAAAAACAATCTCTAATTATGAATTATCAATGAAAATCAAAAGAGATTTGGATCTAACTATGTGAGTGTGTGAAGAAAAAGAGATGCAGAAGATGAGTGTTCTACAAATAAAACAAAACTAAGCTAGTTCCAAATCTTATAGATCTATATATAAAAAATAGGAATTAGAGATGAATTCTAGTGTTTACCTCTTGGAGGATTCTCAATTATATAACCAAAGTTGAATTAAAGATCTTCTTCTTCAAGTGTGCTTCAAGCTCTTCAAGCATTCATCCATGGAAGTTGAAGGAGGCAATTGATGTCTAATTCATCTAATCTAATTACCCTAAGATTTGTTTTCTAAACTTTAATTCATAATTCTCTCTCTCTCTCTAGAATTCTCTCTTAAGTTGAAAGTATTTTTCAAGTATATTCACTTGTGTGATCTCAAGGTACCCCAAGATGATCTCATATGGATCTATATATAGAGTTTTGAAGACTTAACTCTTAAGTTATAGGGTTAAAATAGGATTTTTTAGAGAGTAGAAAAGGGTTAAAATGGCCATTTCGGCGTCTAAACGCAATTTCCAGGCAATTTCCTCGTAGTGGGAGCTTTCTTGAAGGGTCTGCAACCAGAAAAACCTGATGGAGAACACTCCCTATAGGTGGTGGTCAAAATTACTTTCAAATGTGCGTCGATTTTGAACTTTTCTTTAAAATTTAATCTCTGGATACCTAAAATACTGCGTTTAGAACACTTAATGTTCATATAACCCTGGGAGAATATGAATTATGAGAGATGATTTTGACAAAACTGGGATTTATCTATGGAAAAGTTCTTTTCTGAGCTTGAAGTCACTTTTTGAAGTTCGATCTTTCGATTGTGTGGAATCCAGTACCTTCCATGGGGTACTTTTCATCATCGAATCCTCCAAGACGTTGTCCACCCTAAATCCTATCAGTGTGGTCAAAATTGGGTGTCTACAGTTTGCCCCTCTTTGGCAGAGCTTGTTGTAAACAACGTGAACTGCAAGTGAGTGCCAAAGCTTTGAAGGCACCCAATAACCTTACTGAGAGGTTTTAGGAAAAACAAAATCCACAAAAAACAAGAAATTCAAAATCAAAGAAAATCAAGAAATCACGAAATGCAAGAATGCAATGCAATGCTGGGTAGAGGCTATTAAATCTAAGCCGTTGCTGGTCGTGCTCCACTAGAGCTGCCTACGTATCCTTTACAGGAATCAGACTAGGGCATAGTTCAAGCATGCGAGGAGACGAAGAACAACACACAACAACAATACAGATGAAATGCTCTTATCCTAGGATGTTGATGCAGTATGAAAACATGAATGTGCAAGTGCTGGAAGAATCGTCCTCAAGGGTTCCCTATATGCAAAATCTAATGCAAGGGATGCAACGTCTCACTCTTACAGGCAAAAATTTCTAAAGAAAGACATGATATATGTATCGTAGATGATTCTCGGATCTTTATCGGAGCCTTTCTTCTGAGCTTGAGGTTTGTAGGTGTCATTTATATCTCGTGCGACTTCAAAAGAGTAGAGTATCTTGGATAAATTCCCTGGACGATCGATGATGAAGAGTCCTTCTGTTGGGGACGATTGCTGATGTAGAGTCCTTCTGCTAGGGACAATTACTGACGTAGAGTCCTTCTGCTAGGGACGATTGCTGACGTAGAGTTCTTCTGGTGGGGACGATTGCTGATGTAGAGTCCTTCTGCTGGGGACGATTGCTGATGTAGAGTCCTTCTGTTGGGGATAAATCTTCTAAAATAGGTCTCTTTATCGGAGACAAATCTTCTGTTCTTTTGAAACAGGTCCTTCTTCTAGACAAATCTTCCGTTCTTCTAAAACTGGTCCTTCTTCGGGGGACAAATCTTCTGAAACAGGTTTGAAAGCAAATCCTCTGAAACAGGTCTCTCTTGTGGAGATAAATCTTCTGTTCTTCTAAAACAGGTCCTTCTTCAGGGGACAAATCTTCTGTTCTGATGCATGAATTTTAAGAGATACACGGATTCTGAGAAAAACCCTACATTCTAGAGGCAACCCACGGATACAGGATTCTGAGATATACATGATTCTGAGAGATACCCTATATCTGGAGGCAACACGATGCTGAGAGAAACCCTATATCTGAAGGCAACCCCGATACACGATTCAGAAATACATGATTCTGATAGATACCCTATATCTGGAGGCAACACGATGCTGAGAGAAAAAATGATGCTGAGAGAAATACCCTTTGTCTGGAGGCAACACAATGCTGAGAAATACCCTTTATCTAGAGGTAAAACGATGCTGAGAGAAACCCTATATCTGAAGGCAACACTATACTGAGAGATACGCGAGATACACGATGCTGACATATTCCTTACTTCTGGAGTCGATTCTGATACACGATTCTGATGGATACTGACACGACTAAAAAGTTGTGTGCGCTTGTGTGCTATACCCAAGTGTAGGTAATCGTGCAAGTAGTAATCTGGTAAGACTAGGTCGATCCCACAAGGAAAGTGTTCAACTAAAAACTTAGATTAAACTCTAAAGAAAAAGGAAAATTCTAGATTTAAAGTAAAGTGTAGAACACGAAGTTCTACAAGCTATAACTACTAGAGCAATTAAAATAAACTAAGTAACTAATTAACAAAAGCAATGTTTTAAAAACGATTTTCTTTATAAAAAGGGAATGTTGGGATCACACGAATCCGCATCAATCATGCCATCTACCATGCAATTACATTTAAGCGCTAAGGAGTGTGTCTATCTACAGTATTCCGTATTTTCTAAAGATAGAGAATCAATAGTCCGTTCATAACCAGGACTACATCATCACATTTATTTCCAGAATCCATGAAGGTGATTTAAAACAATAGTTAAGTCTCGCATTCTGAATGGTGTTAGCATTCAAAATGGTTTGCAAAAGTTATTAAAGAAAATTGCCTTAAGTCTTAAAGTAATGAAACTGTTTTGACAAACTGAGGATTAGTGGACAGTTTGATAACGAATCTCAAAAGCAAAAAGTCTTGGAATACTACAAAAAGACTTCTCAAGAATCTGACAGTTCGATCGATCGACGCGCTTTCGATCGGTCGAATATCATCATCTCTCGAGCGATCGAAATAGCTTGGATCGCTTGACTATGTGTCTGCTTCGATCGATCGAACTACTTCGATCGATCAAGTGCAGGTTTTATACTGCTACATGGTGGAGGCTCGAGATCACTGTTTTATCATGATCTCCTAAACTGGGAACTACTCAGACATGGTCTGGAGTGTCATAGATTCAATTTTAACATAAATATTCATTAAAGTTCTGTTTGGTTGTGATTTTAGCATGAAATCTATGAAAACTAATGATTTAATGCTAACTAACATGCAACTCTACGATCTAACAGATTAAACTACAATAAACTGCAAAAAGAAAGTAACTAGAACAATAAGATGTTACCTGGACTGAAGAACTTTAATTAAAGTTAAGAGAATCCAAACCAAAACGATGATAATCCTTGAAAAACCTACAAAAATTAAGAATAAACTCTCCTCTCTCTATGTAAACTGATAAAAATTGAAGTGGGCATCCTCTCGGACATAAATAAAATGCATATATATACTCAAACCTAAAGCTAGGGTTCAAAACTCCATTTCTGCTGCGTGCACATAAGTTATGATAAAAGCCATGTTCGATCGATCGAACAGTACTCGATCGATCGAACTTCTGGAATCGTCGAGCTCTTTAACTCTTCGATCGGTTGAGAAATCTTCGATTGCTCGAGACTTGCTTTTCAAGTTTGAGTTGTTTTCCTTAAAATCAACCATCCCATTTATCCTACTTATTCATTTTTTCACACAGCAAGTAGTGATCTGCACAAATTATAGATTAATCATATTCTGTAAAAGCTAGCATTGTAATCCAAATTGCAGATTTGTAAGGGAGTTGTAGACTATATTAGTGTATTTCTTTATTTTAGCGCGGTTGTATTTTACAAATACCCCCGCTTGTCACAACCCCCAACTAGCGAATTGCTAGTCCCTAGCAATAAAGCGAAAATAAAAACAAGCTAAACTTATACTACAACAACAAAAATAAAATAAATCAACACGAACTAAACTAGAAAGAAAGAGATAACTCCTAACTCACTTTTGTACGAATCGCGGTTGCATTTAATGAATGCAACAAGCCGTTAAACCCCTAGGTTCCCCCTAGTGGATGAGTGTTGTCTCGTGAGGTTTACAGTGAATATACACACAAAATTCTCAATTTTAATTTCAAAAGGAAATAGAAAAACTTTTACAACATTCTCGTTCATTCAACAGTTAACTTAGCTCTACAAAAAAGAATATATTAACCTTAAGCAAACCATGAAAGAGACCCACATACTCCTCATGTCACCAAGATAGATATAACATATGCATCACAATCATGTATCCATGTGTGTGTGAATTAGCAGCTATGCATCCAACCTTATTTAGAGTTATTCCAGACCATCGTACTTCCAGAACTCGTAATTTCAACTCAATTCTCACATGGGTTTACACTCAAAAATAAACGTCTCATAGAAACTGGCTTTATAATGATCACATGTGATATGAAAGCTTTTATACGAGTGAATTTATGGATGCTAAATGCTTTCATATTCAACTCTACAAAAGATGGATATTTAGAGTGTATAGTCTCATGAATAGGATGCTACTTACTAGAGGAGCAAACTACCGTGGATAACTCAACTCACACATTCATATTCAAACTAAGTCATTAAAAAACATTAAGGCTTGAGAATTTTTGGTTTTATGTAGAAAATATAGATGATGAATGGAAAGATTACGCATCTTAGCATATGATAGAGCTTATCATCTCGTTTTATTCCTACTTTATTCTTTTCACATCTCCAACCACTTGTCATCCTTTCATCTTCTCTCTTTTTCCTTCGTTTCATTTTTTTTTCTTCTTCATTCATTTTTTTTCAGATGTATAGCAATCACTTCCCACAACTACCCTCCTCCACTCACATACTTTGACAGTTTTCTATTATTGGATGCGCAATGAGGTCATTTAGAGTCAAGGTGAAGGATTAGGGGTTTAAATTCCATAATGGATCAAGTATTAATCAGTCAGTGTGGGTAAGGGGTATGGATGGTGGTAGGAATTGGGTAACGATGGCTTAAATAATTTTTTTTAATTCCTTAGTGTTAACACTTCAATGTTTATTGAGTTTGGTTGGTAGATCCTGAACGTTCTCCTAGAATAAGCAGCCAAAATAAAAAATTTAACTGAGACTAGTGCAACGAATATAATATACGTAATCAAGAAAAACAATTCAAATTTATGTGAAAATTCTCTCAGAAATAAAGATTGGATCAAAGACTCACTAAGGGTTAAATAGTTTCTACTACTCATTCTTTTAGCACCATAGTCGTATTACTCATTTTTAGGTTTTCAACATAGCTTCCAACTAGTGCACTTGGATGTTGGATACATGAAAGGTCAACGAATGCAATCATCCTAGTGGAACTAGACAAATGCGTGAACTTAATCCATAGAAGGATGATATTAACATAAATGTATCATTGCTTGATAACAGCTAAATAGAAGTGAATATTCAAAGTTGTTCTACCAATTAAGTTCAAAAATTCCTTAATAACTTGAAATTTTAAAATTTTCATTTTTCTTCAATTTATTTTATAGATTTAATCCAATTCTAATCGAGATTGTATGATATGTGAAATGAAGTTATCCAAATTGCTAAGTATAAACATGTGCAGGTGATTACCTATCTACATCCCACCCCCAACTGAAAATTTTGATGTCCTCAGAAGTTGATTTTCAAAATAAATAGAGAGATATCACCTGATAACGCAAAGCAAACACCGCACGCATAGCAATCTGTAAAGACATACAAACTCTAAGTAGCCAAGATCAAATGAAATAATAGATACTGATAAAGCAATGTCTATGTGTAATACAAACACCCAATCACCGGAATGATAGAATAATATAAGTACAGAATAGTGATAATAATGTCCAAAAGATCTATCAGTCCCATCATAACCAAACAACACAAAAGAAACCAAGAGAGAAGACAGAGAAACAGTAATAAACAAAATACAATAAAACTACCCCTCTCAAAGGACATAACCTACTCATCACCAATATCAGATAGAATCACAATCGATGTAGCAGGAGCATCCTCATCTCCACCCTTAGCAATAGTAGGAGCCGTCACTGGGTCACTCACAGTCGGGGCAGCTGATGTAGACAATGATGGGCCAGCCATGACTGGAGGTGTTGCAGATGATGATGATGGGGCATAGGGATCAGTAGGCAGTGGAGATGGAGTAACAGAAGTAGTAGGCGGAGCAGTGGATGTAGATTGATCAGCTGGATCAGAAGTAGAGGGTGGGTGTGAAGCTGTGTGAATAGACTAATCTATCCCGATCTGTATCAAGATCGCCGCTAGTAAGGTCGTCATCTGATCTATTTGCCCTCGAGTCGTATCCGCGCCTCCCTCTGCTTAATAAGCAATGAGTGGAGAGTCTGGAGGGATACGGAAGACGACTCTCCCTGGGCCTGAGCCTGAGATCGCTGTCTCAACTCGAACTGCAGCACGACAACAATGGGGTCCTCATCATCTGAATCTAGCTCCTCAGCCTCTGTAGGCATCCCAGAAGCTGCACCCTCTGTGTCGGTGCCTCCCCCTCTCTTTCACTTTGTTCCCACCTTTGCCTTTCCTTTCAGCTTTCTCTTTTTCTGCGCATCAGAACGACGCGCTGCTGTCTCTCCAAATCAAATCAAAGCCTGTGAAATTGTGCCAGTGGCCAATGGGAGCAATCCAACCTGCTCAATCACCTGATGGATGGGCCAAGCGCCCTTTAGATGATGCTTGGCGACAATATACCGCGTGGGCTGGACAAGGAAGTCAATATAGAGTCAGGGTAGGCAGACACACCGCTCCGTCCCAATGGCATAGAAAACTCGAGCATACCACGATGCCATCTTTTCGTGTTATGACGTAATCAAACTATAATTGGCTAGCGCTAGGTAGAGGAAATGATACTTCTCGGTCAGAAAATGATCCTCAATCAAGGAGATGCCGTTCCAGATCTGAATTACACTGCCGGTAATTTACTGGATAATGACAGAGGGCATAGTCTCTGGTGTACTGGGTATGTGTAGATAAAAGTGGTCGGGAGTCTCTGGTACACCCAAAGCAGCGACCACAGAAGCTGGGCTGAAAATGATCTCGCGACCATGGAAGAATGATCGGTAAGTGAACGGGGCCACAGAGTCCTTAATCATGGTTGCACACGCTTCACGCACCCAATTGATGATGATTTTCTTTGACTGCATCAACATCTCGAACCAACTTGGCATGGCACGGATCCATGCAAGAAACCATGGGGCAGAAAGCCATACAACCTCAAGTGGGCGCTCTAACATCACTTTCCGTGTCTGGAAGTATCGGGTGTACCAAACTCTCTCCTCGTCATTTCTAAGGCCATGATCTGGTACTAGGTCAGGAATAGCAAGGTCAAGAGGTTTAGATTTGTAATACCCCATAATAGGATTCATTTGGAATACCCTGAAATTAAAAATGAAAAGAAAAGATTAAAGAAAACAAAAGTAGAAGATCAAAAGAAGAAACTGGCACTGCATCAGTTCGATCGATCGAACAGTTTGTTCGATCGAAAAAATGCTTCGTTTGATCGCTCGAAACCATCTCGATTGATCGAATAATTCCTGCCTTCGATCGCTCGAAACCAGCTCGATCAATCGAGCACAGCGAGGCACAAAAAAAAAATGATTGAAACACAAATAAAGAAAACAATCAAGAACCTAAGGTTTCTAAGGTTACAAATAAGTCTTGATACCAATGGGGAGCACCCCCAGAGGTTTTAACCAAAAAATGGAATAGGGAGTTTAGAGGATCCTTACCTCGGTTTGAGTGCAGTGGAGAATAAGAGGTGATGATGATGATAGTTGGTGATGAGCAAGGGCAACCCTCAAATGATGGAAATGGAATTGGGAGGAAAATCGTCGGGCTCTCTTTCTCTCTATCTTCAAGCGCTCGAGAGTGAGGGAGAGGAAGAAATTGAAGAAATGTGTATTGGATGCTTCATTTAAATACGAGGCTCGAGCAATCGAACATTCTCGATCGATCAAACGTTCGATCGATAGAAAATTTTTCAAGCGCTTGAGGATTGGACGTTTTCGATCGATCGAGGGTTGTTCAATCGATCGAACATGAAAATCATCGAAATTTTTTACACAGAATAATTGTGTACCCCCAACTAACAGAAATTGATCTGCACATACTGAATAGCATAAAACCAGTTCAATTACAGGACATGCAAGCCAGAAAAAAAAAATCATCATCAACAAAGTAATATAAAATTGCAATTTTATAACTTTAACTTTGTAATAGCATCCTCTTTGCAAAATTGTTGCCCGCAACCATGGTACTTAAGACCTTATTAATAAAGAAAAACTAAAAATTAAAAGTAAAACTAGCAATCCTTTGTCCAGCATTACACTTCAAATGATAAAAGAAAGACCAAATGACAACACGTAGTTGAAGTGGAACACTAATTTTCAAACATGAATATTCCATCTTCCACAGTTGTTTCTTTCTCCGCCACATCTTTGAGTGTAGATTTCAAACTTGATGATTCCCTTTCCCAGAATAGTCAGAAAGTAGCAAGGATATCATTGAGCGAGTCTGAAATATCCAAGGAATTAATTGCACAAGCCAGAGGTGATCCGGATGGAGACAAAGACAAAGGAGTGTAATTTCTCAACAGACTTTTCTCTTGCGGCGGAGTACCCGGGGACTGTATGTATGGTCCAAATCCATGGAACAGTTGATGCGAAAGGAACAACAATGGTAACATTGGATTCATAGTGAAAATCCTGATAAAGAAAAAAGCAAAAGAAAACCAAAAAGGAAGAATTAAATAAAACAAAAGAAAGAACCAACATAAAGGAATAAACATAGAAAAATGAAAAGAAAATGATGTGGGACAAGGAATTAACCTCACTATTGGCGTGAAATAACCATGTGCACTAGCAGGTAGAGGGCATTGAAACCAGGATAAAAAATAACTCGTGCACACATAAATGTATAGAAACCAATTCAATGACAAGGAAGTCATCAACATAAGTGAAAACAACATTATGGCGTTCAGGCACCACATCCTGTAAATCGTCTTCTTCCCATGGTTCCCACATTGAGTCGTTCTCCTATTGTGCCAAGAAGGCATCATCTACTTCCCCAACAAAATACCCCTCTGGTTTGCCTTCCTCTTTAGGAAAGTCCATATGCTCGAAGCGGTTAATATGGAGGAGTGCAGGATTGTAAGGGATGGACCCTTGGGTCAAGTCAATTACATCATCCACTCCTATTCCTTGATACGGAGAGAGGCAGAATGTAATCTCCTCGGTAGTCCATGGAGGGTTAGGATATTCTAAATCAGCCCATAACCCGATTGAATGGACGACGTCATCCCTCATATTTTTAATAGCCTGTAGGGGAGAGAAAACATGGAATAGCAGATTAGGATCAAAGTCGCACTCAATACGAGACATAAATAAATGAAACAAAATAAAGTGCAGTAAATGACAGAATACAACAACAATATGTGAACACTCTTTAGTGTTTTAGGTGGAGGAATAGCTAGGCTCATCTAACTGGATGTGCTCAGCTTCTGGTAGGAAGTTCTCCAAGAACGGTTTTAACATTTGGCCGTTAACCTTGAAACATTCGTCGTTCTTAGGATTGATTAACTCGACAGCCCCATATGGAAAAATAGATTTGATTATGAATGGTCCTGTCCACCGAGAACGGAGTTTTCCTGGGAATAGGTGAAGGCGAGAGTCGTATAGCAAGACTTTCTGCCCTGGCTCGAATAATTTTTGAAAGATTGTTCAATCGTGGCGAGCCTTCAACCTTTCCTTATGTAATTTAGCATTTTCGTATGCATCTCGACGTAATTCTTCCAGTTTAGCCAACTAGAGTTTCCGTAGATGACCTCCCTCTTTAATGTCAAAGTTCAATGAGCATGTTGCCCAATACGCTTTATGCTCAATTTTGATAGGAAGGTGAGATGCCTTGCCGTACACTAGCCTGTACGGGGACATCCCCAAGTTTGTCTTATAAGCGGTGCGGTACACCCATAGAGCATCGGTTAGTTTATATGCTCAGTCCTTTCTGTTGAAACTAATCATCTTTTCAAGTATATGCTTAATTTCTTGGTTAGCCAACTCTGTCTACCCGTTAGTTTGTGGGTGGTAGGCTAGAGAGATCTTGTGGTTGACCCCATATTTCTTGAGAAGTGACTCCAAAGGCCTGTTGCAAAAATACTTGCCTTGGTCACTTATTAGTGCTTTCAGGGTTCCAAAACGTGACAGAATATGTTCCTTAAGAAAGGACATTACTATTTTGTGGTCGTTGTATCTTGTCGGTATCGCTTCTACCCATTTTGAGACATACTCCACAGCTAGGAGTATGCATTCACAGTTGTTTGATTTCGAAAATGGGCCCATAAAGTCTATACCCCAACAATCGAATATTTCAATTGTGATAATGGAAGTTAAGGGCATAGAATTCCTTTTTGAAATAGTACCAAGCTTTTGACAGCGTTGGCATGATTTGTAAAAAGAATAGGCATCCTTAAACATGGTGGGCCAGTAGAAACCGCTGTGTAGGACTTTTTGTGCGGTCTTTTGCGAAGAAAAATGGCCACCACAGGCTTCAGAATGACAAGAGGCTAAAATTACAATTATATCCTCGTTTGGGACACAACGTCTGATGACCTGATCAGCACAATACTTGAATAAGTAAGGGTCATCAAAAAAGAAATGACGTGCGAACGAAAGGAATCGTTTCTTGTCCTGATTTGACCAATGACTCGGGGTCTCTCCCATAACAAGATAATTTACTATATCTGCATACCAAGGCAAACTAGAAACAATCATCAGTTGCTCATCTAGGAATTCATCTTTAATTGGTACGGGTTCAGTGTTGTCAGTAAATGTTAACCGAGATAAATAGTCAGTGACCACATTCTCTACTCCCTCTTTATCCTTGATTGTGATATTGAATTCTTAGAGTAGGAGTATCCAACGGATAAGCCTTTGCTTTGCGTCCTTCTTAGATAGTAAGTACTTGAGGGTCGAATGCTCTGTGAAACAGACAATTGGGGACCCTATCAGATATGACCTGAATTTATCAAGAGCGAAGACTATTGCCAGTAGCTCTTTTTCAGTAGTCGTATAGTTCATTTGAGCTTCATAAAGTGTTCAACTGGCATAGTAGATTACATAAGGCTTATTATCCTTCCTCTATCCCAGGACTACACCAATGGCATAGTCACTAGCGTCGGACATTAGTTCGAATGGCAAACTCTAGTCGGGTGCCTGTATTATCGGTGCGGAGGTAAGGTGTTCCTTTAGTGCGTCAAATGATGTTTGATAGTTTTCGACCACTCGAATGGTGCGTCTTTGACTAAGAGTTCACACAATGGTCGGGAGATTGCACTAAAATTTTAGATAAAGTGACGATAAAATCCCGCGTGTTCCAGAAAAGAGCGAATGTCTTTAACTGTACGGGGGATAGGTAGGTTCGAGATTATATCATTTTTTTCTTTATCAACTTGGATACCTTTATTAGAAATAATGTGGCCGAGGATAATTCCCTGGGTCACCATGAAGTGACACTTTTCCCAGTTTAGTACTAGGTGTTTGTCCTCGCATCTTGCTAACACTTTTTCAAGTTTTCCAGACAGTTGTCGAAACTATGGCCAAACACTAAGAAGTCGTCCATGAAAACCTCGAGTATTTGTTTGACCATATCACTGAATATGCTAAACATGCACGACTGGAAGGTAGCAGGTGCGTTGCATAAGCCGAAGGGTATATGATGGTACGCGAATGTATCAAACGGAAACGTGAAAGTTGTTTTATCCTGATCTTCAAGACTGATTACAATTTGATTATAGACACTATATCCGTCCAAAAAGCAATAATATTTGTGACCCACCACTCGTTCTAGCATTTGATCCATGAATGGTAATGGAAAGTGGTCTTTCCGGGTCACAGAATTCAATTTTTGGTAATCAATACACATCCGCCATCCAGTGGGGACACGTGTTGGTACCAATTCGCCATCTTTATTTGGGATTACCGTTATGCTCGCCTTTTTGGGCACCACTTGGGTTGGACTAACCCAAGGGCTATCAGAAATAGGATATGTGATCCCAACATCAAGCAGTTTTTGGACTTCCTTTTTTACTACTTCTTGCAGATTGGGATTTAGATGCCTTTGCATTTGTTGCAAAAGTTTAGCGTCTTCCTCCAGATATATTTTATGGTTGCACACTGACGGGCTTATGCCTTTGAGGTCGACAATAGTCCATCCCAATGCTCCCTTATGTTGTTTTAGCATTTGGATTAACATACCCTCTTGTTCAGGATTTAATGTAGATGAAATTATGACGGGATAAGTCTTTTCAGTCCCTAGGAAAGCGTATTTGAGCTCTATTGGGAGCTCTTTTAACTCCAAATCAAGAAACTAAAAATTGGAGGGTATAGCTAATTTTGTTTTTGGTGGTAGTGGTTCATATGGTGTTACCCACATGCATTCAACTCTATCCTCCTCTTTCGTTTCCATCATGAGGCAAGTGTGATTTAAAGAAGCATCCAATGGAGTAGAATCATTAGGTTGATAGATAGTGTCAAATTGTGACACTACTACCTCCAAAGGGACTTTATAATCAACGAAGTCGGCCTCATCTTTGATGACTATTTCGATGTAGTTAACTTCTTCTTCGTCCTCGTATTCTTCAGGTTGGGGATTTGAAAAAATCTTGACATTTAGAGTCATGTTCCCGAATACGATGGTCATTGTACCACTTCTTATTTTGATTGTGGCATCTATGGTGTAGAGGAATGGACGTCCAAAAATCACCGGGATTTGTGAACATGGATTAGACACAGGTTCAGTGTAAAAATTACAAAATCGACCGGGAAGATAAAGGAGTCTATTTGTTCGAGAACGTCCTCCAGTATTCCTTTAGGATATATGACTGACCTATCTGCCAGTTGTTGTGCAACTTGGGTAGGTTTGAGTTCACCCAACCCTAGTTGTTTATAAACTAAGTATGGAAAAAGGTTTACGCTTGCTCCTAGATCAAGGAGTGCGTTGTCTATCCTTTGATTCCCAATTCGGCACGAGACAGTTGGAGTACCGGTGTCTTTGGGTTTGGGTGGCAATTCATTTTGGATGATTGTGATTGCTTGGCATGAAACGTAAGCGTGTTTCTTCACACTTTGCCTTCTCTTAACCGTGCATAAGTCTTTAAGGTACTTGGCGTAGGCCGACACTTGTTTGATTGCATCAAGGAGCGGAAGATTTATTTTGACTTGTTTAAACAATTCCAAGAACTATTGATTCTTTGCCTCATTTTTGGGTTTTTTAAGCCTTTGAGGGTATGGTGCTGGGAAGGGGCATTTAGGTAATTTATCTTTAACAGGCTCCTTTTCAGGCCTTCTCTCAACTTCTTCTACTTCTTTAGGAGCGTCATCATTTGATTCTAATGGTTCATTATTAGTGGACGACTCCTCTTCTTGAGTGGATGGTTTGCTTTTATTCACCACTTTATCATCTTCATACTCTTCAGGGGTAGACAGGAGTATATTGCACCCTATAATCTTGCCACTTCTCAGAGCAGTCACGGCTTTGGCATGCTCTTGATTATTGGGACCATTGTTGAATCCCTTAGGGTTTTGAAGTGGTTAGGCAGGAAAAGTTCCACTCAACCCCTCTTGTCGTGCATCCATTCTCTCTAATGTTGCGGACATTTTACTCATCATTTGAATTAACAGTTACGTTAAATTCGCATTAGAGAGTGGATCTTCCTCTTAAACCTTTTTGTGCGGCGGCACGTAAACATTTGATAGCTGATTGTTAAAGGGTTGAGCTTAGTTGTAGTTATTTGATCTATTTTGATTGAATAGCTGGGGCTGCCTATTGTATTGCCCTTGATATTGATTATTGTTGTTGTAGGCTGTTGTTGTTGGTATTGATTTTGAGTCCCAGCATCGTTTTTCCAATCAAAATTGGGGTGATTCCATCGATTGTTATTATTCTGCGAATTATGAATATTATAGGAATTCCCCGCCCCCCTATACCCTTGCATGTCATTCATTTCCATGGGGGGTTGCTCTTGAAATTACGGCACATTGGGACAGTATTGATTGGTGTGTCCGAACAATTTGCATGTGCCGTATGGTTCTTCAGTAAAAACCTGCCTAGAACCCTCTCCTTTCATTCCCAACTCTTCTACCTTCTTAACTAGTTCTTCATATTTGCTCATTAGATGATCCTCACTTTTTAATTGGTATAGACTTTTCTCCTCTACACAGGATATCTGTGAGCGTGAGACATCGTCAGTATTTGACCATTCATGAGCATGTTCAGCTAGCCACTCGAAGTGAGCTTCAGCCTCTTCAGTGTTTTTGCGAAGAAATGGACCTGACCTTATGGTCTCAACCAACTTTTTGGTTTCACCATTTAACCCTTCATAAAAGTAGCTTATGGTTCGCCATTTCTCGTACCCGTGATGTGGGCATGAGAGAAGCAAATCCTTGAAACGCTAACAAGTTTGGGTGAAGGTTTCATTACTCTTTTGTTTATACAAGTTTACTTGTCGTTTAAGCTCAGTGGTCATGCGAGGTGGAAAGAATTTCTTTAAGAATGCAGTGTTCATCGCAGACCAGGTGTAGACTGAATTCGGCCTTAGGGTGAGTAGCCACGCTTTTACTTTATCCTTCAAGGTGAAGGGAAATAGCATTAGGTGTGTCACATCCACAGTACAATTTTGTGAGAATGTTTTACAAACATCCTCGAAATCTTTGACATGTAGGTATGCCTTCTCGCTCTCCATTCCATGGAAGGTTGGAAGGAGTTGAATCATTCCATTGCAATATTGAAATTCGCTAGCATGAGGTGGAATGAGAATACACGAAGGTGTAGGTGTATGTTCGGTGGCATGAGATCGCACAAAGGACGAAGCGAATCGTCAATTGGTACATCCACATTCTCACAATTTTTGCTTTGATTGTCAACCATAGATTCGGTGGGTGTGGCCGAGAGATTAATAGAACTAGAAGAGTTGGATGAATAGAGTTGATTTTCGTAAATTCCTTCGATGGAATTATCGAACATGAAGAGAAAGGTCCTAAGTAGTTTTAATCTAGAGAACTTAAAAGAAAAAGAAAATAGAAAAGTTGTGTGCGCTTGTGTGCTACACCCAAGTGTAGGTAATCGTGCAAGAAGTAATCTGGTAAGACCAGGTCGATCCCACAGGAAAGGTGTTGAACTAAAAACTTAGATTAAACTCTAAAGGAAAAGGAAAATTCAATATTTAAAGTAAAGTGTAGAACACGAAGTTCTACAAGCTATAACTACTAGAATAATTAAAATAAACTAATGAGTAACTAATTAACTAAAGCAATGTTTTAAAAATGGTTTTCTTCATAAAGAGGGAATGTTGGGATCACGCGAATTCGCAGCGATCATGCCATCTACCATGCAATTACATTTAAGATCTAAGGAGTGTGTCTATCTACAATATTCCATATTTTCTAAAGATAGAGCATCAATAGTCCATTCATAGCCAGGACTACATCGTCACATTTATTTCCAGAATACATGAAGGTGGTTTAAAACAATAGTTAAGTCTCGCATTCTGAATGGTGTTAGCATTCAAAATGGTTTGCAAAAGTTATTGAAGAAAAATGCCTTAAGGCTTAAAGTAATGAATCTGTTTTGACAAACTGAGCATCCGGGGACAGTTTGATAACAAATCTCAAAAGCAGAAAGTCTTGGAATACTGCAAAAAGACTTCTTAAGAATCTGACAGTTCGATCGATCGACGCGCCTTCGATCGATCGAATATCATCATCTCTCGAGCGATCAAAATAGCTTCGATCGCTTGACTATGTGTCTGCTTCGATCGATCGAACTACTTCGATCGATCGAGTGCAGGTTTTATACTGCTGCATGGCAGAGGCTGGAGATCACTGTTTTATTGTGATCACCCAACCTGGGGACTACTCAAACATGGTCTGGAGTGTCATAGATTCAATTTTAACATAAAACATTCATTAAAGTCCTATTTGGTTGTGATTTTAGCATGAAATCTAATAAAACTAATGATTTAACACTAACTAACATGCAACTCTACGATCTAACAGATTGAACTACAATACACTGCAAAAAGAAAGTAACTAGAACAATAAGATGTAACCAGGACTGAAGAACTTTAATTAAACTTAAGAGAATCTAAATCAAAACAATGATAATCCTTGAAAAACCTACAAAAATTAAGAATAAACTCTCCTCTCTCTATGTAAACTAGTAAAAACTGAAGTGGGCGTCCTCTTGGAGGTAAATAAAACGCATATATATACTCAAACCTAAAGCTCAGGTTCAAACTCTGTTTCTGCTGCGAGCACGTAAGTAATGATAAAAGCCATGTTCGATCTATCGAACAGTACTCGATCGATCTAACTTCTAGAATTGTCGAGCTCTTTAACTCTCGGTTGCTTGAGAAATCTTCTATCACTCGAGACTTGCTTTTCATGTTTGAGTTATTTTCCTTAAAATCAAGCATCCCTTTTATTCTGCTTATTCATTTCTTCACACAGCAAGCAGTGATCTGCACAAATTATAGCTAAAACAATACAACTTATCATAGATTAATCATATTCTGTAAAAGCTAGCATTGTAATCCAAATTATAGATTTGTAAGGGAGTTGTAGACTAAATTAGTGTATTTCTTTATTTTAGCGTAGTTGTATTTTACAAATACCCTCACTTGTCAGATACCCTATATTTGGAGGCACTTCTGATACACGCATCCTAAGAGAAACCCTATATTTGGATACAAATTCTAAGAGATACCCTTCATCTGGAGGTAACCCACAGATACAAATTTTGAAATACATACGATTCTGAGAGAAACCCTAGATTTGGATACAAATTCTGAGAGATACCCGTCATCTAGAGGCAACCCACGGATACAAATTCTAAAAGATTCCCTTCATTAGGAGGCAACCCATGGATACAAATTCTAAAATACACACGATTCTGAGAGAAATCCTATATCTGGAGGCAACCCACAGATACAAATTCTGAGAGATACCCTATATCTGCTAGGGGCAACACAAATTCTTAAAGTTCTCTGTTGGGGAGATTCTATAATTCACAAGTTTGCTGAAGTATACATTTCTTCTGGAGGTGATTCTGATGATATCTAAAAGTTCTTTGCTTGGGGAGATATCTGAGATTTCCGAGATGTTAGCTTACATTCTGGAGGCCCTGCTGATTTAACTTGAGACTCATATCAGTGCTTTGACCAGCTCATGCATGTCGGGTTCATTATGACCTTTTCTGAATATTTTGACCCCGGTTTAAAAATCATGCCTTCTGATTCATCTTCTACAAATCCTTTTTGGATATAATTCTCAAGCAACAGTAGACCTAAATGTCCATTTTCCAAGACAACACATAATCAACCCAAATCTACGGGAGTTCGCTACAAATCAATAATTCTTGGCTATCTCAAGCTACGATGCCCTCGGTTCTGAGTGTCTATGGGGACTTTTCTTCAACCAAGATTCAAATTCCAAAGGGTCCTTCACACCAATTCCAACAAGTTTCAAGAATTCTTAAGGATTATATATTAGGATTGGACGAATCTGGGGTCACAACAACAGTTCCTAATATCACAATTCTGATTCACAATTGATAGGTACTCAAAAGACCTGATGATTTTGGCAAGCTTTACAAGTCTTTAACCAATTCTAACAGATATACAAGGCACTCTGATCTATTTCAATCAACGGATTAACTCAATATCTAAGGCCGGTCTTCTGATTAACCTGATTAATTGATGCAATAATAGTGTTTGAAACTTCTGCTTGTATCCACCTTTGGATGCTCTTAGGGTTTTACAATTATAGATCACTTCGGACCCACGCACTTGAGATCACGACAGACTAGATGATGACAGATTAGACCGTGACAGAGGCTGATAGACATGGACACAGGGTGAAGATAAAACTCTTGACACTAAAATAGAAGTTTAGAGGAAAAAACCAAATTTTCCTTAATCTTAATGCACGTTTGTCATGTTTGACGTATTTTGTTGCTTTCATGTGCACTTCTCATCTTATTGTGATAATACTCAATTGATAAAGTAATGCCTTGAAAATACTCCAAATGAATCTTAATCAATCCTTTGCTTTTTTTTGAAATGTGCTTCGAATTAGTGCCTTAGCTTATAGAATAAGAGATAATTGGTTTCAAATGTTTTCAAAGATGTACTTGACGATTCAGGATTCGCTTATAATATGGAAGGGTGTATAGGCAAACGATGTTTGCCCCTAGTTGACGGGGATAAATGGAAATTTGGGCAAACTCCTAGTGTGGCAGTGATATCTTGAGGCTTTGGGCAAACTTGAAAGCTTTGCCCCTAGTTTGCAAGGTTCAGGGACCGAGAGCCAGGAAAGCTCGCCTACTTATCCTCAAGTGGGAATCAAGTCCAAAGCAGTTCGACCAAGGTTTGAAAGAAGGTATTTGAAGTATGGCTCTTATCAAGAGCAGTGACAGAACCGAGTAGGTTGCCTACGTATCCCCAAGTGGGAATCAGGTCAAGCGTAGGTCCTCAAAGGCTGGAGGTTTTGAAAGAGCAAGGATTCAAGAGTTGGGGGCTTTCCAAGCCATTTCATCAGACAGATATTCTGAAGCAGGTCACTTGTGGTAGCTTTGAAAGAAACTAAACTACCTCTCCTTTTTCTTTTCTGTTTTTTTTCTCTTTGTGATTTTGACAGTTGATTCTTTTCACCTTTTCACTAGCCAGCCAGCAAGATTAGCCCTGCAAATCTTTTGGGCTTATTTAAAGAGATTACAATTCAAAGCTTTGGGATAATTCATGTTCCCAATTTCTCGATCTTCTTCATTCTTCTTCCTCTTTTTTTTCTTCATTCTTTCCTTTTCTCTCTAAAGTTTTGACTAGCTAGGATCAAGTTCTTGAAAACAACACTAAAATTTTCTTTTCTTTTCATGCTCTAACTTTTGCCTAGGCGCCCTTTTGGGTTTTCATCCTAGCGAGCTTCTTCTTTTTCTTTTTTCTTTTTTTTTTCTTTTGTGCTCTAACTTTTGCCTAGGCACCTTTTCGGGTTTTCATCCCAGCGAGCTTGTTCTTTTTCTTTTTTTCTTTTTGAGAGAAGTAGTACATTCGAAATATTTGGCTACCATCAAGGACAAAGTGTACATGGCTTGCAGGTTAGACAGGTTTGAATGGCTCATTTTTCTGGGTTCAAGATTTTGAAATGGAAAGATCAGAGATTTAAGCTAATCCCGAGTCACTATCAAGTATGTCTTTTCAAGATTTAAGCAAAAGCATCTCAAGATTCTTAAAGTAAAACTAATCAATTCTTAGCTTTCTTTGGTGTTTGCGCAAAATCAACCTTTGATCCTTTTAAGATTCTTTTTAATGCACAAAATTAGCAACAATGTATTCTTTTCATAATAATCAGAGAAATGATATTTTCAGCTTAGAGAGTCATTCATTCATGACTAGGCGCACAAAATCAAGTAAATCAAGATTTCATTTTATTACTAGAAAGATAAGGACTACAGTACTCGAAAACAACTTGACGATAGACAGACTTGACAAAAAGAGAAGACTCTAAAACATAATACAGACTGGACTCGATTCGACTGGATCTCAAGTGGAGTGTCACTGTGATGGCTTATTTTTCTTGAGCATCCATTTGGCTTCAACAAGCAGCTATTTTCAAACATCATCATTCAATCATTATCTCTATAATGCCCTTTCTAATGTCCCTGCTGAATCTGGCTCTGCCTTTCAATTACCCTTTGGATCTCCATAAAATACTCAATTGATACTTGGATGGAGGCGGGAATCTGTTAAAAAGGTGCCGCGATCCGCTCGTGCCATGCAGTGGTGAAAGCAGTAATCGATGAAGTTCACAGAATTGAATCTCTCATAACCCTAATTGCATTCTCAGAAGTATCCTGTCTACAGCCATATTGCCTGGCTACTCTGTATGAGATAGAAAAAGTGGTAGCATGTAAACCAAGAAGCCATATCCCGCTTCGCCCTATAAATCTAACAGTAACCGAACAATAATCCCAGCGGGCACAGACCCAACGGATGTCCTCGGTGGTGAGATCGCTTAGCCAAACGAACCAAACCTCAGAATTTCTAAAAAAATTGCACCTGCCTCTGATCTAAAGAAGGGATCCTGTAAAGTCCGCGAGGATATACCAATAAGCTGAGTAGCTCAAGAAGCCAAGTTTATAGCACTAATTAGCACCAGAAAGGAGTACTGTCCCATCAGCATATGCCTGATCTAAGCCTATTAGCTATTAGGACCAACATCATAGGGTTTTGTCGAGAACGTAGTCCACAAGCAACTGGTATGAGGGCATGAGATGAAGAAGAAAATAGGAAGTGCGAAATCATAGCCAACGTCAAGGCACCCCATCCAGATATGGAATGATCGAAATGTCCTCCATGGTAGTACCATAGCGAGCAAATAAGTGGGGAAAATCAATCTCCTGATCAGAAATCATGGACCGGGCAACAGGAGGAGAACAACTTAGAAGTGATGTTAGGCTCTTTACATATCTAGCCTGAATGGTGGGAAGGATCAGATCGGAGTAAGGGCTGAAATCGAGAATGCCACTGAATTCTTCAAATAGTGGTGAGATCTCTTGATGTCTAAACCGAAATACATGGAATTCTGGATCCCAACATCGAATGGCGGCACGCATAATATCTTCTTCAAATTTTATGTTTCTTAGCTGAAAGAGTGTACCAAGGCCAAAATATCTGAAATGCAGATGATCAATACCGGTGACCTCATCCATCCATGAGAAAAGAGCCCGAGGATCAAGAGGAGCCATCTGTCTGCAACTTTACTTCTTTCTCTCTCTCTGATTCAGGGAGTTCAATCCTTTGGTCCCCAACTTCTTTTATGATTTATTAGGGATTTAAAAAAAATCAATTGTTTGCTAAAGAATTTTCAAAGAATGATATTTACAAAGGTGGACTGAAAATCATTTCATGTTTTTCTCAAAATTTTTTTTTCAAAATTGAAGAAATCAAGTTCCGAAATTTTGAGGAAAACAATTTTTTTTTTTTTTTGAAAGTATATTAGAGGTGTTGCACTCGTGAGTCGTATATGCAATGCTCGTGTAGTGCATGCAATTCAGATGAAATGCAATCTAATCTAAATGCAATGCACCTTAAACTAGCTTAGACCTAACATATCAGCACATAAGCATATACGATTCCTTGAGTATGCTAATCATCTTACTAATCCAATCATTATCCAAGGATTTTTAGCTTTGAAATTCTTGATGGTCCAGGTTTACAAAATTGAATTTTTCATGAAAATCTTGAAAGAAAGGGAGAGATTTGCAAATTTCAAAAATACTTTTGAACCATCAATACTTGTGGTGTGAAGTCATAATTCTTGTAAATTGAGGTAGGAAATTCTGAAATTCTAAAATCTGGATTTGAATCATCAAAGTTGGAATCATGATTTCTTTTTGAAATTTGAAAAACCAAAGTAGAAATTTGAAATCCTCTAAAATCTGAGAGGCGGTTTTAAAATTGAATCATCAAAGTAAAAATTTTGAGATTCTCTAAAATCTAGGATAATTTTTGGAAGGATTTTGTGAAAGGAATTTCAAAGAAAATTTTCAAAAGGGATATTCCTAGAATCTTTCAAAAGACTTGGGTTTTTCAAGGAAGTGCTTGTATTTGCAAAATTTTCAAAATTGTCCGTGAATAATGATTGGATGTTTGGATAAAGACCATACTACTCTAGAGGAATCTATCATACAAGGTTTGATGATGCCTTCGCATACACGTCCTCATCATCCACATAATCCCTTACGGGCACCCGCAAATAATTCATCACATTGTCCTAATCAAAGATGAAAATCAAGATCCTAATTGAAGGGTTCTATAGAAACTATATGCAAAGGCCGGGTTTTAGTCTCATAAAGGGTCCATTAGCAAGCCAAGGGCTCTATATACCACAAGCGGTACAAGGCTAATGATGACCACATGCTACCAAAACTCTTGATAAATGGAGGAAAGAGGGCCCTCCACCCACAAGGCAATGGTCTCAAGCAGTTGCGGTGAAAGAACAATGCAAGTGCAAATGTAGGCAGAAACAACACGATTATTGAATTAATAACAAGGATATTCTTTGGCTCAAGGCACACCCTCGAAGAGCAAGAAACTATCAGTTTCATGTTCAAATCCCCAGTGGAGTCGCCAGATTGTGGACACGCGCCGCTCGGTCGTCCTGTCGTTTTCCCTCGATAATGTCCCAGGACGGATCCCAAGGAGTACATTTAAGGGAAAACTAGAACTTCCTCACAAAGAGTCGCCACCTAATTTTTATCGGAAATTAGGAAACGCAAGTTTGACTCACCCAAAATTGAATAAGGTTACTCATCCTTCATTACCAGAAACTAGGTTCGGGGGTCTTGGTACGAGAACGGAATGAGCCCAAGCAAGACTAAAGCACTCCGTCCTCGCCCTACCGAATGGTAGGCCTTGATTCAAATATCCTTGTTCTTTATTCATAATTGGTTTTGTTTCCTCAACCATACTAGATAATATATACATGTCAAAAAGGGAACAACTAATGAAAATCATTTCAAGAGATTAAATCAAGTAGAAGTCGGATATACATGCAATACTAGAGAGAGGTATACTCATAGTGGCTAGTCCTGCCTGGGACCGATGCAAGTAAATGAAACATATCATGATGTGCAAAAGGGAACAAGTGAACTTACATTGGGTTGACTCATGCGGAGTTGCAAAAGCAAAAAGAAGTAGAAACATGTAATGCAATCATGCAACAATCCTAGATAGATATCTCTAACAAATAAGCATATAAATAGAGACTATCCTAAAGGAATTGTGTCGTTGAAAACAAAGTTGTAAACCTAGAAAATTTTTAAAAGAAAGGATAGAGAAGGTGCACGATACATGGGCACTAAGCCACATGTAGACGAAGCAAGATCACAAATTGAAGTCCGGATCCACGGCATTCAATTCTCTACACTAAAACATCAAAGAATACCCAAGCATTGCAAAAACACAAGCAAACATATGACATGCATGAAAAGCAAGTAGAAAATGTCATCAATAAAATTTCCAGATTCAGCAATCTCTAATGAATCCTATCGAAAGTTGTCTTAAACATGAGCTAGGTTAAAACCCTTTTACAGAAAGTTAGATACATGTCTTAGGAAACTTCTCCAAAAAGTAGAACCTCTTTGCCATTTTTGAAGTGAGAGAAATAAGAGTTCTGGGAACAGTGGATCAGAACTGTCCACTATTCTTGTAAAAATCATAATTAATTCTACAAAAATCATGTAAAGCTTTATTTGGTGTCAAAAGAAAGCTATTTCATTGTAGCTTATGAAATAAATAATCCCATGAACATGTCATGATCATAAGGTTTCTGAAAAAGTGTTTTAAACAGACTCTATTATTCTGAAATTTTGGTATCATTTGACAAAAGAATGTAAAATACAATAGAAGCATAATAGAAGTTCATGAATCATGTTAATCAAATAGATCTAAGCATTTGATCTCTCATCCAATTATCCTAGATGATTTCTAAACCAATTTTTATTCATCAATTCTTATTGAGTGATCAAGGTATGACCATTTTGTAGACATAATCACAATTGTATTTAAACTTAGAAAATTCCAAAATAGTTGTATCAACTTCAAACGCTTAGAAAACGATCTTAACTCGCTCGTATGCACACGATTTTACATCGGTATATAGATATATGAGTTAGGAATCATCCCCAAAAAGTGGAACATTGATAACTATTATAGATTTTTTGAAATTCAAGCACAAAGAGACTATGTTCAAATCTGTCAACCGAATTCTCAACAATTTATAAAAATAGCATAGGGATCCTAGAAGCTCTCAAAATAGACCGGATGAAAGCTAATTCATCAAAGTTTACCCAAAATTTTTGAAATCCATCAAACTATGGGTTTTGATGTACCAAATCTCATGGACAAAACCAATCTGTTTTGTTGAATTTTTATCTAGTTCATTTTAAAGTGTGAGGAAAACATCTTAGGTGTTGATAGAAGCTTATTAGAGAGATCAAATTCCTAAATCTAATTGACTTTCATGATTTTGAATCAATTTAGCCCTCAAGTTCTATGGAGAACTTTAGATTATGGATCAAAGGGACTTACAAATATCCTATTGGAGAAGAATTTCAATAGGAATTCTAGGTAATAGAAATAATCAAGAGATGAGTATGAACATAGGAATCATCCCTCTCATAGATCGTACTTCTAAACCATCATAGAATTCAAAATAGATACATATATATAATCATGTATGCATGGATTTAAACTAAAATTGAAGAATGAAATCAAAATTGAAAATCAAAGTGAAAAGCAATCTCTAATTATGAATTATTAATAAAAATTAAAAGAGATTTGGATCTAACTATGTGAGTGTGTGAAGAACAATAGGTGAAGAACAAGAGATGAAGAAGATGAGTGTTCTAGAAATAAAATAAAACTAAGCTAGTTCCAAATCTTATAGATCTATATATATAAAATAGGAATTAGAGATGAATTCTAGTGTTTACCTCTTGGAGGATTCTCAATTATATAACCAAAGTTGAATTGAAGATCTTCTTGTTCAAGTGTGCTTCAAGCTCTTCAAGCATTCGTCCATGGAAGTTGAGGGAGAAAATTGATATCTAATTCATCTAATCTAATTACCCTAAGATTAGTTTTCTAAACTTCAATTCATAATTCTCTCTCTCTCTAGAATTCTCTCTTAAGTTGAAAGTATTTTTCAAGTATATTCATTTGTGTACTCTCTTGTGTGATCTTAAGGTACCCCAAGATGATCTCACATGGATCTATATATATAGCTTTGAAGACTTAGCTCTTAAGTTACAGGGTTGAAATAGGATTTTCAGAGAGCAGAAAATGGTTAAAATGGCCATTTCGGCGTCTAAACGTAATTTCCAGGCAATTTCCTCGCAGTGGGAGCCTTCTAGAAGGGTCTGCAACAAGAAAAACCTGATGGAGAACACTTCCTGTAGGTAGTGGTTAAGGTGGGAATCGCAATCCCACTTGTGGGACCCGCCACCTGCATTTTGGGCTCCCTTGGTTGCCCACAAGCCCTGTTTCAAAAATTACGTGCACTACTTTTCCAGATTTTGGTAAAAATGCTTTTTGGTGTTCGAAATCGTCCGTTTACATACTGTTGGAAAGCTGTTAGGCTGAATTTCAGCATAAAAATATTTCCAGAGGCTTTGAAATAGAAATTGAAGTCCAATTGAAGCCCGGAAGTCCTCCGAAACTTTCATCGTCTTTTGAAATCAAACGACGTCTTTTGCAAAATTGCTTTCAAATGTGCATCGATTTTGAACTTTTCTTTAAAATTAAATCTCTGGATACCTAGAATATTGCGTTTAGAACACTTAATGTTCATATAACTCTGGGACAATATGAATTCTGAGAGATGATTTTGACAAAACCAGGATTATCCATGGAAAATGGCTTTTCTGAGATTGAAGTCACTTTTCGAAGTTCGATCTTTCGATTGTGTGGAATCCAGTACCTTCCACGGGGTACTTTTCATCATCGAATCCTCCAAGATGTTGTCCACCCTAAATCCTATTAGTGTGGTCAAAATTGGGTGTCTACAATCATCATTAATTCCACTATATAATAATGATTACACTCCAATGCATAAGAAGCAAACCATACATATATTAGTAGTACCTAGACTTGTACAGACACTAATGCCCCTCTACCGATAGTATCCGTAATTATATTCGGGATATAGTATATATGTACTGTCACCCTGATTGTAATTAAGTTATGTAATCCTTGAGTCTCATTCATTACTCATAGATTTCTAAACATGTAATCAATATGCTTAAGGACAAGACTGTAGTTCTCAGTAATCAACCAAGTGACATTCTCATGGGAATACTTTACTCTTTATAGCAAATAACTTCATATAAGAGAGTCGATTCCATCTTGACAATAAGTGTTCCCAATACTATGAACTTGGTCTCCCAAGAAACCCAGGTATTGATCTAGAAGACCTCACTAGTTGGCAACTCAAAAGTCCACTACCATCTCAAGATTAAGGACTAGTGTCTAACACAAGTTTGAGTGTCTATTAACTAATGGACAGTATTATGTTAATAAAACATACTCAAGTTCGTCAATGCATCTAATACACCACCACATTAAACTTGGAGTCAAACATTCCAATGAATGAGATTCTTCATTGTATCATATGGAAGTTAATTTGATATAGTCTAAACCCGATAAGTAATCCAATCTTATCATCGAGTGTGACAGTTATAAACATTCCTCTAGAATCCTTATATGTCCCCTCATACAGAATCACATTCATATATATAAGTTTCATGAACTATTTAAGGATTCAAACCTACTAACTATCCATCTCATGAAAACATACATAATTAAATGTAGATGATATCTACAAATAAACTAATCAAATGTCTATAAATAGTAATCGTAAGCTAACTGGTTTGAGGGCATACCCATCAAACCATAACAAACTCCCACTTACACTCACAACCAGCTAGGATAACATCTAACCCCTAGATTGTCTATATGACAATAAAAAACCTTAGAAGGTAAGGCTTTCGTAAATGGATCTGCAAGATTGTCCATCAATGCGATCTTTGACACCACCACGTCACCTCTATGAACTATCTCTCGGATCAAATGATATATCCTTTCTATATATTTCTATATACTTTCCCTTACTGTTGTTCCTTGGCTCCTTCGATTATGCCACAGCTGCACTGTTATCACAATAAAGTAAGACAGGGGACAGTGCTGTAGGTATAACTCCTAGTTCTAATAGTAACTTCTTGAGCCAAATAGCCTCTTTGGCTGCCTCACAGGTTGCAGCATACTCAGCCTCTGTAGTTGAGTTTGAAATGTATTTTTTCTATATGTTACTCCAAATAACAGCACCACCTCCAAGAGTAAACACATAACTGGATGTCGACCTTCTCGAATCCTTATCCGACATAAAATCAGAATCATTATAGCCAATTAGAACAAAGTCCTCTCTCCCATAGATCAACATATAATCTCGAGTCCTTCTCAAGTACTTAAGAATATTCTTTACCGCTGTCCTATGGTCAGGACCTAGATTGGACTAATATCTACTTACCATGCCTACAGGAAAATAGATATCTGGCCTAGTGCACAACATTGCATACATAAGACTTCCAACAGTCGAAGCATATGGAATTCCCGTCATACGATCTTTCTCCGCTTGTGTCTTAGGACACTGACTCGACGAAGGTGAGACACCATACATAAAGGGTAAGAACCCTTTTATTGGAATTTTCTATGGAAAATCTAGTCAACACCTTATCGATATAGGAAGCTTGAGATAATCCTATTGTCATACTCTTCCGATCTCGTATAAGCTTTATTCCCAAAATATAGCTTGCCTCATCGAGATCTTTCATATCAAAGGTGCTATCTAACCAAACCTTAATCATTGACAGCACTCCTATATCATTCCCAATGATAAGGATGTCATCAACATATAGAACTAAGAACACTATCGCATTCTCCTCATGTTTCTTGTAAACACAAGGTTCATCCATATTTTGGATAAATGCAAAAGATTTGACCGCTTGATCAAAACAGATATTCCATCTTCTTGATGCTTGCTTAAGCCCATACATGGATTTATGCAATGTGCATACTCTACCTTCATGTCCCATAGTTATGAAACTGACTGGCTGCTGCATAAAGATGCCCTCATCATGTTTACCATTCAAGAATGCAGTCTTGACGTCCAACTGCCATATCTCGTAATCAAGATATACTGCTATGGATAAGAGAATTCTGATGGACTTAAGCATAGCTATTGGCGAAAAGGTCTCATCATAGTCAACACCCTCTTGTTGAGTATAACCTTTTGCAACTAGCCTAGCTTTGAAGGTCTCTACTTTCCCATCTGGTCCTCTTTTCCATTTGTAGACCCACTTACAGCCAATAGATTTAATATTAGCACGTGAATCTATAATGTCCCATACCTGATTATAGTACATTGGCTCCATTTCAATTTTCATTGCTTGTATCCAATGTTCCGAGTCTTTATTGGACATGGCTTCTTCATAATTAGAAGGATCAGACTCAGACTCTTGAGGATCAACTTCAATAGCCTCTCCTAGAAACATGAATCTGTTAGGCTCCCTGATAATCCTCCCACTACGACAAGATTCCAATACACGAATAGAAGAAGGTGTGTTAATTTCTTGTTCTACATTCTCATTAACTGTTTAAGGAACTAAGGGTTATTAATTTACTTTCTCCAGAACTATCCTTCCTTTGGGTTTGTGGTTCATGATAAAATCATCCTCCAAATATAGTGTGTGTACTTATGAACACCTTCTGCTCACTTGGGTGATAAAACTCTCTTGGGTGATAAAAATGCCAACCCTTTGATTCCTTTGGATACCCTATAAAGTAGCATGCTTCCGATCTTGTTTCCAACTTGTTCGTCTGTGCCTTCAGCACATGTGCCGGACAACCCTAAATTTGAAATTGTCTCAAAGAAGGCTTACACCCACTCCACAACTCTCGGGGTGTCTTAAGTATAGACTTGCTTGGAACATGATTTAGTATGTGCATTGTAGTTTCCAAAGCGAAAGCCCATAAGAATAGTGGTAATTTCGAATAGCTCATCATGGACCTAGACATGTCTAAAAGGGTTCGGTTCCTTCTTTCTGCTATACCAATCTGTTTAGGTGTACCTGGTGCAGTCAACTGAGATAGGATCCCATCCTTTCTCAAATGGTCAATAAATTCATCACAAAGATACTCGCCGCCTCAATCAGATTGAATAGCCTTAATATTCTTTACTAATTGCTTTTCCACTTTAGCTCTAAATTCTTTGAAATTTTCTAAGGCTTCAGATTTATGGTGCAATAAGTAAATGTATCTGTATCTTGACAAGTCATCAATAAATGTAATGAAATATTGATAACCAACTCGTGCCCCTAACATTTATTGGTCCACATACATCAGTATGAATCAATTCCAACAAATCATTGGCTCTGTTGCCCTTCGAAGAAAAGGGTCTTTTTGTCATTTTGCCTTCCAAACATTATTCATAGACAGGTAGTGGTTGAAAAACCAGAGAATCAAGGATCCCATCCTTAACAAGCCTAGCTATCCTATTAAGATTAACATGTCCTAACCTCATGTGCCAAAGCTTTGTTGGATTTAAAGAAGGTTCCTTCCTTTTTGATGGTACAGTTACCATTGAGTTATTCAATTCCACTTCTAAAGTTTCTAGAGAAATTGGATTAATCAAGAATAAATCATTAGACAACATACCATAGAAAATTAAAGAACCATTTCTTTTAATTGAGATTTCAGTACCAAAAGAAAATGAATAACCATTATTCACTAAACTAGAAACAAAAATAAGATTACGCCTTATAGAAGGAATGTAAAGTACATTCGATATGTTTTATTCCTAGGAAAAACTAAAAGTACTACTCCAACTGCAACTGCTAAAACGGTTGCACTAGATCCCAAAGTAAGAGTGATTTCTCCACTACACTACCTTGTTGGCCTGAACCCCTGCAACGAATTGCAGATATGGTTAGTTGCACTGGAATCAACACACCATATATATTGAAGTATCCGTTAAAAACTTACTTCAATTACAAATGATTCTTTCATACCTTGGTTCTTTGTTGCTAAGTAGTCTAGACAGTTTCTCTTCCAATGTCCTAGTATACCGCACTGGAAACACTTTCCCTTCTTTGCCTTTTTCCCAATATTTGGTTTGGGCCCACCAACTTGAACCTTTGAGCCCTTCTTCCTCATTTTCCCTTTCTTGGATTTAGAGGATGAAGCCTTCTCAATGTTCATTATCTCATGATTACCCTTGACAATCCCCTCTACTGCCTATAGAGAGCTTACTAGTTCACTCAGTGAATAACCTAACTTATTCATATTATAATTCAATTTGAATTGAGTGAACGAAGGAGGCAATGAGTTCAGGACCATGTCCACATGGGTTTCCCCATCAATCTCCGCACAAAGGACTTCTAGTACGTTTAAATATCCAATCATTTTTTAAACTTGCTCTCTCACTGGAGTCCCTTCCGACATCTTGGTATTCTTGATTTGCTTCATGGCGTTAAGCCTAGCAGAACGCCCTTGTTCCCCCAAACATTCCTTGAGGTTGGCAATCATATCCGTAGTCGTGGCCATAGACTGATGTTGGCGTTGCAAAACATTGGACATTGAAGCCAATATGTAATAATGAGCCATATCACCAGTCTTATTCCATTGTAAATGTGGATCATCCTCATTAGCTTGGGCATTAGGAGCAGGGGCTGGTGGACGGGGAGTGGTAAGGACAAATCTGTATCCCTCAGCAGTCAAAATAATGTTGAGGGTTCTTTCCAATCAACATAATTTGTTCTAGTTTGCCTGTTTTGGCTCAAAATTGTGGCAAGATGACTAAATTTAGACATTATGCTATTTGAAATTAAAACATGCAGAATAGAATAAGTGTGGATATCTAAAAATGACATACATGCATTACATAGGAATTCCTATGAAACAAAATATATTATGTCTTCAGAATATTAAATTATGAAGTCAACCCTCCGAGGGGAGGTCAAGACTTCATGACTTAATTAGCAGGAACCCATCATAACTATTATCCATGCAACTCTTGTAAAATAGTCTATGACTTCTGATCCTCAAGTCTCTAATAATTTTTAATAAAACTCTGAGGGGAGTCTCTTACTAAAAACAATAGTCTAGTGTATCATCAAAAGAAATCTAATGACAACCGCATCAAGTAGCACCTCCGAGGGAAGGTCACTCTCTAATGTGTCTCATTAATTTCCTCCATTGGGAATTCGTATCTAGTAACCAGTTAATGGACTACTGTCCGAAGGGAGTGATCAAAGATGAATCTATCACTCACAGTATCCCATTCAGTTTACAATGAATCATTGATGGAAGACCGTGAGGTTTTAACTTTTATAAGAGTCTCACCTACTAGAATTTTTGAAATTTAGGAATTCATTTTGAAAAAGTTTCCCTTTTCATTATCCATAAATATCTCACATTCATTGGATGTGTCGAAATAATTTTTTCTTTCAAAAAACCTGATAATTTTGCAAAACTATTTTATTCATTTTATCACTTAAGGAAAAAAAATTTTTTTGAAGGCATTATGCTACTCATGCAATCACAACATATCAAACATATATAAGCATAAGTAAAACATTCATTCAAGCCCTTCTCTCTCATGGCTCTATCTTCATAGATCCATCTTCAAGGCTTCGGTCTCTAGGGCTCCATCTCCATGGCTCCTTTTTCGAGTCCTCCAAAAGTTACAATACATAATCCTCTATCTCCAAAGGGGCTTACAAACATTCTAGGAAAAGTAAAGAACAATTAGCTAGGGAAACCATTGTGGTCTTCCTTTTTGCAGGATTGAGACCATAATGCCCTTTACCAGTGCCATAAAACCACAACAAAATTTAAAACGATTTAAACTAACTTGTCATGAGAGATAAGGCTTCCTGTTGCGAAGGTTAGACGACATATATTAATTATAAATGCCATACATTCAATTACATATCCTATATCTAATATAACATGCACTTCATCACAGCTAGTGCTCGTATGAATATTACAGAATTACAAGTATACATAAATAAAATTTATGCTTACTTCCATGATGATGGATATTGTCAAACAATACCTAGGATTTATTAGCAATACTATTACACACTTTTAAATCCTCTTAACAAGTTGTAAAATAGTTTCTACATTTTATAAAATAAAATTTAAGCAGTTTTTAAAACAAAAACATAGATTCTGCATAAAACAGAATCTGCTACCCACAAATCGGTTTGTGGTACAAACCGATTTCTGGATCCCTTCCCAGTAACCGGTTTGTCCCACAAACCAATTTCTGGAACCACCCCAGTGATCGGTTTGTCTGACAAACTGGTTTCTGGAAGCTTACCCAGTAATCGGTTTGTCCTACAAACTGGTTTCTGGTGCCTGTTTAGATCTGATTTGAATAGCTTCAGGATTACAAATTTTAATCGCATGAAATTTTTTTTAAATTGTCTAATCAGGCCAGAAACTGATTAGATCAAAAGACATAATGAAAATCGATATTTTTGAAAAACACCAATTAGTTTTAAGGCGATTAATGAATCGTCTTATATAAGATTTAAAATTCTGAAACCCTAGATCATCATGTTTCCATAATCCATATTATATATAACTTAAACGAGGTGGTTCTGATACCAATTGTTAGAAAACTGGATGTATAGATGCAATTCAAAACATTTAAGATCTACTTCTCGTTTAGTTGTATGCAATATAATACATATATATACTACTATTAATATACGTATATATATCCATAATAAAAATAGATCGGTTGGATCGTGTCGAGAACTCTTCTCTCCATATTATAAATAACTTAAACGAGGTGGCTCTGATACCAGTTGTTAGAAAACTAGATCCAGTGCGCAGCGAAATATGTATAGATGCAGTTTAAAACATTTAAGATCTATTTCTCGTTTAGTTGTATGCAATATATACATATATATACTACTATTAATATACGTATATATATCCATAACAACAATAGATTGGTTGGATTGTGTCGAGAACTCTTCTCTCTGATTGTGTTGTTGATGAAGATCCTCCTCTGAACTCTAAAAATCTTCACTCCTATAGCTTCCGGATGTTACTGAACACTAGGGTTTTGTAGAAAACCCCAAAGGAATTATATGGGAATGTCTCTAGGGCTTAGAGGCTGATCTGAAACGTCTAGGGCTTAGAACTTGCATCACTTTTCATTCTACCCGTAAGTCTTCTATTTATAGAATTTCTAAATCGACATTCCACGAACCAGCTTGTCCCACAAGCTGGTTTTAGGAACTTGTCCCCAATAACAGGTTTATCCTACAAACCAGTTTCTAGAACCTGTACGCAATAACTGGTTTGTCCCACAAACCGGTTTCTCGTACTCTTTTTCCCATTTTGTTCCTTTTAGCATTCAATCACCCAATGAGCTAGGAGTGGGACCTCTAGGATCTTAATTACTAGCTTCGATTAATCATTAACTCCTTCAAATTAAACTCTTAACTAGGGAATCAATGATTAATCAATCATCATTAATTCCACTATATAATAATGATTGTACTCCAGTGCATAAGAATCAAACCACACATATATTAGTAGTACCTAGACATGTACCGACATTAATGCCCCTGTACCAACAGTATTCGTAATTATATTTGGGATATAATATATATACTGTCACCCCGATTATAATTACCGCTTATAATCCTTAAGTCTCATTCACTTACTCATAAATTTCTGAACATGTCATCAACATACTTGAGGACAAAACTGCAGTTCTCAGTAACCAACCAAGTGACATTCTCAAGGGAATACTTTACTCTTTACAGCGAATCACTTTACACAAGAGGGTAGATTCCATCTTGACAGTAAGTGTTCCCAATACTATAAACTTGGTCTCCCAAGAAACCTAAGTGTTGATCTAGAAGACCTCACTGATTGGCAACTCAAAGCAACCTAAGCTTCTAGCTTGTGTCCACTACCATCTTAGGATTAAGGACAAGTGTCTCACACAAGTTTGAGTGTCTAACTAATGGATAGTATTATGTTAATAGAACATACTCAAGTTCGTCAATAATACACTACAACATTAAACTTGGAATCAAACATTCCAATGAATGAGATTCTTCATTCTATCATATAGAAGTTAATGTGATACAGTCAAAACCTAATAAGTAATCTAATCTTATCATCGACTGTGAAAGTTCTAATCATTCATCTAGAATACTCATATCGCCTCATACACAAATCACATTCGTATATATGAGTTCCATAAACTATTTAAGGATTCAAACCTGCTACTTATTCATCTCATGAAAACATACATAATTAAATGTAACTGATATCCGTAAATAAACTAATCAAATGCCTATAAATAGTAATCGTAAGCTAACTGGTTTGAGGGCATACCCATCAAACTCTAACATAGTTCACTACTTTAAGGAGATAGTAATGGACCATTAATCTACCCTAGGGATACTTTGTCCGGTCCACCACTTTTTTTGGACATATTACCAGTCCACTACTTTTATGGACATATGAATGACCAAAGCCCATGCACACACGAGTTTTGGATCTCAACCCTACTTAAGTTCCACTCTATCATTGATATAAGACAATCTCATATGGTCTAACTACATTAAATGAATAGTACGCTATTCAACCGGTTCTTGTCTATTAAGTTATCTAACGTTAAAAAATGTTATCTTTAACATTACTATAATTCGGCATCACATTATCTCTGATTACAACAGTATTTCATGCGAGGATTACAAAATAGTATTTAAACAACTAAGCAGTTATAATATCAACTAACAGGAATTAACAGAAGTCTGTAATTGCCAATCAATTGAGATAGAGGTACAACTGATTGGGATAAATGCAATAACAATCGATTGGAAAAAATTTCAATCGATTGGATCACAATCAATGCCAATCAATTGTAAATTTTGGCAATCAATTAGGTCAGCAACGATGGCAATCGATTGGGAAAAGTCCTAATCGATTGGGATTTCGTCTGTCCAGAAATGCGAAATGGGAGAATGACATATTGAACGCCTTTCCTTCTTTTGAACATGCTCTAACATCAATATATTGCTACCCAGTGAATTCAGAACTCACCTTAGGTGTGTAGCGGGTGTTTAGTGTATGATTGGAAGATTGGCTTAAATGGGTCCTCTCTCTCTCTCTCTCTCTCTCTCTCTCTCTCTCTTCTCCTTCCTCTTCTGTCTTCTTCTCTTCTTTCTTCTCTTTCTATGTTTTTTTTCTTTTCCTTCTTCTTCTCGTCTTTTTTTTCTTTTTTTTTTTCACAATATGAGTGTGTGAGTGTATGCATGTGTATATATATATAAAATCAACAATGTCTCTCTCTCTCTTTCTCTCTCTCTCTCTCTCTCTCTCTCTCTCTCTCTTTGAAGATTCTAGAAAGAAAAAAGAGAAGAAAAATATCCAATGTATATAGTTAAAAGAGTGTTCATTAGGGGTGGGCATTCGGTCGGTTCGGTTTTGAATCGAAAATTTCAGTTTGGGTTGTTGGTTTCGGGTTGGAAAATTTGGTACCGAAAATCGAACTGAAATAAACTTCGAAATAATTCGGGTTGAAACTCAACCGAAATCATTTTTTTGTTTTTTTTTTTGGGGTAAAATTAAGTATAGTAAATTAGTAAAGATTCACCACTTTGAGATTCTGTTTTTTATTTGTTATTTTTCATTAACAATATGAATCATATGACCCTAATTTATCTAACAAGTCTTTATACATTCTTAAAATTTCGGTTATTCGGTTTCGAATCGAAAATTTTTTTACTTTCAAAAACGGAACCATACTAATTAAAAAAGTTCGATTTTGAAGTGATATAATTTCGGTTCGGTTATTATCCAAACCAAAATTTGAAAATTTTCAGTTTCGGTTCGGTTTTTCGGGTTGGCCCGAAGTATGCCCACCCCTAGTGTTCACGTGGCCTCTTCCTAACCAGAGCAAAGGGATCAAAACACCAACTATCAATCGATTGGGGTAGGTAGTTAATACACCAATGGAATGGGACTAAGGGAAAATCGATTGGGTTTTGTTATTAAATGCTCCAATAGGTTAGTATACATCCAATGGATTGGTGGTGGGTAATAAATGTTCAATCAATTAGTTAAAGATCCAATCGATTAGGCTCAAAATAAAGCAATCGATTGGTAAAAAGGTCCAATCAATTGGGACACAAAATACATCAAAGGTAAGGTAAAGCTCATACATACATTAAGAAAGAAATGCATTATCTTATTCATTATTATACATTAAAAAAAACAAGGTATTACAGAAGAAACTAGGTATTACCTTCAAAAATCACTACTTGTTGACTGATCAAGAGGTCACTATGCCAACACCATGATGGTCTCGTTACTGGATTGGCCGAGTTGCATTAGGATCTTTCGTTGGAAGGACCCTACTTGAGCACTACCCACTGACTTCCAGGTAGGGTACAATGGGTACCTTAATTCTTACGGGTGTATCAGTTGACCCCTCCACCCCCCCAATTTCCAAGCCTTGGGCTACACAGCGTTAGCGCTTGCTGGGAAATCATCTGCTTACCCCATGAGTAACTAGGCCACATAAGGGTATGCGCATTTGTCCTTGTCCGGTATACAGCCTAGAATGAAGTTACTATTAGTGAACCGAGGCAGTTAAGAGCGAATTGGATCAGTTGGACTTAAACCAAAACAGTTGGGAGTGGAATGAGTGGGATGTCATGGGCATTTAATGCGCACGAGCTGATGGGTCACACCTTGATCGTTCAAAAACCGTTGTGAATATAACCTAGATTAGAAATCATCTAGGATAAACATTCACTGAACCAGGTTAGTGTTCAAGGCCAAAATATATTCAAGTGTAAGAACTAAACTATGTTAAAGAAAGCTCATGTGTGAGGTTTGTTGGTTGTTTACACTAACGACAATCAGTTCAAGATTTCACGTTCACTGGTCTGCCAATAAATTAGATAGACTATCACAAGGGAAGGTTCAAAGCCAAAAGCTACATATCTCTTTGCAGGTATGATCCGTTGTGCCCTCTCTTTTCGAGTCCCTGGTGTCTCACATTATTTTCAATTAATTTCATTCATGTGGGGGATTGTTGGATAAAATTAAATTTGGCCATGTTTGAGGTCAAATAAAAGTGGGATCCATTTAGAGTTTGAATGTGGTATTTGTGGATTTGTGTGTCTCCTCCATGAGGAGATGAACTTTGGATATTTACATGTCCAAAATCATTGTTGAGTGAATGAGAAATTAATGCTCGAAGGTTGCTCCATACAAAGGGTTGTTGACATAACATAACTTACTTTGTCCCACAATGATTACATATGTATAATGTGCATCCAATAAATACATATGTATAGTATACATCCAATGAATACATATGTATAGTTGTATATCCAATGAATACATATGCATAGTGTACATCCAACAAATTGTACATCCAATGAATACATATGAATATTCAATGAATCCTCTCACCCGTTAGTCTTATATATTCTGAGCTTATTCAACAATTACATAGCCACAAAATGAGAATTCACTTTCCTTCCTTCCAATTTTCGTTCCTGAGAGAGTTTTAAGCATAGTTGGTTTGCTGGAACAGATGTACACTGTGTTTGTCAACCATTGTTGCCATTGTATCTTGGGAGACAGATGCCTGAAAAATCCTAAAGCACTTATGGTGAGACGGCAAATCTGTTTTAAGGAAAGTGTGTAAATCACATACCTCGATTTGTATTTCTTTTTCCAATTTTTTTTTTTCCAATTTTTATTTGTTGTAATTCTGTTTCTAATTTTAATTTCTTTTCTTTCTGTTTTCATCAATTGTAAGTTAAGGATCTGTTTGTTTAATTGCTTCCAATATTAATATATATATTTTTCTAACAGGTGATTATTTCATGTTGTCTTGTACAATGGGGAAGTTAGTTATTTGTTCTTTCATCTTGTACTTAATTGAATGCCTACGGTTTTTTTTTTTTTGTTGCTTTTTTTTTTTCTCTCTCTCAAGATTCTTGTACTACACTTCATTTCACCAGTAGGTATCTCAACATCATTATTTCAGCCACGTATTCTATAAAAAATTAATTCAAACTTCTTACCACATTATATATGTATCTTTTTTGGAAATTTACAATTGCATCTTAGTATTGTCCCTTTTAAAAATTCATCATGCCAGTGGTATAGTTCTCCATGAACGAACCGGTCCTTTTTTTTTTATTATTATTTATATATGTCGCCAGAAAAACAAATGTCGTAGACAAACTAGCTTATGAAACATTTACATGCTAGAAAAAACCTAAATTAATCGTTCATTTGCATGATTAATGTTATTTGTAGGGCCTAGTGTGATGTGGAATAGTGTTAAGATTATGATAACGTTTTGTTAAGATAGAAAGAGATAAATTGTTTTTAGTTCTTATGATTGAGAGTGATTTTGGTCTCATTTCGGTGCACTCAACCTCGAAACCTAAATAAAGGCAAGTTGGGTTGGAGGGATGAAATTTTCATGCTTCTGGTTGGTAGACCTTTTTATACGAATTTATTTTGCCTTAATTTATTAAAGTGTGATGTGCCGTTTTACATGTAAATATATATATATATATATGTGTATTCCAGTATAGCTCCTTGTAGGACCTAATGTTGAGATCATTTAATCCATACATGTATTTCTTAGTACAACTACTACATGTCCTATCTCACAAGAAAAAATAAAATAAAGAAAGAAAAGAAAGATGAAAGAAGAAAACTACTATGTGGGTAATATTAATTAGTCTTGCGTTATATACTCCATTTTAAAGCCTACACATACCATAATGTAGGAGGTTAATGAACAAGGAAAAAAACTTATAAAGGGTTATGCTTGAGAAACCAATTACTACATAAAAGACAATTTCTTTTTTTTGTTTTTTTTTGTGTGTTTAGATCGTGTATCCTCATCACTTAATTGAAAATTTTAGTTAAAATTTACTGAAAACTCTAAGTATATGTACCCAACTCAAACTAATTGTTAAATTTAAAGCAAATAAATTGTTTTGGATTTTATTATAAATTTTTATTCCCAAAATGATTACACTTTTATATATTTACTTAGGTCCTGTTGGTGTTGTTTCCTCTCACAAAAATAGATTATACTGTTTACGAACTATTTTTTCAATTTTTTTTTTTAAGTTGTGGAACCCACTTGTCTGAAAGAGAATAACTGTAACAAGATCTAAGTTAAAGTCACTACACCATTCAGCCAATTTTCTAACACAGAGGTTTTTGGTTTTCTAACGGTAATTTACCGTTACAAATTTCTGTTAGAAATTTATAAATTCCATTAGTAATTTTCAACTCTAGCTATTTTAGAATTTTCTAACAATAACAAAATAAATACCAATGGTAAATTACCATTACAAAGTTTTACCTAAATTAATTATTTAAAAGAAAAGAAAAAAAAAACTAATAACAAAGAGGGGGATCTTGGGCAGCAAACCCAATTACCATTACATAGAATCTGTTTTTGTGTGTGTGTGTGTGTGTGAGAGAGAGAGAGAGAGAGAGTGAGGGAGAGAGAGAGAGAGAGAGTGAGAGAGAGAGCCCAATTACCATTACATAGGATCTGTTTGTGTGTGTGTATGTGTGTGTGTGTGTGTGTGTGTGTGAGAGAGAGAGAGAGAGAGAGAGAGAGAAGGGGATCGGCTCCCACCATGGTCCTCCCGCCGTGACCACTCCACCGTAGTCCTCCCGTCGCCACCACTCAACCATTGTCTTCCCGCCGCCACCACTCCACCGTGGTCCTCCCGCCGCCACCACTCCACCATTGTTTTCCCACTGCTACCACTCTACCGTGGTCCTCGTCGTCTTCCTGCCGGTCCATCCTCATCGTCTTCCCATAGATCTGGTTAGTCGTCTTCCCGCAGATCTGGTTAGTCGTCTTCCTGCAGATTTGGTTAGTCGTCGTCTTCCTGCGGATCTGGATAGTTCTTAGGGATTTAAAACTATGATACTCAGTATTTCATATTGAATATTGACCCCTTGTTTTGAAGTGAGCTTTTAAATTGCTTTGTACAGGACCCAACTGAACAGACTAGTATTGATAATTTTATGGTTCAGCAACTTGACAGAACTGTAAATGAGTGAGGTTGGTGCATGCAAAAGGTATTTTACCACATTGCTTTCATGTAGTTGACATATACTCGGTGTAGATCATATTCACCCGTTTATTGACTTTGGTTTTTCAGCTTGGAGCAAATGCCATATTGGCAGTGTCCAGTTTGCAAAGCTAGTGCTAGTGTCCAGAAAATTCCCCTTTACAAGGTATATTATGGATTGTGATTCTCCTAGTGTACTATATCAATTTCATTTCCTTTGATAAAATAAAATTTCTAAGGTTGGCATCTCTTTCAGAACCCGTTTGTTTGGGTTGGATTTTAAATAATCATTTCTTGGTATAAGAGTTTTTTTTAATAACCTATAGATTGGAGCTCCTTTTTTTCAATCAAAAAGTTATTTTCTAGCTTAAAAAGGAACCATAATTTTTAAAAACCTGTGAAAAAGCTAATCCAAATGCCAAATGGTCAACTTTTTAAGCAATCACTTATAACTGAATGGTTGCCTAGAAAAAGCCATCCAAACAAAAAATTAGCGGCATGATTATATCTTTATTAACCTTTGTAAAAAAAATACTATGAGGATGAATCTTTTGTCATTCCAACATTGCTGCATGAGGCATTTCTGCATTTTTTAATCTATCACCAAGTTAGGTTGTTTGATACTTCATATGGACACTAAAAGATTCAGAATTTGGATGCAACACATTGCCAACCTTGCTGGTAACAAGAAGTTGGTGTTGCCAGTTCCTGCTTTCAATGTCATCAATGGTGGATCACATGCTGGAAATAAACTGGCTATGCAGGTAATTCTCTTGGTATATATTTTCCTTCCTATTTTCTTTCTTAATATCTCATCCAACATGCGTTTGCAGGAGTTCATGTTTCTTCCTGTTGGAGTTTCTACTTTTAAAGAAGCCATGAAGATGGGTGTCGAAGTATATCATCATTTGAAGGTTTACTACGATTCATAATCTTATTCTCCCCTTTTGTTTGGTGAAGTAACACTGCCTTGTCATTCCTATAAGTTCAGTATTTTCAATAAACTGCTATATTGGGAACATTCTGGATATGTTATAACTGATGTCATCATACATACTTGGATTTGATTGTATCATTTATAGAGCTGATATTTTCAGGATATTGTGTCCATAACTTCGTATCAGAATTCAGGAATTCAGCCTGTGATGTTTATAACTAAGGAAACTTCAAATTAAATAGATTTGAATTATTTGATCAATTTGCATTACATAAACTATTGGGCCTAGAACTATGTCAGGCACCATCATGGTATGATTTCCAAACTAGAAGATAAATGACATTTACTTGCAATCTGCATAATTTGATGCAGTGTTTGTTAGAGTTGCAACTTGAGATACCCAAGCTTTTGGAGCTGTGTTAAGATGACTAGTACCCGTCTCATCTGGGTTAGAATGTTACCAACATACTTATTTTCTAAGTTCAGAAAATCCCTGGTCCTCTGGATCTGCATCTTGAAATGACATCGTTGCTTTCTTGTGCAAAATTTCTTTTGCGTTAGTCTCTTTATATCGTTGGAACATACTCTTGCGTTCGGCTGTTTGGTAACTAAGCAATCCACTTTCAGGCTGTGATTAAAAAGAAATACGGCCAGGATGCAACAAATGTTGGTGATGAAGGCGGATTTTCTCCTAACATTCAGGTCAAACATATGGTTTCATAGGATTTCAACTTTTTCCTTATTGGTAGATATATATGAGTAGAATCACCTTTACCCAAAAAATCATTTATTTTTTTTATTGTTTTGCTTTGTTTTGTTTCTTTTGCCCAATAAATAACCCTACATGCAAGTAAACTTTTCACATAAAATTGGCTAACCATTTCTACTAGCTTTTATTGCTTTGCTTTGTTTTGTTTCCTTTTTGTCACGCCCTGGCGTAGCCAAAATATGGAAAAATTAAAAATTTTCATCTTGGACCCTGAGGCACTTGACTGGTGGAAGTACCGAATTGTCCATGACCAAAATAATAATAACTAAATGCTATGACAAAAGGGTAAAAGCAACATCTACTACTGGAATATGTTACAATGAAAGGCTACAACGGTACTGGCTAATTAAATACATAAGAGTCTTATGGCTCTTGGCCTTACAAAAACTATTACAAAAATATGATAAGTCTTCTGATTACAACAAAAATATTTACAAAGGGAAGCTACTGGTCTTCTTCCTAAATCGCACAACCATAATCCTCTTCAGTATAATCTTCTTCCACGTTATATTCATGAGTAGCCCCATAGCCTGTGTTCTTGTGACCTGGATAAGCTGGACATGGGAATGTCCAGCGACATGAACATCGTCAGCTTATGAAAGCTGACTGAGAAAACTAAATCAAATGGAACGTATATAGTAAACCACAACAAAGATACCCTTATTACTTTTTAACACATCTTGTAAGATCTTTGCGTTCTCACTGTCGGGTTATAACTACCAATATACCCGACCACGTATTCGAAAAGAAAACATCCAACTGAGAAAACTCGTCTCGACATTCTTAACGCCAATATCATCTGTTGCCAACATTCGACATCATTTACTAACCCAAAAACATCTCTTACTAACTAAACCATCTTTCATTAACCAAATCACCTTCCACCAACTGAAACATCTTTCAACAACCACCTCGTCACGAAGAACCCAAGTGTTAGGGAGTGCAAGAATATCCATTCCATCACGAAGAACCGAAAGGAGTCTTCACTCTAAGAAATACCATTTCGACACGAAGAACCGAAACGTTTACGGAGTGCAAGAACATCCATTCCATCACTAAGAACCGAAAGGCGTCTTCACTCTAAGAAGCACCACTTTGCCATCACTAAGAACCGAAAGGAGTCTTCACTCTAAGAAACACCACTTCGCCATCACGAAGAACCGAAGAGTTTACGGAGTGCAAGAACATCCATTCCATCACTAAGACCCGAAAGGAGTCTTCACTCTAAGAAACACCACTTCGCCATCATGAAGAACTGAAGCGTTAACCGTACCCCCTTTCATCACGAAGACCCGAAAGGATACACAATACTCATTACTTCACAACCCATCAAACATATCCTTTGCTCACTATCCCGGCCTCTGTGGATTGGTTTACCTATCCAACACTTATCCTTGACATACGTTTCTCTTATCCAAGCACAATCAATCCTTACATATCCTTGACCGCATTCGCGTCACTCGTTCCGTGGTTTAATTTGTTAATAACTTTCATTTATATACACAAGGTTGCATTCCTACGTCCATTGTTCTGTTTATGTCATGATATACCCATGAAGTCAGAATTAACGTCGTCATTCAGTTTACGGCTTTAATAGTTCCTTAAAGAAACCTTTTCTGGAAAAACTTTCCAGAAACTGGTTTCTTCCATAAATCGGTTTCTGGCGCCAGATTCTCAAATCCTCTATTTTTATGCAATGTACAATCATTTAAGCTCAGGGTATACAAATGATATACTCCTATGAGTAGTAGAACATGTCTACAGTAGTGTAGGTACTCTATATATATCCAAGCATGGGTCTATGTACATCTAATTCAAGCTTATGTTAAGATTTCAAAGCATCATCTTGCTTACACTTGTAAAATACATACATGGGTTCATTATCATGTCTATAAAACTAACAAAACTAGACATACTCTAACATACTCATCTACTCGATAGCACTACCATAGCACAAGATATTCATAACCACATAGGTATTGGAGAACAAGCATCATCAATAAACACATCATACAAGTAGTTGTACAATCTGCCAGGAATTAATTTTACTATGTCGACTGAATTAATATGATTTATTTGGGCATGATAAATTGATTTGTAGATCAAACTCAAAACTAGAACATTGTAGATAATTGGATTAGCTTCGTGTACAAAAAAATTCTAGCTTCAATTACATTTTTGAACTGCTCAAAATATTTATTTTACTTAGACATTTCTATATTTTTGGACTGCTCTGTCCCAGATTTATAGTACTGCGTTGCATGTGCATTTCACCTATGAAGTAATGATTTCTAGACTGAGATATAGAAGAGTTATTTGTAGATAAATGAGTTAGCTTTCTCCATAAAAAACATAGCCTCATTCCCATTTTTGAACTGCTCAAAATGTTCATTTTTCTAAACAACATTTTGCTGGAAGTTTCTGCTTCTCAGATTTAAAGTACTGCGTTGTATGTACGTTTCACCTATGAAGAAGTGATTTTAAGACTGAGCTATAGAAAAGTTATTTGTAGATAAATGAGTTAGCTTTATCCACAAAAAAACATAGCTTGATTCAGATTTCAGAGCTGCTTAAAACACTCATTTTACTAAACTACATTCTGCTGGAGGTTTTTGTTTCTCAGATTTAAAGATTTGACTTGCATGTTGCATAGAACCTCAAAATAGAACTTCAAAAACTTACTAAACATTACTAAATACTATGTAAGTTCTAAAGTGAGTTAGAATACTCACCAAAGCTTGAAATTTAAGCTTGATATTGGTTGAAGCTTAGTGAAGCTTGAATCTTCAAACTTCAAGGATGTACTTCCTCTTTCTTCTATTCTTCTATGGAGCTATAACTCCAGCTCTCTCTCCCTCTCAATTATGTGCAGATTGTAGAGACAAAAGTGTCTCAATTGTGTGTATGTGCATGATATATAGGAGATTGGTATGGCTAGGTGTCAATTTCATGAGTTCATGCAAAGACACATGTCCAATATGTGGACAAATGTCATGGGAGGAGATGACAAATGTAAAGAGTGGCACATGGGGCTGCCATGTGGCCGTCCAGGTGGGGCCCACTTTGGGTTGCATTCTACTTTCTCAATTTGCGTGCATAAGTTCCTCGGTATGCATGTCGATCCCGATTTACGTGCAGACGGGTTATTTCTAATGTAATGTCCGGGTCCAGGTACGGGACTAAGTTAATTCTAATTACGGTCGAGTCGGTATGGTTACTACAATCTAGTCAGTAATCTTATGATACGTCAAAATTGTCACAACATTAAAATAATAATTTAAAATTAGACAGTCAAATGCAAAAATTCAGAAACTGATATTTATTAAAGAAAAGAAAATTACAGGTATTACACTTTTCCCAATAAATAACCCTATATACAAGTAAAGTTTTCAAATAAATTAGTTTGGCTAACCATTTCTACTAGCTTTTACTTTGCTTTGATTTGTTTAACAATTTTTACTTGCTTTTTATGGCTTTGCTTTGTTTTGTTCCTTTGCCCAATAAATAACCCTATATACAAGTAAAGTTTTCACATAAAGTTTGGCTAACAACAAACTTTATTGATCTTTTGTTTCTTGATGGATAAGAACAACTCAAGAACTTATGTTGGAAGTACGAACCGTTGTGCACCTTTAGTTTCATTTTCACTTTCACCCTTTAAATAACATAGTTGAAGTTGGCCTTTTATATTAACTAAAGCATTGAGAAATGATTTGGTCTCTTGCTTATTTCAATATGTGCTCAATTCTTTTAAAATATTAACTGCGCCATTTTTTTGTCTGAAAGACACTTCAACTTTGGTATATTAGTGCATTCAATTTATGACTCATTAAAATGTCAGATTTCATTACTTTGTGCTATGATAACAATCTATCTAAGAAATCTATTACTACTGGTCCACTTGTCATCTCTTTGATCTCACTAGAGCTATTGTAGAAATTTAACTCTTCCTTCTTTATTACTTACATTGTAGCTAACACACCCACTGTGTTACTTACATTGAAGCACACACATATATTCTGTCACCATTTTTGAGTCTTCGGCACACGCGCACACACACACACACCCCCCAGCATACAAAGATACACAAAAATAAAAATGCATTTTCTATTGGGGGCTGAATAGGGGCTGTTAGGGGCTATTTGGGGGCTGATTAAGGAGGAAATTAGGGGCTGTTTTGGAGCACTATTTGGGGATTTATTGGGGGTTGATTAGGGGCTATTAGGGGCTATTTAAGGCCTATTAGGGGGCTATTTAGGAGCACTTTTGTGGATGTTTAAGGCCTATTAGGGGCTGTTTAGGAGTGCTGCTTGGGAATTTATTGGCGGCTATTAGGGGCTAATTTTGGAGCTATTAGGGGTTGAATTGGGTTCGTCAAGCTCAAGTAAAGAGAGAGAGAGAGAGAGAGAGAGAGAGAGAGAGAGAGAAAGCTAGGCTATGCCAATACACGGACCAGGGTCTCTCTCAATCTCTTCATACATGTTTAAAATAAATGTGACTAATGAATAAGAGAGAGAGAGAGAGAGAGAGAGAGAGAGAGAGAGAGAGAGAGAGAGAGAGAGAGAGAGAGTACTACTTTTGATTGGTAGATATATATGAGTAGAATCACCTTTACCCAAAAATTCATTTCTTTTTTATTGTTTTGCTTTGTTTTGTTTCCTTTGCCCAATGAATAACATGTTCTGGTTTGCATATTGCACTTTGTTATTTGTCTCCATTATGATGCAGTTTCGTTTGTTGCCTGTCTACGTGCTAGACGGAGTCGCATTTGAAGTAGGGTGTTAAAGCTTGATAGTTAATATAGATTGTTGGCCCATTTTCTATCAGCTTAAGCTTTTAGAGTAATTAATGTCTTAACAAATAGTATTAAATATCAATATTACTTCTGGTACTTGAGTGAACAGAGGTGATGACCCATAGGAGCATGAAGCGAGGGATTTTTTTTTCCATGCTCCGACAATACTTGATGCTATTTTTGGCAGTATACTCGTACTTTTGGTTTCTGTAAGAAAATAGCAATGCTATAATCTGGCTATTAGTTTTTTTTTCCTATAAAAATTGACACTGGATTAAAACCTACATGTAATGTGCAAAGGTTATAGATGAGGAGTAGGAAACATTCTTGGATTACCTTGTTCAGTTAACCATTGTGATTCTGTGAATGTTTGAGGGGGGCAACATGTTTATTTTGCCGTACGATGAATAATACATGAACAAAGAGAAGAAATTTGTGGATTGCATTTTCTTCTACCTTATACAATATTTTGTCTCAACCATTGATACTTACTAGTCGAACCTCTTATGCAGATCAGTTTAATTGGATAGCTTCATCTTCTTTCTTTAGCAATGACTATATTAGCTGTATCGTCTCCTTCTTTAACAACTACTTTGGCATGTGAGTTTCATCGTACATTGTTTTAATCTCTTGAAATCCAAGTTTGATCAAATTCCTTTTGGCTTGGCATGGTCTTGAAGACTGACTATTAAGTTCATTGGTTGATCATTACGATATTTACTTATGAAGGTGGGGGAAACTAGCCTGCTTTAGCTATTCCATTAGTTGCTCTTGGGATGCAAAATGGTACAGTGGTCTCTGCCAATGCCGTTGCTGCTAGTTTCTCTGTTCACAATTGTACTACTAGGGGATTACTATGGCTAGGAAACTCTAGACTTGTTTCATTCTCCAATACCCAGGTATTTTTGATATCATATGCATAGATTACGTCTTTGAGCAAGTAATTTCTGGTTATTCAGATTTTACTTTTTATTTCCTTTCTTTAACGATTTTTCTTTTGCTTTTGTGTTTTCTTTCACTTGTGCATTTTGCATTTGCATCTCTTACTAATTTATGCCACTGTATTCTCTTCATGAGTTTCTTAGGGTTTCTTTGTAATTAAGTTCGATTTGTATTTCTTTTATTTCTCATAATCATACCCCATTATGACATCAATCCATAGCGGATGCAGGCGAATGAAAAAACTGGAGGCTATATTAATAGGCTTTTTGTGACCTCTCTTAGAAGTGGCCTTAATCGATCATTTTAGATTTTGTAAAAGCCAGAGCGTGCACCGATAAGAGCTTTAAGGGCTTCATCATCTAGAAGGTTGACACTGAACCTAGAATCTCTCTCTCTTTCTCTCTCTCTCTCTCTCTCTCTCTCTCTCTCTCTCTCTCTTTTACATCCATCTCTTTATTGTTTGACATGACATCGTTGTATGCATGGATTATTGGAACTTAATTACCATGTGCTTTGCAGTATGACCCCCCGCGCAGTTCGTTCATCAGATTTGAGATCTATCATGGGAGAAGTTGTCTAGTATAATCCAGAACCAAAATTAGTATACTTACCTTTTCTACCAAGAACAGTATATTTTCACAAATTAACTTGGTGAGCCTTGAATCCTCCACCTTACCATATAGTGTTAAGGGTACGAGGTACCACTTGGACTACTAGGCCTGTGGCTGTCTCAATCTGAATGATAACTTATGCTTTGAATACAATTTTTAATATGTCTAACCTGTAGAAATTTAAGCAAGTCGTCTAAGACTATTGTCGAGGGACTCGAGGCAATATATCCTAGTTAGCGCATATCTTTGGTATTTACAATCTTTCCAGTATCTATGTTTCCATAAGTTTCTTCCAAGGTATAAATATCTTTGGCACATTACTAGCCTCCACTAAACACTTAATGGTAACAATACCCCAGAGTTTGTATTAGTATTTATTAAATGTTTAATCTTTTCTTTTGTTTACTTTTGATTGGCAAAGGGGTATGTTGTGACAGACGCTACAACTTATGTCTGCCACTCCAAACAAGTTGGTATTGGCGAAAAGAATGTTTATATCGAGGAAGTGTTTGAGGCCGATGTTCGTTTGTGGGATCCTCAAGGGGGAGAAGATACATTGGTAGACTTTGTTCAAGAGGGATTTGTGATTTGGCATGAGTGTTGGTTAAAGATTGGTTGACTATGTTTGTCTTATTTTCTCTGACTTTAAATTTCAGACATAGTTTATTTGTCAGTTGGTTTAGTTTAGTTTTGGATGGATTTATTCTTTCAATTTTAGACATGGTTTGGATTTAGAAACAGTTTTTATTTAAGGATAATTATGCTTATTTTGGATTGTATTTTTTGTATTTAATATAGATTGAGCTTGTATTTATTATGGTTTGGATTTGAGCTTATTACATGTTTATAGTAAATGTGACGTGGCTGTGATGGAAATTAGCTACAAATAGAATTGGAGAGCATATATTAGTATTTATGTATTTCATATTTAAAATAATTTCTAATGGATAATTACCGTTAGTACTCTTACACGTGTAAATTTACTAACGGTTTGTATCCGTTAGTAATTGTCTCAAAAGTGTTAGAAACTGTCATATTACAAATCGTTAGTAGTGAAATTACTAATGGTAAATATCCGTTACAAAATTCCGTTAGTATTTTGTATACAAAAGTGTTAGAAAATAAACCGTTAGAATAAATATTACTAACGGAATATTTTCGTTCGGAATAATAAATAGTATAACGGAAATTATCCATTAGTAAACATATTACTAACGGTAATTTACCGTTAGTAAAATTAATTTTCTGAACGAAAAATTACTGTTAGAAATTCCGTTAGAATTATTAGTCACACTTTATTCCTAATGCTAATAGTCCATTAGTAATAATTTTACTAATGGTAAATTATCATTAATAATGTGCCTTTTGATGTAGTGAGTATGGAAGTACTGCCATTTCCAAAATGAGTAGGTAGGTTTAAACTTTCAAACAGGTAATTTTTTTACCAGATTCACTGTCACATACATTTACATATTAGAGAAAATTATCCTTAGCTTGGAACTTTGCAGAAACATGAAATACCTCACAGAGACTTAACACGCGAGTATTTTTACCTTTCATGTTTCAAGTATGTGCTAAGTAGCACGGTATGGCTGGCGTCATTACCCATTATAAAAGGTGGTGGTGGGACCATGAATGAAGTCAATTACAAAGAAGTTTCTGCCTATGTCTTATTAATACATATATAAAAATATATATGGGCAATGCTAACTTGCAACATTATATCCTTTCGTGACAAATTTTTTTTCCAACTTTAGCGACGGAATATTTTAAAAAGCTTTGTCACTAAATATTTTTATTGGTCGCTAAAAGCTGGTGTACAATGATGTCATACATCCTTCATATTGTATGATAGCAGTCCCCTATATATATATCTGTAAGTAGTAGGCCCAAAATCCTTGATTGTGCCGTGAGGCCTCTCCCGAATCACCTTGAATGGGCTGGCCCCTAATCCAAATCAGTGAGTAGGCCACCAGAGGTGTCAAACGAAACGGCCTGAGTCGGACATCACCTAACACCAGGCCAGGCCAGGCGGGGCTGGGCATGGGAGGGGAGTGGGGGTGTCCGCCCCGGACTGATGGCCCGAGTGTATGCCGGTCCGGGGTTGGCTAGCAGGCCTCTTCCATTATCTTCATGATTAGGCTCAGTTTGTAATACCATGTATTTTCTGTAATTATTTATACCATGAGATTCTATATACTTTCCTTGATCATTCCTACAGTTTTACTTTCAATCAATCAAAGTCCTTTCGAGCGATCGAACATTTCTGAGTGCAAGCGATCGAACCCTATTCAATTGATCGAAACCCTACCGACCTGAATTTCTTACGTGGTTCCTACTTCAATCGATCAAACCCTTTTTCAATCGATCAAACTTGATTGATCTGGGTTCAAGCGATCAAAGTAGCTTTGATCAATCGAACCTGTGTTGTTAGATGTCCCAATTTCTGCACAAATATTACCACCTGCACCCCCTTTCCCTCTATATATACATTGTACTCGTGTGTGTAATGTGTTAGGAAAACCAGCGTTGTTAGAGAGAGATTGTGTGCTTGTGTTTTGATATATATATACACATACATGTATTTATACACACTCAATCATAGAGGGAGAGAAACAAACGGGCAGGAGAAGAAAAAGGAGAAGAAGAATGGAAAGTGAAGGCAGAGAGAGACAGAGACTGAGGAGAGAGAGAAGAGGCCACCATTGGAGAGAAAGCTTAATACTTTGACTAATGTGCCTTAACGACATTCAAACTCTCTTGGTAGCATTAGTCTATTGTTTATGAGCTTTTGGACATGATTAAACGTAACCAAACACCCCCTAATTATTCTGGACATTCACTGTCCAGAACCAGTGAAGAAGATGACGTTCGACCGATCGAATTGAGTTTAATTGATCGAAAACCCTATGTCTCAATCGGTCGACAGTGGTTTCAATCGATCGAGATTTCCTTAGTTTCAATCAATCAAAGTTAGTTCAATCGATCGAAACATATAGACTTCAATCGATCGAGAGGACTTCGATAGACTGAACCTTTTAGTACATGTTTGTTTCTTGTTAGTTATAATATGCATTATGTAGTTATTAATATATCATTATGGACTTTCATTATGCGGTACTGTTGAAAAATAATTTATGGGATGCGATAATGAGAAGACTTTTGGTGAGTAACGTAATTGGAATTCGGACGGGTTCTAATCGAGTTTGATAAGACATTCATTTCAATCAGAGTAGTCATGACATATGGGGAAGTCATGTATTAGTATAGCGAACGTTAAGTAGGTTTAATAAGGTTGGGGAGAATTTCGGCGATGCATACTAGTCAATCATAAGTACGCGGTAGATAGACGAATGTGTTTATGACATGCGGTGAACCTTGATCATTGGTAGACGTTGCTATATATACTGGTCAATCATAAGTGCCCGGTAGACAAATGAATGTGTCTATGATATGCGGTGAACCTTGATCATTGGTAGACATCGCTGAATCGTGGTAATTAAACTGATTTGTCTTTGCTCAAAGCGTTAAATCCCTGACTTGCGGTGGACTATGCATATGTTCTTAAAAGCGGGGTATAGACTGACGTATTATCTATAACTTGTGGTGTACATGGTAGATGACCTCTATGACTTGCGGTGTTACATGGTAGATGGAATCTATAACTTGCAGTGATGCAGTAGACAGAGCATTGGTGTATCCAAGTGTACTATAATCCAGTCTTTCAATCACGAGTCTGTTGTTTGTTTCGGTATAATGACGTGAGTAACCAATTAATGGGGTTAGGAATAAAGAAGAAGAGATTACTAGTAGAACTATATACTATGCCCTTCATAACTGGTAATCATTATACCTATGATACTGTGATAGTTCCTATTCACTCAGCTTTCATTGAGTTAACGGTGTTTATGCTTGGACATCTGTTGCCCAGACTACCCTATTCCTAACCATGTAGGTGACGATCACTACCAGGATGGTTACTATGTGGATGAGGGCTATGTTGGGGAAGGACTTGTAGCAAAAGGCAATGTTGGACAAGACTACTACTCTAACGACTACCCTTACGCCAGCTAGAGATGGAGTAGTTGCATCTAGTTTATATTTATGTTATTTACTGTTGAACCTTATTAGTTTAGCGGGTACTTGGGCATATGTTGTCTCCAGACCTGTTGTGATCCTGAGTACCATTCTGATGTTTGTAATAGATACAACTGTTGTTATATTTAGTTTGATTATGTTGTTCTTCTTGTTGTAGTTGAATGGTACTGCGTGGTATGAACGATTAGTGACATTCACCCGTCATTCCCTATGGACCCATAAAGGAAATTTAACTTTTCTCTATTTTTACTGCTCCAGAGCATGACATAATTTTTTGTATCAAAGCACTAGGCTTGTGATACGTTAATTCACAAACGATTCCACACCATCTGGTCTTAGTATTTAAAGATCCTTGAGATGAGATATGGTTATAATATTAGTCCATCCTCCTGATGATAGATAGTTTCCTTTGCAGGTTAGCATGGATTAAGAGTTCCATAAGTTTATAACTAATGCATATGGAGGACACGTGATCCATGGGGATGCCATGGAGCCAGCTAACCCGGAGTTCTGCCATGAGTGCATACGCTAGACAACTAGTCAGTATATGGAGGAAGATATGTGGAAGGCTCTCTATGTGACCGGGAAGACTCACCCTATAGAGATGCATATGGATGCTTATTATTCTACGAGGGTTGGTAGGTATATTTTTTTAGGAGATTTTATGGTTGATCCAGAGTAAGCTGGAGATGGATGCTATAGAGCTATGAGCTATTCTCGGAGGACCTATTGAGGTAGCACCAGTAGTAGCACCACCGTCACCAGTGCCTAAGGTACCCATTCTAGAGTCACCAGAGGCCGAGCGGATAGTAGATGCGGATCCAAAGGAGGACCCCGCGGAGGACATTGAACCAATTGAGGATGACAAGGATCTAGTGGAGGACCCAAAATTTGTTGATGAGGATGATATCGGGGTAGTAGGATATAAGGGTAAGGAAGATGCTGTAGTTGAGCCTGAGAAGATAGCGGTAGAGGATGTTCGTGAGGTATAGGAGGTAGTCGTACCAGAGATACCTGTGATACTAGCATTACCAGTGGGGCCTGTACTACATATGGCAGCCATTGCCAATATGGTAGCTGAGTAGGTAGTAATGAGGGTTGCATAACCAGATGGACTTCTGATAAAACAGGCTGCATTAGCAGAGGCTATGGTCATAGTTGGTGATTTTGCCGAGATGGTTGCTGACATTGTCGAGCCACCATTTGGTGTTGAGGATATGGATGTTGACGAGGTGATCGTTGAGGACTGAGATATAGGAATAGTGGTTGGAGGACTTGCTGCGCTAGTGGAGGCTGATCCACCTGTAGAGATTGACATTGCACTAGAGGATGAGGCACCAGCAGTAGGATCAGATGCTGAGGAATTTTTAGTCAGGATCTACAGGGTTTAGGTTTTGCTAGTTTTATATCAAGACATGTTGTCCATATGATTTTTTGGGAGGTTGAGAGATAGCTATTTGACCTTAGCTTGGTATAGATATTAGTAGTAACAGTAGTACCATAAATAGCTAACCTCAGTACTGTTTTAGCCTATGTCCCATGTGGTACACAGTTTGATACTATATAGTACATCTTTTGATATATATACGAGCAGTACTTTTGATATTGATTGTATGTTTGCGTTGGTATGTGTTGTTTAGTAGAGCTGTAAGTTCTCGTTGCTTCTCGCTTTATCTTGATTTTGTTTCTCCGATAAGACTTTTAGTTATCAATAGGTCTCTTGTAGGTACACGATACACGCTATCATTATGGTAGGACCCCTGAGAAATCATCAAGCGCGAATTGGAGCACCTTTTCCAGAAGGGATGGACCCATTCGGATTCTTTGAAGCGTTTATGCAGAGGATGGAACGTGTACACGACACCTACAACCATGCCTCCAATCTGTGACTGGTCCAACCCCTAGTTGCACTGTTTCAGCAAAGACAGATAGGAGATAAATTATTACCACATTTTCATGGATTACGTCCCGAGAAGTTCGATGGATTAATAGAACCATGGAAAGTCGAGCAGTGGATAAGAGAAATAGAATTAATCTTTGAAGCATTGGAATACAGTGAACAAGAGAAGCGCCGTCTTGCTACGTTCTAGCTCACCGTAGATTGGTGGGAAGCCGAACGAGCCACTATTGGGACAAACGCTGCAAGGGCGATGACTTAGAATACTTCCAAACGAAGACTTTTGGAAAAGTAATTCCTAGAAGATGAGAGAGATCAACTGGAAAGGAACTTTTTTAGTCTGGTCCAAGGAGGATGGACTATACGAGCATATACAACACAATTTGAACATCTATCTCGATTTGTTCAACAAATGATAGACACTCTACCGAAGAAGGTGAAGAGATTTCACCAGGGATTGAACCTCCACCTTAGACATATGATGGTTGGTCACCTGAATCAGTCGTTTGAGGGGATTGTTAGTTTTGCTGCAGGGTTGGGAAAGGACAATGATCTAGCACAACGACTAGAGATGAATCGACCACAGTCATTGAGAGGTGTTTAGTAGAGAAATTTCCAGAACTAGTCGCCGAGAAATAGCAAGGGTTGGAGACCACAAGCTTACTATCAAGGCAATAAGAGTACTTGGGATTGAACTAGGAAGCCTCAGTCAAGCTCTCCTCAACCCCATAAATATCAACAACGAGGACCGCAACCTTAGGTACTACTTACTACCCCACCACCGAGTGATGGAGGATGTTTCAATTGGGTGAAGTCGGGGCACATCGCGAGGAATTGCACTATTTTCAAAACCCATCACCGAAACAATCAGTTCTGCCGCAACTACAATAAGTCTTGTCACTTGAGCAAGGATTGTCGTGCACCACAAGGAGGATACTATAGGGCACCAGTTCAACGAATCCAAGGACCCCAAGATTAGACAAGGATGAATGCTATCATTCCAGCAGAAGCATGCTTTGGTGCTGATGAGCAGCGACATCTGCAAGGTATGCTTCTACTCTTTCATAGTCAAGTTAAAGCTTTATTTGATATAGGAATTGTACATTTATTTATTGCTATTAAGATTGTGCGTCAGTTGGGTTTAGAACCCCAGACACTTGAGCCAGCACTTAATGTTGTGCCACCATTGGGAGTGACTGTTAAGCTGGGTAAAGTATGTAAAGATTGCCCAATGATCATGGGAGATAGGAATCTTTTAGCAAACTTAGTGGTTCTGTCGATGTCAGAGTTTGACATTATCCTAGGGATGGATTGGTTGACTAAGGATGAGGCCAATTTGGACAGCCCTACCAGGACTATAGTGTTTTCGATACCAGGATGCCCGACGATTAGATTTTAGTGTCAACCAACGTGCGAAATGTTTTCTTACTAGTTGTTTGGCTACAATCGGGAACCCTAGTATGGAACTCAGAATTTTCCTACTGTACAAAACATTCAGGATGTATTCCAGGATATTAAAGGACTTCCACCAAAGAGAGAAATAGACTTTTTTTTATGGAACTAGTACATGACATATTGCCAATATCTAAGACTCTATATAGGATGGCGCTGACTAAGATGTTGGAACTGAAGAACCAAGTTCTGGAACTTGAGATTTAGGATTTGTTCGCCCTAGTACGTCACCTTGGGGAGCACCAATTCTATTTGTAAAGAAGAAGGATGGAACACTTCGACCCTGTATAGACTACAGAGAGTTAAACAAGGCAACGATTAAGAATAGGTATCCACTTCCTTGGATAGATGATCTATTCGACCAGTTACAAGGATCTAGGATCTTTTCCAAGGTCGATCTTCATTTTAGCTATCACGAATTGTTAGTTCGATTAGAGGATGTAATAAAGACTGCTTTCATGGACTTGATGAATAGAATATTTAGACCATATCTGGATCAATTCATTATAGTGTTCATCGACGACATCTTGATCTACTCAAAGACGGATAAAGCTCACAAGGAACACTCACAGATTGCTTTACAAATGCTTCGAGATAGTAAGTTATATGCAAAGTTCAGTAGCTACGAATTTTGGCTACAGGAGGTCAAATTCCTGGGACATGTGATATCTCAGGACGGTATTTCTGTGGACTCATCTATGATTGATGTAGTCTTAAGCTGGAACAGATCAACCAATGCTACAGGATATTATCAAAGATTCATAGAAGGATTTCCAAGATAGAAGGTCCTTTGACAAATTTGACGAGAAAGGAGACAAAGTACGAATGGATAGACAAGCATGAAAGTGCATTTTAAGAGTTTAAGGAAAGATTGACTTCTGCACCAGTACTCGTGATACCTATGAGTGGAGAAAGGTATATGATCTATAGTGATGTATCGCACGAAGGACTTAGTTGTATGCTTATATAGGACGGGAATATTATTGCATAATGATCTAGATAATTGAAGGTACCTGAGAAGAACTATACTATGCAGAAATAGTGTTTGCATTGAAGATTTGGAAACAAAATCTCTAAGGAGAAAAATTTGACATATTTTTCAATCATAAGAGCTTGAAGTATTTGTTTTCTCAGAAGGAATTAAACATGTGACAACGAAGATAGATGGAGTAACTCAAGGATTATGACTTTTGATTACAATACCATCTGGGTAAAGCAAATGTCGTAGCAGATGCTTTGAGTCGTAGACCTTGATTAGTAATCGCTGCATTATTAATTCCAGAATAGAGAGCATTGGAAGTTTTAGTTAAATTCGATCTTCAGCCAATGGAACCAATGGAATGAAAACATCTTGGATGTCTTATGGTACAACAAACTTTGATTAGCCGTATCATAGAAGCTTAACAAACAATGGAAGATTTGAAGTAATGGTTAGCAAAGATGTTAGCGAAGGAACCAGAGATCTGAAGTATTGGTACAGACAGAGCCTTGCGATGTAAAGGTAGATTCTGCCTACCTGATGAAAATATCTTTGAAAAGAGATATTGGATGAAGCACATAAGTCGCGGATGACTATTCATCTGGGAGGTACGAAGATGTACAAGGATTTGAAGAGGAATTTCTGGTGGGAAGGAATAAAGCAAGAAGTAGCTGAGTATGTAGCTCAATGTCTTAATTGCAAACAAGTAAAGGCAGAACATCAAAAATCACCTGGATTACTACAACTGTTACTGATTTCCCTTTGAAAATGGGAACACATCACCATAGATTTCGTGGTAGGATTGCCGAAGTCTCAGCAGAACCACAATGCTATTTGGGTAATCATGGATCGAATTATGAAGATTGCACATTTTATCACCTACAGTATGACGTATCCAGTGGAACATTTAAGCTTGATGTATCTGTAACATGTTGTACAATTACACGGTGTACCTATTTCTATTGTGACAGATCGAGATTCGCGCTTTACCACAGAATTCTGGAAGAGTCTCCAAACAGCGATGGGAACAACATTGAACTTGAGTTCAACTTTTCATCCACAAACAGATGACCAGACTGAACGAGTTAATCAAGTGATGGAAGATATGCTACGTGTTTGCATTATTGATTTTGACAGTTTTTGGGAGACACACTTACCATTGATCGAGTTTACCTACAAAAATAGTTATCATATGAGTATAGGAATGGCACAGTTTGAAGCTTTGTACGGAAGACCTTGCCGATCACCACTATGTTAGACTAAAGTCGGAGATACTCAACTTCTTGGGCCAGAAATGGTACGAGAAACCAACGAGAAGATTCAGATCGTACGTGAGAAAATGAAGACAGCTCAAACCATGCATAAGACTTATCCTGACAAGCAAAGCAAAGACTTAGAATTTGCCGTTAGACACCATATGTTACTCAAAGTTTCACCTATTCGAGGAATCGTCAGATTTTGTCAGAAGATAGGCAAGCTATAGTCATGATTCATCAGACCGTTCGAGATTCTAGAGCATGTTAGGAAGGTTACTTACCGACTTGCATTGCCGCCGAAGATGTCAGGAGTGTACAACGTTTCCACATTAATATGCTGAAGAAGTGTGCTCACAACCTAGCGCACAAGATTAACTTCGAAGATATTAAAGTCAACAATAATGCTACATTCAATGAAGGACCCGTGCGGATTTTAGATCGAGAGATCAAGAAGCTCAAAAATAAAGAGATTCCATTGGTGAAAATTCAGTGGAAGCATCATAATGAAGGAGAAGCTTCGTGGGAGCTAGAGTCGGAGATAGGTGAGAAGTTTTTGTTTTTGTTTTAGACCTTGTTTGTTTACAATTTTGATCTAATACCCTATATTTTTAGTAATTGTTTATGCTATGAGATTCTATATACTTCCGTTGATCATACCTAAAGTTTCACTGTCAATTGATCGAAGCACTTTCGAGCGATCGGACATTTATGAGTTCAAGCGATCGAACCCTATTCAACCCTACTGACCTGAATTTATTATATGGTCCCTACTTCAATCGATCAAATACCTTTTCAATTGATCAAACCTAACCGATCTCCGTTCAAGCTATCGAAGTATCTTCGATCGATAGAACTTGTGTTATCAGATATCCCAGTTTCTACGCAAACATTGTCAATTGCACCCTATTTCCCTCTATATATACATTATACTCGTGTGTATAGTGTGTTTGGAAGACCAGAGTTATGAGAGAGAGATTGTGTACTTGTGTTTTGATATATATACACATATATTTTATATACATATATATTTATACACACTCAGTTAGAGAGGGAAAGAGACAAAACGGGCAGAAGAAGAGAAAGGAGAAGAAGAAGGGCGAGAGGGACAGCGACTGAGGAGAGTGAAAGGAGTCCACCATTGGAGAGAAAGCTTGAAGCTTAGCCAAACGCGACTTAATGATGTTCGGTGAGTTCTACACAAACTTGGTAGCATTAGTATATTGTTTACGAGCTTTTGGACATGATTAAACGTAACCAAACACCCCTCAATGATTCTGGACGTTTACTGTCCAAAACCAGTGAAGAAGACGACATTCGACCAATTGAACTGAGTTTAATCAATCGAAAATCCTACATCTCAATCGATTGAAAGTGGTTTTAATCGATCAAGATTTTTGCAGTTTTAATCGATCGAAGTTAGTTTAATCGATCGAAACATACAGACTTCAATCGATAGAAAGGACTTCAATCGACCGAACCTTTAAGTACATGTTTGTTTCTTGTTAGTTATATTATGCACTATGTACTTGTTCATATATCATTGTGGACTTCCATTATGCGATACTGCTAAAAAATGATTTATGGGACGCGGAAACGAGAGGACATTGGGTGAGTAATGTAATTGGAATTTGGACGTTCACAAGGATTGGTTCTATTCAAGTTTGACAAGCCGTTCATTTCAACTAGAGTAGTCATGCCACATGGGAATGTCATGTATCAGTAATAGGAAATGTTAAGTAGGTTTGATAAGGTTAGGTTTAATTTTGGGGACGCATACTGGTCGATCATAAGTATGCAATAGACAGACGAATGTGTCTAAGACATACAGTGAGCCATGATCACTGGTAGACGTCACTATGTGTGATGGTCGATAAGTACACAGTAGACAAATGAATATGTCTAGAACATGTGTTGAACCTTAATCATTGGTAGACGTCACTGAGTCATGGCAATAAAATTGATGTGTCTTTGCTCAAAGCGTTAAATCCCTAACTTACGGTGGACTGTGCATATGTTCTTAAAAGCGGGGGATGGACTGACGTATTATCTATGACTTGCGGTGTACGCAGTAGATGACCTCTATGACTTGCGGTGTTACGAGGTAGACGATATCTATGACTTGTAGTGACGCGATAGACTGAACATTGGTGTATTACAATCCAGTCTTTTAGTCAAGACTCTATTGTTAGCTTCGATATAAAGACATGAGTAACCGATTAATGAGATTGGGAATAAAGAAGAAGAGATTACTAGTAGAACAATATATTATGCCCTTCATAACTGGTAGTCATTATACCTATGATACCTGTGATAGTTTCTATTCGCTCAGCTTTCATTGAGTTGATGGCGTTTATGCCTGGACATCCGCTGTCCAGACTATCCTGTTCCTAACCCTACAGGTGATGATCACTACCTGGATGGTTACTATGTAGATGAGGGCTATGTTGGGGAGGAACTTGTAGCAGAAGGTGATGTTGGAAAAGACTAATACACTGACGACTACCCTTATGCCAGCTAGAGATGGAGGAGTTGCATGTAGTTCATATTTCTGTTATTTAATGTTGAACCTTATTAGTTTCGCGGGTATTTGGCATATGTTGTCTCCAGACCTGTTGTGATCCTAAGGACCACTCTGATGTTTGTAATAGATACAATTGTTGTTATATTTAGTTTGATTATGTTGTTCTTGTTATTCTAGGTACTGCGTGGTATGGACGATTAGTGACATTCACCTGTAACTCCCTATGGACCCAAAAAGGACATTTATTTTTTCTCTATTTTTATTGCTCTAGGGTGTGATAGGATTTTTTGTATAAGAGCTCTAGGTTTGTGATATGTTCATTCACTAACGATTCTACACCATCTGGTCCTAGTATTTTAAGATCCTTGAGATGAGATATGGTTATAAGATAAGTTCATCCTCCTAACGATAGATAGTTTCCTTTGCAGGTTAGCATGGATCCAGAGTTCCATAAGTTTATGACTGATGCATATAGAGGACACGTGATTTATGCAAATTTTGTGGAGCTAGCTGACCCAGAGTTTGACCATGAACACATATGCCAGACAGATAGTTAGTATCTGGAGGAAGATATGTAGAAGGCTATCTTTGTGACCGGGAAGACTCACCCTATAGAGATGCGTATGGATGCTAATCATTCTACAAGGATTGGTAGTGATATTTTTCAGGAAATTTTATGGTTGATCCAGAGTAAGCTGGAGATGGACACTATAGAGCGACGAGCTATTCTCGAAGGATCTATTAAGGTAGCACCGATAGCAGCACCACCTTCACTAGTGCCCGAGGTACCCATTCCAGAGTCACCAGAGGTCGAGCCGATAGTAGATGCGGATCTAAAGGAGGACCCTTCAGAGGACATTTAGCCCCATTGAGGATAACGAGGAGCCAAAGGAGGACCTAGATTTTGTGATGAGGATGATATCGGTGTACTAGGAGATGAGGGTATGGAATATGTTGCAGTTGAGCCTGAGGAGATAGTAGTAGAGGATGTTCCTGAGGTAGAGGAAGTAGTCATTCAAAAGATACTTGTGATACTAGCATTACAACAAGGCATGTACTACATATGGAAGCCATTACCAATGAGGCAATTGAGTGGGTAGCAGTAATGGTTGCACAGTTAGATGGACTTCCGATAGGACATGGTGCTTTAGGAGAGGATATGGAAGTAGTTGGGGAATTTGCCGAGATGGTCGCCGACATCGTCAAGCTCGCATTTAGTGTTGAGGATATGGATGTTAAGGAAATGATCTATGAGGACTTGGATATAGGAATAGCGGTTGGAGGACTTGCCACGCTAGTGGAGGCCGATCCACCTGTAGAGTTGGACATTGCACCAGAGGATGAGGTACCAGTAACAGGATCAGATGCTGACAATTTTTTAGTCAGGATCTGCAGGGTTTAGCTTTTGCTAGTTTTATAATAGGACATGTTGTCCACATATTTTCTTGGGAGGTTGAGAGATAGCTTTTTGACCATAACTTGGTATAGATATTATCAGTCGTAAATAGCTAACCTTTGTACTATTTTAGCCTATGTCACATGTAGTACACAGTTTGACTAGTGTGTACTATATGGTACATCTTTTGATATATATATACGAGCAGAAATTTTGATATTGCTTGTATGTTTGCGTTGCTATGTGTTGTTTAGTAAAGCTGTTAGTTCTTGTTGATTTTTGCTCTATCTTGATTTCGTTTCTTCGACAAGACTTTCAATTAATCAATAGGTCTCTTATAGGTACACAACACACGTTATCATTATGGTAGGACCCTTAAGAAATCATCAAGCACGAATTGCAGCACCTATTCTAGAGGGGATGGACCCATCTGGAGTCTTTGAAGAATTTAAGCAGAGGATGGAACATGTAAATGACTTCTACAACCATGCCACCAATCAGTGACCGGTCCAACCCCTAGTTGCACCATTCCAGCAAAAATAAATAGGACACAAAATTACTAGCACATTTTTATGGATTACATCTCGAGATGTTCAATAGATTAACAGAACAATGGAAAGTCGAGCAGCGGATGAGAGAAATGGAGTTGATATTTGAAGCATTGGAATGAGTGAACAAGAGAAGCGTTGTCTTTCTACATTCCAGCTCAACTATGCCACCGTAGATTGGTGGGAAGCCGAACGAGCCACTATTAGGATAAATGCTTCAAGGGCGATGACTTGGGAAACTTTCAAAGGAAGATTTTTAGAAAACTACTTCCTAGAAGATGAGAGAGATCAACAATAGAGGAACTTTCTTAGTCTGGTCCAAGGAGGATGGACTATACGAGAATATACAACACAGTTCGAATGTTTATCTCAATTTTCTCAACATATGATAGACACTCCACAGACAAAGGTGAAGAGATTTCACAAAGGATTAAACCCCCTCCTTAGACATATGATGGTTGGTCACCTAAATCAGTCGTTTAAGGGGATTGTCAGATTGCTACAGGGTTGAAAAAAGATCCTGATCCAGCACAGCACTACAGATGAATAGACCCCAGTCGTCAAGATGTGCTCAACAGAGGAATTTCCAGAACTAGCAGCCGAGAAATACCTAGTGTTAAAGACCACTGGGTAACTATCAAGGCAATAAGAGGACTTGGGATTGAACTAGGAAGCCTCAGCCAAGTTATCCTTGAACCCAGCAATATTAATAGCGAGGACCGCAACCTCATGCACTTTATATTGCCCCACCATCGAGTGATGGAGGATGTTTCAATTGTGTGAAGCCGAGGCACATCGCGTGGAATTGCATTGTTCTCAAGACCCACCGCCGTAACGATCAGTTCTGATGTAACTGCAATAATTCTAGTCACTTGAGAAAGGATTTTTGTAAACCACAAGGAGGATACTATGGGGCACCAGTTTAAGGAATCCAAGGACCCCCAGATCAGACAAGGATGAATGCTATCATTTTAGTGGAAGCAAGCTTTGATGCTGATGAGCAGCGATATTTGGAAGGTATGCTTGTACTCTTTTATAGTCAAGTTAAAGCTTTATTCGATACTGGAGCTGCACGTTAGTTTATTGGTTTTAAGATTGTGCGTCAGTTGGGTTTAGAACCCCTGACACTTGAGCCAACACTTAATGCTGTAAACTTAGTGGTTCTATCGATGTTAGAGTTCGACATTATCCTAGGGATGGATTGGTTGACTAAGTATGAGACCAATTTGGACCCCAACCTGGACTATTGTGTTTCCGATACTAGGATGTCCGACAATTAGATTTCAGTGTCAGCCAACGAGCGACATATTTCTTGCCAGTTATTTGGCTATAATCGAGAATCCGTGTACGGAACTCACGATGGATCAGATTCCTACTGCATAAGACTTTCAGGATGTATTCCAGGATATTATAGGACTTCCACCAAAGAGAAAAAGAGACTTTTGTATGTCTGGTACCTGGCACATTCCCAATATCTAAGACTCTTTATAGAATGTCGCCGACTGAGATGTTGGAACTGAAGAAGCAAGTTTAGGAACTTGAAGATTTAAGATTCGTTCACCCGAATACGTCCCCTTGGGGAGCACAAATTTTGTTTGTATAGAAGAAGGATGGAACACTTCGACTCTACATAGACTACAAAGAGTTGAACAAGATAACAATTAAGAATAGGTATCCACTTCCTCGAATAGATGATCTATTCGACCAGTTACAAGGATCTAGGATCTTTTTCAAGATCGATCTGCATTCTGGTTATCACGAGTTGTTAGTTTAACCGGAGGATGTAACAAAGAGTACTTTCAGAACGAGATACGGGCCTTATTAGTTTCTAGTCATGCCTTTCGGATTGACGAATGTGCCAGCAGTATTCATGGACTTGATGGATAGAGTATTTAGACCATATCTAGATCAGTTCATTATAGTGTTCATTGACGACATCTTGATCTACTCAAAGATGGAGAAAGCTCACAAGGAACACTAACAGATTGCTTTATAGATGCTTCGAGATAGTAAGTTGTATGCAATATTCAACAACTGCGAATTTTGGCTACAAGAGGTCAAATTTCTTGGCATGTGATATCTTAGGACGTTATTTCTATGGACTCATCTATGATTGATGCAGTGTTAAGCTGGAACAGACCGACCAATGCTACGGAGGTTAGAAGTTTCCTCAGCCTAGCAGGATATTATTGAAGATTCGTAGAAGGATTTTCCAAGATAGCAGGACCTTTGACGAATTTGACGAGAAAGGAGATAAAGTACAAATGGATGGACAAGAATGAGATGCATTTCAGAAGTTAAAGGAAAGATTTACTTCTGCACCAGTACTCGCGATACCTAAGAGTGGAGAAAGGTATGTGATCTATAGTGATGCATCGCACCAAGGACTTGGTTGTGTGCTTATGCAGGATGGGAATGTTATTGTATATGGATCTAGATAATTGAAGGTATATTAGAGGATCTATCCTATGCATGATTTGGAATTGGCAGCAATAGTGTTTGCATTGAAGATTTGGAGACATTATCTCTATGGAGAGAAATTTGATCTATTTTTCGATCATAAGGGCTTGAAGTATTTGTTCTCTCAGAAGGAATGGAACATGCAACAAAGATGGATGAAGTTACTCAAGGATTATGACTTTTCATTGCGATACCAACCAGTAAAACAAATGTCGTAGCAGAAGCTTTGAGTCGTAGACCTCGACTAGTAATCATTGCATTATTAATTCCTGAATGGAAAGCATTGGAAGTTTTAGCTGAATTCGATATTCAATAAGTGGAACCAATGGAAGGACAACATCTTGGATGTCTTATGCTACAACCAACTATGATTAGCCGTATCACAGAAGCTCAGCAAACAACAGAAGATTTAAAGTTATGGTTTGCAAAGATGTCAGTGAAGGAACCAGAGATCTAAAGTATTGGGACAGACGAAGCCTTGCGATGTAAAGGTAGACTCTGCCTACTTGACGAAGAAAATCTTCAAAAAGAGATATTAGATGAAGCACATAAGACGGGGATGACTATCCATTTGGGAGGTACGAAGATGTACAAGGATTTGAAGAGGAATTTTTGGTGAGAAGGAATGAAGAGAGAAGTAGCTGAGTAAGTAGCTCAATGTCTTACTTGTAAACAAGTAAAGGCAGAACATTAGAAACCACCTCGATTACTATAACCGTTATCGATTGCCCAATTGAATTGGGAACACATCACCATAGATTTTGTGGTAGGTTTGCCAAAGTCTCAGTAGAACCATGATGCTATTTGCGTAATCATGGATCGACTTACAAAGGCTACATATTTTATCGCCTATAGCATGACATATCCGGTGGAATGTTTGAGCCGGATGTATCTGTAATACATTGTACGGTTACACAGTGCACTTATTTCTGTCGTGTAAGATCGAGATTCGCGCTTTAATGCAGAATTCTGAAAGAGTCTCCAAATAGCAATGGGAACAACATTGAACTTGAGTTTAACTTTTCGTCCACATACTAATGGACAGACTTGAATGATTCAATCAAATGATGGAAGATATGCTACGCGCTTGCGTTATTGATTTCAAAAGTTCTTAGGAGACACACCTATCATTGATCGAGTTTGCCTACAACAATAGTTATCATACGAGTATAGGAATGGTGCAGTTTAAAGCTTTGGATGGAAGACCTTGCCGATCGCTGCTATATTGGACTGAAGTCTGAGATAATCAACTTCTTGGTCAAAAAATGTGTGAGAAACTCGTGATAAGATTCAGATCGTACGTGAGAAGATGAAGATAGCTTAGACCAGACACAAGAGTTATGCTGACAAGCGACGCAAAGACTTGGAGTTTGCCGTTGGAGACCACATGTAACTCAAATTTTCACTTGGTCAAGGCATCGTCAGATTTGGTCAAAAGAGAGGCAAGGTATCACTGTGATTCATTAGACCGTTCAAGATTCTAGAGCGTGTTGGGAAGGTTGCTTATCAACTTGTATTGTCACTAAAGATGTTTGGAGTACACAACATTTTCACATCAGTATGCTGGGTAGTGTGCTCAGTGCACGAGATCACCTTCAAAGATATTAAAGTCAACGACAACACTACATTCAATGAAGGAACCATGCGGATTTTAGATCTAGGGATCAAGAAGCTCATAAATAAAGAGATTGTGTTGGTGAAGATTAAGTGAAAGCATCATGATGAAGGATAAGCTTTATGGGAGCTAGAGTCGGAGATACGCGAGAAGTTTCCAATTTTGTTTTAGACCTTGTTTGTTTATGATTTCGAGGACGAAATCCTTAATGAGTGGTGGATGATGCAATACCCTGTATTTTTAGTAATTATTTATACAATGAAAATCTATATACTTTCCTTGATCATACCAAAAGTTTCACTTTCAATCGATGGAAGTCCTTTCTAACGATCGAACATTTCTGAGTTCAAGTGATTGAACCCTGTTCAATCGATTAGAAACCTACTGACCTAAATTTATTTCATGGTCCCTACTTCAATCGATCAAACCCCTTTTTAATAGATCAAACCTGACCAATCTACGTTTAAGCGATCGAAATGGCTTCGATCGATAGAACTTGTGTTATCAAATATCCAAGTTTCTGCGTAAACATTGCCACCGACACCCCGTTTTCCTCTATATATACATTATACACGTGCGTGTAGTGTGTTTGGAAAACCAAAGTTGTGTGAGAGAGATTGTGTGCTTGTGTTTTGATATATATACATACATTATATATATACACATATATACATATATTTATGCACACTTAGACAAAGAGGGAGAGAGACAAACGGGCAGAAGAAGAGAAAGGAGAAGAAGAAGAAGGAAAAGAGAAGGCAGAGAGAGACAGAGACTAAGGAGAGAGAGGGGAGGCCGCCATTGGACAGAAAGCTTGAAGCTTTTCCAAACGTGCGTTAACGACGTTCAGTGAGTTCTAAACTCACTCAACAGCATTAGTGTATCATTTATGAGCTTTTGGACATTATTAAACGTAACCCAACACCCCCTAATGATTCTGGACGTTCACTATCCAGGAGCCAGTGAAGAAGATGACGTTCGACCGATCAAATTGAGTTAAATCGATTGAAAACTCAACATCTCAATCTATCGAAAGTGGTTTCAATCGATCGATATTTCCCCAGTTTCAATCGATCGAAGTTAGTTCAATCAATTGAAATATACATGCTTTAATCGATCGAGAGGACTTCAATCGATCAAACCTTTCAGTATATGTTTGTTTCTTGTTAGTTGTATAATGCACTGTATAGTTGTTCATATATCATTGTGGACTTCCAGTATGCAATATTGCTAAATAACAGTTTATGTGACACGGTAACAAGAGGACTTTTGGTGAGTAACGTAATTAGAATTCAGATGTTCCTAAGGATTGGTTTTAATCGAGTTTGATAAGCCGTTCATTTCAATTAGAGTAGCCATGCCACGTGGGAGAAGTCATGTATCAGTAATAGAAAACATTAAGTAGATTTGATAAGGTTGGGGAGAATTTCAAGAACGCATACTGGTCGAACATAAGTATGCGGTAGACAGACGAATGTGTCTATGACATGCGGTGAACCTTGATCACTGGTAGACATCGCTATATATACTGGTCGATCATAAGTACGCAATAGACAAATGAATGTATCTACGACATGCAGTAAACCTTGATCACTGGTAGATGTCGCTGAGTCTAGGCAATAGAACTGATGTGTCTTTGCTCAAAGCGTTAAATCCCTGACTTGTAGTGGATTGTGCATATGTTCTTAAAAATGGGAGATGGACTGACGTATTATCTATGACTTGAGGCAAATACAGTAGATAACCTCTATGACTTTCACTGTTATACGGTAGATGGTATCTATGACTTATGGTGACGCAGTAAATAGAGCATTGGTATATCCAGGTTTATTGCAATCCAGTCTTTCAGTCACAAGTCCGATGTTCTAAGTTTCGGTATAAAGACGTGAGTAACTGATTAATGGGATTGGGAATAAAGAAGAAGAGATTGCTAGTAGAATTACATATTGTGCCCTTCATAATTGGTAATCATTATACCTGTGATAGTTTCTATTCACTCAACTTTCATTAAGCTGATGGCGTTTATGCCTAGACATCCGCTCTCCAAACTACCCTGTTCCTAACCTTGCAGGTGACGATCACTACCAGGATGGTTACTATATGGACGAGGGCTATGTTGGGCAGGGACTGTGGACATGCGACCTTTGTGTGCCCACCCCCCGTTTCTTGTTTTCGGCGAGGTTTCAGAATAAATTTTCCTTTGTTTTGAAATTGATTTAAAAGAAAAGAAAGGGTCTGTTGAAAATAGATACAGAGTGGCCACTTGGTCTTTTAGGGTACCAAGAAACCCAATTTGACTCACCCAAACGGATAAAGGGCACTGGCCTTTCATAACCAAAGAACTTGGCTCGGGGTTTTGGTACTAGAGAAAGGAGCCTTTGTCGCAACTACAACTCGCCCTAACTCTTGACAGGCCTCAATTAGCATCCAAAAAATAATCTTTTACTATGTTTGGTTCGATAATTAATACTATAGTAGTACATCATATTTCATAAGAATATTGAAATGGAAGATCGAAAGATAAGATATCATTCATAAGATCTAAGCCCAAATATCAAACAATGTAAAGTGAAAGATCACACACATAAACCTAGGAAAAACTATCTAATCATATATCAAGTAATCAAGTTTTCCTAATCTAAAGGGGACATGAATCGTTCTTAGAACAAATGATCAAAGAAAATCAAAATATGCTTAACAAACTAGAATGATGCATGTTAATCTTTGAGAAAAGAAGACCTCTCGATCCCCAGGGCGGATGAGAAAGTATGGTTGGATCGAGGGGAATCATGGACGTGTGATCAAGTTTGGTCCTTATAATCTTCTTAGATTAGGGGTCACAAAAACCCCAAATCTTGCATGGATGCAATGTATGACCCTAGAATGTGCAAAGGTTGTAGTGTGTTTGTGTACATGGACTTTCTAAAGTTACATGGAAGTCTAAAATATACATAAGTCCATGAAGTAAATCATCATGGGATATATACAACTATAGTATGAACTACTTTCTAAGACATGAGCTAATTTAGAAGGCATATAAGCATCAAATCAAAGAATGAAAGTAAAAGTATGCTTGCTGTGAATAGTGGACAGAACAGTGAGTTGATCTTGTGAAATTTGAAAAGTGCGGTTAGGGATGTTTTCAATGCATGATCTTTTATGGTGATCATCATTATTGTGTTTAGAACAAAAATCAAAAAGCCAATCCTCAATAACTATTACAGATTGAGAGAAATCATATAAACAATGGAGGTCACTCAGAAACAGAATCCGTATTGTCGACTGAAATGTCAAAACATCTTAGAAAATGAAAACAAAACATCTAGAGACCTGTTTTATATCGAAAGTTCCCTAAGACACTGAAGTTCAAGGTATAAATGAGTTGGGACCACTCCATTTGGAAGGTTTTCTGTAAACAAGTTAAACGTAAACCATGATGCTGTGACAGCAAAAAATAGAATGTCTGGAAGGAATGTTTGGGTCCAAATCGACCCCTTCCAAGTGTTTCCAAGTCAAATAAAAAATCATGGGTGTTTTCTAATGAGTTAAGAAGGCTTTCCATGTGGTCTTATGTTAATACTTTTAGTATTGAGTCCTAGAGAGATCTTTGAACTCAGATTGTTCACTATTTTGAAGATTTTGGAAAGAACTAGGTTTTATTCTTTGAAATCAAAATGAGGGGTTTAAGAGGGGTTTTGAAATAGAGGCTTTGGGAGTATACTTTCAGCACTTAAATGGAGATTATAGCCACTTGAAACATCAATATTGAACTCATATCATGAACCTCCAAGATTGTTGTAGAGCATTGTTTTCATTTTGAAGACAACTTCAAGAATACATAGGAATGTATTGAAGTTGAAACCATCATCTATCAAACATGTTTTTGAGGTCAAGACCTACTATCCATAAGGATTCACTCAGCTCAAACTTCATGGCATCATCTAGATGATGATGGACTAGTAAGTAAACAAATAAAAATAAAAAAGAAATGAGGTGAGGAGAGAAGAACATTCAAATAAACAAGCATATAATACCAATCAATAGATGATAATCAATATGATTTTGGACTTGTAGTTTGGTGTTTCACTCATATATGGTGACTTTTGACATGGAAGTAGCTTCCTATCTCATAAATGCTCATTAAAATGGTGGTTGGATGTATTGAATGTGTAATAAATGGGAGTAATGAAGTAGAAAACAAAGTTTAGAACTCACTTTCAAGTTAAAAATCAAAGGAAGAAGTTTCTTTTCTCACTATCCTAACCTTATCTCTACAATTTTCTCCCTATAACTTTCTCTACGCTTTTTGTTTGCACCCCCCAAAACGAGAAGTCAATGGGGGTTTATATAAGCTAATTTGGAGGAGTTTGGGGTTTCAAAAGTGCTCCCATTGGTCCCAAACATCTGTTAACATAGAACTATGTCGTTTTGGTTTCCAATTAATCAATTTGGGTCCCCAAAAGAAATTGCAAAAATAGACTGTTCTGGAGGAGAGTGCCGCGGTGGCAGTGGGCCAGTGCCGCGGTGGCAATGCTCTTCAGATGTCCAGATAATGTCATTTAGGCCCCCAGAGGTTCCGGTATTCGCGAAATGGCCCTATTTCATCCGAAATTCACAAAAAATGCGTATGAACTCCAAACCGAGGTTGTGATATACTGTTGGAAAGGTAATGGAGTATACTTTATATAAAAAAAGTTTGGACATAGGTTACTTTGAAAAGTTTTGCGATATTCGTGATAAAAGCCGATTTGATCGCCTTTTTCACCTTCGGAAATTCATAATAAATTCAATTTAAATCCACAAATTATGTGCGGTATACCATTGGAAAGCTATTGACCTCTAGTATCCATGAAAAATATTTGAAAAAATGATACGGTGCTCCGGTTTTAAAGTCAACTTTTGGTCAAACTGGTCAAATTAAGGACCCCTAGGAAATTCAAGGAACCTCTGGGAGCTCCCGGGAGCTGACATTTTTGTCCAATTTTCTTTCAAAACTTGTTTTAGTACTTTCCACATGATCTAGAATGATCTTGGAACTTTTCGGTGAATTTGGACGATTTTGGTCAAACCTGGTCAAATCGGTCAACGGGGACTTTCCGAGATCTTCCGGGACTTTGGGGGTCTCTGGGAGCTGACGATTTCATCTGATTTTCCTTAAATACTCATTTTATGATTTTTTTTATGACACAGAATGGTTCCAGAAATTTCGGTCCAAATATGGGAGTGTTTGGGCTTTCAGGTGTATTTTGGTCATTCTGAGCATTTTGAGAGATATAACTAACTTCTAGGAGTCCTTTTTAAGTATTTTCGATCATTGTGAACCACCAATCTATGGGTCTCCTAAATCTAATAGCTGACAAAATGGGGTGTCTACAGTTTGCCCCTCTTTGGCATGAACTTATGAGGCAACGCTTGTCGCAAGCGAGTGCCAAAGCTTTGAAGAGACAGGTCTTTTAGAGGCTATAGATTTAGGATAAAAGCATTGCAAAAGATGCAATGAAGAAAAACATGGTGCTGTGGTTAGTACTGGTCATGCCTAGCTGCCTACGTATCCCAAGGGGAATCGTACCAATACGTAGTTTGGGGCACAAAAGAACAAGTCACGCATGTATGATAAAGCATGCAGATGCCATGCTACAAGGATGAAATGTAGTGCATGGACTCGATATGAACTGTGTCACAAGTCCTATAATGTCTATTGTTCTGATCCTATTACGAACTGGTACTGTAGGGTGTGTCACACCGTATGGGCTTGTGTTATGCTAGCGTTTACTCTAATGCATTGGTTAACAAGGATACCAAAATGTTGAAGACTCTGGGTCTCGAGGGCAAACTTCTTAAATTACAAGAAGTGTACTTCACAAGCGAATGGGATCGAATCTGGTGTCTTTGAGGATGATAACTTAAGACAACCAATAGGTGAGGGAGCTCACGATAACTGATAGTTTGGGAATATTTACGATAATCAAAGTGAGAAGACTTACAATAAATGAGGAAGCTCACGATGACCGATACGTGAGAAAGCTTATGATAAGTGAGGAGGCTCATAATAAGTGAGGTAGCTTGTGATAACTGACAAGTGGGGTAACCGGAGTGAGGAAGCTCCCGATACAGACGGTGAGGCCTCTTGCTTCTTGCTGACTCCTGATGGAGAGTATTGAGCATAGGCAGTGGTATCTTGTCCCGACAGGTGGTTGGCGGTATGAGGTACCGCATTCCTCATGCCCCTCCCGTGACGGATGCTAATGACCTCTCTGGTGCTGCTTTGCTGGCATCTTTGGCCTGTACTGATGCTTAGGATCATTTCCGTTCCGAGACTAGTTATGAGACCTACCGTGGCCGCTTTCTAATGTCAAACTTCCTACTCCTGGATGTGAGTTTCTTTTACGTTTTTGTCTCTATCCATTACTTATGTTTTAGGACTCATCTTTTCCCTAATTTGTTTTGTGCCTACAACTTAGTGAGATGTATAGGAGACAAGCTCCTCCAGCTTCTGATCCTATCCCTCCTTGGGATTGGACCGTCAATGTTTTGGGTGCCAATGGCTCTCTGCAGGTCATGAGGTGCCATGAGACACGTGCAGGTACCCCACCCAGCCAGTAGGCATCCTCAACATCCCTTGGAGTTATGCTAATGAGAGTCACGCCTTGGCAACTAGCCTACGGTCTTTGGTTCTCACGTGAGACCACCGGGTACATCTCTAATTTTGTTCTCCTTAAGGTTATGTGGCTCTACCCTATATTTTACCCTTGACAGATGGATGGTATGCGGCAGTTCGCCACCAGTCAGATGGCGTCCTTTGTAAGTTTCTGACTCGACTATATTTTTGTACTTTTGCTGCTTCCTAAATAATTGTCTTTATTTTATGTGTGTAGTGTTGTGGAGGTGGTGCTGGCTCGTCGAGAACCAGACCAAGGTACAGGGATGGCAGGAGGAGGCCATTGCCGACGTACACTCCGGGTGGTCCGACAGAGGATGAAGAAGAGGAGGACTGTGGCCTCCTGAGCGGGGATTTTTGTTTTATCAACATTTCATGTCTTTAATTGGGTTATACTAGTGAATGATGGACAATGTGTAGGATGATGTATAGGATGATGTGTCACCTTTGACAGAGTATTATGATGTTTTGCCTTTTGAGCCGGATAGCTTCCGGTTTGTAGGTGCAGTTGTGATTCTGTGATTGTTGATGTTACTGCGATGAGCAGCTTTGTGATAGTGAGTGTGCTTGTCTTGTAGGTGGTATAGTCCGTGAAACGGGGAGGTGCTGCCGAAATTTTGAATTTTGCTAGAGCCGCGTTAGAAAATATGGCATTGTACGATCCTGCTCAACTCACGGTTTGGCTGAACATTACAGATGGTGTGGAACGGATCAACCTTTTCAGTTACGGCTTGATCGAACTATTCTCCCTTTGCCAGATTAGCTTTGAATGCTGAATTCATGCGAGCTACCATTGCCCATTAGGACCTGGTAAATCATGTCTTTGATTTCAATGGCCTGGAGATATGCCCCCTGTTCGAGGAGTTCTGTGCTATCCTTGGCTTTGATCCTGACTCAGACCTGATTCTTCCTTCTGCTGATACCCTCAGTCCTACATGAGGCTTGGCAGAATACTTGAACAGTTCTGTTGTTATCTCCCGCCGACTAATTCATGGTAAGGTTCTTGACATTGCTACCATCACTGCCCGATATGCTAGTCCTGGGAATCCTAGCATATATGATGCTACCCGCGGGGCTGCTATGATATTATGCATGACTTCTCACTTCCTATTCTCGAGTACTTCTAGTGACTTAGTACATGTGTACCTTGGGCTAAAATTGAGTAAGAACCCCATGGCCATGGTTCTAGTTGAAAACCTAAATGGTTTGGATAACGCTTTTAACCAAGGAACCCTTCTTTTTTCTGGGGCGCCTTTGGTGTTACAGGCTTGGCTCTATGAACGCCTTCAGTTCTAGACAGGTAGTGTGCCTCTAGTTTACTTCCGCAGGGCAGTGATTTATTCTTACCATACTTTTGCCGATTAGGTTAGCCTTATGGGTTCTCTTTCTGAGGCAGACATTCGCTGGATTGTGGGGCGTTGGGGCCTTCAGGCTGTGACCACAAGCCTTGGGGAACACCCTAGAGAGTGGTTGATGGGTTTGAGGGAGACTTCTTTTTATCATCCTCGTCGATTGGCCAGGCAGTATGAGCGAGTTCAGGAGGTCCCCCAGGGATTTACCGAGAAGGCCTTTACTTCCAGAGTCAAGGCTGTCACTATTGCTGCTTTTATCAGTGGCTGAGCCTATCGAGTAAAAGCCTATTTCTAAAGTCCTTTGAAGAAATAAAAGACACAAAATAAAACTAGACTCGACGGATCCTGCTTCTTCCTCCAAGTGTCTTTGATGTTTGTGATTGTTTTCAAAAGACTTTTATTTTTCTGCCATTCCTGCTTATATAATATTCGAAGCTTGTTTATTGGTGAAACCTGGTTACTTGGAGAACCTTCTTTCATGCATTTTGGATTTTTTTTTAAAAAACATTTCGTAACATGATTCTCGATTAGATGCCGCTTTTTGGTACTTGTTTGGGCATGCTGGAGTAATTTTGAGGCAAACGAGGCGGATAGCCGAAGTTTGCCCCTAGTTTGGGATATGGATGGTTGTGAGGCAAACAAGGTAGATGACCGACGTTTGCCCCAAGTTTAGGAAGGGTTTAGGCAAATGAGGTGGGTGGCCGAAGCTTGCCCCTAGTGCCTAGGGTAGTTTCCGGTTATGGTAAGGACCGCGACTTTATTCTCGCATATGCTCATAACTTTTGCCTAGGCACTAGTGGAGTGACCTAGCGAGCTATTTTCTCTCTTTTGTTATTGCTCACTTTGGATTTAACTCTAATTTTTGCCTAGGCGTCCTTTTGGATTTTCAACCTAGCGAGCCATCCTTCTTTTCTTTTTTGAAATTCTGCCTACGTACCCCCGAGTGAGGATCAGGTCTAACGTAGTTTGGGCTAAGGTAGGAAAGAAGTGGGTTGTTTTTAGGTAGGTGGGATGACCAAACCGATGCGGTTGCCTACGTATTCCCGAGTGGGAATCAGTTCGAGCGTAGTTCAGGCTAAGGTAGGAAAGAAGTGGGTTGTTTTTAGGTAGGTGGGATGACCGAACCGATGCGGTTGCCTACGTATCGCCAAGTGGGAATCAGGTCGAGCGTAGTTTAGGCTAAGGCTTGAAAGATTTTAGGGAATGGTCAGGCATAATACTTTTTAAGGCGATCCATGTTGACTGGTTCTTTGAATTCGACACCATCGAGGTCCATGAGGTAAGTTGCTCCTCCGAAAAGGATAGTTTTGATGATATAAGGGCCTACCCATTTAGGTTTGAACTTTCCGCATGGATAAAAAATTGGGGCTCACAATTCCTTAAGAACAAGGTCACCCTTGACAATTTTCCTCGGACACGAGCTATCTGTTTCGGATAGATATGGACATGATTGATTGTCGTCAGGCGCTTTTCATCTATGAGAGCCAATTGTTCATACCTTTCCCTTAACCAGTCAGATTATGAAATTTCACATTCTACCATCACTCGCAGGGACGGTAACTCTATCTCGATCGGGAGTACTGCTTCCATACCATACACCAGTGAATAAGGAATCGCTCCTGTAGCGTCCTTATCGAGGTTCTGTATCCCCACAGCGCAAATGGTAGTTTCTCGTGCCAGTCTTTGTAAGTATCAGCCAACTTTTGTAGTATGGCCTTGACATTCTTGTTTACACCTTCAATTGCCCCATTGGTTTGCCTCCTGTATGGTGATGATTTATGATAAGTGATTTTGCATTCCTCGAACAGATCCCTGACCTCTGCTTTGAAATGACTTTCGTTGTCCAAAATAATCTCATGGGGGACGCCATAGTGGCAGATGAGATTCCTCTTAATGATTTTGGCCACTTCCTTGGCTCCCAACTTGGTGCAAGATGCAGCTTCCACCCATTTTGGGAAGTAGTCGATGGCCACCAAAATATATTGATTCCCATTCGAGGCCTTTGGAACAATTTTTCCAATGCTATTGATTCCCTAGGTTGAGAACGGCCATGGTGAGGTAATGCTATAGAGCAGAGATGGTGGTAAATGCATCATGTTTGCGTGGATCTGGCACTTATGGCACCTTCTCATGTATTCACAACAATCTTTCTCTAATGTTGTCCAGTAGTACCCTTGTCTTACGATTTTCTTGGCCAACATGTGACCGTTCATGTGTGGACCGCACACCCCTTCGTGTATTTCTTCCATAATTCTTCTGGCGCTCTTTCCAAACAAGCAAGTTAGATTGTGACCATTGTACCCTTTCTTCAACAATTTTCCTCCTCAAATGATGAACTGTGCCGCGAACCTTTGAATTGCTCTTTTATCATTCTCAGAAGATTCTTGGGGATACATTCCTTTTTCTATGAAGTCCCAAACATCTCGGCACCATGGTGTTTCATTCTCTTCTTCCTCGATTGCAGCGATCATGCTAAACGACGGTTCGTATCTTTGCTCAATTACTAGAGGCATCATTTTGACTCCCATAGGGATTTTGATCATGGAGGTTAGAGTGGCCCATGAATCTGCTAACTGGTTCTCTTCCTTGGGCAGGTAGAAGAATGTTATGTTCTTGAACTGTCTCTTGAGTCCACCGAGATGGTCATGATAGGGCTTCAACCTTTCCTCTTTCACTTTCCATTCTTCTCTAGCTTGCGACACAATGAGGTTTGAATCTCTAAAGACGTCCAATTTTTGAACTTTTAATTCTATGGCCGCTTCCATCCCGAAAATACATGCCTCGTATTCAGCAGTGTTGTTGGTGGAGTTATAATTGAGCTTGACTGGCAGTGGGGTATGGTCCCCATTTGGTGATACCAGAATCATTCCTACTCTGTAGCCTTTCATGTTGGCTGCCCCATCAATGTATAACTTCCATTGTTCTTCTTTGATTTCCATAATATTCTTATTTGAAAACGGGAAGTCTCCATTTTCTTTAGAGTCAACGGCATGTTCCGCAAGATGCTCAGCTATAGTTCTCCCTTTTACCGACTTGCTTGTCACATACTTGATATTGAATTCAGATAGTAGAAGTAGCCAAGGGGATGTATAACCGGTCAGGGCAGGTTTTTCGAGGAGGTATTTTAGAGGATCCATGCGGGATATGAGTGCAATTAGAAAGGCTAGCATGTAGTGCCTTAATCGGCGGGTGCACCAGACTAAGGCCCAACATGTTTTTTCGAGGGCAGAGTAATTGAGCTTATACGCAATCATCCTCTTACTAAGGTAATATATGACTTTTTCGCAGTGGTTTTCTTCTCCTTCCTGGGCTAGCATGCAACCCATGGCATTTTCGGAGACAGATAGGTTAAGAAATAAGGGCTTGTAAGGAATGGGTGGTGAAAGGACGGGCGGATTTTGAAGGTAGGCTTTTATTTTGTCGAGCGCGGATTGGCATTGGTCATTCCATTAGAACTTCTCAGCTTTCCTCAGTAATTGGAACAAGGGATCGCATGTAGTTGTGAGCTTGGAGATGAAGCGGCTGATGAATTGGATCCTTCCGAGAAATCCTCTCACTTCTTTCTCATTCTACGATGGGGCCATTTCCAAAATTGCCTTGATCTTAGAAGGATCGACCTCTATCCCCCTCTGCGTATTGAGAAAACCCAAGAGCTTTCTAGAAGTCACACCGAAAGTACACTTCTTTGGATTTAGCCTCATCTTGTATTTGCGCAACCTTTCAAAAAACTTATCCACTGCTACCAACTGTCCCTCTCTATCCTTGGATTTTATAATCATGTCATCTACATACACTTCTACTTCCTTGTGAATCATATTATGCAACAGAGTGGTGGCAGCCCTTTGGTAGGTTGCTCCGGCGTTCTTAAGTCTGAAAGGCATCACTCTATAGCAGTAGGTCCCCAAGGCTTGGTGAATGTTTTCTTTTCCCAATCTTCCTGTGCCATTGGAATCTAATTGTACCCTAAGAAATCATCCATGAACGACAGTAGCTCATGTTCCGCAGTGTTATCTACCAAGACATCACTGTGGAGAAGCGGGAAGTCGTCCTTTGGACTGGCTTTGTTTCGATCACAAAAGTCAACGCACACGCAAACTTTTCTATCCTTCTTAGGGACTGGCACTATATTGGCAACCCATTCCGGATACTCTGTAACAATGATGAACCCTGCCTTTAATTATTTTTCTGCCTCTTCTTTGACCTTCAGTGCCAATTCTGATCTCATGCACCTCAGTTTCTGCTTGACAGGCTTAGAATTAGGGAGAATAGGAATACGATGTTGGATAATGTCGGGATCGACCCCAGGTATATTCTCATAAGACCAAGCAAAAACATCTTTGAATTCTTTTAGCAAGAGAGTCAACTTTTCATTTTCTTCTTTATTAAGCGTTCAGCCAATTTGCACAATTTGTGGATTATCCTTTTCACCTAGGTTAATTGATAAAGTATCTTTGATTATTTCATAAGCAGGTGATTTTTCAATTAGTTGCTTAAGTTCGATTGGGAGATCCTCGGGGGATCTGTGCATTCACAAGTATTAGAATTGGAGGAGTAAGAAGAATCGTCTTTCATTTCATTCATAACAAGTAGAGTGATTACATCAGACTATGGTGAGCTTATAACAACTGACTTTTGGTACAAACTTGATAATCGGAAGTACAGACTCCAGGGAAACAAGGGATAGGGAGACACAGACAGATGACTCTACAGCCTGGTTGCTCCGATCCTTCTCAGTTGGCATGATCTGATCATCTTGGCTCTTGGCCCTCTTTCCTTCCTTCTCTTCAGTGAACTCTTCCCACATTATCTCCATGGCTTTAGTGTCCGGGTACTTCAACCAGTCCTCCTCTGGGGTTTTCACAACTTCTTCGGGATAGAACGAATCTTGATAGGGAGGCCTTTCACAGTCAGCGAAGATCTCAAGCCCCGGGTATCTTTTTCCGGTGGTCTAGTGGATCCAAGGTTCAGGGAACCCAAAATAGGGGAAGTCATCCCCTTCTTTGATGAATTGACCGTTAAAGGTCTTGCGGTATGGCGGGAGACTCCTCACTCTCTTCTCCTATGGTTTTTGGAGCTCAATGTCCTCTTCAGTGGGCTTGTACCCTAATCCGAAAGCGCCTTTTGATCCTTTGATCTGAGGGAACTCATGAATCCCTTGTTAGCGTCGGCCTAATCCCATTCCAGGGAAGTAGTTCATTTTACGAACGATATTGACCACTGGGGAGTGGACCTCGGGGAACCTATTTCCATTGCTAATCATATCGATCTTTTCCATGAAGGATCCTGCGATTTCTCCTTCTTCTAGTTCAGGTATTTGGATTTCAAAGACGGGAGCATAGCTTGGAAAGCCCTCATTTCCCTAACTGTTGCCAAGGATGATTTTCACCTCTTTTTCATTATTGTATTTGATCATTTGGTGCATAGTAGATGACACTGCTTTGTTAACATACAGCCAGGGCCTCCCAATGAACAAGTTGAATGAGACAGGTATATCCATGACTTGAAAGAGTTCTGTGGAAACCAAAGACCCTACCCATATTTGGAGAGAAATAGTCCCCATCACATTTCTCTTGGTATTATCGTAGGCCCTTACGGATTGCACGAATGGTGTGATGTCAAGGATGTTGACCCCCATGGTAGTGGCGGTCCTTAGAGCACAAACATTTAAGGTAGAGCCTGTATCAACCAGACAGAACAACACCTGCTGCCCCTTGTATCCGATAGTGATGTATAAAGCCTTGTTATGCGTAGATTCTTTCGGTGGCAGATCCTCATTGGAGAAGGTGATGATTGGGTCGGGGGTGAGTGTACTTAAAAAGGCCACCATATCTTCTGGTGTAGCGTCAATAGGGACCTCAATTCCAGCCAAGGCATTCAACATGGCCTGCCTATGCTTGTAAGGTGTTACCATGGTGTCCCACGTCGAGAGATGTGCCTGAGTCTTCTTCAACTGCTTAATCAACTTATTGTTCTCTTCGATGACCTCATCCATTTTTCCTTTCCCCTTGTCCATGACTGGTCCTTTCTCGATGGCGTCAGTGGTAGACTGCAGAGCTGATAATGACGGGCTGACCTAGTTAGATGATCAATCTCGACAGGAGTAGGCCTTTCTATAGTCCAATCTTCTTTGAACCAATCACAATCTATTTCTAAGAGTGGTTTCTCCGGCTCATTCCAGATGGAGACATCGCTTTCATCATTGGGATCATACCACTTGAGGTCCACCACCCCTAGATCATGTTCTTCTAGGAAGAACAAATCTCGTTCGTCATCTAGTTGTTGTTGCCATACTTCATCCTTTCCTTCAATCAGATGAATCACCGCAGAATTCGGGATGCCAATGCTGTGTAAGAGAAGTCCTATGGGGGTTATATAGGTGGTAGGGTTAAAGGGTATGGGGCTGGACTCAATGAAGCTAATATTTTGGTTGTTTGGCAGGGGGTTTTGGGTGACATGGGGCTACTTTAGAGGTGGCTCAATGATGTTGTAGTCAATGAGGTCTTGGATATCATGGCAAAGGCGCATGCAATCATCGGTGTTGTGGCCAGGGACTTGGTAGTAGGTACAGCGTCTGGACATGTCACAGCTTGGTGGTAGCGGGGTGTTTCGAGGCTGAAGGAGTTGGAGGTGGCCCTTTTGAGGAGGCTGTCCAAGGCTGAGGAGAGGGAGATTTCTAGCTTCGCGAAATTGCGAGGAGGCTTTTTTCTGGAAAGGGCGATTGGAGGAATTTACTTGGTTGGAGGGTTGGTACGGTCTAGGAGGATATGCCATTGGTTGACTACTGAGGGCATTGACATCCGGAGGATTCCGGGAGTAATTGGGCCTTTTTGACTGACTTAGAGGCTCTTCCTTCTTAATCTTCCCTTCCCTGATAGCATCTTCAATTTGAGACCCAACTTCAAACAACTCTTCAAAGGTGGAGATGGATTGATAGAACAGTTTCTTATAGTAGAGTGGTTGCAGATTCCGGATTAGCATTCTCACCTGTTCTTTTTTAACCTGTCGATGGGTCATTTAGGCCACTTTGTTCCTCCATCTGCTTAGAAATGCAGCAAAAGATTCATTATTGTTCTGCCGAATAGTTTCCAAATCCCTGATTGTTACATCCAACTCTTGATTGTAAGAATAGTGATCAATGAATATTCCAGCGATGTCTTCCCATGCCCGAGTTTTTGAATCGTCCAAGGTAAGGAACCATGATAGCGGAGACTTTGCGAGAGTTTGTGGGAACAGCATCGCAATATGCTCATGAGTGCAACCCATCGACTGGAAGATGCTCATACACAGCTTCACATGGCTTCTCGGATTTCTAATTCCATCAAAATGGTCAATGGCAGGCATCTTGTCGAAATGCCTTCCAGGTCTAGCATGTAGTCACTAACCCCTTTGCTTTTTCTCAGTACACTTTCTAACATGTCAACCTTATCCATTTTCTCTGAGAACTTCTTCTCATATACAGGCGGTGGGACCCCTTGAAACCAATCTTCTTTCCCATTATTCTCAGAAGGTGGTACAAACCCTAGCGATGGTGGTGGCATGAAACCCGGTGGCAGAGGAAAACCAGGCAGATACTGTGGTTGCTGATTCATGTTGAGATAACTTGTCGGGCTGATTCTGACCAAACGATTATCCAAATTTCTGACCCAGGACGAAGATCCCAGCTGCTGACTTTGAGAATCTATAGTGACCCTACAGATTTGAGAGGACTTGTATCAGATTCTAACAGTGATGTTTAACAAATGTGGACTAACTTATGTACAGACTGACAGAGGCAGTGCGTGCAGACTGACAGGAACGATGCATGCAAATAGGACAAGCATGCGGATGCAAGCCCTAAACTATATGATGCCCTTACTTCTAGCAAATAGCATTTAAACAAGTAAGGTCTTAGCCATACGTAGTGTGCTAACCTTTCCTTCAAGTATGATCACCAGGGAATAACGGGGGTTTCCAGGACATTTTTTAGAATATTTTGACAGAGTTTTTGGGATAAATTGGTTAATATGGTTATATTTGGGATATTTGGACAGAGTTTCTGGGAGAAACTGGTTAATATGGTTATATCTGGGATATTTGGACAGAGTTTTTGGGGAGAAACTAGTTAGATATCATTAGATCTGGGATATTTGGACAGAGTTTCTGGGATAAACTTGTTAAATATGGTTATATCTGGGATATTTGGACAGAGTTTCTGGGAGAAACTGGTTAATATGGTTATATCTGGGATACTTGGACAGAGTTTTTGGAAGAAAAAAACTGGTTAATATGGTTATATCTAGGATATTTGGACAGAGTTTCTGGTAGAAACTGGTTAGATATGGTGCTGATCATACTGTCTAGCAAGTTTTCATACTCTTATGTCTTAAGACCAACAAACAAGGTTTGCAGCGTATATTTTTGTGATCATGGAACAGACATCCTTATCATGGTGCCTAGGTAGGTCAACTTAATGTAATCACATGTGAGTGATTGCCTTGGGAATCATAAGAAAGAAGTTCTGTTCTATGCCACATAAGCGTCTATACTGCGCAGGTAATCCCGTCAGGGCATACAACAGTTATATCATATTGTCCTATCTGAGCAGATTAATTAACAATCCTATGAAAGGTTTTACAGGAATCTATATGCAAAGGCTGGGTTTAGTCAAAGAGGGTCCGTTAACGAGAGTTCCAATATACCGTCAGGGAGACAGTACGGAAGTGTTTACTTTTTTTGATATACCTTGGAAGGTACAGTATCCACAGTGACTTGTGCCTTGGCACAGCAAGACCTGAATAATGTCAGCACCGCGTTTCAGACACAATCGGAGGGTGAAGTGCGGAGTGCAATGCGGTGAACCAAACACAGTAAAAAGATGATTTTAAGGATGCTTCTTATGAGTCAAACCTCTGTATTATTTTGTTTCGAAAATCAATTTCCCCAGTAGAGTCGCCAGATTGTGGACACGCGGCCTTCGTGAACCCACCCCCGTTTCTTGTTTCCGGCAGGGTTTCGAAATTGATTTTCCTTTGTTTTGAAATTTATTTGAAAGAAAAGAAAGGGTCTCTTGAAAACAGATACAGAGTCGCCACTTAGTCTTTTAGGGAACCAAGAAACCCAATTTGACTCACCCAAACGGATAAAGGGCACCGGCCTTTCATAACCAAAGAATTTGGCTCAGGGTTTTGGTATGAGAGAGCAAGGAGCCTTTGTCGCGACTAAAACACCCTCAACTCGTCCCGTCTCTTGACGGGCCTCAATTAGCATCCAAATAATCATCTTTTACTATGTTTGGTTCGAGAATTAATACTATAGTAGTATATTACATTTCATAAGAATATTGAAATGGAAGATCGAAAGATAAGATATCATTCATAAGATCTAAGCCCAAATATCACAATGTAAAGTGAAAGATCACACACATAAACCTAGAAAAAAACATCTAATCATATATCAAGTAATCAAGTTTTCCTAATCTAAAGGGGACATGAGTCGTTCTTGGAACAAATGATCAAAGAAAATCAAAGAAATCAATATATGCTTAACAAACTAGAATGATGCATGTTAATCTTTGAGAAAAGAAGACCTCTCGATCCCCGTGATGGATGAGAAAGGATGGTTGGATCGAGGGGAATCATAGATGTGTGATCAAGTTTATTCCTTATAATTTTCTTAGCTTAGGGGTCAATAAAACCCCAAATCTCTCATGGATGCAATGTATGACCCTAGAATGTGCAAAGGTTGTAGTGTGTTTGTGTACATAGACTTTCTAAAGTGACTTGGAAGTCTAAAATATGCATGAGTGCATGAAGTAAATCATCATGGGATAAATACAAATATAGTATGAACTACTTCCTAAGACATGAGCTAATTTAGAAGGTATATATGCGTTAAATCAAAGAATGAAAGTAAAAGTATGCTTGTTGTGAATAGTGGACAAAACAGTGAGTCGATCTTGTGAAGTTTGAAAAGTGGGGCTAGGAATGTTTCCAATGCATGATTTTGTATGGAGATCATCCCTATTGTGTCTAGAACAAAAATCAATAAGCCAATCCTCAATAACTATTACAGATTGAGAGAAATCATATAAACAATAGAGGTCACACAGAAACATAATATGTACTATCGACTGAACTGTCGAAAAATCTTAGAAAATTAAAACAAAACATCTTGAGGCCCATTTTATACAGAAAGTTCCATAAGATACTGAAGTTTAAGGGGAAAATTAGTTGGTATAACTTCTTTGGGAAAAGTTGTCTATAAAACAAGTTGAAAGTCAACCAAACTGTTGTGACAGTAAAAAATAGAATGTCAGGAAGGAATGTTTGGGTCCAAATGGACCGTTTCCAAGTGTTTTCAAGTCAAATAAAAAAATCATGGGTGTTCTCTAATGAGTTCAGAAGTCTTTCCAAGTGGTCTCATTTTAATACTTTGAGTATTGATCCTAGAGAGATCCTTGAACTCAAATTGTTCACTGTTTTGAAGATTTTGGTAAGAACTGGGGTTTTATTCTTTGAAATCAAAATTTGAAATAGAGGCTTTGGGAGTATACTTTCAGCACTTAAATGGAGATTATGGCCACTTGAAATATCAATATTGAACTCATATCATGAACCTCCAAGATTGTTGTAGAGCATTGTTTTCATTTTGAAGACAACTTCAAGAATACATAGGAATGTATTGAAGTTGAAACCATCATCTATCAAACATGTTTTTGAGGTCAAGAGCTACTATCCATAAGGATTCACTCACTTCAAACTTCATGTCATCATCTAGATGATGATGGACTAGTAAGTAAACAAAGATAAATAAAAAAGAAATGAGGTGAGGAGAGATGAACATTCATATAAACAAGCTTATAATAAAATCAATAGATGATAATCAATAAAATTTTGGACTTGTAGCTTGGTGTTTCACTCATATATGGTGACTTTGGACATGGAAGTAGCTTCCTATCTCATAAATGCTCACTAAAATGGTGGTTGGATGTATTGAATGTGTAATAAATGGGAGTAATGAAGTAGAAAACAAAGTTTAGAACTCACTTTCAAGTTGAAAATCTAAGGAAGAAGCTTCTTTTCTCACTATCCTAACCTTATCTCCACTACTTTCTCTAAGCTTTTTGTTTGCACCCCCCAAAATAAGAAGTCAATGGGGGTTTATATAGGCTAATTTTGGGGGAGTTTGGGGTTTTAAAAGTGCTCCCATTGGTCCCAAACATCTGTTAATATAGAACTATGCCGTTTTGGTTTCTAATTAATCAATTTGGGTCTGCAAAAGAAATTGCAAAAATAGACTATTCTGGAGGAGAGTACCGCCCTGGCACTAGGCCTGTGTCGCGGCGGCACTGCTCCTCTGATGTCTAGATAATGTCATTTAGACCCCCAGAGGTTTCGGTATTTACAAAAAGGCCATATTTCGTCCGAAATTCATAGAAAATGTGTATGAACTCCAAACTGAGGTTATGAAACACCGTTGGAAAGGTAATGGAGTCTACTTTACATAAAAAAAGTTCGGAGATAGGTCACTTCGAAAAGTTTTGCGATAATCGCGATAAAAGCCGATTTTGATCACCTTTTCTTCGAAAATTCACAATAAATTCATTTTAAATCCAGAAATTATGTGCGGTATACCGTTGGAAAGCTATTGACCTCTAGTATCCATGAAAAGTATTTGACAAAATGATACGATGATTAAGTTTTAAAGTCAACTTTTGGTCAAACTAGTCAAATTAGGGACCCCTAGGAAATTCAGGGAACCACTTGGAGCTCCCGGGAGCTGACGTTTTTGTCCGATTTTCTTTTAAAACTTGTTTTAGTACTTTCTACATGATCTAGAATGATGTCACGACCCGACGTAGCATAAATATGGAAAGCATTTAATTTCCTTTATGGACCCGTAGGTCGTGATAGTTTGAAGGATCGATTCCGTCCCAAACGTCGAACAACATAAAACCATAATCAGAGTAGAGCAATCAAAGCTTACAAATATTTTTCTAACTTATTACATATTACGATACGGGGTCTACTAAGGCACAAGCCGCCTTAAAATAAAACAATATCTATCGCCTATTACAGTTATCCTTATTACAAAATAGTTCAAAAATTAAAGCATGGAACATTAATAACAGTTTTGTCTTCCAAAAACAGCCATTCTCAGTTAGCATAGTCATAAGGCCCCGCGTGGTCATAACCTGAAAAGCCTGAACACGAATGTCCAGGATGCATCAACGTCGTCAGCTTCAAGAAGCTGGTGAGTATTCAAAACATAACTTTGAATGTAACACATACTCATTTACCATTTTCTAATTCCCATTTGAACAAGTTTATATTAAAGTAAAGAGTTCATTTTAGAAAGCAACCACAATATCATTTGAAAGCTATAATTCACATATATGTGACAGTGTATGAAAATAATGCACCATCTCATCTTACCGACTCTTTTCTCTCGACAAACACAACAACCCACTATCTCACACCAGTATCCTTGTAATACTCCGATAGCCACACTTTAGCACAAGGGTGCCAGCGAATGTCCAGTTTGCCTCACACTTTGATCCGGGGTTCTAGGGAGTATCCAATGCCTCACACTTTAGTACCTAATCTACCTCACAAATATCGGAGGTAACCTCACGCAGTATCCAGACTCGGGTACCGGGGAGTGTCCGTAGGCCACACTTTAGTACTACCATAGGTGTCAGGGAATGTCCAAGTTCGGCGTCACACACTTTAATGTTTCCATGGGCGTCAGGGAGTGTTCAGTTTTGCCACCATCGCACTACAAAGATACTCTCACCGCAATCTCAACACGTCACACTTTGGTACACAATTACCAAGGAGTGTCCACAACACAATCTCAACCACACACTCTTTTCCACACTACCTAACATTTACACTCACCATTCATGTACAACTGACTCCACATGTATGTCATGACACTTAAACAAAAGTAAAATGCTGAAATTTAGGAACAACGTACGTACGGGGATTGTTATCGTAATGCATCATTTCAATCGTCCAAACATAACCAAATAGGTTTCTGTTTTAGTAAATTTCCCAAATAAAGCTTTAACAGTCCATGAAATATCACCCAAACAGTTCCTTAACATAAAACAAGCAAAATTTAGAAACTGTCAGAAGTCGCGCGCGCGGGTCGTTCGCGCGGGCCGCTCAGGCTATTTGCCCATTTTTTGTTTTCTTATTAAAGCCTTTTCTGTCTGCCTGAGTTCACGGAGATCGCGCGCGCAGGTCGCTCGCGCAATTTGCCCATTTTTTGTTTCTTATTAAAACATTTTCTGTCTGCCTGAGTACATGGAGATCGCGCGCGCGGGTCGCTTGCGCGGTCTGCTCGCGCGAGTTCATGCAGAAGCTTCGTCTTCTTCCTCAGAATTCCCCTGTTTCAATTTTAAGGGGTCTATTTGACCCATTTTCAATTCTGTAAGTTAATAAGACATGTAATATATGGATTTCTCCGGTTTTTCGCAAGGATTACGAATCCATGATCAATTTAACAAGATTTATTCCGTAGCTCTCCAATTCTATGAAAGACTAAAAGAAGACAAAAACTTAATTTCTTATAAAACTATTTCATATGAACGAATTATGTTCTAACACTTTAAACATATCATCTATGATGTAACATCTTTCATAATCAACTCTAAAACAAGTTTTTGATTAAGGTTTGAAGAAATATGATTTTTAAGCTTCCATGGACGAAATTAGCAATGGTGGGTTATTAATACAGACACACAATCAGTAACTAAGCATAAAATTACATTTAGAGTGAGTTTAAAATACTCACCGAGATATAGATAGAAGAGATTGTTGAGAAAGGAAACCAAGTGAAGAAGTTCAAACCCAAGCTTTGGCTATGGGGATTAAGAGCTCTTCTTCTACAAAATGTGCAAGTGAAATTCCCCGTGCTTCTCTCTAATCTCTTTGTGTATTACCAGATTAGGTGTTTGTAATGAAAGGGAGTGAAGTGTATATATATATAGAAACCAATAGAGAGAACTTGGGCTCCAAGTCCCTTAACACATACTCTACAAATTGAGTTTAGTTTTATATAAACTGTGAACTAAACACATATATAGATATATACGTAAATGGTCTTACCCAATCTGAAGAGGTGCTCTAGACTAATAGGGGTCAAAATTATTTGTTTGGGTAGTATAGCTTATGGCCTTAGGATTAAGCAAAAGCATTCCCAAACAAGCCCAACCCAATGATTACATGCCATATATGGAAAAGTATGTGTCACATCTTGATTGGTGGAGTTTTCCAAACCGTGGGAGATCAGCGTGACGCGGACAGTTTTGCACATAAACTGGTATTTTCGCATCGCGGTGGTCATCACAAAAATACAGAAAATTCATTTTAACGTAAGAAACGATTTCCCGGTTTTATAAAAATACTGCTTGAGTTAAAAGAAAATAATTGCACTGTTTTGAAATACATATTTGAAATTCAATGCACGTATTGCTAAATGTTATAAAATCGCAGTTTGACCCCAACAAGAATTTTAACTTGAAACAAATCGAGGAATAAAATTTAGAACATGAGAATTTTAATTAAATAAAAGCAGATATTACAAATTGAATTTAATTATGGAAATAAAATTAAAATTTATTAATGAAATGCAGGTTGTTACAAATGATCTCAAAACTTTTTGGTGAATTTGGACGATTTCGATCAAACCTTGGTCAAACCTGGTCAAATGGGGACTTTCTGAGATCTTCTGGGACTTCCGGGGGTCTTTGGGAGCTGACGATTTTATCTGAATTTGTTTAAAAACTCATTTTATGACTTTCTTTACAACACAGAATGTTTTCGAAACTTTCGGTCCAAATCTGGGAGTGTTTGGACTTTCAAGGGTATTTTGGTCATTCTGAGCATTTTGAGAGATAGAATTAACTTCTAGGAGTCCTTTTTAAGTCTTTTCGATCATTATGAACCACCAAGCTATGGGTCTCCTAAATTTGATAGCTGACAAAATGGGGTGTCTACAGGGACCTGGAGCATAAGGTGTTGTTGGACAAGACTACTACAGTGACGATTACCCTTACACCAGCTAGAGATGGAGGAGTTACATCTAGTTTATATTTGTATTATTTACTATTGAACCTTATTAGTTTAGCGGGTACTTGGGCTTATGTTATCTCCAGACCTATTATGATCTTGAGGACCACTTTGATGTTTGTAATATATACAATTGTTATTATATTTAGTTTGATTATGTTGTTCTTCTTGTTCTAGTTGACTGGTACTGTGTGGTGTAGACGATTAGTGTCATTCACCCGTCATTCCTCATGGACCCAAAAAGGAAATTTAAATTTTCTCTATTTTTGCTGCTCTGGGGAATGACACAGGTGTTCGAGTGCTTTTGGCCAAGCCTGGCTTTCGTTTCATTTTTGGTTGGGCCAGGCCATGGACACCAAAGGGGGTGTCCGCCCCAGACTAGTAGGAGTGGATAAGGCGTACCAGACATGGCTCAGTTCAGGCTGAGCCGAACTTTTGGCCAAAAAGAAGCAGGCCCAGCCTGGCTAACCCTACCCAATTGACACCTCTACAGGTCACCAAGGGCCCAAACCCCAACTGGGTTCCTTTGGAATTCTTCTTTGGACCTAGTAATTCCTCCTCCGGATCTCCTCAAACATTCGTTACCACTTCAAAAGCTCCATGAAGTGGTCACCTAGGTCTCGGAGCATGACTTGGGTATACCCCTACCCTTGGAGGGATCTCAAGAGTTTGGTTTAGTGGCTAGAGTAGAGGGTTTTGTTATGGTAACGACCTATGGGTAATACTAGAACATAGTCAAAAGAGAGAGAGAGAGAGAGAGAGAGAGACATGTATCCCTGGCATGTGCCCATCATGCCAAAATAAGTCGATTCCTGGCATTTAATCTTGGGAAGATCCACCGACGTCTGTCGGATCCAGTATTCCCATCACCATTAATGCCATTTAATGTGATTATCCCCTGAATTAATGAGAGATGTCTTGGTCAGAGCAACGCTAATGAAGGGTACCAACATCTAATGTACCCCGTTGCTAATATTTCCCTATAAATAGCCCTCTCCTGTACACCAACAGGGGCAATTAAAAAAGAGGAACACACTCGCACAAAACAAGAAATCAGCACACTCAACCCACTACTACAACTACTCTATCTCTATCACTCTCTCGCTCTATTTCTCTCTCTCCTTGAACTCTCCTTGACTCCCACTTGAGCCTTGCTCCCACAATACCTTGCCATTGATGCGTATATTGTGCCTCTCCCTATAACTATTAACAACGACCCACCTTCTACATTTTGGAGACCACAGTGTGCCAAGTCCCGAAACAGCAAAAATAGAGAAAACTAAATTTCCTTTTTGGGTCCATAGGGAATGATGGGTGAATGTCACTAAATTGTCCATACCACGCAGTACTAGCCAACTAACAAGTAATAACAGTAACATGACCAAACTGAATATATTACAAAAGCTATTACAATATCATCAGAGTGCGCTATAGGAAATATAACAAGTCTAAAAGCAACATATGCCCAAGTACCCATTTATCACCAAGTCCAACAGGAATATAATATAAACCAAAACTTTGTCTTCTTCTTCAGCTCGTGTAAACGTAATTGTCCGTGTAATAGTCTTCCCCGACCTCTCCAACTTCAATCGATTAACCCTTGGCGTAGCCCTCCTCCAGGTAGTACCCACCATCATATAGTTCATTACCTGCAATGGCATAGACAAGGAGGGCTGGACGGGGATTATCCGGGCAATGAAGGCCGTCAACTTGAAAGCTGAGTGAGAATAAGCTATCACAGTCTCGTAGGTATAAAGTAGTTACTGGTTATGAACGGTATAGTAGTGATACTATTAAAATCTTTCCTCTCTTATACTGAACACCCTACCCGATTCTTTTAGCCTAATTAACCCTAAGACTGGCCATACTAACCCTGACTGACTACCAAGAACTGATTATATCATCATGACATACGAGTGTTCTTGTTCACCACTTTTAAGAACTCTTGTTGTTCATCGCTTTTAAAACCCTTGCGAACACCATACATCGTTCCAGCATAACCACGAGTCTATGGGCACCAATACTTTAGTTCACTGCTTTGAAGAACACTTGTGAGTATCATTCGTCCATAATCAATACATATTTGTACTCTTGTTCACCGCATTTACACTTTTAAGAACTCTTGTGAGTACAATACATAACGCTCACATCACATGCAGATGTGCTCATAACTGATCCTTGAAATAGACATACTTACATTGAGAGGCACCGATACCCCACTGACTCAAATGCTAACATGTTATCAATCTCATCCACCGCTATATCCTATACTATAGACCTTATCGCATTATCGTGTCGTATTACTACAAAACATTCTAAACCCAATTACGTTACTCACCATATTCTTTAAATTTCATTATCGCATCCTATTATCCCTAAATCAGTAATGTGACATAATGGAAGTATAGAACATTAATTAAATGACTAGACATTATAAATTATAAACTAAGGGAAAACAACCATGTTCTGTTATGTTCGATCGATTATAATCCCTTCGATCGATTGAAAAAAGTAAAGTTCGATCGATTTAAGTGTTCTTGATCGATTAGAGTGCAAGTGGTCTCGATTGATTGAAGTCATTTCGATTGATTGAGACTCTGTGTACTTGATCAACTAAACTCAGTTTGTTCGGTCGATCGAAAGTCATCTCCTTCAGATTCTGGCAGTGAACGTCCAGAATCTGCTAGAGAGTGTCATGGGTTAGATTAAAATGTCCAAAACTCATAAAACATTATAACTAAGCTACCAAGTGAGTTCAAGACTCACTGAATGTTGTTAAGAGCTCGTTTGGCAACTTGAAGCTTTAAAGCTTCTTCCAATGGTGGCCTCTCTCTCTCTCTCTCTCTCTCTCTCTCTCTCTCTCTCTCTCTCTCTCTCTCTCTCTTTCTCTCTCTTCCTTGTCTTCTTCTTATCCTTCTCTGTCTGCTTCTCTCTACCTCTTGGATTGTGTATACATAAATGGATAGAGTGTGTGTATGTATATATGTATATGGAGGTGTATATATATAATCCAATCTCTCTCTCTCTTTCTCTCTAACTCTCAAGCTGGGCAAATAAACCTCACACACACAATAAAAACCCATATACATTACGAAAGGAGGGAGGGCAGGTGGCAACTTGGGCATAAATTGAAGATAAGATATTCTACTATATTTGATCGATCGAAACTTCTTCGATCGCTTGAGACCAGGTCAGCCAGGTTTTGATCGATTGAAGATAAGTTGATCGATTGAAGTGTGAACTACGTCATAAATTCATGTCATTAGGTATTCGATTGCGTTAATAAGGTTCAAACAATTGAACATTGAAACTCTTGATCACTTGAGACATGCTCCATCGATTGAAATTGAAATTTCAAGTATAGTCAAGGGAAGTATACAGAATCTCTTTGTATGATTACGTACTAAAAATACAGGGTATTACATAATCCACAACTTATTAAAAGATTTCATCCTCAAAATCTGAAGGATTAAAGTTAAAATAAAAATGGAATCTTCTCATGCATCTCTGACTCCTGCTCCCATAAAACTTATATTTCATCATGCTGATTCCATTAAATCTTCACCAATGGAATCTACTTGTTTCTGAGCTTCTTGATCCCATGGTCTAGGATTCTCACTGGTCCTTTATTGATCGTAACGTTGTCGTTGGCCTCAAAGTCGTCGAAGAGGATCTCATTTATTGGGTTGTGGGCACACTTCCTCAGCATACTGATGTGGAAAACATTGTGCACTCCTGACATCTTCAGCGGCAATGTGAGTTGATAGAGGCAACCTTTCCAACGCGCTCTAAAATCTCAAATTGTCCGATGAATCACGGTGATAACTTGCCTCTCTTCTAACCAAATTGGACAATACATTGAATAGGTAAAACATTAAGCAGCACATGATCTCCTACAATGAATTCTAAGTCTTTGCGACGCTTGTCGGCATAGCTCTTGTGTTGGGTCTGCGCTGTCTTCATCCTCTCACGTACAATCTAAAGCTCTAAACGACGCCATCCCTATGCTTGTTTGGTAACTATTGTTGTAGGCGAACTCGATCAATGGTAGGTGCGTCTCCCCAGAACTCTCAAAATTGATAACACAAGTGTGCAGCATATCTTCCATCACATGGTTGACTCATTATGTCTTCCCATCGGCCTTCGGATGAATGGTTGAACTCAAATTTAGTGTTGTTCGCATTATTGTTTGGAGACTCATCTAGAATTCTATAGAGAAGTGCAAATCTAGATCTGACACGATAGAAATAGGTACGTTGTGCAGTCATACAACTTGCTGTAGATACATCCAGTTCAATCGTTCTACTGTTTATGTCATGTTGTAGGCGATAAATTATGCAATCGTGGTAAGTCGATCCACGATTACCCAAATTGCATTGTGGTTCTACTAAGATCTCGGTAAACTGACCACAAAATCCATGGTTACATGTTCCCATTTTCATTGGGGAATCAACATTGGTTGTAGTAGTCCAGGTGGTTTCTAGTGTTCCGCCTTTACTTGTTTACAAGTAAGACATTGAGCTACATACTCAACTACTTTTCACTTCATTTCTTCCCTTTTCAAATCCTTGTACATCTTCGTACCTCCAGGATAAATAGTCATTCGTGACTTGTGTGCTGCATCCAGTATTTCTTTCTAGAGATTTTCTTCATCAGGTACACAAAGTCTATGTTTACATCATAAGGCTCCGTTTGTACCAACACTCCAGACATCTAGTTCTTTTGCTGTCATCTTGGTGAACCATAATTTCAAATCCTCCATTGTTTGTTCAGCCTTTATGATACGGGCTTATCAGAGTCGATTGGACCATTAGACATCCAAGATGTTGTCCTTCCGTTGATTCCACAGGCTGAAGATTGAATTTAGCTAAAACTTTCAATGCTTTCCATTCTTGAATTAGTAATGTAGCAATCACTAGTCGAGGTCAACGACTCAAAGCATCCACTATGACATTTACTTTACCCGAATAATATTGCAATGAAAAGTCATAATCCTTAAGTAACTCCATCCACCTTCGTTGTCGCATATTCAACTCCTTATGAGAGAGCAAGTACTTCAAGCTCTTATGATCAGACCAGAGATCAAACTTCTCACTATAGAGATAATGTTTCATAATCTTCTATACGAACATTATCGCTGCAAATTCCAAATCATGCGTAGGATAGTTCTTCTCGTGCCGCTTTAGTTATCTTGATCCATATGCAATCACATTCTCGTCTTACTTAAGTACACATACAAGTCCTTGGTGTGATGCATAACTGAAGATTAAATAACGTCTTCCACTCTTGGGTATTGCTAACACTGGTGCGAAAGTCATTCTTTCCTTTAACTCATGGAATGCATCTTCGTGCTTATCCATCCATTCATACTTTATCTCAATCCTTGTCAAATTCATCAAAGGTCCTGCTATCTCGGAAAATCTTTCTACGAATCTCCGATAATATCCTGCTAGACCATGAAAACATCTAACCTCTATCGTGTTATAAGTTGCTATGTTCCACCTTAAGACTGCATCGATCTTAGATGAGTCCACAGAGATACCATCTTGAGATATAACATATCCTAAGAATTTGACCTCCTATAGCCAGAATTCACATTTGCTAAACTTTTCCTACAACTTACTATCTCGAAGTGTCTGTAAAGCAATATGTAAGTGTTCTTTGTGATCCTCCTCCGTCTTTGAGTAGATCAAGATGTCATTGATGAACACTATAATGAATTGATCCAGATATGGCCTGAATACTCTATTCATCTAATCCATGAATACTACTGGCGTATTCATTAATCCAAAAGGCATAACCAAAAACTCAGAATACCTTTATCTCATCCTGAATTCAATTTTGACAACATCCTCCGATCGAACCAATAGTTGATGATATCCTAAACGCAGATCGATCTTCGAAAAGATCCTTGATCCTTGCATTGGGTCAAATCGATCGTCTATCCGAGGAAGTGGATATGTATTCTTGATTGTAACCTTGTTCAACTCTCTGTAGTCTATGAAGAGTCGAAGTGTTCCATCCTTCTTCTTCACAAATAGAACTAGTGCTCCCCAAGTTGACGTACTTGGGCAAACAAATCCCAAATCTTCAAGTTCTTAAACTTGCTTCTTTAATTCCAACATCTTAATTGGTGCCATTCTATATGGAATCTTGGAAATTGGCAATGTGTCAGATACTAGTTCCATATAAAAGTCTATTTTTCTTTTCAGTGGAAGTCCCATAATATCCTAGAATACATCCTTGAAATCTTGTATGGTAGAAATCTAATCCATTGTAGGTTCCGTACTTATACCTCCGATCGTGGCTAAATAACTTGTCAGGAACATGTCACTCATCGGCTGACACTAAAATCTGATCATCGGCCATCCTGGTATTGGAAATACAATCGTCCTAGTAGGTCAGTCTAAATTGGCACCATACTGGGTAAGCCAATCTATCCCTAGGATAATGTCAGATTTTGATATTAACAGTACCACCAAATCTGCTCGAAGATTCCTATCTTCCAAGGTCAATGGACAATCTTTACACACTATACCTAACTTAACGGTCACTCCCAAAGGTCACACAGCATTAAGTGCTAGCTCAAGTGCATGGGGTTCTAAACCTAACTGAAGGATAATCTTAACAGTAATAAACAAATGTGCGACACCAGAATTGAATAAAGCTTTAACTTGACTATGAAAGAGTACAAGCATACCTTCCAAATTTTGTTACTCTTTGGCATTAAAGCCTATCCCTTCTAGAATTATTACATTTACCCAAGTCTGATCTGGGGGTACTTGTACTCCCTAAATGGGTGCTCCATAGTATCCTTCGCGAGGTGTGTGCCATTCCTTGCTCACATGGCCCGATTTGTTTCAATTCTGGCAAATGATATCCAATCGGCAATTTACCCTAGGGGTTATGCAAAACTTCACAATATGCCCGGGTACTCCACAGTTATAATATCCTCTAGTGTTTTTCAGCGAGGCCATAAGCAATGCCTGCGGTTATGGTCCTTATTGGCGATACTCCTGGGGTCGAGGGTAGTTCTGCTGAGACTTTCAGGTTCTATCCCCGGTGCGCTTATTTCCTTAAAAGTTACCCTGAGGTCTCCGCCTTGGGTATTCCATAGTAGCGAGTTTTGAAAATTCCTCTATAGAAAGTTCCTTGAAGTTTGGGGTCGGTTCATCTATTGTTGCTGTACTGGATAAGCATCCTTCTCCAAACTAACACCAAGTCTGACTAATCCTTCAACCAATTGGTTAAGGTGCCCAATCATCATGTGTCTCAGGTGGGGGTTTAGTCCCTGGAGAAACCACTTCACCTTCTTCGATGAAGTATCAATAATGTGTTGAGTGAATTGTGACAATCACTCAAACTAGGTGGAATTTTCTCTGACCGTCAAGTTTCCTTGGACCAAATGAGAAAATTCTTCTCCTGTCGATCTCTCTCATCATTTGGGAAGTATATCTCCAAAAATCTTCCTTTGAACGTCCCCCAAGGCATCCTTCTTGTAGCTTCAACTCCTATGGTGACTCGTTCGGCTTCCCACCAATCTGTGGTAGCTTAAGTATGTTGAAACGTAGCAAGATGATGCATATCCTACTAAATACATTCCAAGGCTTCAAATGTCAGCTCCATCTTTGTTATCCACTGCTCAGCTGTCCATGGCTCGGTTAATCCATCAAACTTCTTTGGGCGGAATCCACGAAAACATTCGAGTAGTTTATCTACGGCCTCTCTCAGCAGATATGGTGCAACAGGGGGTTGGGCAGCTCGTTAATTGGTAGCATAGTTATAGGTGTCACGTACGTGCTCCATCGTTTGCATAAATGCCTGAAAGACACCTGTTGGATCCATGCCCTCAGGAATAAGGGCTCCATCATGTGAAGTGTACTTATAAGAGACCTATCGATTAACTGAAAGTCTTCTCGGAGAAACAAAATTTAGATAGAGCGATGAATAGGAACTAACAGTTCTAATAATCAGCACATATCAAACTCAATCATACCACCAATATCAAATGTACCGCTCATATATATATATATATATCAAAAGATGTATTACATAGTACACATTAGTCAAACTGTGTATCATGTGGGACATAAACTATTACAAGTACTAAGGTCAAGTATACAACTACTACTAGTGGTAAGCATCTATACAAAGCTATGGTCAAATAGCTATCTCTCAAGCTCCCAAAAATCATGTGGATATCATGTCCTGATAAAGCCAACAAAATCTAAACCCTACAGATCCTAACTCAAAAGCCTTCACGATATGATCATGTTGGGTATGCCTCATCCTTGGTTGCAATGTCCATCTCTATAGGTGGATCATCCTCTGTTGGAGCAGTGAGACTTCCAACTACCACTCCAATATCCCAATCCTCCACCATCATCTCATCAACATCCATATCCTCAATATCGAATGCTGGCTTGGCGATATCGATGACTATCTCGGCAAATCCTCCAACTACAGCATAGCCTCTACTAGCTTGTCCTGTCCTACAATGAATCCCTCTAGCTGCGTGACAATCTGTGCTACCCAGTCTGCTACTATATTAGCAATGGCTACCATATGCAGTATGGGTCCTGCTGGTAATACAGGTTCCACTGGTATCTCAGGTGCAACAATCTCCTCATCAGAAACATCCTTCTCTGCTATCTCAACCATCTCATCATCTCCTATCACTATATCATCCTTCAAAACTACTACATCTTCCTCAACTATGTCATCCACATTGGTTAGCTCTAGATCCTCTGGATCATCCTTTAGGTCATCTACTTGTGCATACTCTGGCTCTGTAGGGTCACCCTCTAGATCCTCATCATCACCTATAGGCTCCTCCTATCCATCCCCATCTATATCTGCATCAGGATGCTCATCCTTTAGCTCTTGGTCATATGGAATCAACTCTAGCTTTGGATCATCTGGCTGATCCTATGGCTCTGGAACGAATACGTCGAGTACTGGTGATGCTACCTGTGTTGCTACACCTATGGGCTTTGGGGAAATGGGTCCTGTTAAAATAACTCGTAACTCGATGGCATCCATCTCTAGCTTACTCTGGATCAGTCTATCCATCTCTTGGTATATGGCTGCTCGGGTCATGCCATATTGATACACATTCATGCGCATCTCTATCAGGTGTGTCATGCCCTTAACGTACATAGAAGTCCACATCCTCTCCTCTAAATAACGACTAGCCGTCGAGCGAATATGTCTAAGATATATCTCTGGTATAGCGGCCTCAATTGTGTCTCCCTGAATCACTTATCCTCCAAATGGATCGTCCACAAACATATGGAAGTTTGGAACCATACTAACCTGCAAAGAAATTATCTATCGTTAGAAGGACGAACTTATCTTATCATATCTCATCTCAAGGATCTTAAATAATAGGAACAGATGGTGTGGAACAATTAGTGAACGAAAGTATCAAACCTAAGGATCTAATATTAAAAATCCTATCACACAAAAAATAGCAAAAATAGAAAAAATTAATTTCCTTTTTGGGTCCATAGGGAATGATGGATGAATGTCACTAAATTGTCCACACCACACAGTACTAGCCAACTAACAAGTAATAATAGTAATATAACCAAACTGAATAAATTACAAAAGTTATTACAATATCATCAGAGTCTGCGTCAGATTCTGGCAGGGAATATCCAAAATCAGCTAGGGTGTGTTATGGGTAAATTTGAAACATCCAAATCTTGTAAAACATTATAACTAAGCTACTGAGTAAGTTTGAGACTCACCGAACATCTTTAAGGGCACGCTTTGTAACTTGAAGCTTCAAGGCTTCTCTAATGGTGGCTTCTCTCTCTATGTCTCTTCATTCTCTTCTTCTTCTTCTCCTTCTCTGTCTACTTCTCTCTCTCCCTCTCGAGCTATGTATACATATATGGATAGAATATGTGTATGTATATATGTATATGGAGGTGTATATATATAATCTAATCTCTCTTTCTCTCTAAACTCTCTAGCTGGGCAAACAAACCTCACACACACAATAATAACCCATATATAATAAGAGAGAAGGGAGGGCAGGTGGCAACTTGGGCGTAAACTGAAGATAAGATATTATGCTATGTTTGTTCGATCAAAACTTCTTCGATTGCCTGAGACCAGGTCAACCAGGTTTTGATTGATTGAAAATAGGTTGATCAATTGAAGTGGGGACCACGTCATAAATTCAAGTAAGTAGGGATTCGATCACTTGAACAAGGTTCAATCGATTGAAAATTCAAACTCTCGATCACTTAAGACATGCACGATCTATTGAAACTAAAATTTCAGGTATAGTCAAGGGAAGTATACAGAATCTCTGTGCATTATTAAATACTTTAAATGCAGGGTATTACATAGTGGGAGGCTGGCATTAAACAATGGCTGATGCTACTCGACACAAGAAGAAGCAGAAAGGTATTGCTAGCGACACAGACAATCAAGGCATTAGCAAAAACCTTGATCATGTCAATGACGTGCCTGAAAACTCGCTCTCCGACAAATCCCAGGAATTGGTGGGCATTCAAGACCACGACTTTCTCCCACGATTAGAGTGCCTCGCAGGACAGCACCAGGCCCTCCACAAGATGGAACAGTAGCAAAAGCTCAATCTAGATACATCGAGCGCTCTAAAAGTAGGGAAGTCACCTCACGTAGAGCCACTTGTCACCTTAAGGTTAGACATTCCCTGCTCACATTGTTCCATCGAATGTTGGGCTCATCTCATCCATACACAACAAAGGATTGGCATCCATCACCACTGAACGACGATTAGCTGTGATCAATGGAGTGTCGAATTCAGCGTCACTGGGGCTCATCACCTTGGCTAAAGTGAAGGTGACATGAAAATAAATTGTGCGCTTCTTGTGTAATGCCTAAGTGTAGGTAGACGTGCAAGTAGTATTCTGGTAAGACCAGGTGATCCCACAGAGAAGGTTTGAAGCTACTGACTTAGACTAACCTCCAAAAGAAAATTAAAAATTCAAGCTTTAGAGAAGGTGTAGAACATGAAATTCCACTATTAATAACTACTAAAGTTGAAGCAATAAAATTAAACTAATAATTAACTAACTTAACTAAAGCAATATTTAAAATAGTTTTTAACTTTATAAAAGGGAAACGTTGGGATCACACGAATTCGCAGTCACCGAACCATCTACCATGCAGTTACATTAATGCTCACTGGAGTAAATCCATCGATAATATTCTGTATTTTTTTAAAGACAAAGAATCAATAGCCCTTTCATGATCGGGACTATATCATCACAATTGATTTAAAATACATGAAGGCGGTTCAAAACAATAGTTGTGACTCGCACTATGAATGATGTTAGCATTCAAAGTGGTTTGCAAATGTTATTGAAAAAAATGCTTTAAGGCTTAAAGCTAAGAAACTGTTTTGACAAACTGAGCATATGGGGACTGTTTGATAACAAATCTCAGAAACAGAAAGTCTAGGAGTACTGTAAAGGATCATCTCAAATTCTGAAGGTTCAATCGATCATTGCGCTCTCGATCGATCGAGCATCATCATCTCTCAATGGATTGAAATGTCTTCGATCGCTTGACTATATCTCTTGTTCGATCGATCAAACTTATTTTGATCAATTGAACACATGTTTTATTCTGGTGTATGGCAGAGGCTTCACTGTTTCATTGTGATCTTCCAACTCTGGAATTACTAAGACATGGTCTGAGATGTTGTAGATTGGTTTTTAAAGTTAAACATTATTAAGGTTGCGTTTGGTTGTGTTTTTAACATAAAAACTATAAACTTTATCACCACTAATGTATAAACCAACCATTATCACTACTTATACTACAAAGATTTACTAGAAGAATGTAAATAAACCAATATGAATGAACCTAGAACGTAGAACTTTGATTAAACTTGCTGAAAATCCAAGAAAAACAATATCAAACCTTGAAACCCTACAAAAACAAATCAAAACTCTCTATTTCTCTCTATAAAACTATAAAACAATAATGCGTTTCTGCTATGTGCCCATGTTATTCTTAAAAAGGCATGGTCGATCGATCGAACATTATTCGATCGCTTGAACGATAGAATACTCGAGTTCTTGAAACTCCTTCAATTGATCGACGGTTCGATCGCTTGAGCTCTCTTTGATCACTCGAACTTCATATTTCAGCTTTGAATTTTCTTGCTTTTAACTAAGTTTTATTCCTTTTTCTGTTTTCCATTTCTGCACATAGCGACACAACGAGCTGCACAAAATAATAGCTAAAACAACCCAACTCATCATAGATTTGTCACATTGTATATAACTGACATTGTAACACAAGTTGCAGATATAATATGGAGTTGTAAACCAAATCAATGTATTTTCTTATTTTAGCGCGGTTGTATTTTACAAATGCCCCCGCTTGTCACAAGCCCCAATTGGCTTATTGCTAGTCCCTAGTAATAGAGCGATAATAAAAACAAGCAAAATTACACTACAACGACTATAAGAAAACAAAAGTAACAAAAAAAAAACAAACGTAAATAGAGAGAGATAATTCCTAACTCACTTTTGCAGGAATCGTTATTGCATTTAGCGAATGAACCAAGCCGTTGAACCCCTAGGTTCCCCCCAGTAGACGAGTGTTGTCTCGTGAGGGTTTACAGTGAATGTACCCTCAAAATTCTTAAATTTAAGTTTAAAAAAATAATAAAGAACAACTTCAAACAGTCCCTCCCATTCAATTGCTTACCCAGCTCTACAAAAACATATTAATCTTAATCAAACCATGAAAGAAATCCACATGCTCCTCATGCCAACAAGATAGATATAATATATGTATCACATCCATGCATCCGTGTGTGTGTGAAATTAATAGCTATGCATCAAACCTTGTCTAGAGTTATTTAGACTATCGTACCTCTAGAATTTGTAGTTTTAACTCAATTCCCACATTGGTTCACACTCATAAAGAACGTCTCACAGAACTTGCTTTAGAATGATCGCACATGGTATGAAAGCTTTGATAAGAGTGATATTTTGGTTACTAATGCTACCATACTTGACTCTATGAAAAATAAACATTTAGAGTGTACAGTCTCAGGAATATAATACTACTTACTAGAGGAGCGAACTACCGTGGATAACTCAATTCACACGTTTATGTTCAAGCTAATTTGTTAAGAATCATTAAGACTTTGAATTTTTGGTTTTCTTCTCTTTTTTTTTATATTGTTGGCAAAGATGCAAAGGGAGAAAGTGAATGTCTTAATAAGTGATGGAGTCTATCTTCTCATTTTATTCTTTACACTTCTCCAACCATCTTCCATTCTTGCATATGCTTCTTTTTTATTTTTTTTAATATATACTCCTTTTCACATTCAAGTGTTTCTTTGCATACTTCTCTTTTTTTTTGCGGCAACTCCCACAACTACGCTCTTCCAATCACATACTTTGACAGTTTATATTAAATGTGCAATGGGGTCCATTGGGGTCAATGTATAAGACTAGGAGTTTGTATTTTCATAATAGAATTGGCAATATTGAATCGGTGTGGGGTTAGAAATGAAACGGCTTCTTGAATGTAGGTAAAGAGATATGTGTAGGGGTTAAGAAATGGACATCGATGGCTTAAATCATTTTCTTAATTTCTTAGTTTTAGCACTTCAGTGTTTATCGAGTTCAGTTGGTAGATCCTGAACGTTCTCCTCTAATAAGCAGCCAAAAATGAAAATTTAATCGAGACTATTTCAACGAAGTTTTATAAGCATAATCAAGAAAAACAATTCGAGTTTATGTGACACTTCCCTCTGAAATAAAGATTGGATCAAAACTCACTAAAGGTAATTAGTTTCCACTACTGATTTTTTTAGCACAAAAGTCGTGTTAACTCATTTTTAGATTTCTTACATAACTATCAACAAGTGCATATGGATTTTGGATACATGAAAGGTCTACACATGCAATCATCCTAGTGATACTAGAAAAAATGCGTGAACGTAATTCATAAAAGGATGAGACTAACGTGAATGCGTCATTGCATAATAACAACTAATCAGGAGTGAAAGCTCAAAGTTATTCTATCAATAAAGTCAAAAATTGTCAAAAATTTTCAAAATTTTAAATTTTAATTATTATGTTATTGAGATTGTATGTTAATAAAGTCGAGGGCAATGAGGGCTGCCTTTCATCTCTGCTTCACCTCCTAGGTATGGAACTGCAAGAAGAAAACAAACAGAGCTCTGAACAAAACAAATAGCTCGAAACTGCAAGTAAAGCAAGGAAAGACCATCTGAAGCGCAGCTAAGACTGGTATAAAAAATGCTATCTTTTTTCCCTGCTTTCCTGAGTTTGAGTTTGAGTTTGAGTTAGAGCCCCCTTGTTTAACCAAACGATCCCATACATAATTCCCAGTATGTAGCCAGCGTCGAAGTGAAGTATAGCAGTGGAAACCATGTCCAAAGTCTACACCGAGGAAACAGATAGGTCGAACCTATCCCAAGCATAGCACCTCTAATGAATCCTATAGCTTCTTTGTGATAACCATTGCCTTCTTGTCTTCTAGCATGTATACATGGGATTTAACCGACAGAATGCGATTAAGATTCCAATATCGCTATTTTCTGGTTTCAAAAAGCTGCGCTAGAAGGTCCAATGGTCACTTATGATAATCTGACTGTAAAAACTCTAAATAGAGAGAAGGGCCCTTTATATGAGACCCGATCGGTAACTCATTCATTACACTGAAAGCATTCTTAAAGTTTCAAGGTGCTAAGTGTAAAATATGCAGGTGAATACGTATATATCCCCTACCCCCAACTGAAAACATTGATGTCATTAGAAGTTGATTTTTAAAATAAAATGGATGGGTATCACCTGGTGGAAGCAAACCAATAATAGTAGACATCGCAACCTATAATATAGCATACAATCTCCAAACGAACAAGATCAATAGATTTATAATTACAAAAAATGAACCATACATAGAAATATAACCAACCACTAGAAAAATAAAACAATGACAGTATAGAATAGTGATCCAAATATCCAATATGTCCAAAACAGTACCAAAAGAGGGAAGAGAGAAGACAGTAGAAAATAAATATAACAAATCCCTCACACCACTCAAGTACTAACATAATCTACTCGTCAGCAGTATCTAAAGGAATCTCAATGGGTGCAGTAGGAGCATCCTCACCTCCACCCTTAGCAACTGCTGGAGCAGTTGCCGTGTCACTCATGATCGGGGCAGCAGGTATAGTCGATGAAGGGACAGTCGCAACTAGACGTGGTGGAAGTGGTGGGGCAGAGGATGAAGGCGCGGTGTTGGGTGGTGCAACTAGTGTATATATAGACTGGGCGACCCCCAACTGCACCAAAAGTGTATCAAGATGTATGGACAAATGATCGACCTTGCCCTCGAGTCTCATCTGGGCCTCCCACTCCCCCAAAAGCAATGTATAGAGAGTTTGGAGAGACATAGATGATGACTCTCCCTGGGCTGGAGCCTGAGACTGCTATCTCAACTTGAATTGCTACACAGCAGCAATAGGATCCTCCTCCTCCTCCTCAGTATCCTGTTCCTCAACCTTGATAGGAATCCCAAAAGCAACTCCCTCGGTGTCCGTCCCGCTTCCCGCTTCTTTTTTGCTCCAACCCTCTCTTTACCCTTTCTATTTCTTTTTCTCTTATGTGTATCTGAGCGTCAGGCAGTCGTCTTACCAAAATGGCTAGAGGAAGTCTCAAATGCATCCGTAGCGAGTGCGAGCAAACCAGATTGGGCCATGATGCTATGAATGGCCCACGCGCCTTTTAGATGTCTCTTTACAGAAATGTAGTTGGTGGGCTACACCAAGAACTCAATATATAATAGTGGCAGGCAGACCCTCTTCCCCGTCCCTATAGAATACAACACCCAGATGTACCACGGTGCCAGCTTCTCGTGATAGGAGGTCAAGAAGATATAGTTGCACAACACAAAGTGAAGCATGTGGTAGCCATCGGTTAGGTGGCGATCCTCGATGAGGGACATACCATTCTAGAACTACACTACTCTGCTAGTAATCCCCTACACGATAGTGGCATAAAGGGTCTCAAGAGCTCCCAGTCGCTGGGGATAATCATGCTCTGGCTCCTCTGGGACTCCTAAGGCTACGACTAAAGTAGCTGGACTAAAGATGATCTCCCGCATGTGGATAAAAGAGAGATATGTAAATGGTGCAGTGGGGTCCTTAATCATGGTGGCACACGCCTCTTGAACCCAAGAGATATTATCCCTTTTTGCTTGGGTTAACATCTAGAACCACTACGGCATATCTTAAATTCTGGCCAGGAACCACGAAGTTGAAAGCCATATAGTCTCAAGTGGTCGCTCAAGCATTATCTTGTGGTGGCTGAAGAAGCGAGTAAACCAAGACTGGTTGAGAGGATTCCGGAACCCATGTGCGGGTACCGGATCTGGAATAGTAAGATCAAATGGCTTCTCCTTGTGGTAGCTGGTCATAGGATTTATGGCTCTTGACCTGAAATAGAGAAATAGAAGAAAAGGACTAATTAAAATAGGAAAAATAGAACAAAAGAATAGACATTCACTGTATATGTTTGATTGATCGAACATTTTTTGATCGATTGAACAAGGGCCAGTCTCAATCGCTTGATCCTAGCCCGATCGATCAAGCACAGAAGAAAACAGAGAGACACGAAAAAAATGCAGAAACAAAACGAGAAAAGGAGATAAACAACCAAGATGCAAATTAATTGGTCTTAAGACCAATGGGGGGCACCCCCTCGCGATTTTGAATGAAAAGGAATAGAAATGGTCACAAAGACCTTCCCATGGTTTGTACGTAGGAAAGAGGAGGTGAGGTGATGATGATGGTGGTTGGAGATGACAAGAGTTCTCCAAATAGTGTGTGTGTATAGGGACCATGAAATCGTCCTGAGCTCTCTCTCTGTACTTGATCAATTGAGAGTAGGAGGGAGAGAGAGAGACTGAAGATCAGTATGAAGGATGTCTCATTTAAAAACAAGGGTTGATTGATCGAGAAAGTTCAATCGATCGAATAGCCTATCGCTTGAGCATTGTTCAAGCGCTTGAGGATTCAAGACTTCGATCGGTCAAAAATTGTTCGATCGATCGAAAACAAAATTCCTAAGTACCCTTTGAACAGAATACTTGTGTACCCCCAACTAACAAAGAAACTGTTCAAGATATACAGGAATATTATAAAAGCAGTTCAATCATAGAACATGTAAGCCAGAAATGATCATCATAGTAATATAAAATTGTAAATTTCATAAATATAAATTTTTATAGCATTTGTTTGCAAAAGGATTCCCCCAAAATTGGTGCATAGACCTTATTACATTGAAAAACTAAAATAAAAACTAAAAATAATAGTGCTTTGTCTAGGATTGCACCTCTATTGCAAAAAGATTGACCAAATGAATAAACACAACTGAAGTGGACTACTATTCCTCGAACATGAAAATTCCATCTTCCACATTTGTTTCATACTCCACCAAATCTTCGATGTTGGAATCCAAACTTGCGAATTCCCATTTCCAGAATAGTCTGAAAGTGGTGAGGATATAATCGAGCACGTCTGGAATTTCAAAGGAATTGATTGCATGCATGAGAGGTGATCGTGATGGAGACATGGATAATGGAGTATAGCTCCACAGTTGTTCTCCCTCTCATGGCGGAGTGCTAGGGGACCTTACAGGAGGCCCATGAAATAGTAGGTGTGGAAGGAACACTGGTGGTAGATTCTAATTCACAGTGATTTTCCTAGACAAGGACAGAAATACAACAAAAGTAAGGACATGAATTAAATTAGAATAAAACAAAGAACGAAATAAATGAAAGCAATCAAATGAAGGGAACAAATAAAGATAAATGGAAATAAAATGAGATGTGACAAGGATCCAACTTCACTATTGGCGTGATGGAACCATGTGCACTAGCAGGTATGGAGCACTGAAGCCTGAACAACAAATATCTTATGTGCACATAGCTGTATGGAACCAATTCAATAATGATTAAGTCATTCACAAATGTGAAGACAACATTGTGACGTTTGGGCATGACATCTTGCAAATCATTCTCATCCCATGGTTCCCACATCTCATCATTCTCCCGCTATTATAGGAGTTCGTCATCTACCTCACCAACAAAATACCCTTCCTCTTCTTCTTCCACATTAGTAGGGAAATCCATGTTTTCAAAAGGATTGATGTTGAGAAGGGCTGGCAGGTAGGGAACGTACCCATGGGATAGGTCAATTACATCATCTGCCTCTGGTACTGGATTGGGTGAAAGGCAGAATGCAATCTCATCAGCAATCCAGGGAGGGTTCTAGTACTCAGAATTAGCCCATGAGCCAATCGAATACACTGATCGTGTATCATCATCATTTCTAATTTTTAACAACCTGCAGGTGAGTAAATAATATGGAGTAGCAAATTAAAATCGAAGTCACACCCACAAAGAAGAAATACAGAAACAAGAGACAAAAAACAAAATGCATAAAATGAAAAGATTACAACATGTTGAGGACTCTCTTTAGTGTTTTAGATAGAAGAGTAGTTGGGCTCATCGAGTTGGATGTGCTCAACTTCTGGTTGGATGTTTTCCAAGAATGGCTTTAACCTTTGTCCATTGACCTTGAAGCTTTCATCGTTCTTTGGATTTATCAACTCAACGGCCCCATGTGGAAAGATAGATTTAACCATGAAAGGGCCAGTCCACTGGGATCGGAGCTTTCTAGGGAAGACGTGAAGGTGAGAGTCATACAATAAGTCTTTCTACCCTAGCTTGAATGTTTTACGAAAGATAGTTTGATTATGGCGAGCCTTCAACCTCTCTTTTTGCAACTTTGCACAATCATGTGCATCTCTATGGATTTTCTCAAGCTCTGCAAGTTGGAGTTTTCGTAATTGACCTCCCTCTTTAATATCAAAGTTTAGCGAGCGTGTTGCCCAATATGCTTTATATTTCTCGACAGGGAGGTGACATGCTTTTCCGTAAACTAGCCTATACTGGAACATTCCTAGGTTTGTTTTAAATGCAGTACGGTATGCCCATAAAGCATCGGTCAACTTGTATGCCCAATCTTTTCTGTTTAAGCTAACCATTTTTTCTAGAATATGTTTTATTTCTCTATTTGCCAACTCCGCTTGCCAATTAGTTTGTGGGTGGTAGGCTATGGCAATTTTGTGATTGACCCCATACTTCTTAAGGAGTGACTCCAAGGGCCTATTACAGAAGTATTTGCCTTGGTCATTTTCTTTTAGAATGTTTTCTTTTAGAAATGACATTACTGTTCTGTGGTCGTTTCATCTTGTTCGTATTGCCTCTTCCTATTTTGATACATACTCCACAGCTACAAGTATGTACTCGCAATTGTTTGATTTCGAGAATGGACCCATAAAATCTATGCCCCAACAATCAAAAATCTTGATTGTGATAATAGGAGTTAAAGGCATAGAGTTTCGTTTTGAAATTGTACCAAGCATTTGACAGCGTTGGCACGATTTGCAAAAGGAGCAGGTATCTTTAAACACGGTGGGCCAGTAGAAATCGGTATGTAAGACTTTTTGTGTGGTCTTCTGAGAAGAAAAATGGCCACCGTAGGCTTTCGAATGACATGAGGCCAGGATTCTAGTTATGTCCTAGTTTGGAATGCAACGTCTGATGACCTAATCAGCGTAATACTTGAAAAGGTACGGGTCATCAAAGAAAAAGTGACGCGTGAACGAGTAGAATCTTTTCCTATCCTGATTTGACCAATGCTCGAGGGTTTCTCCCGTGACTAGATAATTTACGATATCCGCATACCATGGTAGAGCGAACACAGCCATTAGTTGCTCATCTGGGAATTCATCCTTGATAGGTTGCAGTTCAATGTTGCCAACAAAAGTTAACCGAGACAAATGATCCGCGACCACATTCACTACTCCCTTCTTATCTTTGATTGTTAAATCAAACTCTTAGAGTAAGAGTATCCAGCGAATAAGCCTTTGTTTAGCGTCTTTCTTGGATAACAAGTATTTGAGGGCTGAGTGGTCTGTAAAATAGACAATTGGTGACCCTATCAGATAAGATCTGAACTTATCCAAGGTGAAAACTATAGCTAATAGCTCTTTTTCGGTAGTTGTATAATTTATTTAAGCTTCATTCAGCATTCGATTGGCATAGTAGATAATGTAAGGCTTATTATCCTTCCTCTGTCCTAGAATTGCGTCAATAGCATAGTTACTAGCATCGCACATCATTTTAAGAGGCAAACTCCAGTCAGGTGCTGTATTATTAGTGCGGAGGTAAGGAGCTCTTTTAGTTCATCAAAAGATTTTGGCAACTTTCCAACCACTCGAATGGTGTGTCTTTAACGAGCAGTTGACATTGTGGTCAGGAGATTGCACTTAAATTCTGGATAAATCAATCAAAAAATCCTGCATGTCCCAACAAAAAATGAATGTCTTTAACTGTACAGGGGATAGGTAGATTCGAGATAATGTTGATTTTAGCCTTATCCACTTAGATACCTTCATCAGAGATTATATGGATGAGGACTATTTTTTTTGTCACCATAAAGTGACACTTCTCCCAGTTTAACTCTAGGTATTTGTCCTCACATCGTGCTAACACCTGTTTAAGATTTTCAAGACAATTATCAAAGCGATGGCCAAACACAGAGAAATTGTCCATGAAGACTTCGAGTATTTGTTCGACCATGTCACTGGCGATACTTAACATGCATCGCTGGAAGGTAGCATGTGCATTATATAAGCCTAAAGGCATACGACGGTAGGTGAAAGTACCGAAAGGACACGTGAAAGTTGGTTTCTCCTGATCTTCAGGAGCGGTTTCGATATGATTATAACCGCTGTATCCGTCTAAAAAGCAGTAGTACTTATGACCCACCACTCGCTCTAGCATTTGGTCCATGAACGGCAAAGGAAAGTGGTCTTTCTATGTCATAGTGTTCAATTTTTGGTAATCGAAACACATCCGCTAATCGGTGGGAATGCGTGTCAGTACTAACTTGTCGGTGCTATTTGGAATGATAGTTATGCCTGCTTTCTTTGGTGCAACCTGGGTTGGACTAACCCAAGGACTGTCAGATATTGGATATATGATCCCAACATGAAGTAATTTTAAAACTTCCTTTTTAACTACTTCTTGCATGTTAGGATTCAGACACCTCTGTATTTGTCGTGACGGTTTAACGTCTTCCTCTAAATAAATTTTGTGGGTGAAAATGCACGGACTTATGCCTTTAAGGTCAACGATAGTCCATCCCAATGCTCCCTTATGTCGTTTAAGTATTTGGATTAGTTTACCCTCTTGTTCAAGACTTAAAGTGAATTATATAACAATAGGGTACATTTTTTGAGTCCCTAAGAAAGCGTATCTAAGCTCCTTAGGAAGCTCCTTTAATTCCAAGTCGGGAAACTAGAAATTCGAGGGCATAACTAGTTTTGTTTTTGGAGGTAACGGTTCATATTATGTTACCAACATGCATTCAGCTCTATCCCCCTCTTTTGTTTCCATCATGAGGCAAGTTTGGTTTAAGTCAGCATCTAGTGGAGTAGAGTTTATAGGTTGATAGATAGCATCAAATTGTGACACCACTACTTCTAAAGGATCTTTGTAGTCGACAAAATCAGCCTCATCCTCTATAACAATCTCGATGAGGTTTACTTCTTCCTCATCCTTGTATTCTTCAGGTCGGGGGTTTGAAAAGATTTTCACATTTAATGTCATATTACCGAATACGATTGTCGTTATACCACTTCTTATTTTTATCGTGGCATCGATTATGTTGAGGAATGGACGTTCGAAAATCACTGAGATTTGTGCACATGGATTGGACACAGGTTCAGTGTCTAAGATTATGGAATCAACCGGGAAGACAAATGAGTCTATTTTTACAAGGGCAACTTCTAATACCCCTCTAGGGTATTTCACCGACCTGTCTGCCAGTTGTAATGCAACTCAAGTAGGTTTGAGTTCACCCAACTCTAGTTGTTTATAGACTGAATATGGCAACAGGTTTACACTCGCCCCTAGATCGAGGAGTGCGTTATCTATTCTTTGATTCCAATTTGGAAGGAGATAGTAGAAGTGCCGGGGTCTTTGAGTTGGGGGGCAGTTCATTTTGAAGAATTGCTTTTGCTTGGCAAGCTACATAAGCTTGTTTTATTACACTCTGCCGCCTCTTGATTGTGCATAAATCTTTTAGATATTTAGCATATGCCGGTACTTGTTTAATGGCGTGAAGGAGTGGAAGGTTTATTTTAAATTATTTAAACAGTTCCAAAAACTCTTGATTCTTTATCTCGTTTTTGGGTTTCTTCATCCTTTGAGGGTAAGGCACGGGGAAAGGGCATTTTGGTAATTTGTCATTAACGGGCTCCTTTCCAGGCCTTCTCTCAACTTCCTCTACTTCTCTAGGAGCTTCATCATTTGATTCTAATATTTCATTATTAGTAATTGGCTCCTCTTCTTGAGTAGATGGTTGCTCTCTATTCACCACTTCATCTTCTTCATACTCTTTAGGTGTAGGGAGAGGCATGTTGTGCCCTATAATCTTGCCACTTCTCAGAGTAGTCATGGCTTTAGCATGTTCTTAATTGTTGGGACCATTATTGTATCCCTTAGGGTTTGGAAGTGGCTGGGCAGGAAATGCTCCTCCCGTTCCCTCTTGTCTAGCATCTATCCTCTTTAGCATCGCAAACATCTTGCTCATCATTTGAATTAATTGCTGCTTTAGGTTTGCGTTAGCGAGTGGATCTTTTTCTTGCACCTTTTTATGAGGTGGTACATACACATTAGACTGTTGATTATTAGAGGGCTGAGCTTGATTGTGTTATTAGATCTATTTTGATTGAATTGCTGGGACTGCCTATTGTATTGCCCTTGATATTGATTGTTGTTGTAGGGCTGTTGTTGATATTGATTTTGGGTCCCAGCGTCATTCTTATAATCAAAATCGGGGTGATTCCATCGGTTGTTATTATTCAAAAAATTGTTATTATAGGAATTCCCCACCCCTCTGTACCCTTGCATGACATTCATCTCCATGGGGGCTTGTTCTTGAAAATACGGCACATTGGGACAATATTGATTCGTGTGTCCCAGCATATTGCATATGCCGCATGGTTCTTCAGGCAAAACATGCCTAGAACTCTCTCATTTCATCCCTAACTCCTCTACTTTCCTTGCTAGCTCTTTGTATTTTGTCATTAGATGATCTTCAATTTTTAAGTGATATATGCTTTTTTCCTCTCCACCTAATGGCTGTGCACATGAAACATCTTCAGAGTTAGACCATTCGTGAGCATGTTCTGCTAACCACTCGAAGTGGGCTTTAGCCTCTTCGATGTTCTTGGTAAGGAATGCACATGCGCTCATGGTTTCAACTAATTTTTTCATTTCACCATTAAGTCCTTCATAAAAGAAGTTGATCGTTCGCCACTTCTCATATCCATGATGTGGGCATGAGAGAAGCAAATATGTGAAACGCTCCCAAGTTTGAGTGAAGGTTTCATTGCTCTTTTGTTTGTAGGAGTTTATTTGACGTTTGAGTTTAGTGGTCATGCGAGGTGTGAAAATTTTCTTTAAGAACGCAATGTTCATCGCATGCCAGGTGAAGATCGAGTTTGGTTTGAGGGTGAGCAACCATGCTTTTGCTTTATCCTTCAGGGTGAAGGAAAATAGCATTAAGCGTGTCACATCTACAGGAGAGTTTTGGGAGACTATTTTATAAACATCCTCGAAATCTTTACTATGTAGATATGCCTTCTCGCTCTCCATTCCATGCAAGGTTGGAAGAAGTTGAATCATCCCATTGCGGAATTGGAATTCACCCACATGTGGTGGAATGAGTATACAAGAAGGTGTAGGTGCATTTTTGGGTTGCATGAGATCGCGCAAGGGACGCAATTAATCATCAATAGGCACAACCCTATTCTTACCATTTTCACTTTGATTGTCACCCATTGAATCTGTAGGTGTGGCTACGGGATTGATAGAACTAGAGGAATCAGATGAGTAGAGTGGATTTCTGAAATTTCCTCGATGGAATTATCGGACATGAAAGGGTAGTTCCAAGAAGATTTTTATCTAAAGAACTAGAAAGAAAACATAAAACAGAAAACAGAAATAGATGAAGAAGAGTGAGGTAGTCTAAGTATTAACTGGTCATCTTCCCCGGCAACGACGCCAAAAACTTGACACGAAAAAAAATTGTGCTCTTCTTGTGCAATACCCAAGTGTAGGAAGACGTGCAAGTAGTATTCTGGTAAGACCAGGTCGATCCCACAGAGAAGGTTTGAAGATACTTACTTAGACTAAACTCAAAAAGAATATTAAAAATTGAAGCTTTAAAGAAGGTGCAGAACACGAAGTCCCACAATTAATAACTACTAAAGTTAAAGCAATAAAATTAAACTAATAATTAATTAACCTAACTAAAGCAATATTTAAAACGGTTTTTAACTTTATAAAAGGGAAGCATTGGGATCACACGAATCCGCAGTGACCGAACCATCTACGATGCAGTTACATTAATGCTCTATGGAGTACATCCATCTACAAGATTCTTTGTTTTTCTAAAGATAAAGAATCAATAGCCCTTTCATGACCGGGACTATATTATCACAGTTGATTTAAAATGCGTGAAGGTGGTTTAAAACAACAGTTGAGACTCGCACTATAAGTGGTGTTAGCATTCAAAGTGGTTGGCAAAAGTTATTGAAGAAAAATGCCTTAAGGCTTAAAGTTAAGAAACTGTTTTGACAAATTGAGCATATGGGGACAGTTTGGTAACAAATCTCAGAAACAGAAAGTCTAGGAAAACTACAAAGGATCATCTCAAGAATCTGAAGGATCGATCGATCGACGCGCTCTTGATCGATCGAGCATCATCATCTCTGAACCGATGGAAATGTCTTTGATCGCTTGACTATATCTCTGGTTCGATCGATCGAACTTACTTCGATCGATTGAACACAGGTTTTATTCTGGTGCATGGCAGAGGCTGGACATCTCTGTTTCATCGTGATCTCCCAACTCTGGAACTACTCAAACATGGTCTGAAATGTTGTAGATTGGTTTTTAATGTTAAATATTATTAAGGTTGCGTTTGGTTGTGTTTTTAACATAAAAATTATAAAAACTATAAATTTTATCACCACTAATGTATAAATCCAATATGAATAAACTTGAATCGTAGAATTTTGATTAAACTTGCTGAAAATCCATGAAAAATAATATCAAACCTTGAAAACCTACAAAAACAAATCAAAACTCTCTATTTCTCTATATCAAATTGTAAAACAAAAGGAGGGCATCCATAATGACGTGTTTACAACTAATATATATAGAAAAACCTAAGCTAGGATTACAATAATGTGTTTCTGCTGGTGCCCGCTTTATTATGAAAAAGCCATGTTCAACCGATCGAACATTATTCGATCGCTTGAACAGTGGAATACTCGAGCGCTTGAAACTCCTTCGATCAATCGACGGTTCGATCGCTTGAGCTCTCTTCGATCGTTCAAACTTTCATATTTTAACTTTGAATTATCTTGCTTGAAACTAAGCTTTATTCCTTTTTCTGTTTTCCATTCCTACTCACAGCAGCACATTAATCTGTACAAAATAACAGCTAAAACAACCCAACTCATCATAGATTTGTCACATTGTATATAAACTGGCATTGTAACATAAGTTGTAGATATAATATGGAGTTGTAAACCAAATCAGTGTATTTTCTTATTTTAGCGCTGTTGTAATTTAAAAATACCCCCGCTTGTCAGAAGGCTCTCTTACAAATAGAGAGGGACTCACCACTTAATACAGTATTAGGATTAGATGCCCGACGACCATATTTTATTAAGTTGGCTAGTCTCCCCTTCCCAGAGGGATATCTCAGCCTAAGGTTCATCCGCTACAATGGCCAGAGAGGCAACTTGCAAGAGCACATAGCACGGTCCTTGACGACATAGGGATATATCGAGGGAATAAGGATTTTTGTCTCCGAGAATTTTCCAAATCGCTAACAGATCGTGCCTACACATGGTTCATGAACGTTCCACATGGCTCCGTATGGTCCTGGGAGCAACTTTCCTCGATGTGTCTTACGAAGTTCTTCAACATCGCTAAAAGGGTTAATGTAATCTCCTTATCTCAGGAGGTACAACTCGAGAATGAGCATCTTCTCAAATCTATGGACAGGTTCCGCGACCGTGCAATGGAGTACCAGGATCACATGACCAATGAGGACCTTGCTCGACTTTGTTTGCATGGTATGATCAATGATTACCACTTCCACCTGATCAATCTCTCCTTTAAAACCTTCTCTGACCTAATGATTGCAACCCGAAACCTCTCCTAAAGCATGAGACTGCCGAACAAGGCTCACCAAGACAATCATAGTTCAAGAAGTAGGCGTTATCCTGTTGTCAAGGCCACTGAGGGACGCAACTATGAGTGCGACACCAAGTATGATGGGAAGTGCAAACGAGACCACTCAGATGAACCACCACCCTTCCCTTGTAGCATAAGAGAGGTCCGGATAGTGGTTAAGAAATGGATTGAGGACGGTACGTGAGTTCTACCCGAGCCCACTACACCACCTACCAATGACGATAAAACAAGGGAGGATTACTGCATTTATCACCATTTCGTGAGGCACCCCCTAAGAGTTGTTGGGCACTCTGCAATATCTTCCACCACAGATGGCGGTACCTAGTATAGAATGTATGGGTCCTTTACACCAACCTCCTGTACATTAAAATGTCGTGCACGTGTCCTAAGACACCAATGGCACTTCTAACGGAACATTGTCCTTCTTTGGTCCCATCCCCACTACAAACTCTTCATCGCAATCTCCACGCACGCAATACAGAGAGCCGGGAACACGGGGCGATTGTGCTGCACGCACTCTTTTATGAAACACCAAATAATGCTCTAATTTCACCATATTACATAGCCCCCACATTTCAAAAGTCCCCCTGACGTTTAGGCGATAGAAAAATAATGCGCTTACGGGCATGAAAACCAAGACGTCACCCCGACTTGACTTGATAGGATGACTACGCAGCCTCATTTATTGCACCGTCAAACCATGTGCCAATGCCCACACATCACTCCTCTCTATGTAGCGTCCGGGTAGGAGGGCTAATGTAGGTAGAAGGCCCAAAATCCCGATTGGGCCCTAAAGCCTCTCCCGAATCTCCTTGATTGGGCTGGTCTCCAGCTCAGATAAGCGAGTAAGCCATTAGGGCCCAGTTCACTGATTAAACCATTGGGCCTCTCATGAATCTCCATAATTAAGCCCCTAGACCAGATTAGTGAGCAGGCCACCAAGGGCCCAAACCCCAACTAGGTTCCTTTAGAATTCCTCCTTGGACACAATAATTCCTTTTTCGAACCTTCTCAAACCCTCACCCCTCTCCTTTGGGGCTCTGAGCTCTATGCTCGCCCATCCCTATTAGGGATTTGAGCCCTATGCTCGCCCCTCTCCATCAGGGCTCTGAGCTCCATGCTCTCCCTTCTTCATCGGGGCTGTAAGCTCTACACTTGCCCCTTTCCATTGGGGCACTGAGCTCCAAGCTCGCCTATCTCCATCAGGGCTTTGAGTTCTACGCTCGCCTCTCTCCATCAGGGCTCTAAGTTCGACCGTTACCACTTCAAAAGCTCCACTAATTGGTCAGTCTAGGTCTCAGAGCAGGACTTGGGTGGTCCCTCAGCCCTAGCATGATCTCAAGAGTTTTGTTCAGTGGTTGGAGTCGAGGGCTTCGTTCTGATAAAGGACCCCTATGGGTAATACTCTAATCAAGTCCAAAGAGTGAGATAGATAGATAGATAGAGAGAGAGAGAGAGAGAGAGAGAGAGACGTGTATCCCCGATACGTGCTAATCATGCCCGAATCAGTAGAGTCTTGGAATTTAATGTTGGGAAGATCTATCGTTATCTACCGGATCCAGTATTCCCATCACCATTAATGCCATTTAATATAATTATACCATGCACTAATGAGTGAGGCCTTGATCAGAGCGACGCTACGGAAGGGTCCCAACCTCTGATGCACCCTGCCGCTACTATTTCCCTATAAATACCCGTCTCCTTTACATCAATAGAGGCAATGAAAAAGAGGAACAAACTCCTACAAAACAATAAATCAGCACACTTAACCCATTGCTCTCTCTCTCTCTCTCTCTCTCTCTCTCTCTCTCGCTCTCGCCTTGGAATCGCCCTCGAGTCCCACTTGAGCCTTGCTCCCATAGTACTCCGCCATTGATGCGTGTATTGTGCCTCTCTCTAGAACTATTACACGTTCCACAATATCTATATACACTTCAAAAAAATAAGTGATAAGCGCCCAATGGTAAGCTGACCAAGAGTTCTACTTCCTTGGTTTTGGGTTCGTGATTTTATATGGGTAAATACAATGGATTTGGCCTGACTCTGTGGTCTCCCCCAGCGATCGTGTAAGCTAGTTGGAGCAATGGATCTCAAGATGGACATTGTCCAACTTGGTGTGGGTTCATATTCTACCCCTAGCTTGCCTCCTGATTTACAAGGTACGTGTATTGTGGGGGCTGCATGTATCTGTTCTACTACGATAAAAACTACAATAAGTACTAATCTCAAAGTCGTGGGGGACAGACTCGGAGATTTTTACTCGTATTTGAAGAAAAAAAGCATTTTATATACATTTTAAAGGCTTGAAATTAAGTGACCAAGAAGTCATAACAAATGAAAAAGGTTATCACTACTGGCCGGATAGTCCACTTATAAGTAATGCTGCATCCACTATGGGGATATAGTTTTCTTCTAGAAAAGAATTTAGTTCCATTACCATTAGCTAGTGTGGCTGCTTGACCTAGAAAGATGAAGAAAATAGCAAAAGTACTGGAGAAAAAAGAATTTATTTGAGAGAATAGCTACTGTCATATATATATTTATATGTATGTATGTATGCAGATGGCTTAACTCTTTGACATTTTTATTTTGAACATTTTTCTTTTGTTTATTGCGGCTGTGTTTGATTTGGGAATTTAGAAAAGAGAAGAGATAGGAAAGTAAGTCGATAAGGAACCGTAGTGTTTTCTTTATTTTTTGTTTGTTTATTTTTTTTTTATTTTTTATTTTTCACTAAATCCATATGAACAAAACAGTGCCTAGTAGTTGTCTGATTTACTATGAGAAATATAGACAATTGTGTTTTACCAAGTGCTCTCAAATTTGTTAAATATTAGTTGTATTATATATATGGAACTGTCGTTTAGTTTGAGAATATTGTAATGAAACTCGTGAGTTAAATGATATCTGTTAAATTTACGTAACAACACTATTTCACAATGAATTTATTTTCACTTGCATGGTGATTATAATATTGACTAGAATATGTTCTCTGCATATAAATGAAGTCGGAAAAATCAGTCATAATGTATCTGTAATTCATGTTAAATTGAATCATTGAAAATATGTAGATGTAATAAAGAAAATTATACAAATACTGAGTAGTAAAATCGCAAAGACCTGCCCCATAACCTCCGTTACCTTTTACGGAGTATATTTTTTTTATTAATTTATATTTTTTACTTTTATCATTTGGTAAAGTCATTGTGCGAGGACATATACTACCTTTTAAATTCACTATATCCCATGGATGCGCTTAGTCAACATAGCAATGTATCAAAAGCACAAGATCATGATGAAACTCTGCTTGAGTGGCAGTATAAAGTTGAAAGGAGCTAAGTAGTCCACTCTCCTGTACAAATTTGGAGCTTAGCAGATCTATCATTGTAATTTACTTGTTCATACATAAAATTTGAGCAATGATAGATGCACAACAAAAACTCACAATCAATTGCACAACTTGTTTAAAAATGTTGAACTTCGTGCTGAAAAAGTTGTACACACAAAAAGACAAAAAAAATGATGTATAGCTTTTTCAGCACGAAGTCCAATAATTTTAAGCAGATTGTGCAATTGATTGTGAGTTTTTGTTATACATCTATCATTTTCCATAAAATTTTTGGTACCTTTAAAACACCCAAAATTTTCTCAACGCCAGAAATATTAGATTTACAACTGATAATCAAAGTCTGTGATTACTTGAGATTCGTATTTCCAATCTACTCGCATAGCATGTGGGGTATCGAACCCTTACCTCCGTTTAAGTGGTCAAAGTTCTGCCAATTCGACTAACAGAACAGATAAATTTTTATTTATTTATTTAACATACTTAGAACTCAGAAAGATGGACTTACAAGGGGCCAACGGGGCAAGAGCTGGGGGGCCACCTTCTCTTACCCTTGCAGGAAAGGGAAAGACTGGGACCCAAGTTAGAAGGATCTGCTAGGCGACCGTCTAAGACATACACAAAATAAGGTCCTATTTTTAAATGTCTATCAAGTAATATCACCTCACATAAAGCAAAAAAAAATATATGAAAAAATTTAGTAGTATTGCCTTTAAAAAAAGCTCATATTAACAAATCTTTTATAACCTTTTATTATATTTACAACATATCTTTTAACTACTGTCCAGAGAAAAAAATCGTAACCAACTACATATATTTATCTATTCTTAAAAAAATACACCCATATCTAAAATAAACACCCCCAAAGTTCCACTGCATCATTAACTTCAAGGTTTCAAGCCTGTTATAAAGTAAAATAAAAGGAAAAGAAATATATTGACCACATTATCGATTGAAAATGAAATTTAAAACTATTTTTTAAAAAAAATATAGTAATTTTGCATCCAACAAAGAATAAATAAATAAATTTCAAATAATAAAATTTAATCAAAATTAATATATAATTCTTAATAAATAAAAATATAATAAATACCTCATTTTAGATCCTCATCCATGACCCTAAAATGTATTCAGCGGCCACTGGTGAGTGTGTGTGAAAAAATAGTACATAGCATTTAAGATAGAGATTTCGGATCTTAATCAACAACTTTAATAATCCATCCCTTAAATTCATACGAGCACCTTAGCATAGTGCAACAATCACTCTGTAGCTAGGTAAAACTTCAAATTTGAACTATTAGTTCATATTGAGACCGAAAAAGTATTAGTTCACATAAAATCAGATAAGCATAAAAATTTTATAGCACTATGGAGAGTCTAGAGAGAGAAGCTCTTCCTTCTATCTAGAATTCTCTCTTCTTCCCTTTCATTGGAAAAGAGATAAAGATTCAAAAGGTCTCCATTGTCCAGGGACGGAATCAGAAATTTGTCTTTAGGGGTGCCTAGTAACAATTTATGTTATCTAACAATGACACACGGGGTTCGGGGGTAGCGCTCCCGAGACGATTTTTTTTGTTCTATTTATACATGAGTATAACTTTTTTTTTCTTATCAGTAAGACTGCAAATTTATTATGTACGGTTATTTTGTGTGGTGGGTTGAGTTTATCATAATGAGTGGTCTAATTGTATAGAGTAATGCTATTTTGCTCAAATCTTGTATCCTAAATGATTCTCAAACATATGTGGTTGAAGTTAAGAGTAGAAAAAAAGTAATAAAATGGTTTAAGGTGACTAAGGAGAGTAGCATATTTTTTTGTTTAGGGGTGCCAAAAATAACAAAATATGAGGAGTAGCTAATTTTTTTTGTTTGGGGGTGCCAACCGACAAAAAGATATAAAGCATAGCACACATACATGTATATTAGTAAAACCAATTCACCACATGTGAGGGGTGCCATGGCACCCCCACTATATGTTGTAATTTGTAGTCCAAATTGGGTGTTTTTCAAAGCCAAACTCTTTCTCTCTCTACATCTCTCTAGTTGGTGTGGTAGTGGGTAAAAGTGTGATTGAGACCCTTGTCCCACATTGCTTAGGAAGAGAGAGTTGAGAGGCTTAATATAAGCTTTCTCAATATGGGCTTAGTAATAAGTTGGAACATGTGGGCTCTCACGCGCACATGAGCCAAGCCCAAGCAAATCCCAAACTCAATAGAATTTTGGGTTTCGATCCGGAAATTGTTTAACCGGGCGCGTCACGTCTTAGTCGCGTGCAGGGGGGGTGGGGGGTTGCAAATCCCGGCCTCCAAGCCTCGCGGGCTCACACAGTTGGACCATCCTTTTGCACATTATTTTTTCCAAAAACTTTCCTTTTAATTTTGCTTTGACTGATTAAATTCTTTCCCTCTATCCTTTCTTTAAAACACGTTTAATACAAATCAAGGGATTTCCTGCCGGGTCAATGTGGCTACAAAATTCGTGGGTCACTCTCTTTGAGAATACACAGCAATAAAATCTTCTTCTTCTCTTTGGTTCTTCTCTGGTTCGATCATTGATATACAACAAGGTTGTTTTGTGCCCCTTGTTCAACGAGTGCACGTGAACAAGGAAGAGGCTGCTTAATCCTGGAGGGTAAACCACTGAGACCTTTCTGTACCAAGGCAAGAACTCCGAGGGGTGGAAATTACTCTTAAGAACAGTGTTCTCCAACACGACTCAGTCAGACTCTTCGACCCGTTTGATAAGTATATTCGTTCATACCAGTGTCTGTTCACTATTATTATTTCTTCCAATTTTAAGAGTAATTCCTCATGGATACTGCTATGCTAACAGCGACTAAAGTTATTCCCGACGTCACCAAAATTGAATCATTCAACGGGAATAACTTTAAGTGCTGGCAAACCAAATTGCTACTTGTTCTTGACATTGCAAAAGTCAATTTTGTTTTGACTAAACCAAAACCCGTTGAAGGTTCTGAAAATTATGAAACCCAATTGCCTCTTTGGGAAAATGCAAATAAGATTTGCAAAAGTATTATTTTGAACGCCCTATCAAATGAACTTTTTGACATTTACTGTACTTTCAAATCGGCAACTGAAATTTGGGATGCTTTGGTCACCAAACATATTATTGAGGATGCCGGAATTAAAAAATATGCCATCGGAAATTTTCTCAATTTTCAAATGACCGATGGCAGATGTTTCTACTCAAATTCACAATTTTCACCTTGTTATTTCAGAACTTAGTAATGAAGGAATGAAATTGCCCGAACCGTTTGTAACCGGTTCACTTACTGAAAAACTTCCGGAGTCTTGGAAAAATTATAAGAATATGATGAAACATAAGAGGAAGGAAATGCATTTGGAAGAAGTCGTTGTTCATGTTCGCATTGAAGAAAAGAACTGTTCACTTGATTGAAATGAGAAAGCTAAAGCTATGGCTTCCAAGGCTAACCTCGTTGAGGAAAAGCCTAATCGCACCCAAGGGAATTTTAAAAGGCAGAATAACAAACCTTATTTCAACAAAACCAATTTCAACAAAAATCTCAAACCCCAAAACCAGTTTTCTAAAAAGAAAGGGGAATGTTTTGTGTGTGGCAAACCGGGTCACCATGCTGCTGTAGACACCCCATTTTGTCGGCTATCAGATTTAGGAGACCCATAGCTTGGTGGTTCACAATGATCGTAAAAGACTCAAAAGGACTCTCGGAAGTCAGCTCTATCTCTCAGAATGCTCAGAATAACCAAAATGCCCCTGAAAGCCCGAAAACTCCCAGATTTGGTCCCAAAGTTCTAAAAACATGCTACGTCGTAAGAAAAGCGATAAAATGAGTTTTTAACAGAAAATTGGGTGAAATCGTCAGCTCCCAGAGCCCCCCGGAAGTCCCGGAAGCTCCCGGAAAGTCCCCGTTGACCGGTTTGACCAAGGTTTGACCAAGGTTTGACCAGGTTTGACCAAGTTTGACCAAGTTTGACCAAAATCGTCCGAATTCACTAGAATCATTCTAAATCATGAGAAAAGTATTAAAACAAGTTCCAAAAGAAAATCGAGCGAAAACATCAGCTCCCGGGAACTCCCAGAGGTTTCCAGAACTTCCCGGGAATCCCAGGTTTGACCAGTTTGACCGGAATTTGACTTTAGAACCGGGGCACCGTGACAATTTTCAAATATTTTTCATGGATACTAGAGGTCAACAGCTTTTCGACGGTATATCGCACATAATTTTTGGATTTAAAACGAGTTTATTATGAATTTCCAAAGGCAAAAAAGGCGATCAAATCGGCTTTTATCGCGAATACCGCAAAACTTTTCAAAGTGACCTATCCCCGAACTATTTTTTATGTAAAGTAGACTCCATTACCTTTCCAACGGTATATCACAACCTCGATTTGGAGTTCGTATGCATTTTCTGTGAATTTCGGACGAAATATGGCCTTTTCGCAAATACCGGAACCTCTGGGGGCCTAAACGTAATTTTCTGGGCTTCTGAGGAGCAGTGCCGCCGCGGCACTGGCCCACTGCCGCCGCGGCACTGGCCCAGTGCCGCCGCGGCACTCATCCCTCGCAGAGTCCATTTTTGTAATTTTTTTGGGGGTCCAATTTGATTAATTGAAAGCCAAAACGACATAGTTTTATGTTCACAGTTGTTTGGGACCAATAGGAGTACTTCTAAAACCCCAAAATCATCCCAAATTGGCCTATTTAAACCCTCCATTGCTCTTCATTTTGGGGGGGCCAAGTGCAAAGCTTAAAAAGTTGTAGAGAAGAAGAGAGATAGAGATAGGTTTAGAAGAGAGAAAGGGAGCTTCTCCCATTGATTTTCCATAAGAAAGTGAGTTTTATTCTTGTTTTCTTCCATCATACTTCTATATACTTCACATTCAAAGTCCACTCTAACCCTCATTCTTGAGCATTCATGAGATAGGAAGCTACTTCCATGTCCAAATGTCAAAATCTATGAGTGAAACACCAAGCTACAAGTCCAAAATCACATTGATTATCATCTATTGATTGCTATTTACTTGCTTTGATTATATATATGTTCATCTCTCCTTACCTCATTTCTTTTTCTTTTCTTTATTTACTTACTAGTTCATCATCATCTAAGTGATGACATGAAGTTTGGGGTGAGTGAATCCTTATGGATAGTAGCTCTTGACCTCAAAAACATGTTTGATAGATGATGATCATAACCTCAATACTTCCAAGGTATTCTTGGAATGTATTGAAGTTATGCCCAAAAATAAAATAAATCTCTCCAACAATCTTGGAGGTTCTTAAATGATGAGTTTGATGTAGGTATTCTAAGTGGCTATGATCCTTATTGAGTGTTGAAAACATGTTTTCAAAACCCCTCTCAATCCCTCTCATTTGGTTTCAAAAAACAAAACTTTGTTTTTCTCCAAAATCTTCAAAACTATGAGTCAAAACAGTGAGTGAGTTGAGTTCAAAGATTTTTCTAGAACTCAATACTCAACATATGGATACAAGGCCACTTGGAAAGTCTTCCTAACTCATTGGAGAACACCCATGATTTTTGGTTTGACTTGGAAGTACTTGGAAATGGTCCATTTGGGTCCCAACATTCCTTCCAAACATTCTGTTTTTGCTGTCACAGCAGCTAGGTCAACTTACGACCTCTTTTCCAGAAATCTTTTCCAAATGGGGTGGTCCTAAATTATTTTTCCCTTAAAATTCAATGTCTTAGGAAACTCTCTGTATAAAATGGGCCTCTAGATCATTCTTTTTCATTTTCTAAGATTTTCTAACATTTCAGTCGACAGTACGAACTCTGTTTCTGAGTGACCCCTATTGTTTATATAATTCCTCTCAATCTGTGATAGCTATTCAAGATTGGCCTTTTGGGTTGTGTTCTAGACACAATAAGGAACATCTCCATAAAAAATCATGCATTGAAAACATTCCTAGCCCCTCTTTTCAAATTCCAAAAGATCATGCTACTGTTCTGTCCACTATTCACAGCAAGTACATTTCAACTTTCATTCTTTGATTTGATGCTCATATGCATTCCAAATTAGTTCATATCTTAGGAAGTAGTTTATACTACATTTGTACATATCCCATATTGATTTCATCCATCCATTCATACACATTTTAGACTTCTAAGTCATTCTAGGAATCCATAAACACAAAGCACACTACAACCTTGGCACATTCTAGATACATACATTGCATTCATGCAAGATTTGGGGTTTTTGTAACTCTTAATCTAAGGAGATTATAAGGAATGAACTCGATCACCCGTTCATGCTTCCCCTTGATCTAATCATCCTTTCTCATCCGTCCCGGGGATTGAGAGGTCTTCTTTTATCAAAGATTAACACGCATCATACTAGCTTGCTAAGCATATTTTGATTTCTTTGCTTATTTGTTTCAATAATGATTCATGTCCCCTTTAGATTAAGGAAACTTAATTACTTGAAGCGTGATTAGACGATTTTTCCTAGGTTTATTTGTGTGATCTTTCACTTTACATTGCATGATATTTGATTTAGATCTTATGAATGATATTTTATCTTTAGATCTTCCATTTTCAAGTTTCTTATGTAATGTAATATACTATCATAGTATTAATTGACGAACCATACATAGTATAAGATGATTATTTGGATGCTAATTGAGGCCCGTCGAAAGATGGGGCGAGTTGAGGGTGTTTTAGTCGCGACAAAGGCTCCTTCCTCTCTCGTACCAAAACCCCGAACCAAGTTCTTTGGTTATGAAAGGCCGGTGCCCTTTATCCATTTGGGTGAGTCAAAATTAGGTTTCTTGGTTCCTTAAAGACCAAGTGGCGACTCTGTATCTGTTTTCAATAGACCTATTTTCTTTCTTTGATTCAAATCAATTTCAAAACAATCTCAAACAAGAGAAGTGGTCCGATTTCCGGTATCCACAATCTGGCGACTCTGCTGGGGATTTTTATTTTAAAACAAAATAATACAGAGGTTTGACTCATAAGAAGCATCCTTAAAATCATCTTTTTACTGTGTTTGGTTCACCGCATTGCACTCTTGCATTCCCTCCCCTCCGACTGTGTCTGAAACGCGGCGCTGACATTGTTCAGGTCTTGCTGTGCCAGGGCACAAGTCACCGTTGATACTGTACCTTCCAAGGTATATCAAAAAGAGTAAAAACCTCCGTACTGTCTCCCTGACGGTATATTGGAACTCTCGTCAACGGACCCTCTTTGACTAAACCCAACCTTTGCATATAGATTCCTGTAGAACCTTTCATAGGACTGTTCATTTATCTTTTCAGATAGGACAATGTGATATAACTGTTGTATGCCCTGACGGGATTACCTGCGCGGTGTAGATGCTTATATGGCATAGAACAAAACCTCTTTCTTATGATCCCCAAGGCAATCACTCACATGTGATCACATTGAGTTGACCTGCTTAGGCACCATGACAAGGATGTCTGCTCCATGTTCATAAAGATATACACCGCAAACCTTGTTTGTTGGTCCTAGGATATAGGAGTATGAAAACTAGCTAGACAGTATGATCACCATCATAACCTGTTCCTCCCAGAAACTCTGTCCAGATATCCCAGATATAACCATATTAACCAATTTTTCCCAGAATCTCTGTCTAGATATTCTAGATACAACCATATTAACCAGTTTTTCCAGAAACTCTGTCTAGATCTCCCTGATTTCCCAGATATACCAGTTTCTCCCAGAAACTCTGTACCATCTCCCAGAAACTCTATCCAAATTTCTTAGAAATATCCAAAGTACCTGTTTTCCCATAAGCTCTGCCCAAATCTCCCAGATTCTCCAAAAATCCCAGCATCTCTGCCCAAATCACCTAGAAATGCCCAGATATACTTGTTTCCCCTAGAAACTCTGTCCATATTTCTCAGAAATACCCAAAATACCAGTTTCTCCTAGAAGCTCAGTCCAAATCAACCAGAAATCCTTTTTTCTCCTAGAAACTCAATTGACTTCTAGAAATTTCTCCGAATCTTCCAAACCCATGTTTCTCCCAGAAACTCTATCCGAAATTCCCGAAGTATCCCGGAAATCCCTGTTATCCCTTGGTGATCATACTGGAAAGTAAGGTTAGCACACTCTGTATGGCTAGGACCTTATTTGTTTAACTGCTATCTGTTAGAAGTAGGGGCATCATTTAGCTTAGGACTCGCATCCGCATGCTTGTCTCATATGCATACACAATTCCTACCAGTCTGTACGCACTATCTCAGTCAGTCTGTACACAAGTCTGTCCATACCTGTCACTGTCACTGTCTGTCTGATTGCCTCTGTCAAAATCTGATCTAATCCTCTTAAAATCTGTCAGGTCAGTATAGATTCCCGGAGTCAGCAGCTAGGATCCTCGTCTTAGGTCAGAAGTTCGAACAGTCGTTTGGTCAAGATCTGCCCACCAAGTTACTTCAGCATGAATCAAGAAGAATTAGAAAATAAGGTCACTGTGTTGGGAACAACCATAAGCCAGCAATCTGATCGCCTGGCCCAAGTTTTGAGTTTCATGGAAGAATTGAAGCAGCAGCGGCCGCACCCTCCGCCCGGGTTTCCACCACCGGGGTTTGAAGCACCCCCACCTGAGAATAATGGGGAGGAAGACTGGTTTCAAGGGGTCCCACCGTTTGCGTATGAGAAGAATCTTCAAGAGAAAATGGATAAGGTTGACAAGTTGGAAAGCGTACTGAGGAAAAGCAAGGGGGTCGATGATTACATGTTGGACCTGGAAGGCCTCTTTGAGCCTATCAAGCTGAAACTGCCAGAGAATTTCAAGATGCCTGCCATCGACCGTTTTGACGGAACAGGGAATCCAAAAAGTCACATCAAGTTGTGCATGAGCATCTTTCAATCGATGGGCTGCACTCATGAGCACATTGCGATGCTGTTCCCGCAAACCCTTAAGAATGCCGCACTATCCTGGTTCCTAACCCTTAAAGCCTCCAAGACCCGAGTCTGGGAAGACGTTGCTAGAACTTTTATTGATCACTACTCTTACAACCAAGAGTTTGATATCACCATCCGGGATCTAGAGACTACCAGGCAGAACTTTAATGAGTCCTTCACTGCGTTCTTGAGCAGATGGAGGAATAAAGTGGCTCAAATGATCCACAGACCTGTTGAGAAAGAGCAAGTACGTATGCTGGTCAAGAACATGCAACCAGTATATCATGACAAGCTATTCTACCAATCCATCTCCACATTCGAAGAGCTATTTGAAATAGGCACCAGAATAGAGGATGCCATCAGAGAAGGAAAGTTCAAAAAGGATGAACCCCAACACCAGTCCAAGAGACCTAACTACTCCTTGGACTCCCCGGATATCAATGCACTTAGCAACCAATCAATGGCCTGCGCCCTTCGTCCATACCAGTCCATTCCGCCAAATCGCCCAAAAGGCCCTCGCGAATTCTCCAAACTTGATGTTCCTCTTTCCACAGCCTTGGACCACTTACTCAGAAAGGGCCACCTACAGCTCCTCCCTCACAAACCGCTACCGGATCCCATACCCTCCCACTACAACATGAGCCTACGATGTGCTTACCATCAAAATCTAGGCCATGCCACCGATCAATGCATCCGCCTCCGCCATGACATTCAGAACCTCATAGAGGATGTATCCCATCCTAATCCAATCCACTATCTTGGCTTGGACCAACCGATCGAATGATCCCTTCCGTCGATGCTAATGAATGTTGAAGCTACGCAGTAAAGTGATGGTGTTTGGAACTTCTGCTAAAAAATTTAATAAATGGGTCGCAAAGACACTCCATTTGAGACCAGGTCGAGTCAAGTTGAGTCTGTTCTATGTTTCGAGTCCATTTCAATTTTAGTCTTGTGATCAAGTCTGTCTGTCATCGAGTTGTTAATAAGTCTGTAAACCTTCTCTATTGATGGAATGAAATCTCATTTTGCTTAATCTAATGTGCCCAGTCATAAATGCATGAATCACTAAACTGAAGTGTCACTTTTCGAATTACCATGGATATTACTCTGGTAATAATTTTTCTACGACAAAACAAAAAAGAATCCTGAAAGGTTAAAGTCGATTTCACGCTGACACTGATGAAGAGCTGGAATTGAATAGTCTTACTTTAAGAATTTAAAGATGCTTTTGCCTCAATCTTGAAAAGACATACTTGAAACTGACTTGGGGCTTGCCCAACACCCTTTTTTCCACCATTTCGAAGCCTTAAGCCCGATCCAATTGGGAGCCACGCAATCTGTCCGATTGAAAGCAATGCAAACTTAGCCCTTGATGGTAGCCAAACATTTCAGTGAGTTTCATCTCCACTTTCAAAAAAAAAGGGGAAAAGAAAAAAAAAAAAAAAAAAAAAAGCTCGCTAGGTTGAAAACCCGAAAGGGCACCCAGGCAAAAGTTAGAGTTGAAAAAGGTGTTGATTTCCAAAATCTGACCCTAGCCAGTCAAAATGTTGGAGAAAATTTTGATGAAACAAATAAGAGAATCATACGCTTCAAGATACATCTTAAGAACGTGCCAAGATCACATTTCAAAAGGCACGGAATGACCACAAATAAATTCCGAGAGCTGACATGCACATTCTGGAATTCTGAGATTGCGATTAAAGGATCTTGCAAGAATCAACTACATGAAAAGCAAGAATTGACTGGCTAGGCAAAAGTGAAAAGGATCAATCCTCAAAACAAAAGAAAAAGAAAAAGAAAAAGAAAAAGAAAAGAAAGGGAGATTGAAACTGAATCTTTTTTATTCAAAGCTACCACAAGTGGCTCAAGTTTGAACTTCTTTGACGATTGGTTTGAAAAACCCTCATACCTCAAACCCCTTATTTCAAGCCTTGCCTTGAACTACGCTCGACCTGATTCCCACTCGGGGATACGTAGGCAACCACATCGGTTCGGTCGACACCATCATAACCAAACCAATTTCTTTCAAGACCTTGCCTTGAACTACGCTCGACCTGATTCCCGCTCGGGGATACGTAGGCAACCACCACGGTTCGGTCAACCCACCTACCTAAAAATCAACCCGCTTCTTTCCGACCATGGCCCGAACTACGTTGGACCTGATCCCCACTTAGGGGTACGTAGGCAGACTTACAAAAAGAAAAAAAAGGATGACTCGCTAGGTCGAAAATCCGAAAGGACGCCTAGGCAAAATTAGAGTTAAATCCAAGGTGAGCAATAACAAAAGAGAGAAAAGAGCTTGCTAGGTCACCTCACTGGTGCCTAGGCAAAAGTTATGAGCATTTGAGAGATTAAAGTCACGGTCCATGCCTCAAGCCAGAAAATCACCTTCCACACTAGGGGCAAACATCGGCTACCCGCCTCGTTTGCTTGACTTTTACTATCTACCCTTCATACAAGGGGCAAACTTTGGTCACCTACCTCGTTTGCCCAAAACCTCCAATAAACCATCATCCAAACTAGGGGCAAACTTCGGTCACCCACCTCGTTTGCTTATGAATCCCACTTTGTACACCTGAAACTAGGGGCAAACTCCGTTTGCCTAACACAATCCCTTCACACCAAGGGCGAGTTTTCAAGTTACCAAGTTGTTTTGAAAATTTTGAAATAGAGCACCTTTTACTCTAAAAGCTAAGGCACTAATTCAAAGCACTTCCTGGAAGAAGCAGAAAATTGACTAGATCACTAAGGAGGAATTTTCAAAAATCAGATTTATCAGCAAAGTGCTACCATGTTAAGATGAGGGGTGAACACCAAAAGAGAAATGGTACATCGTTTATGACAAAAGCACATCAAGTTTTGACAAAACGAGCTTGTGTCAAATATGTCATCCTCGTGCGTCAATGTCTGTCAAGTTTTTGAGTCTGTTGTAGTCTCAAATGTGTAAGTCAACAGCGATTAATAAAATTTTCAAATCAAGTTATAAAGAGCATGCCAATACAAGCAGGAGTACCAAACACCATTACTGTACCGGTTAAGGCGTCAGCATGAGAAGCGTCCAAACTTAGGGCAAATGCGAATTTCATCCCTTTCCAAACCATCGAAAGTTGACCATCATCTCCTTGCAACATAAGTCCATGAGTGGCTGTTGATTACCTTCCCTCGTCCATGCAACACAAGTTTATGAGTGGCTGTTGATGGATCCCGGTTCCAGGCCAGCAAGATTTGATCAACTATGAGAGATTCGAATTTGAATCATGGTTCCTGGTCAAGAGAAGTAGTTGAAGAGAGATCCCAGAAAGAGTCGCTTCATCCCCAACAGATTCAGTTTAATCCCCCAGCAGGCATATCGATTTGTACATCGTCAGTTCAATCACAGCAGTCACAGTAGTTCACTGTCGACTCGACATCTCGGTTAGTTCAATCGGCAGTTCAATCCTGACAGTCACAGTAGTTCACTGTCGACTCGTCATCTCGATTCGTACATCGTCAGTTCAATCCATGACAGTCACAGTAGTTCACTGTCGACTCGTCATCTCGATTAGTACATCGTCTGTTCTTTTGATCATGGTTAGTCCAACCGTTGGTCCAATCCATGACAGTCACAGTAGTTCACTGTCGACTCGACATCTCGGTTAGTCCAATCGGCAGTTCAATCCTGACAGTCACAGTAGTTCACTGTCGACTCGTCATCTCGATTCGTACATCGTCAGTTCAATCCATGACAGTCACAGTAGTTCACTGTAGACTCGTCATCTCGATTAGTACATCGTCTGTTCTTTTGATCATGGTTAGTCAAACCGTTGGTCCAATCCATGACAGTCACAGTAGTTCACTGTCGACTCGACATCTCGGTTAGTTCAATCGTCAGTTCAATCACAACAGTCACAGTAGTTCACTGTCGACTCGACATCTCGGTTAGTTCAATCGTCAGTTTAATCACAACAGTCACAATAGTTCACTGTCGACTCGTCTTCTCGATTAGTACATCGTCAGTTCAATCCATGACAGTCACAGTAGTTCACTGTCGACTCGTCATCTCGATTAGTACATCGTCTGTTCTTTTGATCATGGTTAGTCCAACCGTTAGTTCAATCTATGACAGTCACAGTAGTTCACTGTCGACTCGACATCTCGGTTAGTTCAATCGCCAGTTCAATCCATGACAATCACAGTAGTTCACTGTCGATTCATCATCTCGATTCGTACATCGTCACTTCTTCTAGTCACGGTTAGTCCAACTGTTGATCCAATCCATGATAGTCACAGTAGTTCACTATTGACTCATCCTCTCGATTCGTACATCGTCACTTCTTCTAGTCACGGTTAGTCCAACTGTTGATCCAATCCATGATAGTCACAGTAGTTCACTGTTGACTCATCCTCTCGATTCGTACATCATCACTTCTTCTAGTCACGGTTAGTCCAACTGTTGATCCAATCCATGATAGTCACAGTAGTTCACTGTTGACTCATCCTCTCGATTCGTACATCGTCACTTCTTCTAGTCACGGTTAGTCCAACTGTTGATCCAATCCATGATAGTCATAGTAGTTTACTGTTGACTCACCATCTCGATTCGTACATCGTCACTTCTTCCGATCACGATTAGCCCAACTATTGATCCAATCCATGATAGTCACAGTAGTCCATTGTCGACTCATCATCTCGATTCGTACATCGTCAGTTCATCAATCATCATTAGCTTACCATCACTCTCATTCAAAATATGCCGTGTTCATCATTCTCATTCAAAATCTTAGGCTTCTATGTCCATTAATGGGGCTTCCATGTTCATCGCTTGACATCTCGGGATTTCATGTCCGTCACTTAACGTCTCAGGACTTCTGTGTCCGTCTCTTAATTTCCAGGGCTTCCATGTCCGTCGGTTATCTGTCAAACTGCATCTCCAATTATAGTCCTCAGGGACCCCACATCTGACTACATCGCTTGTGAAGCACACTTCCCAAAATTCAGAAGTTTGCTCCAAGACCTAGAGTATTCAAACCTTGATGTCCCTATTCGGGTTAATAACTGCATCATAGTTAGAAATACTAGCACATCATAAGTCCACTTGGAGTGGCACACGCCCCACAACACCAGCTCATACTAGGGTCACAACACTAGGCATGATAGGACTCATGACATAATTCATATCACATCCATGCATTGCATATCATCCTCATAGCATAGCATCCGCATGTCTTGTTGTGCATATGTGATTTATCCCTTTGTGCCCTGAACTACGTCCTGGTCTGATTCCCCTGGGGATACGTAGGCAGCTCACACGGAGCACGACCAGCACTAACTTCATCATCCTTTCATCTTTTGCAACGCTTTTTATCCTAAATCTATAGCCTCCAAAAGACCTGTCTCTTCAAAACTTTGGCACTCGCTTGCGACATGCGTTTGCCTCGCAAGTTCCTGCCAAAGAGGGGCAAACTGTAGACACCCCATTTTGTCGGCTATCAGATTTAGGAGACCCATAGCTTGGTGGTTCACAATGATCGTAAAAGACTCAAAAGGACTCTCGGAAGTCAGCTCTATCTCTCAGAATGCTCAGAATGACCAAAATGCCCCTGAAAGCCCGAAAACTCCCAGATTTGGTCCCAAAGTTCTAAAAACATGCTACGTCGTAAGAAAAACGATAAAATGAGTTTTTAAGAGAAAATTGGGTGAAATCGTCAGCTCCCAGAGCCCCCCGGAAGTCCCGGAAGCTCCCGGAAAGTCCCCGTTGACCGGTTTGACCAAGGTTTGACCAAGTTTGACCAAGTTTGACCAAAATCGTCCGAATTCACTAGAATCATTCTAAATCATGAGAAAAGTATTAAAACAAGTTCCAAAAGAAAATCGAGCGAAAACATCAGCTCCCGGGAACTCCCAGAGGTTTCCAGAACTTCCCGGGAATCCCAGGTTTGACCAGTTTGACCGGAATTTGACTTTAGAACCGGGGCACCGTGACAATTTTCTAATATTTTTCATGGATACTAGAGGTCAACAGCTTTTCGACGGTATATCGCACATAATTTTTGGATTTAAAACGAGTTTATTATGAATTTCCAAAGGCAAAAAAGGCGATCAAATCGGCTTTTATCGCGAATACCGCAAAACTTTTCAAAGTGACCTATCCCCGAACTATTTTTTATGTAAAGTAGACTCCATTACCTTTCCAACGGTATATCACAACCTCGATTTGGAGTTCGTATGCATTTTCTGTGAATTTCGGACGAAATATGGCCTTTTCGCAAATACCGGAACCTCTGGGGGCCTAAACGTAATTTTCTGGGCTTCTGAGGAGCAGTGCCGCCGCGGCACTGGCCCACTGCCGCCGCGGCACTCATCCCTCGCAGAGTCCATTTTTGTAATTTTTTTGGGGGTCCAATTTGATTAATTGAAAGCCAAAACGACATAGTTTTATGTTCACAGTTGTTTGGGACCAATGGGAGTACTTCTAAAACCCCAAAATCACCCCAAATTGGCCTATTTAAACCCTCCATTGCTCTTCATTTTGGGGGGGCCAAGTGCAAAGCTTAAAAAGTTGTAGAGAAGAAGAGAGATAGAGATAGGTTTAGAAGAGAGAAAAGGAGCTTCTCCCATTGATTTTCCATAAGAAAGTGAGTTTTATTCTTGTTTTCTTCCATCATACTTCTATATACTTCACATTCAAAGTCCACTCTAACCCTCATTCTTGAGCATTCATGAGATAGGAAGCTACTTCCATGTCCAAATGTCAAAATCTATGAGTGAAACACCAAGCTACAAGTCCAAAATCACATTGATTATCATCTATTGATTGCTATTTACTTGCTTTGATTATATATATGTTCATCTCTCCTTACCTCATTTCTTTTTCTTTTCTTTATTTACTTACTAGTTCATCATCATCTAAGTGATGACATGAAGTTTGGGGTGAGTGAATCCTTATGGATAGTAGCTCTTGACCTCAAAAACATGTTTGATAGATGATGATCATAACCTCAATACTTCCAAGGTATTCTTGGAATGTATTGAAGTTATGCCCAAAAATAAAATAAATCTCTCCAACAATCTTGGAGGTTCTTAAATGATGAGTTTGATGTAGGTATTCTAAGTGGCTATGATCCTTATTGAGTGTTGAAAACATGTTTTCAAAACATCTATTTCAAAACCCCTCTCAATCCCTCTCATTTGGTTTCAAGAAACAAAACTTTGTTTTTCTCCAAAATCTTCAAAACTATGAGTCAAAACAGTGAGTGAGTTGAGTTCAAAGATTTTTCTAGAACTCAATACTCAACATATGGATACAAGGCCACTTGGAAAGTCTTCCTAACTCATTGGAGAACACCCATGATTTTTGGTTTGACTTGGAAGTACTTGGAAATGGTCCATTTGGGTCCCAACATTCCTTCCAAACATTCTGTTTTTGCTGTCACAGCAGCTAGGTCAACTTACGACCTCTTTTCCAGAAATCTTTTCCAAAAGGGGTGGTCCTAAATTATTTTTCCCTTAAAATTCAATGTCTTAGGAAACGTTCTGTATAAAATGGGCCTCTAGATCATTCTTTTTCATTTTCTAAGATTTTCTAACATTTCAGTCGACAGTACGAACTCTGTTTCTGAGTGACCCCTATTGTTTATATAATTCCTCTCAATCTGTGATAGCTATTCAAGATTGGCCTTTTGGGTTGTGTTCTAGACACAATAAGGAACATCTCCATAAAAAATCATGCATTGAAAACATTCCTAACCCCTCTTTTCAAATTCCAAAAGATCATGCTACTGTTCTGTCCACTATTCACAGCAAGTACATTTCAACTTTCATTCTTTGATTTGATGCTCATATGCATTCCAAATTAGTTCATATCTTAGGAAGTAGTTTATACTACATTTGTACATATCCCATATTGATTTCATCCATCCATTCATACACATTTTAGACTTCTAAGTCATTCTAGGAATCCATAAACACAAAGCACACTACAACCTTGGCACATTCTAGATACATACATTGCATTCATGCAAGATTTGGGGTTTTTGTAACTCTTAATCTAAGGAGATTATAAGGAATGAACTCGATCACCCGTTCATGCTTCCCCTTGATCTAATCATCCTTTCTCATCCGTCCCGGGGATTGAGAGGTCTTCTTTTATCAAAGATTAACACGCATCATACTAGCTTGCTAAGCATATTTTGATTTCTTTGCTTATTTGTTTCAATAATGATTCATGTCCCCTTTAGATTAAGGAAACTTAATTACTTGAAGCGTGATTAGACGATTTTTCCTAGGTTTATTTGTGTGATCTTTCACTTTACATTGCATGATATTTGATTTAGATCTTATGAATGATATTTTATCTTTAGATCTTCCATTTTCAAGTTTCTTATGTAATGTAATATACTATCATAGTATTAATTGACGAACCATACATAGTATAAGATGATTATTTGGATGCTAATTGAGGCCCGTCGAAAGATGGGGCGAGTTGAGGGTATTTTAGTCGCGACAAAGGCTCCTTCCTCTCTCGTACCAAAACCCCGAACCAAGTTCTTTGGTTATGAAAGGCCGGTGCCCTTTATCCATTTGGGTGAGTCAAAATTAGGTTTCTTGGTTCCTTAAAGACCAAGTGGCGACTCTGTATCTGTTTTCAATAGACCTATTTTCTTTCTTTGATTCAAATCAATTTCAAAACAATCTCAAACAAGAGAAGTGGTCCGATTCCCGGTATCCACAGCTGCTCAATGCAGACACAGGAAGAAAAACGACCAACCTGCCCCTAGAGCTAATCTAGTTGAGACAGATGTTACTATGGCTGTCGTTTCTGAGGTGCACTTAGTGGCAGAGGAGAAAAATTGGGTGGTAGACTCTGGGGCTACCAGGCACATCTGTGGCAACAGAAGTGCCTTTACCTCCTACACACCAGTAGGGGAAGGAAAGGAACAAGTGTACATGGGGGACTCTAGGCCCTCACCTGTGATTGAGAAAGGGAAGGTAGTTCTCAAGCTAACTTCCGAAAAGATCCTCTCTCTTACAGACGTTCTCCACGTGTCTGATATTTGTTGGAACCTTGTGTCTGTGTCGCTGCTTGGGAAAGTGGGGGTGAAAGTTATTTTTGATTCTGATAAAGTTGTAATGACTAAAAATGGGGTGTTTGTGAGAAAAGGGTACTACAACAATGGTCTGTTTGTTTTGAATGTTCTTGATAATTTGAATGGAAATGCTACTGCTTCTTCTGCTTACTTGATTGATTCTCATGATTTATGGAATGCTAGATTAGGACATGTGAACTTTTCTTATATAAAGAAAATGAAAGAATTAGGCATTCTTGAAAATGTTAGTATCACTAATAATGAGAAATGCCAAATTTGTAGTGAAGCTAAAGGTACTAAGAAACCTTGCAAACAAATAGTACAAAGAGAAACTGAACTGCTCAGTTTAATTCACTCAGATTTAGGAGACACGAAATCAACTGAATCTAGAAGCGGAAAGAGATATTATGTGACTTTCATAGATGATCACTCGAGTTATACTAGAGTATTCTTACTTAGAAATAAAGACAGAAGGAAAATCCATACAATACAAAGCTGAGGTTGAAAACAAGTTAGATAAAAAGATTAAAAGACTTAGGTCTGATAGGGGAGGTGAATATGAATCTGGCCATCTAGGCCAATTCTGTGAACAACATGGTATAGTAAACGAGGTAACTCCACCCTATTCACAAGAATCTAATGGAGTAGCTGAACGGATAGAACTTTAAAGGAAATGATGAATGCTATGTTAAAATTAGTTTAGGAGCACCTAATAATTTGTGTGTGTGTGGGGGGGGGGGGGGGAAGCTATCCTCTCTGCGTGTCACCTTCAAAATAGAATGATTTTTATAAAAAAGGAAAGACACCTTATGAGTTGTGGGAAAATCATAGACCTAATTTGAAATACCTTAAAGTGTGGGGGTGTCTAGCCAAAGTTGTACTTCCAGAACCTAAGAAAAGGAAAATAGGTTCGAAAACAGCAGATTATTTATTCATAGGTTATGCTGAGAATAGTGCTGCATATAAATTTTTGGTTCTTAAAAGTGACGTGTTAGAGAAAAACACAATAATTGAATCGAAAAATGCAGATTTCTTTGAAAACATATTTCCTCTGAAAACAACCTTTGAAAGACCAAGGTTATAACCTACAGTAGAACCTAATGTTGACTCAAATGAGTCTGTAGAAATTGAATTAAGAAAAAGCAAACGAGATAGAAGAGAAGCAAACCTAGGAGATGAGTTTTTCACGTTTTTAATGGATAATGATCTAATGACTTATAATGAAGCTATTTCCTCTCCTGATGCTCCCTTTTGGAGAGAAGCAATTAATAGTGAGATAGAATCTATCATGGCTAATCACACTTGGGAATTGGTTGACTTACCTCCTGGTACAAAACCTATAGCATGTAAATGGATATTAAAAAAGAAGTTAAAACCTGATGGATCTATCGATAAGTTTAAAGCTAGACTTGTAGCTAAGGGATACACTCAAAAGAAAGATGTTGATTATTTTGATACTTATTCTCCTGTGGCTAGAATATCATCTATTAGAATTCTAGTAGCTCTTGCTTCCTTGCATAAACTCATAATTCATCAAATGGATGTTAAAACTGCGTTTCTTAATGGAGAATTAGAAGAGGAAATATACATGGAACAACCTGAAGGTTTTGTATCTCCTAGAAACAAAAATAGAGTTTGCAAATTAGTGAAATCTTTGTATGGTTTAAAACAAGCACCAAAACTATGGCATGAGATATTCGATAGTGTAATGACCTCTAATGGATCCCTTGTGAATGAAGCCGATAAATCTGTGTATCATAAATTTAACAATAATGTTGGTGTAATCATTTGCCTATATGTGGATGATATGCTTATTTTAGGCACTGATATGATTGTGATAAATTAAATAAAACATTTGTTATCTTCTAGCTTTGATATGAAAGACCTAGGTGAAGCTAATGTTATACTTGGGATAAAATTGATAAAAACCAATGAGGGTTTTATGATGTCTCAAGAATACTTTGTAGAAAAGAAACTTAAAATGTTTTGTCACTTTGACACCAAACCAGTTAGTACTCCTTATGATATGAGCATACAATTAAAGAAAAACAATGAAACTAGTGTATCACATTCTGAAGATGCTCAAATAATTGGCAGTCTTACTTATCTTATGAATTATACCAGACCTGACAGTGCTTATGCAGTTAATAGGTTGAGCAGATACACTCATAATCCTAATAAGGAACATTGGACTGCTATATGTAGAGTACTAAAATATCTCAGAGGTACTCTGGATTTTGGTTTGACATACTGTGGATTTCCCGCTGTACTAGAAGGGTACAGTGATGCTAACTGGATCTCTGATTCAGATGAGACAAAATCCACAAGTGGGTACATATTTACCTTAGGAGGAGGTGCAGTCTCTTGAAAATCATCCAAACAAACATGCACTGCTCGATCTACTATGGAATCCGAGTTTATCGCCTTAGAGAAGGCAGGTTCTGAAGCTGAGTGACTTAGAAACCTCTTGGCAGATATCCCTTTATGGATGAGACCAGTTCCATCTGTGTCGTTACATTGTGATTGCCAGGCTGCAATAGCCCGAGCAAGAAATAAGGCCTATAATGGGAAAAAGCAGGCATATTCGCCTAAGACATAACATTGTGAAACAGCTGTCAAAAGATGGGATTATATCCCTAGACTTTGTGAGGACAGAGATGAATTTAGCGAATCCTCTGACCAAACCATTAGCAAGAAAGCTAGTGGCCAATACATCTAGGGGGATGGGACTTATGCCCATAACAGAGGTCAATAGTAGTGGTAACCCAACCTATATGAGTGGAGATCCCACAAACTAGGTTCATATGTGCAATAACAAACTACTGGTTGATTTAGTAAGACACTATCAATTATATACAATTATAGTTCATCCCTATGGTGTAGATAGTGGAGACTGCAACGTGTAAGGTTGACTCTTAACTCTTAGTGAATTCATAGTCCTTACTGGGTGGTATGTATAGTTGCAATACATACTTGATGAATTCACCTATATGAGTGTGGAAGTGGGGCCACTTCCTATGAGAACTTAGGCAGGTACTTTAGAGCACTCATGAAATCCAGGTACGGCGCATGGCCGAAAAGTGCCAAACCGCGTTAACAGCCTTGTTTATCAAAATGTATTGTGGGTGATAAGTACTTTGATTCACACAAAGAAATAAGGTTCATAGAAATTCTAATTTCATCAAATTTCTGTGAATCAATTCTTATTTCCCTAAGTGTTGGTTCATAGTCCAAAAGACACCATCACTGATGCAATATGCTAAAGTGGTCGATCGTTACTTCTCAAAATTTGTCTTTGAAAAATGTGGGGGATTGTTATAATTTGTAGTCCAATTTGGGTGTTTTTTAAAAGCCAAACTCTTTCTCTCTCTCTACATCTCTCTAGTTGGTGGGGTAGTGGGTAAAAGTGTGATTGAGACCCTTGTCCCACATTGCTTAGGAAGAGAGAGTTGAGAGGCTTAATATAAGCTTTCTCAATATGGGCTTAGTAATAAGTTGGAACATGTGGGCTCTCACGCACACATGAGCCAAGCCCAAGCAAATCCCAAATTCAATAGAATTTTTGGTTTCGATCTGGAAATCGTTTAACCGGGCGCGTCACGTCTTACTCGCGTGCAGGGGGGGTGGGGGGGGTTGCAAATCCCGGCCTCCAAGCCTCGCGGGCTCACACAGTTGGACCATCCTTTTGCACATTATTTTTTCTAAAAACTTTCCTTTTAATTTTGCTTTGACTGATTAAATTCTTTCCCTCACAAATTTACGCCTTCCTAAAATGTGCAATTAATTAGCCGTTTAAGTGATTTATATCCTTTCTTTATAACATGTTTTATACAAATTAAGGGATTTCCTATCGGGTCAATGTGGCTACAAAATTCGTGGTCATTCTCTTTGAGAATACACAGCAATAAAATCTTCTTCTTCTCTCTGGTTCTTATCTGGTTCGATCATTGATATACAACAAGGCTGTTCTGTGCCCCTTGTTCAACGAGTGCACGTGAACAAGGAAGAAGCTACTTAATCCTGGAGGGTAAACCGCTGAGACCTTTCTGTACCGAGGCAAGAACTCCGAGGGGCGGAAATCATTCTTAAGGACAGTGTTCTCCAACACGACTCAGTCAGACTCTTCGACCCGTTTGATAAGTATATTCATTCATAGCAGTGTCTGTTCACTATTATTTTTCTTACACTATACACTTAGTTCCGCCCCTGTCTCCGTCCATTGCTTCTACGGATGAAGATGTAAAATGTTCATGGGATTTGCGTCGTTCCTCAAGACCTCAAGACCACCAAAAGACTCATTTGCAAATGAGTTTGTTGGTGACCTTTGGACACAAATGTGATGTCCGAGTGTTCTTTCACTCGATGAATCTAAGGTACAAAAGGATTTTGTTGCTGTTATAACCAAAGGTCATGCAGATTTGGTAGGAAATCTGGATAGGTCTTTGGATAGTGATCAAGAATCAGATGAAGGTCAAGGTTTAGCACCAAGGGTCCTTAGGCTTCACAAGGCTAAGTCTAAATCTTTGGTAGAGAATTTGCTTTTGAAAGTGAATTCTGTAAAAGATAATTCTCCTGTTACTAAGAGAGATGTGTCTTTTGTTAACCCCATCACTCCCATCTCTCTTAAGAGGATTAGTAGGATTTCATGGGCTGATGAACTCCCACAGTTTGTTGTTGTTACATCCCCAACCATTATAGATGGTGTGGGTCATGAAACAGCACAAGTTAAAGATGAAAGTACAGCCCCTCAGAGGGATACTCGACAGAAAATCAGTTGTCGGAGGGATCCATTGATGGTGTCTCTGACTTTCAAATGGCTGTTATTTCGCTTATTGGAGATGATGATCATCAAGCAGACAAGGCTATTATAGATGTTCTTAAAGATTCTATTGTTAGATCGTTGATGACCCAGTCCAATCTATTTGATGGTGCTCCCAGTGTCCACACGCGCCTTGTGATGCACCTAGGTCTTCTCTGGATTGTTCCCAAGAAGTTGGTAGCACCCTTCTCATGGTTATAGAACTTAACAAGCTGTCTAGCTTGCAACGGCTATATCAAAGGGAAGCTAAAAACAAAAAGCATGTCCAGTCTTTTTTTGTTTACACCTTAAAATATAAAAATTATAATTTTATATTTTGACCAATTATATTTTATGTAAATGGGAAATTAACCAGACACTAGTGGGGAGTTTTGCTAGTGGGTAGTGGTTATTGTAGAAACCCAGAATTTTAAAAAGGGTACTTGGTAATTTTGGACCAATGTGGGTCTTGGTTTGGGACAGTGTATTTTATTTTGGTACATGTGTGTATATGCATGCTACATATTTGTGTGTGGGTGTGTGTGTGTAGGAGACAAGGACGAGACCCACAAGTCACCTCCCAACCACTCTCAACCACTCCCAACCACTCCCAACCACTAAAGCTTCCCTAGGAAGCTTCCCCCTCTCTTTCTCCCTATATAACCCACCTATATCTCTCTCTCTCTCTCATTCATTTTCTTTTTCTTTTTCTCTCATCTATCTCTCTCTACTTTTTGGGAGATAAAACTCCATGGAAACCTAGACCTTCAAGCTCATTTTGAAGACATTTCAAGCATATTTGCGTCAAGACCATTAGAGATCTATTTGTTCCCCTTGCAAAGAGCTTCCTTTGGGTACTCTCCTTTTCCATTTTGGCTTCCTATTTATTGAGTTTCTTGCTCTAGAACTTAAGAGGTAGTTTGTGTTGTTTTGTTTCACCATGGTTATGATTCCTAAATGTGATTTTATTTAACTAGGTGTTGATAGCTTATGGGATTTACTCATGTACATAATTTCTTCTTTGGATCTTTTTTGGTGAGAGTATTTGCTCAAATACTCAAGAGGTAGATTTCATTGTTTAAGTGCACTATTATTTCTAACTTCATGGTTTGCCATGTGTAAGTTAGTGTTAATAGATATTAATCTTGTTTTGGAAATCTTCCTATGTGATTAATTGAATGATTACTTGCCCTTATGTGCTTACTTGAATCTATGTCTAAACCGAAATGCTATTTGCGTTTCTATGGTTTCAAATACTAATTGATGTTAGAAATCCCTTATTTTGCCTAATGTGATGATTACATTTTATATGAACTACCATGTTTACTTCTTGTCTTTGTATTCTTAGAAATGACATTGTTAAAGCATAACCGCATCTAGTAGCATATCATAGTCGCCAAGTCGGCAAAGCATTCATGGCATTGGCTTGGGGCATATGAAATTGTTAAAATTCCCACGATTGGGGAATGTCTTTGGAATCCCCGTTTGGGGTTGTAATTTGATGAAATTCCGGAAGCGGGTGTGAAGTGAGGAAGGTTGTTTGTGATCCTTAAAACATTCGAAAACGCAAGATCATATTCGGCTAGCTACCGGAGATCTTGTATGCTACACTCACGTTTGAGTGGCTCGCTATCCGGTGTGAGAGTGTGTGATTGGGATATTGAGTTGGGAATGTCTCACGGTTTGGCCATCCGGCTAGTTGCATCGCCACGGCGGCAAAGCATTGCACCGCATGTCATAGCATGATTTTAGAAGTAGTAGTACATTTCTACAATGTTTTCTACTGAGCCGTCGTGCTTAATGAATCTATAAAACCCCATTTTTCAGGAAATGTTGATTAGGGCAAGGCCCAAGAGTTATCCGACGCATGGCATCTCGTTTTGTAAGATTCCTTACGAGGAAGTCTTGTGATATGTTAATGTTCCAATGATATAGTTCATGGTAGGAACATTGTAATTGTTGTTACTGTTATCTCATTTGGATATTTGAATTACAAGATGTTATTTGTAAATTCCTTCTTGTTCTTGAACTTGTTAGTTGGATCTTCTTGGATCCTTGTTAAATTATGTTTTTAACACTTATTAGCAATTCTTAGCCCATGGTTACCCTTTTAAGGAAAAATTACTACTTTCAATTTCTGAAGGACCGTTTGGTCGTATTCCTTCAAAAACCGCTTTAATAATATACTCTCAATGTAAACTTCATTACTTGTTACTTTTAAACCTTTGAAGTTTCTTTATACTTCTTTACAAACTCTTTTCAAAATCAAACTATGTTAGTTGACCCTATTTGACCCGTTTGGTCCTCGTGGGTCAACCCTTGACTTATTAACTTTTCTTTGGAATCCACGTAGGATTCCCCTATATGCTTCCGCCTTGTGGATTGGTCTATGTAGAACTATCCCTTGCTTTCCTTTATATGGTTTGGCTCGTTGACCTCGCCCATGTGGTTTGGTTTTCGGGGCGTTACAGTTATTGAATGTGGAAGTTACCTCCACTAGTTAGTGGATGTCAAGGGAGTTACATGAAGTGGAGAAGTTACATTAGTGGGGATTGGGGAAGTTACACCTATTTATACACAATGCCAAGCTACATGCAAGAGGCTACACATAGCCCAAGCCCCTGCGGTTCAAACCAAACAACACCTATTGATGTTCATATGTTGCTTTGATTTCCCTTTTTCTTTTATAGCATTGTACTAGGCATTGCTTGTTTTGCTTCATTTTATTTTCTTTAGTTCATATAATTTCGTCCACTCATGTTATTGCGTCCAAGCTACATGCAAGGGGCTCACACACCAGCCAAACAGCCCCTGAGGCTTAAAACAGTCCCTCACTATTTATGTGTTCTTCCATGCTTTTTGCTTTTGTCTTTTTCTTGCTTTATAGTCTAGCCATACGCAGTGTTTGTCCATTTACTTTGTAACATTTTCGAGATTTGTTCTTTGGTTTGTTTAATCCACTTTGAATCTCAACATATGATTATTATTCTGTGCTACGGTTTTGATTGAATTTCTATTCTTGTTCTACATTTGTTTCATCACTCAACTAAATTGTTCATATCAGAGTGGTTGGACCTTAAGGAAATGGTCATTCCTACTTCCCAACATCGCTTGATCCCTCTGAACCACGATTAGGGATCGTTTTGGTTACACGTTTAGGTCTTTCATACAAAGCCCCTGGCACGCCTGGTCGAATTAATTTTTAGCCAAAATAATTTGGCACGCCCGGTGGGACCACCGAGTGATGAAATATGTTTCGTGAAGGATGGCTACAAGATTTTGTTGGTCACAAAGGCCAAGACAGCCTGAACCCCGGTTCGGATGAATTGTCCCTTGAGCCGGCTCCTCTCCCCGAAGTAGAGAGCCGACGCCAAAAAATGAAGAATATGCCACTTAAAGGCTTATACAAGCATTTGGACGAGATTTGGGAAGAAGAACTTCACGTTATATATTCTTCTTTTGACCCATCTTATGACCCGTACATACACGAACAAATTCCGATTACTCTTCGCGAGGAACGAGATGCCACACTCAAAGAATTACATCGGCGGATCGAGGAGGCACGCAATTTTTTTAATTTGGCTAAAGAGCCCCTCGTTAGTGTAGATCATGCCGAAACACTCGGGGGACAAGTTTCACTTAGGCCAATTGAATGCATTTTGGCCGATAAATTTATTGAAGATTTTGAGCACCCTTTTTAAAGAAACCAATTTTTGAAGAGTTCAATTTATTCGGTATTAAAATTGCCGAAAATAAATTTTACACAAAACCAATTAATTTTTTGGTTTTTGAAAATTTTAATGCCCACTGGCTCTGTGGTGCCCACCAAAAATTAGTTCTCGCTTGGTGGATTTTTCTGCAACAGTATCATTATCACAAGTATTGATAAAATTCTGATTTTTTCAGTTTGATCGGGCTATAAAACCAAGGTAATTGGAAAGTGACCGATGAACCCAAGTGAGAGTTTTGGTCTTCAAAGTACATTAAACTGACTGAAAAGTTTCAATGCTTTACTCTTTCTATTTTTTCCTCATTTTAATCGGTCTAAATTGTCTAATGGTAGAGCTGTTACATCATTTGAGCTTTGACAGTACAGCCCCATGGTGACTTAATGGTCATATAGTTTGGTTGGCTTTGAATCCTTGGTGAGCCCCGTGTAATTATTCCATGTCTGCCATAATTTGTTTGCCTTGCAGTCTTAGAGCAAATTAATACAACATGTGTGATCTATGAATTGTTCGATTCCATGCGACCGATGTCAGCCTAACAGAAGAGCCATCCACGTGCTATATGGTTACACGACATCGGCACTTCTTTAGTCAATCGAAAAGGAACAGTGGGCAACAGTTGTTACAACTTTCAAGTCGTGTCACAAAGTGTGTTACTCATCAGATAATTGCATATACATGTGCTCACAAAGAAAATCAGTCTGCATTGCTATCGGGCTATAATGTAAGACCGATGTTGCACCCAAAAAAAAAAAATTCAATCGGTCTTCAACTTTGAAAAATTGTGGTCTATGATCTTGACACCGATGGAGTACAAGACCGAAAAATTTAAAATTCACAATGCTATAAGTTGGTACATCGGTATGCACAAGGTCGATATTATCAGTCTGACTTCCGAAAATATCGGTGATAGTCTACATTCCAGTCAAAATCAGTCTATGAGACCGATAATGACCACAAAAAATCGGTTTATTAGTGTATACATGGTTCTTCAAAAATTACATTTCACTTCATTTTCAAAGAACCAGGGGGGCAATGTTTACACCCTAGCATATAAAAATTATATTTTTATATTTTGACCAGTTATATTTTATGTAAATGGGAAATTAACCACACACTAGTGGGGAGTTTTGCTAGTGGGTAGTGGTTATTGAATGTGGAAGTTACATCCACTAGTTAGTGGATGTCAAGAGAGTTACATGAAGTGGAGAAGTTACATTAGTGGGGATTGGGGAAGTTATATTCAACACCTATTTATACACAATGTCAAGCTACATGCAAAGGGCTCACACACCGACCAAACAGCCCCTGCGGCTTAAAACAGTCCCTCACTGTTTATGTGATCTTCCGTGCTTTTTGCTTTTGTCTTTTTCTTGCTTTATAGTCTAGCCATACGCAGTGTTTGTCCATTTACTTTGTAACATTTTCGAGATTTGTTCTTTGGTTTGTTTAATCCACTTTGAATCTCAACATATGATTATTATTCTGTGCTACGATTTTGATTGAATTTCTATTCTTGTTCTTCATTTGTTTCATCACTCAATTAAATTGTTTGTATCAGAGTAGTTGAATCTTAAAGAAAGAGTCATCCCTACTTTCCAACCTCACTTGATCCCTCTGAACCACGATTAGAGATTATTTTAGTTACACGTTTGAGTCTTCGTACAAAACCCTTGGCACGCCCGGTCAAATTAATTTTTAGCCTACACACTTTTGGCGGCCCAAAAAACAAAGCTAGCTATCCACTCAGGCTGCCTTGAGCCTTGGGTTATTAATGGCCAGCTTGTGTCTCAAGCTTATGACTTTCATGGTCAGACTGTTGATTTGAATGGGTTCGATACTTCGATCCTCGTTTTTCAAAAGCAGTGGGCCCCATAGTTGGTAGCCCCAAGTCATGACCAGGATTGGTATGTTACGGCTGAGGTTAGTGGGCCTCTTAAGCACCATGATTTGCACACTATAGCATACAAGGCAATAATGGCCACAAAGTCAAAGGTTACATGGACCCCACAGACAACCGTGCTACCTACAATGCTGCGATTTCCAAGTCTACAGCTAGAGCTTCTTTACCACCCTTAAGTGTAGATGTTGATTTACAATAAGTGGCTTCTACTATGCCTAGGAAGGACAAGTGTCAAGCTCTAGATTTATCTGATATTGGGCCTCTAGAGTCTCAAGACTCTCAACCTTACTGCGCCCAAGATCATGTGGGGTCAAAATGCAGAATTACTATTCCTGACCCAGTTATACCTTCATTTAAGGATGCTTCTTTTCCCTCCTTGATAGGTGAGACTGGCAGTTGAATAGGAAAGGGCAGCCCGGATGCTATTTCAGATTTATGTTCAGGCCCTGCTACTGAGTTTTCTCTTGAATATTTTGAATATGGTAGGACCAAGGATGGCTTTGTACTTAAAATCCCCAATGACGTTACTGACCAAAGTAAGATACAGTGGGGTGCAACTCTAGTTAGGAATATGGGAAGAAGGCTTCCCTACTCAATGGTTTATTCCGGTGCTAAAACGTTTTGGGCTAAAGACGGGCTTGAGGATCTATAAGCTAAGGATTCTGTATTCTTTTTCTTCAAGTTCAACAGCACTAGTGCAAGGGATGTCGCCTTAGAGGGAGGGCCATGGCACATTGCGGGTCAGCCCATCTTGTTAAGACCATGGAAACCTAACCGTAAGCTGGCGAAGGATGCTATTCAATCTATTCCAATTTGGGTTAAGTTCTATGGGATTCCTCTAGAGCTCTGGAATACAAAAGGAATTAGTTACATTGCAAGCTTCATTGGGAAACCATTACGTGTGGATAGTGTGACCGCTAGCCGTAGATGAATCACCTTTGCTAGAGTTTGCATTGAGGTCAGTGCTGATTTTGAGTTGATAAAAGGGTTTGACATCGACGCAGAAGATGAAAGCCTTGGAGTTCCTTTTTCTCTCAAGAATCCACGTGGAATATCAGTGGACTTCTACTAGATGTGACAAATGCTCTATGTTTGGGCATAATTGCGACCAGGTGGTGATTCCTACACCTACTCAATCAAAGGTTCACAGCAGCTATAGGAAACAAGAAGTTAAGGGTGGTTGGCAAGTTGTTACGCGAAAAATCAAGGGTTACTTAGTGCTGAAATTCCAAATAGAGATAAGGGTAAAGGGAAGGTTGAGGCTAATGCCACAGGGTCTAGTTGCATTTCTAGGGCCCATTCTGCCATCTTCAATCCTCTCCTAGTAGAGGATTCGATTGTTTCTAAGATTAACACCTGCCTCTCCTTTCCTTGTCCGTCAGAAGATCTCAGGGGTCATAGTGTAGTGAGTCCAGGGGTAATAACGAAAAAGAGCTTCCATACACTTCCTAATGAGGATGAGGTGGGGGCTGCTATGGACCTTATAGAGGCGGTAAAAAAACAGAAATTGTCATTGACTGTGACAAAGAAGAGGAAGATTTTGATGTTGCTCTTGCAAGTGGATCTACAATGCTAGATTGCCCTTCCTCTTCAAGACAGAGAAAGAAAGAGTCTAAGATGAAGTTCAGTGGCAGCCGTCCCAAGGGCCACCATAAACCGTGACATTGTCTGTGAGTTAAGTTTAGTTGCTATTGGGTTGCTGTGCCTTGTGTGCGCAATGTTTGGGATGTTCTCATTTCTGGGCTAGGGCTTTAAGAAGATTTTAATCCCTTGTTGCACATGATGTGCCTGTTCTTGCTCTTAATGTATATCATGGACAGTGCCCCTTGTACTTTTTGTACACCCTTTTTTGGATTGATTAACCAGTTTTTCGAAAAAAATAATCAGATAAGCACCAAATGTTATGTTAATGGATTAAGCACAAAAAAAAATAATTCAGAACCAAGTGTTGCTGCTTGGCTAAATTGTACGTAATCTTCATGCAACGGATAAACATAATAGGTGTTGCTGCTTGGCTAAACTGTACCTAATTTCATGCAATGGATAAACATAATAGCAAGTCCATTCCTCATATGGTGGAAAAATTATTAGGTATCACGATGATAAGGATAATATGGTATCGCAACCTAATTAAATTTCTTTATTTAAATATTTGGTCCTCTATTTCTAAGGGTATCTTTTCCCACATCAGTTCAAACTCTATCCATACAAGCCTGCAATCTCTCCTCTATTAAAGACATTACAAAATCCCACGTAGTCGGCGACCAACCACACAACAACCATACATATGCATGATTATTGGAAGTTACAATACCACTAAATGAACCTTAATGATTATGAATCCGTAACAGCTTGTTTCCTGAATTCTCCGTGAAACCCAAGGTGTGTTTGGCGAGAAATTATTCAGTGAGCCCGTCACACCACGTCAGCATGCTGTTGTGGTATGATTATTTAATTTAAGCCATACATTTAGCCTTCTATTTTCAAGTGATCTTGACAAATAGTTAGCAAAGATTTTAAATTTCAAATTTTCACCACTTGTCGTGATCCCCATGAAAATAAGAGGCACATGTGTTGTCACACCCTGGCGTAGCCAAAATATGGAAAATTTTAAAATTTTCATCTTGGACCCTGAGGCACGTGACTGGTTGCAGTACCGAATTGTCCATGACCAAATAATAATAACTAAACGATATAATAATAGGATAACTCCATCATTTACTTACTGGAATATATTACAAAGACAAGTCAAAGTACCAAGCTAGTTAATACATCATTATAAATACATCAGAGTCTTATGGCTCTCGGCCTTACAAAACTATCACAAAATATATGCTAAGTCTTCTGGTTATAATCAAAATATTTACAGAGGATAACTGCTAGTCTCCTCTCTAACTAGCATAACCATAGTCATCTTCAGTGTAATCTTCTTCAACGTTCTCCGCTTGCGTAGCATCATAACCCGTGTACTCGTTACCTGGATAAGCTGGACATGGGTATGTCCAGCGACATGAACGTCGTCAGCTTATGAAAGCTGAGTGAGTAAGCTAAATCAAATGGAACGTATATAGTAAAACACAATAGGAATACATTTACTACCTTTCAACATATCTTTTAGGATCTTTACGTTCTCACCGTCGAATTATAACTAGTAGCGTACCCGACTAGGTATTCGATAGGAATACAAACCATTCAGGAGACCCATCTAGACATTCGTAATGCCACTACCATTCATTTCTAACATCCGACATCATTTACAAACCCAAAGTGTCTCTTGCTAACCAAACCATCTTTCATCAACCAAAACATCTTTCATCAACCACTTTGTCACGAAGAACCGAAGTGTTAAGGAGTGCAAGGACATCCATTTCGTCACGAAGAACCGAAAGGAGTCTTCACTCAAAAATCACCGCTTCGTCACGAAGAACCGAAAGCTTTACAGAGTACAAGAACATCCATTTCATCACGAAGAATCGAAAGGAGTCGTTACTCAAAGAATCACCGCTTCGTCACGAAGAACCGAAAGCGTTACGGAGTACAAGAACATCCATTTCGTTACAAAGAACCGAAAGGAGTCTTTACTCAAAGAATCACCGCTTCGTCACGAAGAGCCGAAAGCGTTACGGAGTACAAGAACATCCATTTTGTCACGAAGATACGAAAGGAGTCTTTACTCAAAGAATCACCACTTCGTCACGAAGAACTGAAAGCGTTACGGAGTACAAGAACATCCATTTCGTCACGAAGAACCGAAAGGAGTCTTTACTCAAAGAATCACCGCTTCGTCACGAAGAACCGAAAGCGTTACAGAGTACAAGAACATCCATTTCGTCACGAAGAACCAAAAGGAGTCTTTACTCAAAGAATCACCGCGTCACAACTCAACAACACATCCCTTTTTCTTACTATCTTGATCTCCGCTGCCCAGATTACCTATCCGACAATTATCCTTATCATAATCTGCTTCTAACATAGCACAACCGACCCTTACGTTTTCCCGACCGCGCATTCGTCACTCATTTCAGAATTTAGTTCATTAAAGGACTTCCGAATATACTTTCGAAGTTACGTTTATACATCCGTCATCCTGTTTTATGTCGTAACATACTTACAATGGAAACTTATCCAATCACTATCAACGGAATAATCATGCCGTACAACATACTTATAGCTTGGGTATGAACTCTCTATGGTCATCACACTATATTCATAACAACGGAAACGTAGCGTGTAGCTCGTGGATCTATAACATGGATTTGATATCAATAACCATATAGATGAAACCTTTAACATACTCATATACGCGATAGCACTACCATAGCACAAGATATCCATAACCACATAGGTACCGGAAAGCAAGCATCATTAATAAAACACATCATACAAGTAGTTATACAATCTGCCAGGAATTAATTTTACTATGTCGACTGAATTGATATGATTTATTTGAGCATCATAAATTGATTTGTAGATCAAACTCAAAACTAGAACATTGTAGATAATTGGATTATGTACAAAAAAATCTAGCTTCAATTACATTTTTGAGCTGCTCAAAATATTTATTTTACTTAGACATTTCTATATTTTCGAACTGCTCTGTCCCATATTTATAGTACTGCATTGCATGTGTATTTCACCTATCAAGGATTCATTTTTAGACCAAGCTATAGAAGAGTTATTTGTAGATAAATGAGTTAGAGTTCTCCACAAAAAACACTTAGCTTAATTCAGATTTCAGAGCTGCTTAAAACACTCATTTTACTAAACTACAATCTGCTGGAGGTTTCTGTTTCTCAGATTTAAAGTACTTCATTGCATGTACATTTCACCTATGAAGACGTGATTTTCAAACTGAGCTATAGAAGAGTTATTTGTGGATAAATGAGTTAGCTTTCTCCACAAAAACACCTAGCCTCATTCCCATTTTTTAACTGCTTGAAATGTTTGTTTTACTAAACAACATTCTGCTGGAAGTTTCTGCTTCCCAGATTTGAAAATTTATCTTGCATGGCATGGGTCTCTCAAACTATCAACACCAAGCACATAATAAACATTACTACATACTATATAGGTTCTAAAATGAGTTAGAATACTCACTTAAACTTGAAATTGAGCTTGTGCTTTGGATTTGAGCTTAGGAAGCTTGAACACAAGCTTCAATGGTGGAGACATCTTCTTCTTCTAACTTCCTTCATCCCACCATGGAGTTCATCTCCTAGCTCCCTCTCTTCATGCAGATTGTAATGGCCAAGAAAATGGTATGGAAGAGTATATGTATGCTTATATAGAGTCTTGCATGTTCTAGGTGTTAATGTGCATGGGGTGCATGCATTGACATGTGTCAAAGTGGTGAACAAGTGTCCAATGGATGGACAAGTGTCATGGGAGAGGGTGACATGTGTCTTGAGAGTTGCATGGGCTGCCATGTGGCCGGTCATGGTGGGGCCCACCTTTGGTTTTGTGCCACTACCTCATTTTGCGTGCATAAGTTTCTCGATATACGTGCCGGTCTTAATTTATGTGCAAACGGGTGTTGTTTTTAACGTCCGAGTCCGGTTACGGGACTAAGTTAATTTTAATTACGGTCGAGTCGGTGCAGTGATTACCGTCTAATTAGTAATTACATTACATTGATACAGTCACACAAATAAAATAATGATATAATAATAGACCAGATATAGAAATTCATAAAACTCGTATTATTGCACGTAGAGAAATTATAGGTATTACATGTGTGGTTTGGATTAAAGAATCACGCGCACATCAATATGATGACATAGTGTGATGAACTTACTGAATAACTTCTCCTGTTTGGCAATGTATAGACACAATTCTATCCTAGGTGGCAAAAGTATAAGGTATTTGTTGGCCCAAATATGGAAACCTTAGAGGGGGGGTGAATAAGGTTTTAGCGGAAATTAACCTTTTGAAAAACTTAATTGCAAATTTAACACAAGCACAAACAATAATGTAAAGAGAGAAGGGAAGAGAAACTTGCAAACCGATTTTTCAAGTGGTTCGGCAATCGCACCCCGCAGCCTACGTCCACCCCTCAAGAACACCTCTTGAGGATTCCTTTACTCCGATCTACTTCACGGGTGTAGACCAAACCGTTTCCCGGAGCACTTACGGGTGTGCACCAAACCGTTACAAGAGCCTATGATCTTTCCCAAAGAAGAACACCTCTTCTTTGCACACAAGGGTTACTAACCCTCAACCTTTACAATTGATTTGATACAAATTGAACTCTCTTTATAGAGTGGATAATACAATTGAAAGCTCACTACAATTCACTCTCTCAAAGATTACAATTGAAAGCTAGAGCAAATTGATAAACTCACACAACTAGGGCTCAATTTTGAATGATTAAGAATCAACAAGTTGTGTGATTGAATTAGATGTTTTCCTATTGATTGATCAACATAAAATGGTGTGAGAAAACATATGTTTATAGGCCAAGAAAGATTATAGCCGTTGGTGGCTTGTTTGGTAATTAAAAGCCCCTTTAAAAACTAGCCGCTATGCCTTTCCAGGTCGATTCAGTCGACTGGAACATGAAGCAGTCGACTGCTTCTTAAAGCAGTCGACTGAGATGTGTTTACAGAGGGTTCTGTTTGCATTCTGCTTACTTCGGTCGACTGCCCAGTCGACTGCCCTTCCCAGTTTGACAGCTTGACACATCTCCACTAAAAAGGCCATAACTCCCTCTACAAAACTCGGATTTTTGATCCGTTTGATGTTTTGGAAACTAGATTCAAATACCTTTTCAACCATATAAAAATCAACATCTAATTATTTTCCAATTGGTTGAGACATTGCTTTAAAGATGACCCATTTAAAATTTGTTTCCAAAACTTTAACTTTTAGCATTTGTTTGAGCCCCTAAGAGTGTGAGATCAAGATGCCTTACAATGGTGGTCCTAGACTTCAACCAAGGATGAAATATCTTCAAGTCTTCAAGCTTGATCCTTGTTGAGTTCCTTGTAATCTTGATCTACACCAATTAAATCTCATGCACGCAAAGATGTTAAAACATTGATACAATATTAATACATGAGATTATATGTGAGCATGAAAATGACTATGATAATAACAAAGAATGAATCAATATGAATCATGTAATTATCATAACATATTTGACATCATCAAAACATAATTAAATATGCCTTAATATACCTTAAGGCTAACAATCTCCCCCTTTTTGATGATGGCAAACAACCAATGAAAGATATGCCAATATAAGCACATTTGGTCATTTTCATATTATCATTCATAATGGGATATTATATGTTAAAGAACATGAATGATAACTACCCAAATACTTCTCCCCAATACTTCTCATATTTCTCCCCCTTTGACATTATCAAAAGGATTTGGGGATAAAGCACAAAGCTCCCCCTCACAATAGGCATACAAATCAAAAGTCCAAAATGATACCAAAAATAAACAAATATAACCACATGTGAGCAAATGAAACATGAAAGTGCTCCCCTTAAGCATGTGCAATGATAAAAGATACCACAAGATATGAATAGAGAGCATATTCTCCCAAAAGATACTAATAATAAAGTTGGAGAACTCAAAATCTAAGATGAATAAACATTCAATTGGATCAGTCGACGCCACAGTCGATGGGAGTGGGCAGGGATTAAGTTGTGCAAAAACAGTCGACGACTCAGTCGACGCCTCAGTCGACTGTGTCGGGGTACCAGTCGACTGCATTGTTCAGCAGTTCATAAAAATGACAGTTTAGTAGCAAAAATTTGAATGATTTACGAAACATCATTTTGTCTAACCATTAAAATTTTGTCTAATTAAACAAAAGCATATCATCATTTTTCAAATAAGCAATATCAAGAGCATGATGATTTATGTAAAGACATATCCAAATCACAAGGGATGAAACAAGATTAAGAAAAAATCAAGTATGTATATCTAAACAAATAAATCTATCCTACTCCTACTAGGCTTAAGGTAAGAGATTTAACCATTGTCCAAGCGCCTCTTGGATGCAACATTTTCCAAGGAGGTAGGAGAGGATCCCTTCACAACCCAAACCATGTTAATTTTATTTCGAAATGAACATTTAAAATTAACATGCCCCTTTTTCATACAATAATGACAAGTTACATGGGGAAGGGTCTCATTTGAGATTGATGCTTTAACAAAGAAATTCTTATGAGAATTTTGAGAATTTGAAGTAGAGGATGTGGACTTTATAAAGAAGTTTTTGTACTTCTTTTCCTTGAATGTGGGATTAAATCCCAAACCGGCCTTATCAAAAACACATTTTTGTTTTCCCAAAAGCATATTCAAATTTTGTTCACCTTGGGTAAACTTGGCCAAAGTTTTTGTCAAATCATCCACTTCTTTTCTCAATTCAACCTTTTCCTTTTCAATCAATTCATTTGAAGGTTGATTGGTTGAAGCAAGTTTTTCTTTTCTCAAAATATCATTTTGAGATTTTAAATCATCCAATTGCTTTTTCAACTCCAAATTTTCTTTTTCAATCTTATTTGAAGATTGTGCTATTAATACAAGTTTTTCATTTTCAATCTTCAAAGAATCATTTTGGGATTTCAAAATATTTAACTCATTTGAAAGTTTGGAAAAATTCTTCTTAAGAGTTATATATTTGATTCCCAAATTTTCCAACTCCTCGTGTAATTCTTCAAATGCACTTTGAAGTTCATCATAATCATGAGATTGAATAATTGAGGTTGGTTTAGCATTTACCCCAAAATATGTAGTTTCCATGGATCTTAACTCAAAATTTTCAAAATATTTTGAAAATAGAAGAGCCGAAGCTCTAATACCAATTGTTGGCCCAAATATGGAAACCTTAGAGGGGGGGTGAATAAGGTTTTAGCAGAAATTAACCTTTTGAAAAACATAATTGCAAATTTAACACAAGCACAAACAATAATGTAAAGAGAGAAGGGAAGAGAAACTTGCAAACCGATTTTTCAAGTGGTTCGGCAATCGCACCCCGCAGCCTACGTCCACCCCTCAAGAACACCTCTTGAGGATTCCTTTACTCCGATCTACTTCACGGGTGTAGACCAAACCGTTTCCCGGAGCACTTACGGGTGTGCACCAAACCGTTACAAGAGCCTATGATCTCTCCCAAAGAAGAACACCTCTTCTTTGCACACAAGGGTTACTAACCCTCAACCTTTACAATTGATTTGATACAAATTGAACTCTCTTTATAGAGTGGATAATACAATTGAAAGCTCACTACAATTCACTCTCTCAAAGATTACAATTGAAAGCTAGAGCAAATTGATAAACTCACACAACTAGGGCTCAATTTTGAATGATTAAGAATCAACAAGTTGTGTGATTGAATTAGATGTTTTCCTATTGATTGATCAACATAAAATGGTGTGAGAAAACATATGTTTATAGGCCAAGAAAGATTATAGCCGTTGGTGGCATGTTTGGTAATTAAAAGCCCCTTTAAAAACTAGCCGCTATGCCTTTCCAGGTCGATTCAGTCGACTGGAACATGAAGCAGTCGACTGCTTCTTAAAGCAGTCGACTGAGATGTGTTTACAGAAGGTTCTGTTTGCATTCTGCTTACTTCGGTCGACTGCCCAGTCGACTGCCCTTCCCAGTTTGACAGCTTGACACATCTCCACTAAAAAGGCCATAACTCCCTCTACAAAACTCGGATTTTTGATCCGTTTGATGTTTTGGAAACTAGATTCAAATACCTTTTCAACCATATAAAAATCAACATCTAATTATTTTCCAATTGGTTGAGACATTGCTTTAAAGATGACCCATTTAAAATTTGTTTCCAAAACTTTAACTTTTAGCATTTGTTTGAGCCCCTAAGAGTGTGAGATCAAGATGCCTTACAATGGTGGTCCTAGACTTCAACCAAGGATGAAATATCTTCAAGTCTTCAAGCTTGATCCTTGTTGAGTTCCTTGTAATCTTGATCTACACCAATTAAATCTCATGCACGCAAAGATGTTAAAACATTGATACAATATTAATACATGAGATTATATGTGAGCATGAAAATGACTATGATAATAACAAAGAATGAATCAATATGAATCATGTAATTATCATAACATATTTGACATTATCAAAACATAATTAAATATGCCTTAATATACCTTAAGGCTAACAATCTCCCCCTTTTTGATGATGGCAAACAACCAATGAAAGATATGCCAATATAAGCACATTTGGTCATTTTCATATTATCATTCATAATGGGATATTATATGTTAAAGAACATGAATGATAACTACCCAAATACTTCTCCCCAATACTTCTCATATTTCTCCCCCTTTGACATTATCAAAAGGATTTGGGGATAAAGCACAAAGCTCCCCCTCACAATAGGCATACAAATCAAAAGTCCAAAATGATACCAAAAATAAACAAATATAACCACATGTGAGCAAATGAAACATGAAAGTGCTCCCCCTAAGCATGTGCAATGATAAAAGATACCACAAGATATGAATAGAGAGCATATTCTCCCAAAAGATACTAATAATAAAGTTGGAGAACTCAAAATCTAAGATGAATAAACATTCAATTGGATCAGTCGACGCCACAGTCGATGGGAGTGGGCAGGGATTAAGTTGTGCAAAAACAGTCGACGACTCAGTCGACGCCTCAGTCGACTGTGTCGAGGTACCAGTCGACTGCATTGTTCAGCAGTTCATAAAAATGACAGTTTAGTAGCAAAAATTTGAATGATTTACGAAACATCATTTTGTCTAACCATTAAAATTTTGTCTAATTAAACAAAAGCATATCATCATTTTTCAAATAAGCAATATCAAGAGCATGATGATTTATGTAAAGACATATCCTACTCCTACTAGGCTTAAGGTAAGAGATTTAACCATTGTCCAAGCGCCTCTTGGATGCAACATTTTCCAAGGAGGTAGGAGAGGATCCCTTCACAACCCAAACCATGTTAATTTTATTTCGAAATGAACATTTAAAATTAACATGCCCCTTTTTCATACAATAATGACAAGTTACATGGGGAAGGGTCTCATTTGAGATTGATGCTTTAACAAAGAAATTCTTATGAGAATTTTGAGAATTTGAAGTAGAGGATGTGGACTTTATAAAGAAGTTTTTGTACTTCTTTTCCTTGAATGTGGGATTAAATCCCAAACCGGCCTTATCAAAAACACATTTTTGTTTTCCCAAAAGCATATTCAAATTTTGTTCACCTTGGGTAAACTTGGCCAAAGTTTTTGTCAAATCATCCACTTCTTTTCTCAATTCAACCTTTTCCTTTTCAATCAATTCATTTGAAGGTTGATTGGTTGAAGCAAGTTTTTCTTTTCTCAAAATATCATTTTGAGATTTTAAATCATCCAATTGCTTTTTCAACTCCAAATTTTCTTTTTCAATCTTATTTGAAGATTGTGCTATTAATACAAGTTTTTCATTTTCAATCTTCAAAGAATCATTTTGGGATTTCAAAATATTTAACTCATTTGAAAGTTTGGAAAAATTCTTCTTAAGAGTTATATATTTGATTCCCAAATTTTCCAACTCCTCGTGTAATTCTTCAAATGCACTTTGAAGTTCATCATAATCATGAGATTGAATAATTGAGGTTGGTTTAGCATTTACCCCAAAATATGTAGTTTCCATGGATCTTAACTCAAAATTTTCAAAATATTTTGAAAATAGAAGAGCCGAAGCTCTAATACCAATTGTTGGCCCAAATATGGAAACCTTAGAGGGGGGGTGAATAAGGTTTTAGCAGAAATTAACCTTTTGAAAAACATAATTGCAAATTTAACACAAGCACAAACAATAATGTAAAGAGAGAAGGGAAGAGAAACTTGCAAACCGATTTTTCAAGTGGTTCGGCAATCGCACCCCGCAGCCTACGTCCACCCCTCAAGAACACCTCTTGAGGATTCCTTTACTCCGATCTACTTCACGGGTGTAGACCAAACCGTTTCCCGGAGCACTTACGGGTGTGCACCAAACCGTTACAAGAGCCTATGATCTCTCCCAAAGAAGAACACCTCTTCTTTGCACACAAGGGTTACTAACCCTCAACCTTTACAATTGATTTGATACAAATTGAACTCTCTTTATAGAGTGGATAATACAATTGAAAGCTCACTACAATTCACTCTCTCAAAGATTACAATTGAAAGCTAGAGCAAATTGATAAACTCACACAACCAGGGCTTAATTTTCAATGATTAAGAATCAACAAGTTGTGTGATTGAATTAGATGTTTTCCTATTGATTGATCAACATAAAATGGTGTGAGAAAACATATATTTATAGGCCAAGAAAGATTATAGCCGTTGGTGGCATGTTTGGTAATTAAAAGCCCCTTTAAAAACTAGCCGTTATGCCTTTCCAGGTCGATTCAGTCGACTGGAACATGAAGCAGTCGACTGCCCCTTAAAGCAGTCGACTGAGATGTGTTTACAGAGGGTTCTGTTTGCATTCTGATTACTTCGGTCGACTGCCCAGTCGACTGCCCTTCCCAGTTTGACAGCTTGACACATCTCCACTAAAAAGGCCATAACTCCCTCTACAAAACTCGGATTTTTGATCCGTTTGATGTTTTGGAAACTAGATTCAAATACCTTTTCAACCATATAAAAATCAACATCTAATTAGTTTCCAATTGGTTGAGGCATTGCTTTAAAGATGACCTATTTAAAATTTGTTTCCAAAACTTTAACTTTTAGCATTTGTTTGAGCCCCTAAGAGTGTGAGATCAAGATGCCTTACAATGGTGGTCCTAGACTTCAACCAAGGATGAAATATCTTCAAGTCTTCAAGCTTGATCCTTGTTGAGTTCCTTGTAATCTTGATCTACACCAATTAAATCTCATGCACGCAAAGATGTTAAAACATTGATACAATATTAATACATGAGATTATATGTGAGCATGAAAATGACTATGATAATAACAAAGAATGAATCAATATGAATCATGTAATTATCATAACATATTTGACATCATGAAAACATAATTAAATATGCCTTAATATACCTTAAGGCTAACAGCATTAATTACTAAAAATGATATCTGTTGTGTAGGTTATAAATATTTAAAAGGAGAGTGTATTTTACTTGGCACTTGACAACGTGAGGTGACACAAGTGTAAGGTATTAATTACTAAAATGATATAACTATTGTGTAGATTATAATATTTAAAGGGATGTAATTGCTATGTACACTCAAATTCCTTTATTTTAATAATTTTTTTCTAAAAATTCTCACTTTAGAGCAAAAGTAGCAGTGTACATAGCAATTCCCTATTTAAAAGGAGAGTGTATTTTACTTGACAGTTAGCAGCATGAGTCGTGTGATCGTGGTCATGTACCTGTGATTAATCTCATGTTGGTGTGTTCATAACACATGAAAATTCATTTTATCCATGAGTTTTAAATGAAAGGAAAATCAACTGGTAAGGGATAACTACATTGGCAGTTAATTGCTAAGGGACACGTCTAGGAATTTGAAAAGATGTATATCATTGGTAGTGTATCTTCAATAGGTGTCTTTACAATCCAATAAATATGGATTAAGCTATTAATGATAATATATAAAAGAAATTCGTATCCACTCTCTCTTCTCGGTTAAAAGTCGGCATTATCAATCTCCCACTTGTACTCACAACCAGCTAGGATAACATTTAACTCTTAGATAACCATATGAAGATCGAGAACTTTAAAAGGTAAGGCTTACGTGAAAGGATTTACAAGATTGTCTGTCGATGCGATCGTTGTCACCACCACATCACCTCTATGAACTATCTCTTGAATGAATTGATTCTTTATTTCTATATGCTTTCCCTTACTGTGGTTCCCCGGCTCCTTGGACTGTTCCATAGCTCCACTATTATCATAATAAAGTGTGATAGGGGACTGTGGAGCAGGTACAACTCCTAGTTCCAATAGGATCATCTTGAGCCAAGCGGCCTCTTTGGTTGCCTCGCTGGCTGCAAAATACATAGCCTCTATAGTAAAGTCTGCGATAAAGGGTACCGACCCTTAATAACCAAAGAACTAGGTTTGGGGTTTTGATAGGAAAAACAAAGGAGCTTCTGGGAAGACTAAAACACCCTCTACTCGCCCCATATTTCAATGGGCCTCAATTATCATCCAAATAATATATAATCTTATACCAAGATCTAGTTCTACAAATATTACTAGGATAGGTATGTTCTATTAAATAAGAATCTTGAATTGGAAAATAAAAAGGGAAAACCTTATTCATAAGAACTAAGCTATGTATCGCACAATGTAAAAAGGAAAATCATACAAAATAAACGTAGGAAAAATCATCTATTCAAACAACAATTAATCAAGTTTTCTAACCTAAGAGGGGACATAGATAGTCCTTAAACAAATAATCAAGAAAAGAAAAAATGTTTAGAAAATTGGAACGAAATGCATGTTGTTTTTAAGAAAATAGGACCTCTCATTCCCCGGAATGGATAAGAAAGGAAGATTTGATCTAGAGAAAACATGGCACTGGTAATCAAGCTCATTCCTTATGATCCCCTTTGATTAGGGGTCACAAAAACCCCCGAACATAAATGAATGCAATGTAGGAGCCTAGAATGTGCAAGCTTATAGTGTGCATGCGGGCATAAAAGATCCTAAAATGATAGGGCCTGGCATGAAGCACAAATGCATGGATGATGAACGGCAAGTTAGAATACAACAAAACATAGCAAAATCATAATCATGGGTCATGGCCTAATTAGGATGCATGAACATGTCAAATCAAAACTTAGAAGTCAAAACAGTGCTTGCCTTGAATAGTAAATAGAATGTTTACATTATATTATAAAAATGGAAAAGAGAAAGTTGTATGCTTGTAGTTTTGCGCGGGCGTGCCAGGACCAAAAGTGGATCGGTGTGTGCAAACTAATTTCCTATATGCTTATGTGAGTGATGACTTCTAATGGGTGATTGTATGAGGTGAGTAGGAAAGTACCCTCACCAAAGATTCTATGGCAGCATTGAAGCGCACATGCCAATTAGTGTAAAGTTTACCTGATAAACAATCACAAACAAAATTGAACAAAACACATATGAAGTTATTTTATTTAATCTATTTGGAAACAATAACAAAGACTCAGAATAGAATCAGAGTAGGATTTGATTGTTCAACAAAGAATGAAAGTAATAAAAATAACAAAAAGGACAGGTCTAGTTGCTATGGATGCAGAGTAGCAAGAACGCAGGGGTTAAATGCATTGAATGTTGTGCATATTGAGTGAATGCAATTTTGAGAATGACGTGAAGTCCTTTTCGTGGTTGGCCAGCCTTTGTATTTATAGCGGCCCTAGAACAATCCTGATATGGCAAGGACTCCTTGAATTGTGCCCCAAGAAAGATATAGACGACATAATCCTTCCCAATTTCAAACTCTTTCCTTATCTTCATCCTCATTGATTCAATCCCATAATCATTGGGATTATCCCTCCATCTCTAACTGGATACACCAAGATTCATTCCTAAATGGACTCTGCTTCCTAAATTTTAGGATAACAACAGCTAGAGATGGAACCGCCTAACTAATTCATCGGGCTGACATGGCTACGACTTTCTCACCTTCAGACTGACTTACTTGTTGTCTAAAGTGCATAAGCCTGATGAACACTATATAAATACTTCCTATAAAATTGAGGTAGAGCTGATACATCCTCCAGCCAGGTCTTCCTTTCATGGATGCTTGATGGTGAACATATGCACAAATCTGACCAATTGGGTCTAAGAACTTGCCGTTGCTCACTTATTCCAAATATGCTGCCGAATCGTTGGGTACTTTACCCTCATCGCTTATCGGGCTCCATATTACTTGAGGCTGTGCTTTATCCTTCTGAACCATGTGATGTTCCTCCTCTTGAGCCCGATCACTATTTCAAACCTTAGGCTAGTCAGATCCTAGCCCATTCCAACTCACTTGGGCTCAAAAACCTTTGGCGGTTTTTGGGTACAAACATTGCCCCCCCAAAAGGTCATGTCAATCATCCCAGCTTGATTGATGTGACGTTTTATGTATCCACCATTCAAGGCTTGTCAAATCTCAACAACCATACCAGTCACACCCCATTAAATGCTTAAAAAACACATAAAATTTGGAAAACTTCTTCACTTTCCCAAACCACATCATCTCCCTCTCTCTCTATGAAAAAACAATCCAAAGCCTCTCTCTCTAGAAAACCCCATATTTTCCAACAGAAAAACCCTCCATCGGTACCCACTGAAATGGCTCCTAGGATTGATCCGATGGAGACATTCAAGGCCAAGAAAACATTTTTAGATGCTCCACCTCCACGAAACAAGCGCCGGGAGGTCCTTCAACTAGATAAGACTCATGCTCTAGACATTTTACAAATTGCTTTGTCAACTACGCCATTACTGATGGAACTCTGGCGGCACCCAATTTTGGCACGGTGTTTCGCGGCGACCCTCTTGTCGCCTTCAGCCCTTACTTTCCTCCAATAGCCAACGAGTCTTTCCTCCAACTTCTAAACCACTGGAGCAAATTCTGGACTGCCTCTACCTTCTGACTTCTAACCCATTTGGTCAAAGGGTTGGCCTACTCCTACCGCAGATTGGAACAAATGGGTGGTAAGGGTTTCGACCTTGAAGGCCAACCTCTGGAAATGGACAGGTATCTATGATGCCATTGTGCTCAGTCGGTCTAAGCATGAGATTGACTGATCTTTCTTCTTCTCTGCCCTTCTTTTCTAGTCCTCTTCCTAAAACGGATTCCTATTTTGCTGTGGATAGATGGGGCCTATTATTAAAAATATAAGCTATTTGCTCATGCTCCATCCCTATGGGCAATAAATTATTCTAGGCTTGGACGTTGGAATGGCCAGCTTTTCCTATCCCCAGCAAGAGTCTGTTAGAGACGGGGCTGTTTCCTACAAGCCTATTACTGCTTATGGAGATTTCTGCGCTGCTTCCATGGGCAAGGAAGGGACACCTGTGTCCGATGCTGAGCATATCGCCATCCTCATATACTGGCTGAACATGTATCTCTTCTGCTCAGCCAGTCAAGCCATTATGAAAAAGTATACCACTCTGGCTTTAGCCCTAGCCTCTAGCAAACCCTTGGCTTTATCCACACTAGTCTAGTCACACCTAGTCTGAGGTGTGACTGACTTTGTTCATTCGGGCTTCAGTTCTGGAAGAAACCCGATCTAGATTCTCCAACTTTGGTTGTACTTGTATTTTTTTGACTTTTAGCTTGTTGCCTCTTCATTGGCTGATATTCCCATCTTTGCGGTCCAATATATGGACATTGCTCCCTCCCCACACACCTTTGAGGAATGTTTTACCCTTTTTATGAGGGATGCTCCAACCGGGCTCTCTACCTCTTTACTCCTTTTTTTTCCCTTCAATTTCGCCCATTCTTTTAACATTTCCATAATCCCGCCAACCGGGGCTCGGGCACCCAAACCACTTACAATGAAATCTTGTCTAGTTACTTGGTGGCTAGAGACATCATATTTAGCCCGAGCATACCTTCGAGCTACAACAAGTCTGGGGTAGAATATTATTTCGCTCCTCTTTATGCCCGTCAGTTCAGACTGTCACAGTTGTTTCCAGTTTTGTCGGCCATTACCGTGAACATGGACTGGGTAGAATGAGGTCGGATTGTTAATGATGAACAAGTGAAGAAAAAAGGGAACGATCGGACAAGCTGAAAGTGACCTTCACCTTCAAGCTGTTCTTAGCCCGACTAGTTATTTTTTAAGAGTTTGGGAAGTGGTGATCTGATCAGACCACTGAAATATTTAAGCGTACAACTTTAGAGGTACTTCTTTAGTTGCTATATCATCGGCCATTGAGGTTGATGCCCCCGTTGTTGCACTAGCTGTAGCATATAAAAAATAACCAAGCAAGAGACCAACCCCTAAAAAGGCAGCAGGAAAAGAGCCAGTCAAAAAGAAAAAGATTGTAGCCCCATCTACTCAGTTAATCACTCTTTTTCCTTTCTAGATGTTCGATTTCATTTATTTTCACGCTTAACCATTTTTGTTCAATTACAGCTGGTGGACAAGGATTTCGAGGAGGAAGTATTGCCACTCAGGTAAACCTTTCAAACACTAATAGCTCAACCTTCAACAAACTGGCCACGAGTCATGCCGCCTCATCTTCTGGTTCCAACTCTCGCTCAATGGGCTGAGGCAGTTCTCGAACAGGTCATTAAAGGGGGCCAATTCCAATTCGACTTATCCCTCCCCTAGCTCCTTCGGAGGGAGATGATGATGATTCCATCCCTACTAGGGTGTCTATACCAGAACAAGTCATTCATCGTCAAGTAGTGAGGACCTTCCCTAGGATGACATAACACTCGAGACAATTGGAGGGGATGAAGAATAAACGATCCAACAGGTGGTAGAATGGGCCAGAGGAGATGTTCTGACCGATTGGTCTGTACATGCTGTAGCGACCAAATCTGTCTGGGAGAACGAGGAGGAGAATGTAGTGGCCGATCCTCAGACTTCTATTCATCTGGAAAATTGGCTCCAAGTGGTGACGACAGAGCTTCAGCCTCTAATTTAGTCACTAGAGTAAGTGTCTAGCCCAGTACATGTATGGGTGTTGGGGTTTTGGTGAAGGAAACTACTATGACTCCTCTTCCTAAGCCAAGCTAACAAACATGCCAAACTCGAATCTCACAGCCAAGCAATGAGGACGTTGATATTGGGTTTGGGTCCTCAAACCATTACTTTATGTATGAGACATTAGCATTTTCATACATGGATGAGATGCATACAATGAGATATGGATTACTATTCTTTGATACATAGAATTTGTCACAACAGATGATGAGACTGGATATCTCATCAGGTACACACTATAGTATGATTAACTACCATTGGATAGTGATTAATCTCAATCACTAGAGTATAGCTCGTAGTTAATATGCCAGTGCTTATAGTGCATTCACGGACCTAAGCATTCCTATTGACACTTAAGACTTTCAACCAGTCAATATGAACTCATAACTTATATAAGATATATGTTCTCAATCTTGAGACGATTATGAACATAGACTATATATATGGCTACTTTGACTTACCAATCAGTGAAGTCTGTAGCCAATCAACACCTAGGTATCTTGGGTATGTCATGTTCATAGGGTTGTGAACATATATTGTCAAAATAGAATCTACCCTCTAATTCAGAGTAACCATTCCCTTGAGAATGTCACCAAGATGATTACTGAGAATTGCAGTCTTGTTCATAAGTAGTTATCAACTTCTTTGGTAATCATTAGAGGTGAATGGGACTCAAGGATTGCAAGAAGTGATCATGATTCAGCTTGATATAACAGTTATCCAGCTACATGAATATGATTGCGAATGATGAAGATAGAGGGGCATTAGTACACCATATAAGTCTAGTTATCGCTTCGGATATGTTCTTTTGCGTTGGAGTTTCCTTATCATTTTTTAGTGGAGTAAACGTTAACTGGCCAGTTGGTTAGTTTGTTGATCATAGAGTTTGATCATGGTGATTAACTACTGGTTTGAGCCAACAATAAATGGCCTAGGAGGTCCCACTCTTAGCTCCACCAGGATACTTGGAATGGTACATGAGGATGATGTCAAGATAGGTTCGATTGATCGAAGGAGTCTCGATTGATTGAAGTCTAGACAGGTTCGATTGCTCAAAGATGGTTCGATCGATCGAAACCACTTTGATCGCTTAAACATTAGGTCGGTGCTAGGAATCTATAAATAGGGCAGCTGCGTCCAGAAAAAGAGTTTGTCATTTAATACGTCAGAAACTGTAGAACCTGTTGTAGAGCTCCCAAACCTTTACCATCCTCTTTATTAGAGATTCCACCATCTCTAGTTTCTCCGGGAAGCATCCACTGGAGACATAAGGGTGAAGACAACCTAGTGGAGGCTGCCGCATCATCAAGGAGGAAGATTATTAGAATTGGGTTCAAGACCTGGGTATAATTCTTCTACCACTTTCGTACACGCATCAATAGAGTTAACTAGTAGATCCGAGCATACTAATAAATTTTTGTAACTTAATCCTTCCACTATGCATTTAAAAATAATTTTAAACCTAATTTTTCCTTCAATTGGTATCACAGCCACGCTTGTTTGGATCTATAGATGCGTTTTGGAACACAAGTTTTGATTTACATGTTGATTTTAGAACTGTTTTTGAAATTGCATCGTCACAGATATGTTTCTATAGTGTTTACGCAGCAGAATACAAATATGTGATTGCACTAGATGCATGATGGATTCGATCGATCGAATTAGTATTGATCGATCAAACCTTCTCTATTCTCAAGCGATCGAATGGGTTTTCGATCGATCGAACGTTATTTTGTTTGATCGATTGAATGGTGTTCGATTGATCGAGATTGATCCTTTGTCCAGGTGTTCTTTTCATAGTTTTAAAGGTTTTTAAAATTATAAAATTTTTTATTACTTTCTGTAAATTTTTGAAATCAATCTGTGAAATTGAAAGTTCAATCGATTGAACATAGAACTATGTTCAATCGATTGAAGGTTCGATCGATTGAACCTTTGTCGATCGATCAAAGTGTGACAGAGAACTGAGATGCTATTTTAAGTTCTAATTAAGTACGTAAAGAGTTTATGTACTATGTGAATCAATTGGGGATTCCAATGGTTTCGTATATTTGTTATATATACGTGGATGTGTGATGACATCCTATTGACGCGTTTTCTTATCAACACCTAAGTGTAGGTGATTATACAAGTAATAAAGTTCTGGAAGTGCAGGTCGAACCCACAGGGAATGCAACTAAAGTCATAAAGATATGCAGTAACCATTTTGTCCCTAAAAAGAAAATAAAAGATACTAAACTACTAGCTTTTATATTTTTGCGATAAAACTAATTAAAAGCTATTTTTTAAGTAGTTTATGGTAAAGATTTTAACAGTGCAAAATAAATTAACTACGATACTAGTAAGAAAGGAAGAAAAATAAATAAAAGCTAGATTTTCATGGGATAAACTTTTTGGATTTTATTATAGCTAAAGATAGAAATAATACAGACATTTAATCAAAGTTATTAAAAATAAGAAATATTAATTAACTTGGGGAAAATAATTAAAAGAATTGAAAATATGCAAAGCAACACTAGATCCCACAACTTTTGTGCATTTGAAAATGATTTGGCATTTAAGACCACAGAGTCATTCTTTATTTGAAGTAAAGTTTTACTATTTGATGTCATATCAAGTGTGTCAGGTTTGATAAGAAATGATGCCGTTTGGTTTAAAGAAAAATAAAAAGGGAATTGGGCAGTAGCCAGGTTCGAAATGTGACCCACCACGAACGTGGGTTATTCGACGTCCAGTCCCCACCACTCTGCCACTACACAATTGCATGTCCATTAGTGGATAGAAATATATATAAACACATGATGATGCCGAAAATTGGTAAGAAGGATCTAAAGAGAGAAAAGACACAAGCAAGTTGTATGTGGTTCGGCCCGGTTAACAAGGTGACCTACGTCCACGGTTGTGTCTGTGCGCGTTCACTAGTAGATCACCGGCGGGCCTGGTGAGCCAACAAAGAGGGGCGACACTACCAGTACTACCGACCAGGTATATGCATTCAATGATGAACTCTGTGTTCTATGCTTGTTAGCTAGAGAGTTCTTCGGATCCCTGTAGACAGGGTAGGTGGGCTCTTTTATAGGTGCAAGAGTCCACCTATACATGGTAAGCTAGTCAAATTAGGAAGCCTAATCTGATTACAATTTATTTGCATGATTTGGGGAGAGTTTCCTAAGTGGTTTAGGAAACTGCCACATTCCCTCTTGCAGTCTTGCAGTTGATTTAGGACACTGCTGGTTAGGCTAGGTCCAGGGGATGCCGCGGCCTTTTGTGCCTGGCCCGTTGGCACAAACTGGGTGGTCCTGACGAACACCTTGGGATCGCGGTGATGTGGCAGACTGACTTCATGACTGGGTAATCTTGTACATATCAGCTGGCCCCCATTTTTGGAAATAACTGGATGCTTCATTGGGTGATGATCGAAAATCAGTATCGCCTTGGAAACCGTCTAGATACCCTCCGAGAATGCTGCCCGGGAGGGGACCCACCTTCCAGATCACCGATAGAATTACCGACCGGTACAGAGAGGAGCCCGGGCATTGGTGTTGCCATATATCAGGGAGTAGTTGGCCTGGTCAGGATTCATCGAAGTCGGTTCGAAGGTAACCGAACAATTGCGTGGTAACTGAACAGTCATGTCACACATTTAATGCACGCATTTTTTGAGGCGACCCTTCACGTGCCCGAGGCGACAGTGTCGGATGGTTTTTGGCAAGAAATCTCGTAAGCCATTGGATCTGATTGATCTGGACCGCCCGTTATTCCTATATAAGGAACACTTCTTCATTTCTTCAATTGCAGCTGCCAAGTGATAGAGATTACCAAGCGGTTTGAGAGCAAACAAGATCCCGAGCAAGATTCTCGATCCCTTTTCTGCGCTAAACTTTGTATGTCTCTCCTTTCCGTCTTCAGTTCTTCACTCACTTCTTCTTTTCTGAGCGAACCAGGAGGGAGTGAACCCACTTAGGCTAGAACGGGCGTGGGATTTTTTCTTTCTTAGGTTCTGTTCTTTTTTCCAATCAGGAGGTACTTTAGGGCAGTTGGACTGAACGGGTGTTCCCGGGAGAGTCTTGAGAGAGTATTACTTTTCGTCCAGAGTCTTATACGACCTGCCCTTCAGGTTATTAGAACTGGCTCCCTTGTATCTCAGGCTTGGAGTCCTTGACCCATTTTTAGGTTATCGTCTGCCTCCTAGGTCCACCGTAGATTTAGATATGTGTCACTCCAACTTCAACTCGTTATCCCGATCAGAAGACGAGTAGTCACGATCGGGAACCCTGAGCACAAGCCTAAACCCTTCTTTCTTGGCCCCCTCTGATCAGTACAGTAAGGGAAGGATCCCTACCCGAGCATTTTACGAGGAAATGCTTCGGGACTCTCCTGTGGCCTCGACGTCTCGGGGGTCAGGCAATGAAGGGTCTGTACCGAACAGTCCCGACGTCGTCTTCGTATGCGAGTCTATCATCAGCACCCTACGCGTCCCTGATTTGAGTCAGATCAGGGAGAGATACGATACTCTCGGCCCTTTCTCTCTGTCAGTCCACAATGGCGGGGCTCACTTCCATGAATCAGGCTTCGTTACCTTATACGAAGACGCCTTTATGGCAGGCCTTCGCCTACTGCTCCATCCTGTTGCCCGGGATGCACTCATCTACCTCGGGATCTCCCCAGGGCAGCTCGCCCCAAACGGTTGGCATTATCTGATGGGGTCCATCTCCTTGTGGCCCCAAGTCCTCGAGTACGAGCTTACCCTGCAGGAGTTATTTTGGACCCACCGGCCATTCCAAGTTCACGGGGAGCCTTGCTTCTTCTCGCTTGGGGCCAGGCAGGGGCCAAAGATAATAGTCAACTGCCCGAGCAATAATAAGGGGTGGAAGAAGAAATTCTTCCAAGTATCCACCCTGGGGCTATGTGAAAAGGCACCGGTGTGCAGTTGAGGACCTCCTGGGCAGGAAAGTTGAGGAGTAAGCCCAATCACTTTCCTTTCATGATTGGTCTCTTTGTTGTACCACGACTAACCCATTTGTATGTTTGCTTTGCAGTGGGGTCAGTTGACTCACCCAGTCTTCCCGACGAGTACCAAGCGAGGATCTTGTCTTTGGTGGAGGACCCGACCGGCATCAATAAGGTGCTGACTCGGTTGGGAAACCCGAAGGTTTCTTACGAGCCCAAGCATCGCTTCGTAGCTCCCATATTCCCGTCGATCATTCCTGGTAACTTCCGTTACTTGACTTTCTGGTTACGTTTTTTTTTTAGTTGGCACTTTACTGAGCTCTCATGCGCTCTTCCCTGGTTTTACAGAAATGGCTCCCAAGAGGGCGGCGACTCTGAAGGAAAAGGAGGCGGCCCTGATGGCTCGGGCCGGCCAGAAGAGGAGGAAGCAAGACCCCACTAAGGGCCAGCCCCTCAAAAGGATCTCCCAGGGGATCTAGATCTGGGCAGAGAGGGAGGCTGCTGCAACCTCGACGCCCGGTGTTTGTGGATACCGGCATTTGGGCCCACTTTTGTTTTTAAAACATTTTTCAAATTTAAAGAGTCGCCACTTAATTTTTAAAAGGAAAATTAAGAAACCATTTTAAAGCAAACTGATCTTTTGCGAAACCAAAGATAAACTGGGTCCGGGGATTATGGAATGAAAGGGGAAGGAGCCCGACGGACTAAAACACCCCCTTTTATCTTATCTCACGATAGGCCTCTACTCGACATCCTTTTTAATCAAGCCATTAATCTAAGCATGCCCTCAATTAATACATATATAGGTATACATAACACAAGGATGTTGAAAGGGTGCAAAATTGCTAACGGTAAAATATCATTCAAAAGTCACGTAATTCAAGTAGCAAGCGATATGATATGCAATAGAGAACTAGAAAACATACCCGGGATCCAGCCGCGAATTTTAAACGTGCAATGCATACATGCAAAAGAAAGTCCTAGACAAAGGTCTATAATCACATATAAACACATAAGGCAAGACCTAGTCTAAGGTGTCGCACACGGAGTTAAAAATCAATTCAAAATCAAAGAAATGAATTAAACTAGAGAAGAGTTGAGAAATTGTACCTCAAATGCGCTACACAACAAAGAGTTAGTCCACATACTTTAGACAAGATATAATATCATAAATAAATAAATCCTAAGTCATGTTCACTTAGATATATCTTAGGCAAGAGATAAGTCCTACTTATGGAATTTAACGTGTATGAATGAATACATGAATATGAACAGAGATGAGACATGAATTTATTCACCAATTTGGATCACTAAGCCTCTGGATTTAATCTAAATTACCATTATTCAAAACATGGTTTGGGTCTCAAGACATTGGGAGACCATTTGAGTTAAAATAAATAAGATTAGACAAAAACAGTAGCAGTTTTTTGTGATTTACAGAGAGCAGACCAGACATTCAAAAATGGGAATAAAATAATTCAACAGTTAGATCTTAATGATATTTGGATACGTTATGCCTCTGTGAGTCTAGTTTCTAACCCAAAAAGAAAATCAAGGTTTCAACGGTTAGATCTCCGGGAATATGGAAAATACTAGACCTCACTCAGGATTTTGCAACTCTCTGTCCAGAGATCTTGTATGATTTTTTAAAAATAGTAAAAAAATGAGAAACATCTAGATCTTTTTAGGGTACCTTCCTAACACATTAAGGTACTTATAAAAATTATTTGAGACCCCAAAGACTTAATTAGGGTTCTGATTTATTAATTTCAAAATGGACTTACTATTCTGAAAGTATTCTAAAACTCTGGACAGATTGTATTTAGCTCACAAAAACCATGATCAAACCCTTCTAATCACAAGATCTTTATAAAACAAAAATCACAGTGGTAAAACAATGTGTTATTGACATTTTCCCGTTGGTTTCACTTAATTTCAACGGTTAGATTTTGAACTAAAAAGCTTTGATCGAAAATAGTTTGTAAACTCACTGTTTTCTCTTTGCTAGTTCAACTTTGTTGGTTGACCTCAACTATTAAAACACGAAGTTGGGCTCAAACCAAACTATTTCTTCTACCATTTGATGGTCATTGAAGACTAAGAGTCATATATGCTCATAGATTTTTATGAAGTATAACATGGACTCCACAAGATCCAAAGGACAATGGACTCAAATCCATGGATAAGAGTTTGGATTCAAATCACTACTCCTACCATTTGATGGTCATTGGAGTTTTAAGACACCTTACACTTATGGATCTTGATGAAGTATTAAAATGAACTTCACAAAATCCTCAAATAAAGAATTCAAGCCTATGGACCCAAGCTTGAATTCAACTTATCACTCCTACCATTTGATGGTCATTGGAGTTAGAGACATGCTCATATGTAGGTTTTAGACGAAGTATGAAAGAAGCTTCTCAAAAACCTAAGGGAAGGATTAGTCTAAGCCATGGGAGTAGACTTGAACTAACACACTTTCTCCTACCATTTGATGGTCATTGGAGTCTAAATATAGTTAACATCTACTCAAAACCTCATTGGAATATAGTAAGGATTCCATAAGATTTCTTAATGAAGAGGTTCAAGTCATGGATTAAGACTTGAACCTCAACAATTATGTGTAGATTATGACTATGATTTCATTTTAATCTCCATATGGATCATAAGATCATAGGAAACTAAGGAATCAAGACTCAAAGAGGCTCACTAGGATATGTAAAATCTCATGAGCCTTACAAGAAATGGTAGAAATAAGAAATCAAAGTTTGTTTAGAGAAACTAAGAACACAAATTCTTCAAAATTGAATTTATTTTAAACCCAAGGCATCAATTAGATCCAAATCAATGAAATAATATGAGATTCAATCACAAGTTCTAAGTGGTGTGTGATGAAATGAGGTAAGAAGAGAGGTTTTGAAAATGTGTAAAGTTCCTAGAACTATGAACTTGTGATTGAATGGCCTAATTCTATCAAGTGATTGAGAAGTTACCTCTAAAACCTCAAGGGATTCTTCAACTTCTTGTGAAGATCTTCCAAGATTTCCCAAATTTTCTTCAAAGTTCTTCAAATTCTTCAAGCTTCTTCAAGAAATTCTTCTTCTCTCTCTCTCTAAAATCTATATGATTCTTGTGTATATATATCTCTTGATTTCCAAGTTCAACCTCTCAAAATGGAAGAGGAGGTTTTGTTTATATAGGCCATTATTCCAGGGATAGATGGGTAAATTCGGGTGGAGACCCATGTGCAAGGTTTTCTTCTAGAACATGTGGGAAAATGCAGTCTGTTACAGCCAGCGGCACTCGCTGGATGCCGGCGGCACTCACTGAGTGCCGGGCCGCAAACAGAGAGTGTTGGCGCGGCACTCAGTGAGTGCCGCCGCGTTTTCCGCGTGCCGGGGCTAACTGATTTTTGTCCCTCTTTTTGATTTTTCAAAAATATGTTGGTGTAAACACAATTCTTTTTATTCTATGTATGTATATATTTGCATTAAGATCCCCCATGTGCATGGTATCAACCATGTGCATGGTATATTTTGAATATACTACTCTCTTTTTGTATTTTCTCTTTTTCCAAGATTTTTTATTTATTTTGTCCTCCCATCTCTTTCAAAAGAACTCTTCTTTATTATTTTTTTTTATTTTTATCCTCTTAAAAACTGGTTCCCAGACTGGGTTTCTCACACGTTCTTCATTGTTCGGGTTTCTCCTGAATACCCAAACTCTCTCTCTCTTCTTTCTCCTTTTTTATATTTTCTATTTTTAATTTTGAAATTTGCCTTGAAGAATCAATTGAAGATTTTGAATTTCCTGGAAAATCTTCGAATGTAACCGGCCATTGTCATCATCGGTCTTTTAAGAGGTAACCAATCCCTGGATTTGACGTTTGGTCAAAATCGGGGTGTCTACAGTTTGCCCCTCTTTGACAGAGCTTGTGAAGCAACGCGTATCACAAATGAATGTCAAAGCCTGTGTGAAAGACAAGCCTTTGACCAAATAGTCGAATCCAGGTAAAAACAAAAGTGCGTTGCAAAATCAGGTGCACAGATAGCCAAATGCTGGTCGTGCTCAAAGGTGAGCTGCCTACGTATCCCAATGGGAATCAGACCAGGACGTAGTTCGGGCAAGGGACAATGATACATAAACGCAGGTAGCCACACAGATGAATGCATCCTATCTTATCGTGATGCGTATGCTAAACAAATAAATGTCCCGTGCTCCCAATCGTGATGATACTGAATCATGCTACTTCCCAGCACCAGAAATGCACCCTATATGTTGAATTATCCTATTGCGATATCATCACCAGCGTTGCATGCAATCTTCGTATATGTTTCGAGAATCGTCTGATTGGCTGAGATGCGCCTTGCGCCTTACACTCCATAGCCGAATCAATTACCACGCTGAAAGATTGAGCCGCTCTACGCCTTACGCTCCATAATCTTCCCAAAGTCATCCGATCGACGAAGTCGAATCAGGTAGCACGCCGAAAGATTGAGCCGCTCTACGCCTTACGCTCCATAATCTTCCCAAAGTCATCCGATCGACGAAGTCGAATCATGTAGCACGCCGAAAGATTGAGCCGCTCTACGCCTTACGCTCCATAATCTTCCCAAAGTCATCCGATCGACGAAGTCGAATCAGGTAGCACGCTGAAAGATTGAGCCGCTCTACGCCTTACGCTCCATAATCTTCCCAAAGTCATCCGATCGACGAAGTCGAATCAGGTAGCATGCTGAAAGATTGAGCCGCTCTACACCTTACGCTCCATAATCTTCCCAAAGTCATCTGATCGACGAAGTCGAATCAGGTAGCACGCCAAAAGATTGAGCCGCTCTACGCCTTACGCTCCATAATCTTCCAAAATCATCTGATCGACGAAGGCGAATCAGGTAGCACGCCGAAAGATTGAGCCGCTCTACGCCTTACGCTCCATAATCTTCCCAAAATCATCTGATCGACGAAGTCGAATCAGGTAGCACGCCGAAAGATTGAGCCGCTCTACGCCTTACGCTCCATAATCTTCCAAAATCATCTGATCGACGAAGTCGAATCAGGTAGCACGCCGAAAGATTGAGCCGCTCTATGCCTTACGCTCCATAATCTTTCCAAAATCATCTGATCGGCTAAGATTTATTTGCGAAAACCAAAAATGCAAATGTGTCAATCTTTTATGCAAAGTCAAACTTGACCCTTATTTTTCCCTTTCGGAGTTACTCTCTTTTTCAAGGGTTATTTTCAAATTTTCCCAAATCTGGAAGCACCCAAATGCATATCCATTTCATTTCTGGAACTTGATGGTCTACCATAATTAGATTAGCTTAACTTTCCCAAATCAATTCATTCTTCCTGAATTTAGGAGTCGATCAGACTCAAATCAAATCAATTTTTCAAAATTGGGAGTCAATTTAGACTCCAAACAAATTTAATTTCAAAGAAATCCGGAGCTAATCAGACTCAATTTTCATATTTTCCAAAATTTGGAGTCAATTAGACTCCAGTCAAATTCAATTTCAAAGAAATCCGGAGCTAATCAGACTCAATTTTTTTTCTTATTTTCCAAAATTTGGAGTCAATTATACTCCAATCAAAGTTCAATTTCGTAGAAATCCGGAGCTAATCAGACTCAAATTTTTTTCATTTTTTCCAAAATTTGGAGTCAATTATACTCCAATCAAAGTTCAATTTCATAGAAATCCGGAGTTGATTGAACTTTATTAACTTTTCCATCGCAAACGGGTGTTCCTTGACAAAAATTTTCAACAAGCGGGGGCTTATTCCCATTCAAAAAAAGGGCTTTAAAACTTATTTTTCAAATCTGGGGGGTCCTTTTGGAACGAGGGAAAATTTATAAGGACATGGGAGCAAAATTCGGGGGTTCTTCTGTAAATAGTGAAATTCAGGGGTAAAAGGGGTCACCTGTCATACGCGGCGGCACTCGGTGAAAGGAACCGGCACTCCACCAAATGCCGGGCAGCATTCAGCAAGTGCCGGCGCCTTTTTGCCGAGTGCCGGCTTGAGCAGCAGTTTGTTTAAACTTGGTTTCTTCTTCTCTCTTTTTCATTCTCTCCTCCCTCCTCTCTCGGATTTCTTCTCCAAAATCTCACCTTTTCCTGATCCTTTCTTCAAGAACCACTCACAATCAAGGTATGTTCATAAAGATTACATCTTCGCTTTAATTATTGTGTTTGCAATCATGTTTCTCATGTTATTTGATCTCTCTCCTTCAAATTTTAATATGAACATTGACTTCCTCCTTCTCTTGTTTGTAGATTCTCCAATGGCTAGTGGTTCAGGGTCCTATGGTCCCCCCAAGAAGAAGTACAAGCCCAATCCAGCCCACAGTTCATCAGTTTTACTTGCCGATCCCGGGGCACATCTCTCGGCACGGGCCTTCAATCGATTGGTATACTCCCAAAACTTCCCTCTTTATGCTTATGATAGTGCAATGTAGTGCTATAAATGATGAGCAATGCATGCATGAATGTACCCCCCCCTTTTTTTTATACCAATAGAGTATATGATGGTCAAATGCATGTATGAATGTCTTCCCCCCTTTTTTGGTTGCCCTTAGTTGGACACATTGATTTCATTATTCCGTTTATTCATTGCTAATGGGCGGTTGTGCTATTTTGGATGAATTTTGCGTGTGCCTAGTACTTTGAATGAACCTAAAATCCAAACATTGCTTACAACCCACAAACATTTTCGTGCTTTAGACTTCAAAAGAGATCCTCTTTTTTTCAAATTGCCGAGTCGCTTAGACCCCAAAGAAAGAATTTCATTATTTTCAAATCAACGAGTCGCTTAGACTCCAAAGAAAGAATTTCATTATTTTCAAATCAACGAGTCGCTTAGACTCCAAAGAAAGAATTTCATTATTTTCAAATCGATGAGTCGCTTAGACTCCAAAGAAAGAATTTCATTATTTTCAAATCAACGAGTCGCTCAGACTCTCAAAGAATTTCCTTTTTTATTATTTTCAAATCAACGAGTCGCTTAGACCCTCAAAGAATTTCTCTCTTTTTTTATTATTTTCAAATCAACGAGTCGCTTAGACCCTCAAAGAATTTCTCTCTTTTTTTTTATTATTTTCAAATCAACGAGTCGCTTAGACCCCAAAGAATTTTTCATTTTTCAAATCAACGAGTCGCTTAGACTCGGGAGTTATTTTCCTTATTCACTAAATTGCATTGCTCGAATCCCAAAAGAAAACATTTATTATTCCTTTTTTTTTTTTTTTTTTTTGCAGACTCCAGAATTCGTCCTTAAGGGACATGGGAGCATGGCCCATGGCCGAAGGTGGTATGTGGAGCTCTCTGATGATGTGAGAACCATGGTCAATAATGCTGGATTTGGGCTCTTTGCATTGCTTCTGGAGAAGAGTACAAATGACCGGAACACATTCAAGCCTTGGCGGAAAGGTGGTGGGACACAACGAACACATTCCATATGCCTTTTGGGGAGATGACGATGACTCCCCTAGACTTCGCCATGATCACTAGCGTCCCATTCGGTGGCCTCCCTATTGCCCGCTATGACGATCTTCAGAACCGTCATGAAGAAATTATCGATCTGCTTGGGGCTCATCCAGGGGATTTTATAGTGCCAGCAAAGTGGTTCTTGGATACCTTCAGAGGTCAGGCTTTCACGGACGACCAAATGGCCAGGGCTTTCATCATGTATGTGTTGGGTTGCTCGTTGATGAGCACAAAGGGTGACACAATCAGTCTTGGGTATTTGGCTTCTCTCACAAACATCGATCGCATCTCCCAATACAACTGGGGAGGGGCAGGGTTGGCCACTCTCTACAATCATATGAGTGAGGTCTCTAGGGGAAATTCCCCTTCTACGGGCGGGTACTGGAGAGCTTGGGAGGTGAAACTTCAACTTTATTTTTTACTTATTCATTCTTTTCATCCTTATTCCTTTTATTTTCTATTGCATTCATCTCCTTTAATTTTGAAAACTGCTTTTGCCTCTTTATTTTGCTTTGCAGATATGGTCTCATGAATACCTCCGGATGAGAGCTCCCAGTACTCGGGACAGCGAGGCTGCTATCATGCCTCAGGGCTTGAAGTGGAGGAAAGAGGCAACGGGCCGAAAAGTCGGGGCTCATGATTTTGTTGGTTACCGGAACCTTCTCATTAATTTGCGTGAGATTCATGTGACATGGAACCCGTGGGCAGCGGCCCTCCCAGAGGCAGGTGGAGCAATTCAGGCAGCGGTGGCCTATTCTAGATTGAGGGTTCTGATGGTGGGTGAGACGTGCCGGGAGTGGTATCTTGGTGAGAGGGTGACTAGGCAATCTCTTGCTGCCCCAAACTTTTATGTGCCATGGGTTCCCCCAGCTACTATGAGGAGCACAGAGACCTTGGATCATGACGACCTGGTGGCTGCTCTAGATGGGGAGAACATTGCAAACCTTCTGGATGGCCCTGATGGTTATGCGGCTTTTAGATTGAATTCCCTTATGCACAATTTTCCCCTTATGGATGTCGTCCGGGTAACCACACTTTTATTCACATATGTATATTTCTTCTTATTTCTGCTTTCTAAAAATTTTTTTTTTTTTAAGTCAAAACTCTTATTTGCAGCCTGTTCCTGGGGTCGCTGAACCCCCAGCCCTTCCGCAGTGGAATTGGAGCGTTCCCATGGTTGACATGGGTCAAGAGACCATGTATCAGTTGACCCCTTATACTCAAAATGTTCCGACCATCCCTCTGCAATATGATACAGTCCCTCGGGATTATGCTGAAGAGGGTCTATCTTATGCACACACCGTCCAGCACTGGATTCATGGACGTGAATGGAGGGTAAATTTCTCTTTTGTTTTGAACAATCACCATTAGTATTATTTATTTTCAAAGAGGAATTCAAATGATCGCTTTTATTCTAATAACTGCGTCCTAATCCTCTCTCTTTTTTTTTTTTTTTTTTTTTTTTTCAGGCTGATGGAGCGAGGACCAATGTCGATCTTCAGGCTAGAGCTATGGTATTACACTCCCTTCCTATCCCTTTTTCTTTTTCTCTCTTTCTTTTTTTTTTACTTTTTTTTTGCTTGTTTTTTTTTTAGGAAGTTGAAATGGCGGCTCTGAGGAGACAAATCCAGGAGTTCCAATTGAGCCACGGCGGCGGCTATTAGGGGGGTGCTGGCGGTAGTGGCCAAGGCGGTGGTTACCAAGGAGGTGATGGAGATGGAGGCGACGGCGGAGATGGGGGCGATGGTGGAGCTGGGAGAGGTCAGACAGCTCAGCAAACGCCCAGAAGGAATCCTCGTCGTAGACGAGGATAGCTTTATCTCCTTTATGTTATATTATGTCCCTACGAGGACGAAAGAATTTAGCATTCTCTTTAAATTATTTAGGTGAATTAGCAATACTCATGCATGGTGGCCTGCGTGCCCATTTTGAATTTGTTTATATTCATGCTTGATTGCTTCCCCGGCTTAGTTCTGGAACCTTGTTCCCTTTGCTTATTTAGATCATGAATACCTTCTCTTGGCTTTATTTTGATGAATGGTGCAAACAATGGTGCTTAAAATGATGATTGGCACCATTTTTATTCAAATTCTGTGCAGGTTTTGGGCTGATTAAAGTTACAAAATGACCCACATGCTTTTTAAACCTGGGCCGGCACTCGGTGAGGCTGGGCGGCACTCAGTGGATGCCGCGCGGCATTCGGTATTTGCCGGCCGGCACTCAGTGAGTGCCGCCGCTTTTTCATTGAGTGCCGGTCCGGCCCCTTTTCTATATAAGCTGCCATTTTACCCATTCCTAGGTTCATTCGAGATTTCTAGAGCCATTTTGCCTCCTTTGCATTCAAACTTTTCCTTTTATATCCTCCTTCTTTCTTCATGGCCTTTATTAGTTCCGACATCCTATATCCATGGATGGATTCCCTTTCCGGCATCGACTGACTCAACCTTGAATCCCATAGACTGACGGACCTATTCGCCTTTCGCCACACAGCTCTGGATGAGGACTTTCTTCGAGCAACTATCATGTGTTGGGACCCTTCCCTTCACGTCTTTCGGTTTGGTCACGAGGAGGTCTGTCCCCTCTTTGAGGAGTTTAGCGCCATCCTTCACACCGATCCGTATGCTGATTTGATTATTCCACAGACCCAGGCGGGATATATTCAGGATTTATCGGCCCTTCTCGGCATTTCTCGGGGCGCTGCCAGCTCCTTTGTTCATGATCGTCGTATTGATTTCGACCGCCTCTCCTCCACTTATGCACCCATCGGTGATCCTGACGACAGGAGATACCAGGTCATCAGGCGGAATGCACTTTCTTTGGCGATGCTTTCACACTTTTTATTTCAGTCTTCCACTGACATTCTGATTCCGGTCGTATGTGGCCTCCGAGAGATGCGGAGTGCTGTTATGCTCATTCTAGGGGAGACTTTGCTAGGCCTGGATCATGCACATACCGCTGGATCGATGCTGCTTTCGGGGTCACCCCACGTTCTACAGATTTGGCTCTTCGAGCGCTTGGGCTTCTTTGCTCACCTTCCCCTTGGGAGACTGCTCCCTTATGATCGCATGGGTGCCCATTACCCCTCCCGCACAGTTATTAGCTGGCTTGCTTGGTTTCGAGGCTTGAGCTACGAGAACATCTGTTGGATATGCCCTCGGTGGTCCTATTGCTCTGTCGCGGTACGACTCCCTGGACGCCCCGGGATTTGGTTGACTGGTTTGCGAGCTACCACCTTTTACACTCCCAGCCGGGTAGCTCGTCAGTTTGGCTTGCTCCAGGATGTCCCCGATGTTATTACTGCTGATTTCTCGAGGAGCTCTGCTCTACGTCCTTCGACCGCGAGGATATTCGCAGAGGCTTGGCATGATAGGGTATCAGCTCCCTTCCGGAGGATTCCAGCTTCAGTTGTCCCGACCGCAGAGTATTTGCTTGAGATTCAGTCTCTGGTCAGGGGGTAGCTTCCAGATAGGCAAAGTAAAAAGGAACGAAGCAAGATTTTAAAAGTTTTGACAAATTCTGCTTAACTTTTGCTGGGTTTATCTTCTGTGATGCATTTTTTTTATTTTTGTATTTCAAAAAATGCCCTGCTCATGAAGAATCAAAGTTAGCACTTCTTTAATTTCTTTAGGTTATGAACAGCTTTCCCCTCAATGTCTCCTTCAGCTTTTGTTACTCTTCATGAGTTTTGCTTAGTTTTAATCCTTCTATATAATGAATTCTTGCTTGTTTTCACATGATGCATATTTTGATAGCCAGTAGATCCAGAAATGGGTTTAATCTTTGTCTGGGTTCATCGGTTCAACGAAGTTTGCCCCTGGTTTTGGGACTTAGATGTGGTTCTCGGGCAAACGCAAGTTTGGCCCTAGTTTGGTATGGTGAAAGCTTGGAACTCTTGAACTTATTTGGGCTTTGGACCGAGGGCATTATGGGCCCGCCTACTTATCCCCGAACGGGTATCAGGTCCGCAGTAGTTCAGCTAAGGCTAGAAAGAACATACATACATCTTTTATTTTATGACCGAACTGAGCAGGTTGCCTACGTATCCCCTACCGGGAATCAGGTCAAGCGTAGTTCATCGATTCTGGAGGTTTTGAAAGGCAAGGTTTCAAGCGAAGTATTTTTTGAGGCAATCGAGGTTGATTGGTTGTTTAAACTCAACTCCATCTAGGTCCATGAGATAGGCAACTCCCCCGGAGAGGAGTGTCTTGATGATATATGGTCCGACCCAGTTGGGTTTGAATTTTCCTCGTGGGTCATAAACGGGCGCTTTAAGTTCTTTGAGGACCAGGTCGCCCTCAGCAAGCTTCCTTGGGCGAACCTTTTTGTTGAAAGCACGAGCTATCCTTTTCTGATATCCCCGAGTATGGTTTACAGCAGCCAACCTCTTTTCATCAAATAACATCAATTCCTCATATCTCCCCCGCAACCATTCTAATTCATTTACTTCGCATTCTGCCAGAACCCTTAGAGATGGTATCTCAACTTCCACTGGTAAAACAGCCTCCATCCCGTAGACCAACGAGTATGGTGTAGCCCCGGTTGAGGTTCTCACGGAAGTTCGATATCCCCACAAAGCGAAAGGTAGTTTTTCATGCCAATCTCTATATGTATCCGTCATTTTCCCTAGAATGGCTTTTACATTTTTATTTGCTGCCTCTACTGCTCCATTTGTTTGTGGTCTGTATGGTGAGGACTGGTGGTGGGTGATCTTATACTTCTCTAAGAATGGGACAACCTCTCCCTGAAAATGACTCCCGTGGTCAGAAATAAGCTCATTTGGTACCCCGTATCTGCAGATTATATTTTTCTGGATAAAATTCACCACATCTTTTGCCTTCAAAGTTGCGTATGCTGCCGCTTCTACCCATTTGGTAAAATAGTCTATCGCCACAATTATGTACCGGTGCCCATTTGAAGCTTTCGGAATTACTTCCCCGATGATATCAATACCCCACACAGAGAACGGCCAAGGGGTGGTCATGCTATAGAGCTGGGAAGGCGGGGTATGCATCAAATTTGCATGAATCTGACATTTATGGCATCTCCTAACATACTCACAGCAATCCTTATCTAAAGTCGTCCAATAATATCCCTGCCGAATTATCTTTTTGGCCAACATGTGTCCGCTCATATGGGGCCCACAGACTCCTTCATGTACTTCTTCCATCATTTCCCTCGCTTCCCTTCCATATAGACATTCTAAATTATAACCGGTGTAGGACTTCTTCCACAACTTTCCCGCACAGATTACAAATTGGGCTGAAAATCTACGAATTGCTCTCTTATCCTTCTCTGAAGCTCCTTCGGGATATTATCCTTTTTCAACAAAGTTCCAAACATCTATATACCATGGTATCTCATCCTCTCTCTCTTCTTCAATGGCGGCGATTGTTTCATACGAAGGTCGGGTTCTCACTTCTATAGACAAAGGAATCATGGAGACTCCTACAGGAATTTGGATCATTGAGGCTAAGGTTGCTAAGGAATCTGCCAATTGGTTCTCCTCACGGGGAAGGTAATAGAACGAAATTCTTTTGAATTGCACCTTTAGGCTCTCCAGGTATTCATGGTAAGGTCTCAATTTCTCATGCTTTATCCTCCAGTCTCCCCTTACTTGTGATATTATCAGATTAGAGTCCCCGAAAACATCAATCTTTTCCACTCCCAAAGCCAAGGCTGCTTCTATCCCAATTATACAGGCTTCATACTCTGCCGTGTTATTAGTCGAATTATATTTGAGCTTAACGGCCAACGGAGTGGTGGCCCCGCTAGGTGATATGAGGATAATCCCTACCCCGTATCCTATTTGATTAGCTGCTCCATCGAAGTACATTTTCCAATGGCTCTCTTTTACTTCCATTACTTCTTCATCTGGAAACTTAAATTCCCCCCTCTCTTCGGATTCTATGGCGAGGTCAGCTAAATACTCGGCGACAGCTCTCCCCTTGACGGATTTGGAAGTGACATATCTAATATCGAATTCAGCCAGCATCATGGTCCAACGGGATATCCTACTGGTCAGGGCAGGTTTTTCAAAAAGGTATTTGAGTGGGTCCATTCGGGATATCAGGGTGATAGGAAAGGCTAACATGTAATGCCTAAGGCGACGGGTACACCAAACTAAGGCCCAACAAGCTTTCTCCAACGATGAATAGTTCAACTCATACCCAGTCATCCTCTTACTCAGGTAGTATATGGCTTTTTCCACACGCCCCTCTTCTTCTTCTTGGGCCAGCATACACCCCATTGAGTTCTCGGTTACGGATAGGTATAACAATAAAGGTTTCCCAGGCTTAGGAGGTGATAGGACAGGTGGGTTTTGAAGGTAGGTTTTGATCTTTTCAAAGGCTTTTGGCACTGGTTATCCCATTCGAACTTTTCTCCCTTCCTCAGTAATTTGAACAACGGGTCACAGGTCATGGTGAGTTTGGATATGAAGCGGCTGATGAACTGTATTCTTCCTAAGAATCCTCTCAACTCCTTTTCATTCTTAGGTGGCAACATTTCGGTTATAGCTTGGATTTTGGTGGGATCTACCTCAATTCCTCTCTGGGTGATCAGAAACCCTAGTAGTTTCCCAGTGGTGACCCCAAAGGTGCATTTTTGCGGATTTAGCCTCATCCCAAACTTTCTTAGCCTTTCAAAAAATTTTCTTAATGCCTCCAAATGCCATCCTCTTTCCTTAGACTTTACTATCATGTCATCCACATATACTTCTACTTCTTTATGAATCATATCATGTAATAATGTGGTGGCAGCTCTTTGGTAGGTTGCACCCGCATTCTTAAGTCCAAATGGCATAACTCTATAACAGTAAGTCCCCCAAGGTGTGATGAAAGTTGTTTTCTCTCTATCCTTCGGTGCCATTAAGATCTGGTTGTATCCTGAAAACCCGTCCATGAAAGACAGAAGTTCATGCCCTGCAGTATTATCTACTAATACGTCAATGTGGGGTAAAGGGAAATCGTCTTTAGGGCTAGCTTTGTTCAAATCTCGGAAATCTACACAAACCCTAACACGACCATCCTTTTTAGGAACCGGTACAATATTGGCGACCCAATCAGGATACTCGGTGACAATCAAGAATCCAGCTCTCAATTGCTTTTCAACCTCCTCTTTCACTTTAAGCGCCCATTCAGGCCTCATTCGCCTCAATTTTTGTTTCACGGGTTTTGAATTTGGGAAAAGGGGAATATGGTGTTGGACTATTTCTGGATCAATTCCTGGCATATCATCATAGGACCATGCAAAGACATCTTTGAATTCTTTTAATAGATTGATTAATTCTTCGCTTTCCTCATTATTAAGTGTGGAGCCAATAGAAACATTTTGTGGATTACCTTCATTTCCCAGATTAATGGTTAAAGTGCTTTCCATGATTTTGCATGCAGGTTCATTTTCTTTTTCAATTAATTTTTGCAATTCATGAGGTATTTCATCATTTTCATCACATGCATCACAGTTATTATTATGCACAGTCAAGTAAGCAGAATTAGTCACATTCTCATTAACTTTCTTGGGAGCAATTACAACAGACATAGAAATGGAAAGACGCCTCATTTGGGCCAATACAGACTCTGGGTGAGGGGGGTACCTATCACTAGACTCAAAAACCCACTCTTTCTTGCTTTCCCCTCCCATATCAGTGATGAAATGATCTTCCCTTTCCTCTTCCTGAGTAATCTCTTCTATTTCCACCTCCGCTGGCTTCTCCCTTTCCTTACTTTCATTACTGTCTTCTTTATCCCGACTTTTCTCACCTTTATCCTTGATCTCTGCAGAGCTCTCTTTTTCGATCTTCTCGTATCCTTCTTCCTGCAGGTTCTTCATTGCCGAGCCATCCATAGTACAGACCCAGTCCTGAGTAATGGCAGATTTTGCAGGCTGCTGAAGATAAGGATCCTCATAATCAGAAAAGTTATGCGCAAAGAAAATCTCGAATCCTGGCTTCATACGCTTCTCTGCTTCATCTAGCCATGGCTCTGGAAAGCCGCAAAACGGAAAATCTTCCCCTTGCTTGACGAAATACCCATTAAGAGTTTTCAGGTATGGTTCCATCGGTGCATCAGTTGCTTTCTTCTTCTTCTTCAACTCTTCCTTGGTTGGCGAGTACCCTAGCCCATGGGCGTGGGTTTGTGCAACGATTTTTGGGAATTCTGACAACCCTTGGTGTTTCTTACCTAAACCCATCCCTGGGAAGAACCCCATTTTTCTCATGATCCCGGCCACCAGTGGACTGGCGTATTGATCAAAATACAGTGGTAAAAATTCCTTCGGCTTCCCCTCTTCTATGACATTAATGAACTCAAACCCACCCAAGCTTGCTTCACCTTCTTGCATCTGTACTTCTAAAATTGGAGCACTTGATGAGGCCCCAGTCACATTCATCCAGCTATCCCCCAAAAGATCGCATACCTTGTTCTCCCAAATGTATTTAACTTTCTGATGGATGGTTGATGGTATGGCACCCAAGCTATCAAGCCACGGCCTTCCCAAAAGCAGGTTAAATGATGCAGGAATGTCAATGATTTAGAATTCTGTTTCCCTTTCACCAGTCCCGACAGAGAGATTCAGAAAGATGATCCCCATCACTGCCCGTAGAGTATTATCATAAGCCCTCACCTTTTGTTCCGATGGTATGAATGTAGATTCATCGAGCCCCATCCTTTTAGCTGTTCGAAAAGGGCATACATTTAATGCAGACCCGTTGTCGACGAGGCAAGCAGGTAGAGAATTTCCTAGACACTCAACGGTGATGTGCAACGGCTTATTGAAAACAGGTCCCCCGGGAGGTAAGTCGGCTTCAGAGAATGATATAGCAAGGGTTGGACTTCTGCCAATCATGCCGACGAGATCTTCCGGAGTAACATTGATGGAGACGTCCGACTGATTGAGAGCGTCAAGGACTGCTTGCCTATGACGCTTGGAAGCGATTAACAACCCCCAAATAGTGATATTTGCCTGCATCTTCTTTATCTGTCTTAAGACTCTGTCTTCCTCTTCTTCCTCATTCAGTTTCCCTTTCCCTTTATTCATTTCCTATTCTGGGTGATCCTCCTCAAGTTCATGTGGTTTAAAATGCCTCCCAGATCGTGTGAGGTGACTGATACCTTCTTTGACCCAAAGTCCATCCTGTGCTTCAACAATTTTCAAATCTTCATCCTCACTTTCATACCAAAGGTCCTCCTTAACTTTATTAGGATCCTGAATATCGTCCCCTTTGTACCAAAGTGAATTGTCAGCTTCAGGTGCCCACCAATCTGCGTCAACAGTCCCTTCTATTTCCTTCCCTTTGCTTTTATCTACCAACCCTTTTCGAGTGCAGATTTGCGAATCCTCAAATATCTGATAAGCCTTTCTTGGTCTTCCCAACTTAGTGATCAATGCTGATGGATCAAAAGAGTTCTCCCCATTTCCCAAGTAGTAAATTCTGGGTGGTGGTACGGCATGATGTTCTGGTAGCGGATTTCTGGTGACATTCGGCGGGTTGGTGGGTGGTTCAGATATTATTTTCTTGTCAATCAAATCCTGAATCTCATGCCTTAGTCTTAAACACCGGTCAGTTGAGTGCCCCTGCTCCTGATGAAACTTGCAATATAAATCAGATTTGAAATTTGGCGGTGGTGGATTTGGTCTGGGTCGCGGCTCCAGTAAACGAAGGTGTCCTTTTGCTACCAGCCTATCGAGAGCCGTAGATAAGGATACTCCCAACTCTGAAAACCTCCTTAAAGGCTTATCCCCTCCCCTCTTTGGGTAATTTCTGGTTATATCAAACTTTTTCTCGGGTTCGCTCAGTGCATTTACATCCGTAGATCCAGAATGACCTCCCGAATGTCCTCCTCCCGCTCCATAGTTCGGCCGTCTGTACCTGTTTACTGGCTCCTCTTTTTTGATGACCCCTTCCTGTATCGCATCTTCGATTCTGGTTCCTACATCGAACACCTCGGTGAAGGTATTGAGGGATTGGAACCTCATCTTCTCCTGATAGACGGGTTGGAGGTTCTTCATCAGCATTCGGATTTGCTCTTTTTCAGTCGGTCTTTGTATCATCTTAGCAGCCTTCCCCCTCCATCGGCTTAGAAATTCAGCAAAAGATTCTTTGTTCCCCTGTCGGGTAGTCTCCAAATCCGTGATAGTAACATCCAGATCTTGGTTGTATTCGTATTGGGCCACAAACGCTTTTACCACTTCTTCCCAGTTTCTAGTCTTCCCTGGTTCCAGAGTGAGATACCAAGACAAAGCAGCCCCCGTTAACGTCTGTTGAAACAAGACTGCCATCATGACCGTGCTTAGACCGCTAGGCTGAAATGCCCCTATACACATTCTTATGTGGCTACGCGGGTTCCCTGTTCCATCAAACTTATCGAATACAGGCATTTTGAATCCTGCGGGCAATACCTCACAAACCCCTTCATACAACCCTTCTAACTCCAACAAATAGGTATCAACTCCATGGGCCTTTCGGACCACCCTTTCCAACTTCTCCATTTTCTCAGTCATCAGTTTGTCTTTCTCAGCCCTCTCCTTTTCTAGTCTCTCCCTTTCTGTTCTCGGCGCTTCAATCCCTTCTGTTTCATCAAACCAATCTTCATCCCTGTGAGGAGGATCATTGCCCGGCTGTTGTCGTGCTAACGCTTCTATCATGGTCATCATTCTAGTCATTTGCCCTGCTTGCTGTTCCACCATTATCCTTAACTCTGCCATTTCCCTTGCATTAGCTTCTTGTGCCATCTCTTTTCTCACTAGTCTTGCAGTAGAGTCTCTGTATCAGGCTATGCTCGTAGTTGATTCTATCTTTTACCTACAATCATATTTGTTTCAGTTATTTAACAACTTTTCCTCCCTTTTTACCATTATTTCTTTCACTTTTATTATTTGATTTATATGCTTTCATGAATTGATTCATATGCCATACGGATGCAAATGCATGTGTGTGTGTGTGCCTATTCTATATGCAAAATAAAAGAAAATTCTAATCCTAACACATAAGCATATAAGCACATAAAATCCTTATCCGTGTTGAGTGTGCCAATTTCTCCTTTCATTGCGATCCTTTCTACTCCTTCAAGGTTTTCAAATTTGGAATTTTAAAATCCATTTGACAAATATTTCCTCTAGATGGTGAGATCTTTTCAAAATTCCTTAAGAAAAGAAAAAAAAATCATTTCTAAACAAAATATGATTGGGTTGAAACTTTGCTTTTGAGATTTCTTTAATTGCAGAGATTTCTCGGATTATATTCCTTAACAAAAAAGGTGATTGGATCCAAATTTTGCTTTTGAAGAAAACATTCATTGGTAAACTTTTTCAAAATCTTTCAAGAATTTGGGTTCCAAAATATGGTTGATTTGAAACTTTAATAAAAAAAAAGTAATTTCAAAATTTTTTGAAAGAGTGATGAATACCTTGGAATAAAGATACCAAGAATCTATTTGCTTCCAAAAACGTTTTTAAAATTCTTTTGGGCAGGAGGATCACGTGATCGGATTGTTGTCATACTCTTCATGAATTCGGATGCATACAAGGTCAATGATGCTTAGCTTTCATGATACAAGAGATGTAATCTTACAATCAAGATTTGGCTTATTCTTAAATATCATAGGACATGAAAAGGAATTACTCCAAAAATGATTAAGAGGTTACACATCTTTTATCAAGTAAGCATCGTCATCATCTCAAGTAATCCCTTTCGGGCATACAAAACTCTCTAGCATATAACCCTAATCAAGAATTGAATTCCTAATTTTGAAAGGTTCTATGGAAACTACTATGCAAAGGCCGGGTTTTGGTCAAATAAGGGACCCTTGACACACACCCGATAGGATGCTTCATATACCAAATCATGGTACGAGATCAAGGGTGATCACACGGCCCCATGATGGCTTGATCGACCGGGTTGCCCCGAGCCTCCAAGGTCATAGTTCCGTGCAATCGACTGGCGAGACATGCAAGTGCAATGCAACGGGCAAACAAAAATTAATTAATTTGATTAAAAAGATGCTTTCAAGTCTAATCCTCGAGTGAACCCAAAATCAGAAATTCTGGTCTGCGAAACCAGAGATTCTGGGTTCGATCCCCAGCAGAGTCGCCAGATTGTGGATACCGGCATTTGGGCCCACTTTTGTTTTTAAAACATTTTTCAAATTTAAAGAGTCGCCACTTAATTTTTAAAAGGAAAATTAAGAAACCATTTTAAAGCAAACTGATCTTTTGCGAAACCAAAGATAAACTGGGTCCGGGGATTATGGAATGAAAGGGGAAGGAGCCCGACGGACTAAAACACCCCCTTTTATCCTATCTCACGATAGGCCTCTACTTGACATCCTTTTTAATCAAGCCATTAATCTAAGCATGCCCTCAATTAATACATATATAGGTATACATAACACAAGCATGTTGAAAGGGTGCAAAATTGCTAACGGTAAAATATCATTCAAAAGCCACGTAATTCAAGTAGCAAGCGATATGATATGCAATAGAGAACTAGAAAACATACCCGGGATCCAGCCGCGAATTTTAAACGTGCAATGCATACATGCAAAAGAAAGTCCTAGACAAAGGTCTATAATCACATATAAACACATAAGGCAAGACCTAGTCTAAGGTGTCGCACAAGGAGTTAAAAATCAATTCAAAATCAAAGAAATGAATTAAACTAGAGAAGAGTTGAGAAGTTGTACCTCAAATGCGCTACACAACAAAGAGTTAGTCCACATACTTTAGACAAGATATAATATCATAAATAAATAAATCCTAAGTCATGTTCACTTAGATATATCTTAGGCAAGAGATAAGTCCTACTTATGGAATTTAACGTGTATGAATGAATACATGAATATGAACAGAGATGAGACATGAATTTATTCACCAATTTGGATCACTAAGCCTCTGGATTTAATCTAAATTACCATTATTCAAAACATGGTTTGGGTCTCAAGACATTGGGAGACCATTTGAGTTAAAATAAATAAGATTAGACAAAAACAGTAGCAGTTTTTTGTGATTTACAGAGAGCATACCAGACATTCAAAAATGGGAATAAAATAATTCAACAGTTAGATCTTAATGATTTTTGGATATATTATGCCTCTGTGAGTCTAGTTTCTAACCCAAAAAGAAAATCAAGGTTTCAACGGTTAGATCTCCGGGAATATGGAAAATACTAGACCTCACTCAGGATTTTGCAACTCTCTGTCCAGAGATCTTGTATGATTTTTTAAAAATAGTAAAAAACTGAGAAACACCTAGATCTTTTTAGGGTACCTTCCTAACACATTAAGGTACTTATAAAAATTATTTGAGACCCCAAAGACTTAATTAGGGTTCTGATTTATTAATTTCAAAATGGACTTACTATTCTGAAAGTATTCTAAAACTCTGGACAGATTGTATTTAGCTCACAAAAACCATGATCAAACCCTTCTAATCACATGATCTTTATAAAACAAAAATCACAGTGGTAAAACAATGTGTTATTGACATTTTCCCGTTGGTTTCACTTAATTTCAACGGTTAGATTTTGAACTAAAAATCTTTGATCGAAAATAGTTTGTAAACTCACTGTTTTCTCTTTGCTAGTTCAACTTTGTTGGTTGACCTCAACTATTAAAACACGAAGTTGGGCTCAAACCAAACTATTTCTTCTACCATTTGATGGTCATTGAAGACTAAGAGTCATATATGCTCATAGATTTTAATTAAGTATAACATGGACTCCACAAGATCCAAAGGACAATGGACTCAAATCCATGGATAAGAGTTTGGATTCAAATCACTACTCCTACCATTTGATGGTCATTGGAGTTTTAAGACACCTTACACTTATGGATCTTGATGAAGTATTAAAATGAACTTCACAAAATCCTCAAATAAAGAATTCAAGCCTATGGACCCAAGCTTGAATTCAACTTATCACTCCTACCATTTGATGGTCATTGGAGTTAGAGACATGCTCATATGTAGGTTTTAGACGAAGTATGAAAGAAGCTTCTCAAAAACCTAAGGGAAGGATTAGTCTAAACCATGGGAGTAGACTTGAACTAACACACTTTCTCCTACCATTTGATGGTCATTGGAGTCTAAATATAGTTAACATCTACTCAAAACCTCATTGGAATATAGTAAGGATTCCATAAGATTTCTTAATGAAGAGGTTCAAGTCATGGATTAAGACTTGAACCTCAACAATTATGTGTAGATTATGACTATGATTTCATTTTAATCTCCATATGGATCATAAGATCATAGGAAACTAAGGAATCAAGACTCAAAGAGGCTCACTAGGATATGTAAAATCTCATGAGCCTTACAAGAAATGGTAGAAATAAGAAATCAAAGTTTGTTTAGAGAAACTAAGAACACAAATTCTTCAAAATTGAATTTATTTTAAACCCAAGGCATCAATTAGATCCAAATCAATGAAATAATATGAGATTCAATCACAAGTTCTAAGTGGTGTGTGATGAAATGAGGTAAGAAGAGAGGTTTTGAAAATGTGTAAAGTTCCTAGAACTATGAACTTGTGATTGAATGGCCTAATTCTATCAAGTGATTGAGAGGTTACCTCTAAAACCTCAAGGGATTCTTCAACTTCTTGTGAAGATCTTCCAAGATTTCCCAAATTTTCTTCAAAGTTCTTCAAATTCTTCAAGCTTCTTCAAGAAATTCTTCTTCTCTCTCTCTCTCTAAAATCTATATGATTCTTGTGTATATATATCTCTTGATTTCCAAGTTCAACCTCTCAAAATGGAAGAGGAGATTTTGTTTATATAGGCCATTATTCCAGGGATAGATGGGTAAATTCGGGTGGAGACCCATGTGCAAGGTTTTCTTCTAGAACATGTGGGAAAATGCAGTCTGTTACAGCCAGCGGCACTCGCTGGATGCCGGGCGGCACTCGCTGAGTGCCGGGAGGCAAACAGAGAGTGCCGGCGCGGCACTCAGTGAGTGCCGCCGCGTTTTTCACGTGCCGGGGCTAACTAATTTTTGTCCCTCTTTTTGATTTTTCAAAAATATGTTGGTGTAAACACAATTCTTTTTATTCTATGTATGTATATATTTGCATTAAGATCCCCCATGTGCATGGTATCAACCATGTGCATGGTATATTTTGAATATACTACTCTCTTTTTGTATTTTCTCTTTTTCCAAGATTTTTTATTTATTTTGTCCTCCCATCTCTTTCAAAAGAACTCTTCTTTATTATTTTTTTTTATTTTTATCCTCTTAAAAACTGGTTCCCAGACTGGGTTTCTCACACGTTCTTCATTGTTCGGGTTTCTCCTGAATACCCAAACTCTCTCTCTCTTCTTTTTCCTTTTTTATATTTTCTATTTTTAATTTTGAAATTTGCCTTGAAGAATCAATTGAAGATTTTGAATTTCCTGGAAAATCTTCGAATGTAACCGGCCATTGTCATCATCGGTCTTTTAAGAGGTAGCCAATCCCTGGATTTGACGTTTGGTCAAAATCGGGGTGTCTACAGCGCTACTATTCCCGCACCATCACCTCTTCCTCCCGCCCCAAGCCGTCCGGGGTCTCCTTCCCCAGCATGGAGGAGACAGCTTGTGCGGGTCCCTCCTAGAGGCTGGCGATTAAGACAGCGGACGATATCCATGGAAGGGTCCGGCCCAGGCTGCTACAGAGTCAGATAGACAAATGCACTCTGCTGAGTCCCGAGGCTATAATCGGTTGGCTCTATAGCATCAGCCACATGGTAAGTCATTCTGTAACATGAGCATTAGCCATTCTTTCATATGTATACTGACATTATTTTGATCTTGCAGATTGGCTGCATTGCAGTAGGGGCTGAAGCTACCCTTCCCGGAGTTACCGAGAGGATGGCCGCTGCGGAGGCTGACTTGTCTGTGGAGAAGGCTGCCTGGGAGTCCACGGAGTTTACTCTCTCCGTGGAGGAGGAAAAGTCCTAGACAGTGGCCCTGGAGCTGGGGGAGACCCCCGACTCTCTCTCAATCGAGCGAGCTGCCCGGAAGATTGCAGAGATGAAATCTGCAATTGCGGAAGCCGGGAGGATCACTGCTGAGAAAGACCTGGCGGCCATGACGGCTACACTTTCTGAGCTCACTGGCGCTCGGGACGCCAAAGCCAAGGACGCCGAGGAGGAGTTTGAGGTAGGATTCTTCACTGGCTATGCAAATTTGGCTAAGCGGGCTGCTGTCGACCACCCCAACTGGGACCTGTCTGGCTACTCGTGGGCTGAGTCCAGTTACTGCAAGGAGGGCTAAGCTGACGCCAAGATCGTTGTTGAAGCTGCACCGATCGGGGACCCTGTTGTGGAATAGTAGGCCGCTGGGGAGGAAGAGTTGGTCTTCGTGGATAACCCATGACCTCTGGGTATGTGTGTGTGTATTTTTTTTTAGGGGGAGGAGGCTACTATAATTGACCCCCAGGCAGTGTACATACTTTTGTAATTAATGAAAAGGCCCTCGAGGCCAATTTTCTTTCCATTAATTGCTTACTATTGTCTGTACTTTGCCTGTTTGTGATTGCTAGTATCCGTTTGATTTTTAGCCGACCTAAGCCCCTATCTTAGAAAATGGTTTAGGACCATAACCAGTAGAACACCTGGTCTTCTCGACCCGTTTTCAAGGTGATTGCCTAGTGTACCATAGGAACTTGTCCTGTTTAGCATCCGGGATGTCCCGGTGTATTATTGGAGTATCCTGTTTTATTATCCGGGATGTCTCGGTGTATTATAGGAGTATCCTGTTTTACCGTCCGGGATGTCTATCTCTGATCACTGTAAGTATTTAGGAATGTCGGGATTCCAAGTTCTTTTAGTGATCGGTGTAATTTCCTGGTATGGCCTAATATTCCCCCGTCCCCCAAGTATTTTGCCAAGACCGGAGTGCAGGAGTAAGTGGCGGTAGAAAACCGATCTGGAACATGGGTGGTTGTAGGGTCCTTTGAAGCTCGCCATCGTCGGCCACCTAGGGGTTTGCCCCCATCGTCGGTTGGACCTAAGCAAAGCGTTGAGTAATTTCCTGTTTGGGTCTGGTATCCCCTTGCCCCCCGAGCGTCCTGCGAAGGCGGGGGTGTGGTGAGGAGTGACCGTAGGAAACCGACTTGGAACATAGGTGGTTGTAGGGTCCTTTGAAGCTTGCCATCGTCAGCCACCTAGGGGTTTGCCCCCATTGTCAGTTGGACCTAAGCAAAGCGGGTTCCTCGAGGGTGACCCCGTGGTCTTTTGTGCCTCGGTTCGGAGCCCGAGGTCTTTTCTGCCTTGGTTATCAGCCAAGGTTTTTCATGTCTCGAGGTTAGGCTTGAGGATTTTTCTGCGTTGCACGGGATATTGATAGGAGTAAATTTTCAAAGTAAACCATTCAATTTTATTTAAAAATAAAAATTTATAGCATTTGCTCAATTAGAGCTACAATGCTAAATTTTTCCTACTAATGCTAAATTGCCCATGGTCAAGTGTTACTGATAGTACTTGTGGAGGTGTTGCACATTCCAAGGATGAGAGAGATCGTGTCCGTTCAGGCTCTGCAGCCAGTAAGTTCCCGGTCGTTTGACCCGGGTTACTTTATATGGGCCTTCCCAGTTTGGCCCCAATTTTCCATGGCTTGGGATTCGGGTGGACTGGTTTACTGCCTTAAGGACGAGGTCTCCTATTTGAAAACTGTGATGCTTCACCTTGCTGTTGTAATATTGCGAGACCCGTTGCTTGTAGGCTGCCACCTTTAGATATGCTCGGTCTCTTTTTTCCTCCACCAAATCCAGTTCTGATCTGTGAGCGTCTTCGTTGTCTGGCGCACTGAAATTCGCCACCCGATATGTAGGCAACCCATGCTCTATGGGGACCATCGCCTCGAATTCGTAGTTTAAAGAGAACGGCGTCTGACCTATTGCCGCTCAGGGGTGTAGTGTGGTAGGCCCACAGGAGGGTTGGCAGTTCTTCAGCCCACAGCCCTTTGGCGTTTTCGAGCCTTGTTTTGATTGACTGCAAGATTGTCCGGTTTGTCACCTCGACTTGACCATTGTCTTGAGGGTGCTTGGGGGACGAATAGTGATTGAGTATCCCATAGACCGAGTAGAACTGCCTGAAGACAGGGGTGTCGAATTGTCTACTGTTATCACTGACTAGGACCCGGGGGATGCCGAACCTACTGAGGATATTCCTTTCCACGAAGCTTTCCATTTTCCGTTCGGCTATTGTCGCCAAGGGCTCAGCCTCTGCCCATTTCGTGAAGTAATCAACAGCGATGGCGGCGAACTTGACCTGTCTTTTTTCCATCGGCAAGGGAGCGACAATGTCAATACCCCACTGGGCGAACGGCCAGGGGCTATGGATCGGTGTCTGGAGCTCTCCCGGTCAATTTATCATAGGGAAGTATCTTTGACACTTATCACACCTTCTAACGTACTCTTGAGAATCTCGGGCCATGATTGGCAAGTGGTAACCTTGCAATAGGGCCTTCCTGGGGAGTGCTCGACCTCCGATGTGATTCTCGCACACTCCTTTGTGGATTTCAAACAATACCGCTTGGACCTGTGCGGTGTGGACACAACGGAGGTACAGGATAGAGAATCCCCTCTTGTAGAGGATGCCGTCAACGAGATGGTATCGGGCCGCCCGGTATTTGACCCGGCGGGCCTCTTCTTTCTCGTCTGGTAGCACACCTGTTGTCAAGAATGCCATAATCGGGTCCATCCAGCTGGGTCCCAGGGTGACCGAATCTACTTCCATGTCTTCTGAGTTCATCACACTTAGCTCGGGTAGATATTCTATCCTTATCTCGGGCAAGTCTGACTCAGAAGATGAGGAAAGGCGGGCCAACCAGTCGGCCCTGGTGTTTTCCTCTCTGGGTATCTGCGTGATGGAAAATCCCAGAGCTTCTGGGAAACCGCTCGGACAAGGTCCAAGTAGGCTACCATGTTGTCTTCCCTCGCTTCGTACTCTTGGTTGACCTGATTGACCACGTGCTGGGAATCGCTGTATCCCTGGACCTGTTGTGCACTCATCGAAATGGCTAATTGTAATCCGACCAATAGGGATTCGTATTCGGCCTCGTTGTTGGAGGCACAGAACCCGAACCTTAGTGCGTACTCGAGCTAGATGCTGTCGGGGGTAGTTAGGATGATTCCTGCCCAGCTGCCTTGCTGATTCGATGAACCGTCCACGTTCAGTACCCAGGTAAGGATGTCAGCCTGTAACCCGGGTGGTAGGACCGGCGGCTCAAACTCTTCAACCGGGTCTTTTGGATACGTAAACTCAACCAAAAAGTCTGCTACGGCTTGTCCCTTGATGGCCGTCCGGGGTCGGTAGACCACTTCAAATTCCTCTAATTCCAAGGCTCACTTGACGAGCCTCCCGGACGTGTCGGGCCGGCTTAGGATCCTGCGGAGAGGTTGGTCTGTGAGGACGACAATGACATGGGCCTGAAAGTACGGACGGAGCCTTCGGGCAGAGGTGATGAGGGTGAACGCCAATTTTTCGATACGGGAGTATCTGCTCTCCGCCCCTTGGAGCGCCCTACTAGTATAGTACACTAGGAACTGTATTCCGTGCTTTTCCCGAATGAGTGCCGAGCTAACCACTAAGGGTAACACTGCCAAGTCTAAGAACAATTCTTCCCCCTGTACGGGTGTTGAGAGTAGAGGAGGGGACACCAAGTACTTCTTGAATTCATGGAATGCCTCTTCACGCTCTTCTGACCAGTGAAACGCCTTACGGAGGATTTTAAATGCGGCCACCCGTCCGGCTAAACTTTGAACCTCCTTCGTCGATTTGGGCGACCGAATGTTGATGATGGCTTGGATCTTTTCGGGGTTTGCCTCAATTCCCCGTCTGCTGACTTGATGGCCCAGGAATTTCCTGGATGAGACTCCAAAGGTATAATTGGTCGGGTTTAACCTCATCCCAAATTTTCTCAAAATGCTGAAGGCCCTGGCCAAATGCTCAAGGTGGTCGGACGCGTCCTGGCTCTTGACCAGCAGATCATCCACGTACACTTCCATAGATTTCCCGATCAGGTCCTTGAACATGTAGTTGACCAAGCATTGGTAGGTGGCCGCGGCATTCTTGAGGCTGAATGGCATAACCTTGTAACAATACGTCCCCTGGTCAGTGATGAATGCAGTCTTCTCTTCGTCCCCGGGGTGTATGCTGATCTGGTAGTACCCCGAGTAGGCATCCATGAACGAGAGGAGTGAGTGACCGACCGTGGAATCCACAAGGAGGTCTATCCTGGGCAGCGGATAGCAATCCTTGGGGCAGGTCTTGTTGAGGTCGGTGAAGTCCACACACATCCTCCACTTCCCGTTGCTTTTTTTGACCAGAAAGACATTAACTAACCAGTCGGGTGGTGGACCTCTCGGATGGACTTTGCCTTCAGGAGCTTTTCCACCTCTTTGGATACTGCTATCTGCCTCTCGAGGGCCATGCCCCTTCTCTTCCGCTTCACCGGCCGACAATCTGGGCTGACATTAAGACGATGAGACATTATCCAGGGGTTAATCCTGGGCATATCCTCATGACTCCAAGCAAAAACGTCTTAATTTTGTCGCAGGAACTGAGTTAGTTTTTCCTTCAAGCCAGGCTCCAGTAGGGTACCGATGCTGCCGTGCGGTCTGGGTACTCGGGATTCGACATCACTCTTTCCAATTCTTCCACTGGACCTATCGTGTCACTCTGGTCCCGGGGTCCATCTCCTGGACGTTTAATGTTTTGGTGATAGCCCCTCGGTGCAACGAGCTAACATAGCAACTCCAAGCGGTAATCTGATCTCCACACAAGCTTCCGGGTCCCTGAGGAGTTGGGAACTTCACCATTAAGCTGTAAGTGGAGACAACTGCCCTGGCCTTGTTGAGGGTCGGCCTCCCAAGAATGACATTGTAGGCCGGCGGGGCTTCCACGATCACAAATTTGTCAGCACGGAAGCCTGCTGAGGGTAGGTCCCCATGAGAACTGGGAGCTCGATTGTTCCGAGTGGTTGTGTGCTGGAGCCATTGAATCCTATCCTACCAGGGGAGTAGCAACCGGCCGGAGCCGATCCTTGGATATCCCGAGCTGATCAAATGCTAACGTGAACATGATGTCGGATGAGCTGCCCATGTCCACCAGCACCCTCTTGACCATGTACTTGGCTATAGAAAGCGTCACAATTAGCGAGTCATCATGGGGGTAGTGGACGCCCAGCAAATCGCCAGAGGTAAATGTCATGACATCAGTTAGAGGGGAGACGGTGGATTGGACCTGCCAAACATCCACCCGGGATGCCCGAGCATGCCTCTTCCGTGTCGACTATGAGTCCCCGCCGCCCGACGTTCCTCCAGAGATCACATTAATTTGACCGAGAGGCTGTATTTGACAGGGAGCTCGGGCTCCTTGCGTACGCGGTCCATTTGTTGCGACGTACTCTGCAAGATGACCTTGCTAAATCAAATTTTCAATTACTATCTTTAACTTGAAGCAGTCCTCTGTGTTGTGGCCATGGTCTATATGGAAGCGGCAAAACTTGTTCCGATTCCTCTTCCTGGGCGGGGCTTTGAGCTTTGTTGGCTGCTGAAGCAACCTTTGTGCCTTGGCGGCGGCCATGACTTCTTGTATGGGCCGGGAAAGGGGTGTAAAAGCAATCGGGGGCTGACCTCGGACATCCTTTTGATCTTGCTTCGACTTCTTTCCCGGGCCCTTCTCAAATCCTTCACGCTTGTGCTTAGCCTTCAGGGATTTGTCTCCTGCCTGGCTAGCGAGCTTTACTTTCAGGAACTCCTCGGTGTCTATGTACTTACCAACCTTGTCCGAAAGCTCCACCAGGGTTGCCGGACGGTCACGATGAAACGACGTGGCAATTTTGGTGTGTTGAACTCCCAAACAGAAGGCCATAATTGTGGCCATTTCATTGAGATTGCGAATCTGAAGCCTTTGCTAGTTGAAATAGTCCACATACTCCCTTAAGGACTCCCCCTTGCATTTCTTGACAGTCAGCAGCTGAGTGTTCAGTTGTGAACGATCGAGTATCCCGACAAACTGGTTGATGAACAGCTTGCTGAGGGCTTTGAAGTCATTGACCATCCGGGGCTTTAGAGCATGGAACCACTGTGCTGCTGACCCTTTGAGGGTACTGGGAAAGGCCAGGCACAGTAGCTCATCCACCGTGGTGACCAGTGCCATCTGAGACTTGTAGGTACGGACATGGTCCACCGGGCTCCCTGTGCCATCGTAGGAGCTGAGGCAAGGGGGTTTGAACTTCCGCAGGATAGGGAACTGCATCACCCGAGTGGTGTAGGTGATTCTGTCTTCATGTTGGTGAGGTCATGGCCGGACTTGCGGCTCAACCTCTCAATATGTTGTTATAGTTCCTTGAACTGGGCCTTAATGTTATCCCGTCCAATTTCCTTCTCTATATCCGAGCGGTAGGTCAGATCAGATGACGACGCCTCTTCCTCAAAGTGCGTCGACCTCGGGGATAGAGCCCGGCTCCGGGTCCGAGTAATCGTGTGCCTAAGGTCCCCCTGGCTCTGGATCGGAGGGTCTTCGGCTGATTCCCGGGCCTTCCGTCCTAGCTCTTCCCCTCTGGCTACGCGCCGTCGGTTGATGATAGTCCTGACAACCTCCACCCGGCGAGGATTGGGCCGAGCTCACCTCCGTGAGCGCCTGGTTGGCTAGCTGCGCTCGCCGTCACCGAGGTGTTCCCAATCCGGTGGGGACACCAGGGCAGAACGGGCTTGCCTTCGTACCCGAGCGGGCTTCTGAACGGACGCTTTTTCTGTCTGGCCAAAAGCATCTCAATTTGTTCCTGCGTTCGCCGCTGGCTAGGTACACGGGATGCCGTGGACTTTTGTACCCGGCCCGTTGGCACAAACTGGGCGATCCTGACGAACACCTCGGGATCGCAGTGACGTGGCAGACTGACTTCATGACTGGATAATCTTGGACATATCAACACATGTTTGAAATATAAATTTTGTCAAATGAATTGTTTGAGTATGCTAGGTGTTTTTTTTTATGACAAAAGGCATAGTTTGATAATCCATATAATTAGATTCTTATTTCAAATATGTAATCTTTTGATATCCAATATAGCCATAGTCTATAAACAGGTTAAATGGTCATAAACTATAGATACATAGATATTTTTATCTATAAATGAAAAAAATAACCCATGCAAATAAATTTGCCCATTTAAGATTAGTGCACAAAAGCTGTGGTTTCTAAGTTTTTGTTGCATGTCCCCAATTAAAATTTTGTCCTACCAATTTTGGAATTGAAACTGTCTTCCAAATAACTTTTTAAAGATAAACTAAATAGATACACACAATCATTGTCCAATTCAAAGTAATGTTATAAAACTAACGTAAGGGTGAAATATAATATTAATATATTTTTTTCTTCACTTAACATGAGTTGGGTTGAATTTGTGGAATCTGCAAAACAACAAAGTTTAGTACAAATAGGCTAATAAAATAAATAAATAGAAATACTGAACCAAAAATAAAATACTAAACCTTTGACTTTGACTTCTTGTGGGGATGAGGTTGAACTCCAAGAACACAAGGGAGGCCAAACCAAATCCTAATCTAATTTGGGAGTGAGATATGGATAGGGTATGCTTGGGGCTTTCGTAGGTGATTATAACAACTACGTGGCTAAAAAATCTGGCATTTAGTTGCAAAATCTGTCTTCAAGTGAATGGAAATATTGCTATAAAAATTGGAAATTTAGGGTTTCAAACTATTTTAGGGGACAACTATAAGTACCAACTAAACAAAAAATATTAAATTAAAACTTTGATAGGAATATTTTACTACTACAAATTGACAAAGGACCTACAAGAAAAAAAGACTATTTTAATTTGAGAAATACAGTACACAAAGTTTTGTTACATATTTTTTAACATGAAATCATCAATTACATAAGGGTAAATTTTTACAACTACTATAACTAGAAATGGCAAAGAAAAACTAAAGATCCTATTTCTAGGGACAATATGAAGTGCTCACATGATAACCTCCCCAAACTATTCTCTCTATGACAGTGTGTAGTATAATTTCTCTGCGTGAGTTGTGAATGAACTGTTCCTCGTTTGCTTCTCCTTTTAATCGGCGAGATTCTGTGATGCAATCGTCATTGCGTTCATCACCTCACACAGAAGATTTGGCAATTTTTCTTCTTCTTCGTCTATTATATCAAACTTGTTGTCAGATGATTTTTGACAAACTCTGCAAACACACATACATGTACATTTAGAGAGAGAGAGAGAGAGAGAGAGAGAGAGAGAAATAAAAAATTATTAAATAAACAAAACATATCAACATGGATGTTTCCTTACGCTTTCTTTTTTTTTTTTTGGTAAGAATTTCTGACATTGTTACTATTCCTTTTTTTACTAACATAATATATTAGGAATACTATAGTGTGGTTGCTACTTGTTTTCTTCCCTTTATTTCACTTCATTTTCACCTAAACATATACAATATGTAAAAACACATAATTACATGCGTTTGATTGACATCACCATTAAACTATATTAATTCCAACATGCATGTAAAACTAGGGAGTTGGAGGATTAAATGAGCACTATATTTATTAAATCGGTACATGAATGTGCAATATTCAGTGTTTTGTCAATGTGCGTACGACTGACCCTTTTGTAGTAACTGAGTCCACTCTCTCCCATGGCACCAAAATTTTAAATTCCGTATTTAAAATGTTTGAGATTGGTGTATGTTCTATTTAATTTTTGTTTGGTTTTAAGGCATATGTAAAGGGCGCTACGACTTCAATCCTGCGAATAAGAAAGTCGCACTAGTTTCCCTAGCCTTTTATTTTTTTTTACTGTTATTTTCTATTTCTAGATAAATTGTAAGCTTTGAAAGAAGCATAAGACAATGTAATAGATTTAGGAAATCCATGAAGATGGAGGAGCAAACCGTTGCCCATGAAGATGGAGCCGGAGGGGATCAAACCTTGATGGAGTTTCTATAGAGATAGAGCCATGGGAGATAGAGGCATATGAATGCCTTTATTTTAATTTTAGGTTTTTGTTTTATGTGCTTGGTTTGTGATTGACATTTAATTATATTGTTACTACTTGCATGCACGTAAAACAAGTTTTCTAAAATAAATTTCAAAAACCGTTTCAATGCATAGTAAACATTTTATGTTTGTGGGTAATGTATAAAAAATGTTTTCAAAAGTAAAATCCTTATTTACCATAACTAGTGAGAGATGATCTTATCAATAACACCCACGATCTTCCAATAATTGTTCATTGTAAGATGAGTAGTGTATTTTGTGTCACCTCGCCAGGGGTAATCATTCCATACAAAGGGTACACTGCTCATTGGCTACTAGATATGAACTTCCTATGGATAGGATCAATCAGGTGTGTTAGAGGGTGACCACCACATGGAGGCACTACTTGAGACGGTTGTGATTGGATCCTAGTTAATGGTATACACTAGCTAAGCTATGGATAAGGGATCCCATATGGGGCATTATTCAAAATCTTAGAAATCAAATAGGTTCAGGAGTCATGACTTGTTTTGCAAGAGTTGTATAGCGGATAAGTCATGATTAATCGAAAGATCGAACATTGACCAACATAAGGAGGCTTTACTCTTTTGTTTCGATATTCCGGCGCGACTTTGTTTTAGAATAAGAGTTTTAAGGATTATTTTATTTCAAACTATCAAATCCTGATATCCATATTTTTTTTATTTTTATAGTAAATCATGTCTGAATCTTCATTTAGTCCACTTGCCACCATACTTACACAAAACAAGTTAACTGGAAATAACTACATTGAACGGAAATGAAACCTTGACATCATATTAACTACGGAGGATTACATATATGTCCTTACCACCCCATGCCCTGAAGAACCCCTTGTAAATGCTTCGGTAGCTGCCAGACGTGAGTTCGATAAATGGAAGAAGTCGAATGGAATGGTCCGTTGCTATATTCTGGCCTCAATGGCTGGTGTGACACCAATTCCAGTCGAATAACTTTGCCAGTGACATTATCGCATACCTGAAAAAGATGTTTGGAGAGCATGACAGGCCTACCAGACAAGTAGCTATGTAGAAGATAATGAGTGCAAAGATGTCAGAATGGACTCTAGTCAAAGAGCAAGTTTTAAAAATGATTGGTTATTTAAATGAACTGGAAACCTTGGAAGACAATATTGATGCACAGACCCAAGTTGATATAATCCTCAACTCGCTGTCGCCTTCATTCGCTCAATTTAACTTAACTATAATATGAATCAAATGAATTTTTCAAAGAGCGAATTAATGAGTTCCCTTTTGGAAGCAGAAGGGGCGATTACGCCTGGGGTCAGCATTTTGAATGTTGAGAAAAGCTCTTCATCCTCCCGATCTACGTTGAAAGGACAAAAATGGAAGAAGAACGCTGGCACTGGTGGTCCAAGTGTTAGACCGGTCCCTAAGATTGCAAAATATAAAGAAAAAATTAAGGGAAAAGGGAAGGTGGGTGGCCAAGGCAAAGAAAGTATTTCCAATGCGGTCAGAAGGGCCATTGGAAGAGGAACTGTCCATAATTCTTAGCTACAAGAATTCAAGGTATGATTGAATCACATGTGATTGAAGTAAGTTTTATAATGGATACTTCAAACACTTGGTGCATTGATTTTAGTGCGACTAACCATATCTATAATTCGTTGTAGGGGTTCAGATCAACCAGGAAATGCAGTGATGAGGAAATCGTGTTGACTCTGGGTTCTAGGGCAACCATTTTTAAGGTTGCTATAGGAGTAGTAGTTTTAAAGTTTTTGGACAATAAGATAATAGTTTTATCAGATGTTATTTACGTCCCTTTAATGAGACGTAATTTAATTTAGTTTCAAATTTATCGAATAATGGTTATCTTTTCATTTTGAAACAAAAGTTGTCATTAAAAGAAATAGTTCTTTTATATGTTCTGGTGTTAAAACTAATGGTTTGTATGTGATTACTCCCAACATTTCTAAAGACTCTTGTATAGAACATAATAACTAAGTGGAAATTGTACCATCTAAAAAGAAAGGAACCTTCTACTAATCCAACAAGGCTTTGGCATGTGAGGCTTGGCCATATCAATCTAAATAGGATTAGCAAACTAGTCAAAGAAGGGGTCTTAGGCGATTTGGTTCTCAAACCAATGGAGGTCTGTGAGTCTTGTTTAAAGGGTAAGATGACCAAAAGTCCCTTTCCTGGAAAGGATATAGGACCAATGCATTGATGGAATTAGTTCATACTGATGTGTGTGGACCAATAAATATAAGAGCAAGGGGTGGTAATGAGTATTTCATAACATTTACTGATGACCACTCTAGGTATGGATATGTGTACCTAATGCAGCACAAGTCTGAAGCTTTTGAAAAGTTCAAAGAGTTTTAGGCTGAAGTGGAGAAGTAATTAGACACACATATCAAGGCCATTCGATCTGGTCGAGGTGGCAAGTACCTCTCTAATAAGTTTATTGATCACCTCATACAGAATGGGATTCGATCACAGTTGACTGCACCTGACATGCCTCAGCAGAATGGTGTATCCGAGAGAACGAATCGGACTCTTTTAGACATGACTAGGTCGATTATTAGTTATTCGGAGTTACCATTATTCCTTTAGGGTTATGCTTTGAAAATTTCTATGTGCATACTAAATCTAGTACGAAGCAAATATATTCCTAGGACACCACAGGAGATGTGAATTTGGCGTAACCGTATAAGCCTTCTTTGCAACATCTCCGGATATGGGGTGTCTGGCACATGTGCTGAAAGGAAAGATGAGCAAGTTGGATTCTAAATCAAAAGTATGTTACATCATAGGGTATCCAAAGGGTACTTATGGATGGTATTTTTATGATCCAAGAGAACAGAAAGTGTTTGTTAGTACGAATGTTATTTTCTTGGAGGATGATTATATCATGAACCATAAACCTAAGGGAATGATAGATCTGAAAGTGATAGAAGTAAAGCCCTCAATCCAACCCGCAGTTGATAATTATGTGAATAAAGAAAATACTACTTCTTCATGCATTTTCGCACTGGTACCTCATCATAGTCGGAGGATAATCAGCTAGCCTGATAGATACATATTCTTAGGAGAAGTTTTTGAAGCTGTCTCCATAAAATCTGAATCTGATCCTACCACATACGAAGAGGCAATGACTAATGTAGACTCAGATCATTGGGTTAAAGTTATGAAGGCCGAATTGGAATCTATGGATTCCATTCAGGTTGGGATCTTGTGGAACTTCCAGCTAATATTAAACTCATTGGTTGTAAGTGGGTCTACAAGAGGAAAAGAGGATCTGATGGAAAGGTTGAGACATTTAAGGCTAGGTATGTAGCGAAAGGTTATACTCAGAGGGAGGGCATTGAGTATGAGGAAACCTTCTCGCCAGTAGCCATGCTCAAATCCATCAGGATACTCTTATCCATTGCTGCATGCCTAGATTGTGAGATCTGGTAGATGGATGTCAAGACTGCATTCTTGAATGGCAATCTTGCAGAGGACATCTATATATAATAACCAGAAGGGTTCATAGCTGGTGGGAAAGGTAACTTGGCATGTAAGTTACAAAAGTTCATTTATGGGCTTAAGCAGGCATCCAGGAGTTGGAACATCCAATTTGGAGCGCTCGAGTAAGACAGATTTAGCCCAGTTCTATTGTATGCGATAAACTATTGTATTCTCTATTTTAATAAATGTACACTCACTACTACACTGTCTTAAAAGGAAATGAAAACATAATTTGAAATTAAAATTGTAAATTGAGATAAGTGGTAAAGATCACATGTTTTAATCCAACTTTTATTATTACAAGAAAATGTAAAAAGGGGATTAAGTCATACATCTGCATTGTCAAGATGGCATGTTTGGAAGGGGGGTCAAGTGGTTCAACATATATGTTTTGAGAGAAAATGAGCAAAGAGATATGGTTGTGACATTTGGGACATGAATATCTATATTGATCGGCTTGTATGCATGGTGTACCATCTTAGTCAAACAGAGCTTGACCAAGCAAATTTTATGGGCAGTGATGGTATATCCAATAGGATAACTCGGTTACTATAACCTTGAATATCTTGATGGGTTTTACCTATACCACATTGGTCCAGTAATCCTATCAAGAAGCTTTTTATGGGCGGTGATGTTCCAAATTAACAGCATTGTGCCGAATGGTTCTGGTAAACCGAATAAGTTGAGAGATTGTTGTCGAGATAAAAGAGTCAATAAGAAATATGATTTCATTGTTCATGCATGGTTATGTATTTATTCATCGATTAAACTATCATAAATTACTCTTGTGCGACTAACAAGCGGGGGTATTTGTAAAATACAATCGAGCTAAAATAAAGAAATACATTGATTTTGTTTACAACTCCCTTGCAAATTTGCAATTTGAATTACAATGCCAGTTTTTACATAATATGATTAATCTATGATAAGTTGTATTGTTTTAGCTATAATTTGTGCAGATCACTGCTTGTTGTGTGAAGAAATGAATAAGCAGGATAAAGTTTTTAACCCTAGCTTTAGGTTTATGTATATATGCTCGTTTTATTTACATCCCAAGGAGGCTGAACTTGTTTTTTTCATCAGTTTTTAGAAAGAGTTAGAAAGTTTACATTGTTTTTATAGGATTCAAAGTACAATATTGCTTGTTCTTGGATTTTCAAGGAGTTTGATCTTAATACATCCTCTCAGGTTATGTTATTTTGGTTTTTTTACAATCTGTTTATAGCCTCCAGTAGCATTAGTAATGTTAATCGTAGTCTTGCATGTTAGATAGTGTTACACTTATGTTTTTCATGTTAAAATCACAACCAAACGGATCTTTAATGGATATTTACATTAAAAAGAAGCCTATGACACTCCAGACCATGTCTGAGTAATCTCTAGGTTGGGAGATCACGATGAAATCGTGAACTTAAGCCTCTGCCATGCAGCAGAATAATTCCTATGTTCAATCGATCGAAGTTGTGTCGATCGATCAAACCAGAACACAGTCAAGCGATTAAAGACTTTTCGATCGATTGAGAGATGAAGATGTTCGATCGATCGAAAGTGCGTCGATCGATCGAACTCTCTGATTATTGAGTAGTCTTTTTACAGAATTCCAAGACTTTCTGCTTTTGAGATTTATTATCAAACTGTCCCCGAATGCTTAGTTTGTCAAAACAGTTTCATTACTTTAAGCCTTAAGGCATTTTTCTTCAATAAATTTTGCAAACCATTTTGAATGCTAAGACCATTCAGAATGCGAGTCTTAACTATTGTTTTAAACTGCTTTCATGTGTTTCAAATTAACTGCGATGATATAGTCCCGGTCATGAAAGGGCTATGGATTCTTTATTTTAAGAGAAATACGGAATACTATAGAAGATGTACTCCACTGAGCTTCAATGTAATTGCATGGTAGATGGCTAGGTCGCGGTGGATTCGTGTAATCCCAACATTCCCTTTTATTAAGTAAAAACGCATTTTGAAATATCGCTTTAGTTAATTAGTTAATCACTAGTTTAATTTAATTTAGTTGTTTTATTTTTTGTAGTCACTTCGTGGAACTTTGTGTTCTACAACCTTTCAAATATTGACTTTTATTTTCCTTTTAGAGATTAATCTATGTATTTAGTCATTAACCTTCCCTGTGGGATCAACCTGGTCTTAACCAGACTACTACTTGCACGATTACCTACACTTGGGTATAGCACGGAAGTGCACACAAGATTTTTCTTCGTGTCAAGTTTTTGGCGCCGTTGCCGGGGAAGGCGGTGAGTTAATACTTAGATTACCTCAATCTACCTTTATCGATTTCTGTTTTCTTTTTCTTTTAGGTTCTCTAAATTAAAACTACTTAGGACCTTTCCCCTTCATGTCCGATAATTCCATTGAAGGAATTTACCGAAATCCACTCTATTCATCCAACTCTTCTAGTTCTATTAATCTCTCGGCCACACCCACCGAATCTATTGCTGACAATCAAAGCAAAAATGGTGAGAATGTGGTTATACCAATTGATGATTCGCTTCACCCTTTGTGCGATCTCATGACACCCGAACACGCACCCACACCTTCGTGTATTCTCATTCCACCTCATGCTGGCGAATTTCAATTTCGCAACGGAATGATTCAACTCCTTCCAACCTTCCATGGAATGGAGAGCGAAAAGGCATACCTACATGTCAAAGATTTCGAGGATGTTTGTAAAACATTTTCACAAAATTGTCCCGTAGATGTGACACGTTTAATGCTATTTCCCTTCACCTTGAAGGATAAAGCAAAAGCGTGGCTACTCACCTTGAAGACGAATTCAATCTATACCTGGCATGCGATGAACACTGCATTCCTAAAGAAATTCTTTCTACCTCGCATCACCATCGAGCTTAAACAACAAATAAACTCTTACACACAAAGAGCAATGAAACCTTCACCCAAACATGGGAGTGTTTCAAGGATTTACTTCTCTCATGCCCACATCACGGGTATGAGAAATGGCAAACCATCGGTTACTTTTACGAAGGGTTAAATGGTGAAACTAAAAAATTGGTCAAAACCATGAGTTCAGGGCCATTTCTTCGCAAAAACACCGAAGAAATTGAAGCTCATTTTGAGTGGTTAGCTGAACATGCCCATGAATGGTCGAATTCTAAAGATGTCCCACGCTCACAGATATCCTATGTAGAGGAGAAGAGTCTATACCAATTAATAAGTAAGGATCATGTAATGAACAAATATGAAGAACTAGTTAAGAAGGTAGAAGAGTTGAGAATGAATGGAGAGAGTTCTAGGCAGGTTTTACCTGATGAACCATGCGACACATGCAACATGTTGGGACACACCAATCAATACTGTCCCAATGTGTCGTACTTCCAAGAACAAGCCCCTATGGAAATGAATGCCATGTAAGGGTATAGTGGGGCGTTGAATTCCTATAACAATCATAATTCGCAGAATAATAACTATCGATGGAATCACCCCGGTTTTGATTGGGAAAACGATGTTGGGACCCAAAATCAATACCAACAACAACAGCCCTACAATAACAATAATCAAAATAGGCAGCCCTAGCCATTAAATCAAAATAGATCAAACAACTACAACCAAGCTCAACCCTCTAACAATCAGCAATCAAATCTTTACGTGCCACCTCACAAAGAGGTGCAAGAGGAAGATCCACTCTCTAATGCAAATTTAACACAACAGTTAATTCAAATGATGAGTAAGATGTCCGCAACATTAGAGAGAATGGATGAACGACAAGAGCGATCGAGTGGAACATTTTTTGTCCAACCACTTCAAAACCCTACGGGATACAATAATGGTCCCACTAATCATGAACAGGCAAAATCCGTGACTACTCTGAGAAGCGGCAAGATTATAGGGTGCTATATACCTCGTTCTACTCCCAAAGAGTATGAAGAGGATGAAGTGGTAACTAAAAGCGAATCGTCTACTCAAAAAGAGGTACAAGTCAATGATAATGAACCATTAGATGCAAAAGATGAAGCTCCTAGAGAAGTAGAAGAAGTTGAGAAAAGGCCCGGAAAGGAACCAGTCAAAGACAAATTACCTAAATGTCCTTTCCCCGCGCCTTACCCTCAAAGCTTAAGAAACCCAAAAATGAGGCAAAGAATTAGGAGTTCTTCGAATTGCTTAAATAAGTCAAAATCAATCTTCCACTCCTTGATGGAATCAAACAAGTGCCGGCCTATGCTAAGTACCTTAAAGACTTATTTTCGGTCAAAAGGAGGCAAAGTGTGAAGAAACATGCTTATGTCGCTTACCAAGCAAGCGCAATCATCCAAAATGAATTGCCCCCGAAGCTCAAAGACCCCGGTACCCCAACTGTCTCGTGCCGAATTGGGAATGAAAGGATAGACAACGCACTCCTTGATCTAGGAGCGAGCGTAAACCTACTGCCATTCTCAGTTTATAAACAACTAGGATTTGGTGAACTCAAACCTACCTGAGTTGCGCTACAATTGGCCGATAGGTCAGTCAAATATCCTAGAGGAATACTAGAGGACGTTCTTGTACAAATAGACTCCTTTGTCTTACTGGTCGATTTTGTAATTTTGGGCACTAAACTTGTGTCTAATCCATGTTCACAAATCACGGTGATTTTTGGACATCCATTCCTCAGATGACTTTATCTCAAAGTGAGATGCAGTCACCTCCGATAATTCTATACATGCTTGTGGCGTGTAGGTCATAGGAATGAAATAATCTTTTAGCGGAGAAGGTTGAGGTATGTTTATTAATTTTGTTGTTTCCAAAGTCGGCCATTAGAATAGGTGCGATGTTAATAGTTCGAGTTTTTCTTAAACATATAAGGGTGTTTTGAATTTGGGACTCAAAGAAAGATGACGGTTTAGGCGTTGATTAGTCGTCTAACATCAACTGAGCTCTAAAAGCTTGGGTTGATGACCTAAGGACTTTAAGGGTTCGTCGAGTTCAAAATTAATCGGAAGGGTTCGTCGAGTTCAAAATTAATCGGATGTAATTTAGGTTGCTTTGAACGGGTACCAAACATAAACTAAAGAAACTGACACTACGATAAAGACTGACTCAACTAAATAAGAAAATAAACTATGCAAATAATCAAAACGCTCACAACACTACTATGATGCATGCAATTACTATTATGCACTGATTCGCGTTAAAGGCCAGCACCCCGGGTTTCCTAGCTAATGCACGTGCAAATCACCCCTAACTTGCATTTTTGCTTTTTCGTAATTTTTTTTTGTGTAAGCTCCTTTGATGTGCACCGCTATTCTACTCCAACTTGCTATGATTTGAAGACTTGCTAGCTACAAAATACGAATATTTTTTTAGTGACTCGAAACAAAAAAGAAAAATAAGAAAAAGAAAACCTAACATAATATTTACAAATTAACTAAACTAAGATTCTAAAATTTAAGCTAGTAACTTGCAATCCCCTGCAATGGTACCACAAATTGATCTTGTCAAAATCAAGATAAAAAGTATACTCTACTTTAAAAGATTTGTAGTATGGAAGTAGAGGTCGAACCCACGGAGATTGAAATACTAAAACACTTTAATTTTAAACCTAAACACAGTTAATTAAGAAAACATAATTTTGATTTTAATTTTAATTAAACTAAAAACAATGAAAATAATTCTAAACTATGAAAGAGATTAAATGTTGTTTTGATAAATATGTGTATGGAACCTAGGATTGCAAATCCACCACTAGCTTCATAGTAAGGGTATCTATGCATTCAATTAGATTATAACGTTGGACGATAATGGAGAATTTTAGCTACAAGCCCAATTCCTCCGCCAATAAGATAAATAGGATTTAAGAATCAACATAATTCATCTTCGGTTGGCACGGAGTGTCTCGCACTAAACTAGGGTTGTGGCACACTCCGTCTTTCCTAGGCATGAACTATTTGAGTACTTGATATCAAAATTCAAATAATCACCATTACATGTAAATAATCAATTCAAGCACAGTAAATATATAGACTATTAAGCACATCACATCCAAAATAGATCTAAGACAACAATAGATTTTGAAAGCAGCAATTTAACCAATGAATACGATTTTATTACTTAAAATCCTCAAAACATGTAATCATCATCTATACATAATAAATCTAAAAGAAAAATATAAATAACACCCTACTACTTAGCTATGGTTTCATTGAAACCCTAGATATAGGTCTAAGAGGCCATAGAAGCGATGAATGGCAAGAAGTTGATGGAGGAGGCCATAGGAATCCTTGGTCTTCTTCTTCTTTTTCTCGCTTTCCTCTCTTCAATGGCTGAAAGTTTAATTGTATATGGATGTGTATAATATTGTGTAACTCCCAATTTTACTTAAAAGTGGTTGTATATAAATTTGGAGCAAGTTTTGGAAGCTTTCCTAAACCTAATCGCACTAAAACTGCTTTATTTACATTTCTGGACGTATTCAGCCAATTCTGTTTGCACACAGCTCTTTCAGACATCGAAATACGCGTCTTTGACTTTTTTGTATGAGTCGCTTAGGCGGGACACTCGCGCACGATCCCCAAAATCGCGTGAGCGGGTTGCTCTAGCGAGATACCTTTTCTCATCTTTTCTCAACTTTGTGCACCGATTGTAGAATTTTGATAACTTTTGACTCGGACATCATATGGACTCACCGTTTATGATCACGCATCCGTAACTTGAAGATCTACATTTCATGTCTCTAGAAATATTTCTCAAATCCAAAGTATTCCTTGTCAGAAATGCCATTTACCGAGGCTGCTACTGCATTTAGCTTTCACCAGAATCACCTTTTGAGCCCAGAATTTCCAAAGCCACTAATCATTGAATTTTAGTGTATTTTCAAGTTAAAACTCAAAAACCTATAAAATATAGGATACTTATTAAAAAACAACTAATAACTAAATGAAGTAGGCTAATAAAGCGTATCTTCAGGACTATAAACGGGAACTATTCATTCCCGATCACATGTCTTGTTCATCCTTACACATTTATTATTGTCGTGATTAGTAGAGATGCTCATATCTTAAGGATATTCGAATGTAGATTATAGAAATAAATTTCCATCAAATGAACTTATCTAAGAATTCTTTTCAATCACGGTGAAGTCAAATCACTTCTATGTTGACGTTACATTGGCTCTGGGTAACGGTCGCTATAGACCTTCCCATTGATACTTGTATGTCCACAGAAGTGTTATGATTTCCTTGGTAAGAAAGGGTTCAAGACTTTGTTAGTTTCTTTCATCCTCGTTAGATTTAGGTAGAAAAGATTTTGATACTATTCGTGTTCAAGCATGTAGACTAACCTTTGTTTTGGAGCGCTATCGAGGTACGATTCCTTTTTCTCTTATATATTTCATTGTTGATTTTATTGATTTTGTGACTTCATGCGCGACACCTTAGATTAGATTTTTTCCTTATGTGTATATATGAATTAGAGACTCTTTTTCTAGGATTTCTATTTTTGTATGCATTGCATGTTTCCGTATCGCAGTTGGAATCCAATGAGTTCACTTGTTGTCTATTGCATATCATTCGCTTGCTAGTTGAATCTGCTTAGTTTTGAATGCCTTTTTCTATTAGCAATCTTGCACCCCTTTCAACATGCTTTTGAAATGTATATATACATGTGTGGACACCGGGCTTCCGCCTCTTTGTTGGGTTTTTGAAATTGTTTGAAATTGATCAAAGAAAAACGAATGGTCTGTTGAAAACAGATACAGAGTCGCCACTTGGTCTTTAAGGAACCAAGAAACCTAATTTGACTCACCCAAGCGGATAAGGGCACCGGCCCTTCATAACCAAAGAACTTGGTTTGGGGTTTTGGTACGAGAGAGGAAGGAGCCTTTGTCGCGACTAAAACACCCTCAACTCGTCCCGTCTTTCGACGGGCCTCAATTAGCATCCAAATAATCATCTTATACTATGTTTGGTTCGACAAATAATACTATGATAGTATATTACATCACATAAGAAAATTTGAAATGGAAGATCTAAAGATAAGATATCATTCATAAGATCTAAGCCAAATATCACACAATGCAAAGTGAAAGATCACACAAATAAACCTAGGAAAAAATGTCTAATTATGTATCAAATAATCAAGACTTCCTAATCTAAAGGGGGACATGAATTGTTATTGAAACAAATAAACAGAGAAATCAAAATATGCTTAGCAAGCTAGTATGATGCATATTAATCTTTGGGAAAAGAAGATCTCTCAATCCCCGGGACAGATGAGAAAGGATGAGTAGATCGAGGGGAAGCATGCACGTGTGATCATGATCGTTCCTTATAATCTTCTTAGATTAGGAGTCACAAAAGCCCCAAATCTTGCATGGATGCAATGTATGATCCTAAAATGTGCAAAGGTTGTAGTGTGTTTTGTGTACATGGATTTCTAGAATGACTTAGAAGTCTATAATGTGTATGAATGAATGAATGAAATCATCATGGGATATGTACAAATGTAGTATGAACTACATCCTAAGACATGAGCTAATTTGGGGTGCATGTAAGCATCAAATCAAAGAATGAAAGTTAAAATGTGCTTGCTGTGAATAGTGGACAGAACAGTAGCATCGTCTTTGGAAATTTGAAAAGAGGGGTTAGGAATGTTTTCAATGCATGATTTTTTATGGAGATGTTCCTTATTGTGTCTAGAACACAACCCAAAATGCCAATCTTGAATAGCTATCACAGATTGAGAGAAATCATATAAACAATTAAGGTCACTCAGAAACAGAGTCCGCACCGTCGACTGAAATGTTGAAAAATCTTAGAAAATGAAAACAAATGATCTAAAGGCCTATTGTTTACAGCAAGTTTCCCAAGACATTGAAGTTTAAGGGAAAAATAAGTTAGTTGACCTAGCGGCTGTGACAACAAAGGCAGAATGCATGGAAGGAATGTTTGGGTCCAAATGGACCATTTCCAAGTACTTCCAAGCCAAACCAAAAATCATTGGTGTTCTCCAATGAGTTAGGAATACTTTCCAAGTGGCCTTGCATCCATATGTTGAGTATTGAGTTCTAGAGAAATCTTTGAACTCGACTCACTCACTGTTTTGACTCATTGTTTTGAAGATTTTGGAGAAAAACAAGGGTTTTGTTTCTTGAAATCCAAATGAGAGGGATTGAGAGGGGTTTTGAAATAGATGTTTTGAAGACATATTTTTAATACTCAATAAGGATTATAGCCACTTAAAATGCCAACATCAATCTCATCATCAAGAACCTCCAAGATTGTTGGAGAGATTTATTTTATTTTGAACATAACTTCAATACATTTCAAGAATACCTTGGAAGTATTGAGGTTATGATCATCATCTATCAAACATGTTTTTGAGGTCAAGAGCTACTATCCATAAGGATTCACTCACCCCAAACTTCATGTCATAACTTAGATGATGATGAACTAGTAAGTAAATAAAGAAAATAAAAAAGAAATGAGATAAGAAGAGATGAACAATAAATAAACAAGCAAATAGATGATGATCACTAGATGATATTCATGAAGCATGAAACTTGTAGATTGGTGTTTCACTCATATGTAATGACACTAGATATGGAAGAAGCTTCCACTCTCTTAAATGCTCACTAAAATGGTGGTTGGGAGTATTGAATGTTGAAGTAAATGGGAGTAATGGAGTAAAAACAAAGTTTAGAACTCACTTTTGTTTTGAAAAATCAAAGAAGGAAGCTTCTTTCTTGCTATTCTAACCTTATCTCTACAACTTTCTCTCCCAAACTTTTTCAAAGCTTACATTTGACTCCCCCAAAATGAAGAGTAATGGGGTGTTTATATAGGCCAACTTGGGGTGGTTTTGGGATTTAGAAAGTTTTCCCATTGGCTCCAAATATCTGAAATCATAAAACTATGTCGTTTTGGTTTTTAATTAATCAAAATGGGACCACAAAACTATTTACAAAAATACACTGATCTGGAGGGGAGTGCCGCGGCGGCACTGGGTCAGTGCCACGGTGGCAGTGGGCCAGTGCCGCGGCGGCAGTGCTCCTCCTTCGTCCAGATAATACTGTTTAGGCCCCCTGAAGTTCCGGTATTCGCGAAAAGGCCCTATTTCGTCCAAAATTCACAGAAAATGCATACGAACTCCAAATTGAGGTTGTGATATACCGTTGGAAAGGTAATGGAGTCTATTTTACATAAAAAAAAGTTTGGGGATAGGTCACTTTGAAAAGTTTTGCGGTATTCGCGATAAAAGCCGATTTGATCGCCTTTTTCGCCTTTGGAAATTCATAATAAATTTGTTTTAAATCCAGAAATTATGTGCGATATACCGTTGGAAAGCTATTGACCTCTAGTATCCATGAAAAATATTTGAAAATTGTTTCGGTTCCCCGATTCCAAAGTCAAATTCTGGTCAAACTGGTCAAACCTGGGATTCCCGGGAAGTTCTGGAAACCTCCGGGAGTTCCCGGGAGCTGATGTTTTCGCTCAATTTTCTTTTGGAACTTGTTTTAACACTTTTCCCATAATTTAAAATGATTCTGGTGAATTCGGATGATTTCGGTCAAACTTGGTCAAACTTGGTCAAACCTGGTCAAACCTTGGTCAAACCTAGTCAAACCTTGGTCAAACCGGTCAACGGGGACTTTCCGGGACTTTCGGGGGTCTCTGGGAGCTGACGATTTCATCTGATTTCTTTTAAGAACTCATTTTATTGCTTTCCTTATGATGTAGCATGTTTTCAAAACTTTGAGACCAAATCTGGGAGTTTTTTTGGGCTTTTAGGGGCATTTTGGTCATTCTGAGAGATGGAGCTGACTTCCGAGAGTCCTTTTGAGTCTTTTACGATCATTGTGAACCACCAAGCTATGGGTCTCCTAAATTTGGTAGCCGACAAAATGGGGTGTCTACATTTTGCCCCTCTTTGGCATGAACTTGCGAGGCAACGCATGTCGCAAGCGAGTGCCAAACCCCTGAAGAGACAGGACTTTTTGGAGGCTATAGATTTAGGATAAAAGCGTTGCAAAAGATGCAAGGATGATGAGGTTAGTGCTGGTCATGCTCTGCGTGAGTTGCCTACGTATCCCAAGGGGAATCAGACCAGGACGTAGTTCAGGGCACAAAGGAACAAATCACACATGCACAACAAGACAGGCGGATACTATGCTATATGAGTGCTATGCCATACATGGATGTGATATGAATTTTGTCTTAAGTCCTATCATGTCTAGTGTTCTGATCCTAGCATGAATTGGTGCTGTGGGGTGTACCACTCCATGTGGACTTGTGTCGTGCTAGTGTTTCCGACTATGATGCAGTTATTGACCCGAGTAGGGACACCAAGATTTGAAGACTCTGGGTCTTGGAGCAAACTTCTGAATTTTGGGAAGCGTGCTTTGCAAGCGAATGTTATTGGATGTGGGGTCCTAGAGGACTATAATCGGAGATGCGATTTGACAGATAACCGACGAACATGGAAGCCCTGGAAATTAAGAGACGGACACAAAAGTCCTGAGACGTCAAGTGATGGACATGAAATCCTGAGATGTCAAGCGATGAACATGGAAGCCCCATTAATGGATATAGAAGCCTAAGATTTTGAATGAAAATGATGAACACGACATATTTTGAATGAGAGTGATGGTAAACTAATGATGATTAATGAACTGACGATGTACGAATAGAGATGATGAGTTGACAATGAACTACTGTGACTATCATGGATTGGATCAATAGTTGGGCTAACCGTGACCGGAAGAAGTGACGATGCACGAATCGAGATGATGAGTTAATAGTGAACTACTGTGACTATCATGGATTGGATCAACAGTTGGGCTAATCGTGACCGGAAGAAGTGATGATGCACGAATCGAGATGATGATTCAATAGTGAAGTACTATGACTATCATGGATTGGATCAACGGTTGGACTAACCGTGACCAGAAGAAGTGATGATGTATGAATCGAGATGATGAGTCAACAGTGAACTACTATGGCTATCATGGATTGGATCAACAATTGGACTAACTGTGACCAGAAGAAGTGACGATGTACGAATCGAGATGATGAGTCAACAGTGAACTACTGTGATTGTCATGATTGAATTGACGATGTACTAATCGAGATGACGAGTCGACAGTGAACTACTGCAACTATCATGGATTGAACTGACGATGTACTAATTGAGATGACGAGTCGACAGTGAACTACTGCGACTATCATGGATTGAACTGACGATGTACTAATCGAGATGACGAGTCGACAATGAACTATTGTGACTGTCATAATTTAACTGACGATGTACGAATCGATATGACGAGTCGATAGTGAACTACTGTGACTGTCATGATTGAACTGACGATGTACAAATCGAGATGACGAGTCGACAGTGAACTACTGCGACTATCATGGATTGAACTGACGTTGTACTAATCGAGATGACGAGTCAACAGTGAACTACTACGACTATCATGGTTGAACTGATGATGTACAAATCGAGATGACGAGTCGACAATGAACTATTGTGACTGTCATGATTAAACTGACGATGTACTAATTGAGATAACGAGTCGACAGTGAACTACTGTGACTGTCATATTTGAACTGACGATGTACGAATCGATATGACGAGTCTGACGATGTACAAATCGAGATGACGAGTCGACAGTGAACTACTATGACTGTCATGATTGAACTGATGGTTGGACTAACCTTGATTAGAAGAACTGACGAATTGATATGCCTGCTGGGGATTAAATTAAATCTGCTGGGGATGAAGCGACTCTTTCTGGGATCTCTCTTCAACTACTCCTCTTGACCAGGAACCAGGATTCAAATTTGAATCTCTCATAGTTGATCAAATCTTGCTGGCCCAGAATCGGGATCCATCTCTGAATCTCTCGCGGTTGATCAAACCCTTGTGGTGCCCAATCCAAGATCAATCAACAGCCACTTATGGACTTACGTTGCATGGACAAGGGAAGGTAATCAACAGCTACTCATGGACTTATGTTACATGGACGAGGGAAGGTAATCAACAGCCACGCATGGACTTATGTTGCATGAAGGAAGATCAACATTCGATGGTTTGGAAAGGGATGAAATTCGTATTTTCCCTAAGTTTGGACGCTTCTCATGCTGATGCCTTAATCGGTGCGATAATGGTGTTTGGTACTCCTGCTTGTATTGGCATGCTCTATATACCTTGATTTGAAAATTTTATTAGTCACTGTTGACTTACACATTTGAGACTACAACAGACTAAAAAACTTGACAGACATTGATGCACGAGGACGACACATTTGACACCAAAATGAAACAAACTCGTCTTGTCAAAACTTGATGTGCTTTCGTCATAAACAATGTACCATTTCTCTTTTGGTGTTCACCCCTCATCTTAACGTGGTAACACTTTGCTGATAAATCTGATTTTTGAAAATTCCTCCCTAGTGATCTAGTCAATTTTCTACTTCTCCCAGGAAGTGATTTGAATTAGTGCCTTAGCTTTTAGAGTAAAAGATGCTCTATTTCAAAATTTTCAAAACAACTTGGTAACTTAAAAACTCGCCCTCGGTGTGAAGGGATTGTGTTAGGCAAACGGAGTTTGCCCCTAGTTTGAGGTGTACAAAGCGGGATTCATAAGCAAACGAGGTGGGTGACCGAAGTTTGCCCCTAGTTTGGATGATGGTTTATTGGAGGTTTTGGGAAAACGAGGTAGGTGACCAAAGTTTTCCCCTTGTATGAAGGGTAGATAGTAAAAGTCAGGCAAACGAGGCGGGTAGCCGAAGTTTGCCCCTAGTGTGGAAGGTGATTTTCTGGCTTGAGGCATGGACCGTGACTTTAATCTCTCAAATGCTCATAACTTTTGCCTAGGCACTAGTGAGGTGACCTAGCAAGCTCTTTTCTCTCTTTTGTTATTGCTCACCTTGGATTTAACTCTAATTTTTTCCTAGGCATCCTTTTGGATTTTCGACTTACCGAGCCATCCTTCTTTTCTTTTTGAAAGTTTGCCTACATACCCCCTAGAGGGGGTCTGGTCCAACGTAGTTCTGGCCAAAGTCTTGCAAGAAGGGGGGTTGATTATGATGGTGTCGACCGAACCAATGCGGTTGCCTACGTATCCCTGAGTGGGAATCAGGTTGAGCGTAGTTCAAGACAAGGCTTGAAGGAAATTGGTTTATTATGATGATGTTGACCGAACCGATGTGGTTGCCTACGTATCCCCGAGTGGGAATCAGGTCGAGCGTAGTTCAAGGCAAGGTCTGAAATAAGGGGTTTGAGGTATGAGGGTTTTTCAAACCAATCGTCAAAGAAGTTCAAACTTGAGCCACTTGTGGTAGCTTTAAATAAAAGGATTCAGTCTCAATCTCCCTTTCTTTTCTTTTTCTTTTTCTTTTTTCTGTTTGTTTTGTTTTGAGGATTGATCCTTTTCACTTTCGCCTAGCCAGTCAATTTTGCTTTTTAATGTAGTCGATTCTTGTGAGATCTTTCAATCGCAATCTCAGAATTCCAGAATGTGCATGTCAGCTCTCGGAATTTATTTGTGGTCATTCCGTGCCTTTTGAAATTTGATCTTGGCACGTTCTTAAGATGTATCTTGAAGCGCATGATTTTCTCATTTGTTTCATCAAAATTTTCTCCAACATTTTGACTGGCTAGGGTCAGATTTTGGAAATCAACACCTTTTTCAGCTCTAACTTTTGCCTAGGTGCCCTTTCGGGTTTTTAACCTAGCGAGCTTTTTCTTTTCTTTTCTTTTCTTTTCTTTTTCTTTCTTTTTTTTTTGAAAGTGGAGATGAAGCTCACTGAAATGTTTGGCTACCATCAAGGGCTAAGTTTGCATTGCTTTTAATCGGACAGATTGCGTGGTTCCCAAATGGATTGGGCTTAAGGCTTCAAAATGGTGGGAAAAGGGTGTTGGGCAAGCCCCAAGTCATTTTCAAGTATGTCTTTTCAAGATTGAGGCAAGAGCATCTTTAAATTCTTAAAGTAAGACTATTCAATTCCAGATCTTCATCAGTGTCAGCGTGAAATCGACTTTAACCTTTTAGGATTCTTTTTTGTTTTGTCGTAGAAAAATTATTAGCAGAGTAGTATCCATGGTAATTTGAAAAGTGATACTTCAGTTCAGTGATTCATGCATCTATGACTAGGCACATCAGATTAAGCAAAATGAGATTTCATTCCATCAATAGAGAAGGTTTACAGACTTATTAACAACTCGATGACAGATAGACTTAATCACAAGACTAGAATTGAAATGGACTCGGAACATAGAACAGACTCAACTTGACTCGACCTGGTCTCAAATGGAGTGTCTTTGCGACCCATTTATTATTCTTATTCTATTTTTTAGTAGAAGTTCCAAACACCATCACTTTACTGCGTAGCTTCAACATTCATTAGCATCGATGGAAGGGATCATTCGATCGGTTGGTCCAAGCCAAGATAGTGGATGGGATTAGGATATGGGACATCTTTTATAAGGTTCTGAATGTCATGGCGGAGGCGGATGCACTGATTGGTGGTATGGCCTAGATTTTGGTGATAAGCACATCGTAGGCTCATATTGTAGTGGGAGGGTATAGGATCTGGTAGCGGCTTATGAGGGAGGAGCTGCAGGTGGCCCTTTTTGAGTAGGTGGTCCAAGGCTGTGGAAAGAGGAACATCAAGTTTGGAGAATTATCGAGGGCCTTTTGGGCGATTTGGCGGAATGGACTGGTATGGACGAAGGGCGCAGGCCATTGATTGGTTGCTAAGTGCATTGATATCCAGGGAGTCCAGGGAGTAGTTAGGTCTCTTGGACTGGTGTTGGGGTTCATCCTTTTTGAACTTTCCTTCTCTGATGGCGTCCTCTATTCTGGTGCCTATTTCAAATAGCTCTTCGAATTTGGAGATGGATTGGTAGAATAGCTTGTCATGATATACTGGTTGCATGTTCTTGACCAGCATACGTACTTGCTCTTTCTCAACCGGTCTGTGGATCATTTGAGCCACTTTATTCCTCCATCTGCTCAAGAACGCAGTGAAGGACTCATTGAAGTTCTGCCTGGTAGTCTCTAGATCCCGGATGGTGATATCAAACTCTTGGTTGTAAGAGTAGTGATCAATAAAAGTTCTAGCAACGTCTTCCCAGACTCGGGTCTTCGAGGCTTCGAGGGTTAGGAACCAGGATAGTGTGGCATTCTTAAGGGTTTGCGGGAACAACATCGCAATGTGCTCATGAGTGCAGCCCATCGATTGGAAGATGCTCATGCACAACTTGATGTGACTTTTTGGATTTCCTGTTCCATCAAAACGGTCAATTTCAGGCATTTTGAAGTTCTCGGGCAGCCTTAGCTTGATGGGCTCAAAGAGGCCTTCCAGGTCTAACATGTAATCATCAACCCCTTTGCTCTTCCTCAACACACTTTCAAGCTTGTCAATTTTGTCCATTTTCTCCTGGAGCTTCTTCTCATATGCAAGTGGCGGGACTCTTTGAAACCAGTCTTCTTCCCCATTATTATCGGGAGGCGGTCCATACCCAGGCGGTGGTGGTGGGAACCCATGTGGGTACTGTGGCTGCTGCTGTTTCAGTTCTTCCATGAAACTCAAAACTTGGGCCATGCGATTAGATTGCTGGTTTATGGTTGCTCCCAACTCAGTGACCTTGTTTTCTAATTCTTCTTGATTCATGTTAGAATGACTTAGCGGGCTAATTTTGACCAAATGACTGTTCGAACTTCCGACTCAGGACGAGGATCCCATTGCTGACTTCGGGAATCTATACTGACCTGACAGATTTCGAGAGAAAGGGGTGCATTAGGTCTTGATAGTGACGACTTTAGACAGACAAAGACAGTGATGTGGACTGACTCGAGACAGTGCGTGAAGATTGACGGTGCATGCATGTGAGACAAGCATGCGAATGTAAGCCCTAGTCTATATGATGTTCCTATTTCTAACAGATAGCAGTTAAGCAAATAAGGTCCTAACCATATAGAGTGTGCCAATCTTACTTTCCAGTACGATCACTAAGGGATAACAGGGGTTTCCAGGTTTTTATGAAAGCTTCTAGGAGGGATTGGGCATTTTGGGGAAATTTGGGCAGAGTTTCTGAGAGAAACTGGTTAATACGGTTATATCTGGGATATCCGGGCAGAGTTTGTGGGAGAAACTGATTAATACAGTTATATCTGGGATATCTGGGCAGAGTTTCCGGGAGAAACTGGTTAATATGGTTATATCTGGGCAGAGTTTCTAGGAGAAATTGGTTAATACAGTTATATCTGGGTTATTTGGGCAGAGTTTCTGGGAGAAACGGGTTAATACGGTTATATCTGGGATATCTGGGTAGAGTTTTTGGTGTTTCTGGAAAATTTGAGCAGGTTTCTTGGGAGAAACTGATTAATATGGTTGTAGTGATCGTACTTTCCAAAAGGTTTTCATACTCCTATGCCTTAGGACCGACAAACAAGGTTTGCGGTGTATATCTTTGTGAGCATGGAGCAGACATTCTCGTCATGGTGCCTAGACAGGTCAACTCAATGTAATCACATGTGAGTGATTGCCTTGGGGATCAAAAGAAAGAGGTTCTATTCTATACCACATAGGCGTCTACACCGCACAGGTAATCCCGCCAGGGCATAAAGCAGTTATATCAAATTGTCCTAAGATAAATCAACAGTCCCATGAAAGGTTCTACAGGAATCTATATGCAAAGGCCGGGTTTAGTCATAGAGGGTCCGTTGACGAGAGTTCCAATATACCGTCAGGGAGACAGTACGGAGGTTTTTACTCTTTTTGATATACCTTGCGAGGTACAGTATCAACGGTGACTTGTGCCCTGGCACAGCAAGACCTGAACAATGTCAGCGCAGCGTTTCAGACACAGTCGAAGGGGAAATGCAGAAGTGCAGTGCGGTGAACCAAACACAGTAAAAAGATGATTTTAAGGATGCTTCTTATGAGTCAAACCTCTGTATTATTTTGTTTTAAAATAAAAATCCCCAGCAGAGTCGCCAGATTGTGGACACCGGGCTTCCGCCTCTTTGTTGGGTTTTTGAAATTGTTTGAAATTGATCAAAGAAAAACGAATGGTCTGTTGAAAACAGATACAGAGTCGCCACTTGGTCTTTAAGGAACCAAGAAACCTAATTTGACTCACCCAAGCGGATAAGGGCACCGGCCCTTCATAACCAAAGAACTTGGTTCGGGGTTTTGGTACGAGAGAGGAAGGAGCCTTTGTCGCGACTAAAACACCCTCAACTCGCCCAGTCTTTCGACGGGCCTCAATTAACATCCAAATAATCATCTTATACTATGTTTGGTTCGACAAATAATACTATGATAGTATATTACATCACATAAGAAAATTTGAAATGGAAGATCTAAAGATAAGATATCATTCATAAGATCTAATCCAAATATCACACAATGCAAAGTGAAAGATCACACAAATAAACCTAGGAAAAATCGTCTAATTATGTATCAAATAATCAAGACTTCCTAATCTAAAGGGGGACATGAATTGTTATTGAAACAAATAAACAAAGAAATCAAAATATGCTTAGCAAGCTAGTATGATGCATATTAATCTTTGGGAAAAGAAGATCTCTCAATCCCCGGGACGGATGAGGAAGGATGAGTAGATCGAGGGGAAGCATGAACGTGTGATCATGATCGTTCCTTATAATCTTCTTAGATTAGGAGTCACAAAAGCCCCAAATCTTGCATGGATGCAATGTATGATCCTAAAATGTGCAAAGGTTGTAGTGTGTTTTGTGTACATGGATTTCTAGAATGACTTAGAAGTCTATAATGTGTATGAATGAATGAATGAAATCATCATGGGATATGTACAAATGTAGTATGAACTACTTCCTAAGACATGAGCTAATTTGGGGTGCATGTAAGCATCAAATCAAAGAATGAAAGTTAAAATGTGCTTGCTGTGAATAGTGGACAGAACAGTAGCATTGTCTTTGGAAATTTAAAAAGAGGGGTTAGGAATGTTTTCAATGCATGATTTTTTATGGAGATGTTCCTTATTGTGTCTAGAACACAACCCAAAAGGCTAATCTTGAATAGCTATCACAGATTGAGAGAAATCATATAAACAATGAAGGTCACTCAGAAACAGAGTCCGCACCGTCGACTGAAATGTTGAAATATCTTAGAAAATGAAAACTAATGATCTAGAGGCCTATTGTTTACAGCAAGTTTCCCAAGACATTTAAGTTTAAGGGAAAAATAAGTTAGGACCACCCCTTTTGGAAAAGTTTTCTGGAAAAGAGGTCGTAAGTTGACCTAGCTACTGTGACAACAAAGGCAGAATGTATGGAAGGAATGTTTGGGTCCAAATGGACAATTTCCAAGTACTTCCAAGCCAAACTAAAAATCATTGGTGTTCTCCAATGAGTTAGGAAGACTTTTCAAGTGGCCTTGCATCCATATGTTGAGTATTGAGTTCTAGAGAAATCTTTGAACTCGACTCACTCACTGTTTTGACTCATTGTTTTGAAGATTTTGGAGAAAAACAAGGGTTTTGTTTCTTGAAATCCAAATGAGAGGGATTGAGAGGGGTTTTGAAATAGATGTTTTGAAGACATATTTTTAATACTCAATAAGGATTATAGACACTTAAAATGCCAACATCAATCTCATCATCAAGAACCTCTAAGATTGTTGGAGAGATTTATTTTATTTTGAACATAACTTCAATACATTTCAAGAATATCTTGGAAGTATTGAGGTTATGATCATCATCTATCAAACATGTTTTTGAGGTCAAGAGCTACTATCCATAAGGATTCACTCACCCCAAACTTCATGTCATCACTTAGATGATGATGAACTAGTAAGTAAATAAAGAAAATAAAAAAGAAATGAGATAAGAAGAGATGAACAATAAATAAACAAGCAAATAGATGATGATCACTAGATGATATTCATGAAGCATGAAACTTGTAGATTGGTGTTTCACTCATATGTAATGACACTAGATATGGAAGAAGCTTCCACTCTCTTAAATGCTCACTAAAATGGTGGTTGGGAGTATTGAATGTTGAAGTAAATGGGAGTAATGGAGTAAAAACAAAGTTTAGAACTCACTTTTGTTTTGAAAAATCAAAGAAGGAAGCTTCTTTCTTGCTATTCTAACCTTATCTCTACAACTTTCTCTCCCAAACTTTTTCAAAGCTTACATTTGACTCCCCCAAAATGAAGAGTAATGGGGTGTTTATATAGGCCAACTTGGGGTGGTTTTGGGATTTAGAAAGTATTCCCATTGGCTCCAAATATCTGAAATCATAAAACTATGTCGTTTTGGCTTTTAATTAATCAAAATGGGACCACAAAACTATTTACAAAAATACACTGCTCTGGAGGGGAGTGCCGCGGCGGCACTGGGCCAGTGCCGCGGCGGCAGTGCTCCTCCTTCGTCCAGATAATGCTGTTTAGGCCCCCTGAAGCTCCGGTATTCGCGAAAAGGCCCTAATTCGTCCGAAATTCACAGAAAATGCATACGAACTCCAAATTGAGGTTGTGATATACCTTTGGAAAGGTAATGGAGTCTATTTCACATAAAAAAAAAAATTCGGGGATAGGTCACTTTGAAAAGTTTTGCGGTATTCGCGATAAAAGCCGATTTGATCGCCTTTTTCGCCTTTGGAAATTCATAATAAATTCGTTTTAAATCCAGAAATTATGTGCGATATACCGTTGGAAAGCTATTGACCTCTAGTATCCATGAAAAATATTTGAAAATTGTTTCGGTGCCCCGATTCCAAAGTCAAATTCTGGTCAAACTGGTCAAACCTGGGATTCCCAAGAAGTTCTGGAAACCTCCGGGAGTTCCCGGGAGCTGATGTTTTCGCTCAATTTTCTTTTGGAACTTGTTTTAACACTTTTCCCATGATTTAAAATGATTCTGGTGAATTCGGATGAATTCGGTCAAACTTGGTCAAACCTAGTCAAACCTTGGTCAAACCGGTCAACGGGGACTTTCCGGGAACTTCCGGGACTTCCGGGGGTCTCTGGGAGCTGACGATTTCATATGATTTCTCTTAAGAACTCATTTTATTGCTTTCCTTATGACGTAGCATGTTTTCAGAACTTTGGGACCAAAGTTGGGAGTTTTTTTGGGCTTTTAGGGGCATTTTGGTCATTCTGAGCATTCTGAGAGATGGAGCTGACTTCTGAGAGTCCTTTTGAGTCTTTTGCGATCATTGTGAACCACCAAGCTATGGGTCTCCTAAATCTGGTAGCCGACAAAATGGGGTGTCTACAACATGTATGATGATAATGATGATGATGATGATGTCATCATCATCATCATCATAACTGAATTCTCGATCCAAAAAGGTTTTGATTTGGAGTCAATCCGTGACTTGAAAGAATTGATTTTTTGTCGAGAAATACTTTGATTTGGAGTCAATCTGTGACTCAAAGAATTGATTTTACCAAAGTTCGGGAATCCTCTTACTCAAAGAACTTATTTCTTCAAAATTCAAGAGTCTTCAAACTCAAAGAAATTATTTTACAAAAATGGGGAGTTCTCGAACTCAAATAATTAATTTTATAAAAATGGGGAGTCCTCAGACTCAAAGGATTGATTTCACAAAATTTCAGGAGTTCGCAGACTCAAAAAGTTGATTTTTCAAAATTTGGGGAGCCCGCGGACTCAAAGAGTTGATTTTTCAAAATTTGGGGAGTCCTCGGACTCAAAGAATTGATTTTTCAAAGTTGGGCAGTCCTCAGACTCAAAGAATTGATTTTTTAAAGATAGGGAGTCCTCAGACTCAAAGAATTGGTTTTTCAAAAATAGAGTGTCATCGAGCTCAAAGAATTGATTTTTCAAAGTTTGGGAGTCCTCAGACTCAAAGAATTGGTTTCACAAAAGTTTGGGAGTCCTCAGACTCGATGTTACAAAAATGGGGATTCCTCACACTTAAAGATATGATTTTACAGAAGTCACGGAGTCCTCGAACTCAAAATATTTGATTTCATAAAAATGGGGAGTCCTCAGACTTCAAGAATTTGAATGGAGCTGATGGGGTTACGAAGGGAGTTGTGCTGCCCTAGCGATCTTTGGAAAGAATGATTTTCTGCATGTGCAGACCCATTGGAAAAAGCATAATGATTGTGTCCAAATAGGGAAATCACTTTTGCCCCTAGTCTTGGACCTTTCTCATATTTCCACTTTAGCATTGTGTTGTGATAGTGTTTAAAACTTCATCTTGCATTGCTCTTGGGATGCTTATGGATACTTTTCAAACCTTTATTCATCATCTTAAATCCACACATATGAGACCATTATTGACTCATCAGAGGATAGACATAACAAAAGCAGTTACACAAGACGACTGACTCAAACTCTGCATTATTATGAATCTATGAGCTTTCATCATGAATAATGTATCATCTCTACTTTTATTTATTCATCATCTTATCATGGTAGTGCTTTGTTGATAAATCTAAACTTTGAAGACTTTGCCCTTTTGATTTAGTGAATTCATTGCCCATCTAGAGTGTGCTTCAAATTAGTGCTTTAGCTTATAGAATAAAAGGCACTCTATGTCAATCCTTCCAAAACAAACTTTATTTCTTGAGAACTTGCCTCTAGGATAGAGGAATTTTGGCAAACAAAGTTTGTCCCTAGTTTGAATAGAACTTTGAGGCTTGCTTCCAGGATAAATGGGGCTTTAGAAAACGATGGTTGCCCCTAGTATGGGGATGTGATAAAGAGCATGTAGGCTAATTCCAATGGGTTTTGGGAAGATGATGGCACAGGGATGCCTCAAGCATAGTTTCTCCTATCTTAGAGGCAATCTGTGTGAATGGGATGAGGTGGGTCAACCCATCATTAAGGGAACATGGGGTCAGGCTAACAGAGTTTGCCCCTGGTTTGGCAATTCATATGTGACTCTAGGCAAATGAAGTTTGCCCCTTGTTTGGAATGAGGGATCTACAGGCGTAAACGATGTTACTGGTGTTCACAGACCGAGTGGGAATCAGGTCCAAAGTAGTTCGACCAAGGCTTAAAAGAAAGATACCCTGAGATGACGGGGGTAATTATGTAGCTTCTGGGAAAATGCAAATCTGCCCCTAGTTTAAGGGACAATACAATGCTTGGCCGGGTTCTTTTTGGACCGAAAGCCTTGGGAGGGCTGCCAACTTATCCCCAAATGGGCATCAGGTCATATAGTAGTTCGGTTGAGGCTTTAAAGACAAATATCATGTAGTGAGACGATGTTTGTTACTGAACTGTGCAGGCTGTCTACGTATCCCCAAGTGGAAATCAGGTCCAAAGTAGTTCAGCCTAGGCCTAAAAGAAAGATGCCTTAAGATGGCAAGGGTGATAATGTAGCTTTTGGGCAAACACAAGTTTACCCCTAGTTTAAGGGACGAGACAATGCTTGGTCGGGTTCTTTTTGGACTGAAAGCCTTGGAAGGCCCACCTACTTATCCCCAAATGGGTATCAGATCCTATAGTAGATTGGTTGAAGATTAAAAGAGAAATATCATGTGGTGCAACGATGTTTGTGACCAAACTGCGCAGCCTACCTATGTATCCCCAAGTGGAATCAGGTCAAAACGTAGTTCATCTACTCTGCAGGTTTTGAAAGAATAAGGCTTCATGAATTGGTGGCTTTTCGAGCCATGTATCTATATGGGTCCAATGAGTGCTCTTTCTTGGGTAGGTTTTCTGAAATGGGTCCCTTGTGGTAGCTTTTGAACAGGATGATGAGAACATAAACTACTTCTCTATTTTATTTTCTTTTTTCATTTTCTTTTTTTTTTCTTCTTTTTTTCTCTTTTTTTTTGTCTGTGGCAGCTGATTCTTTTCACCTTTACAATATCCAGCCACTCTTTACAACTCCCATAGCACATCGTATTTTAATCATACTCTATCATACTCACAAAGCAATATCAGCCCTCCAAATCTCTCTTTGTTTTCTCAAAGATATCTCTGCATTATTTTAGGCCCACTTAGCCATTGAGCCTCTCGCAAAGACTAATTGATACTTTCAAATCTCTATTTTAATTTCAAATTTCTTTTCTTTGTTTAGAACAACACAAAGCTTTGGGATAATTAATGTGCCAATGATATACTTTGAAGTGCTCAAGAATTCTCAATCATATTTATTCTATGTTTTTTCTTTTCTCTTTCCTTTCTTTTCTCTATTTGCTAGCTCTCATTCTCTTAATGATTTTGGCTGACTAGGATTCGGATTTTGAAATCAACATGCATCTTATTTTAGCTCTAACTTTTGCCTATGCGTCATTCGGGTTTTCATCCTAGCGAGTTCCTTTTTCTTTTTCTTTTTCTTTTTTTTGGAAGAAGGAGTTCATTTAAAATATTTGGCTACCATCAAGGACCAAGTTTATGGCTTTGGACTGTGGGATCATCTTTTAGGCCTGAAGTTTGAAAAAAGGGGATGGTGAGCAAGCTTCAAGAAGTTCCAAGTGCATGTTTTCAAGATTTATCAAAATTATCTTTGAATTCTTAAAGCAAAGCAAATTAATTCTCTACTCCTATTTGGTTTTGGAACAAAATTTGCTTTGATCACTTGGAGATCCTTTTCAATACAACGATTTATTAACAAAGTATTTTCCATGCTCATTTGAAAAGGTTTTTTTTTCTTCTTTTTCCTTTTTTTGGTTTAATGATCTATATATTCAAGACTTGGCACACTAAATCAAGCAAAATAGGATTTCATTCAACTAGTAGAGAAAGAGGATTACATCACTGACTTGATAAACTCGAAAAAACAAAAAAGACTTGAAAATAAACTTGATAACAGACTGAATAGAAGACTCAACTGGACTTGACATTTCACTCCTACTTGACATGACTCAATCATGGACCATACTAGACTACATTCGGTCTCAACTGGAGTGTCACAAATGATTTTCAATTTATTGGGTCCTCAAAAGCATCCACATTCACTTCAATTGCAGTATTTCTAAACACTATCACATCACTAGCATCATTTAAACCTTCATGTTCACCTTTCCCCAATAGCATGTGTGCAGAAAAATCATCCACGTCCATGACCCAAATTTTATCGAGACAGTGTTCTTCTGACTCATACCAAGTGTTGTCAATGCCTTTTTTTGAATTTATTGATTGGGTCAGGGCCAGTTGGTCATTTTGCACTTATGGAGTCAACAAATCCCTCGAGGGTGCTTAGCGATGGCTGGGATTGAGAGATGGGAGAATGAAAGGCTTGCAAATCATGATCATTATGCCAAATGTCACTTGATGGATTTGGCATGGGAGTGATGAGTTTTGATCAATGAGTTCTTGGATCTCATCGCTAAGTTTCAAGTAAGTATCGATCTCGTGGTCTTAAGTCAGGTGACAGGTGCCGTACAAGGATGGATTAAATTTGAGGGGTAAAGGATTTGGTATAGCCTTGGGTCTAGGGGTTTAAGGTGGCCCTTCTTGAGGAGGTGATCAAGGGCTATGGATAATGGCATGCCAAGGCTAGTGAAGGTTCTTGGTTTGCGGGCTTGGTTTGATTTTGGATTTGACTTTGAGCTTAGGTTAGCTTTTGGGTTTAGATATAAGGTAGGCTAGAATTATTTAGGTTGAGATGTGGGCTTAGATTAGCTCTTTGGTTAGATGGGATTGGGCCTAGATATGGGCTTTGGTGAATTATTGAGTTTGGATATGGGCTTTGGTGATTGGTTGAGATTGGGTTTGGGCTTTGGTGATTGGTTGGGCTTGGATATGGGCTTCGGTGATTTGGGCTTGGATATGGACTTTGGTGCTTGGCTAGGTGATCCATTATTGCCTTCTCTAATTATTCATCGAAACTCCTTTAAATCCACTTGCTCTTTGAGTAACTGACAAAGCTCAAGCGTTACCTTCTCCAATTGACTCACCCTCAAATTTTAATGCTCAACAATGGCTTGTAGCTTGTTCATTCTCTCAAAATGATGATCCATGTTCTCTTAATTCAAGGAAAACGATCCTAAGAAGGTTAGAAGTGTCCTCACTAGGGGATCTAGTTGTTCCACACTTAAAACAAATCTGACAACATAAATAGGGAAAAGGTCATGTAGAATTGATTTTCAAGTGAGTCGAACAGTAAGGGATTTTTGAGAAATTATTGGATTATTTTGATCTTGATTGGAAAGAACATATTGTGAATTTGTATTCTACATGTATACAATGATATTGATTGATGTGATGAGAGAGCAAAAATGTACATGCTTTGATGATTTGATGCAACTAAATGCATGCACCGCATACATGCCACAATGATGATGCACGTCATATGAATACATTCTATATGATGACAAAAGGATAATGGTATCCTAACACCCAAACACATAAAATCCTTTTTCACGGTTAGTATGTCAATTTCTCCTTTCATTGTGATATTCTTTCATCCCATTTTTCTTTTGAGAGGGAAAAGTCGATATTAAAAAGGCTTCTAAAAAAAGGGGGAAAAAAGGTTTTAAAAAGAGTTTTGGACTTTCTTTTCTTGTTTTAAAAACACATGGAGGGAATGATTTTATAAAAAATTTCTAATAGATATCTTAGAATGGAACATTCAAAACAATGTGGGCAATCATTTTGGATTTTCAAAGAGAGGCTAGGTTAATTTTTCGAACACTTTTTGGTTTGGAAAAACCTTTTGGATTACTTTTTGAAGGAAAAACATGGGATGACTTTTTTGTTAAACCTTTTGATTTGGAAAACAAAAGATCTTTGGAATAAGAGAACCATGAAGTTAGATAATTTCATACTTTCTGTGTATCAGGATAATCATAAAAGGTTGATGATGCTTAATCCTCACTTGGCACAAGAAGGATGATTTTCTCAATCATGATTTGGCATGTCCTTAAATGTCGAGGGACATAGAAAGGCTTGCTAAAGGATGATTAGTAAATCGTCCTACATGTGTTGTGTAAGTTTGGTCTTCATCCACATAATCTCTTTTAAGCATACAAGACTTCCTAGCACATAACCCTAGTCAAGAATTGATTTCCTAACTTCGAAAGGTTCTATAGAAATTATTACGCAAAAGGTCGGGGTTTTGTTCCTTGATAAATATCTGATATACCCCCCAAGACAAGGTTGAATTGTACGTGGATGTTTTTATATACCAACATATGGTACGAGATCAAGGGTGATCACACGACTCTATTGTAACTCTGCCGATCGGGTTGCCCCGAGCCGCCAAGGTCATAGTTTCATGCAATCGACAGGTGGGACATGCAAGTGAAATGCAACGGGCACACATAAATTTTTTTATTTGAATAAAAGGATATTTTCAAGTCTAATCCTCGAGTGAACGCAGAATCAAAAATTTGGTCTGCGAAACTAGAGATCTTGGGCTCGATCCCCAGCAGAGTCGCCAAATTGTGGATACCAGCATTTGGGCATGCCACATTTTGATTTTGAAAGAGTCGCCACTTAATTTTTTTAGGAAACCTAACAAACCATTTTAAGGCTTGTACATCAAGATCTGACCAATCTGGGTTCAAAATAAAGTTCCCAGTATCATAATTCTGATTTGCATTTGATAGGTACTCAAAAGACCTATCAGACCTGTGGGAATTTGAATCTTGGTTGAAAATCGTTCAGAGTTGAAGAAAAGTCCCCAGACACACAGAATCGAGGGCACCACAGCTTGAAAATAATCTGAGAAATGATGATTTGCAGTGAACTCCAATTATTTTGGGTTGATTAGTTGTCTTGGAAAATGGACATTTGGGACTACTATCGCTCAAGAATTACATCCATAATGGATTTGGAGAAAACGAATCAGAATACAGGATCTTTAAAACCATGAGCAAGATATTTGAGAAAGGGTCAGGATAAGCCCAACGTGTTGCAAGAATGATTGAACTGGTCAAAGCACCGATATGAGTCAGTGGGGCCTCCAAAATATGAGCATTTTCAGAATCCTAGAATGTTCCCAGTAGAGAATTTTTTGAATTAACCCAGAAGAAAGGATATTTCTCAGAATCGTGCATCAAGGTTACCTTCAGATAAAGGGTTTATCTCAGAATTTGCACCAGAATTACATCCAGAGGAAGGGTGTCTATCAGAATTCGTGAATCGTGCATCAGAATTGCCTCTAGAAGTAGGGCATATCTTAGCGTCATGTATCAAAATTGCCTCTAGAAGTAGGGTATGTCTCAGCGTCGTGTATCGGGGTTGCCTCCAGAAGTAGGGTATCTCTCAGAATCCGTGTATCAGAATTAATTGTCGCCAAAAGTATGGTATATCTCAGCACCATGTATCAGAATTGCCGCCAGATATAGGGTTTCTCTCAGCATCATGTATCGAGGTTGCCTCCAAAAGTAGGGTATTTCTCATAATCTATGTATCTCTCAGAATTGGTGCATCAGAACAGAAGATTGTCCCCAACAGAAGGACCTATTTTAAAAAAACAGAAGAATTGTCTCCAGAAGAAGGACCTGTTTTAGAAGATTTGCCTCCAGACTTGTTACAGAAGATTTATCCCTAGCAGAAGGACCTGTTTCAAAATTATATAAGATTTGTCCCCATAAGAAGGACCTGTTTCAGGAATACAGAAGATTCGTCCCAAGCAGAAGGACTCTACATCAGCAATCATTCCAAGCAGAAGGACTCTACATCAGCAAGTCGTCCCCAGCAAAAGGACTCTATATCAGCAATCGTCCCCAGCAGAAGGACTCTACATCAGTAAATCGTCCCCTACAGAAGGATCTAATCAGTAATCGTCCCCAGCAAAATGACTCCACATCAGCAAATCGCCCCCAGCAGAAGGACTCCACATCAGCAAATTATCACTAGCAGAAGGACTCTACATCAGCAGTCGTCCCCAGCAGAAGGACTCTACATCAGCAATCGTCCAGGGGTTAGGACACTTTATCAGTCATCCGGGTTTTATTTCAGAGATCGTCCAAGCTTAAGACACTTTTTATCAGAAGTTGTTTGACATGATTCTGAATTTATCCAAGATATTCTGCTACTTCACCAGTCGTCCAAGATATAGACGACACCTATAAGCCTCAAACTCAGAAGAAAAACTCTAACAAGACTTCGAGAATCATCCAAGATACAGATATCATACTTCTCTCTAGACAATTTTGATTGTGAGAGTGAGACGTTCCATCCCTTTTATTAGATTTGGCATCTAGAACTTTTGAGGATGATTCCTCCAGCACGTGCACATTCACGTTTTCATACTACATCAGCATCCTAGGATAGTAACATTTCATCTGTGTTGTTGTTTATGTAGTCTCTGTCCTTTCGCGTGGTTGAACTATGCCCTTGTCTGGTTCCTGGAAAGGATAGTAGGCAGCTCCAGTGGATCATGACCAGCAGCAGCTTTGATTTAGCAGCCTCTACCCAGCATTGCATTGCATTCTTGTATTTGTAATTTCTTGATTTTCTTAGATTTTAAATTTCTTGATTTTTTTAGATTTTTGTTTTTCCTAACGTAAATGGATGATTTCAGACACCAAAAAGCATTTTTACACAAATCTGGAAAAGCAGTGCACGTAAAATTTGAAATAAGACATAAGGGCAACCAGGGAAGCACAAATAGTAAATGGTGAGTCCCACAAAGGGGGTGGTGGGTCCCACCTAAGCTGTAACCTCACATATGCCCCCTCTGTTGAGGTTTTTGCATTCCAGACCCTTTCAGAAGCTTCCCTCTGTGAGGAAATTGCTTAGAAACTGCGTTTACGCACTAAAATGGCCATTTTAACCCTTTTTTGACTTCTAAAATCTCTATTTTAACCCTAAAACTTAAGAGTTAAGTTTTTAAAACTCTATATATAGATCCCATGCACCTCATATAAGATCATGGTGGAATGATCTTAAAGAAGCTTTAAGTATACCTTGAATATACTTGAAGATATACATACACATACATTGAATTTTAGAGATTTCTAGAGAGAGAATTATGAATTAAAATTTTCTAAACTAATCTCAAGATAATTAGATTAGAGAAATAGATAATCGGACTTCAATTGCCTCTCTTAACTTCTATGGATGAGTGCTTGAAGAAGAAGCCTTTTCAAATTAACTTTGATTGCATAATTGAGAATCCTCCAAGAGGTAGACATCATAATTCATCTCTAATTCCTATTTTTGTATATAGATCTATAGTATTTGGATCTAGTTTACTTTTATTTTCTTTGTTATGAACACTCATCTTCTTCCTCTCTTGTTCTTCACACACTAACATAGCTAGATCCAAGTCTCTTTGATTTTATTGATAATTCTTAATTAGGGATTGATTTTCACTTTGATTTTTAATTTTAATTTCATTCTTTTATTATAGTTTAGATCCATACATACATGATTATGTGTATGTATCTATTTTGAATTCTATGATGGTTTGAAAGTATATCTATGAGAAGGATGATTCCTATGTTCATACCTATGTCTTGATTATTCCTATTACCTAGGATTCCTATTGAATTTCATCTCCAATAGGATATTTGTAAGTTCCTTTGATCCATGATCTAAAGTTCTTCATAGAACTTGAGGGCTAAACTGATTGGGAATTCAGATAACTAAGTTGATCTATGAGTTTGATCTCTCTAATAAGCTTTAACCATCACCTAAGATGTTTTTCTCACACTTTAAAATGAACTAGATAAAATTCAGCAAAACAGATTGGTTTTGTCCATACGATTTGGTCCCCCAAAACCCATAGTTTGATGAATTTCAAATTTTTGGGTAAACTTTGATGAAGTAGCTTTCATTTGATCCGTTTTGACAACCCTTAGGATCCATATGCTATTGTTAGAAATTGTTGAGAAATCGGTTGACAAATTTGAACATAGTCCCTTTGTGCTTGAGTTTTAGAAAATATATAATAGTTATCGATGATCCGCTTTTTGAGGATGATTCTTAACTCATATATCTATATGGCGATGTAAAATTGTGAGCATACGATTGAGTTAAGATTGTTTTCTAAGCATTAGAGTTTATACAACTATTCTGGAATTTTCTATGTTTAACTACAATCATGATTATGTATACAAAATGATTATACCTTGATCACTCAACAACAATTGATGAATAAAACTTGGTTTAAAAATCATCTAGAATAAATGGATGAGAGATCAAAAGCTTAGATTAACTTGATTAACGTGATTTATGAATTTCTATTATGTTTTGCATGCCTTTGACAAATGATACCAAATTTCTAGAATAACAGAGTCTGGTTAAAACAACTTTTCAAAGACCTTAATCTCAAGACATGTCCATCGAATTATTTTTACCATAAACTAAAATGAAATAGCTTTCTTTTGGAACCAAATAGAGCTTCACATGATTTTTATAGAATTAATTACGATTTTTACAAGAACAGTGGACTGTCTTGGTCCACTGTTCCCAAAACTCTTATTTCTCAAACTTTAAAAATGGTAATGAGGTTATACTTTTTGGAGAAGTTCTCTAAGACATGTATCTAACTTTCTGAAAAAGGGTTTTAACCCATCTCATGTTTCACATCACTTTTGGTAGTATTCAATAGAGGTTACTGAATCTGGAAATTTGATTGATGACATCTTCTTGTTTTTCATGCATATCATTTGTTTGCTTGTATTTTTGCAATGCTCGAGTATTCCTTGGTGTCTTAGTGTAGAGAATTGAATGCCGTGAATCCGGACTTTGATTTGTGGGTTTGGCTTGTCTACATGTGGCTTAGTGCCCATGTATCGTGTAATATCTCTATCCTTTCTCTTAGAATTTTTCTAGATTTACAATTTTGTTTTCAATGACACAATTCCTTTAGGATAGTCTTGTTTATATGTTTATATGTTAGAGACATTTTATCTAGGATTGTTGCATGATTGCATTGCGTGTTTCCTATCTTTTGCTTTTTGCAGCTCCGCTTGAGTCAACCCAATGTAAGTCTTCTCGTTCCCTCTTGTATATCATGACATGTTTCCTTTATTTGCATCGGTCCGGGGCATATCATGACATGTTTCCTTTATTTTCATCGGTCCGGGGCATATCATGACATGTTTCAACTGTGAGTATACCTCTCCCTCGTATTGCATGTGCATCCGATTGATATTTGATTTAATCTCTTAAAATGATTTTCATTAGATGTTCCCTTTTGACATGTATATATTATCTAGTATGTTTGAGGAAACAACACTAATTATGAATTAAGAACAAGGATATTTGAATCAAGGCCTACCGTTCGGTAGGGCGAGGAGGGGGTGCTTTAGTCCTGCTTGGGCTCCTTCCCCTCTCGTACCAAGACTCCTGAACCTAGTTTCTAGTTATGAAGGGCGAGTGTCCTTATTCAATTTTGGGTGAGTCAAACTTGGGTTTTCTAATTCCCTATAAAAATTAGGTGGCGACTCTTTGTCTCTAGGATCGCGTGAGTAAGTTCTAGTTCCTTGAAGTGTGCTCCTTAGATCCATCTCGGGACATTATCAAGGAATGCCAACACCCCCTCTCCGCAATTCACGGTCCACAACATGCTGAGATCATCCTAAAAGAATTCCCCTGTATTTCAAGAATTCTATAAATTTAGACTTTCTTCAAAGGAAGAAGAGGTTGAAAGTTTTGAAAAAAAAAAAAAAGAATTTGGTTGAGAAAATTGAAATTGAATTACAAAAAAGAGAGAGAAGGGAGAGGAACTCAGTTTTGCTAGAGAAATATAGTTCTTTGAAAATCAAAATCAACCAACAAGAAGGATTTTGGAATCAAAAACAAGAAAAGAAGAAGGTTTTTTATGCTATTTAATTTAACTTGTGTTCATGTTTTTGACAAATTCTCGTGATTTTGCACAAGTTGTCACTTTTTCTTTGAAAACTGTCTCTTTTTTTTCTTTGTTAAGGAAATTGAAGAATGTCTTTAACAATTGCTTTTTTTTTTATAGGAAAAATGGGCTAAGGACCTCGATGTTTGGTCAATATGGCCAAATGGACAGCTCAAAAGGCTAACGTCCCTCATTTTTTATTTTATATGTTTACCCCTCCCTCGTTGTACCAGTCGCAGTGATATCAACGTCCATTTAAAAAAAAAGAAAAAAGAAAAAGAAACTTAATTTTTTTTTTCTAATTTTTCCATCGTTGGTGGCAACTTTTGAGTTTTTAGAGACGTTTGGAAATTTTTAGAGACATTTATCCCACAATGTCTCTAAATTGTCCAAATTCAGAGACATTTTTAGGGGCTTTTTTTATTATAGAATTTTTCTAAATTATTCGATTTCAAAGACATTTCTCCTCAAATATATTTGAATTTTTCAGATTCAGAGACATTTTCTAGAAATATATCTAAAATTTTCAATTTTAGAGACATTTCTCTAAAAAAAAAGGAAAATTTCCATTTTTTGATACATTTCAAAAGTTGTTTTTAGCCCGAAAAACAAATTAAAATTAAATTAAATAATGAAAAAATTTTAAAAAATAAATAAAATTATTAAAATTTGCTTTTAAAATAAAAATAATACACTACAAGAAAAATGTGCTTTGGCGACAAACGGATTTCGTCGCCAAATTTTGTCACCTTTGCCTTGTTGCCAAAGGCCCCTGGCAACAAAATTTATCTTTTGTCACCATAGACAAAAAATGGCGATGAAATAATTCGTCGCTATTGATCACAATTTTCGTCGCCACTGATGCGTATTTTGTCGCCAAAAGTGCCATTTTTTTGTAGTAATTTTGCATTAACAACGAAATTTCGTCACCAATTCATCATATGCAATGGCGACGAATTATTTTTCGTCGGCAATCATTTCAGCATATGCTATGGTGACGAAATAATTTGGTCACCAAATATATAAAATGGTTGCTTGTATTAGCGACAAAAATATTTCGTCACCAATTCATTTTCGTCATATGCATTACGAAATAATTTTATCGCTAAAATTATATATTCTAGTAAATCGAATTATTTGAATATGCTATAATCCTGTTCGTTTCTGTTTATCACAATAATTTTCAAAACCAAAGAGACAATCATATTAAACATAAAAAAATCTTAATGTTTCTAAGTAACTTCATTAAGCAACAAGAATTAATATCGTTCATTACTCATGTAACCAACAAAAAATCTAAAGATTAACAAAAGCATTAGCATATTATTCATTACATAACAAAAGTAACAAAATGTGTCAGACTAACTACTGATCCACCATATCCACACCATTGTTCACTACATAACAAATTGTTAGACTACATAACAAAAGTAACAAGATGTGGCCGTCTACGTACCGATCCACCATATCCACACCCAATCTACATGAAACCAATGGAAAGCATTAGTATCTTTTAAGTTAATGAAAAAACATAAAATATGTGAAGTATAAAGTAATTATAAATTGGGTTTTCAACCATCAAAGATACTATTATAATTGCACAGACATCAAAGATAAATATTGCACAGGCATCCATTTACATACATACAAACAAACAACAATGACAACTGATAATATTACAATCGAGTTCAATTAACCAGCAATTAGATAAATCATTGTGTAAATGATGAATTAACACAACAGTTTTCAGCCAAATCATTTTGCTCTTCTTCTAGCATCTCAATTGTTAATTTCTAGATGGAACAAATGTACTATGGCGTAATTGGTCTTGAAATTAGTCATTAGCTCAATCCTAGTTTCAGTAGATTACAGATCCTAAGTGAATCAAAGAGTTTTTCTAATTGGCATTTCAGATCCTATTCGAAAGGGTTTCTCTAATTGGACTAATGGGTTGGGTATAGATTAGTTTATCCAAGCTAAAGGGTCCCTTCTCAGGAAACATGTGAATGTAGATGCTGCTTGTTATACACTAATATCATACTAGGTTGTCTTTGTATCATATAGATTCTACTTATGTCCTCTAGATATATGGGTGATGAAAGATTATGTATGAATGAGTGTTCATTTTCTTAGACTTTGAGAGACCCACATTTCCGTGGATTACTGTCAGCCTATACTGATACTCAAGAAAGAATGGAGAAGTTTTCAGAATGTTATGTAATAACTATGTGCCCTTGTGAAACATGCAATTTGGGGGTATTCTCTCTAATGTGAAATTCTAAGTGCTTTAGAAGTAATACAAGCTGAAATGTCTTATTTATTGGTTCTATAATATTCTGCCTGAATTCATATGTTGCGATTTCTGTAGTTGCTGGTCTTGTGAATTTTGAAAAGTATAGAAAAGAGCAATATAGTTTTAAATTCTGAGTTTCTTGTGCTTGATTTGATTTCACTGATGGATTATGTGTTCGTTGATTTTAGTTTGAACTGCAATATCATATTTTTGGTTGTTTATTATGTTTCTAATTGTTCATCTCATATTTTTGGTTTTTTATGATTTCTATATCCATATGTTGCCCTTTGATGATTGAGAGAAGAGAGAGATGTGGATGAGAAGATAATATTGTGCTTAGATGAATAGTGCCTTTCACAACTTCTTCCTTCATAACTGTGTATTAAACGAAGAGTCATGAGGTGAGTTGATTACTTTGATATTGCTGTTATCTTTTATGTCACTTCCAAAGAAGTCAAAGTCAAATTTTCTTTTAATAGGTTTAATATTTCAGTCAACCTAATATTTCAGTCTTTCGCTTCTTGCATTTGTTGGTTTTTGACCTCTCGTCAACACAAAGGGAGCATTTCAACCATTTCTTATGGACCATGTTTTAGGATGCTTCTGCAAAAACAACTTTGCTTATGGGCAGTGGTGGAAATTAAAATTTAAGTTTAAATTTAAATTTAAATTCTAATCAAATTCTAACTAATTAGGAATTAACTAGGCATGCACCATGGTGGAAAGGTAAAATTGTTTACCTTAAACAACCAATGTTCACCCCTGCATGTTGAGATCGCTACTCGCTAGTCTCTGTTTGGAAAGGATGTCAGAGCTTTTCTGCATCTCAATTTGAGGTAGATAGTAATATGTCACTTCTTGTGTTTGAGTTTACTATATGGAAATAGGCAATATATGGCATATATGATTTCCTTTCTTTACACGTAATCATCAAAGTTTCAGGAACTAGGAAAATGAGGGAAAACAGTATCACAATGTAAGCAGCATGCTAATCATGTGAGACATCTCTTAAGTTTTCAGAGAAACAAATCAGCATAAAAATTCCTTGGAATAAATTAAATATTGTGAGAGGGAAAAAATGAGTTCCTTAGCCAGAAACACATCAGCATAAAAAATTATTGGAATTAAATATTGTGAGAGGGAAAAGTTGAGTACCTTAGCCTCTAAAGCTTCCCTCTGCTTTCAGTTCTTGCAGCACGAACTAACTCTGGTACATCACTGTCAGTGTACCACTAAAACTTATAATTTAAAATAAAAATATTAGTAACAAGGTAGAGGTGGGGGCAACCTTCCCAGTCCTCTATTTCTGTCTATTTTCATCCTTCGACAATTAATTTACATGTAATAAAATCCATCGAAAAGTTCAAGGTCCATTGGAGCACCGTCAAGAATTAAAGGATAATATATTAATCCACAAAGAGATTAGTTAGTTTATAAACATTGAATTTATAGCTAATATATATATAAGTATGGCATAAAAAATATGGACAATTGCACCCATTATCAATGATTACATATTCTAAAATGTTCCTAACACACCTATGCACTGGGCTACCCTTAACTCATGTTAATACTAGTGTCTACACCAATAATTGTAAAGCCCTTCATTTGGCAGTACCTAACAATGGGGTAAAAGCAAAGTTTATAAGTTGAAACATGTTCAAGACATAATATAACCCATTCAAGCACCAACCTGAAAATAGTTGTTGAAAAATAGATTGTGTCTCAAACCTGTTAGGGACGCTAGTGAATTGCTGTATAAACGTGCAAAACATCCTATATTGTAAAGCCAATTGAGGGTGTTTGGGAGTTTTCATGCTTTCACGAGTGTAATAGAGAGTTGAGCAAATCCTGTGAGGATGTTGTACATATAGCCTAATCAATAAAATAAGACAGTGATTGTACATAAAGCCTAAAGACTAGACAATGATTGTACATAGGGCCTAAAGACTTACAATGCTGTAGATGATTGGGTATAAAAGGATGGTGATAAGGACTGAAGCATTCACTATGGTCTAGCTCCCACGATAAACACGACTGGTGCATCCATTATCATCATGGCCCGACCAACAGGTCGGGAATGGTATGCGGGCTCTGTTCCTAACCGGCACGTCGCAGCCAAGCCCACGAGACATGTCCCATAATGTTCCAGACAGTTTTCTATACAAATTAATTAGATGACTAATGGAAAGTGAAGAAACTCACACGATTTATGCTAATCAATCATAATTGGGTTGTATTGCCTTATCAGTTTACTTGCCATGTACGAGTAAGTCTCTTGTATCTATAAAAGAGACCACTTACCTCCTTGATGGGGGATCGCAAACTTATCTCACTTGCATACAATTACCCAGCCAGTCTCTGGTAGCTGCATCTCCATTGTTGGTTCACTAAAGACCCCTGGCGATTTGATATCATAGTACAAGTGATAGAACACACATGTGGACGTAGGTCCCTTCATTAACAAGGCCGAACCACATATAATTTCTTTTATCTTCCTCTTCTTATCTCTAACCCAAATTTAGGCATCATCACTTAATACCCCTAATTCTTACATTAGCTCAGTAAATATAATTTCGTCACCAAATATATCACACCAAACATAAGGGAATGGTTTTGAGAACTCACTTTAGGCGACGAAATGTTTTTTTGTCGCCAAATGTAGCACTATAGGGAACCACCAAAATTGTCACTTTAGGCGACGAAATAATTTTTCGTCGTCGTAGACATCAATTTAGGCAACAAAATAACAATTCGTCGCCATAGATATCACTCCAAACAAACGGGAAATGGTTTTTAGAACTCAATTTAGGCGACAAAATTTTTTTTTGTGGCCAAATGTTACACTACAGGCGATGAAATATAATTTCGTCACCATTGATATCAATCCAAACAGAAGGGAAATGGTTTTTATAACTCAATTTAGGCGACAAAATAATTTTTGTCACCGAAAGTAATACTACATGCGACGATATATAATTTCATCGACAAAATTGACACTTTAGGTGATGAAATAATTTTTCATTGCTGTAGACATCATTTTAGGCTACAAAATAATATTTCGTCGCCATAGATATCACTCCAAGCAAAAGGGAAATGGTTTTTTAAACACACTTTAGGCGTCTAAAGTGCCAAAATTTACACTTTAGGCGACGAAAAAATGTTTCGTCGCCATAGACATCACTTTGTCGCCAAATAAGAGGAAAATGGTATTTTTCATAACTCACTTTAGGCGACGAAATATTTTTTGTAGCGAAATGAAACATTATAAGTGACCGCCAAAATTGAAACTGTAGGTGACGAAATTATATTTTGTCACCAAAAATGACACTTTCGGTGATAAAATTATATCGTCGCCAGTAACATCACTTTTGGCTACAAAATTAAATTTTCATCGCCAAAATTGACACTTTTGGCGACGAAATGATATTTCGTCGCCACATTTAAGTTTTTTCTGCCTTTTAAACGACAAATTTAATTTTGTTGCTAAAAAAGTACTTTTGGCGATGAAATTCAAGTTTTATTGCCATGTTTCGTCGCTAAAATCAATTTTTGTGTAGTGATAATAATTTTGACCGCTGATGTCAGCACTACAAGTACAATGGGAATTTTTTTATCCCAAATTAAAAATAGAATATTTGTGTCTCAAAACTATAATTTTAACTCTAGGGGTCTGCTAATCAAAGAGGAAGACATATTGATTTGACTTGATATAGAGTAATTTTATGCTTTCCAAACTTTGTATCTGTAATGCTTTTCATTTGATTTTGATTTTTATTCAAGTCTATCTTGGACAGCTATCCATTATTAAGGTGGTTCTCCTTAATTTTGATTGGCTGATGTTAAAGTTGTTCCACTATTATTGAATGTGATTCCACTATCACATGTATTTGAGACACATTTGGGATTACAAAATTTATGAAGCATACCATGCTCTTTGATATATAAATATTACATACATTAATATAGGGGTTGCTAACCTACAATGCGGTAGGTGTAGGTTAGCAGCGCGTACATCAGTTTTTAGCAACAAAAAATCATTTTTGCGACAAAATTATTCGTCGTTAAAAACTCCGACTTTCAGCAACGAAAAATTTGTTGCTAAAAATATTTTTTTCGTCGCTAGAAGGAAGTCGCACTATAAATTTGCATTCTCATATATATATATACTAGTTGGAGCTCGCACGTTGTGCGGAAATTTAATTGTGTCGTTTCGTGTGGTTAGGTGGTTGTTAAAACGATTAAATAGGAAATTGTATGTATAGCTATTTTATCTAAAACTCTTCCTACGGAAGAAGTTTATAATTTTAACTATTTGTAAATGAGTAGTAAAGTAAAGGTATCTAATAAAGCACCACTAAAAATATATGACACAAGTGGGATATTTTCTCTAAAAAAGGACATAAATGCGTTTGTAGACCTTAATTGATATTCGAATATAATCTATAAATCCTAAATCTGAGGGAAGAAGTTGACCAAAATGTAAATATTAGTGACCAATTCATAAATAGCCACTAAAATAGCCACTTTATTGACATTTTTTTGAAGTGAAGTATAAATATCGCAGAACTTAAATTTTAGAGACCAATTCTTAAATAGTCACTAAAATAACCACTTTTTTGACTTTTTTTAAGTGAATAATAAATATCCCAAAACTTGCTGACACAAATGTAATTACACATATTATAATATATGAATCCTCAATTTGAGAGAGGAAGTTGACCAAATTGTAAATATTAGTGACCAATTCCTAAATAGTCACTTTGTTTTTTTACTTTTTTTGAAGTGAATAATAAATATCCCAAAAATTGTTGACCCAAATATAATTAGACACAAGATTGTTGATTGAAACCTCATTTGAGAGAAGAAGTTGACCAAATTATAAATATTAGTGACCAATTCCTAAATAGCCACTTTTTATTTTTTTGAAGTGAATAATAAATATTCCAAAGGGAAATCATAATGCCAGAGCCGTTTTCTTTAATGCCAGAGCAAATTCTAACACTTTTTCATTTGTAACGGTAAAAATCCGTTAGTAATGTTAAAAATCCGTTAAAAAATTGTGGGTTGCTCTGGCATTAGAGAAAAATGCTCTGGCAATATGAGCAGCCTATTCCAAAAATTGTTGATCCAAATGTAATTAGACACAAGATTGTTGATTGCAACCTCATTATTATATTAAATAAAATTCAAAATCTGACCTGAATGTAATTATTTGTCTAAAATGACAGATTTACCCTCACACAAATTTATATATCCTTACGACGTATAGTTAGATGTATGAGTAATTATGGTATAGCGAAGGGCAAAAGAGAAAATTCATATTTTTTGACATGTTAACTTATTCGTTCTTATATTATAGTAGAGATATATATCTTGCAACCATCATATATAGAAGATCAACAATGTTAGGGGCACTAACAAATTTCACTAACACTCACACCTACAATCTATCTCTCTCCTAGTGGCACTGTGGGATCTGCTGCAGATCCTAGAATATCACTAAGAGAGAGATAAAGTGTGAGTGTAAATATTAGTAGAATTTATTAATGTCCCAAATATTACTCATAAAAGATATTAGTGGGTAATGAAAAGTAAAGATCATGCCAGCAAGAAAACCGCACCCTCGAGGGTCTTTGGCAAGTGATAGGTGACATAGGTCCCATAAAACTCGCACTCTCAGTTCTCATCAGGATTTGGAATCTTATTTCCCTCTGGTCCACCAAAACATATGCAATTTGTTCAAGAAAGCCGGAATCTTTCACACATTTAAATACAAATTAGCACTGCTAGATTTATACAGTAAATTTTACATTTTTTCTATACACAATTTTAAATGTATGTACTCTGTGTTATTTAAGTGAGGCACAAACAAATATAAAAAATTCAAACTACACAAAATATAAGTATTTAAAACTCTGTGTGATAAAAATGCATAATTTCCTATATGGTCTAACATTTTCCAATACAAATACGGAGAATACTTGTGTACAATTAGAACTGTACAGTTCAAACTGTGCCACACACAGTTTGAACAGTAAACTGGGCAATTTTTTGAAAATTACTTTTGTAAAAGCAGTTTTACTGTTCAAACTGTGTGTGGCACAGTTTGAACTAGACAGTTCTTACTGCACACAAGTGTTCTCCTACAAATACATAGGAGTAATATTTGGGACACAACCTTCATACAATTTTCATACAACCTCCTTAAAAGATGTGTCTATCTTTCTCCTGTGATGTCACTGGATCCCACAGTGACATAGGAAAGAGATAGACATATTTTTTGAAAATATTGTATAAAAATTATATAAAAGTTGTGTCCCAAATATTAACCTTATGTCATATACAGTGAGAAGAGAGAGACGTCTGTCACATATTTGGAATCTTATCTGACTGGTAGGCAACATCAAATCCCCGGGTGGTGGAACAAAGCTGTAATCCTGCTGAGAGAGAGAGAGAGAGAGAGAGAGAGTCAATAAAGTAGTAAAAGTGGCCTACCTACGTTTTCAAATTTCAACGCTTTCACATTTTATATACTACCATGTGAATTATTTTTTGGTATAATAACACCAACACCCCTTGAATTACGACCCAATTTTAACTCGCACCTCTAAACTATTTTACTCAACAAAAACACTCCCTAAAGACTTAACCGTAGACACTTTATACCCCTCAGTCAGTCTACTGTTATGAGTTTAAACGGAAAAGGTCAACTGACATCCTTAGGCCTTCTCTAACAAATTTTAGACACTTTTGCCCTTGAATTGACCTAAACTTTGAGACAAAAATGCTCTCTCTATATATATAAACGAAAATTCTATGGAGAGGGCGCCCTCTTTTTAATAAAGAGAGGGCTTCTGTTTTGACCGTCAGATCGTGTTTAAAAATTGTGAAGTGACAAAACTGTCCTTAATGAAGACACGCTCCGACGGTCAAAACATAGGCCCTCTCTTTAATAAAGAGAGGACGCCCTCTCCATAGCCTAACTGTATATATAAATATATATTTATATATACCCGCACTCCTCTTATTTTCTACTTTGTCTTCCACCAATTTAGAAACCATCACCACATAACCGCACCCATCACCCCCCAAAATCAAACTTCCACCAATACTAGTATCAAAATCTTCAACTTTTTCACTACCGTGAGATGGGTATACATGAGGGATTATTTCAAATCCACCGCATATATATCTATGTAATACTCACACACACACTCACATGGGGAAGGAAATTTTCATCTGCTTTATTACATCCCGTGGATTTAATGGCAAATTGGGTTTAGATTTCGTTGGATTGTTATATTTTTTTTTTTTTTTTTTTTTTTTATCTTTTACTTCTGGAAATTGAACTACAAGGATTTGCACCAGGTAGGGGTTGAACCTAAAAACATAAAGTTACAAATTTGTGCGAGTATTTATTTGTTTTATTTTCTTCTTCGATGAAGTTTTTGAAAGAAAAAAATTGCAGATACTTCCAAATGCAAAATTGGAAATAGTTACAATATGAAATTTTGAGGATTGGAGTGAGGGTTGGATTATACCATTGTAATGTCACAGCGAGGGTGAACGAGTGATGAACATGGAGCCTTTGTTGCGTATCCTGCGCTATATATGTACTAGTAATAACCCGTGCCCGTGGGCACAAAGCAAAGGAAAAAAAAAAGGAAGAAGAAAAAAGGGAAAAAAAATGCTATACTTTAAAAATTTTCAAATCTTTTGCGTAAATTGTACAGGTCATTCAAACCCACATGCTATTTAGTAATAACCCGTACCCGTGGGCACGAAGCGGGAAAAAAAAATTCACTACTTTAAAAGATCTGAGATATGGTTGGAATTTTAAGTGAAGAAGACATTGGTTCCAATATTAAATATATTATTAACTCAATTTAGTTAAATATATTTAGTCCAATAATTGATGAATATTTTAAGTATGATTAATGCTTATTCGTAGTGACTTCCCTCTTCTAATTACTTCTTGCAACAATCGGATTGAGCATTTGAAGGAGTATTCAGTTTAAATTTTTCTCTCTGGCAACTTTTAACGTATGTGGAAAGTCTAAGAATTTATTATTGACTATATTTATGCAATTTTTTGAAATGTGTGATTTTACTTATATATTTTTGCTGCATAGTATAAACTTTTAAACGTTTTAATATTTTAAACATTTAATTTAAACTATTTGAAAAATCATTTTGAATATTAAATATATTATTAACTAAATTTAGCTAAATATTTTAAGTTCAATATTTGATAAATATTTTAAGTATGATTAGTGTTTATTCTTAGAGACTTCTCCCGTCCAATTACTTCTTGCAACAACCAGATTAAGCATTTGAAGGAGTATTGAGTTTAAATTTATTTATTGGCAACTTTTTACGTATGTGGAAAGTCTAAGAATTTATTATTGACTATATTTATGCAGTTTTTTGAAATGTATGATTTTATTTTCATATTTTTGTTGCGTAGTATAAACTTTTAAACGTTTTAATAATTTAAATATTTAATTTAATCTATTTGAAACGTCACTTTGAATATTAAATATAGTATTAACTAAATTTAGTTAAATATTTTTAGTCCAATATTTGATGAATATTTTAAGTATGATTAATGTTTATTCACAGAGACTTCCCTGTGCCCGAGGGCACGAAGTTAAAAAAAAAAAAAAAAAAAAAAAAAAAAAAACACAAAGGCTTTTTCTAAGCTTTTGGAAAGAAACAGAAAAGGAAAGCAAAACTTTTGTGATTATTTATAATTAGCCCAAATTTGGTAAGCAGCATTACTCATTTCACTAATTAGCCCTATGGACTATATCAAACTGATACAACTAATTAAATGATCTATAAAAGGGTGGAACTAATCAAAATGATAGCAAAATTTACAACCATAGTGATGGAAAAACCCCATTTTCTAGATAGACAATAAAATATACTCCGTAACAAATACACTTTCTAGATTTTAAAAAAGTGCAAGTGAGAATACATTTCTTGAGACTTGAATTATGAAATCCATTGTTGAAACCCACTTCCTAAACTTCAACTTTCTGTGATTTTTCACTCATATTATATCAATTTGATTAGTTCTATGAAAATCATTTGATCAGAGTCACGGAAAGGAAAAAAAGAAAACCTATAAAAAATAAATTCTATGAATATATGTATGATATGGGAAGTTTATATTCCAAGATTTAGTTTATCTCCCAAGATTTGTGTTTTGTATTTACTATAGATATGTATATATTCAAATTCAAATTAATTTAGGGAATTCCTTTTTTGCTAAAAAAAACAGTCTAATGATTTAGTTTACCCAAGATTTAAGTTTTGTATTTACTGAAGTTGACAATTTGGATATAGACATGTATTTATTCAAATTCAAATTAATTTAGAGAATTCCTCTTTAATTTAGAGTTTTAATATGATACAATGCAATATTTAATGGGATTAACTATTTTTGGTGGACAATCAATCCGACGATTTGAAATATCTAAACTTGTCTCAATGGTCAAGATTAAAAGTTGCTAATTTGGGAGGGACCCACACCGCTCTATCTTATTATATAGATGTATATATCTTACTGAAAGGAAATGTAGAAATAATGGGAGACCTAATACAATAGGGGTTTAGTGAATTGAATATGGGTAAAGAAGCAAATTCATGTTTAATGTAAACACTGTCAGACTGAGATGGCCCGAAGGGGGAACTCGTAGTGTTTTAAAGTTTGGGGGTGTTATGTGTTTCGAAGCTATAGTTGAAGGGTGTTAGTGTAATTAACTCTTTTTTTTTTTTTTTCTTTTTATATTTCAGACTGACGAAAGAAATGACAAAAACAAGTTTGGTAAGGGTTTAAATCAAGGGCAATGCTAGGGGCACTAACAACTTCCACTAACACTTACTAACACACTCTATCTCTCTCCTAGTGGTATTACGGGGCCCACTGCGGACCCCACAGTACCACTAGGAGAGAGATAGAGTGTGTTAGTAAGTGTTAGTGGAAGTTGTTAGTGCCCCAAATATTACTCTTAAATCAATTCCCGCATTTCCACTAACTTCTTTTCTTTGTTTTATTTAAGATAAAGTAGCTGGTAAGAGCAGGTGCATTTTTTAATTTGGGTACCTCTTTTTAAGTTAAAAAATCAAATTTTTATTTTTTACTGTAATTAGTAAGGGTACCTCACTTATTGTACTATATATATATATGGGTAAATTGCAAATTACACTCCACTAGTTTCGTAAATCAATGTAGTTTTGTATTTATTTATTTATTCCTATTTTGTTTCTTTCTTAATTTCTTCCTTCTTCAGCTTATTATAAGTTTTAGTCCTCCTCTTTTTTTTTTTTCTTTTTTTCTTTTTTTTTTTTGGTTAATTAGGATTAGGTGCACATTAGATACTTTTTACGTGATTGGGCTAACCCGTGAACTAGTCTAATGAAATGCCCAACGAAATTGAGTTGACCAAAATAGTCTTTTGTGTGTTGTTAGCACGCGCACATGCACTATCCGACATTCTGCATTCAAAAGGAACGCATATGGACATGCACATGCCACGTGTATAGTTAGGTTTTTTTTTTTTTTTTTTAAGGAACACGTGTATAGAGAGAGAAAGAGAGAGAGAGACAGAGATCGCCATCGCCATCACTATCGACGATGATCGCCGGCCAGCACCACCATCGTCGTCGATTACCATCACCATCGCCGTCGTTGCCACCACCACCACCACTATTGCCATTGCGTCTCCACCACAACCGTGGATCGCCACCACTATTACCATCACTATCCCATAAATAACTTATAATCTTTTAAACAATCTGATACACTTAAAATTTATAATATTCTGATAATATCTTATAATCTTTTAAACCACATGATAATATCTTGTAATCTTTTAAATAATCTGATACATTTAAAGCTGGACACGCACTTGTACACTAATATCAAAGTGAAATTGATAAAAATTAATAAAAAAATTAAGCTTATAATACAAAACTTCCGTGAAAAAATTATGGGATAGATTATGGGGTCATTTTGGGCCAGAAATAATGTGATATTCCCATTGTACCCTTGCTTTATTTTGTAATTGGGTGGATTTTGCACAATTTGAGGACTGGAAAGGGAGTAAATTGCCAAAATTGAAACTATAGGGACCAAACTGTCACAACCCTTAAACTATTGGAGTGTAATTTGCAATTTACCCATATATATATATAGTACAATAAGTGAGGTGCCCTTACTAATTACAGTAAAAGATAAAAATTTGATTTTTTTAACTTAAAAAGAGGTGCCCAAATTAAAAAATGCACCTGCCATTACCAGCTACCTTAAGATAATTGCACCGACTTCTTTGTTAAAACTTACAAATTGATTGCAGACAGTATAATGAACGGTGATTCCATATCATATATACGAGAAAATATTTATTATAGCGATTATTTTATTGACGTGTTATAATAATCAAATCTGAACCCTTTATTTATCAATCTACAACCCTTATCTTTATGAAAAATCTCATCAACATAAACATAAATCTCAAATCTGTAAGGGTCTGTTTGATAACCATTTCGTTTTTATTTTTTTTGTTTTTGTTTTCATTTTTTTGAAAATGGCAATAAAAAAACGTTTGATAAACTTAATTTTGTTTTTTTTTTTCAAAAATAATTTCAAAAAGGGGACCAAAAATGAAAACAAAAATTAGTAGTAGCTTTCAAAAAAAGGAAAATCGATTTTGGTATCCAAGATTATTATTTTGCCCTTGCAAATTTTAAAAGCCATAGCTATTTAACATTAAACCAAAATTAAACGTCGTCAGACTCATACATTTTTTTTTGTTGGGACAAAAAAAATTTATAATCGCAAAATGACCAAATTGCCCTTCAATATTACATTTAATAAATTAAACAAATCAAGTCTTCAAATAACACAAGGTGACATATCCAAAAGTTATTCAAGGTTCTGGATTTAATGGCAGGTTCCATTTGGTTTGAATCTATTTGTAAAATGACTATTTTGCCCTTTATACGTCAAAACGCCATAACTTGTTAAGACTATACAAGAATTGAACGTCGTCAGAGCCTATAAACTCATTATAATATTAAGACCATTTGGGGAGTTAAAAAGCATATATATATATATATATATATATGGTAAAATAACCAAATTGCCCTTGAAGCTTACATATAAGAAGCTAATATTGTTACAATCTTCCATCAATACGGAATGACCTACCCTTATGTTTTGCGACGTTCTGGATCCAATGGTAGTGTCCATTTGACCTGAACATATTTGTAAAATGACTAATTTACCCTTAAAATTTTAAAATGCCATAACTTGTTAAGACTAAACTAGAATTGAATGACGTCAGAGCCTGTGAACTCGTATTTAAGATAAAGAACATTTGGGACCTAAAAAGTACATATATGGTAAAATGACCAAATTGCTCTTGGGGTTTACATATACGAAGTTGACATTGTTAAAGTTTTCAAATAATACAGAGTGGCCTACCCCGAGCTTTTTCGACGTTCTGAATCCAATGGTAGGGTCCATTTTGCCATTAAAATTTAAAATGCCATAACTTGCTAAAATAAAATCAGAATTTAACGTCGTCAAAGCCTGTGAACTCATATTATTATGAAGAACATTTTAGAACTTAAAAAGTGTATATATCTTAAAATGACCAAATTGCCCTTAGGGCTTACATATAAGATGTTAACATTGTTTAAGTCGTCAAATAATACGGAGTGACCTACCCCAACGTTTTTCGACGTTCTGGATCCAATGGTAGGGTCCATTTGGCCTACATATATTTGTAAAATGACTATTTTGCCCTTCAAACTTCAAAATACCATAACTTGTTAAGACTAAACTATAATTAAACACCGTCAGAGCCTGTAAGCTCATATTTAAGATGAAAAACATTTATGCCATAAAAAGTATAGATTGTAATATAACCAAATTGCCCTTGGGACTTAAATATAAGAAGTAAACATTGTTAAAGTCTTCAAATAATACAGAGTGACCTACCCCAATATTTTTCAACGTTCTGAATCTAATAGCAGGGTATATTTACATAAATATATTTGTAACATGACTATTTTGCCCTCATTAATTTAAAAATCCATGACTTGTTAAGATTTAACCAGAATTGATCATTTTATGATCTATATACCTTATAGGCATGTTGATTTAATCTTAACAAGTTATGGCATTTTGAATTTTTAAGAGTAAAATAATCATTTTGTCCTTATGTATTCAGGCCAAATAAACCCCTCCATTGGATTTAGAATATCGAATAACCTTAGTATAAGTCACCCCTCAATTGGATCCAGAACGTCAAAAAACCTTAAGGTTAGGTCACTCTATATTATTTGACGACTTTAACAATTTTAACTTCTTCTATGTAAGCCACAAGGGCAATTTGTTCATTTACGTTCTATATCCTTTTTAGGTTCCAAAATGTTCTTCATAATAATATGAGTTCACAGGCTTTGATGACGTTTAATTCTAATTTTATTTTAACAAGTTATTGCATTTAAAGTTTTAAGGGCAAAATAGTCATTTTACAAATATATTCAGGCCATGTGGACCCTACCATTGGATCCAAAACGTCGAAAAACCGGTTGGTCACTTTGTATTATTTGAAGACTTTAACAATGTTAACTTCATATATGTAAATTCCAAGGGCAATTTGGTGATTTTATCATATATGTACTTTTTAGGTCCCAAATGTTCTTTATCTTAAATATGAGCTCACAAGCTCCAACGGCATTCAATTCTAGTTTAGTCTTAACAAGTTATGGCATTTTAAAATTTGAAGGACAAAATAGTCATTTTGCAAATATATTCAGGTCAAATGGACCCTACCATTGGATCCAGAACGTCAAAAAACATAAGGTTAGGTCACTCTGTATTATTTGAATATTTTAACAATATTAACTTCTTATATGCAAGCCCCAAGGGCAATTTGGTCATTTTACGACGTATTTTTATTTTTAGGTTTCAAAATGGGTTTTATAATAATATGAGTTTATAGACTTTGAAGACATCAAATTCTAAATTTTTTTTAACAAGTTATGTCATTTTGAAGTATAAGGACAAAATAGTCATTTTACTAAGTAGTTATAAAATTTTGGCACAAAAATATAGTTACCAAACGCATTTTTTTATTTTTGTTCTCTCTTTTTAAAAAACAAAGCAAAGTTACCAAACGCATTTTTGATTTTCTTTTTTTTTTTTTAAATGAAAACAAAAATTTCTAACACAAAAGCTAAAAAATGAAAACAAAAAAAATGAAATTGTTATCAAACGAGACCTAGGTATGTTATTTTGCTAAAGTAATATTCCGTTGGATTGAATATTTACTCCATATATACACTATGTTGGCAGCAAACATTTCTTTTTTCAAATGGTAATAAACATTTAGCACGAAGTTACCACATTTTAACATCAAAATCGCTAAGATATATGATCCATCCTAAACCAGTAAGACGTATCATAAAAGTTTCCATTAATGAGACTAATGACAAACTTTTCTTTTATTACTCTCTTTTGTTTACACTGATAAAAGGAAGCATGAGAATGGAAGAAATTTCTTCCTTGAAAAAGAATAAAGTTACATTATTACATATCACTGAATGCATGATTTTGGTGATGGAATATAAAGGCGATGCCAAAATGTCATAGTTGATTCTTATCGTTCACACGGTTTCGCTTCATGATTGATCACTGCCAGGGCATATATACAAACTTTCCTTGAACTTCTTGATTGATACCACACTTTTGTACAAGAACTATACATAGCTTCAGGTTTCAGGGAGGTACCATACAATTATTTTTTGAATGCAACATTTAAACTAATTCCCAACGAATGCAACAATTAGTGAAATAACAACCATTCTCTTATTAGACTTAAAGTGAAATTAGCTAGGTCCCGAAAATTCAAAGTTCTAATCTTATATCAGACTCTAAGGTCGTGAGGCTTCCACCGGTTGACTAATCAAGCCTTTGATCTCCTTGCAACACCAAATCAAATGAGGCTTCCACCGGTTGACTAATCAAGCCTTTGATCTCCTTGCAACACCAAATCAAATGGATGCCACTTCTTCTTGCAAAAATAAAAAACAATGTGATAAGCACGATGTAAACATTGAGTGTTGTACCTCTTGTTCGGCATTCTTGTGCTGTCACTCTTGTCGATTGGAGTCAACAGTTCCTTTGGTGACCTTGCTCTATTGCCTTTTGTTGTGGTAGAGCGCTGCCAAGCCTGTTCAGTTCTATGCACTTTCTACAGATGTGTCTGTAACGATTCTGGTGTTGTGGGCGGGATGTTGTATGTGTTTTTGTAGTTGCAGTAAGTGCAGACAGGCTACATACTATGGGATGTTCGTCCCACATCGCATGAGTGTGAAAAAGTAATGTGCTATATATGTGTGATTCTAAGTCTCACTAGTAAGAGGCCTTTTGGGTATTTGGGTAGTGGCTCAAGAACAAATCCGTGCCGATTTTGGGCCTAAAGTGGACAATATCTTACTGAGCGAGAGTTGGGTCGTAACAGAATGGTATCAAAGTTAGACCCAACCGGAAGTGTGCCAACGTGGACGTTGGGCCCTAAGGGGGGTGGAATGTAACGACCCTGGTGTTGTGGGTGGGCTGTTGTAGGTTCCTTTGTGGCTGCAATAAGTGCTGGCAAGCTACACACTATGGAAAGTTTGTCCCACATCGCCTGAGTATGGAAAAGTAACGGGATATATATGTGTGATTCCAAGTCTCCCTAGTAAGAGGTCTTTTGGGTAGTGGCCCAAGAAAAAATCCATGCAGGTTTTCGGCCCAAAGCGCACAATATATTACTAAGCGAGACTTGGGTTGTGACAGTGTCCCATCTTACCACAATGGTAACATTGTTTGTCCCATCTCTATATTTTCTAGACTCTTGGCAATTTGCTGTTTTGTGTCCGGGCATGTCACAGTTATAGCATACCTTGTCTAGCTTATTTGTGGGTCCAATTTGTTTTGCCAGTTCTGGTTTCTTTTCTCCGTTCCTAACCCTCTTGTATCCGTAGTGATTGTCTCCTTCTCTCCTTCACATATATTCAGTGATAGTTGTTTATTCTCTCGTCCTTTCCTGATTTGAGTTTCATATTCTAGATTTGTTGCCAAATTAACCAAGGATTCAAATGACTGGTCTAGATATCCCATGATCAGATATCGGATAAACGGAATGAGTCCTTTGTGGTATTTTTGAATCTTTTTCCTTAGAGTATCCACCATATGGTGACCGAAACGAGACAGTCATTCAAATGTGTAATGTACTCGCATATAGTCATGTTTCCCTGGACTAGATTGAGGAATTCTCTTTCTTTGTGATCCTTTTCAATTTTCAAAAAATATTTAGCTATGAATCCCTCTTTGAATGTGGTCCATGACATCCTTCTTGCTACTTCTTCCCCGAATGTTGCCTCTTCAGAATCCCACCAGTTAGCTGCCGCATAGGTGAGTTTGAAGACGTCTAATTGACGCTTCTCCGTTTTACTACATTCAATTGCCATGAATATATAATCCATCTCGTAGAGCCATTGTTTAGCCTTCCATGGCTCGCCTAATCCATCAAACTTCTCTGGAGCAAGAGCATGAAAACTCTCAAGTAACTTATTGCCTATTTGTTGAGGTTGAGGAACTGCAACGTGGTTGTTACAATTGTAGTTGCAATTACTGTTTCGTTCTAATCATTGTACAAAAGCTCCAAACACGCCTCTTGGGTCCATTTTAAGAGGTATAGCGTTGGCTATTCCACTTGCTTGGCCTTAGGTGGCTCGGGTTAATCTGACCATAGCTTAGATGTGGGGAAGACTCAATAGTCC